>JAIFZK010000013.1:14412500-15692500 GCA_027481765.1 Tenualosa thibaudeaui
AAAGTATCTATCTATCCATCTATCTATCCATCTATCTATCTATCTATCTATCTATCTATCTATCTAGATGCTGGACGAGATGACCTGCTTCTCAGTGTCTGTTGTAGTTAATCCAAAATGTTGGATGATTTGGAGAGCCCTGCTCTCTGTGAGAATATAAAGTGGTGGTGGTAGGTGAAGGAAATGGTGTCCCAATGCTTCTCTGAAGCTCCTGAATGAGACAGCTCATCAGCTTCTAGCATAATGGAGTTCTGTTGGCCCCTAATCCACAGACATCTCCTGGTAGGGTAGCATCTCTATATAGCGCAGAGATTCAGTATAGTTGTGCATGTACTGAGTGTATGTGTTTGTACTGAATAGAAGATTGTATGTAACCCCCCTCACACACTTATCTGCCACGAACATGCCTACACACACAAACACGTAGAGTGTGTGTACCTATAGCGGTTCATGACTTTTGCATGATCCAGGTGCTTTGTCAGTAGAGCATGTGAGAGTTTTAGGCACAGCCACATAGTAAAAGAAGCCTCTATATTAACCCTCCTTTCATTTCTGTGGTTAAAAATGCATTATTAATTATATGGTACGCTCCAAACTAAGGCCTTCATGTTCCAGCTCTTTCCCATTCACGGCGGCACGCCCGGGAATGCCTTTGAGGTATAGCTCGCATGCCAGAGACACACATTTCATGGCTATAAATAACTCCTTCTACTCGGTGAGGCAATTTTTTATTTTTTTTTTGGGGGGGGGGGGGGGGGGTGGGGGGGTGGAGTAAGGAGAAGAGGTGCCTGTGCCTTTGTGTGTGTGTGTGTTGGGAGACTCTGGGTTCTGATGTAAAATGCATAATCAGAGTTGGGGAGGGTGGCTGCGTGGAGGGGAGCGGCGGAGGCTCCCCAGAGGTGTAGTAGATGCCACTCATCCAAAATGACTCATTCATGTCAGCCAGTGGGGAACTCAGAACTCGCCTGAGCTGAGGTGCTCCAGTTTTTATCTGTAACAAAACCTCCCGTAGTCTAATCACTCTAAGTGTGTGTGTGTGTGTCTGTGTGTGGTGTAGTTTAGTGTGATATAGTGTAGGGGTGTGGCGAGACTTTACATTGTTGTATGCCCTAGTCTAGATCCGATCTTCTCCATGTTTCACCCAAACAAAAGATTCACCACAATAAATCATTTCTTGTTGCATAAAGTGTTGGATGAAGAGGGCCCCAGAAACTGTGATTTTATTACTGTCTTAATTTTGAAATCAAGTCTGTAAAAAGAGTGAGACAATCAGGAATCCCTCATGAAAATAATTTATATCATTGCCCGCACTAGAAGTCAAGGACTCGGTTGCCATAGATACAAAGTGTTGACTCAGTGACTCTGCTGAGCACCCTTCACACCAGGAGCCCTGTCGGCGGTGCAGGGTGCAGTCTGTCACTGTGCTCGCCACTGAAAGCATACGGATGGAAGGTGTCTGGCAGACACCAACAGCCCCGCCCCCCACCACCACCACCACCACCACCCCCCCCACCACCCCTCCTCCATCCATCTCTGAACACTTTCTTCCAACCTCCCTCTAGCCCAATGTCCTGTTCAGAGCCCTTAACTGTGCAAATATGTCACACACAGACCTGAAGGGATGGAGGGGTAGGAGGCTGTCGCAGGGTTCACTGTCTAACTAAATGATTCTCTTGATGTGATGGGCCTGGCTCCTGTGTGTCTCTCCGACTGGAGGGGCTTATCCGATAAGTGTGTCACATAATGACATCATTCCCTGACGTCATCTGAAGCACGACTCTGTTCTGATGGAGGCCCCTCAGGAAAGCTCTCAGTAGAGTGTCCAAGCACTTTCTCATTTTCCCACCCTCCCCCAACCCAGTCTCAGAATATGATTTTGGCTGAGGTAGGAATTTCAATTTGGGGGACCAGGGGGGGAGGTGAAATTTAAATAGCGCCCTGTCTCGTTATCGCGAGGATGAACTGATTTCACACCTCACAGATAGCTTTCGCGGGTAAATTGATACCAAAACTCTTTTTTTTCAGGGAGTCTTTTTAATCTGTCTGATCTGACAAATAATTTACTGATGTCCCCCAGCTTCTGCTCCCTTTAGTGCTGTTCAAATGCGTTAGACTGTCATGGCTAATACCTTGCAAAAAAGCCACTGAATAACCAAAAGTTCTCAGCAGGTGTCAGGGCATGTGTACAGTGAAAGGCGGTAGACCTAGCTCTGATGGAGCATCAGTGGGCAGCCCTTGAGCGCAAATGAGTTTCGTTTCCCAATATAGCAAATGGAACACAGCAGCCATACAGTGGCGTGCACATTATTATATTTCACTGCACACTGACAGATTTATGTGCAGGGGGCTAAATGATGCGAAACGTTTTCATGCGATTTCACCCGTGAAATACCCACAAATGTCTCTGTTTTTCATTGTGTGTGTGTGTGTGTGTGTGTGCGTGTGTGTGTGAGCCTGTGCATGCATGTGTGTGATTGTATGTATTTTGTGCCAGTATGCATGTGTGTGGGTGTTTTCTAGTTCCAGTAAGTTGCTTGTGTGCTTGTGTGTGTGACTATATGTTGGTGTGTGTGTGTGTGTGCACATGTGTGTGTACTCTACCCCCTGCTTCATGAAGCAGTGACCCTTGAATTGGCCTCTCAGCATTTTCTCCTGTGATGTGTGATTAGCGGTGTTAGGGCGTGCCGTGACCAGCAAATGACTGGCAGTAGCGTGGGCGCATGGTGCAGGAGCGGGGAACTGGACACCCAGCCACATCCCAGTGCTGCACCCTGGGTCACCCCCCCCCCCCCCAACACAAGGCCAACCATGCTGCAGATGGCACCCCAGACCACAGCTCCCAGGCTGCCTGTCAGCTCTGTGTAATGTGTACAGGCCTTAGCTCTGGATATTTAATGTGCTCACCTCACGTGTGATCTGTGTATTGTGAGGAACGGTATTCCCAACCTCATTAAGATATGTTTGGCTCACATCTACGCTTGCTGCAGCAATTCTACACAGCGATAGAGAGATTATGTGTATGTATGTGTGTGTGAGTGTGTTTGTGTAACATTACAGTTTGTCTCGCAGTTCGCATTTGTATTTGTTTATTTTTTTACAAACCTCCTGCACTGTTAAAGCATCGATCGCCCCTGCTGGAGTATGCATACAGGATGCGTGTCGAAAGAGCAACTGTGTGTGTACAGGGCTGGTTGTGAATGGAGCGTGCAGGGGCCTGCCTGTCTGCCTGCCTGCCTGCCTCCCACTCGCACTGCCGTGGCCGACTCACTGTGTCTATTGATGGAACCTTTGCACTTCCTCCTCATGTGGCTGGGAGGCTTCGCTTTCTGCTTCTTCTTCGAGTCTTTTCCACTCTCCTCTTTTCTTTCCTCTGCTCCTCTGTCTTCCTCTCCTCTCTCCTCCTCCCCTACTCTCTCGCTTCTTCTCCCCTTATCTCCTCTCCTCGGCTCTGCTCCTCTGTTTGCTGCTGCTGCTGCTGCTGCTGGGTGTTTGGGTGGATGTGGCTCTCACAGAGAAGAATAAGGGTTATGTAATCACCTCCCACAACGCTAATTTGCGGGGAGCACCTACTACACTGCCATACAGAGTCTTCCGGAAAAAAGCCGAGCATGTTGCCAAAAAATAAATGTGATTTTTTTTCAGTAAAAAAAAAAAATCAGTATCTACAGTGTCACAGATGGGAGTTGGATGCCTATTTATATGCACTGTAAAGGCTACACTGTAATAGTTCTTTTGTTACATATGCTTTAAAACCTCCAGTATTTTGAGGAATTTATGTCAGACTGACTGTTCAAACTTGACAAGTACTTATGGGACCATTTGAGATGCCATTTCGGGGGCTTTTTAACGTGTCACCCGAAGTAGAATTCGCCAATCTCGTTTTCTGAGATATGTCTGTGAAATCGGCCCTTTTCCCTCCCCTTAACGCCCAAGACACTCCTTTTTTGCTGTCCCAAATAGGACAAGCTCTTGTTAAATGGCGCGTGTGCGTGCCTGTCATTTCCTCCGCATTCCTCCAGCAGATGATCTGGCAGTGCAGCCCGTGGTGTGATCTCACTCAGACCCTTAGCTGCTGAAGAGGGCGGAGTGCACTGGCCTAACGGAAGGATAATGAGTTTTTCCGGCACCCATCTTGAGCTCGAAACTACGACACTGGGATTCCATACGATATACACTGGGCGACATCAATTATGGATCTACCTCTCATTGTTCAAATCTAACTGCCATAAAATATGACAAGGTAGAGATAATTGGGTATTAAATTGTATTAAATTGACCGTAGAGTGAGACAGATTTGTGCCATGTTTCATATATTCAGTGTTAATTCAGCCAAAACAACATTAATCTACTGCAGCAAGCCCCCCCACTCCATTTGTTTTTCAGTTGTCTGAACGATTCCTGTAAAATTGCCCAATGCTGTTTTGCCCATATGTTTTTCAAAGGTTTCAACTCGATTAGGATCTTTGACACATCTTTGTCATATTCTCTGGAAAGTGCTTTTTCCCCTTGATCACTATTTCACTACAGTAGTAACTAACTAGCAACAACTTTCCTTTTACTACATAATTACTTGTTCCATTGCCCAATAAAAAATGACTTGAGAAAAGTAAACACTTTCCTATCACAATACCAATGTTTATTTGGTCATTTACAAGAAGACATCTGATTATGATGTAGGCTAGATAAAAGTGATGCTAACCGCTCTACCTCCCTCTCTCTCTCTCTGTCTGGCAGTGTGTGTGTGTGTGTGTGTGTGTGTGATGACGAGCATTATCTCAGTGGAGAGGGCAAAAAGAACACTTGCAGATATGTGGCAGCTGCTCTCCCATGAGCCTTTGGTGTTAGAAATGCAAATCAGGGTGGGAATGACATCACAGGGACTTTAATCAACTTCAGCAAAAGGAGCAGCAGATGTTGTGATGTTCTCTGAGTCAGCTCTGGCCATTTAAATATATGCAATGATGCCCGAGATACACACCGGCTCTATAAAGACCTCTTTACAGGCTTGAAGAGCTCTATTGCAAGGCTTCATTCATGCCTTTGTGATTCATTTAAAGTCTTCCTATAAAAATACTGTGGCCTTAAGAGATGTTCCTACAAAATGTTTAAAGTTTCCTTGCAGACTGTGCAGAGCTTCTAACTTAAATGTCTTGCATTAATAATGTGTATACTGTAAAATGCACTCTAAACAGCCTACAGTAAACAATATGTTTTATTTTATAAATACTTTGGGAAATAAAGACTACCAAAAAGGTAATTTTCTGAATAGGTAGTCTTTGTAGTTGTTCATCCATGGAATATAGATTATACCTCAGTTTAGTTTTTCAAATGAATGTTGTTGTAGAGTCATGCTGAGAAGTTTGTGACAAGGCAAGGTTTCTGTTCATTCCAGAGTGAAAGACCCCATGTAATTTTGAACAATTGTGGAAAATTAAAAGTAAGCCAGGTTTTGGTACTGGAGGCTGCCAGTTCTCATAGCATTTCCCAGCTAAGGCTATAGGTGTGACAGTGCATTGCAGTCACAGTAATGGACCAAAGCACACAGTCACAGCTTACCTATGCCGCTCCTAGGTAAATAAATGAAATAAAAGCACAGTCACTTGTGCAGTCAGAAGACACGCGAATGGGAGTGTGATGTGGCAGTGGAGGTCAAAGCCAGTAAATCAGCCGTTTATCACCCTCCCGTTCCTTTTCTTTTCACCTCTTCCTCCACCCCTCCGTCACTCTCTCTCTCTCTCTCCTTCCTGTCCTCCAGGAAGTGATGTGCGCAGTTGCTTCGGCTGTGATTTGAGAGGGGGATAAAAACAAGCACGGAAGGTGATTTCTCGGTTTTGCTTTTTACGGGTTTCACTGTCGAGCGTCAGGGGAGAGCAATGAACCATCCGCAGGGCCACGCTGGGCAGTAAATAAGACGGCAATGCAGCCCTTTCTCATTATGTTTTATATTGCATTATTATTTATCTATATTTACAGCTCATCCAAAAGAGCCTGTGTAGGGTGAACACCACTGGGCCTGAATGTCACTCCAAATCCATATTGGGGCACAGACATGCTAAATTTTGCAAATGGTTGGAGAGATTAAGGCATTTTTAAAAGGGTGCACCACCTTAGCGCAATGCCTCCCCTGCTTGCTCGGTCTTGCACCGTCATGTCTATGATTCATATTTATCACCTGTGACAAGCAGACTTCTGACATTTACGAGTTGAGTATTTCATTTTTACAACATTATTCCTCTTTTGTTAGCATATTAGCAAGGGATCATTCTGTCCTTTTGTCATCCACCCATGTAGGTGGTGTCCCTCATTTTTGCTAGGATGGTTTAGCTGATATGATGTTAAATTTATGTCCTCTGACAGTTGTAAATATATATGATAATAGGAAAATAACGTCTTGGAGCTGTAATGGCTTTTTTTTTGTATGTGACAACCAGAAATCAATTTAAAGAACTCTTCAACATGTCGATGTGTGTGGGCTAGCATGATGATGTGTGGCGCTAGTTAACCATCTGTTTCCAGGCAACCTTAAGTGGATGGCTCAGTGTGGTGATATGACAACCTCTGTGGCTGCCTCAGGAGGCTCTCCTACTGCTTCTCCTGGGAGAGGCTCAATCATGGCAACTGTAGCACTGCTGTTGTGGCAACTGGTTATTCTCGAAGAAAGCTAATATTTGGCACAGAGTCTGACCATGTCAGCCTGCCATTCAATTTCTTTTTCTCTCCATCTTTCTCTCTCTCTCTTCAACTCCCTCACTTTGTCTTTTTTATCACTGTGTCTGGTGGTCTACTGCCTTCTCATACACTGATCTATGGTCAGTCATTTCCCCACATGCCCACTGACTTGCTGTGCTCATTCACTTCAGTGTAAGTTTGTGGAATCCACACCAAAAATACATCACCGTCAATTTAATTTGCCACTATCATCACTATGCACAGACTGGTGAAAAGTTCAAAAGAACCAATAAAAATGAGAGAGGAACTTTATGAATAAGAAATAGGACTGAAGACAGGGGCTCTAAAACGACATTATAGGTGCAGAGGGAGCAAAGAGAGAGACAGACAATAAAGAAAATCTAAATGAAAAGAAAGACGAATAGACTTCTAGGGAGATGTTATTTTTTTCACCCCAAAGACCTGGATAAGGGCGGACATTTTTCTTTTTTTTTCTTTTCTCTTTACTTTTATGGAGACTGTCAGCCGCCCCAAAGCACAGGCCACCTCTCCCTGCTCAGCCCCCCGTCTATTTAAAGGGGACTATAGATTGCTCTGTCACTTTAGACCATGTGTCCACCACACTGCACTCTCAACCAGTCCTGCTGATGTCGAAGTTGACATGGAATAATGTGTGATGGGAGAGGAGGTGGCAAGTGTCGCTTCATGTGAGAGTCCTGCCTCTTCCCCATCTGTACATTAGTACTGTATCCCCTGTCACAGCAGCAGGCTTCAGGCACTCTTCTCAGGCACATGGCTGGTAGATGGAGAATGCTTAGCCATGCTACTTATATAGTGTTTTGAAATGAGAGGTGAGAGGTGGAAAAGTGGGTGCAGGCTCTGTGCTCGTACTCCCTGTCAGGGGCATTGTTTTGAGTTATATTTGGTCAACACTGCACCCCGGTCTCTATTGTTTATTACAACTGAAACAGTACCCGCTGAAAAACAGGCTGAGATCACGGAGACAGACACATCCTACATTGGTCAGTGTTATTTTTCACGGTGAATAAAAAAAAAAATAGATGTTTAGCATATTGCAAAGAATGAAATACAAACTTACCATAATTTTTTTGTTAATGTTTGGCACCACAGAGGGAAACAGTCTCTCAGTTAGGACATTTACTTTCTGTCTGTGATGCTATTGTAGCCCAAGGGGGCCACTAACGAGGTTACACAAGCTAGCATGATCTCCCGTAATGAAATTTGCAGCGCATCTCCCTCTCCCAGGTGTGCCTGTCGCAGTTTCGTCGAAAAGAGGCTCTGCCAGGCAAATTGACTCGGCGAGCACCGTACGACACCCTGTCCCGTGAGAGACGTCTAGCTGTTAATGACTTTGTTGTGGCTCTGCTGTATCTTGTAGGCTTAGGGGAGAGGTTTGGCACTAGACGCATCTACGTGGTTTTGTTTTTCACCAAGATGTCCGACACAGAAGGTGCGTCTGTGAAAGCAGCGTCAAAGTTGTGCTGACTGTGGATGAGTGAGCGTCAGTGCTCAACAAGGTTATCAACAGTGTTTCATGAAGTGCTGTTTGTGGGGGAGGTGACGGTGGTGATGGTAAATTTTCCTTTGTATTATTCATTTGCGGTGTTCGTTGGAAGAGGTCAGTAGCAGTCTTTTCATTTCACTGCCACTAAAACAGCCTGTAAAGAACTGGGCCCTCCACTTACTCTAATTAGATTGCACAGTGAGATGTGCTTTCCTCCCCCTGCTCTACCCTTGCAGCCATTGCCTCACCCTCATCTGAAGTGTGTGTATGTGTGTGTTTGTGTGTTAGTGTGTGAGTGTGTGTGCGTGTGTGCGTGTGATCATTCATTGTTTTTCTGTTGTTTTTTTCTACCATTCTGAATCACAAGAAGAAGTATAATGATTGTGTAGTCATTTAGCTTCTGTCACTGACAACACAAGCCAAATTTCTTTTTTTCACATCTCTCTCTATTAAGCTTCCATCAGACAAAGCCAGTGATATAAACGAGATAGCATCAAAGCAAATTATTTAACACACTGACTCCCTTCAAGTCAGTTGAGTCTGCTGTATGAGGTGCTTTTAGAGAGAACACTATGATCTGACCCAAGTGTGTATCAGTCCCATCTTCAAAGTCATTACCATCCCACAAAAAACTCCTGTACAAGGTAGGTGGGAGGGGGGAATCACATCATGGGCTAAGCCAGGATTTACAATTAGTCTCTTGAGAAGACATGCGGGAATGGAGAATGGTGCTTGTACTGCACAGTGCAAACCTCATCTCCAAACAAAGTATCAGAATGTGGACCTTTCACAGGACAGCAATTGATGTGCTGTGTCAGCCTTTTGTCATGTACATACACACATACATACATACACACACATACACATTCATACACACACACACACACACACACATATATATACATACACACACACACACACACACACACATAAACACACACATACACATATGCCCATATATATACACATTCTTATACACATACACATGCATCGTTTTAGATCTGGAGAACCTTCGTGGGTGTGGCAGACATTCACTGCTAAGATATTTTTCTCCGAATCTATGGAAGATTTGACGCCCAGCTCTCTGCATCGGAGAAGCTGCAGAGTTTGAATGTTGGTCACCATGACAACCACACGTCTTATTTTCAGCTCCGTTGAGATACTTGGCCCGCGAGTGCATCCTTGAACATTACATAAGGGAATTACTCACACAAGGGGTTTCCTGTGGAAAAAGGCTTTGGACAACTCTGCGGCGGAGAAAAGATGTGAGAGATGTTTGCACGCGACTCAACTTTGTTTTGCATCAGCTGTAGCCAGCATCTGTCAGGACAAAACACTTTATTGCCCACAAAATCATATAGTAGATAGTGGATATGGATGTCATTTGGGATGGTCTTGAAGCATGTCACTGTGCAGTTCCACTTGAATAGCCTTATTTTTTTTTCCATAAATAACAAGGAAGCTACAACGGAAATGTTACCGATGCGTTAAGACGTATCTGCCGTAACAATTAGCTTCCACTATAATCAATGGAACTGGCTAAACCAGACGCGACAGCGCAGCGAACATTCCAAAATAATAGACCAGTCTTCTAAATGTATCTTGACGCAACTTGACTTAACACATCCGCAACGCATCCAGTGTAGCCCTAGGGTAAGACACTTGTCTCTTAATAAGCATCATCCAGGCCTGTTCCCATGCATACCACCACATAGCAATTTGAAGCTGGAGTCTCCTGATGGTGCTTTTGTTGCATAGAGCTGAGCAAAGCACTGATAACACACCTCGTCATCACGCTACTAATTCCCCTCTTTATGATAAGCATTTTTTGCATTCAGCCACTCTGCTTATCAACCATTTATTATCTGTCACAGCAGGTACATGGGGAAAAATTAGACCGCCCTTGGTGTGCGTCTGAGAGTTCTTATAAAAAGAAATAGATAAAGGAAAGAGGAGGTAACAACAAGGATGTTATGGCAATTTTCTGTCAGTGTCAGACAGAGTTTTGGGATATGATGTTAAGTTTGATAGTTCTGAATGTTAGGGCCTCACAGAGATGCCAGGAAAGCAGGAGAACTTCCCCCTTCTGCCATTCTGGTGATGGAGTAAGGGAGTCAATGTGCCAATCTGTTCAATACGTTTTACATCTCTGAGTACTTTCATTTGTATGACTAATGAAGGAAAGCGCACTTGTTTCTAATTACTTGCAAAAATATGCATGACTGTAAGGGGCTGCAATTTGCACCAGCTAACCTTGGTGTCCATTTATGTGTGTGTGTCAAAGTACAAGAGAGCAACCTAATGAATTTTTGACCTTGATCTCTGTGTGGTGAATGATTGTAAATGTGCTTCATCCCAACCACCGTTGACCACATATACATATTACATAGTAATCTGTTCTACTCCATTCCATGCTATTCTATATTCTTTATATCATATAGGCTTTTGCATTTCATATTGGGGCCTCCACTGGCCTCATCATTACATTGGCCACAATGTAGATACAATTATACTATTCTGAAGTAGCCTATACATAAAAATACATATAAATTCACTAAACTGTTCACTAAACTCATCAACTTTAAAACAAGCATGCATTAAATATGGTGTTATACATATTTCTACCACATCACAATATGATGTAGTTATAGAGCACACTTTACTTGAGGGAGAAATGCATAATTTTTTTTCCATTCGTGCTGCAATAAGCTTTCATTATAATGATGAAATTATCTGATGAAAGAGACAGAGGTCGTCTGCTCACACACTCTATCTCTCCCTGTCCCTCACAAGCCCCCTCTCAATGTCAACACTTGCACTGCTTTGTCACTTGTTCTGACTGTTTCTCTTACTCGCAAATGAAATTTGCACAATTGCGTGAGTAACGAGAGATGTTTTATCACTCGCGGGCATCCGGAAGCAACCATCTTAATACTGGAGCCTCCCAGAGCTTCCAGGAGACTTGGGATGTCTGTGTCTCTAAAAGACCAAAGTCAAGTATCAGCATACCAGGTCTGGTATAATATCCCGAAAACTGATTACACTGTTGTTTTTTTCATCTGACAACACGAGCTAGTGGCAAATTACCTCGGCCCAGATAACAAAAGGCTCCCCTCTGCACTGCAGTTTACGATTGCCTGTGTCCACTGGCTTGGGCCGTGCCAAAGACGGCGCCATTTCATTGCTGCCAGCACCTGCCCTTGCCCCCCTGCCGAGCAGGAGATGGAGGGGTGTTGGGCATAGTGGGGTGGTGGTGGGATGGGGGAGAGTGAAGAGAAGCTGGGGGTTGATTGCACCATCTCACGCTGTTATTGCGCAGCGGGCATACGCACATCTGTCTTCATCCAGTCGGTGAGCGAGAGGCGGCGGGCCAGATCTGTGAATAGACATGGCAGGCCAGCGCAACGGGGGGTGGGGGGAAGCTGAGGGCTACGAAGGGAGCCGAGCAGCCACTACACCCACAATGCTCCCATGATTCTTAAGAGGCATTTATACATCGGCCAAGAGCAGGGAGAAATGGAAAAAAAGTGATAACATAGCATGGTGAATCAGCTGAATGAGCTCCGCTCTCTACCTACCCTATGCTCAGCATCCCTGATGCATTGTTTGGGTGTGAGCGGAAAGAGAGGGGATTATCTTGAGATCGTAAACACCTAGTATTTTCCCCTACTTCACACTTTACCTCACACATGCAGATTGTTGTAATATCAGTCATCAAACAACAAGTCAACAAACAGTTGTTCTTTGAAAAAGAAAAACACCAATCTGATAGGTGTCAACTATGGTGGAAATTGACAAATGATCAAAGCATTCAGAATGATTTGATTGTCTTGAGTAAGGGGCAATGGTGATACAATGGGCCCTGTACTGTAGAAGAATATTTGTTGCAAGGACTGCTCTGCTACAGGGAATGAAAAAGTTAATTCCTTTGAATGCTTTAATAATTGCAGGTTAATACCCAGGACCAGGGACATTTAATTACAATAGCTGACCAAACCGTGGAGAAAGAGTTCACATGAGACACTGGCAGCCCACCATTACAATGAAAGCTCATTATAATTCAGACACCCCGCTGCTAGAGACAAGGCCTACCATCAGTGGTTTTGCTGACTTTGTCGGATGAGGGAAGCATTGTCTCTCTTTTCACAAACCCATTTCTTTTGTTAGGGACCTTGCTGGCATTGATGTTATTTGTGCTGTAAGGTTGGTCAGCAGCCATCACAATACAGAGAGGTGATCTGGCCAGGATCTGTCAGAGATTGAGATTGTCTGTCAGAGTCTCTAAGTCTGTTGTGATGATCTGAAACACCCAGAGTGGCAGAATTGGGTGCACCTCTGCATGTGAACCTGTCCCCCCCTGAAATCTAATTGCTGAGACCATTGTCAGTCCCCCAGGGGTTAAGGATGCAATCTACCCGCTTTGATTTTCTAATGAAAGAGCCAAATTCAGGGAGAGTGCCTTTAACCTTTTGAGAGATGGATAATCAAGCAGCTTTATCGATTGCTTTGTTTACGCACAGTGAAGACTTGGTGTCCCAGCTCTTGGGGACAACTGGTGTTGTTTAGCCAAATAGAAATGTCATAGTCCTACCTGACTTCAAAGGCTTGGTCAAAAGAACCTAGCAATTAGTATGAATGAGCCTTATAGTATTTAAAAACTTGCATGAATCAAGCTCTTGATCAACATTTTGTAGTTGGTATAGGCCTACTACATAGACAGAACATCAGAGCAGCTTTTGTGTTTGAAAACCACTGTTCAACCTGCCAAATCTACAGACAATTTACTCCAGCACTGAAGCTTGTTTTTGGCTGAAGTATCTTTTAATTTGTTTTTAAGTGGTCCAAGTTAAAGGAAGGTATTTTGCCCTGTCACACACAGTAGTAATGCAACAAAATGAGTGGAATGCTGTTTATGTAATGGTGTAATTTGGCATAGGGATAAGTGCAGGGTTAGATATAAACATCAGTTGGTAATTGATGGCAGTCAGAGTTGTGGGGTCAGATAGTGATGTGGACCTACTTGGTACTGGACTGACCTGGTTGGTCAGGACGTTCTGTGAGCTAATTTAAACTGTTTGCTGAGCGGATTGGAATTTTATTCTCAAAAAGTCCCCCTGTCACCTATAGCCTAGATGAAAAAAAGTGAAAATGGATCTTGAACCATGAAATTCTTACCAAGGTCATGTCAGCTGAACTTGACTGGCATGATGTTTTATAATTTAGAGTGTGCCATTGACTGCAATGGGAGTTTGATTCCACTTTTGATTCCACTGTTTGGCTGGGGGTTGCTGTTTTGATATTAAGGGATGACATACTGCAGTAGTAACACTCAGATCATTGGGATCGTGCTGAAAGTGCTGATCAAAGATGCAGTTTGTCAGGATCTGTGGCCAGGTTCCCCCCTCCACTCCCCATCTCCACTTATGACGAGGGCAGTGTTTATGTGCAAGTCTCTTACAGGTTGGAGAAAGTCCAAATGTTGTGCGGTGATATTCCCTCTTATGCAAACTTAATGATACAAACACATTTGACATACACTAAAGAGAGAGAGGACAGACAGCAAGGGCATTCTGACATTATAAACAAAAGGCAAATTTTCTGAACAGCATAAATTAATAACCAAGGGCTGTTAAGGGAAGTTTAAAGTTCCAGAGGCCATTGATTGAATTCACTTAAATCTTCCATGTCTTGCATTTATGGGGGCCGTGACATTAAACATTGCCAGTATTTCCAGAGTTTGCCAGGAACAGGGAACAATTTTAACAACTAGGAGCCCAGGGTTCTCTATTTTTCCTTCTTGGCATTCACTCTGCTTCAAGCCTGATCTTGTTGGATTGGAGTAGCAGTGAACCCCTACTCACTGTTCCCAGCAGAATAGTTCAGCAGCTACTGTAAATATTCAAGACTAACTTTGGACATCAGGCTCTGAATCCCATGCTGTCCTCTGCAAACACAAAGAAATAAGACAAACTGTGGAGTTGGAGCCACGGTGTTCTATAACCCAAATGGAAAGTCACAGTAGAGCAAGTTTTCTTTTAAAGCAAAGTCCAGTGGTCACTGCACAGAAACTTCAACCCAGGAGGCCATCCTACAGAAACTTCAGTCCTCTCATTTAGCGCCTCATCCATTGTAGGGAGTTGTGATAATTGCAGTTCTTCTACTCCAATTTGCAAACATTCTCATTTGTGATTTGGGGCACCAGAGGGAATGATCACAGCTTGCTTCCATTTTGTTCAAAGTTTTAATTTTTAACATTTTTTAAGCTCAGATTTGCATTTTCCCATGTTTTTTTCATTATCAGCCATTACCCAAGGCGGCTAAACGTGGCACATTAATGTGGCTGCGTGTTCACTAAAGCATGCAGGGCCTCAATGATTGAAAGCTTTTGGTTACAAACCACCACATGATGAAAACTGCTGGCTCAGTCTTCACTGTCTTAGAGGAGATGTCAGTAAATATCGGATGAAATGTCGCAATGCTTTGCAGGAGTGTCTCAGAAAGCTGTTTACCTGCGACCCTTGCGTTTTTCACCAGATTAAAACGTGCCCCCCCTCTATTGACAAAATATGCCTTGCCCCTTCTCTCCATATTCACAGTTTCCCATAAAAAATAACTTTCATTTAGAAACATGGCTTTTTCACTGCCTATGCAGGGTTCCACTGGAGTTTTTCTTGAAGAGGGATGAGGGGCTTTTTTCATGCTGCTTTTTCTCATCTTTACTGGAACAGTTT
The DNA here is from genome assembly GCA_027481765.1 of Tenualosa thibaudeaui. NCBI lineage: Eukaryota > Metazoa > Chordata > Actinopteri > Clupeiformes > Clupeidae > Tenualosa > Tenualosa thibaudeaui. The sequence goes on from JAIFZK010000013.1 coordinate 14,427,426, forward strand.
GTGGTGGGTGCTGGAACACAGGCCTTGAAGCTGGCAGCTCCCATCAATCTGGCCTGTTTTACTGACTGCAGCCAATGAAGCACAGTCTAAATCCCTATTGTCAGAGCATGGAATCAATCTATGAACATATCTCGGCAGTAATTACATACAACCATGTTTTTTAACAGCTATCCTCCCACGTCTGAAAGCAAACTTTGATCCTTCTTATGAAAAAGATTGTTAAGGCCTAAACTAATATCTATCTCTTCCACAAAGCTTGATAATACACAGTGTAAGAGAGCTTATAAAATGTTACTTATCCATCTTACTGTATACTAGATAAGCTCTGACCTCCAGTGTTGTTTTAACTCTCAAATAGAGGATTATATGCGTACATGTGAAAAAGGTAATATTGACAGGGCTTTCCATAGCCCAAAGGTCAATAATATTCTCAGACATACTCCTTATCTCCCCATTTTTACATTGCAAATTATGAAAGAATGCCAGGTTAGACCCACTCAAAAGGTTTTATGACTGCTTTGGATAAATAATTTTTAGCTTAGTAACCTTTTGACATGTTTATCAGAGAATAGTACTGTGAGCATGGGGAGAGAACAGTGGTCTGTATGGGGTACAGCTGTCCTCTGATTAAGTTAAACATGGGCTACCAGTGTGTGTGCCCTTGATGAAAGATTATGGGGGATGTCGTTTTAATCTTGTGCTGCTGCCTCTCAAGGACGTCCGCCGATGCACCTCAAAAGCGCTCTCCCTAAAGCTGGCTTTGACGAATGATGCCTCCCTTCCCAAATGATAGGCTATTATTTTACTTTGCAGCGGATAAATGGAATTGGTTGCTCCTAGCTGTCCCCTCACTGTCTGGTGTGAACAGACAGGAGAGAGGAAAAAAAGGCAGAGGGCAGGACGACGGGGGTGGGTGGTTGGGTGAGAAAAGCTTGTGCTTGCGTGTTGTTTAACATGTCTCCATACATTCCATGTTTCAAATCCAGTGTCTTGTTTTCTTTCTCAAAATCTGAACTTGTATATGTACATGTACATTTTTCAGAGATGATGATCTCATTTCATCATTTTCTCATGAAGATAGGGAAGCCAAAGCTCCTAACATTGCAGTTTTTTCTTTGTTTTGTCATTCACAGACCAGCAGTATTCATGGTCCCCATCCCAGTACTTCGATGAAGACAGCTACTCTCCCCCTCCCAAGAATATGAAGGGTCTATCCAGCGGCCGCCCTCAGCTACAGATCTCGTCAGCGCACACGTGCGGCATCTCTGACTGCGAGCACTCCCTTGACCACCTGCAGCATGGGCCGGCCGAGTCCCGCCAGTCCTACCTGCTCAGCCCGACCGAAAGTTGCCCGCTGGACCACCACCATCGCTGTTCGCCACGTAGCTCCATCCACTCCGAGTGCATGGTGATGCCTGTCTCTATGGCATCAGACCACGTCTCCAGCAGCACTTTCCCACGGATGCACTACAGTTCGCACCACGAAGGCTCGCGGGACGACTGCTCCACGGCACACGTCACTGGTGGTGGTGGCGGCGGCGGTGGAGGGGTAGGAGGTAGCAGCGGAGGCGGCGGCGGCAGCGGCAAAATGAACCGCATCCCAGCCAACCTGCTGGACCAGTTTGAGAAGCAGCTGCCAATCCACCGCGATGGCTTCCACACGCTCCAGTACCAGCGCACTTCCACCACGGCCACCAGCGAGCAGCGCAACGAGAGCCCCGGGCGCATCCGCCACCTGGTGCACTCAGTGCAGAAACTCTTCACCAAGTCCCATTCGCTGGAGGGCTCGTCCAAGATGAATGGCACCAAAGGGGGTGACTCACGCTCTTCCGACGGCGGCGGTCACCACCACCACCATGGCCACCATCATCACGGCCACGGGCACCACAAACACAGCAAGCGGAGCAAGAGCAAAGAGCGCAAGCCAAGCGACTCCACCAAACACCGCTCTGGCATGGCTGGCTGGTGGAGCTCTGACGACAACTTGGACAGCGACAGCACATATCGGACGCCCAGCGTCATGAGCCGCCACCACGTGGACCACATCAGCCACTGCTACCCGGAGTCAGTGCAGAGCCATTTTGGCGACCTCTCACTCAAAACATCCAAGAGCAACAATGACGTCAAGTGCTCAGCCTGTGAGAGCATGTCCATGGCACCTGAGGGGAAGTTCATGAAGAGGAGCTCCTGGTCCACGCTCACCGTCAGCCAAGCCAAGGAGGCTTACAGGAAGTCCTCCCTGAACCTGGAGAAACCTGTGATGCCGCAGGACCTGAAGCCTTCGTTGAGGGCTTGTCATTACTTGCAGGTGAGTGCTTTGGGCAGTTATTTTTTTATTTTGTGGGTTTTTTAAAATTTTATTTTGTTTCATTAAATCAGCGATCCCTTTATCCTATTAAGCAAGTGCCATGAAAAAATGAGGACAACACAGACCCAAATAATAATGGCAGATTACCTTTCCTCTGTCAGTTTGTGTTAGACCAAATAACAAACCGCCAACTATGTTGTCTTGAACAACATTGCATTGGGTTGAAATATGCCAGAATATCTCTTTAAAGGATAAGGGACAATGTCATGTCAATGCTATGTTAAGCACCCTGGAAAGCATACTGCCACTTCAAGATCATGAAGTGTTGGCTTAAAGAATCTTTAAATTATTTCACGTGTTTATACATTTTTTCCATGATATATATATATATATATATATATATATATATATATATATATATATATATATACTGATGTGGCATTAAACTCCAATTGCTACAACTACTACTCCTCCTTCAAGCACAGATAGTGAACATCTGCATTTGTACTCGCTCTCACCATGGAGTTATGTAGTTCACACTTACAGAGGCCAGGTCCTGTGGTACATTGTGAAAGATGAAGCCTGGAGATAATGAATACGGCTCAGGTAGAACAGAGGGAGGCAATCATTTGACCTCAATTGACCACAGTAAGTCAGCTCATTCAATATTTTATTATACTATAAATCCGAACAAAGATATTCTGCACTATTTAAAGATAATGGTGACTTTATATCTATGGATGTCATTTGAGGTGTTTACTTTAAATGAGGTTATGCCTAGAGTAACTGGGAGGGCAAAACTGCATTGAGCAAATCCTGAAAGGAAAAAGGATTTACTGATTCTCTTAGCGAGAATGGACCAGTAGTCACCCAAAGGCATTCTTTAGAAATATTGCAAACAATGGGGGCATATTGACTTGCATTGATTAGTTAGTGAGGGCTTGTGGTTTTACAGTCAGTAGGCTTTTCATTATCCTACCCATATCCTAACATTAGCAGTGAGTTTACATCAGGAGTGCTGGAGCTCTTTGACTGGTGGACGCTAATGGATCTGTAGTATATCCAAGTCTGTGTGTAATAGGATGAATTAAAGAATTGACGGCCCAGTGGAAGTCATTAATGACTTTCTCGTTGTGGGTTACCTGTTCAGGCTCTTGACTGGAGTGGAGGTTTTTTTTTTTGTTCTCCTTGGCCCTGCTGTCGCATCTGAGAGAGTATTTTGTTGTGTGTGAACACTTAGCTCTTATTGAGGAATTTTATTGTGTCAAACCAAGGGAATAGCAGAGGATTAAATGCATGGGGATCAATCCAAAGCAAATGATTATTGTGCACTTGGATGCCTTTGCTAATCATTTTAGCAGTGTGCGGGATTGTGAGGCTTTAAGGTACCACCATGGTGACACTGCTGCCAGTGCACTGGAGCATTACCGGAGTCACCGATGGCAACATTTTTTAATGAAACTACACATCCCATGCTGCTTAGTAAAAAGTCTATGAATGGAGCCTGATTTATGGACTATAGGCTTTAATGCTTGTGTCTAATGTGTAATAAGACCATGTCTGTCTGCCTAATGGGATACATTGAGTGAGCTCTGTCTGCTGCTGCTGTTCTTAAACAGATTGTTCTGTGATAATTACCTGATTATCTCTCAAGGGCCGCTTAGTTCGCTCTATATTGGTTAATCAGATTGAGCAAAATGCCTCAGTGTCAGTTTATGCAAGTGCAGCCTGAAGGTCTTTGTAAAATATCTACACCCCTCTCCCCCTCTCTCTCTCTGTTTCTTCATTGTCTTGTTTTCTTCCTCTTGAATGAAGCCAAAAAAAAGAAAAACACTGATGAATCATGAGCCACTGCTCAGTGAAAACCTGTGGAGAGATTCACCTAAAATCTACCTAAGAAAAGGGTACTGAAAGTTGTGGGTGTGATTGCATTTTTTGGGAGGGGGGTCAGGAGAGGGGGGCTTGATAAACACTTGGCTCCAAAAATAGCACTGCAGTATATCACTGGGCTATATTTAGCTCCTATTATCAATGCAGCAGTGGTGACGCAGAGTCCCGGGGGGATTTATGTTCTCTCTCTGATGTAAGGCAGCCGAAAGGTCTTTGGATACACATTGGGCCAAAAGAGGTAGGAAATAAAGGTGCTATTTTTGGTCTGCTTTCATCGACTAAGGGCAGTCAAGCAGGTAGATTGAATTTGTTGTTCAAGAATGGGCCATTCAAGCTTGTTGCTGTGTGTCAGTGTTTTTTTATATTCACCTAGTTACTAACTTGCAAATGTACTTAGTACTTACTTTTACTTACTTACACAGACTTGTCTTAGTACATACTTTTACATGCTTACATGTACTTGCAAAGCAACTGGGATTTTATTCTGAATGGCTTGAGGTGCAAGTCACCTTGCTGATGACAACAAGCTCAGGATAGAGCACTTGAAACCCTGGCGAGTGAAACCACCTGTGCTCTATGTCTCCATCCAGCCTCATGATCAATGTAGCTGCCACAAGTTGCTCTGAGTGTGTGTGTGTGTGTTTGTGTGTGTGCGTGTGTGTGTGTGTCTCTCTCTTTTTCTCTCTCTCTCACACACACACACAGACACACAAAATCACTCACACGCATGTAAACACACAGAACTGGTCTCGGTTAAAATCAGAACTACTGACAATTGCTGACAATCAGCGGAGATAGTACTGCAACGTTGCCAGAGCGGCTCTGCAAATTAGTTCACAATTATTCTGCCAGCTGAACCTCCAGCCCCCTTGGACAGCCCCTTCTCCTCCTCCCGTGGGATGGGAGGCCTGATTCAGACGCTAGAGGTGGCGGCGGTGGCAGCGCAATAAAGTGTTAAATTAAGTGAGAAAGAGGGCGAGTGAGCTGGTGCCAACAGCCAGCCTCATCACCACCTGCCACCTCGTTTACACTCTCAAATCTGCTCCCCTCTGGGCCCTAGCACCCTTTCCCTCTCTCTCTCTTTCTCTCTCTCTCTCTCTTCGCTCTTTTCTGTCACTGTCTTTCCTTTCTCTCTCTCATTGTCCTTCCTATCCTTACACACACTGTGTCTTTATCAGCTTCCATATCCACATGACTCACTCAATCATGCACTCCTCTCTCCCTCTCTTTCTCTCTCTCTCTTTCCTTGTACCTCCTCTTATGCATTGTTTCTTTATCAACTTCCGTGTCCTCATCGTTCTTTCTCACTCTTTTTCCGTTTCTGTGTTCTTTTGTCCCTCCTACTGTGTCTGTCTCACTCTGTCATCTCTTTTTCTATTCACCTCCAGCTGTTTTAGCTCCACGGCTGTTGAGTCTCTCTGGGATCATTTTCCCATCAGCAAGGTGACATCTTCCCGTCGCTCTCACCGGAATTCTGTTTTTCCGACAGATTAATCCTCCTCCCAGTCCAGCATTGCAAGTTCATGTCATATTGCCTGTGTTTCTCCCATTTTCTCCATTTTCCATGTTATGGGATGCCTCTGAGGAATGTTCTTGTGCAGCTGTGAAGCACTGAGTATTGCTTGTGATTCATACATACACAGGAAAGATGTTAAAGGGACTCTGTACAAGAATTGTAGGTTAATTTACCAGCTCTGTTGTCACTTTCATGGTTAGATAACCCTACGGTCTCTTGGCAAATTACTGTTCTTGGCAAGATGCCATCGGCAGCAAACAAATCGGAAAATAACTCACATATGAAATTGTGTTTATTACCTTGCCCATGACAATTTGTCTAAGTCGGTCACTGGTCTAAGTTACAAAAACTTGGGAGGAGCTCCTAGTTAAAAAAAAAATCCCTGATATGCATATGAGACTGTTGAATTAGGGATTTTCCACAGTAGCCAAAGCAATCTAATAATAAAATAAGCTTGTGTTAGATTCAAATACACCAGATATAATACATCTACACGTATACAATAGGATGTAAGGCACTATAAGCAAGCACACTGGACATGCAGCAGTTTCAAATGTGCCAGATGATGTACCTGGGATCTGCTGCCACAGAGCCCAATCAGCAACCCAGTTTAGTTAGTAAAGAACCTGGATGCAATACCAACAGTGAGGAGGAAAAGAAACGCACAAAATGTTTGTTTTTGTACTATTCTGTTTGTGTAGGCTGTATCTAAATCTCAAAGAGTGTACAGAGGGTGAAACAGGAATAAAATTGTCCTTTGTTAAATTGGGCTTTGATTACAGTGTTAATCCACAATCATAGCACAATCAGAACGGGACAGATGAGAACAACAAAGAAAATACAGCTAGTTGTGAAATGCAAACCAGATGTACCGGATCACTGTTACCAAAAAACAAAAAAGATAATTATTTAGTTTCCAAACTAATTTCGTTGTCCATGTAAATGCTGTTTTTACCTTCCCTGTGAAGAGCACAAAGTGTGGGTTAGACTTTGATAGGTTTGCTGATAGGGCGTTTGCAGCAGGATTTTAATAAGCCAATTAATTACCATATTGACGTGCCAAAGGTGAATGGTTCAGAAGGAATAAAAGAAGAAGGAGGGGGAGGTGTGCTGAAAGCCAAGCCAAGGTGCTGCAAAGGAAGCAAGTAGGGCAGGGCATTTCCCAGGGTGAGACTCCATAATAACTCAATATAACACAGCCTCACGTTGTTGTGGATACAGGGAGCTGTCTTCTTTCTCTCTCTGTCCTCTCCAATGATCCTGTGTGTGTGTGTGTGTGTGTGTGCGTGTGTGTGTGTGTGTGCATGCATTCATTCACAGGAGTGTGTGTGTGTGTGTGTGTGTGTGTGTGTGTGTGTGTGCATGCGTTCATTCACAGGAGTGATGCATGACAACATGGTCTTTCGCAGCTTCATGAGCCTCACTGCAGAGACCCTGCCACGTATAAACAAATACAAGATAGAGAAAGAGAAAGAGACAGAGAGAGAGAGATGGAGCTTGGGAATGAGAGATAGAGAAAGAGAGACAAAGAGGTAGGGTGACAGTGACAGTTTTTGCCCAGGCATTAGTGCCTCTGCACACATCAAAGGTCCTGGGAGGCCTTGAGGACGTCCTGATACGTCTTGGCGCGAGAGAGGCCAGTTAGAGCCAGCAAGCCTCAACCAATCTGAGAGCAAGATGATGAGGAGCAGTGGGGTGGGTGGGTTTCAAACACCCTAAACACACACATAAACACACACATACACACACACACACACACACATACAACCACCCACCATCACTTGAGGAGTCTGTGACATCCTTATGTAAGAGCTGGTGCCACTGACTTGTGCCTTGGTCACAGGAGGCAGCTCCACTTGTCATCAGCCCTTAGTCATGTTGTCATTGCAAGATTGCCTCAACGGAATCGCCTTGCCAAAGTGCATCTGCAACTACAGTATAACCCCTCTGCCCTACACACACAACACACACACACACACACACATCCCCCAGGATGGATGAGCATGCATGAACTCCTGCGCACACTCAAATGCCCAATGCAGTTGAGCCCTCTCTACTCCCCTTCTCAAATGCACAGTTAGCTTTGAGTGTTTATACCAAAGGCCAAAGATTTTACGGGCTGGCCACTTATCGCTTGTGTACTGTGTGGGGACCGTTTACTGTAAAGCAGCGACTTTCGTTTTTGAAGTTGCACATCTTTCTAGCTGATTTTGCCCGTCTTTCTAGCCAAGTGGACAGGCTGCAGAGTGGACATCGTGCTTCATGCTGTGAAAGATAGATGTCTTCAATTGAGAATATGTGTTTTTTTCCCTCAGAGAGGATGGGGAAAAGAGATGCAGTCCCTCCTCCCAACTACCCTCCAATGTTTCCTCTTTATCAGTAATTTCAAATTAAAGAAATCTCACCACAGCTTGCGCCGGTCCTCTGGCGTTTTTTTTTCTTAATTAAACATCTAAAAATATCAAAGTCCTCGAAGACTTAATTAACCCAAAGTCTTTAGTGTTTACACAGCACATGTTTGTCTTCCATGTGTGTATGTGTGTGTGTGTGTGTGTGTGTGTGTGTGTGTGTGTGTTGATGTGTTGATGCAAGGGAGATTTCATGCAAGTGTGTACTCTGCTTATGTGTGGGTGTGTGTCTGTTAATTTAAGAGGTTTGTGATACATTACTGAAGATGGTTACACTGGCAGCACTTTATGTTGACAATACAAGTTTCATGTGGAGAACCCTAGAGGGACAACAAATACACATTATCTGATTTGCATCCATTCATGTCATATATTTTATGCATGACATATATAAACTGTATGTATAGAAATGTGTGTGTGTGTGTGTATGTATGTATGTGTGTGTGTGTGTGTGTGTGTGTGTGTGTTCGATTGACCTACTGTGTTGTTAGAACTCCTGAATTATAAGTTCTGTCTGAACCAGGGTCATTTGGTGAGCAGTTATTCAGGGTGCTTGACATTAATGTGTTGAAATAGTACAACATGGATGCCTTTGGCAACTACTAAATGATTGTGATGGCCATAAGGCAATAAGTGTTCACTTATGTCAAGGAGGCAGCTCCACTTGTCATCAGCCCATGAATACCTTTTTTTCTATATTTGACTGAGAAGAGTTTTCTCTTTATGAATAAGCAGCTATCTGTCGCAATGTTGCATTTAAATGTCAAGTTGTTGTTTTTTATACTTGCTTATTAATTCCACGTGTGACTCCACTTACCAAGTTAAATGAGATTTTTGTTACGCAGTTTTTAAATAGCACCCATTTTAAAACAAAATTGATGTTGTCATGCTTCTTCTGATGCAAAAAAAAATCATTGCAAACTCTTTGACCTTTTTAACTTCCTCTTTCCACCCCGTTGACCCGTGTCGGGGGGCAATACGTTGTTCTCAGGCAGCTGCCAAACCCTGTCGTCAGCTTTATAATCACCATCATTAGTGGAGTTAAAAGCTCACCCATTGGTACAGTACCACATCATAGGCTGTTCTTTCAAATGACACAATTTGTGACGGAGATGACACACTATGCTCTCCAGAGCTGTGAGCTGTGATCTAACTCCATTAGTAACCACTCCAGAATGTTCTATATTGACGCAGGTCTGGGCTGAGAAAGAAACTCGGTAAGAAAGCGATCTGGTAAAAGAAGATGAATGAACATTTCTTTGGATGGATCAAAGAGTGGTTGATCATGCATGTCAGCACGTCAGAACTAATGAAAAGCATATGTCCATTAGTGTGAGGGGCTGTGTTTTTCAAGCAAGGGCTGACTGTCAGATACTACTGGTGGGAGAGACAGACCTAACTCATTTTTATTGAGTGAGAAAGGAGTCACAGAGAGTTTATCAGGCTTGGCTATATAAATGATGTTTGTGTTTGTGTACATAGGGACACAAGCATGCACACTCACACACACTCTGTTATACCTACACATGCACTTGCTGTGCATACCTATGGGATGCTGACAGACACAGAAATCCTGTAGGAACTACGTGTAGGAAACTCTCTCTGTCTTCTCTCTCTCATACACACACACACACACACACACACACACACATATACACACACACACATACACACACACACAAACACTGTCTCGCCCTAGTACTAGTGTTTAGTGTGCCTGAGGGCAAATTGGAACCCTAGGGTCTGGCATGTATGTGGGTTGGCATCTCAGCTACAGTCTGGTGCTTGTGTGTGTGTGTGTGTGTGTTTGTGTGTATGAGAGAGGGATCAAGAAAGAGAGAGAGAAAGACAGAGTTTCCTACACATATTTCCTACAGTGTTTCTGTGTCTTTCAGTGTATATATATATATATGTGTGTGTGTGTGTGTGTGTGTGTGTGTGTGTGTGTGTGTGTGTGTGTGTGTGTGTGTGCTGTAAAAGCTTGCTCTGTCACTGACTCAGCCCCTGCCGTAGCCGTAATTGAATTCTGTTGTTCACCTTAAGTGAAGATGCCAAAAAATGGCTTGACGTTTTGTATGAGAGTCAGTCAGTAGGCAGGGCTCCACCATGCCCAAGTGGGACACTCTCTGTCCTGTGAGTGATAAGCCAATTTAGCTCACCTGCGACCCCAGAGAGCGTCCCTCCCGCGCACACACTTTTGCCAGCGGAAAGGTCACCAGGGTCCATTTTCACATGCCACATTTTTTTGTCTGTGGTGGTGTGACAGAAAGAATGACACTTCAATCTAAGTCCCTGAAGTGTTTCACCTTTTAAAAAGGTGAAGGGTCCTGCGTGAAGCACCTCTCCACAAAAAAATTCCTGAAGAAACCACTGGCAGTTTTGAATGATTATGAAAAATCATTGAGGGTTACTAAGAATTTTGTTTAATGTTTTGTATTGGAACTTTTCTTTGTAATTTTCTGTTGGAACAAGCCAAAAAGAAAGCTTTTGCCTTACTATAAGCAAAAAATGAAGATCTCAGTGCTTGATTGATGAGTAATTGAAAGCTGGCAAGTTCTCGCATGCTTAAAAGACAACTTGACATCTGATGAATTGCGACCAAAGAGATGCTGTTCTCTCATCCCATGCAGACACACACATCTTTCTCAGGGCGTATGAAAAGAAGCCTCTGTTTTTTCCAGCTCTTACTGAATAGGGCCATTTTCTATCCCAGCACAAAAGTCCTCTCATCTGAATTCTACAGCCCCATGTGGAACCATGTGGACCACTCCAGCTTCAAATGGCCTTTTGAATGTGAATTGAAACAGTTTTTGCCTTCGTGGTCAAATTGAGAAGAGAAAGGGAGAGTGGTAATAATACGGAAGTGGTTTTATGAGTGACCATGTCATTACCGTTGTTCGAAGACATAAAATGGATTCTACAGAGTAGTATGGGCAGCTAGTTTTGAGCTAACATCAAATTCAAGTCATTGAGCAGTGCCTCATGAGGAGAGGTACAAAGTGTATGTTTCTTCTCAGAATGATTATCACTGACGTTGATGGTAGTTTTATGCGAAAAAGTTTGTGTTCATGTGACAAGGGTGTGAATGTGTGTAATAATGTGTAGGCCTCTGCAAAAAGAAGGAATTTTCAAGAAATATTAAATGGCAATATATGCATTTTAAAATGACCTGTGTGTATTTTTGGTGTACAGCATAAATTATTTTTGTCAGGAATTGATGAGAAATTTGACATGACTGTTGGGAACTGAATGACAGCAATAGCTCATCGCTGTTAGAGTTACTTATGCCATAGCTGCATGTAATTGTGAAATGGTGTGGATTTCCTTTCACCACAGGTGCCTCAGGACGAGTGGGGAGGTTACCCCGGCAGCAACAAGGACGACGAGATCCCATGTCGGCGGATGCGCAGCAGTAGCTACGTCAAAGCCATGGGCGACGAGGAGAGCGGCGAGTCGGACTCCAGCCCCAAGAGCTCGCCGCAGAAGAGCGCCCGTTCTGACGCCCTCGTCAAGTCTGTCCTGCAGAGGCAGCTCTCGGACTCCCAGAGGTATGTCAAGTCTGCCACTATCTCATCATCCGCTCATCACTCCCAGTTTTATTTTCTTCATTTTTGCCTACTCTGCTCATCATGCTTTTGGGGTTTCTGTGTGTCTCATACCTCCTGCCCCCTGGTGGTGTGGTGGGGGAATGGCGGCAACTTCTTGCTCGTTGGACTGGTGTAAATACACCAGTCCATGCATAATGTCTTCTTGAGGCGCATCCCCACCTCAGGAATCACAAGACAACAGCAGGGCAAAGTATGTGTGTGGTTTTAATGGTCAGTCCATTCTGAAGTTTGTTTTTTATGACAAACACTTGGGATTTTTTCTGAAGGGGAAAGGCAGGTAGTCTTATCAAGGGGAGCTGGAATGGATCAGTCGGCTGACATGGTTCAAGCAACCAAACCTGCTTTCAAAGCATTCCTTCCTAAAGTGTGTGTATCTGTCCACAGCACTCACGTTACCTCATACCATTTCTAAGTCACAACACTTTAAACTTTAAAATTTTACCCACACCGTGAACACATCTATCCACATAAACCAACAATTACGTTCTTTCTGCAATGGAGATCTCAACCGGTATTGAAATGCTTTGAGTTACCTCAAAGTGCGGTTGTCTGAGGGTGCAACGGTGAGATCGATGCACTTGGGAGCGCAAATGTGAGGAAGAAGAAAGTCTCTGCCCCATGGTCTTGAAATGAGGGAGATGTTTTCACTGCAGAACCTATTCATTTTTTGAAGCTGGGTAAACAGAATACTGGTTTACAGATCACTGATAGCCCAGAGACAGCTTATTGTGGAACCCTACAAGTAAAAACAAAAGCATAGAAAAAAGCATGTTTGGATGATCTGTTTAGATGTGATCTCTTGTCCAAACAGCATTTTATGTGCCCTTTACCAATGACATGGAGAATTCTGACATATCTGGAGTACATAACCTATTTATACTGGAATTGAAATCTATTCTGGAATCTGCTTGGAAAATGTATTGTGGTGATGGAAACTCAATTACATCCCCCTCCCCATTGAAAATGTATATACCTTCCTTTGGATAATAGTATAATGTTATCAGATTACAAATCCATTAGTGGGATAATATGGTTTGAAACATGTCATGCAGATTTGAGATTGCATTTGCATTGTCTGCTGAGGTATTCTTAATGCACCATTCAGGGCTGCCTAGAGAACATTAATTATGATAGCAAGGTCAAAAAGGACATTTTTTGCAACATTTATTTATTTGTCTAATAAATAGATTGAAAGCAAATTATTTATTCACTGAAATCGAACACATAAATTTGGCAAGTTTGGAGAATAAGAGTATCATCGTATTTTACATCTTTAGAATCATGAGCGTCTTGAGAGAGCATCAACTGGGACATGATGCGGTGGAATAGCAAATAGCTCCAGTACTCCAGCCACAGTAATAGCGTGACATCAGTACAAACATACAAGATGAAGATTAAAATGAATTACTTTGCCGATAGAGGAAAATTCAATCATGGGACAATGATAATGAAAACACGACAATGCCTGTATTTTTTTTGTGTGTTTTTTTTAAATGGTACACTCCCTCCCCAACACTCATTACTGCAACCACAAACACAGACACTGTTTATCTACGGTGGAAAATGGCTTCACGGCTTTCCCCCACCTACTGATGACCACTCTCCTAAATGTCACAGCAAGAGACATGTTTTGTATCCCGTCCCCTCAGACATTTTGAATCATCGGTTATTAAATAAGTTATTTGGACAAAATTTGATGAATGAACAGATGGCAGACAGGAAATGAAAGTGCCCTAATATCTCCATCCTGTGCCCTATTGAACTTAGGTATTCAAAGAGTGGTCTTATAATTGCTTTAGTACGTGCAGAGGTGTCCACCATCTTTACTTTGTGATCCACTTTTTCTCTTTGTGACCTCATGTCCCCTACATTAGCGATTGTCATTTCCCTTTCAAAGCCCTTGTTGCCGGGCAACTGTAGACACTAGCTCCAACTCTAATATTGTTGTCATGTTCCTTTTGGAAAATGCAGAACTTTGTCTGTGCCAGTTTTATTTTATTTATTTATATTTTTTAAGACTCCCTATCTACAAAGAAACATTTACTCTGCACCAGCTCCAGTCATCAGGGATTTGCTCTATTTTACCCACTTCTTTCACCTTCCTCTTAATTGCCACTGTGTGTCTTTTCCTTTCCACAGTGGTATTTCTCTCCTGAATCTCTACACATTTTTTTTTGTTGTGTGTGGGGATGTGTGGGGTTGATGAAGCATGTTACATGGCTGAATTTGTCTGAGTCAAATCATTGTCAGAAGTTATTCCTATGGACATCCAAGGAGTTGTCTGAAGAACTGAAAATACTGACAGATGATTAATGTAGGCTGTGTTAGCCATGTATTACATTCCAGATGTAATACTTTGATTTCACTATCAATAGTGGCTTTACTGCTAAAACGCTGCGTGGCTCAACCATGTCAAATCCATTCTGCGTGTGGGAATCGAGATGCAGTCTTACTCTGCAGCATAATTTTACCTCAGGCTTTTTTTTATAACACTGTGACACTGCATATTCAGGTAGACAGTGAAGTGTGATATTACTAATATTAGTCAAGCCTACGAAGCCCCACATTTTATAAGGCAGACAATATTATCTTTAATTAAAGTTTCATCCTCACAATCTGCTCGTTCTCCTTAGGTCTAACAGTAAAGTCATACAATGATATTAAAGCACTAGAAAATTGGGTGGGGGTAAGTAAAAGCAAAGTACTTCTGGTGTTGTGTTTTACCTCACTCCATATGTAGTTTACCTCACTGAGGAGGTGATCTTAGCCATACAACTAACTTCAAAGTCTCACAGAAGGGCCACGCCGGTTAAGTTACTGAAGCGTTAAGTTCACGTTGTGTATGTAACAACAGTTAGCTTCTATGATAATCAGTAGAACAGGCTACAATAGAGGCGGCATCGCTGTGTGCATTCTAAAAAAATAGACCAGTATGTCACACTTGACATGTTTGATGCAACAGTTTAGCCCAAGGGTAAAATTGTGTAAGAAGTTATGTACAATTACATGTAGATTCTGTACTAGAAATGTATGCACATATATACTTTAAGTCTGTATATACATACTGTGCTTAGATAGATTTATCTGTTCAAGAGGCTGATCCTAAGCAAGTCCCAGGATGCTGACCCTCTGGCTATGTGGTTTTTCGCTGGTCTTGATCAGGGAAAAGAGCCAGCCTGCCCGCACACCGCTGTCAAGATGACCCTCTCCCTCTCCCCCTCCCCGTTCCCAAAAATAAAATAACAAAATGTTTGTGTCAATGTGACTTTTGATTGATTTCAGTGCTGTATTTTGTGTAAAAAAAATGCTGTTGTGTTTGTTTGTGTAGCCCTGGGCAATGTAGTTATGCACAGCCAAATGTTTTGAGGGCACTTTAACTTAGGTGTGTGTCATATAGGGAGGGAAAAAAGACGAGTTAAAATGCCTTGCAGCAAGTCGAAAGCTCATTTAAATGCTCCCTTCTGATTTGATTAAGTTCCATTTCAGGGCTAATATTAAAGGCGGAATCTAAGCAGAGCAGGCGGGTAAGCCTAAGAGTGAGTCTGGAGACTGTAAAGCACACTGCTGAATGAATGAAATCTCTAGATATGAGAGCATGTCTTCAAAATGATAATTGCTTAAATTCACAGACGGTATCCGGCACCACACAACGCCAGAGGCAATGTTGTGATGGTACCTGCTGTTCATTTACCTGTTCATTTATAGTTTATGTGAATAAGCTTATGCGACCTGATGGCATTGTTAGGAGAAATGTATGCACCTGCAAATTGTTTCTCACAGTTACCTATAGAACACAATGCATGGCTAGGCCCCCTGCCTATCTAGCAGACTTAATTCACCCCCACACACTGGCACGCTCTCTTAGGTCTAACGATCAAAACCTCCTGTTTGTCCCGCATACCCGTCTAATAACCTGTGGTGACCATGCTTTTTAGACAGATGCCCCTAAATTGTGGAATGCCTTACCTGTCCATCTCACATTTGCCGTGTCTGTAGACTGTTTTAAAAGGCAGCTGAAGACATTTCTTTAAACTAGCTTGTCGTAACCTTATATCTTCTGTGACTATATCTTACTGTGTTACTGTGTTTTAGTCTTTTAGCAGTGCCACTGTGAAGCACTGTGTAACTGTTTTGTTTATGAAAAGCACGGTACAAATACATTTTAATTACTTACTTATATTTTTAATCATGAACCTTTTAAAGAAATGCCCTTCGCAGCACGGACTCCAGACAGGTCCTGTCTTTACTGAAGGATTGCATGTTGACCACTATAGATTACTGTGCTCTCACACTCATCCCCGGGTCCAGGCTCATTAATGGGACCATGGGATCCCAAACTAAGCATTCCCCTATAGCCACGCTCCTCTCTGATCCTTTTGTAAGGCTAAGGAAAGATCCCCCCTGTGCGCTAACCCGCAGACGCCGTCCCGAGTCACTCAAAACTGCATCATCAATGCTCTGGGCTTAGTCACGCTGTTGATCACGCAATAGATGGTGCTGCTCCGCAGAACACTGGGAAAGGAAGTGCTCGACCATTATGTATCGAGTTGCTCACAGTAGATTCCGAACTAGTGTCTATTATATTGTTCACCGTTAACAGGGAATATGGCCAGTGAAAAGTAGAGAGTTCTGGGGATAAAAGAAATTCCCTGGAGAGAAAGTCACCCTACTGAGCATTTTGCTCACGCACGTATGAAACCACATCAGTGGAGACATGTCGACAGCAATAAGTCAACATGCTCATCCACCATGAAGTTGAAGCCTGGCCTTCATATTACGCATCACAGCTGAATGACGCCTGACATTGAGCTTGGTACTGTGTCGCACAGCTCCAAACTTGTTTTGGTTAGATTGGCCTGAAGCTTGAAAGATGACTTGTGTGTTGGCCACAGTCTGTTGCTTTCTTTCTTTTCACTCTTAGGTTTTTTTTTTTTTTTTTTTTTTTTTTACACACCTTCCCTCTCGATTTCATAGCAGCCCTGGGGGAAAATACCCGACAAGTGTGAATTTGACAGGCCAGGGTTTTGGGAGCTAATGGTGTTAAGGTGGAAATAACCTTCAATGGGCGGCTGTCACCCACCGCGCTGCTTGACAGGGTCGTTCACTGTTCGCACCAATAAAGAACACATCACACACTGGCCCCCCTCCCCTCCTCAGAAACACACATACACACACGCCCCATAAGTTCACTCACTCCCTCTGTCTACTCACCCATCCCTCAAATGTTGCTCCTTGTGAGACAAGATTGACATCAGTAATCGTTTCAATTAATAATTGCGTTTCATCTTCTCCGGAGGTGGCGGAGGTCTTGTGTGTTTGCCCCATGGTTTAGGCTGATGAATGGAGTTAGAATTGGATTAACAGAGGCGATAAAGAGGCCTTGCCAGATTTGTTTAATGGAGGTATGTACTAAGACTAAGTCAGGAGGAGCATGTGGCAAAATAATGTAACAGAGCACTTAATAAATGATAATAAATGGCTAGTAATTGAATGGCAGTATACTCTATGTCTTTCTTTCTCTCTCTTCCTCCCTCTCCTGTAATGATGGCTGTCTTTTTATAAATGTGGCAGGATCTCCAAAAAGCAATTTAATCAATCCAAGTTATTTTGGGCGGATTTAAATATAGCTCGATTTGTAATTTGTGATTATTCACACATGGAGCTGTCTTAATGAATCTAAATTAGTTTGCGCAAAGTGCTCATTAATTGCTAATGTGACATAAGGCAATTATTCACACTAATCACATGCTTTGTGTATGCTTGCTACTCAGATCCAAGGTCAAAATACATTTGGGTGGCAGTGATGCATTGCTGGACATACAGTGCCCCAGAGGCCATGCAGTTTTTGGTTTGTTGTTATTCTCCATATGGAAGGGAACAGTTTACCAAAACTTGTATACTCTCTTCATATACACCATCTTTGTTCATCATAACTTAGGTGTACTGGTCCCCATTTTATTTGCAGGAAGGTGTCCATTATTCCTCAAAATGCATCTTAGCTTTAGACATAGGTGGTTAAAGAAAATTCTGGAAAGCAGTGGGTGGCAAAACAACTCTTTTTGTTATTCGTTGTTTCAATCCCCATGATCCTTTGGTGGAAGAGTGATATGCTCACAAACCATGATATTGAGTTCTCTTCCACATGGATGATAAAATATGCCTAACAGTTTAATTTAAGTCATGTTGGATGAAAACTGATCTAAACAAATATATCTAATAATATCTGAGGCATATTGTGAAGAACCGAGCCAGTCAGCGACTCCCAAACACTAAACTGTGCCTCTGCTCTTGGTTCTCCACCATAGCCTCCGGTGATGCTGACTGCTGCAGCCCTGACAGGCTGATGATGGCCGAGGGCTTAATACCACTAAGTGACTTTGAAAGCCTTCCCGGGATCCTTGTTCACTGGCTGTTTCCTGTCCTGCCCTTCTACTGGGCAGAGCAGAACTTCACAGTCCATTATCCCATGGTCGTTTGACAGAACACATGCAGCAAGTGCCCTTCCTCTGCCTTTGGCCACAACGTCTGTTTCCTGTTTTTTTTTTTTTTTTACTGTACCCACATGACAGTTCATATGTATGTAGACCTATTAGTTCAGTGCCGACCACCTTCCAGTACATTAAGATGTCAATAGATGTTATCACCGTGTAAGATGCCAGACCTAACGTGTTCTCCATGGGTTCTCATGTGTTGTCTTAGTGCAATCGCTTTTAAATTCTCAGTGAGGCAGTCATTTCTTGAACTTCATTGTAGCCCTTTGATGGAGAAATGTAACCTCTGTCTGCTCTGTTCCTCAGGATGTGGGCACAATGACTTTTGTCTCTTTGTGTGGCTTTGTTGAGTCTGAAAAAAGCACACTCAGAGTCCTTTTCAGTGTGCACATGAAAGGGGGACATCAGTTTTCAGGTATCAGTCTTCCATCTCTATCACTGGCCAACAATAGAGATACATTAGGAGGACTTGGGGACATGGTAGGCAAATGAGTTGGTGCTGACTTGATTAAGGGTTCTGGGCTGGTGAAAGAGCCCTTTACAGATTTATCAGAGAGCAAAAGCTAGCACCATCTAAGAATGATTAAAAACATTTTGTCCAGAGATGAGGGCATTCATATCAGTTCAGGACAAGTCAGAGACCGCAGGAAAAAGCCCTTTTAAATAATTAATACTTTATGAGCTGATTGTATGTAATGTAATCTTTGCCCTTTAGGTAACATATACCATTGGGGGACGTGTTATTATTATTATTATTATTATATATTTTTCTTTTCTTTTTATATAAATCAGGACATTCATTATTTTCTCACCGTTCTGGTAAAAATTAAAATGCTTCTTGACCTATTATATTACGATATTATTCTGAAGGAGCACAATATTACTCTGGAGGAGTACCAAATGTCAGCCAACATTCCAGTGTGTTTTATGCAACTATGCATTTGCTGTAGGTCATTTTGAAATATGTTATAATTTTTTTCGGCCCTTCAGAAGCATATCATCTTTGTATGCTGTGAGGCATTTTTCAGTAGCAAAAATTGAGAACTGCACCTTTTAGTATCAGCAATGTCTGTGTTCTCACTGTGTCTTTGTGAATATCTCTGATCTTGGTTCTTACTGTTCACCACTCCCATGCATTAGTCCACAACCGCGCCTCACTTTCCACATGAGCCAGTTGACATCACATTGTGATTCACCGTCGAAGATCAGCAATGTTTGCTGCTCCACAGCTCCCAAAAGCAAACATTTTTGTTCACCTTTTCCCTAAAGTCAAACATGTAAACATCCGAAAAGAAACTCGCTCACTCTGAAACCGGACATCTGTCATCGTCATCCCGTCAGCATTTTAAACTTTTTTTTTCATCTTCTGTGTCCAGTAACGGCTCGTCTCTTCTCTCTGCTTACAGCTCGTATCGTTTGGATAAAATGAACAGTGACGTGTTAAACTACATCACCAATTTCGCTGCAGATCTAAGGTGAATACATGCAATACAGCACACAGAGATACCACCACTTCCTCCTTCCCCAATCCCTGAGCCCCTCACAGCCTCACATATCCACAGCCCCGCCATAGTTGCAGTTGGCAGTGTTGAGAGCCAGTTGGCAGAGTCCCAGCGCTGACATGCTCAATAAGGACGGTCGCACACCAGATCTTCACGCTGGTCAATGAAAGGTCAAGAGAGGCGAAGTGCGCCACGGAATACGCATTCCAAGTGTTTCCCATGCATTGAGTCAATCTTAAAAACACAGAGCAAAACTGGACAAAACGTGTGTGTGTGTGTGCGTGGAAGGGGGGATGTTCAGTCTGTCCCTCTTGGAAGGACAACCCTCTTGCCAGAATGAAACCTAACTCTGAGTTGAAGGACATTGAGGGAAAAGGGCCAACTGTATCTTTGCTGAAACAGATTTTCTTTTCTCCCTCGCTCTCTCCAGAGATTAAGGGTAACTTTACGTACATAAAAAAAGTCAGCAGCAGAGCACACTTTTGAGTAAAATGCTTACTGTACATACTGAGGAACCTTTGAAAGACATCCCAAAAAAAATTATTCAGACGAGGTCCACCGTCACTCTGTACTGCTGAGTGGGCGCGAGTTCAACACTCATAATGACACTGAATGTCGAGCCCTCATGTCAGCCTTACATTCACGGAGTTTTGGAGTTTTACATGGTTTTTTTTTTCAAAACTTTCAAAGCACACTTTGCTATGACTCCTTGACCAAACATTTCACCATTCCCCTTCAAATTACAGTAGCTGCTTTATTGGTGCAAAATTCCTCTTAGCCTTCCACTCATTCTGCTAATGCTTCTTTTTGCAGTTATTTTATTCTCCCTTGTGCTAATGTCTTGAACCGAGAGGAGGCTTGCCTTCCTAGAGTTTTCAGACATATCGAGCCACTTTACACCTCGGCGCCTCTGTAGAACTGCTGGCTTGCTAACTAGCCCCCCTATTTGCATTTTCCCTCATTTCCCCCAATTGATTGGTTGCTTCAGCACAAAGGCAAATCGAACTGCCATTTTGAGGACACTGCTCAGCACATCGATGACTTTGTTAGCAATCCCCCCACCTCGTCTTTGGCTTGACAGTGTCATAGGATGTCTCAACTCTGGTCTGCAGGTCCTCTTGAAACATGCAGTCAAATAGCAAATGGTTTCTCCCTGTATGTGATGAGTGGTTTTTGTAAATGTATTTTGTAATGAGAATAATGTTTCTTAATCACTGATGTGTGCATATATTTTCAGAAATGTCAAATGCACTTATATGTCTTTTGGAGATGTCAGGAGGTCATTTTTTTGCCACTGCATCTTTGAAACTGTGCTATAACTGCCTGTTGGTTCTTTGTGTTCTCTCTATGTGTCTATGTGCTGTGTTTGTCTGTGTTTGTCTGTCTGTCTGACTGTCCACGTCTTTTTGTGTGTCTCTCCCTTCCTTCCCGTTGTATGTTGTTTTCCTTTGTTTCCCCATCCTCTCCTTTTTCCTCCTTCTCCCTCCCTTTTTGTTTTTTTTTCTTGTCCCCTTATCCCTCTCTCCTCCTCCAGTCAAAGCTACCATTTGCAAGCTACGAGAGACATCCATCCCAGCATCACCCTGGATCCCTCCGCCAACTACAACTCACCCAAGTTCCGTTCCAGGAACCAGAGCTATATGAGAGCTGTCAGTACCCTCAGCCAGGCCAGCTGTGTAAGCCAGGTGGGTCTGCAAGGCCACAGGGTGTGGAGGATGAGTGGGGTGAGGATGGAGGGATTGGAAGAAAAGTATGGAGTCTAGTCTACACCAGATACGTTACGGAAGCGTTATGTTAACGTTTTAGAAGAAGGTCTATATATTTTTAGAATGTTCACTGTGGTGTAGCGCCTGGTATAGCCAGTTCCATTGATTATAGTTGGAGCTACCTGTTCCAGCAGATGCATTGTTAACTTAATGCTTTCGTAACATATCTGGTGTAGCCCTAGGATAAATCCCCCCAGGCTGCCCTTCGCCTTGTGGGCCCTCTGAAGTGGCCCAAATCCTCTCAAAGAGCCAAAGCGCTGTATCCGGTCTTTGCATCAGGACCAAGCGGTATTCTCTCAAAATCTCCCCTCCTCCTCATCTGCCTGCTTACATTAATAAGGCATGAAGGAGTGTTTGTTCAGCCCAGGCTTTTGCTGTTTGATTTTATTGTGAGAAAGCAGTGATGTTTGCAAGGCAGTTTTAATTTCTGCCAGACTGTTTAACTGATTTGAAGTGTTCTCTTAGGTTCTGCATAGGTGAAAAGAATGTTTGTTTTATATTTAAACAGTGTCTTGTTTTGTGCAAAGTGTAGATCAGCTCAGTGGACAATGATTTCTTCTGCTGCAACTGCATTATGTTAAAGTAAACTTACAGACAGTTTAGTGCAGGTATTTGTTAAAAAAAAATATGTTGAATATGTTGGCTCAGGATCCTGAACTGATCCAGACTGAAGCATTTATTTACACTTTGCATTTGACTTGTGTTCGTTCATCAGCAATGTTTTTGCATATTATGTTGTATACAACACTCGACATAGTTACGTTTTCAAATGTACTTTTGTAAATGTATTATTACTATATTATTATTGTAATCACTTGCTTTCACAGTCGACTGACCCACTGCAATACTCCCCTCTGATTTAATGTAATGAACAACTTGATTAATACAGACCTCAGTGTGAATAACATGTAGTACTGCGACAAGAGACGTTTCATTCTCTTCCAAAACTGTCAACGTGGGATAGCCAGTGAAATCAGCAGTTTTCTTACTAAGTCTGAGTTAGTACGAAAAAAAAGCGTTATAGATTGTTGTTATAGTCCCAATATGTTTTTGTCCTCCATTATCTTTAATGTGGACTATTATTGGTGTCGATAGACATTATATGTTATCAGTTATCAGTTTTGTTTATAATGGATCTACTTCCAACGTTACACTTATCTCATTCGTCTTTGTATAAATCCTGACTATCTGTTTGAAAGGAATGTTGTATTGATCCACCACAAGTCTTAAAGATCACTTTAAATCTTTGCCACTCTTTGTGTCTCTGCCTGCCCATGCCAACTCTGAGGTCGCTACCAGATAATAACCTTTTCAGCAGAACAAGATGGCAATCTGTGATATTCTAGATTGCCAAACAGGAAAATCCAGGTTTGAAGATACTCAGTGAACAGATTCAACTAAAGTGATATCGCTCCATCAGAAGATCTATATCTCATGTCTCTAGGCAAGGCATTGCCTCAATGCCTCAAGGCATTTTCCCAGCTATTAAATAGTAGAATGAACCACTTCAGATGATGACCTTCACATTGTCTTCAATAGAAGAGTCATGTGAATTAATTCTCCCAACAAACACTATAAAATACAAATCAATCACATTCAGTAAAAGGTTACAGGACAGCACCCTTAGTTTTTTACATTTCTCTAAAAGCCTGTAGAATAACAGCCCTAACCTGTACAGCTGAAATCATTGAGAATTTGCAAAAGAGAGCTAACAACTTTCCCCTTGCTCTTGCAACCTCTTGTCTAGGTGAGCGAGACAGAGATCAATGGGCAGTTTGAATCTGTGTGCGAGTCGGTCTTCAGCGAGGTTGAGTCGCAGGCCATGGAGGCATTGGACCTGCCAGGCTGCTTCCGCACGAGAAGCCACAGCTACCTGCGCGCCATCCAGGCCGGCTACTCCCAGGACGATGAGTGTGTGCCCTCCATGACCTCCTCCACCGTCACGTCCACCATCAGGTCCACGACAGGTAAGCCTGGTCCGCCCCGTCTTCTCCACTGCTACGCCGTTTTTTCTCATAGCAGTCTTCCTAACCGTGATTTAGATCCCTGCATGAAAGGGTTCGGGTTTAAGTATTTTGGAGTGTTTCAAGATCCATCCATTCGCTTAAAAAGTAGTCCCCGACATACGCATTTGGCCCCAGTGTGAGGGCCCTTTAATATAGAGGGCAGAGAAGACCTTTGACTACACTTCACTCAAACCTTACCAGTCCTTGTGGTCTTTTAAAAAGATCAACGGTATGGCATGTAAAGGCCTTCTAATTCATGATGAAGTGATGCTAAAGCTTCTATCAAATATTTATAGACTTTTGATCAAGACTGACGGGCATAACCCATCTGCTAAGTGTACTTGAAGCCATACTTTTTTTAGAGTGTAACTTCAGTGCCAATCAGTCATATTTCTGCGGAAAAGGTATGTTAATTCAGTGTTACTGACTGCACCTAGTTCGTGGTTGAGTGGTTGAGCAGCTGGTCCACACTTCAGCTTTCAGCCTTGCTCTATCAATGTCCTGCTCTCTTCTTATCTTGGCTGCTGTGTATGTGTGTGTGTGTGTGTGTGTGTGTGTGTGTGTGTGTATTTTGCATGACCTGCATGCGAGTCGCTTTGAGAAAATAACTATGCTCTGCCTTTTCTTCACCCTTTGGTATCCGTGTTCCTTAAGGACCTAGGCTATGAACCCTATTGAATTAGGCTTACCCACATGTGGAACTGATACCTTAACACTCCACAGCTCAAGGGATTGTCATATTTTTTCTCCTCCGGTGTGTATGTGTATGTGTGTGTGTATGTGTGTGTGTGTATGTGTATGTGGGTGCATGTTTACGTGTGTGTTTGTGTTTGTGTGACAATGTTTGTGTGTCAGTTCAGTGTATGAGAGTGGATTGGATCGGGTATTTGTTCCATTTTGTGCTTCAGATGAGACAGGGAAAGGTGACAGTGGTCTATGTTGTTATGGGGAGAGGTGAAGTGTGTGTGTGTGTGTGCGTGCGTCTGTGAGTGTGCGAGTGTGTGTGTGTGTATCTGTGTGTGTGTGAGCGTGTTGGGGGGAGGGAGACGACTCTGTATTTGTCCTCCAGTCCAAACACCTTCCCAGCAGAGGGAACCACATGGTGGGGTCATTCAGGGCATTGGCGAATTATTTGGTCCCCTACCAACCAATACCCCTCCCACTACCCCCCACTTTCCACCCCCAACCCCTACCCCAAACACACTGAGCTCAGCCTCTCCTGCGGAGTCCACAATACTGTCCTCTGCTCCACATCCATCCCGTGGCTTTACAGACCAGTGGCTTAACGCTGTCTGACTGCACTGAGGAAAGTGTCTGTGTAAGGGGGCTTTGGAGAGCTTGGTTGGGGGCACACGCTGGAGAGCTTGGGCAGGTAGTCTGAACATTTTCTGTTCCAGTTGATTGAATATTTCCACTGCCTTCTCAATGAAAACAGTTCATATTGCTTCTTTCTAGGAGTGAGCTTCTTTAAGTGACAACAGAGTAGGGGATGTGAACCCTTGCAATAAGAGTATCAGTGAGATTGATAAGAGGTGATCAGAGGTAATCCTAAGAGGTGATCCCAAATCATCTTCTGTCTAATAGTTGGCAAATAATTATATTAAAAATATTAATTTGTGGACTTGCTAAATTCAACTGTTCTAATGAAGTTCAGGATATGCAAACAACTGACATTTTCCAAGTTTCCATGGAGGCAATCAACCACTGATTAAATGAGGAGTAAGCAAGATGGCAAACTGTTGGTTTTGAATTCAGGTGGATGGGTCGTACTGGACCTTGCATTTTCAATAGGGTTCATACCTGCTTTCCTTGGAGACCACAGGGTGCCAGAGGTTTTGAAGCTTTCATTTTTGCATTCACTTCTCTCTGATGCACAAAAAAGTACAGACCTCCATCATCACAGAGAATTTATTCAATTCCGTTTGGATTTGATTATACCACAGGTTTGTCTCCATTACTTCACTGAAGCTTATTGAGAAAATTGTGCAGGCAGACGTCTGCATTCCTTTAATGATGAGGGATGTCTATGCAAGCACACATTTCAGTGAGAAGGCAGTGTTGTCCCTTCCTCTTTCAAAAAAACACAACAACAAACCAAACAAGCTTATGTGAGTCAAAATGAGCAGAGAGACCAGCTCCAGGCTGAGATAAATTTGAATAATATTTGTTTTCCTCGCTTGAGATAGTGATATGAACAGAAATCACATTGTTGGTAACTTTAGTACGCTTAATTGTGCATGTTTTGTCACAGCAATGAAATAAGGGAAAACAGGTTGTTATTCTAAAGTAAATCATGGTTGGATAAATACACATGGGACCTCAGGTCTTGCTTTGACTCACATACGTTTGGTACATGCGTAAATGCCGCCTGCTCTCCAGCTGTCTCCATCTGCGGATACGCTCCTGTGTTTATATTTGTCTTCCAGAGGGCCATGATTTGCTGGAGGGCACTAGTTTGCTTAATGAGGACAATTTGCCAGACGAGGAGGCAGAAATAGCTTACCTGCCCTGCGAGGATGCCAGCCGGCCCAGGAGGGCCGACAGGCTCCACAGCCAGCGGGCAGCCCGGGCAGGCCGCACAGCTACGTCCTCCTCGACAGCCGCCACGCTGCCCTCGGGTGCGTCTTCGTCCAGCGCCAGCCTCGGGATGGGTATCGGGTTGGCTGCCATCCCTCCGGCTGTGCAGGCCACTGTCCAGGAAACAGCTGACCTGGCCCTGGCCCTGAGCCAACAGTGGCGGGAGGATGTGACGGCCATGCGGCAGGAGCTGGCTGAGCTGCGGCGGGACATCTGCACTGAGCTGCGCGCCTTCAACAGCAACTTTTCCACGTTCACACAGCGCTACAACACCTGGTCACCCAACTGGGGAAGGGAGGCCCCACAGCCCTCCACCTCTACTGACACCTCCGCACCTGGCCATGTGTCCGTTAGCACCCAGGCCAACAGCAAGGGTCTAGTGAGACAGAACACGGCAGACGCAGCTGTCAACTGCCCTTCGCCCGTGGACCTGAGCGTCATGAAGTCTCCAACTCCAGAGCCTCTCAAATCCAATGTTCTACAGCTACCCCAGCCAGGCTATGTCAGCCAGATAGTAGCAGATGTGTCAGTTCCTGAAAGTGCCCTCTCAAGTCCAGAGTCAGTCAACCTGATGGCAGAGTGTGTGGACTTCACGTTACACGCTGAAGCTTTAGAAGTGCAAAATGTAGACCCACAGTTTCTTGTAGAATCTGACATTGGACTCCTCAGTCCCCAGTCTCGAGAGTCATGGGGACATGAGGGTTTGGGTTCCTCTCCAGAGCCTGTATACTCTGAGCCTGTAAGCCCATTTCCAGAACCTGCAGATCCAAACCTCACAGAGTCCCCAAGCCCTGAGCACATAGAACCCACCTTCCCAACTCAGCCCCTTCTAGAATACCTTGAGTCAGATGTCCAGTCTCTACCTAGCCCTAAGCCTGTAGACGTAGCAGCCTTAAACCAAGACAATCCACAGCCCATCGAGACCAGCTTAGCCAGCTCACCTGAGATACTGCAGTTAGACCTTAGCTTTCCTGAGCCTCCTCCACCAGTAACAAATGACCCGGAATTCTTGGCCATGCCTGACCTGGACACAGACAGTCTGAGTCCACCCGAGCCAGTGACTTTTGACTCCTTCTCCTGCCCAGAGAAGCTGTCTGTGTCTGACGCTGTGGCAGCTCCAGCTTGGAGTCCAGAGCCAAGCCCAGAGCCGAGGCCAGAGAGTGCCGAATGTCCTCCAGAGTCAGAGTATGTCTCTTTACCAGACACTCTCCCAATTGAGCCAGAGTTACTAAATGTATCAGTGTCCAGTAGCACAGAAACAGTGCCTCAAGATGAAATCATCATCTGCCTGACGGACATGGACACCCTCCACCATGCTGTGTTGTGTGCTGTTGAGGCAGACACTCCGGACTCTCAGACAGACAGCTCAGAGTCTCTCGATGAGGAGATCGAAGAGGTCCAGCATGGCTCTTCGACAGAGAGCGATATCATCAATGTAGCCAGCCTCTACTTGGAAGAGCCCATCCTGGATGTCCCAGACCAAGATGCCAGCATCTCAAGGGATGTACCAGAACTGCGTTCGCCTGAGGTTGTTCTGGAGACTGTTCCCGGGGCTGAGTTGGGGTTGCCGAGCCCCGGCCAGTCGAGCCCCAGCCAGACAAGCACTGGGTGCCTGTTCGGACCGGCCCTCCTTAGCAACCCTATCACTCAGTGCCCTTTCCAATATCCTCCTCCAGAACTCCATGAGCCAATGGAAACCTCTCAGCTACTGCTGAAGAGCCAATCAGACACCTTTGAGAGCCTGGTCAGCTCTCCGTCATGCAGCGATTTCCTGTGGCTCAGGTGGCAGAAGAAGTCGCAGGGGCCGCCACCCTTGCAAAGGAGTGCCAGCGTCGAACTGTGGCACAGGAAGTTCTCCAACAACTCCCAGATGTCATACATGTCCCTGTCACTTTAATCTGGTACCTTAAATGCATCACAGGAATAGATGGAATGGATGCAGACAGAGTTGAAGGGTGTGTGTGTGTTTGTGTATGTGGGTGTGTGTGTCTGTGTGTGTGTGTGTTTGTGTATGCGATGTGTATGTGTCTGCACTGTGCACATGTTGATATGTCAAAGTGTGAGTGACTTTGTTTGCGTTGAGTTTGTTTGCAGAGAATATTGATGTAACTGTGGGTCCGTGTGTGTGTGTGTGTGTGTGCTCTGCATGCACACGTGTCTGTCTGTCTTTGGCTGTGTGTCTTAGCGTCTGTATGCACATTTGGCTGGAGGAGAAAAAAAAAGGGAATGTTTTGAGACCTGGAGTTTTTCGATAAAAACTTTAAGAACTACCTTAACACAGCATCGGTGCCACTGTGAGGCAAGGAACTGAACTGAACGCATTCAATTAAACTGCTTGCTAAAATGTTCAGCAAGACCTGAATACCCCTCAGCTGCACAGATGTATCAAAATATTTTTTTCTTTCTCTCTCTCTCACGTTTTCTTCAAAGACTGACTGTGCTTGTAATCATTCATCCAAAGATATACTATATTTAACTCATACATGACGTGGCTGAAACTGCCTCAGAATTTTGGGGAATTTTCATGTTTTGAATTTGTGAATTTCTTGACAAGCTGGCACAGAGTAAGATACTGTGTTTGAGTAGGAGAATGACCAAGGATATCGACATTGAGCACTTATAGAAAAAAACAAAACACTTCCTTTCTGAGGAATCAGACAATCAAGACATTTTTCTCTTACCTCAGATGTTTGAGTATGTGATACTGAGTGTACTGTTACAGACTCTGTTACAGGGTCAGACTGTAACGTGCTGAACAGGGTCTTCTCAAAGAGAGTCTCTGTGGTTTTTGATAATAGCCTTTCTTTTTTCCTCTGAATGTGGATTTGTGATTGTTTTGATGAAACCCAGCAGAACCTGATGTTCATATTGTCACCCACTACTGCTGAAGAGACTTAGTAGAAGTCCCAACAGAGACCTGCAGCCTTGCGATATAAAATGAAAAAAAAAAGTGTGTTTAATTTACTCCTGTAATGCAAAACGCGTCATGCATGCCTCAGATGCTCTATGTGACCTTTTGAATTAATTGGATCTCCAATACATACATAGATGCAGGCAGACACATGGAGACACAGAGACATACTTGCAAACACACACTGATACAAGAACAAACAAAACTACACACACACACACAGATGTACATATTCATTCAAGTGATATGTACTGTATGTATGGACATCTACATTCGCGCACACACACACACACAAATGCACACATGGATACACACTCAAGTACAAGCACATGTGCATACAAACATGCACGCTCAAACCCACATGCATGCAAAGCCTCATGCACGCATACACAGATACAGACTAATTCAGTACCTACATAGTACCACACACACACAGTTACACACACTATCCATCTACCTAGTAACACTGTGTTTGTACTTTAAGATAATCCCAGACCTTTTTTGTATTTGCACCCCAGTCTCATGTACCCAGTTATTTGTATATGCACTGTGAATGTATGCACCCCATATGAGAACTGGAATCCCCCCCTTTTCAAAGACTGAAAGGGAACTCTGACCGACCACAGCTGTTAACTCCAACAGGGGCACTGAAAGTTCTCCTTTTTTCCCGTTGACTCAGAACTAAGGAACTCTTATCTGAAGGAGAACTCTCCCTGACTAGACACTAACCCCCATCTCTCCACAATTCTCACTCAGGCACTTAACATGGGTACCATCGTCACTTTGTCCACATGACCCTTGTCAACAAGTTGTTTTTTTGTCCTCATGAAGAGTTCCAGGAGAAAGGTCGTTGTATAATACACATATCTGAAGACTACTCCAGAGGTGCTAAGTGTACAGAGCAAAACTGTAGATACTTCTAGAGTGAATGACCCAAACTGTTATATGGGTGGGTGAGAGAACAAATATTTGGATTTATGCAGCGTTGCATACAGCATATTTTTAAAAAGGCCGAAAGCACTATGTTTACCATTGTCCCTACGTGTTGCTGCTGATTCATACCGTGCCTTCCATACGCTTTTTGATTGTGATATCCCAATGATAATTGTTTTTTGCCTCACAGAGTGATTGGGTTTCTAATTAGTATAGATTTGGGAGGGGGGGGTTCTAGTGAACACTGACCTTAGAAGACAAAGATGGCGGATGGTCCTGAAAGAAGACTGTCCAATTTGGCCTTTTACTTGTGTCATTTTGCCTTGACCCTGTGGAAAAAGCTTTTATATATATATATATATATCACTTTAAAAATGAAAGTATTTGGGTGAAAGTCACTATGCTGCATAACACATTCAATTCTTAGAATAAGTGCCATGGACATTCTCAAAGATTACATTTTTACTGAATGTCATAAAAAACGTATCACCTGATAGTAAGATTACGTCAGAATTTAGTCATAGTTTCTCCTCCCCATTTGGCAGTAAAAAGTTTAGCTTTAGCTGATCCATATTTGAGTACACAGTATTTAAAGTGTTGGCTGTTTATTCATGTGGGTGTGAACTTGGTTACTAATAATGTTTGCACTTTATATGATCACCAGACAAAAAAGGGGATATTATATAATTTAGCAGCTTATAAATTTCTCCTGCACTTAAACAGTGTGTATGAGTTTACAGGTGATACATTTATGGACTTCCTAAACAAAGGTATATAAACAGTACTGACCCAATAACTACAGTTAACTGCACAGCTCAGATCAATGCATAAATTTAAAAAGGTTTTACATGCAAGAAAATTAATGTCTATAAAAGTATGATGAGATGTAAAACTGCTTTTATGAATATGTATGCAGTTTCCATCTTTACAGTTTGTCATTGCTTTCCTCCCGTCATTCAAGTCTAAATTTTACTCCCCACAGGGCACATTGCAATCCTCCAGCTACAGTGGAGATGTTTGTCTAGATGTTGATAGGAATATAGTTAACATGAGATGATTGCTATATGAATGTGACCTCTGTTAACTGGGCCTCTGTCTTTGTTTTTTTAAAGATATCTTCTTTCTCTGTGTTTTTTATGATATATGTCCTTGTGTCATTATGTCTAACAGAAACCTGCTGTGCAGCTGAAAGGAAGAACAAAAACCTTAAAGAATTTATACTGTAATTTCCTCATTATCTTAGAGTGTAGCATACAACAGAGCTATCCATATCCAGTCCACTCATTGGCTAAAAATATTTCCTGCTTGACCTGCTTTGTGATGTTCTCAGAACTGAAGTACCATATGTCATAAAGGGAATCTCTTAGCACTGATTAGGAATAACAGGTGTTCCTCAGCTGCCTTGAAACAAGCCGATTATGAGGTTTCTGGCAGCAGTGTGTGTGTGTGTGTGTCTGTGTTTGTGTCTGTGCATTGCCTTACTTCCTTCTGGTGTGTTCATTAAAGCGACTGGGATGCCTAGCTTTGGGGCTCGTCCATAGGTCATGCTGGGGGTGGGAATTTGATGACTGCATCATGTGCTAATAGTCACTAATGTTTCACACTGCTCTGGCTGGAAGAGAGAGGGAGGGAGAGAGGGAGAGAGATTGCCATGAGATTAGAGAAGAGATTAACCATAGATCAACAGAGATACAGAGAGTGCCAGAGGAACAGAGAGCGAGAAAGGAGAGCAATAGAGAGAGAGCGCGTGTGTGTGTGTGTACGTGCAAACGTGTGTGAAATTATGAATGAGAGGCAGACTGTATGAGTGTTCAGGACATGCGGTTGGTGTGTTTAGTGTCTTGTAAGTGAACCTGTGGGATGAAACGAAAGCGAGGCCACATGTTCATCCTTTTATCCTTATGAGGGCATCTATTATAGTCCTTTATCTCTGAGTCCTGCATGATTCAGTTAGCCAGCTGTCAGTCTTGGATTTGTTTTAGGCATCTCTGTTACCTTACTGTAGCTTTTCAGGTAGCTCATTTGATCATGTTAAATTTGGATTATTTTGTTATTTTGGTAATGTTCATTACCCTAATAACTACATATTTTCAAGATTTGTGAATTGATGGAATGGTACAAGACCTGATATCATTAAAGACGTTCCATTTTGTGCAATGTCTGCTGAAACATTTGCCTACCCTCTGTTTTTATGTACAGACACACACACACAAACAAACAAATATTCGCATACACACGCTTTGCAGTGGTTGTCATAGAAACTATATGAGACATCAACAGCATATTTCATAATCAAATATTTCATAACTATCCAGTCAAGCAGACAAAACTTTATTTTCCTTTTGAAAATCACACACCACCCCAAGAACATATGTTGAAAAATCAAATGAAAGCAGACTCAGTGTATTCTACAGTTCTGCTGCTTGTATAGAAGTTTATTCAAGGTTATGTTTTTATTGTCAGTAATGCCACACCCAAATAAAACAAATATTGAAATCGGGGCAGTAGCAAATTTTTCCATTTCCTCATTTTTAGGAATCCAGTTCCGGCTTCCCTCCTCAGGCAGTGTGGATCGTCCGTCCCAGCAGCCTCCAGGTACAACCACATCACACCTAACATCATGCCTGAAACACCTCTTCTCTCTCTTGTAGAGCCTTTACACTTACAACTCTCAAAAACAAGCAATAATGACAAAGCCGTGTGCTGACGATTTTCTATTTGAGTACCAATCAGTTATTCTATTTGGCGCCGGACTGGTGGCTCTGTCAAGATTAGGTCCTCTAATGAAGTAACAATGTTTGTGTCAGAGTCGTGGTTGTTATTTTTAAACAGGCATCTGCTGGGCAAATTGGGAAGGGTTGAGTTGAATTAAGTCAAAGCTGCCCCCAGAGAGTTGGCTGCGTGTTTGTTTTTAATGTTCCCAGAATGTACACACACACGTGCACACAAACACAGGACTGCTCGTCTACTCTAAGAGCTTGACTGCGATTCAGAAGGGCTGACGTCTCACCCATCGCTTCGTCCATGCTAAAGTCTCTCTCTCTCTCTCACACACACACCCTTCTCTCTTTCCATCAAGCACATTCAGATAAAAATAACACTAACCCTACGTTAATTAATAATCCTCAGAGCTAAGCATCTGGGCAGGCTAATAACGCGGCGGGACGGGTCTCTTTTTCGTGCTTGTTTTGTCTGGCTGCGTTTCAGAGTTTTCTCCTTGAGAGCTGCAGCACCTCTCTCAGCTTATTGATTCTTCAGGCACAAGCTCTTATCTCGCCGCTAGATTGGAAAACTGCAGTGGAATGTGAAATGTCCTTCCATCCCCACCGCCTCTCCTCTACCCTCTCTCCACTTCTCTCCTCTCTCCCTCTCTCTACTCTCTTCCTCTCCTCTCTTCTCTTCATCTCTCTTCTCCCCTCCTCTTCTCATCTCTCCACTTCTCTCCTCTCTCCCTCTCTCTTCTCCCTTTTCTCTCTTCTCCTCTCTTTTCTTCTCCATCTCTCTTCTCCTCTCCCTTTTTCTTCCTCTCCTCTCCCTCTCTCCTTCTCTACTCCATCTTTTTACTCAGCCTTTCCCCTCTGGCTATCTCTCCACCATCCATTCATCCCTCACTCTCGCTCACGTGAGACAGGTCTGGCGGTGAGAGTGTCCATCAGGGACGAGGCTGGCCCACATGACCGATGTCCCGTCACATCGCTGGACTCACAGACCCCCTGCTGCTGCTGCTGCTACCCCCTCTGCTTTCAACAGCAGCCTTGATAGCAGGAACTTTCTCTATATATATCTCTCTACTCCTCCCTCTCTCTTTGTCTTTCCTCCGTCTCCTTTTCTTTCTCTCTCCATCATTCCCTCGCTCGATCACTTAGGCACTTCATCTTTTTGACCACTCTCCTCTGTTTCCTCCCATCCCAATAACCTCTCTCTCTTTTTATCTCCACCCCCCCATTCCACCATTCTCTCTTTCTCTTTTTCCCTATCCTTCCCTCGCTCCCTCAGTTGGGGCTCTATTTTTAGCCATGCAGGGTCTCATCCGTCAGCCCGTCTGCACTGCCCCGTTAGGCTTTTTGTTTTAGAGCGCTGCCAGGGTTCAGGACGGGACTGTTTACATCAGTGCCAACAGCAGGCAACAGGGTGGATGCGCCAAGCGGGGCGAAATGAGGCGAGGAGCTGGCATACCAGACTCGACTGAGGTCACTGCAGTTTGGTAGTACCCATGACTGTTTTTGTCCATTGCATAATAATGTATGACTCCATCAAATGACTTCTGTTAATATAAGGAACCTGAAAAAAAACACCCAGTGTCAAGTTGTTAAGTGCCTAAAAAGAAGTAGAAAGGATTGATGACTCTAGAGCCTCTCTTATGAAGACACAGCAAAATGGGTCTTCCATGTTTTCAAAAGACCACTATTTTTGAAGGAAAAAGGATGGGGCTTCACTGATGGTGTAGACTAAAACTGAAAATGTTCCTCAAAGGGGAGAGGAAAAACAGATGAAACATTTGGGGACTTTTGTTATCACATAGTTTGGCATTATTTGCATTATTTGTAGCTAAACTTCTAAGCACTGAGTTCAAAGTGACTGAGCTCTTTAAGTAGAATGGGATGAGCCTCCAAATGTGTTCACACTCTGCATGGTTTATGTGTTTAAATACCCGTGGCTCCATGTCTCCATGGCTCCAAGATTTAGTCCTTGTCATGAAATGTTCCTGCCACAGGACTGGCGACAGAGATGGATCTCTCCATTAAACCCTGGAAGAGATTCATTTGCACACTCTTAAACATCAACAAAATCAACAGCAACAGCAACTAGAACAATAATAATTAAAAAAAAAATCAAACTGTCGTCTCACAGGTGATGAATTTAACCATGTGAAAATTTGTCTCATGACTTGTCCCTTCAAGCCTGGAGCCGAAACTACACCCAACACCCCTTCTCCCACAAAGTCCTCTCCCCATCACTAACCTGCCCCCCCGCCACGCCAACCCATCAGACATTACCATCCCACTCACACTCATGATGGATAGAACCCCTTAAAGAAAGAGAACCTCATTTGATTCACTTTGATTACGTCCCCAAAGTACTTCATCAACTTGCTGGCACTCTTGTGTCCTTGTTCTTCCATGTCAGCCACGTCTAATGGAAGCTCAGAGTGTTTTTTTTTTTTAGATAAACTTAAACACTTTAGTGAAGATATATATTTTTTTTACTTGTTTAAAAGCAAAGTAAGCCTTCATGAGCAGGGGATGAGATTGGAACAAACATTAACTCAAAGCGGAGGAGTGCTAAATTGTGTCTGTTGAAAGAAGCAATCCACGTCATTCAAGATGAATATTTCAGTCAAATCGGAAGGGAGATCCCTGTTTAGGTGCCTTGGAGAACACCACTTCCTCTGTGTGGGTGTGTGAGTATCTGTTTGTGTGTGTGTGTGTGTGTGTGTGTTTCCCCTGTGTCCTACCAAAACTCTCTCATGCATATTTGAGAGTAGCACTAAAACCCCCTCTGACACTTGCTAGACCCATCCCTGGGCTCATGTAGCTATTTGCGGAGGTGGACTGGTGGCACTGAAGGGCTCTGATGCACGACACCCTCCCAATCCTCACTGGCCTCACCCATACCTTCTTCTGCACCATCAGTGCCTCCTCACTTAACAAATGAACGGCGAGCCTAGAGCAGAGCCAAGCTCCCTGGCCACGACAGAGCCAGAGTTATGAGCCCCCCGCCGCATGACTTGTTTGGTAACAGCGTCTATTTTTGGCCCCCGCTGCTGAATCATGCTCTCTCTCTCCTCCTCCTCCTCTTCCGCCATCTCTCCCCCCTATTTTTTTTTCTCCTAAAGTGCTCTCTCTCTCTCCTCTTCCTCTCTGTCGCATCTTCTTTCTCTCTTTCTATTTCTCTATCTACTGTACCTTTTGCTCCACATCCCATTCCCATCTCTCTCTTTCTCTCTCTCCCTCTCTCTCCCCTACCCTCCTCTCTCTCCCTCTCTCTCTGTTGCTCTCTTTTTCAATCTCTCTCTCTCACACACACACACACGGACACACTCCTTCCTCCTCCTCAGTTTTCTTCAGAATGACAGACCAAAATAACTAAACGAAAAAAAATAAATAAACTGCATCATCCATCTCCTGTGTTCTAAGCTCCTTGGCCCCTCGTGGATTGCCTATCTGCCGTGTTTATACACACTGATTTATAATGGGAGTGCAAACAGCGGGATGTCGCGTAATTGGGGTGACACATACGAGAATGGTTCATTGTTCCAGCAGAATGAAATCAGACGTAAATGTCATTGTGTTTTCCCAACAGTAGAGCTAATCAGTGGGCTACATTTGTGGTCAGAAGGTTTACGTTGCCTCCCATGAAGTTGTTTTTTTCACCCACAAAG
The DNA here is from genome assembly GCA_027481765.1 of Tenualosa thibaudeaui. Lineage (NCBI taxonomy): Eukaryota > Metazoa > Chordata > Actinopteri > Clupeiformes > Clupeidae > Tenualosa > Tenualosa thibaudeaui. The sequence goes on from JAIFZK010000013.1 coordinate 14,463,724, forward strand.
CCCTGAGCCCTCAGCACTGTTCCAAGGCATCAAGAGATCTTTCATCTTTTCTTCATCCAACTTTTCCAAAATGTTATGTTTGGTGTTTACAGAAAGATCATCTCCAATCTCCAACAAGCTCCATACATTCTTACATAACCAGGGCGTTAGATGAGGAGAACATAAGGTTAGTGTTTGTACGCCAGCCATATTTGCAGCACCGTCTAAGCTCCAGCCCAGTTTTCTCTGAAACAGATCAAATATTGATACTGTTTTTGTATTATTGTCTCGAGTGAGTGTCTAGATGAATCATCTTCTGCAAATAATGACTAAATATTGAGAGTTTTTAAGGCTTGTGGAAACTTTTTTTGAGGATGGTGCAGCTTAGACAACAGTGTGTGCAGATGAGTGCATGACCCATCCTGTCATCCTCGCTAATAAGCAGATGAGCTTCATATGGACGAAGCCGGAAGATTCCGTTAGATAATGTTTCACTGAATTATTTTCTCAGACTTGCTTCCGTCCCTCTTTTCTCCCCTGAGGAGGAACCTATCAAACGGAGAGACGGTTAATGTGCGGGGTTGTGTGCGCCGTGGATTAGGAGCCTATTCTCATTTGCACTCGAAAAGAAAGGCATCCTCGTTCGTCCTAATCCTTCGTCTCCTCGACCCCGCCCTCCCCATCAGACGTGGGAGAGAGAAAGGAGATAACTGTCTCCTCTCATCACAGTCAACGAGTTTGCTGGGTTCCTCCTGCTCCAGACACACCAGCCCCTTTTAGAGTCAGTCATTCATTAAGAGCTTCAGACTTTTAGACTTAATGGCTATCAAAACAAAAAGACAACAATAACAACAACACTAGACACAATAGAGATTATGCAATTGTGATAGCTTTGCTTTTCTAGTAACCATGTTGTTATTCTTCTCACACCATTGCTCATATATATTATACAATAACAACTATAGATATTAGACTAGACTGCTATGTCATTTGCTGTCTGTTTGCCTTCTATTTGCCTTTCAACAGTAATCACCACTGTTTCTCACACTGACAATGAGCTCAATTTGTTACAGTGGGAACACAACAACCTTAATGAAAGGAAACAAACAAACTTCAGTTTGTTATTTTAAACATCTCGTTTGTGTGCTTGCCTCAACAGCGGTAACCTACACCCCGAGCACACCCAGCTACAAGCGCACGCCACCGCCAGTCCCGCCGCGCACCACCTCTAAGCCGCTGATCTCGGTGACGGCGCAGAGCAGCACCGAGTCGACCCAGGATGCCTACCACGAGGGCCGCATCTCACGCTCCAGTGGTGGCCTGTGGGCCCCTGACGGCCTGGGCCTCAGCCTGGGCCGTGCCCTCTACAACTCCACCGATAGCTTGGACAGCACCAAGGCCGTCAGCATCGCCATGGAGGCGGCAGCGGCCATGGCCAGCAAGCGGCACCCTTCCACCGACAGCCACAGCTCGGTGCTGACCTGCGACAAGGCCGTGCTGGTGTCCAAGGCCGAGGAGTACCTCAAGACCCCTCGCTCCTCTATAGGAATACAGGTGCTGCTGCTGCCGCTGCTGTGTGTATGGTGTGTGCACACGCGTGATTTTGTGCGTGTGTGTGTGTGTGGATGAATGTAGATGTGCGTGGGGGTGTGGCGTGCATGATATGTGTATATGGTTTGTGTGTATGTAGTGGGGTGTTATTTATGTGTGTGTTGCTGCTCCCCTGCCTTTACTCCCTATGCTTCAGCTCCCTCCTTCTCCCTGTCACAGCTCCCAATTCAATTCCACTAATTTCTGAGCAATTTAAATTTGAATGGACTTTACCAGCTTGAGAGTTGCACAGACACAATTGTGATTGCAAACCTGGTAACAACAAAATAGCTCAAAAGCTGCCCGACAAAAAGGTTTGTGAATCAGTGTGTGTGATCCACATGGACTCCTGCTGTGTGTGTATAAGCCCTCCAGTGTTTGGTGAAGCTTAAATTTAGTCAGGCATGATGTAGAATCACAAGAGCGCGTATGCACACAAACACCTCTGGGATAACGCAGGAGGTCATGCATGGCCACACACATTTACTCACACAAACATACAGCACACACACACACACGCACACATACATGCACACACACACAGATACACGAACACAGACACACACACATATGCACACACGCGAACACATCATGTGTGTGAACACATAACACTGTACTCACCGTTTTTCCAGAAGCTTTGTGACGTTTATCTAATATGCCTACATCTACCATTACTAATGTAGTCACACTGGATTATGTCTTCATCTTTTACTGCATATCCATGATTATACTCTATGTCAAAGCAAATCATTATTTTTTGGGATGCATCTTGATTATCATCATCACTTTACTGTAGTGCTTAAATTGCTCTTGAACTTGTTTTTTTATGCTTTCATAACACAACAGCTTGTCCCTGTATGGGACTCTAACATCTGTTATGTGGACAGACTCAACCTGCTGCATCAATGTTGTTTGTGTCTTTACAAGATGTAGTACAGTTCAGATTCATCACAAGAGCACAGTACATGTAAAAAGATTTTTTTTTTCCAAGAAGAAAAGGCTTTGCCTTTTAGTTACGAGTGAGGAGGCATTGTGTTGGTGCATGTTTCTAAAAATAGCAGCCAATGAGTCATCTTACCGCAATCCATTAATTAGGATTCAACTCATGCCGGAGCAGGCATCAGTGAATGGGCTTGCTCGCCTGCTCCCAGCCTCCCTGAGCCCATTCCTCTCCTTTCACTCTGCCTCTTTGTGTACTCTCTCTCTCTCTCTTTCTCTGTCTTTCTATCTCTTATCATCCACTCTTCTCTCTCTCACTCTACCCCCCTTCTCGTTCCATCTTCCACATCCCCCCTTTTGCCCCGTGGCATGATGGCCATGAGCGATGCCATCTCTGTCTCCGATCAGAAAATGTCAGGCCTGCCACCGCATAAGACAAGCACGTCTGCCTGCCTGACCATTCCACGTGTGCCAGTTTTATAGAGCACCATCACTGCCCAGCTTAATGACAACTCCATCAATCTTACACACACACACACATACACACACACACACACACACTCATGTATACATCATCCCAGTGACAGACTAAGTGCAGCATCACTTCCAAAGTAGCTAGTGGTTTTTACATGTCTAATTTTCGTATGCATGAAGGCACTGTGTGTCAAATACATCTCAATATATCTCTGGTGTGACAGTGAAGTTAATGTTAAAATTCACACTGCACTTGCCTATGCTGAACTGATACTAATGAGTTGTAAAACCAGTGTAAGCAATAAGATACTTCAGAATAACATTACTTCTGGTTATTGATGATAATGTGATGAATGAATCATTGGTAGCAGGCTTTTTCAACACTGAATGAATTGGGTTTGAATGTGAATTGCTGTTTTGAATGTGAATTGCTGCACTACAGGGTTGTGCCATTGCCTAGAGAGATAGCATGTTATCCAGTATGGATCAGTATCCGCCATGTTATCCAGTTGCTTGCTATGATTTGATTCCTTATCTCCTCTTCCTCCCATACATCATGCTGGCCTGTTCCTTCTAACTTCCTGTCTGTGCTTTTTTCTACTTCTGTCTTTCAATTTAACTTTTTTCTTTCCTACTTCACTCTCTCCCTTTGCAAGTTCTCACTTGCCTCCCACCCATCTCTCTCTCTCTCTCTGTCTCTCTCTCTGCATCTCCACCAGTGCTGCTGTGTGCTCTCATGCTAACTGTGGCGTTATTTGTGGAAGTGGTCCCAGCTGATGGGGCAGCCTGGCACTGGGTGATGGATGGTGATTTTAAGTGGCTGAGCCTCCATGGCCGTGCTTGCCTGCGTGGGTGCCTTCATGCATATACGAGCCTGTGTGTGTGTGTGTGTGTGTGTGTGTGTGTGTGTGTGTGTGCATACAGAGGAGCGCCCGTCGGTGGAAATCAGCACGAGACGTCACCGCTGATTTAGCACCCTCATAATCAGCCCCAGACATGCAGATTAGTGGCAGAGAGAGAGGGAGAGAGAGAGATTGAGAGAGAGACAGAGAGAGGGAGAACAGTGAGGAAAGTTGGAGAGAGAATGAGGGGAGGATAGATGGGTAGAGAGAGAGAGAGAACTATAAGAGCTGAGTTATGGGAAAGTAGAGGCACAGCAGGTGAGCGAAAGAAAGTGAAAGAGTAAAAGTTTGTGTGTGTGTGAGAGAGAAAGAGAGATGAAGAGTGAGAGAGGGAGTGAAGGGGATTTGTGTCAATATGTCTGTCTTAGTGTGTGTGAGAGAGAGGAGGAGTGAGTGAAAGCAAGCGAGAACGTGGGAGAGAGATGTTGGGCGGAGAAATGAGAGTGAAGAAGTGGAGGTGGAAGACATGGGGAGGCAGGGGTCCCTGACTGAATTATATTGGTTTTCAAATTGGCTTCAGTGATGTGTATGAAATACAAAAACACTTTTGATTACCGATAGCTAGCAGCAGGGAGGGCTGCTTCTATTGAAACATTGGAGGTACATTTGACTCAACAAATCTGCTTTCCCAGAATACATACGCATACATTTCCTATAACCTGCACTCTTAGGCCACTGAGGGTCTTCTGCAGTGCACAAGCAATCTCTAGGCTCCATGTCAATGGGTTGCTGGGGAAAAAGCAATCAGGCCTATTCTCCTGCTAGGTGCTGATTTATGGATGGACATGGTTTGACCTTTCACCCTTGGCTAGTCCATGCTCTGCTTCTTGCAGATAAGGTTATAGTTCAGATGAAACACGCTTAAAATGTGAATGTTCAAAGGGAAGAAAGTCCACTGTGAGTCATCATGGTGTGGGGGAAACTCGTTCAAGATAAAAATTGTCAGATTGTCTTAATAACCCGTTGGTTACCAGTGGCATTTGTTGTGAGAAGGTCTTATATTGGAGAAGGATCAGGAAATGGATTTGGCAACATCAAAGCCAAATCAATCCAGTTGTCTTTGTTCTAACAGTTAAGCACTATTTCCAGTCTTTTCAGATTGGTCTAGTAGTTTGTAAGCATAAAGCAGAGCGGGGTGCGGTGTGGTCCATACATTCCAATTGGAGATGGTTGATGATGCGTGAGATAGAGCAGTGAGTTGAGAGGATCAAGCAGCAGAGGCTGAGCAGAGTTTAATATTATGCTAATGAGGAGGCGGTTGCCAATCAGATTGTTTGTTGCCAAGTCTAATGGCTGGAAAATTTGACAACATTGTTTGATAGTAACCTGTGTAAAAAAGCAGGCTGTGTAAGCAGTTGTTGCTGTTGCTGGCATGTTAAAGATTTAATCACAGGCTTCACATTGAGCAATCATCATTCTAGTATTAGGATAAGTAAGCTAGCTTCACTACCTTGCTAATTCAGTCAATAACATCATTCCCATAGATCGATCTGCCTACAAAGAGCAAACAAAGCTGCGTTGCTCCGCTGACATGTAAAACCAGCATAAGGCCTGTCTAGTGGCTTCTAGGAACATAATTTCCAAGTCTCAGGCTACTGAGGTGATCCCAAATGCTTAGGATTTATATATCTTAACCATATATCATGTCACATTGCATCATGTCACAGTATGTCATAATGTATTGGCATGGGTTCAGTACAGCAAGGGGTCATTTGGAGTGGGGGGTGTCAGGGGAAAGGGGAGGCTCTACTCTGCCCCATCCATATGGGAGGTTTACACTGTGGCAACAGCATCTGGAGTTAAATCAGTTGATGTACAATAGTGGAGCTGTAATAGATTAGAGTGCACGTGGTGTATGAGGACATATTCAATAACAGTGATGGTGGCAGAAGTCAGTCACACCCTGGTGTGTTGTGCCTATTGAGGAACACCATAGTGTGTGACCTGTGTGCTCCTACTCTTCGCTGGTCTGGCAGGCAGATGTGTGAGAGCACAGCTGGGTGCCGGAGGCTCAGTGCCTGAGAAAGGAAGCGAAGAAGTGCTGAGGTAATCTTTAGCTCATCACTAGCTCAGACTCTGTTTATAGTCTTATTGTGGTGTGTGTGTGAGTGTGTGTGTGTGTGTGTGTGCGCACACACTTGTGTGCATGTTTGTGTGTGTGTGTGTGTGTGTGTGTGTATATATATATATATATATACATATATATACATATATGTATGTATGTGGGTGTGTGTCTCTTTGTTGTGTCTGTGTGTGTCCCTGCGTTTGTGTGCGTGCATTCATGTGTGTGTCTGTGTGTGTGAGAGAGAGAGAGAGCGAGAGAAAGAAAGAGAGCAAAAAAAAAGAGACAGACACAGAAGACAGACAGACCACTCAGGCCATTCACTTTATGCCATGCAGTTTATATGGCTAAATTTTGCATAGTTGCAAAATATTCTGCTTTACAGATATTGAGTAACAGACTCAGAGAGCAGCCATATGCTACAGTACTGTACTGCCTTTGGTGTTAGACTTTTTTCTTTTTTGAAAGAGTTTTAATGGTTTTTAGTGAAATGTGCCCGCCTCAGCAGTAGCTCCTTTTAATCAAAGTCTTCCCAAAGACAGAGCTGCTGAGAAAAGGCCAGGTGAACTCATTTAGCTTAACTCTTCACTAACACAGCAGATATCATTCTGTGTGTGTGTGTGTGTGTGTAGAGGAAAAGTGCAGGGGAGGCCGGCATCAGAACTCTAGTGTCTGTCGGCTGGAGTGTGCGCTCCAGGGTCAGGCCATTAATTCTGGAGTGGAGGAGGAAGGTGTGTGATCCCAGCCCGAACTCATCAGGATTAAAACAGGAGGCCGCGGATTGATTTTCTAAAATGATCCAGCTAATCATAAAACAAATGGAACAAATGAGAAATGAGTGCTTTAGCCCTCCTCAGCATCCACAATTCACTACTTTTACTTTTCTGTCACTGGCGTGTGTGTGTGTGTGTGTGTGTGTGACAGACAGGGAGGTGTCTAGAATGTCGAACAAACTACACAGTCTGATCCAGAATGCAGCTGCACGTCTGGTTTTTAACCAGCCAAAAAGGGCACATGTCACACCTCTGTTCATTGAACTTCACTGGCTACCCTTGGCTGCTCGCATTAAATTTAAGGCACTTATGGTGGCCTACAGGGTGAATGATGGCTCTGCTCCCATCTACCTGAATACTCTCCTGAAGCCCTATGTCACCCGTCGACCGCTTTGCTCCTCTAAGGAACGTTTTCTAGCACAGCCAACACCTTGTGCAGGTCAATCCAAACTCTTCTCATATCTGGTTCCGCGCTGGTGGAATGACCTTCCAAGTGCTACCAGATCAACTGATACCCTCTCCACCTTCAAGAAACTCGTGAAGACCCAGCTCTTCCAAGAATATCTCTTGGCGTAAATTTTGAGAATGCACTTAACAATTTAATTTCTCTGCACTGTATTACACTATTGCACTTTCAACTTAAAATAGTGCAGTTTCTATGTTAGCAATATGCACTCCTTGTTAGTTCTTTCATTGTGTTGTAGCTTGAATGTTATCCTCAAAAAGGCAGACCACAATTAGTAATGCAGTGGTTCCCTCCAAGGCCATCTCGAGCTGTAATGCATTTCAAAACATCACATTGAATTAGTCGCTTAGCACCCGTTCGATCATGGGCGGTATTGAACAGTAGGAGAACACTAATGCCATGCATTAGGTGGGGTGTGTGTTAATTTGTAATACGTGTGTGTGGTTGGAGGGAGGAGAGATGGAGGAGTGTGTGTCTGTGTGTGTACTGGAAGACAGAAGGAGGGGAGGACACACTCTTGAGAGAGTCAAAGATGGGAGAGAATGGGGGAGTAGCACAGATAGATGAAAGGATAGAGAAACAGACTGAGAATGGAGAGAGAGTAGGAGGGAACTGAGCAATAGAAAGAGAAAGTGGGAGGAGGGAAGAGGTGTGGAAGAGGGATGGAGAGAGAGAGTGAATGAAACAGAGAGAGAGAGCAAGAGAGAAAAAGAGGGAGGTGGGCAGCTCATAAAGAGCATGAAGCGTGGCGCGCTGTGAATCAGAGGCCCATAAAGTGGGCTCTGCGGCAGAGGCCATTTGATGTGGATCAGCAGCTCCCGGGGACGAACCTCAAATCAGTAGCGGCACCAAAACAGCCCACCCCTCCCTCCCCTGATCAGCCAACCAGGCGAACCAACCACCACCACCCACAAGCCACCAACTCCACTTGTGTCCTCAGTGCACCCACCCCTCCCCCACCTCCCCTTTCTCCCCATCCGTCTCCCGGATCTGGCCAGGTCTCTTCAGGTCACATCCATTCTCATTACAACCAAGAGTGTCTGCCATCTCGCCAAACTGATCTTTATCACCCCGTTAGGGGTAAACTGAAATACCCCTTCTCAAAGTAGTGTTTTCTCATGACCGCCAAGTGTGTGCACGCATGTGTGTACAGAGTTAGACATAGGGTTCTTCCCTTCCAATCTGGGGCTGTGCAAGAGGCCACAGTCAAGCCCTGTGCTTTGTGTTTGTGTAAATCAAACAATTGGTTTGTTGGACTGCCTTGTGCCAGCGCCATAAATCATAGGAGCGTTGGGCTTTTTTTTGACAGCATGTGTTTACACTCGGTGGCGCACGCGCTCCCCGAACCAATAACCCCCCTCTTCCGCTCGGGAAAAGGCCGTAATGAGACTTTTTTTATTTGTTTATTTTTTTTACAATACATCTCTCTCTCTCTCTCTCTCCCTCCCTCTCTCTTGCTCTCTCGTTTGTCGGTCACGCTAGGTGGAGGCGGCCACGGACTCAGAGTCGGAGAGCAAAGGGCTGCGGGAGTTCCACTCCGTAGGGATCCAAGTGGAAGATGAGAAACGGTACGGCCACCATTTATCTTTCATTCCTAGCACAAACACACTCACCTCATTCAAAACACCCACATTCTTAGACCTTGCCTTGTAGCCTACATGCATGAGTGCGCTCACACCCACACATGCACACAGTGTACACACACACAGTCGTGTATGTGTACACATAGCCTTCATACTGCAGCAGAGATGTGGCTCACCATTTTTTCATTTCCCTTTATTGATGTTGTTGATGTTGATGATGTTTGTCACTGTGTTTGTGTCATGTTATTAACCCTGAGTGGTGCGACAACCCCCACCCCTGCTGACATGCAGGCATGCTTGTTTGTACTGATTGGCTCTCTGTCCAGCGTGTGTGAAAAATATTAGTACATTTGAGTGTGGGAGGCGAGTGCTCTGTCATCTGTTTGTGTGTACTTGTGTTCGTGTGTGTGTTTGTTAGTATGCGACAGAGAAAGCAAGTACACACTTGTAAACACACACACATATACTGTACGCACACATACACACACACACACACAACCGCACACACACATGCTATATACACAAACTGCACACACGCTGTACACAGACACACATACAAAACAGACACACACAAACACACACATACACAGATATATTTAACCAGTCTGTGTACACCTGTGCCTTTCCTCAGACAAGGCCGCTTCAAGCGCTCCAACAGTGTAACTGCGGCAGTGCAGGCCGACCTGGAGCTGGAGGGCTTCCCGGTCATGGAGGACAAGGGCCTGCAGTTTGGCGGCGGTTTCCAGCGCCACTCAGAGCCCAGCACACCCACGCAGTATGGTGCCGTGCGCACTGTACGCACCCAAGGCCTCTTCAGTTACCGAGAGGACTACCGCACACCCACCGAGCCACCCAGCCCGCAGCGGAGCCCCGAGCCCTGGCTGGAGAGGCCCACCCGAGACGCCGCATCCTCCCCGTCGCCCGGAGGCGGCGCAGGAGGGGGTTCCGGACCGGGTGGAGCGCAGGGGGTAGTCGGAGTCGGGGTGGGCGTGGGCGTCGGAGGAGACTCAGGCCGGGCCTCGCCCTCATGCCGCCGTGACGGCACGTGGTTCATGACCCTGCTCCATGCGGAGACCAAGAAGATGGAAGGGTGGTGCAAAGACATGGAGGGAGAGGCGGAGGAGAATGACCTGTTGGAGGACAGTGAGTGTCACAGGAGGGAGAGGAGTGGGGTTGGTAGGCGGGCGAGTGGAAGAGGGTGATGGGATTTGTAAAGAGCTGCCGTGGATGTTCTTCCTCCTCCTCCTTTTGACAGGCCACTTTGCAAAGTGCAGGCTTAGTTTAGGGTCACTGATTAAAAGCATGGTTGATGTTGAGGAATGACTATTATTAATGGCTTTTGGATGTATTTTTGATGAGTTTTTCTTTTATGTTTGTGTTATTATGTAATGCACATATGTGTGTTTCAAGTGTTTCTGTAATGCTGACAGAAGCAATTTAGTGTGTGTGTGTGTGTGATGTAGTTAGAGAGCTGAAAGGTTGCTGTTTGTGTGGTCTGATATGCCTAGGTTTTATGTGGCTTAGTGTGTGTGTGTACATGTTGATGCACATGCTCATGTGTTGATCTAAAATGTTGTGTGTGTGTGTTTAAGTCCTAGGGAAAATCCGGAGCGCCGTGGGCAGCGCTCAGCTCCTCATGTCTCAGAAATTCCAGCAGTTTTACTGGCTGTGTCAGCAAAACCTGGTGAGGAACACCTTTAACACACTTATCCTTCCCTCCCTCCCTTTCTCTGTGTCTGTCCGTCAGTCACTTACTCACTCACTCACCCACAGAAATACACACATACACATTACATTTATTTTACTTCAATTTCACTCTCATTCACTCACTCACTCAGCCACTCACTCACTCACTCACTCACGTAAACAGCAAAGCAGACATTCTACTTTTTACTTTCTGTCGTCTCTGTGTGGATGTCTCCTCCTCTCTCTGTCTTCCAACTAGATATCTCTCTATCCATCTCTTCCTGTTGTCCTCTGGTCCCTGTCTCTGTTTGTCTCTGTAGATGGTATGTTGTGTGTTATTTGGTGTACAGTTTGCTTTTAAACCACAATCATTCATATCTTCTGAGGGTTTTTTAAAGGTCTGGGCAAATCTCCCCTGTCCGTTTGCAAACCAGTTTTACCCCTTTCTCCCTCCCTCAGCCTAGCCAAATAACCCATCTCTTAAATTGGACCTGTCTAGAATTGTGACAAATTGAGTAGCCATTTCTTGCCCTGAGCAGCAAAAAAATGCTTGTTCAGATAGGCTTAAAAGTGCATGGGTCATGTAGTCTCTGAACATAAACACTTAAATTGAGTTCTCCTGGCCTTTCCTTCTTCAACTCCAAAGAGACGCCACCGTTGGAAATGTTACATAACACGTGGGGTCTCAGAGCTGGTGAATTTCTTCTTTTCATAAAGGAGTCTGTGAATAACATTGCAAACACTTTCAAAACACGGATTTCGGTCGATTTCAAAAAGTGACGTTGGCAAATAAGAGGCTTAGGAAGTTGTCTAATTATGTTTGCCTTGGGCTGTCATCCGCTTTTTCTCTCCCAGAAAAATCCCCGACAACCAACTTTCATACGCTTTCACTCCTTTACTCCTGATTTCTCTCTCTCGCTCTCATTTTGTCTCAAACATGCTTTATCTCATTCTCTCTCATATTCACACGAATACACACACTTACATATGCAGACCACATACTGACACACACACAGAGACACAGATGTATACATACAGGCACACACAAGCACACTCATACCCATACACTGACTTTCTCGGAGTGTATGTATTTGAACTGTCCAGAGGTGCCGGGGGGATTAAGTATAGTGCTGACTGTCGTAGCTAACATTTTTCCCACCATTCTTGAGGATGTCAGCAGGAGCTGTCAGAGCTAAGAGGGAGCGTCAGCTTATGTCACCGACTGTAAAAAGGTTAGGGGTCACTCCTACAGCACACTCCACGGCGGCCGTTTCTGAGTAGGGGTGACATTCTCGAAAGCATCATTGCTAGCTTCCATTGTTGTCATGGTCGTTATACCGTTTCACCCAGTGTCAGAACTACCAAGATCTGACGGACGTTAGCAATGACGCTGTCTAGAAACGCCCCCAAGGGCTGTCTGGGTCTGCGCTGAACAACACACCTGTGACTATAATCTCTATGACTGTTCAATGACTGTAACTTTACAGTCACATGATTTCCAAAAAGCACTGTTAAAACATTAGCACTGAAGCTATCCAAAGTGCATAGACACCCCTTCCCGGCATATAGAATGAGAAAAGTCACAAGGTCTTTGGGGAGTGTCATCGCTCTTGTTTCATGAGTTGGTCTTTGTGAGGTCTTTAGTGTTATCACACCAAAAACAGGTGGAGAGTCTACTAAAATGTTTATTGTGTGCCTGGCAGTAATATTTCAACTGAATAAGATAATAGCTTTTTTGAATTCCTGTAACAGCCGCCCTTTTTTTTTATTCACTGAGCGCTGTTGGGAAAGCTTGTATTGAGGGCTCGAATGTGCGTGATTTAATGAGAGTCCCCCTTGGTGGCACTTTCACAAGCTGTGCGGATAGAGAGGCTTGTGGAATAATAGACCCATCAAAGCTACTAAATTTATTTGTCCGCACAGGCCGAATGATACTCCCATCGCATGAATCATGTCATGGATAACTCAAAAATGGGGATTTATGCTAATGAATGCTCTCGCGTACAGCTCCACGGGCCATTGTGTTGCACATTGAGAGTACTTGGTGAGGACCAGGGCATCTATGACCACTGGTCATGCTGTGTCCCTTAGTCTAAATGTCAGTGCAGTTTTACTTTTTTTTACCTCCTGCTGTTTCCGTCACTTAGCGTCTAGTGGCTTCACATTCTCCCCAGGGCTCCTATCAGTATTCGCCACTCGCTGTCCCGTATCTGTTCGCTCTGCGAATTGCCCCGAAGTCTCCTCAGATCGGACGCAATGGTCCTCTGGTAAAGGTTTGGCTGCAGTGCGTGAATGAGAATGCTCTGGAGGCGGCAGCACCAACATCGGGTCGCCCAAACTTGCTACTGCCTTGACCCATGAAGTGCCTGTCAGACAGGGCTCTTTGTGAGGTGCATTCCGAGCAGTGGATACCACTCAACTGTCCTTCCTTTTCTTTCTCTCTCTCTATCTCTGACTCTCACTGGCTCCCTAACTCCTTCCTAATTCACTGCGACTGTTGATCGTCGGGGATATTGTCATGCGTTGCTGCATCGCCATACGTGCTGCAGATAAGAAGGAGAAATAATGAAGTGGCAAATAGGCTGCATCCACTGCGCGGCTGCCGCTCTGCATACCAAGGACAGCGACCCGCAGGAGATGGCGATACAAGATCGGCTCGGCGTGCTTGTTTTGTCTGATTTGTACATCTGCTGACCAAAGGATCCCTGTCATCTTTGAGCGAGTCTTCTTCAAGCTCATGAAACTCTCCCTTTTAGCCACGGGAATCAAGCGGCATTTGAAAATAAATAAATGATTGTGCATTTTTTATGAAGTTCGACCAACCCCTGCCGGTGACCTCCGTGTGTGTTTCATAGAATAAGAGCTTAACTTACAATTCATCTGTGGGAAAGTGACCTTCAGCCCTCGAAGAGTTGGCAGGGGGAGGTGATTTGAATCCACAATATTTCTCCAGTCTGCATGTATGCTCATCAAGTAGCAGATGGGGCCACCTAGAGGGAGATTAGAGACATGCAAGACAGCCAGGAGATGTTTCATAACATGTACACACGTCTTGCACTGAAATCATGCTTTTCTATTATATTTATGTGTATTTTTAAACCAAGTTGTTTTAGCAACTAATCTCTTGTTGCCTGTGTGTAGACCATAAGAAATTTTGCAGCGCCAAACAGCAGCTACAGTGAGTGTGTGTATGTCACCGTATTTTCACATTGCACATTGAACTGCTAACCCTGGTCATGTCCAACCAGTAAATCCCAATCCCTGTGTGTCCATATCGTGGTCATGATCACTGCTGTGTATTCAGTCCAAAGGTCTGACTAGCTATGCACTTGCACTACCCTCAGGACCCCAGTGCCATGCCCAGACCGACCTCTCAGGACCTGGCCGGATTCTGGGACCTCCTGCAGCTCTCCATCGACGATGTCACCTCCAAGTTCGACGAGCTCCAGCGGATCAAGAGCAACAACTGGAGGCCCATCGAGAGCCCGGAGAAGAAGGTGTGTGCCGAAGACTGGGTAAACCAAAGCTCATGGCTTATCGCTTTTTTTACTGTGTTTGCTGCGGGAGGAGGTGTCGGAATTTTACTCTGCACCAGTTTATTAAAGGATGGTTATGAAATAAAAACAGTGTTGCAGTTTTTATACAGAATCTGTGATGCTTTCATTTTGAAGCCTTATTTTCTGCTCATTTCCATTTTCTCTGTTTTCCTTTGTCACTCTACTCTCATTTGCTCTATGTCTTTCACATTCTCGCTCTCTCTTCTCTACCTCCATCTTTTTTCCCTCTTTTTTTGCTCAACAACCTGTGTCCGTGTGCCTCCATGCATGTTGAGCAGTTGCCACCTCCTGTACCAAAGAAGATTCTGCGAGCTAGGAGCGGCGTGACGCGGGAGAAGTCCCTCGACCTGCCCGACCGCCAACGGCAGGAGGCGCGACGCCGGCTCATGGCTGCCAAGCGGGCGGCATCCTTCCGGCAGAACTCAGTGTCGGAGCGGGCGGACAGCATCGAGATCTACATCCCCGAGGCACAGACACGACTCTGAGGGCAGGAGGATGAATGGGTGGGGGAAGGGGTCAGTGGGGAGGGGGCTGGGGGCAGGCAAGCAGGCAGACAGACTGGCAGGAAGGGGGAGGCAGAGGATGGCATCTCTCCACACACACACACACTCTCACACACACACACACACACTCGCCCCTCATCTGCAACAACACTGGTCCCCTTCCCCCTTCTGCGTCATTGCCAGCCTCTGTGTCTTTATTTTAGGCTGCTTTGTACCACTATTCCAGCTCCACCTCCTCCATTTTCCTCCATCCAGTGCAATCTGCTAATATGGTCCATCTTCAGACATTACTAAAGTAGTACTAAATGTGCCATGCTGATAGCTGACAGTTCTACTTTTTCACTTTACTGAATTACATTTTTTTTGTGAGGGGTAAAATTGTTACATTTCACTTGGGGATTATTTAAAAGAAAATCAATGACTCACAGTATGGAATGAGAGGTTGTTTGGTTGTTGGAAGCTTCTTTCGGAAGCTGTTTTCAAGAAAACTGCACAGGTGCATCCATTTGGGTCAGCATTTGCGAAAGTGCAATTTACAAAGTGCAGCTTTGAAATCCACCAGCAGCCGTGGTCTCAGAAAAAAACAATTAGCGAGGTGCCCAGTTTTTCTTGGTAGGGGTGGGGGGAGGGTGGAAGGGGAAGTCTAAGGTTCTCAGAAGTTATGACTCCAAGGTTTTTGCAAGGTTTCACTGTTAGAGAGGCAGTTACATTACAGCCAACCCCTCCCACACATTTAATCCATTTTTAGATGGTTGTGTTTTGTTCATTGTGAACACATAGCAAATTGTGGACATTCAATGAAGTGGGGAGAAAACCATTTGAAAGTGCCAACGCTTAAAAATACCTCAATTGTGCATGTTGTGCCATAGCTTTCGGCCAGTAGGAGGAAGTCATTTCTTCTGAAAACTCCTTAGCTACCCTCTTGTTAGCCCTGGCGTTTCAGATGTTGGGAGGGGCAGCCATATTCTACATTTCCTGTTACCTGAGCAGCCAACTACTTATGGTAGTCAGGATCAGAAAATATCTGCGCCACACCTGAAAACTTGTGCCATAACAAATAACTCCAATCTAAAAAATAATGATGTACATTTAATGATGTATGCTTGAAGCGAAAAACATGCAGGTACTGTGCCAATATCTCCTTTGTTTTTGTACTATTGCATATGCCATTCCATCTGAAAGGATTCATATCATTCTAAGGACAACGACAACAACATCAGCAAGAGGTTTTTGGATGGTGTTTGCTTAGATATTGAATTCAAAAATGTGTAAAAAAATGCATTTTTGCACTATTCCTCTTCTCTGATTATACTCACGTTTGTATTTCCAAGGGAAATGTATGTAATGAAGTTCACAATGATATTGTTGCAATTGAATTGCAAAAGTGTATATGACTTTATTTGATTACTGTCCTGCTTCTGAATGTCACCAGAAACTCTTGCCTCAAATCAAGACGAAGGATTCAAACATACAGTGCAACAGTAGTGGTTGATAACTATGAACAAATTTAACAATACAAGTGCACTACTCTTCAATGCTATATCATCATACCCCGATCCAGGCAGGGCTGTTAGCGTTCACTTGGGTATCAACTATTACCAGATATCTCAGTGACAATGCACAATATTATCAAGTAGAGTTATAGCAGGGCTGCCTTCTTTTAGATTTCGCTGTTCAGTTTAGGATGATATTTGTAAACAATCCCTCTGTAGGCAGTAAAGGCTTTTATTTAGCATCTGACATCTAGGATGGTTCCAACACAAAGTACTGCTTTAGTGTTGCTGGAATGGAGGACTGTGCCATCTAGTGTAGTTTTGTTTAGCAGACAGTGGAAGAAATCATTACATGTTCCTTTGAATGCAAAACACAAAAAAACATTATGTATTTTCCACAGCTGTACTGGTAGACCTGCTTTAAAAAGTCAGGTTTGGTAACATAATATGGACATCAGATGAAATGTTTGTTTCCCTTTAGCAAAAAAAAGCCATTGTGGATTTGGATATAATATCAGTGTGTGTTGGATCACCCTCACTTTTATGCAACAGTGAATTTTGGCTGCCATGTTAAGACCTGGCTGTTGAAGCACATACAGTAAACACACCGGATATGCACTACCCAGTAAAAGACAGTTCTGTGTTAATGTTACAGAAGTTTTAAAAAGGTTTACAACAGGGTGGATAGCTGCAGCAGGTATAGCTCTTCATGTCTGGGCATGTATTGTGTTCAAGGGTAATAGTTGTTTTATTCTGTTTTTTTTTCTTTTTCTGGAGACTTGCATGAAGAAAACCTAGCCATTTTAGAGGATAAACAATCTATAAGGTTTTCAGTATTTATTTCTAACATAATTTGATTTTGTCAAACCGATCTGTGTTTGCACACACAAGTGCAATGGGTTGTTCCATATCAGACTGGGTAGACTAGAGGCAAAGGTGTCAGTGTGTCCTTTCTTCTAGTGTGTAGCCTACACATTCACATGAGCCAAGATCATGCTGCTTTTATTGGATTTTTTTCTTTTAGCTTTACCTGTATTACTTGTTGTTTAGGCAAAACCAAAAGTGATACAGACAAAGCCAAGGAAGACCACTGAGAAGCAGCCGGAGCAGGCTGATCTTCTCTGTTTTAGTGTGCGTGTCGTCATGTGATGTGGGTATGGTGTTGGCTGGCCTCAATGGTATCAGTAAGGGCTGCTTCTCGAGATGACTGAGGGTAAAGAGACCTCTTCCTCTTCACAGCTTTACAGCAAGCCACCCTTTCATCTCAGACCCCTACCACACACACACAATCACAGACACTCTACCACTACACCACTAAAACACCCCCTGTGATCCCAACAGTGATATACTGGCTTATTCTACCATCTTCATAAGTGGAGGGGAACAGCACTAGCTTCTTGGGTTTGCTGAGTAGGCTTGGCTGTCTTTATTGAAGTAGTCTGCAGTCATCGCAGCAAACATCAAGATTTTGTGCCAATTCTATTCATGTTCGAGGGCTCACTTGGAGTCAAGTAAGTCGATATTGTGGGTCCAGAACAGGAGATTTGAGCCATCTGATGCCATCTGCTGGCATTTGTTTTAGTGTGCACTGATGTTGACTTTATATGTCGATAGATTCTTAATGCATTAGAGCAGTCATGAACTAGAGCAGTTGTTGGTTGAATAATGACAGATCAGTATCACCCTTTTGTCTGATTAGAAAGATTCTTGTTTACATTCTTACTTGATTAACATTGCTTTTTTATTTTTCAAAATGGTCTCTTTGAATATACCTCATTGTGAAGGTCTCTCTAGGAACCCCTAAGAGCCCTCTAGTTTCATATATTAAGTCTCATCTCAGACTGAGTGGTTTGAGGGCGTTGATGTTGCTGAGAGAACCTTTCCTCCCTTTAGATCTGTCTGAATGACACGACTTGATTCAATTTTAGTGAGCAGAAATGTGGGCTGAGCCCAAGAGTGTGATTTTCTGCAGTTGTTTCCATGAGAACCTAAAGTGACACATTGCTGCCCAGAGAGGGCTCGGGCTTTTGCATTCAGTGGCATGTGCTAGGCATTTTTGTATTCCATGGCTAAGAGGCTGTGACTCCGGCATGTGGATGAAAAGTCTCCTTCAGTCCTGCCCTTGAAGTCACTCTGCTTTTAGCCACAGAAGGGCTGCAGCTTTCTTTTTTTTCCTTTCTTTCTTTTTCTCTTTTTCATCTCGACAGAACAGTCTCTTTACTTTATAGACAGTTTAACTTTATCAGTGCAAATCAAAGTCACAGACAAATCGTGCCCTCTGGTGGGACGCTCAGTGAGAAAAAGAAAGCATCTGATTTGTTTAAGACCCGCAAAATCCATTACCTGCCCTTGTGATTTTAAACGAGCTTGAAAAACCAATTGCCACCCACTCAGAAATGCAATTTATCACAGTCTTTCTGCGTTGAATGCTGAGCTGCAGGTTTGGAAAACTTTGGGCCTCCTCTGTCAGACGTCAAGTGAATGAGCACCTCTGTGGGCAGGCGCATCAGGCACGGAGGACTCCATCGCAGTCATTGTATTTTGATTGATTAGCCAAGATCAGAGTGCTGATGATCTATAAATCAGACTTTCCAGTTGTCCCACGTCCTCTGCCTTTGCTCTCTTCTCATTCCCTTCCCTTGGTCTTTCATATGAATAGCAATGATGGAACACCACTCCAGGTGCCTTACACTCAACATCAAGAAACTTAAGTAATCCTCTGGTGTTTTACTGCGAATTCGTGTCTGATTATTTTCTAATAATCTTAATATAAGGTATGCAAAATGAGTTAATGCGGAGACTCAGAGGTCATGATACTTGGTCAGAGCTAGCTGCTTGTAGAGTAGGCCTAATGCTGATTGGATACAAGAGATAAATAAATGCAATGGGTTGTTGGTTTGGTGGCATTCATGAGTGGAGGCTAAAATAAGACATCAGTGATCAAGAGGATCAGTTAAATTCTTGTCATTCATTTTCTATTAGGCCAGGCCTGTTTCTTTCCAAGTGTCTTTGCACAACACAAAATTTGCCACAAAATTCTGTCATTGTTGTTCAGTCACTTCCCCAACTAAACAAACCAACATCAAGCCCACTGTACTACACTGTACTGTACACTGTGCTGTAGGCTACTTCTCGAGGTCATTGAGGCCCAAAAAGAACCATCATCAGTAACATCAACTTCCCCATCGGAGGCAATAACACATCTGAATGACATTTGAAAAAGGCTCCGTACGAAATGTGTTCTACTCTCCTCCTGTGCCATTCTAGTGTTAATGCAGTGTCTTGTTATCTGAATATGCAGTATCCAAGCCCAGATGACAGTATGTGCTAGCAGTATATTAACTATGTTTTAGCTTGTGTGTTTTTTGCATATGCTGATAACATGGGCCATACAAAATCTCTGGAAGAATGAGAGAGTGGAGACACAATGATTATTCTGCCTATCTAGTGTCATATCTTAGTGCAGCTTTTCAGCACCAACTAAAATGGGCCCCTAGAGTCATTGTAATGGCTGACAAATACAGAGACTAGAGCATGTGTAACATGCAAATGGGCATTCAACTTGACTGTTGTTGTAGACAATAGCAATGGTTTAGGGTTAGTCAGCCCTGCCGTTTTTTGAGAGTCATGCAGTATCAGTCTGGAATTTAGTAAGGCTGTTTAAGGTTGCAGTCTGACATCATGTTATACTGTATGTGTTATGACTGCTGTCTGTGTCCCTTTATGCAAAATATTGGGGTTGGTCAGGGTGTAGGTGCCAAACTCCCTGTGTGTCCTCAAACTCGTCTAAAAAAGATAATCAGCTTCCCCTTAACCTTCATCATGTACTTTACAAAGGGTACAAATGGAAATTACATTGTGTGGGGTTGAATATTAACATGTATTTGGCACAGATTTGTATTGAATTGAGCACTTTCATGAAATTGTTAATTGTTTTGCATCTGTACTTGTGAGACTGAAAACTGCACTGATAGTTTACACATACACAGTGTCACAGTTTCAGATGTCAAATTACTAGGCCAGGGGATACAACTGAAAGGATAGATAGAGATCTATCTCATTTGTCTTTGTTCAAGACAACTGCAGGTCTTTGAGATAAGCTATTAAAATGTGCATTACATGTGTAAGTGCTGTGCTGAGAAGATTATACAACATCCGCTCTTGATATTGGAAGTGTGTTTTGATGAGGTAGTAAGAGGACTGTCAGTGTGGAGTCATGGTTCTTCCCATACAATGCTCTTCCTTTATGTATGTCTCCAAATGCATATCCATTTAATTACCACATAAACAGTGTTATTATTCTAATTGTGTGATGTCAGGTCTGCATTTTCAAGACCTCCCATTAACTCCCCCTGTGTCTGTTTTGCCTATGTATTCAACTGTGTGTAAAAAAGCTCTGACCATCTGTGGTGTGGCTGGTTGTCGCGGCGTGACCTTGGCTGGGCATTAACAATTAACAGCCTCCCCAGTGAGCTCATTCGGACAATGCAGCACTGTTTCAAGTTGGGAATGTGTGTGGGCCACAGTAAGCAACTCATACAGGCTTGGCTCAAAGCAGTCATGTCAGGCACAGCATAACAAACAAACTCATGGAATTTGATGGGGCGTAGAAGAACACTGCAACAGTGTTAGTCCAGGTGACAGGTTCTTGCATGTCATAAGTTGCAAGTAAAAATACTGGACTACAGGTATTTATATTTTTAAAAATTGGTTGACACATTATGGCACACTCCTCCCCTTAAGAAGACCATGTAATATTCATAGTCATTTTACACCTAGATAGACATGCAGTGTGTGTTGTACATGGTGCTAAGTGACTCATCTAGAACCATTTCTGTTCATCATTCAAACTCTTAAAACCCTAAAATGAGAGAGAGAGAGAGAGAGCATACATGTTTGCGATCAGCTGTCATTTGGGTAGAATTATAACACCTCTCAGATCTTGGAATGTGAAATTAGAGGAAAAAAAAGATTCCTAAATAAAATGTAGTTGTTTAGCTAAACCTATTTTCAATTATTATATAAATATATAAATATATATATATATATATCATATCAATATAAAGGATGAATATAATACCAAATATTCATTATTTGTACAGAAATATATATAAATAAATATATAGATATCTGCTTCATTTGAACAGAACAGTTTTCTGCTCTTCCTCATGTTTTTTGTTGATTTTACTTCTTGTTCGGGTTGTTTTGATAAGCTGTTATGATGGCATGCAAGATAATGATATTGAATGTATGATTTGTTGCTTAGTTGCTTTTTTGTACCACATTATTGAATGTCATTTGTTGATTCAGATTCATTTATCTATTTATTGCACAAACATATTTATCAATTTATTTCTGTTTACAACCTGGCTTTTCTTTCATTTGGACTATGCCATGCTGCTCACTAGACAATAACTTGTAAGTATTTTGGTTGTCCCTCTTTTCATAATTTAGCCACTTGATATATTTGTTAGACTTATTTCCTTGAGTTGGCCTCTTGGTTATGTTTAGTTACTTATTGCTGGGGTCATATGTTGTAAATACTTCTGCAATTAAATTTTTGGAAGAAAAAAAATGAAATGAGAAATGAGTTCTTTTTAAAATACCCTTATAGCCTATCACATCATTTGCACATGGTTTCTGCTTCCCACAAGCTTACCTAACCATTCATTCATTCATTTTCTCTCTCTCTCTCTCTCTCTCTCTCTCTCTCTCTCTCTCTCTCTCTCTCTGTCTGTCTGTCTGTCTCTCTCTGTCTCTCTGGTTGGCCCTAGCTTGTGTGGTGTCCTGGGTGAATACCTCCTTTGGCACCCAATAGACATTATATTGTTTGCATATGATGATTAACAAAGGGCTGTGATCAAGGCTTGCAGCTTGTTATTATAGACAGTACAGTTACAAAACATTTCAGAACCAAGCTACTTAGCTACTGAGCAAAGTTTATACCAGTTAAAGATATTCCCGCACCTAAATGTGAAAACCTTTGGAGCAGAATTTAACCCCCTTATTCTACATATGTGGCACCTTCTGAAATATTCAGTTCAATTAAATTCAATTCTATTTATACTGCGCCTTTTACTAGTGTTGTCTCATGGCGCTTTACAGCAAGGAGCACCAAGAGCAAAAGGGGCAAGGAAAAACTCCCTTGTGGTAGTTAGTCTAGAACGACAGATCCACGGCTCAAGGGGCCAAGCCAACTGCCAAGAGTCATGCAGGAAAAAATCTGTAGTTACCATGAAAAAACTACAGTTTGTCCATTATTTTAGCTGAGCATAATAATGATTCCAAAATATTGTCCCACAACATTATATGGCAGTTAAGCCAAAGGTAGTGTCAAAAGCTATGGCTGGACAGTGTAGTAGCAGTCAGACATAAAGTCAAGGAGTCAGATTGATCTTGGGGTAAACATTGAGAGGGTCCATTTTGAAAGATAATGAAACTAAATCATGTCACCCATGATTAAATGAGTTATTTATTTTTAACATTTGGAAAATGTTAATACTGACAGCCACACAGGAAAATAAATGTCCAAAAGATAGGCTACATCTAATTTATTGAAAACAATCAGTGTTAAAGCAGTGAAAAATGAAAATAATTCAAATATATTTCCCCCTTCCCCTTGTTTCACAACTTGTGTTAGATGCATCCCCAGCTGCTCCAGCAAACAGGCAAGGTCCAGAGAAACCCCAGTCCCCCTCCTCCCACAAACCTGTGCATCAGCAGCAATCAAACAGAGGGTAAATTGGCAACAGAAAAAATGGTGCATTGGTGCATGTTATTTTAAAGAAATCAAAGAGTTACCTTGTGATGTGAAAGATGGTAGGCTGACATAGGTCATATTTTGGTCATATTCTCTGAATATCCCCCTGAAATAGCCTTGGCCACCCCCTGGCCACCCTAATTACAAAATTCTAGCTCCGCCTCTGTCTGTATGCTTTCCTTGTGTGCGTCTATGTGAGTTTGTGGGGTAGTGTGGGCAAAACACCATCCTTAAAACATTTTTGTATGGATTTCACCAAAATGCATACAATCTCTCATCCAATTGCAATGGAAAGAATTTGATGTAACCAATAGTATGAAGAGTGTCCAGGAAGGGGGCGGGGTTTTCTTATATGATATACCACGTGATCAAAATTGAAGTCATATGATAGCAACTGCGCTAGTACCCTCGTAGCCTACTCCTCAAGCAATGTAACCGAACTCAAAGGCGGACCTTCAGAAGAATCCCCCAGAAGTAGGTAACTCATGTTCTCCTTCTCGATAGAATGTCTGCGTATCGTATTGTACCGTCAATGAACATGTCGTCCTAACCGATAGCTTGCTTATTCTTCTGGATTGTTTTAGACTACTAGCTAGCAAGCGTCATACGCCGCGTTACATTTAATGAAACATATTTCTGACGATTAACACATTGCAATTTGACTCATGGGTTCAATTTGACGATTCACACATTGCAATTTGACTCATGGATTCACATGGGTTGACTCATGGGATGAACGCAGTTAAACACTGTTAAGTATTTACAAAGAATTTTGGCTAATTTTAGGTTTCAGCATTAACCACATGACACGGGACAGTTGGATCTCCTTCAGGTTTCGTGGCTTCCCCTGCTTTCACTGTTATCACTATGATTCATCAATGGCCAACGCTTAAGGTAAACAGTGAGTAGGCCTATGATCCCATCCACCCCCTTTTGAACGCAGGCCTACATGTGTTTTAAACTAGATAATGATCGAATATAGAATTCTAATGTAGTCGTATAATACATTAGTCTTATAAGAAGTCCTACAAACTGTCCTCCATATTCCATATTCTTGTTATAGTTTAAGTTCCTTTCTTGACATGATATTTCTATTGGTAAATAATTTTAATTAACTTTAATGTGTGTTTCAGGATAGGCTGTAATATATTTGAAAAAAAGAATTTTACTCTGCCACCCAAGCTTCTGAGTGCAGTGTAGGCCTACAGTGTACACCATGACCTCCCAGGCAGACCTGCCCAACCTCACCGTAAGCATGGACTACTTCAACTGGAACCTACGTCTGCAGGTCATCAGCCTTGGGTTTTGTTTCTACTCAGCCGTCTTCCTTGTGTGTCACCTCCTGTCATCAGCCCTCTGCACAACCTATCGCTCACTACCGACCAAGGAGAAGGTTTTTTGGGATTTAGCAGCCAC
Source organism: Tenualosa thibaudeaui (assembly GCA_027481765.1). Classification (NCBI taxonomy): domain Eukaryota; kingdom Metazoa; phylum Chordata; class Actinopteri; order Clupeiformes; family Clupeidae; genus Tenualosa; species Tenualosa thibaudeaui. The sequence goes on from JAIFZK010000013.1 coordinate 14,487,907, forward strand.
AAGGGCTGCATTTGGGCTCCAGAGCACAGTCGCAGGACTACGCACCCTGACCGAGGTCTCGGCACTCTTTGAAGACAAGGTGCGTGGCCAGGAGGATTGGTCCTGGTTCAACGTGCTGACTGCTACAGGCTTCTTCCTCTTTGAGAATGTGGCGCTGCACGTCTCCAGTGTGGCTTTTGGCAACTTTGACATACCACTTGCGTTGCACCACTTCTTTGCCCTGTCTGGGTTCGCTGGGGCCGTGGTGTGGGATACGCTGGGGCACTTCCTGCCCATGATCACTCTGCTGCTAGAGATGAGCACGCCCTTCACCTGTATCTCCTGGATGCTTCTTAAGGTAGGTGTGAAGCATGCTTTGAAGGAAGTAAGGTCAAAGGCCTCCTATTGAAAATTCTTTGCAAGGGTGTAGCATCAGGAACCTTCAGAACAGTTCTTCTTGTGTTCTTGTTTTACTGTAAGTCATGTTACAAATCTAAACTGATTCTCCATCACCAGTGTAACTTTCTTTTAAAGTTGAGGATATGCACTTGGTAAGGTGTTTCTGAATGCTTTGTCAAAATAGAATTCTACAAAAAGGAAATTCTGGTTATATCTGACCACAGATCCTGAAATGAGGAAGTGAGTCATATGCCTGTAGTTTCATTAGTGTCTTTGAACTCTCAATTTTCTGTTTGACCAGTGTCACATGTGTGCAGCACATATCCTGTAATTTCTCAGTGCTACAGCAGACAGTCACCCTGTGTCAAACATAGAAATGTGTTTAAGCCATTCAAATGTGTGCATGAATTCATGTGATGGATGATCATGCTTTCTTTATTTCTTTTTCTTTCATTCTTAATCCTTCTTTTTCTTTCTTTCTTTCTTTCTTTCTTTCTTTCTTTCTTTCTTTCCCCTTCTCTTCTTTCCTACACCCTCCCATACCTTCCTCCTCTTTTTCTGTCTATCTCTGTTTTCTCCCCTCTGCTGTCCTGGCTTGCCCTAGGCTGGTTGGTCGCGCACCTTATTCTGGAAAGCTAACCAGTGGGTGATGATCCACATGTTCCACTGCCGCATGGTGCTCACCTACTACATGTGCTGGGTTACCTGGACCCACTGGGGGGAGCTCAACACCCACGTGGCCCTGCCCCAGCGGCTGCTCTTTTTCACAGGCCTGGCACTGCTCACCGTCGTCATCAACCCCATATGGACCCACAAAAAGACCATGCAGCTGCTCAACCCTGTGGACTGGAACTTTGGCAACAAGCTGGCCCCGGAGAACGGGCCCAGGAAGGAGAAGCCTAAACCGCATACAAACTGAATGGGAGCAGGGCACCTAGATTGGGCTTTCGAGGAACAACCAGCAAAGCTTTACGCAATTTTCACTTGGATTTGGATTGTCATTTTTTCTACTGACATTTTGAATCAGTATTGAGAATGATTGTTTGGATTGAGCGGATTGATCATTTATAGTAGCTGAAGAATTTGACCCATGAGAGCTATTGAATAATGTTGAAGTGGACTGATACCCTTAACATTTTCTCAGCTTTAAAATGATCAAAGTACTTTAGTATTTAGACATTGCTGTATTTAGATATTCTAATAATATTTATTTAATATTTTGTGAAGTTGGGTAGGTAGGAGGGCATCATTTTATTTGATCTTTTAACACATTATTAGTCTTGCATATTATTAGCATGTACCTACTAGTATTTTTTGCGTTTCTCAGTCTGTTGACAGTTCAAGATTCATGTAGGTCAACACACTTCTTTTTGTTACATTTTAGAATGTTACATTTTAATGAGTGAAGGAGCTGTATGTTACATTCACAAGGTGTTATGATGGAACTCAATGAAGAAGAATGCTTTAAGTCAGCAGCTTGAGAATGTGCCATTGGCTGGTTAGAACCACTCAGTCTATGGTTGGAAGACATTCATGCCTCAGGATGTGCTTTGAGAAGAGTTCACGTGTATCCCTTGAGAAACTGCATGTTTTGGTGAAACAAGTTTTGGTTTTGGTAAAACCTTTCATACTTTTTTTTATATACACATTGCAGGTGGCATATGGTACAAAAAAAGCTCTCAAACAAAATTGTTGAATGCAAAGGTGTTTCACAATGATGTTGGAGCCAGTTGAAGGAAGCCTTTAGACATCTCATAGGTCTTTACATTTGATAGAGTACAGGGCTGTGGAGACCTCACTTCATGAGTGCCATAAAGCTTGCTACCTGCTCATTGAACCTGTGTGGTGTATAAGGTTGCGGCAATCAGTAATGACTCAGTATCCTCTATCTGTGTTTGTGTTATAACTCAGGATCTCAGACTGATTTAATAATTATGTATAACTTCATCTCAACAATTATTCAGGAATAAAAACATTTAATATATTGTATTGTGTACTACATAACCCCAAAAGTAGAGGGGTAGGCCTAAAGTGCATGCTCAGATTTTTTTTTTATTACAACATTGCATTTAGCTCTAAAACTTTGTTTCCATTGCCCATAATGCATCATGAAGTTGGCCCTATAAGAAGTACTAATCATGTAAATAATTATGTAGTATTTTATAATGACAAAGCGCAAAAAAATAATTGTTTCACATCTGCAAGGCTGCTGCATGGTAAGCTGTGATCTGTTTTAGACAGCATTTTCCCCCTCAAGGGAAGAAACGTTTCTGCATGGATAACAGTTCAGATGCCTGACATTGTTGAGTTGTCGATTAGCTTTGTTGGGTGGCGTCAGAAGCTAATTGAATCTTGGAATATAAGGTGATGCATGTTCACAGACAGCGGACTGCATCTACCCAAACTCTGCTGTGCGGCTTTCTTGTGTTTTTAAGCTATGGTTAGGGTAAGTGTGTGTCATCAGTATTCCAGTCTGTGGTAAACCCCAAGATGGATACAGTATAGGCTACACATTGGATATTTTTTCTGGACATTGGCAAAACTATTAAAATTCAACCTTTTACAAGATATGGTAAATGGACTGCATTTAGTGCTTTTCTACTGCTACAAGCACTTAAAGCGCTTTACTATGAGGAGCCACTCAAGACATTATTCATTCTGGCCCTCTCACATACATATATTCTCACTCTCACATACATACCTTCTCCTGTCATATACATACATTCTCCTTGCACTTACATACATTCTCCTTTCGCATACATACATTCTTCTTGCACACACATACATTCTTGCACTTACAATCTTCTTGCACATACATACATTCTCCTTTCACATACATACATTTTTTGCAGTCACATACATGCATTCTCCTCTCACATACATGTATTTTCACACTCACATACATACATCCTCCTCTCACATATGTGTACTTTTACTCTTACATTCAATTTACATACGAAAGGGCCAGAATGAATAATGCCTTGAAGAGCCCCTCATACTTTAGAATGTATGTCTCACATTCACCCAGAGTGTCTCAAACTTGCAACCTTCCAGTTGCCGAACGGCATCTCTACAACCTTTGCCACCACAAAATACTGTATTAAATCTCATTTATGTAAATATTTAATCAACTGTTCCTCCTATCATATTCTGTGTAAACTGCTCCTCCAGCCTATTCTGTGTAAACCTGTCTATATGGCTACTTTTATTATGATTTCTCATAGGCGCTATGATTTTACTACATTAAATAAATAGGAGTTGTGGGATGTATATAATTAAAAACAACATCCACCTGAAATCTAATAAAGCTATCAGGATCCTCCGTTCAGTAGTCAACTCAGTTCAGTAAAGGGCGCTTTATAGCCACTAGTTGGCAGCAGAGCACTAATTTTTTAATGTTAAGTGGCTTTGCCCTGAGAGCCGTGTTTGGGTCAGATGCAGTGGCCAGTTTCCTCTTTATGTCCTATCAGAGAGTGCTGCGTGGAAAGAAATAAGAGAAAGAGATGTCAGAAATGTGTGCTTCTACAATAGGCTGCTTAATTTACAAGACTTGTTCAGGTTTCAAACACTAAAATTATTTTTATTCATAGTATTTATTATAAATTGACAAACAGTGTGTAGCCTACTTGACACCTAACTAGTACAGCACTAAGCAACTCTAGGATGAGAACAACAAAGGACCCCTTGACGCAAGCTAATTAACATTCACATAAGGCTGTCAAAATCAACATAAGTATCTGCCAGGTCTATAAACTGTGGCAGGTTTATAAACGTTTCGGTAAAAAAAAAAAAAGAAAGAATAATGTTGCTGTTGTTATTGGCTCTACTTTCTTCCAGAGTTTCAGATCACATTTCCTACGAAAGCATAAAGGCTAAAGTTGTGAAAAACGTAATTTCCCACTAAAGACCCCCCATCCATGATTGCACAGCTGTTCAAAGAGCCACCTCACAATGTCACGTGGTACAGAATGGAACGCATGTATTTCATCCGCAGCAAAAAACTTGAGGAATGTGATTGAGGCCCGTTTTGTCCAATTACAGGTCTTCTTCAGCCGTCTCCACCAATGACTATACAGCAGGAGGTGAGGCTGTTAATGGATCAGCTTGCAGTTGGGAAAGGCTGGAAACGCTGCTCCAAGGAAAAAAAATGGAAAAGAAGCTTTAACGCCAGATGCGCCCTCTTTCCTTTTTACGGTTATTGCTTGTAACACAGTTCGTTTTTGGAGGATAGAAGGCATTGGCAAGTTCGCGGCATATTCAAGTATCTCAGAGATGGTAAGTTTATCATGTCTTTGAAAGTTCGCAGTTGTTTTCCAAACTTCCAATTGTGTTGATTAACAAAGTTAATATTGCATATCGGGAGTAGCCTAAAACATCTCTCTCCCGGCAGGTTATGTTGTGCCAGTTTCTTCAGTGTGATATTTTTCTGCTTGCCCTTCACAAACAAACTGGTGTCCACATTGTTTTCTGAGGCATTTTACTAGGCTCCGCTTGCTCGCAAGATTCCATTGATATAACGTGGCGAGGGACATACTGCCAAGTTTAAATAACAATGTTGCCGAATGGAATAACCAACCTATGGAGTTTATGAGACTTTTTCCAGACAATGAATTGATGCGCACAGCCTACCTTACCAATGACCATGTTGACGTTTTGAGATGTGAACTCTTGACTGCAAGGAAATAAATTATTCAGAGTAAAGTATTTAAACTCGTGAATTTTCTGTTAGGAGAGTAACGTTATGCTGTTTTCATTGACTCGTGGCCTTCTTTTGCAGTATGTCATGAGCTGTCCCTGATTACCTGAACTGTAACGTTGGCCTAACGTTACATAGATTATAAGTTTACAGTTGTATTATTTGGAGTAATATTAAATCATGTATGAATTATGCGAAGGATATGGGACATGTTTTTCACCTGATATGAGAGCTGTCAAAACGCACTAGTGTCCCCCTGGACATGTGAACTGTAATGTAACATGTAAACTGAAAATTATAAGTGCACTGCGTTCAAGGGCACAGGTGCACATTTGTCTGTCCTTCAAACCTCAGTGCATGCCATACTTACAGGGTTGACTATAATATTTCATACTTGGCCATGGTCACTGACAGTTTTTGCCCTCAGATCATATTATTTATTTAGAGAATTGTAATGATAGCTTTATAAAACAACCACTGTAGTGATGTTTTGTGTGTTCTCACATGTCGGTTCAAGTTTGTAGCTACAGTATTGTGAATTGAGTCATGTAGATTTAGATTACAGATTCTTTGGAATGCACTCATTAATGAGAATAACCTTGCTTTCATGTAGTCTCTCAGGTTGCAATATAGTCTGGCTTACTGAGTCTTGCTCTCAGGAATCGGTGCACGCAGGGTCAGACTGCTCCAAAGATATACCAGTTGCGGTGAGCTCTTTGATCTACTTTTGTATTGTCTAGCACCATGCTTGTCCAATTGACTTTACATCAAGCCTCCAGAGAGCTTGGAGCAGACGAGAGCTGTGCACACACTGCCGGTGATTTGCAAAGTAAATAGCTGGACAACATGGGTGTGAAGGCCTCCACCCAGCCTAAAGACTTCTAAAAATAAAGGAAGTGGGCATTTGTTGTTTCTATTGTTTGCTTGATGGAGAGTCTTACCACAACTCCCCCCACTGTCAGAATGAACCAGTGGGTTGTGTTTGAGTTGTTGCCCTATCACATGTGCTCACCACCAGCCTTCACCGACGTGAATGTTGTGTTCCACCCACCACACTGGCTTCCAAAAATAAAGATGGGGGGGCGGTCAGTTGCTTTTATCACAACTCCTTGAAGAACTACTTCTTGTGGTGTTTTTTTTTCAGTGTGATTGTTTATTCATGGTGGAGATTGTTGTTTTGAGCCACTGAAAGTGGGATGTCCTTTGTACGTTTGACTTGACTGACATAGCCAGTGAGGTTTTGAGACAACTGATTCCCAAAAATGTTGTGTCACGTTCTTGGACAGCAGTTCATTATCGGTCACAGCTGGGTCTGTAATATGCTAATTGCTAAAGCCACTGTGCTTCGGCTAAAAATGTCTCCTGGGATGTGGAGATTAGGCAAAGCATAGGAGTTACTGGCAGTTCGCACTGGCCAAAAGCTAATGTGCATTGCTGGAAAGGCTGGCATACTTGCCATTGCTCCAAGAACTGGGAAGTCCACAATTCAAATCAGTACCACCATCGCCCCCGCACAGCAACGCAGGAGATTCGCCTGAAATTCAGCATATAACTCTTCTCCAGATGGGATTAGCCGATGAGCCAACACCATTGTCACATTCCTCAGTTACGTTTTCTCACATAGCTGGATTGTTGTCAGAGTGCATCGTGTTGTTCATAGCAAGGGATCCTAGTCATGCCTAGGGAGTGTATGTTGGCAGCAATGAAGGAAAGGCTGGCTTGAGTAAAAAAACAACAGAATGTAGCTGAAATTTTCCTGTATAAATCAGAGGGCATTCAGGGGGCTGTCTATTCTGTTGATATAGTAATGACTGTGTTAGCCATGAAGACTTTCAACATAGAGTGGAGCTCTCTCAGCATACTGTCTTTGTTAGAAGATATTTTATGCATCCATCTCACAACCATCTGCATATGGTTTGTGTTAAATATAAATGGTTGATGTGTATAATATTTGTAAACAAAAATAGCTTCAGATCTCCAGCAGTCTTGATTCAGCTCAGATACTTCATAGTGACCTGTTAAATGCTTAATCCATTAAGCTTTTGCATTGTGATGTATGGGTGCTGTACCATAACATGCTAATGTGAGGGTGGGGAGCCTCTCCTTCAGTGAGTTTGCCTGTGGTAAATGTAAGGCAACATAAGTCTCTCATTTAACGAAATAGATCAAAGGCTGAAACAGGGAGGGTCCACTGGATGGTGACCATTCTTTCCCCCAATCGTTTTAAACGAATCTTAGCTGGTATGTGTCCCATGGGAGAAGCCAGAAATATTCAGGTCCCACATAGTTGAACAGAAAGATTCCTAGAGCTGATTTTAACTTGTAACACTACCTTTCTTTCCAACCTTTCCGTTGATGCAAGATCCTACAAGCCTCTCTCAGGGAGCCTCTTCACTTTGTGAGTATAGGTGAAGGGTGGCCTGGGGCAGTGGACTCCAGTGGACTGTATCAGGGTTTCTGAGGCCCTTCCAGCACTGTCTACGCTATCTTGCCACTTCCACCACACACACACACACACAAACCAACTAGTGAAATGCCCGAGGGTTGACATTTCTACGGGATTCTTTTTTCACACCCCATATAATTACAGCTGGTGTAGTCAAATGTCCTGCTCCAGCTAAAATTGATTACTGTGTCCTCGCTTGCAACACACAGTAAATATCAACAAACGAGCACAGACACTTTGGAGCAGTGAACTGTGAAGTCCAAAACATTTTGAGAGTAGTCTGACACAATGGACACAATGACTATCCATCACAGCTACTGGATTCTTGTCAGTGTAAAGCACAGTATTGTTTAAATGAATATGTATTGTTCCCAGATGTATTTCTGTGTTTGTCTTTGTGTTCACACTCAGTCACGTCTGCCCGCCTGCCTGCCTGCCTGTGTGTATGTGTGGTGTGTGTCCACATGATTCTTTTTAAATGGGTGGCGAAAGCGGTAGATGTCAGGCAGAAATCAGCTCTGGACTCGCTCAGCTCCTGACAGCCAATTTGTGTGGAGGCTGAGATCTCTAGGCTGGTGGTTCACTCTGCTGTGTCTGTGTACTCCTCCATATGTCTTATGCCTGGCACGACCAGGGCCCCTGTCAACAGAGAAGTGGGGGGAGAATGAGAGCGGGAGGTGGAAGTAACAGAGTGGAAGTGGTGAATTGAGAAAAGGGGAGAGAATGCAGAGGTGGAGGGCAGAGATAGAGATTAGTGAATACACCTTATGAATGAGTGAGTGAAAAGAAAGAAAAATTCACACTGTCAATCTGAAACTAGACAAAGCCAAATGGTTCGCTAAACAGACAGAAACAGAAGTTGAGCATGGTTGGTTGGGGGGTGGGTGGGGGATAAATCATGTCATGCGGCGAATCGGGCGTAAAGAATGAGAAGGTGAATCGGCATTCCATGAACTGGCTAACGAGAGCCGAGGCTTTGTGAGGGAGGGTGTGGGGGTGGATTTTAGTATGCTGCAGCAGCTCCAACTGTCCCCCTCGCCACTAAAGGCCTTTGTCATCCCCTCCATTCAGACAGGCCCATAGATGTGCTTGGGGGAATTCACTGCAGTGTCTGAGTACAGTAGGGTTGGCGGAGGTGCATAACGCAGTGCCAAGCATTCAACAATGAGCTCAGGGAAGGAGAGAGAATGGAGAGATGGAGATGGAGAGGTTGACAGGAAAACTGTAATAAAGAGAGGAAGACTATCACTGTATGTGTGTGTGTGTGCACGTGTGTGCGCGCATGTGTGTGTCAGAGAGGGAGCACAATAGAGAGGAAGATGTGCATGTGTGTGTGTGTATGTTGGGGAGAGATATGTATGGGAATCTGTGTGTGTGTGTGTGTGTGAGAGAGAGAGAGAGAGAGTGTGAGGGAGAGAGAGAGAGCGATATGAGAATGCATACAGACGGACAAGTTGGCAGGCTGCTTGACATGAGAGAGACAGACACAGATGAGTGCTGCTCACTAGGAGTGTGTGGAGAGGTCCAGACTTGTTTGAAAGGAGGTTGTGTTTTGCCTGTCACATCACGCGCACACACACACACACACACAGATCTACATTTGTCATCAAGGGTATTTAAACATTGCGCTGTAGTCTCTCACCAGTTCCCCTGTCAGTGCCTGTCAAAGATGTGATCGTCAGGCAGCACACGAACATATCCTCAACATGTTCTATGAAGCCCCTCCTGAGACGGTTCTCTTCTTTGGGGTCTGTGTGATCACATGACCTAACACGAATGCTCACAGAACTGTGCCAGCTGCCATGCATGAGACACCTACGTTTTCAACATTCACCAGCTGTTTTGGATATAGAGCAACAAGTGTAACGTATTAGCAGAGAACCACAAAAGACTGTTCCCTGCATCACAGAGAAAGAGAGAAAGAAAAGGAGACAGAGGACAGAGGTGGGGGGGTTTTTGGGGGGGGGGCACTGCGCCACATTGCAGACGTGTAATAACACGCTTGGTCGAGTCTGTCATAAGGCTGGGCTCCTTTCTTTCATCCCTGTGGTGTCAGAGCAGTCGCCCCATGCTAGAAAGCTGGAACTGAGGAATGTGAAAGGAGAGGGAGAGATGGATGGATGCAGACAGACAGACAAAGGGCTAGGGAAATAGGAAAGCATTATTTGAGATTTATTTGAGATATATGAGATTATTTGAATTCCTACTCAGTTTTACAAAATATTGTTGCTATCTGTCTGTCTGTTTGTATTGCATATGAAGCAGGGGCCTTTGTCCAAACTAAGGTACTGTGTTCTACTTGTGTAACACTATGCATGTCAGTTTGGAGCATGTGCGTGCAGTAGTAACTGAACTCATTAAATTTTTTTCTCAACCATTTACGTCATAGTAATGACTCTTGAGGGAGAGTCTTCCCATCTTATTCTGGTTTTTGTATGACATACAGGAAATGACTGTTCATCCATTGTGGTGCATAATATGCTGAGACCTGTTGGTTATTAGATTTGAGTTTCTAACCACTACACTTCTGATTCCAGTCATATACAATGTACATTAGTTCTGATGCATGTTTTCCAGAGCCCTCATCTTTCAGCACCCAGGGCCACATGAATCCCACACACACTGGAAACATAATGACAGATTCACTTACCACATATAAGGAAGACACAGACACACACACACACACACTCAGACATAAACCCAGTTTCTCTGTCTCTCTTCCATTGTTTCTCTCTCTCTCACACACACACGCACGCGCATGCACACACACACACACACACACACACACACACACACACACGCACGCACACACGCACGCGTGCACACGCACACACGCAGGAACACCTGATTCCTGGGCTTCTTCCTCTCCCTTCCCCTTCCCTCCCATCCTCCATCCTTCCGCTCCCACAGCCGAAGTGGTGAGAACAGCACAGCACAACACAGGCTTAACTGGGCTGACAGGTCATTCGTCAGTCACACTGGACGTCCTTCATGTGTTCCGTTGTGGTCTGACTGACAGGTGTTGCCATGGTCATTAAAACACCCACCTCTCTTCTCTCTAACCTTTGTAATCATCATGGCCGCAGGATTTAGGAATAGTATTGAAAAGAAACTACTCTGTCATTTTGACTCATTTAGTTAAATTGTTACATGAACAATGTTTTTGTTTTTAAAAGTTTTTGAAGTAACAAGAATTAAGTTAGAAATACATTCTGGTAATGAGAGATTTATTGGTTGTCCAGTAAGGGTATAATGCCAGTGGTGCCATAGGACTTCTCACACAATGATTCATCGGGAAAGGAGACTGGCTCTACTTGAAAGACGTGAGGTGTTTTGTCTCTCCCTGAATGGTACTATACATCCAGGGTGTGCACCAGAAAGACAGTTATGTCCACCCAGATTTGGCATCTCGGCAGACAAAACAAGCTTTCAGCCCTCATAAGGCATTATCTTTTGTCTCTCTCTCTCTCTCTCTCTACATTGTATTGTATTGTCCCACAGCAGGCTGCAGCCTCTGTGCAAAACGCTCCTCTGTCTCTCTGATATTGTGTGCTGCTCCGAGTCAAGCATGTCTTCACGTGCCAGAGGCTCGTCTATTTCCCTGCCTGCTCCCTCTCTGTCCTTTCAGCTATCCAGCAGACTCTCTGCTCAGCTCTCACGCACCCAGACTGGTGCGCAGCCCCAATGACAGCCGTTCACCCCTCATGTACATAACATGTCGATTCTGTCACAAAGGGTCTCTTATTCTATGCAATGACTTCATCGCCCCCACAGGCTCTTCCTTGTCCTGTGTTCAGTTTTTTTTCTCCACCTCCATTTCTCTCTCCATACAGCTCAGTAAAAGGCTCTAAGGAATTTATAGCTGAATCTCAGTCTTCTCCCTAACCAAACGTCCTGAGCCTTTAAAGACTGCCATGAATCAACCAATCATGAATTCAATACAGGCCAATTTTATGTCTTTGAGGGTCCAGCGCCTAGGCTGAATCCCAATACCCCACCTTTCCCATATCCCCGTCTTTTCCATATCCTGTCTTTCACATGAAAGCAGTAAGAAGCCTCCTCATGTCCCTGCATGTTTTGTAGCACGTGTTGTTTTTCCGAAGGCGTTTCCGACGGCTTACAGACAGTATGTTGAATGGGTAACCCTTGAAGAGGATTAGAAGTGGAGTTTGTGTGCAGGGCATAGGGGTAGAGGGGTGGGGCTGTAGTCTCAAGTCTTTAAAAACCCACTCGGCTCATGTTTATAAATGAGTTGCCACCTGGCTGATCACACAGCGTCTCACTGGTCGCACCAGGTTGATCATTGACCTTTGAATCAATAACCAACCCTCGCACAGGTTAATGACGCATAGAGAGGTGATGCTGAGAGGAGTGTTTAGCATGTTCTGAATTACAGATCAAGCAGAGGAGGTGACCAGGACCAATCACTCAGGGAATAAATAGCTGTTGTGGTGAAGTCATCACCAAAGTCATGCTACCGTCACTCAGTGGAGAGGCCTCCTCTACACTCTGATTAAGTAGCCGCAGAGGGTGTCCCCTGCTCAAACTCTGGAATGAGCATGTCATTCCGATGGCATGCTTTCATTAAAAAGTAATGAAACTGTTATTCAAAGTTTGCGACTCTATATTGGCCTGTCTTGAGCAGTGAAAAGCTACTTTGACGCTGGGCAGGCCTGTCAAAGTACAATAGCTGTTGGCCCCATGACAAACATTGGTGCATAATGGGGATGCCTCTTGGTTAATCAGTCAGTGTCTCTGCCCACAACAAAAGCTTTGCTAAGCATTCCATGGGAGTTACTCTTACATTTTTGTTTTCCGAACGTGTTCTAATTAGCCACAGCAGAGATGCTCGTCATTCATACTGAAGGAAGGAAGGCTTTAGTCTGTTTATCTTGTTCATCTGTGTGTTTAATGTGTGTTGTAAATCACCCACTAAAAATTGCTCTCACCCACCCACAATGACCGCAAACGAGTATCCGAGTAGCTGAGCATAATTTAACTTGGCCACAAACATGGGGAACAAATGTGATATTTAATCATGTTTGCTCACAGGTGTGGGAGTTTGTTGCTCTGGCAGACAAAGCAACATATTTGTATGTATTCTGTGATATGAATCCCCTTCTCTTCTGCTCTTTGCTCTTCTACTCCAGGACTGTGTGCAGGCCTGAAGCAGACGTCAGGCTGAATTGGTCTCCTCATCGCCCTGCACCCTGAGCAGCATGGATGTGGAAGACTTCCCTCCACCCCCTCCCGAAAGTAGGCCTCCTCACACCTCCCTCAGCCATTTGCTCAAAATTCACAGTTTCTGTTAGTTTGTTTACATGACCCCCCCCCCCCCCCCATTCCCTCAAATCATTTTTACGAAGTGTGATTGTTAAAATTGTTTGTTTTGCCTCAACTGAAAAATTCCCTGTGTTGTCGTACAAGTATACAAAGTGTTTGTAGGTGTAGCTGGGATCTGCTGACATGTCAGTTAAATATGGGAGTTAAATACTATCTTCAAGCAATGGGGTTCTTTGTCATACAGTTTGCTCACCTGGGTTATGTTTGCATATAGAAACACTATGGAAACAGGAGCAGAAAGAGTGCATGCAGTATGAATACGTCTGCAGTGCACAGAGCCCAATGTCCCAGAAGGACTTTCATTTAGTATGGTCACTCTTTACTGGTAGTTAGCTTTTTATATTGGTAAACAATCATGTGATGAGGGTGTAGTTACGAGCTATGAAATGAACCCTTACCTGGCAAGGAACATGGATAGTTTATGAGTTAGGCTTACTTTGGAAAGTAAACTAGTATAACTACACTATACAACTAATACTTAATACCCAATATCAATCTAGCCTACCATACAAAAATTGACGTTCATCGGAAAAGAGCGAGTCCAGAATCTTCCGTGCAAGAGCCTACAAAGGTGTGTACATGTGACTTACTTAATGCGATGCATGGAGTAGTAGATTGAAAGGTGAAGAAGAGAGTGACGTGAGAGAGTTAAGAAGAGAGAGACAAAGAGGAGAAGTGTGCAAGCGTAAACACATTCCTCTCCCTGGCCACTGAGGAACGTGTGGGACGGGAAGCGAAGGAGCAGGGAAGCGCGAGAGAGAAGGTGAAAGAGGAGGAAGAAGTGAAGAGAAGAAATGCAGAGCAGGAGCCAGGGCACAGCAGCCTCAGTAGCCACAGCTCCCCCTTTAGCTTTGCTGCGTCACCCAGAGCGAGAGAAATGGAGAGAGAGAGAGAGGAAGGGAGAGAGAGGGGAGAGAGAGAAACCAAGGGAGGGAAAGCGAGAAGGGAAATGTAGGAGGGAGAGAAGACCAAACTGGGAGGAAGAGAAGACAACAAAAGATATAAGTAGACATGAGAGAAGATGCGATTATTCGACAGTGAATGATGGTTAGAGGGAGTGGAAAGAATTTCTTGTTGGACTACAGACAGCTGGTAAGGAGAGTAAGCAATAAAGACACTGAAAACTTGGAGGTTGAATGCGAGACTGAGCCAAACCGACACTGAGAAATATTAGTGATTCAGAAAGAGGCTCAGAATTCAGAGATCAGGCTTAGAAGGGGGTGGTGGGTGGGTTAGTGGGTTCGTGTGAACCACAGACATGCCTGGACTCCAGCTGGGCTTTCACCGGGCGCTGTTGCCACGGCGATGCCAGTGCACAGAGTGACCCCAGTGACTAATTTGCCAGCATGTGGCGGTCCGGCATGAGCAGCGAGCCAGCAGAACAGAATCTATATTGTGGTTATGAATCGACAATGGCCACCCGCTGAGGACAATCCAGCCCTGTGTGTGTGTGTGTCTCTGCGTGCTGAGTGCAGAATTCTGCTCTTATGGGGGACTCACAGCTAATGCTACCATCTGCACCTCGCCCGATCCATCCGCATGGCACACATTTAAACCAGCCCCAGCAGGCCAGAGACAATGCCTCTGCATGCTGACGCTGGCACTGTGCCCACATCTGACACTATAACCATGTGTCTAATTGCGAGGGAGGACTCCGTGTGCAGCACGTGCTCAGATCTACAGCTGTACCGCGCAGGATTAGATTCCGTTTTGATTGCAATTACAGGGGATAAGCAACAGGAGAAGTTTTGTTGGTGTTTTGTGTGTTTGATGTTTTGTGTCTTGTCATCACTGCCTTCACCATGTTTGAAAACTGTGAGTGTGTGTGTGTTGTGTCGCCTCAGGCTTTCTGTGGAATTTCTGGTGCATGTTCAGCTCTGTAATCAGTGCCCCTCCTGCTGTGACGAGAGTCAGTGGAAACACTCACACTCTCTCTCTCTCTCTCTCTCTCGAACATGTGCCTTATCTCTCTCCCCAGCCCTTCATTAGAGCAGATAGGAGCTGATAACCTCCTTCAGGGCTCTCCATGCTTTCCAGCGCGTAGATTTACCATGTCTCTTCGTGTAGTGTTCCCGTCTCGCTTAATTTTCACAATTCGTTTCTACCAATTTTGCTGCTCTCTCTCTTACTGTTTATCTCTCTCCCAAGATCCCTTGCTCTCTCCATTTTCCCCTATGTTTGCTTGCTCAGAGTAGTCAGAGAGCTGTTTTAGGTTATGAGAAGCCCACACTGGGATCTTCAGCAAAGGGCTAGACTGTAGGCATGTAGGTCTGGAGAGGACCACTCACCCTCCCCACCACCCATACTCACCCTCCCCAACACCCACACCCCAACCCCTACCATCCTCCAGGAAGTGTCAGTACATCTGATTTAAAGGGGTCACATTTCAGAGGTGCATCCTGAATCTGGTGCCAGAGATGGCCAGATGAACTGTGAGTTGTGTTGTGAGGGGCAGATCTAGTACAAAGGGTTGAGAGATGGTGATTGGTGTTTAAAGGGGCAACAGACAACATAGCCTTTGGGGAAGTGTGTGGAAAGACACGAAGGGGCATAACAAGAAATGACAGGCCACAATGACTGACCCTGCCTCTGAGCTTCAAACAAGGTGCTGGCAGGATGTGTGGATGTTTTTGGCAGTGTTTGTCTTCCATAAACTGCAGTCCAAATGTTTAAAAGCCATCAATCTCATCCATCCTCTTGCAGGTTTTAATTGCATCAATGAAAAGATGATTTAGTAAAGTTACACTTTTTTCTGTATTGTATTCCCTCTTTGGAATTTGCTATGTATTTACACAGAAGTAGCACAGTAGATTGGTGGACTTGAATCCATGACTCATGTTACAGAACACATCAGGGTCTCTCAGGGCCATGTGGAAACAAGTGACTCATAGCAGCAGGAAATTAGACTGAGAAAATACATGGAATATTTGCTTGTTTGTGATCCTAATGGTCAGGATATTGGGCCCTAGTGACCTGCAGTGTGCCAGGAGCGTAGTTGTTTCACGGGCGAGAGGAATCTGTGGTACTCCTGAGGGAAGAGATGTGCCAAGCTTTGTTGACTTAAGGAGATAACACCCGACGCGGCTGCAAGCACAGCTTCCTGAGCTATGGCACTGCACACACACGCACATTGACACACAAATACACACACACACATACATCTACACATATACATCCCACACCCCTGAAAACCAGTCTTATTGTAGGGAAGCTGGAGGACAAGGGTGGGGAGAGCGGTGCATTCCTCTCGCACTTTGCACAGGAGTGATCTCATCGGTCTGAATGTGTCCTGGAGTTGAGGGAGACCCTGCTCCATTGTGGCCTTATGCTTCCCCTGTCCCGCCCTCCCTCTCTGTCTCCTGTTTCAGAGGGGTTTCAGCTAACTATCAAACTCAACTGGAGAAACTTGTTTTTTGGAGCTACCCAACTCACTAATGCACATGGATTTGTAAATATTCGGCAGGTCTCTCCCTTTGTTGACCTTTGTCTAAGTGGATTGGTGTTGCTTAGTATTAAGTGTAACATGTGTCGAAGGGGTAGGTCATTATTACAAAACCTTACTTGCTGTTTTACCTTTTTGAGTGAAATATGCACTCACACAGTGGTAGCTACTTTTTGTAAATTTCTCAGATTTTTCTCTAGCTTGCTGCGTTCCACATATTTTTTTTTTCACTGAGTGGTTTTCCTTGTGGCTCATGGTAAGATGTATAGATACATCTATGCGACTAATGTATGGCCTAGTTTGGAGGTTATCAGGCAGAACAGTGGACAGGGAGAGCTGCAGGGACAGAGAGCATCATGGGAGATTGTGGCATGTTCCTGGCGTGTCACAGGGAGGTGCGAGGAATGGGTTTCCTGTCTCCCTGATTGCATTTCCTCCTTTTCCTGAGCCGTTCTCTTTCATCTGTTCCCCAGTTGTGTGGCCCTTGTGTTCCTCAGGTTCTTGTTAAGCTGCTTTGACTACATTCAAACAAACGTTTGTCTCAGTAACATTGTCTCTGATCTGCTGTGTTGCTGGAAATCCCCCATGTTTGCATCCTGTAAAAATACATCCTCAACAACAGTGTCTGCACTTGTATGCATTGAATTCAATTATGTGTTATATGATATTTATACACCATTTCCCTTTTCAGTCAAGGTCATGGTGCAAGAATTCAATCCTTTTGGGTGGTTAATGACAGACCTTCTGTTGTTAGACGTAATTTAGTCTGTGTCTGCTGGAGGGGTCCTTAACACACCCTAAACCATAAATAAGTTAAGAGCTTTGAAGAGCAGCTGGGGGGTTTGCTTCAAGCAGCCATAAATATAGATGGTCTGAACAACTTTGGGGTTAAAAGATTTTTTGTCTTGAGAACTTTTGCTTGTCCTGAGAGAGTTTTTGTGTTAGTCATCCCAAGGTAGAGCAAGTTTTGACCTAAGTTTAAACTTGCTGACATTCCATGCCATTTGTCAGGGAGGATGATAACTTTCAGCTCTGATTTTCTGTGAGAGGCAAGATGGTGAGAGGAGTTGTTGGGGCAGGAAAGTTGCTGCTGACTTTTTTTCCTCTTATGTACAGTTTCTCACCTTTTCTCTCTTCTGTCTTCTTGTTAGTGTTGGCGGAGGACATGGCGTTAGACGACGAAGACGAGGGTGAGCAGTTTGACTTTGATGACAGCGGCGATGATGTCCCGGAAGCCGCCTGCCCTCCGCCTGCCCCTCCCGCTCCTGATTACACGGAGCAGGGCATACTGGGAGGTGAGTGCCCTCCTCCACCAGAGAGCGCGGCTCCCCTTCCTGCACAACCCCACCCGAACCCCACTCCTAAGGTCAGCCAAGCTCCAACCATGACCACCACAACCACAGATGCAGCTTTCCCTCCTCCACCACCTCCTGAAGAGGGCTGTGAAGCCTTCAGCTCCATAACCACTAACCACGCCACCCCTGCCTCTGCTCCTTTGGAGGCTCCATTACCCCCACCCCACCAGGAACAGCCTCCACCCTCTAATGCACCAGCCCCAGGGACTGACTTACCTCCTCCACCCCCAGAGGTTACTTCTACTGCTACTGTAACTGCACCTCCTGCTGCTGTTGCTGCTCCAGATGCTGGACAGAAAGGTGCGTGGACTACTGCTGTGGAATGTCATGGTCTGTTTTGGGCAGACTTAAACTGGTTATGTTTTAATAAATATGAATCTAAGATGAGATAATTGTACATAGTACACATGCAGTCTGGCCTATGTCTGATAGACATAGTTATTACAGTTGATACTGTTCCTGAAATTTGTGTTGTGCTTTAAACAGAACAGAAATAAAGTTGACAGTGTCTATTTACTGGACTACATGCTGGTCAGTTGGCCCCAGTATATTTTGACCCAGTGGCACTCTTGCCCACATTAGGAGATGAACTGAGCTTATTTTCTGTGATGATTAAGAGTCAGTCATTATAAATGCAGCATATGTCAGTGAGAATCCAAACACTCCTTTCACATTAGCCCTGGCTAAGCCATCTTTTCATTTCTCATAAGGCCACAGATGACAGCAGTCATCCATGCTACTAATGGGAACCTGTCACCCAAAACCCACTTTGAACCAGACCTATGAAATCTCAACCAGCATGGTGTATAAAATTAAGCCGTGTGTTTTCAGTTTGCAATCTGGATTCCCCTGGGAGCGGTTTAAAGAACTGTGGATCTGTCAGCCATCACTGACAGTTTTGGGTGACCACTACACTCCACTCCACTCCCCTCCTCTTCTCCTCCTCTCCTTTTTTCCTCCTCTCTTCTCTCCTCCTCCTCCACTTGAGCTTGAGGGCCTCTCTCTTGTCCTTCTCTGTGCCCAGGCGCTGCTCTGCTGCTTGGCAGTATTTGGCCGGCTGATCCCTCGCCTGCCTCAAGTGTGCTTTTGTGAGCTTTGCACAGTGGTGTGTAAGGGGAGGGGGTGATTTTTATCAGCCACAGAATAGCACTGCAACAGAAGGCACCGAGTCGGAGACTAAAAGACGGAAAAAAAACGTTATCTGCTCCTCTCTCCAAAACTTACTGCTGGGCTTAAGGGAGCGGGTCCCGATGTGAGCTGTGATGTCTGCTGTTTTAGGAGTGACTCATGATAACTCAGTGAGTCATCTGGTATGGGTTTATAGCAGGGCACATAGAAGACCAGCAGTAGCAATCTATCTGCCGTGTACTATGCTAAACTGTCACAGTACAGTACAGGGATGCACAGGAATGCATCCTCAGATGACCTTGTAAAAAGTCTGTATCTCATGTAAACCCTGGAGGCATGCACTGTGCCCAGTAGGGTCCCCATATGGGCTATGCAAAAGGGCCCACTTTCGGTCAATGCATGCAGAAGTGAACAGAAGTGGTGTTGTGCTCTGCCCCCTCCCTCCCCCCAGATGAAGGAATGTCCAGCCAGGCTGCCGGCCCTCCCACTGCAGCGCCCCGGGGCACCTCCCAAGGGAAGGTCAACCCCTACTCTGTGATTGACATCACACCCTTCCAACCACAGCAGCTGCTGCAGCAGCCGCCTCAAGCCTCTATGCCCGCCTCTTCCTCTTCCTGTCCCGCTGCCGAGAAGGAGCCTGAGGCCCAGGAGGTGGCCAGCAGTCCCGGCGTGCCCTCTGGCTACTCAGTGCCTGTGCCCTGCGGCTATGCTGTGCCCTCCAACGTGCCCATGATCACGCCAGCCTACACCACCCCCGTCATCATCAGACACCTCTCCGTGGATGAGGATGGTAATGGTTTTTGTAATGCCGCCCCTGCCATTTCCTTTGTACTCTTTCATTTTGTCATTTCAGCATTCAAGTATTCCCTCTTTTCCTTCAGATAATTTTTCATGATCAGTCCTTCTCTCTCTTCTCTTCTCTAGTTGTCTCTCTGCTCCTCTCTCTCTCTTTTGCCTCTGTTGCATTTCCATGAGGAAGTGACCACTATATTTAGCTCTCCTTTCGGCTGTGGTGATTTTCCTGTTTTCTCTAGGCTATTGCAGAAGCTCTCTCCAGATGTGTGGCTTGGCTAACCCGGGGGGGAAATGGCTATGTAATTATACAGACACCACAAATCCTAGTATCCTAGTTTAGTTCCAGACCAAGCAACTTTTGGTTACACTTCATCACTTTGGGTCACACCTCTTATAATGAACGAATGCTTTCACAACTGACATGTTTTTTAAACAGGAATTAATCTGACATGTTTTTTAAAAGCAACAGTAGATGAAATTATTCCATACCGAACTGATCATCTCTGTCCCTATTATGACATTTGAGTTGGGAGTTGAACTACATATTATGCAAAAATCTTGTGGTGACCTCTAGTGGTGATTCTTTGAGAGTGCAACCATGCCCCACCTGTTTACTTTGCCCCTTGCACTAATTAACACTCATCTTAATTATTTTAATGATTTTCTTCACTTCATTGTTTTTGCAGTAACAGTGATGGGTACAGGAAACACCTCTGGTGACAGGTGAGTGTAAAAATGTAACCTATTTAACTTATAAATGTAACTTATTTACTTACTTATCTTATTTAATTCACCTTCAACAACTGTTACTGAATTCCATCGTTGGAAACACTGCTGTGGAATTTTGCTATGGATTACTGTGTCGGTGTGAATCATGTTATCACTCTCATATCTTCCCCTTCTGTTTTCAGTGTATTTACTGAAGAGTATCCAGTCATCAGAGAGGAAGATGCTCTGACCAAATGGGTATCTGACCCTGCAAACACTGCTTGGATGGAAAGTAAGTGTCCTCCTCATCCAAAACACAGCTGATGTCAGACTATATAATGAACACACAGGACATGTAGGGTATATACAGTATCTCACAAAAGTGAGTACACCGCTTGCATTTTTGCAAATATTCTGTTATATCCTTTCATGGGACAACAGTATAGAATTGAAACTTTGATAGAACTTAAAGAAGTCATTGCACAGCTTGTGTAGCAGTATAGATTTATTTTCATCTGATAATAACTCAACATGCAGCCATTAACGTCTGAACTGCTGGCTACAAAACTGAGTACACCTCACAGCAAACATGTCAAAATTTTGGTCCAAACTGTCAATATTTTGTGTGAGAATCAAAAAGTATTGCCTTAACCTCTATGAGCTTGAAATTCACCAGAGCTGCACAGGTTTCTACTAGAATCCTCTCCCACTCCTTCATGACATCACAGAGCTGGTGGGAGTTAGACACCTTGCTCTCCTCCACCTTTCACTTAAGGATGCACAGGTGCTCAAATGGGTTTAGGTATTTGGCCAGTCCATCACCTTTTATCTTCAGCTTCCTCAGCAAGGCAGTTGTCATTTTGGCAGTGTGTCCATGTTTCCCTCTATGAGCTACAGCTCCCCAGTGCCAGCAGCATTTAAGCAGCCCTAGACCATGATGTTACCACCACCATGCTTGACTTTACATTTATGGCATTTAGCTTAGACACTTTTATCCAAAGCGAAAAAGAAACCACGAGAGAGAGAATGAGGAGGAGGATGGCTTATGTGACTGCGAAAAAGAGACTTTAGGCAAAGGACAGTTTTCTTGGAGGTCCTCACCATCTGAGCCAAACAGTTGATCTTGGTCTTGTGTGCTGAAGAAAAACAGTTCAAAAACATAGATTACTGGAACCTTGTCCTGTGGTCTGATGAGAGCAAGATAAACTTGCTCAGGTGGTGTCCAGCATGTGTGATGGCACCCTGGTAGCACCAAGACAGCTGTCCCTTGCTTAAAGTCAAACATGGTGCTAGTAGCATCCTGTTCTTGGTCTGCTTGAGTGCTACTATGCAAGCTCTACAATGACTACTTTAAGTTTTATCAAAGTTATATTTTTATAGTGTTGTCCCATGAAAAGATATGTCAGAATATTTGCAAAAAAGTGAGTGGTGTACTCACTTTTGTTAGGTACTGTAGGTGCCGACTGTGACGTCAATTGAAAGCCGTGCCATGGGTTATAGAGGCATGACATCCAGTAAACTTACCTACTGCACAAGTCCCATGTTTCTTCCCTGCTTTAAAAAAAAAAAACATTCCATTCCCACTTCCTTCTTCTTTTTTTGAGGAACCGTGCTGTCATCAGGTCTTTCCTTTAGAGTCCACAGTGCTAGTCTTCACTGGCATTGTGACTACGCACACCATTGTGACTCTCTCATGACCGTCTGTGTCCCTCTGTCTGTGATGAGCTGTGAAGAGATCAAAAACGGGCCGTTGTTTGTCTTTGTTTGCTTGTTGGCGTAGGTCCAGACGAGGTGATTTATGATGACGTGCCCAGAGAGAATTCAGATTCTACAGGTTGGTTGTGCTATTCTTCCTCCATTCTCTTTGCTTTCACTTCCATTTCTTCAATACTCTTTGACTTTGCCAGTCGTTAGCAAACCTCTTGCATATTGCTCAGTGTGAAGAACATGTACTAAGCAACCACACTCTTCTTTGTACATGTTGTGTGTAAACATAGTTGCTATTTAAATATGAGTGTCTCTGGATATGGTATATAGTTATGCATATGTACATGTACAATATATAGCTGTACAGCAGTATATATAGTTCTTCAGGATGCCTCATCAAATCTTAGAATCTGATGATGTCTTTACCTGTGATCCTATTTGTTGGTACCTGCTGTATTCAGCAGTATTTGCTGCCTACTGTTGCAGATTGTCACTTTCATTTCACATGAGCTTTTGTCACTTCTCATTCTCTCTCTCTCTCTCTCTCTCTCTCTCTCTCCCTCTTTGTCTCTTTCACTTTTGTTCTCTCTCACTCTTACTCACTCACTAACCTGCTCGCACACACACACACACACACACACACACACACACACACTCACACTCACACCTTCCAGACCCTGATGAGATGATCTACGATGATGTGGAACTGGGGGACGAGGGCAGCTCACTGGACAATGGCTGGAGCTCCAGTGAGTTCGAGAGCTACGGGGAGCAGAGCGACGGCGAGGGCCACGGCGAGAACGGCCTCCCTGATGCCTTCGTCCGCAGGCGGACCCCCAGCCGGAGGACCCATGTATGTAACACACAATCATCTTCCTCTTCACCGGACATAGCAGTGCTAACAGAATGGCCAGCTAAAGGCTCTACCTTGAGCGCAAGGACATTGCTGACCAGCATGGCTGCCCACAATTGCTGACGTCTGCAGTGCCTTACCAGTTAAACACCCACTCGCCATTAACAACACTGTTAACAGTATGTTAACAGTATAACAGCTGCATTAAAAGGTTAATAACATTGTCGTCAGTCAACCGCCTCTGGTGCAATTTGCCAGCTTCCCAATATTTAATCTGAGGAGGCTGTTTCCAAAACAGGGTGTGAGGTAGCAGCAGCATAGAGTCATTGGATGTTGACATAGGGTAAGGACTCAACATTGGTTTTACTGGCTTGGCCCCAGAGAATTGGTCTACGTTGCTTTTGGTGTCTCTCTGTGTGGGAGAATTCCATAGATTTGCATGAAACAATTAAAAGTGGTAAATGAGGAAGACTTTATGGAGAGAGTGAGAGACTTTTGAGTCCAATTGAGGCAGGAATGAGTTTATCAGGATTACATCTGGTGTTAAATGAATGAGCAATGGCTTATTATAACTTGTTTAATGCTTAGAAAAATACACACACACACACACACACACACACACACACACACACACACACACACACACACACACACACACACACACACACACACACACACACACACACACACTGTGTCTTCCCCTTGAAAAGAACATGCTTGTTTTCACAGCATGGGATTTACACTGAAGACCTGCTGTTGCCATGGTTTTAAAATCTTACAAGCTGTACAGTGCTGTGCTTTGCTTTGTGCTTTGTACTCTTGCAGGTTTGGGGCAGGAAAAAACAAATAGCCTATATTTATATACACAAGAGATGTGGAAAAGAACAATATATTGTATGTTTTTTATGTGAGTCTGTGCGTTTGTATGAATTGTCAGAGTGTGTGTCTGTCTGTGTGTGTGTACAGAGACCATATTTGCTTAAATATGTGACCGAGGGGAGAGTGTGTGTGTGTGTGTGTGTACAGAGACCTCATTTGCTTAAATATGTGAACGAGGGGAGTGTGTGGGTGGGTGTGTGTGTGTGCGCGCATATACTTGAGTCTGAGTCTGGGGAGGAGAGCCATGACCGGTGACCTCTGGCTGTGCCTGTGGGCCGTGCGGTAACCGCTCCTCTCTGCTTCCGTTCAGCTCTCTCAAGATCTGAGTCGCTTGAAAGAACACTATGAGAAAAAGATGAAAGATCTCATGGCTAATGCCGTGGGGACCGTAGAGCTCCAGCAGCTCAAGCACAAACACGAGCAGAAGGTAACTTCCTGCGGCCACGATGTCACTTCCTCTCCCATTCCATCCATCCATCCATCACCCACCCACTTCCCGCTAGATTAAACTCACGACCCTTCCCTCCCTCCTTTAAAGCTTTTTCTCCGTACCCCCCATTGTGACTTAAGGTTTCCATCTTTCCCGACAAAGGCTGACCGGTGGTGGGCTAACCGTCCACTTTGTCTTTAACTACACGTCTTACCTGTGTCATTAACAGTACCTCCAGAGATGCTGACCTTGTAATGACCTTCAATGTCTTTAACCACATCTGTGCAGAGGGCGTTATTCACTCTGGTTTGAACCTCAAATCCGATTCTTCTTGGTGTCCGTAGCTTTGGCAGTGGTATTCTTTTTTTAACTTGTACATTTACTCTTGCTTTTCCTGTTGTCCCAGTACAGGGCTCAGAGGCTGTGGCACTTTGCTCTGTACTTTGCATGCCAGTTTTTAATTTCCTTGCTATTAGGTGTCATTGTGTTGTATGTTTTTCTGCTCTTAAATTCTCTTTCCTTGTCAGGGGCCTCTTCCAGCTGTTACAGGCAGCTCAAAGTCTACATGGATATGGATGTCTGAAAGTCTAACAAACATTTCATTTTATCATGGACTTTTTTTTTTTTTGGGCTCTGTTCTGACCAATTTCTAATTTCAGGACCAAAAATTTAGTATCTTGCAAAAAGTCTCAACACTTTTGAAAGTATTTTGAAGTATAAAAAAACTGTTTGGACAAATGTGTCTGTTATATGTAATCAAGAAAATGGTGACATCGGGGAGGGGATTTTTACAGGTACAGTCAAGGTATTCTCTTGTAATGTTCTCATTGGTTCTTTGACTTTTGAGCTGCTCACCCAGCTGCTGTGTTGTGTCCTTGGGTGTCCTTGGGTCGTTGCTTCGTAACCTTCCCAATGCACCCCCCCAGCCTATTTTCTCCTTTCCTCTCCTCTCTCCCCACCCCATCTCCTCCCTACCCTGGATCTCTGTGGCCCAGCTGCCAGACGGGCCTGTAGTTTTAATTAGTAGTAGACAAGCCAGTCAGTTCCCCAGCCTATGTCTGCCGCTCACCAGCCTTCTGCTGCCCGACAGGTGCAAAAGCTAGTGAAGGCCGCCAAAGAAGGGACCAAAGACGGTCTGGAGAAGACCAAAGCAGCTGTGAAGAAGGGCAAATCCTTTATCAGAACCAAATCCTTCTGCTCCGGTGAGTTCATGGCCACTCGCCCACTTAAAGGCTGCACAAGGCTGCGTTTACATTCATTTATTACTCATGGCAAATTATAGATTTTAAAACTTGCCATCAACAGTTGCTGTTTATGTAAACATAAAATTAAATTTGAATTACTGTAAAATAAAAATATCTTATCTTACACTGTATGTTTGTATGCATTGTATGTATATTACGTGCTATTGACGGATAATTTCAATTTCAAAAAAAGATGAGGGCAGCCACACCTGTGCTGTTTCAGAAGAGCATAGTTTTGAAACCTGAAAACTGTGGTTTGAACTGCTTGTTTTTGCATGCCCTAATGTCCAAACTAATTTCATAATTCAATTCTTGTGCGTCAGAGCGGAAGTCAGCCTGCTTCGACGAGGAGGAGGCAGAGCTGTTCATTGAGGTGGATTGCCTGAATGTGGAGCCAGTATTGGGTCCTGCACCAGAGGGACTCTCGCAACAACAGGTTGGATGCCAACAATGCATTCCCCTCATCTTTAAACCCACTCACACATGCACACCAACTCAGGAAGGAAAACTTGAGCCTTAATACGATAGAAATTATTTCAGAGAAAAATTAGATTGAGTCAGTGGCCATTATCATTAGATCCAGTAAAAGAGCTTATCATCTGGAGAAATTAAATACCATTTTCTGTCTGGCTGACAGGGTGTCCGTTATTCCCTGATAACGGGACACCAATCACATATATCTGGTAAAAAGTTTAATCACTGTTCCATATCAGTGCTCTTTAGAGTCTCTATGTCTCTATAACAACAGCAAACAGCCTTGTGGATCTACTTTCCCACAAAGCCTACCAAAGCTACAAACCAGCCGTAGGAATAATGGACTTGGCGTTGTGCTGTTCTTCGCCCCTACCTCGTCTATTATTCCTCTATATTGGGACACCTCGGTGGCCGTTGTCCCCAACATAGGGCAGGCGTTATTCAGCAGCTCATCTCTCAGGGAAGCCATCTACAGAGGCTAGTTTCAAATCTAATGAAACTTTTCACTCCAGTTTTCAGGTGTTTGATGAGCTTGATGTTAAGCAGTAGATTTGTACATGGAGTTTCTAAGTGAGAAAGTAGTGTGGGGCTATACACACAATGCCATGCAGAAGTGGCTGTTGTCTGTGAATGGGGTTTTGCGCCAAAACCGAACACTGGAGTCTGTCTGTCTCTCTCTCTCTCTCTCTGTCTCTCTCTCTCTCTGTCTCTCCCCCTCTAGCTGTTGTTCTACTATTTCAGAGGAAATCCCTTTGTCAATAGTTCCTCTCATTGCTGTGGTTTCACTTAGTGGTCATGAGTAAGTGATGAGAGTGATGGGCTCCAAGCACAGTCTGGACAGCAGGGCCCACTATCACATTGCTATTGATCCACTCTCACCGTTTCAATAGAGCAGCAGCATTGATTGCTCACAGCAACCTGATTTTGATAACGTTGGCACAAGCGAGACAGGGAGAGACATCTCTGATAAGTGTGTGTGTGTGTGCGCGCGTGCGTGCGTTTATGACTATATCAACAGGTGGTGAGGAGGTGTATTCTTGGATCAATTTTAGAGAGTGAGAAGAATTATATTGCCGCACTGAAGCGCATATTAGAGGTAAGATGTGTGAGAACTTGATTCCAACACAAATGAATTCCAATTCAATCACATGAATTATTCAGTTCCTTTATTTCATAACAAATCATTGTTGATTAGTGCATTTCTCCACTGAATGGCTTGTAAGCAGTTTGTGAAGTTACTACTGCCCCTCAACATATTTAGCAATGTTAGCTTGCTTGTGGGTTTGTATTTTCTGTGTGTCTGCCGATTTAACAGCAATATGAGAAGCCCCTGTCTGAGATTGAGCCCAAATTGTTAAGCAATCGGAAACAGAAGATGACATTCTATCGTGTGCGTGAGATCCTCCAGTGCCACGCCCTGTTCCAGATTGCTCTGGCCAGCAGGGTGGCGGAATGGGACAACCTGGAGATGATTGGAGACGTGTTTGTGGCCTCAGTAAGTCCATGAATTCCACACCGTGTGTGTGTGTGTGTGTCGTCAGAGCTGGTCTAAATATTGTCAGGATGTGCGGATGATGAACTCTCCCTCAGGTTGAAAAATTATATGCAGAAATTAGTAGTCCTACAACCATGTGTATAAAAATGTAAACCACACACACTTTCACCCTCTTTTCTCTCTTTCACTCTCCATCATACTCACACACATACACACACACACACACTCTCTCTCCATCCTCCTCGAGCACACACACACACTCTCTCTCTCCATCCTCCTTGAGCACACACACACACACTCTCTCTCTCTCTCTCTCTCTCTCTCTCCATCCACCTCGACCACACACCTCCCACACACAGTAGCTCCACTCTGGGAGGCGTTTTTCCAACCACTCACCACAAATCTCTGCTGCCTGGCAACCCCCATCATTTCAGACCACAAGACATCTCCTCTGCAGGAGCATCTGCCTCTGCTTGCTGTTTGTTATTTCAGATGGTGTGTGTGTGAGTGTTACTTTCTGTCGTGATTTTCCCTGACCTCTCTTTTTCACTGCCTCTTCTCCCTGCAGGTTATTTCTCTTTCTCTCTCTCTCTCTATCAACATACCTCCCTTCATACCATGTCCTTCCCAAAGCACACATTTCGTCACAGTCTAGCTCTGTCTCCCAAGTCCCCCCATGTCTCCCCGTGTCAGTCTCTGATAAACTCCTGCTGCTGGCCAGAGTGCACCAGAACATGCAGTACTCACCTCCTCATAATTTTGATTGGTGTGTTTTGTTTCAGTTCTCCAAATCTATGGTGTTAGATGCCTACCGAGAATATGTGAATAATTTCAGCACGGCCATGGCAGTGGTTAGGAAGGCTTGTGCCACAAAACCTAGCTTCCTGGATTTCCTCAAGGTACATGGAAATGTTTTTCCTTTCCTCTCTAGAATTTGAATCCAAGGATGTACCTGTGACTTATTATTGGTACAGATCATTGTTTTAATTTCTGTGTAGTTAGAAATGGGTGTTCCCCACCCATGGAGGCCCGGCCCTGGGCCGGAGTCGTCTGCTCACCACCCTGCAACAGCCTCACTGTCTGTTGGGTCTGTATGTCTCCCATATAAAGTGTGTGCCGTGCGTCTCCTGTCTCTCCCTGTGCAGCATCGTCAGGAGACCAGCACTGACCGCGTCACTCTCTACGGACTCATGATGAAACCTATCCAGAGGTTTCCTCAGTTTATCCTCCTGTTACAGGTATGCTCACAGGATAACTAGTTAGCAACTTCAGTGCTTAGAAATATGCTATTGCATTCCAACCAACAGATCTGCTAAAGTTGCAATCATGAAAGTGGCTAACTTTAATCCCTGGGCTTCCCCAGTGTTCGCCCAGCAGGGGGAGCTCTAGGTTTAGAACCTGCTGGTCCATGACATGCAGGGATCCTAGCTGTAGGCTAGATAGGGTCTTTCCAGACAGATTAACCTTTAATTAGCTGTGATGAGAAATGATTGTAATGAATCATAATGTCTCCCTTATGTAAGCTGTGCGAGCTAATGCATAATAATGTATCTTCATTAATAATGGGGCAAATGAAGTAAAATATTTGACATTTAATCACAAATATGATCGCATTCTCTCATGAATTTGATTAAAATTTGTGTGTGTGTGTGTGTCACTTAGGATATGCTGAAGAACACGCCGGTGGGCCACCCTGACCGCCTCCCGCTGCAGATGGCCCTGACGGAACTAGAGACCCTGGCTGAGAAACTCAATGAGAAGAAGCGGGAGGCCGACCAGCGCTGCGAGATTAAACACATCGCTAAGGCCATGAACGAGCGATACCTCAACAAGGTGCCACTCATCACACAATCACTGGACGTTACTGTACAGGCTTTATTTACCTTGCACCTTTAACTCTCCAAGGCATCAGATGACCTTCACTAGAATATTATGTCTTGAACAGAGAAATGCCTATTACCCCCTCAGTATGTACACACTAGAAGCCTGTTTAATTAAGAGCCATTGATGAAATGCAACAGTTTTGTTACTAAATGTGTAGTGGTGGATAGTGATGTTATAGCTGTAAGGTTATGCCACCCTGTTTGGATTGAAAGTATAGTTTATTTATCATAGTTTTTACATCTCATCACAAAAAGGTTGTTTGGATGCCAGGCATTTTTTTCAGCAAATCCCCAGAGTATTTACAGAGGCCAGTTCATGTGCCTCACTTGATCTCAAAAGCAGCTGTGATGTTTACTCTTTAATTACTCAGCCTGTGGCCTCCCACAGTGCCTTAGTGCCACAGGGCTGTATCTTGTATATAAGCATGTGAGTTTGCTCCTATGGAAACTAATGGACCATCTGCAGACATATAAATTGTAAATACCAGGCATCAGTGGATGCATGACAGACGTGACGCATCAAATGGATCGGTAAACATAGATGCAGAAGAAATGGAAGTGAATTATGAAAGGGAGAGTGAGATTGAAGGGAAGAAATTTATCTCCTTTGTCTTTTTTTTTTTTTTTGTGTTTTCATTCTGGTGTATCTATAGCTCTTAAGCAGCGGCAGCAGGTACTTGATCCGATCAGACGACATGGTGGAGACGGTGTACAATGACCGCGGCGAGATCATCAAGACCAAGGAACGCCGCCTCTTCCTGCTCAACGACGTCCTGATGTGTGCCACGCCCAATGCACGGTGAGACCCCACCCCTACCCCCTCCCCACCTCAGTCTCCGCTGCCCCCACAACCCCAGCCTCTTGCCTGTTGTTCCCCACCCATAGAGGCCTGGCCCTGGGCCGGAGTCGTCCGCTCACCACCCTGACCTCCGCAGGCAGCCGACTCCCTGTTCACAAAGCCCATGGCCGAAACCACTCACTCTGGAGCTCCTCCATTAAAAGCACAGGGCCGCTCGGCCTCAGCTGGACTGTTTGGTTGAACAGCACATTAGTGGTTAAAACACCCATGGCGCACACACCCATGTGGAGTTTACCTGTAATGGATATGTGGACCACACCCATGTTAAGCACTTGAGGCCCTGTGTTCCTATAGGCTTGCACTCACAAGCTTGCAGTTGTGCACACACAGCAAGATTTTCAGGCAGATCCACTCACTCTGCCAGCCTGTCATTTTATTTGCCCAAAATATTTCCTTCATAAATCAAACCACGAGAGTCTTGTTGGCACAGATCTCTGTGTTTGTGAGTATGCAGCGTGCAGTTGTACTATACACAGGCTCACACAAGCCAGGAGACAGTGGTAGAGGCAGTGCCTAAATTTTGCATTTTGTGAAAATACTGCTTTTCATGTGTGCACTTTTACAAGCCTGTGTGTATGCACAGTGACTCATGTTTGCCATTCTTAGGTTGCCCTTGTTACAACTGACTTTTAGTGGGATGTAGTTACACTGCTGCTGTGAGTTTAAGCTTGTATGTCAGAGCAGAATAGCGTCCTGTCATCTAGGTATAATACATGGTGCTAGAGAAAGAAGAAGTTATTATTTAGTCCCATCAGTTTGACTCTTATATAAGCAACTGAATACCAACATGCCTACAGTGCATAAAGTGTTTGTCTGTCTGTCTGCCTATTAATTGACCTGGCAGTATGTGTAATGGACTTGCCAGTGCAGTGCTTATTTATGTAGTGTACTCATTTCCACAGATCTCCTCAGGAGGGTGGGGGTGCGCCGACCTCAGGCCAGAAGTTCCTGCTGAAGTGGAGCGTTCCACTGAGCTTTGTGGAAGTGCTGGAGTTCGGCTCCAGCGAGGAGATGGGCGATGCCGGACGCTTTCCCACACCACATTCTGGAGAGAAGGTGGTCATCAACGCCAAGCCAAGTACGTCTCATTCTGTACTTAGTACCTGTAGGGAAAAGGCCAGCCAAATGCACAAGCTAACAGATTAGCATACTGACTTTTATGATGTAATCTACAATGTTAAGACTCTGTTGATCTTAAGACCTCAGCGGCTGTCAAAGGTTAATACATTGTTTGTCTCTGTTCAGCCAACCACTTACCGTATTGTTTCAAGACAAAAACCCACATCCAGCTGCCCAGCTGGGAGTCCATGTAAGCTGCAGTAAGCTTAGTAATTGTTTAAGAGGATGCAGGGTCTTTCATGCAAATCATAATGCATGCTGAGACTGTTTTTAAACCTACTGTATATGTAGATTGTACACAATTTATAGTGTCAGGAATTGCATTTGCATAAATCATCATAAGGTTCCTTTTTCTGTTTTTTTCCCCCATGTTATTGAATATGGGGACCGCTGAACCATATGGCTCTGAAGGAGATAAAGGGATTTAAGTATATCAGCATGGGATTAAAGTATATGAGTATATTGCATCCTAGAAATGCATACTTCAAAGGATTGCAGTATTGACTTGAAGTCTCTGCTCAGTGACTCACTCCTTGGCTAAGACTAAACTAAACTAAACTACAGTGTTTATTTTTTTCTTTTCTCTAATGTCAATTATGCACAGTGCTGGTAAACGTTAAGGACAGGCCATGAATGTAGCACTGAAATATTTATGAGATTTTTGGCCAGTCCTGTCAGAGTTGTCCAACCTGGTCTCCCCTGGGATTTCCTGCCGGGATTGTATCTTGCCCCTCAGCTGCCATCCTTCTTTTTAAAAGTCATGGCCAATGGCTTGACCAGATGGGTTTTTGGCCCCCATCTGCGTGGTCTACGTATGCCCAAGCCCTGGGATGGAAACAACGTACAGATGCATGGAAGCGTTGCTAATGCTAATGTTGATGTTGATTCTAATCGTTCCTGTCAGATGAGGGGCTGTGAGGTTGGGATTTTACAGAATATCTGAGGTTGAGGTTGATTTTCATAGCCACAGACACAAGCTCAAGTATAACATTTAGATGAGTTTGGCTGTACCAGAACCGCCCACCCCCCCACACACACACACTTCCCCACTCGAGACAATGAGAGGTTGAGGACACTGAGGGAAAACAGATTTTGGAAGAAGAGTCTCCCCTTTCCCCTCCCATGGGGCCCTTGCAATGCATGACACTTGCTGGCAGGTTTTCAAAATGGCCGCCAACACGCAAGCCTCGGCCAGTCTTCTCTGTGAGCTCCTCCTTTAATTGTTGCTTCAAGTCTGCCTCAGTCTTCAGCACACAGGACACCATGACTTCACCATTTCCACTTGGACCTGCATTTGCCCATCAGCTAACAGCAGCTGCTGCTTCACTTGAAAAGCCTTGCTTGGAATGGACGGTGGTGGCCACACTGTGGTCAGTCAGCATGCAGTCGCCATATTTAGCACTGAAAGGGTTAGTCTCGGAAAACAGCCCTCCTTAACTTAACCCAGGAATGATTGTGGTTGCCGTGGAGCTCTAGCATTATGGGATTTGTGAAGCCCAGTGTTCCCAGTCTGCATTGAAACTCTGGGTTTTTCCCTACACTTCCTACTCCAAACAGCAGATATTTTGAGACATAGCAGCCTCTATATGTTTAAAAGATGTTTTGTATCATGATTTTTACGGTTTGTCTATGCCACAGTGGGTCACTGGCTGAAGCTATGTAGTCATGGGTTTAGTCTATGAAGTGACCCGAGCTCGAGGTTAAGATCACAGCCACCTTGAATAACCCCGGATTGATGTTTACACTTCAGGTTATCCTTCTCTGTCACGCTCAGACTCAGTTTAGCGTTAAAACATGTAGGATGAGGATATCTCGTCTTTTTTCACCTCGGGGTCAGAACACATTCTCTGACCCACTAACCCACTGAGTCCATATGCCATGTATCTCCACTGCCAGGTCCACTCTGTTGCATTACACACACACACACACACACACACACACACACACACAATCAACATGAGCATCTGCTTGGACCACAGGGCCTCTTGGCAGACGGAAGGGGGGACAACTCATTTTCAGCCCACCTCCGGAAGGTTCTCACTATTACTTTCAAACACTTATCGCAGCCAAGGAGTCTAATGCAGCTGTGCTAGCATCCACGCAACTTAGCCTCTGGCAGCACACCTGGGAAGGGAAAGAAAATGTCTCTAACTGTCTGTAGATATCCGCAGTGGCAGCCCTCCACCCCACCAGCCGTTTGTTCAGGCTCTCCGAGATGGACAGATGATGTGGAGGAGGCTGCAATGATTAAAAATGGATGTGATGTGCATGTGTTACATGAAGCTTGACAGTTAAGCTTGACTCTTATGCCAGTTTACAATAGAGGCACCAAGCTCTGTCCCTGCAGCCAGAAGACAAGGCTCTCTGTTGGTCCTTTAACCCTGTGGGCGTCTTAGAAGTGGGATGACTCGAGAATGAGGTGGTTCAAAAGTCGGGTAGCACAGCGTTTCTGCTCCTTTTGATCATGCCGTGCAAAGACTTTGGAGAGCACACAGTGACTCATTCAGGGGAGAGGGGGCTCTGGTAATGACAGGAACAGAGGATTCTCTCTCTCTCTTTTTTTCCTTTTATTTCTCTCTCTCTCCATCATGCTGAGGAGAAGCGTAGGCAATCATTGCCGCTCATCTCATCTTCTCCGTGTAGCCCCCCCCAGCCTGGAACAGCGCCCTACCATGTCATATCTCGGCTGTAGTACAGAAGTACGTGTGACAGTACAAGAGTCGTTCTTCATGCTGAGGAGCAATTTTTATCTTTCCCCTTGTGGGCCCAGTGAATAACACTTGCCTCATTTCCTCATCATTTTCTCTGCATGTTTGTTTGTGGAAACAGCCCAGCACCTGTCTTGTCTCTGAGAGAAGCTCGCCCCTGTGCTGCTTGCGCTGCTTCATTGAGTCGCATTAGGCTAGTCAGGATGTGATGCAATGCCATGTCCAGGGCTGTGAGCAGCAAGGCAGGAAGCGAGGCACAATAGAGCCGGTCAGCCTTGGCCTTCAGTGGTCAGCTGCAGATATCTGTGGTTGACAGTCATCCTGAAACCCACTCCACTCAGGAAGAAATGCTCTTCCCTGTGGAATATCCTATTACTCTACCTTAAGAGTCGATAGTGATAATGACTTCATTTGGTGAGCTATGTGTAGTTAGAATGTAACTGCCGGTGTGTCTTTGTAATGTTGGTAATCAGCGGTGGATATTTTCACCCAGTAAATGAATATTCACCAGTAAAATAAATCCTAAAATGTGTTGTCCCACACTTGGACTACCTGGGGAATTTTACCAGGGAAAATGAGCTGTTAACCGTTACTTCAGCTATTTGAAGTAAGGAATTAGGTGCAAATGAGGAAACCAAGTTCTCACAGAGCCATTTGTGGCACGGTTGCACCAGAGCAGGGCCGTTGCCATGGCACCGGAACACAAGGGTGGCATGAATGGCCATTGTACAGCTGTGTGGAGAAAAAACGAGAACCGTGAGCTCTGAGAGCTGAGGTCTGTCACGGCCAGATATTTTGGGTGTTGTCTGTCAACCTGTTCCATTCTGGCATCTACATTCAAGGGAAATGTTGGGCTGCAAACATCAAGAAAACACTTGGCCCTGAAATATAGAGCTAACACTGATTCTTTCATGAGAACAAAAGCTTTTTGAGTTTGGGAAAACTGATCACATAGCACTCTAGTCACCTGTGTGCTGGTTGGCTGGCTTTGGTCACCTGCTTTTATTTGAGGCAACACCAGCCTCCATATCACATTATACAGAAAACATGAGCAGAAAACTTGTCTTTGAGAATGAGAGAGGTCTTTTTCTCCTGAGGCAATTCCATTGAAGAGCTACCAACACTGGGCCTTCTTTGGGATGTCCTCATTAGTGATGTTTCCAGCAATGGTTTGAAAAGATCATTACCATACAAGCATAGCTCCCGCCTCCTCCCCCAAATCCCTCCGCACTTGGATGTTGTCCAAAGATGGCTGACCCCCTCTGACTCCAGCTCAACTCACGCCTCTCTGGCAATATCCCACTGCGTTTAATTACCAGGACGCCTCTGTGTCCTTGACCTGCTTCGGATCCTGTTCAAATGGATCAGATTAGTATTCGTGTTGTTGCTGCGTGGCTGAGGCTCGTTGTTTTATGACTGGCTTCCCACGGGGCCCACACATTGCAGTGCGTGCGGGTCGCGCTCCAGGATCCCCAGACCCAGGGTCTGGCTCGATGGAAAAGGGCTAGACTAGACGTACATCAACAACTCCACAAGCGACAGCCTCCACATCAACTCCCCCCCCCTGCTCCCACTGCAGCCATTGGAATTCCTACGCTGCAATGGATGCCGAATCGATTTAGTGGCTGTTGACTTAGTGCCTGGACAACTTGAATAAGTGTGCAGTTTGGCCCAGCTCTCACCAATTACTCTCTCTCACGATCACTTGGTGTCATTCTGATTTGTACTTTTACAAAAAAGCATAGACGCCTTCTGTGCTACTTCCAAGTTTTTTGCCAATGTTCTCTGTTCCTTATGCAGTGTAAAAAATGTAATGCGTTTTATTGCATGATGTCAATTGCATGATGGGAAGTTATTGGAAAGACGTTTTTGAGTTGGTGGTAATTTCCAGATGAAGTGACATTTCAGGCTGGTTGGATTTAAGCCTCTTGTCAAGACGTCAACTGGTGCTGAGAAGCCACTGAACAACCACAGCGTGTGCCCTTCCAGTCTGTCTCCTTGCTCTTAACATTGGCTGGCAGAATCCAAGGGGGAGGGACACAATTTATAACCTGCCGGCCAAAGTGAGGGAGGAAGAGAAAGAGGAGACTGGGGCTCTGGCCAGTCGTCTAATAGGTCTGGAGAAATGTGCCTTTTTTTCCATTGTCTGAGTGCTGGAGCAGAAATGAGGACAAATAAAACACTCCTTCATCTCAACTAGAAGTTTACAAAATATGTTCAAATGACTCCAAGAGAAATACAATTTAGCGCTAAAATGAGACGTTTGTTGGATCTAACTAAAAGTGAATAAATCACAAAGCTTATTTAAAATAAGATTTGGTTTGTTTATATGATAACTTGTCGACCAAGATTGGTTAAACACATGAGGTCAGTTCTCTGGCAAGGTGTATCTGATTACAGCATATGTCTGGACTGGGTGACTGAGCAAAGCTCTTTAGGGACAGATGATGGCGCACAGTGTTTTTCTTTTCTATTCTTATGTATGATTCACTTTAATTGCTTGACACATTGTATTTTGTGCTTGTCTTGTTGTATTTAACACAGATAAACTCTATATGGGTCCAGGACAGCTGTATCAGGATTTGCAAAATTTGATCCATGACCTTAGTCTGGTCAATCAGATCTCCCATATGATTGGCAGCCTAAAAGGCAACTACCAGGTAAGGACTATAATGGAAATGTTTTGTATGATTAGATCATTCTAAATGTTATCGATACCAAAAATTTTGTATAGCTATGGAAATGTTGCAATCTGCAAACTAACCTAATATTGAAAGATTATTTTTTTCATTTGAGAGCTCAGTTGGTCCACTTTAAATTTCATTAAAGCCCCCATGGCTTGCATAAATGGCTGGGCTGTGTTTGGGTAATTTTCTGGAAGGCTCTGTTGGTGCCACTTGGATGCACGTCCGCCAGGGCCAACTCTGCTGGGTTGATGTAATGCTTTCTGGCTGCTGGTTAGCCTCGTACGGTCAGTGTGAAGAGACACCCTCGCTCATCCCTGACAACACAAACACTTCCCACAATGCCTCACTGTGAGAAAATGTTTGCCTTTTCCCCCTCCTCCGCGTTTTTGACCCGCGATGCAAGCCACAGAGGTTAGCCGAGTGCAATCTAGACCTCGCTCTACACAAGCGGCTCTTATGCAAAAGATTTCTGTGATTTCTGTTTGCTGGCATTAACTAATCAGCCCCACAAGGTTAAGGTTTACTCTCCCATTTATCTTCTCCTAATTCCCTTTTCTCTCTCTTTCTCTTTTCTTCAGAATGTGAACCCTACTGTGGCCCAGGACTGGGTGTCAGGCCTCCAGCGGCTCATTCTGAAGAAAGAGGAGGAGATCAGGGCAGCCGACCGCTGCCGAATCCAGCTGCAGTTACCTGGGAAACAGGACAAGTCAGTCTGACCCCGCCGTGACCGCCTTCTCCCTCTACCTTATTGTTCACTCTAAATCTCTTTCTTTCCAATTGCTCTTGACAATGGAGGCAGTTTCTCCAAACCAATAAAATTACCTGTCTAGACAAAGAAAGCGAACAATACTGGCGTGTTTATGTTAGCTATACCCTGTGAGTTTGCACATGGAGAAGGAGAGAGAGAGTGAGGAAATATTAGGACAGGGCCCCAGTCTCTCAAGATTGGCCAAAAGCTTCAGAGAGTCTCTCTCTCTCTCTCTCTCTCACTGTCAGCTCCTTAATGTGATCTTATCTGCCTGATCCGCTCACTCGATGCACCGCATTTCATACATTTGGTTCTCTTGGGAGCTAGAGTGCAGCTGCTTTGCATGCAGAAGTTATTTTGGCGTATTCTAACAGCCACTCTCTCCTGTTTCTTTTCCCTTATTTGTACACACACACACACACACACACACACACACACACACACACAGACTTGTTTACTGTCCTTTACCAATTTGAAATGGCTGGATTAGCCATATCTATAGAGCAACAGCTGCAGAGGCCCTTCATCCCAAAGGTCTCCTCACATGAGACGCATTTATTTTAGGCTGGAGGAGATGGTGAAAGGGCAAAGGCATGCCAGACATACCCCTTTGTGCTCTGCAACCACCCATACACTCTAATTAGCTGACCGTCATCACTCCATATTCTTCCACAGTCTCACATCCCTGTAAGTTCTTTCATAGGGAATGTGAGGCTCTTTGAGAACCATGTTTGTCCAGTCCCAACAGATCTATTATTCAGATGCTGAAACGCAACACTCAAAGTGTTTAGCTCGAGAAAAATAAGGGCTTTTGAATATTAAAGAGGCTTCTGATTTAGTGCAATGCTAGACACAACATGGTTGCCCCTCACATAATGACAGCAGCCTGAGATTCAGCAGCAGTTCATATGAGATGATCTAATTCTGTACACAGTGTTCTGATGTGCCACTCTGATGTGTCCAAAAGTATAATAACTTTATCCTCATCATTGTCTATTTTTCTTATTTCTCCTGTTCCTCCTCCTCTTTTCTACTTTTCTGGCAGGACTGGGAAACCCACACATTTCACTGCCGTCTTCAACACATTCAGCCCCAGCATCAAGCAGTCATGGATCAGTAACCTGCAGATGGCTAAACTGGCTTTGGGTATGTCTGCAAACCTTTCTCTCTCTCTCTCTACACCCCGATCTCTCTTACGTCTGTGTCTGTCTGTACCCCTCTCTCCTTTTTTACTCCCACTCTTCTTTCACTCCTTCCTTCTGACTCATTCAGCCTTACTCAGTCCAGTGTTGCTTTCTGTCATGATCTCCCTTGATCTCACTTTCTCGCTCTCACTCTGTCTATCATCCCCCTGCCTGTTCATGTCATTCTCTCTCTCTCTCTCCCTCTCTCTCTCTATCCCTCTCTTTCTTTCTCCTTGTATTAGTCATATTCATTCTCTCCCACTACCTTTTCTTTTTGTATTCCACACATCCATGGAAGTGTCCTTGAGCAAGATACTGAACCCTAAATAGCTCCTGATGGCAGGTTGGCACCTTGCATGGTAGCCTCTGCCACCGGGTTGTGAATGGGTGAATGTGAGGCATACATTGTAAAGTGCTTTGAGTGCTCTTAAGAGTAGAAAAGTGCTATATAAATGTGGTCCATTTAACATTTATTCCTATTCCTGAGCCTGGCCTCTGGTCATTCTCAGCTGTCCCTATCCTTGAAGACCATGAGGCCATGAGGCTTCAGGCCTCCGATATCTCCGCTCTCTCTCTCTGTATTTAAACCCTCTGCTCACCCGGAGCTGAGCACCCCAGCCAAAATGTATGGGAGCTGATCCTACACGTGCCCTCCTTCTCTCTGACAGTTCTCAGGCAAACATGCTCCAGATACCATATGTAGGGAGCGTAGGAGTTTGTAATTGCTCTGTTTGTAAAGAGAAAGTCATTAGTGTTCATTAGCACGGCTCGAGCGGCGGCACTCTGACAACGAAAATGCGTCAACGAGGAGGAGGGAGAGAGGAGGGAGGAGAGGAGAGGCTAACGGGCAGAGGATGAATAACTACTGCAGATAGTCAGCAACACATTTGGAAATGTAATTTGTTGGCAGTGTTTAACGTGAAACATGTCGTAATTTATTGATCCACTCTGTTTTTCTCATGAAAGAGATTTCTTTTCATGAATGATGTCATGGAACTCTGTCTCTCTCCTCCTCACTATTTGTGTGTGTGTGTGTGTGTGTGTTCAACAGAGGAGGATAATTTGCAAGGCTGGTTTTTCGCAGAGGATGATGGGAATCAGATAAAAAAACAGAAGCACCCACTCCTGCTAAAGCAGATGCCTGTAAACATGTCCAAAATGCAGGAGTTCAAGGTGGGCACAACCCCATGCACACACTGCTCTATCTGCTTAGTGAGACATTGAAAGTCAAATGAGACCATGTGAGTTTTTTAATTGTGTTTTAATCCTAACATATGCTAACCACTGTGGAAATTTAGCGAGGAGGAGGGGTTTCATTTTAAACATCTTAAACCCCTCTTCCAGTGCATCAATGCTTTCTGATGTTGCTTTAATCATATGAACCACTCAGTCATATGAGGAGAACTTGATCTTTTCACACCAAGTTGTTCATTACAGAATGCTAATAAGATGTTGTCTTGCCTGTGTTGTTTTTGCCTCTGATGGTTGAACATATCAACAACACATTACATTATTCATGGGCCTAAGCTTTTCAAGTATTACTGGGAATACTAATTGCATGTATTTATAAAATTCAGATTTTTATACACCCTGTTGGATAGTAGAAACATAAACCGGAGTTGTTGAGTTGCTGATGCACATTCAGTGCTTGGATTTGCAGTTTTTGCACTTTGGCGAGTCGCGTCCAAAGCAGGCTGTGGTATTTTTGGAGTGATCAATAGAAGGCTCACGCTCAGTGAGGAATGCCATCTGCACACAAACTGTGCCAGCCAGAGCCCACACATTCCATCAGACAGAGTACCGGAGGGTCACGAAGATTAAACCCATTTTTCATCCTGTAAAGGGGCACTCTCAGACACCAACTATTTATTTATTAACGACGCAGTGCTGTCTGCCTCTATGTGGGGTGATGGGGTTTATGTATTAGTTTGCCATGTTGTGAAGGTCTGAATGGGGGATTTGGTGGGCTGTGTTTGTCCAAGTCCTTCAGCTCATTTCTGTCGCGCTCTCTCTCTCTCTCTTTCTCTCTCCCCCCATCAGGTGGAGTGTGCAGTACATAACCCTGAACCTCATGTGAACAGTGAAAGCACAGCTGACATGCCTGCCCTGGGCCATGGCTTTGTGTGGGTGAGCATCTTATCTCCTGTCCACACACACACACACACACACACACACACACACACACACACACACAATGATATGTATGTCTGACACACACACAGCCACTGGTTGATTAATGTACCTAGGTTTTTAAAAAACAGTGATTTGGTTGTTTCATAAGAACCAACACAGATAGTTGCCTCCATCTGAAAGTAATGAGATCCATTCAGTGCATTTTAGCAAGCTCGGAAGTGTCAAATATGACCTGAGACAAAAGCTGACTGTATTCTGCCCATCAGCTTCAAATGAATAATTAACCTCCACTCTTAACATTTTATTGCCCCCCCTACCCCCCCGAGCCAGAGTACCTCTCTTAAAGTGTGACTCACAAGCTCCATTCAGAAAGCCACAGAGGCCGTAGGAACCGTACACATTCCAGTGACGCGTAATGGCCTTCAGTGATAGACTGGCCCCCCCAACTCTAGGGAACACTCAGTCTGATTGTTGTTTGTGCCATGCCAGAAATGGCGTGGTCCTGCTCTTAACAAGACATTCATCTTGTACATGAGCCATTAAATATGCCAAGTACCTCATGTACAAAAGTGATGTACGTGATTAGCATTTGGAGTGGTACAATGGAATATCACTTCTGACTGGCCTTGTCATTGTGACTCTCCCACTCAGGTGGCCAGCTGCACCAATCAGATGGGCCAGATCTCCATCGTGGCCATGCAGAACTCCAGCCCGAAGGTGACTGAGTGCTTCAACGTGGAGTCGCGCATCCTGTGCATGGCCTATGTGCCTGCAGAAGAGGGCCTGGCCAACGGAGAGGGTGGCTCAGATGGAGACGGGCAGCCAGGGAAGGGTGGCCACCCACCCACTATCTGCCTGGGGATGGAGGAAGGAAGGTAGGGCTGTACAGCAAGACACCCCATCACCAATACCATCCATCAGTATTGTAGCAGCAGTCACCCACACACACCACGATGCAGAATACAGAAACTCTGCTTACTTTTTTTCAGCCACCAACTTTTGTCAGTTTCTACAAATTAAACTCATTGTGGTATAATGTAGAGTGCAGATTGTTAAAAGGCTTCAAGGCTTTCACTATATGTATGGTTGGAATGCAGAAGCGGTAACATCACCAATTGATTATTGGTCGACCTGGGTTAGATTTGTGATCCCAACACTGCAAGGTTGTGTCACTATTTATAAAAGTATCTGCTAAGCACCAGTCAGCTTTAACTTTACAGATCTATACTTTAAAAAGTACTGTCCCATAAAATAAAATGAAGCACAGCACTGAAGTGGAAACACCTTTCCCTAGACCTCACAGGAACTGCAGTGAGATTTGAATGAGAGGAGGAGGAGGACAACGACAGGTCTGTGCGGAACATAACAGCGTACAGCTATTCAGGATTACAGATATTAATGAGGTCATTTTAGGCTCCTAATCCCGGGGATTAAAAACGCAGGCCGTTTTAGCACAGCCCGCTAGTCAGAACCCAGGCAGCACCAGAACTGACCTCATTCATCCAAATCATTAACATCACAGTAATCACTCAGGGGAGAGGAAGTGGAGGATTTCCAAATGTCAAATTGATTAATCTGCTTAAATGTGTACGTAAAAGTTTGCTCGCTTGAGTAGTCAAGTTCAGTAATATGGATTATACTGAACCTATGAGTGTGTTTTTGTTTTTAGTAACCATAGTCAGCCCAAGAGAAAACAGGGTGGTCTGCAGACTCATTATAAATGTGTTACACTTCATTCTTCACCTGCAATTTGTGAACTAGTTATGAGCAATAAGTCCAAAAAAAATAATTTCAAGTGTCCAAAAAAAGTGTAATTTTTCAGCGTAAATATCCACAGAGTTAAAACCACTGGGGACATTTTTATGACTCTCACTCTGGTTATTTCTTCCTTTGATTCCAACAGCATCTGTGTTTACAAAAGTAGTCAGCGGTCCAAAAAGGTCCGCCTGCAGCACTTCTTCACACCAGACAAATCCACCGTCACATGCCTGGTGTACAAGAGTCAATGTCTGTACGTGGGCCTCGTCAGCGGATCACTGGCCATCTACTCCAGAGCGCAAGGTAAGGCCTTCTCTGAGAAAGCGGCCCGTCATCTCCTGTTTTCCTCTCATTGTGCTTCTGCCCTGCATGGATGGCTGTGATGCACTGTGTTGTGTTGCACATCATTGAGCATAGTATTATGCTGCCTCTCCAGCAGATTGGTTTGTGTTTCTTTCTTTTTGTCCTTTCAAACAGGAGTTATGTAATCAGTCCTAGATTTGGACCCTGTCAACATAAAGGACAATAGTTTGTTTTGGCAATATGTTTTTTTTGTTGTTATCTGATAGTGCTGTTGCTGTCAGTCCCTTCTTTTTTTTTTCCTGTGACTGTGTTGTTGCTGACTGGCAGTAGGTGTTTCATTTGGTGTGTGCATGTGTGTGTGTGTGTGTGTGTGTGTGTGTGTGTGTGTGTGTGCGCGCGCGTGGGTGAAGAGAGGATGAAGGTGGGTCAGACTGGGTGAGCGGAGAGCCTGTCACCTTGGTGACCCTGATGAATCACGCATCACAGAGGATTGGAGCTCCACTCTCTCTCTCTTTCTTTCTTTCTCTCTATCATTCTTCCTCTCTCTTTCGCTCCATCTCTTTCTTATTCTGGGCTGTCGTGCCTCTGAGGAGCTTGTCGTGGTTGGCTGGGAAAAAGCGGCTTGAACTGCTTGTTGTGACCTATTTTTTTCCCCCGCAGTGGGAGAGAGCGAGGGGAAGCTAGCGCAGGCATATTTGCCCACCTCCCTGGACCGCCAGCATCTTGGGCCCTACACACACACACACACACACACACGCGCACGCACACACACTTAATGTTGCCTGTGGTGTGAATGAAACGTCAAATGTGAAGACCAAGACGCTGAGATTTAGACATAGAGAGACAGGGGCAAGCATTTGAAGAAAGATATGCCTTCATTTTCCTACTCAAACCTACTTTTGAAGCTCCCATTCAGTAACAGACTAGAACTCTGGAAAGAGATGAAGGGCTGTGCTCATGGCTTAGACACACATTCCCTCCTACTTCATCCTAGTGTTGGACTCACAATA
This sequence comes from Tenualosa thibaudeaui, assembly GCA_027481765.1. Lineage (NCBI taxonomy): Eukaryota > Metazoa > Chordata > Actinopteri > Clupeiformes > Clupeidae > Tenualosa > Tenualosa thibaudeaui. The sequence goes on from JAIFZK010000013.1 coordinate 14,531,672, forward strand.
CACTCCTTTTTTTCTTATTTCTCAGTTACTGCAGGCAATACTAAGCGGCTCACAGAGGGCTTGGCAGCCTATTTTTCAGCAACCAAATTTTGCCTTAATCCTTTGCCTGTCAGAGAGTAGTAATTAAGCCAAAAACTATGTAATAATAATCATTTAAGCTTCAAAGATGCCCCCTATTTGGTGTGTGAAGGTCCCCTTGCCCTGAAGAACTCCTCCCAGCAGGTGCATCCTGAGGGGAAAAGAAAAGAATAAAAAAAATCGAAGGGAAAAAACTCACAATGCATGATGCTCTATTAATCATTCAACAACAAGGAACATCCAGAGCACCAAAATAACTCCCACATAATATATACCCTTGCCTTTCTTGTGTTTGTGCGTGTGTGCGTGTGTGCGCGCACGCGTGCGCTAGTGCATGGATGTGCGTATTTGGTCTTCACTGTAAGAACAATAGCTAAGATACAGTTCTCTGGTCTTTGTCCTTTAACTAGGCAGCTCTGTTTAATGAGTGCCTGGCCGTATCATGGCAGTGTTTACGTTGAAAAGGTCTGGGGCAAGGAAATGAGGAGGAGAGGAGAGGAGAGAGACACAGCATCACATCATGTGGCGAGGTGGAAATAAATGGGAGGGGAATGGGGAAAAGTGATCCATACCTATCCTCGGGGCCAAGGCCGTAAATGCAGGAACGGAAATTCAGTACTGGCATGGAATGTTACTTTTCTTCTTCACTGCCTTGTCACACTTTCCACAATGGCTCCTCTTATTGGAAAAGATATTTTCAGATATTCTGCCATTGTCTGGGTCATGGTATGTTTTACAGATATTTTGCAATCCTACAAAAAAATGACTCACAGATAAGGAATGACTTCGTAATCCTTTCAAAAATACAAGGCAAATACCTTTTCATTTTTCTATCATCCTTGAAAAGATACAACCATGATGTCAGTGCTGTGAAAAATTTAGTCTGTCTGATATTTCTGAGCTACAGTGGTGATTTGATCAGTGATAGAAATACGGACCATGGCACAAATAAAATCAGGAATGTTGTGTTTATAAGCCTCTCCTATCCAGACCCTGAGGTTAGGCTTGGGGGCAGTCCCTCCTGCCAACGCAATTCTACAGCGACTTCTCTTAAGCTGGATCTGTTGAGCTGATGTTGAACTGGCTGTGCAGTGCAAGATTTGGACCAGGTGTGCATTTTTTTTTAAAGTGATTGGAACTGAAGGACTCCAGGAATGTGAAGGGAAAAGTAAAAAAAAAAATAAAAAAAAAACTGACACAGACTATACGCGTCAAACACATTACCACACGTCTCCTTCTTTCTCACTCCTTCCCTCTCACAGACACACACACACTTTCGCTCTTGCACACATTCTTTTGCATGCATTCTGCTCTCCTCTAGCTAGTATGCATTCTCTCTCTCTCTTGCGCACATAAAAACTCACTCTCTTCCCCCTCTGCTTTTGTCAGAATGAATGAGCTAGCATTGAGTGGATTAGCATGTAGATTAGGGAGCACTTTGCATTTGAAAATGTCATGTAAGGGAAGTTGCAGCTCACCTGTTACGTAATTATTTGGCAAGGAGCTCCAAACGCAACAATATGACCTGTGAAACTGTAGAAAAGCCTCATTGAAACATCAGTTCTAACTACCATGCATTGAAGGTTATGTAATTCCTGTGTTTTGAGGAGTTGACAAACTCTTGTGTATTAATGGATTTTGCAATATTCATGTTCAGTTCCAAATATAACATGGTTACAGCTGAGGCATTACGTTTGTTGGCCTAGTGCCATACTTAGTATGAAAACTGATTTGACCCCTGATCTATATAGTGCTTACTGTGTGTGGATGTGTGTAGATATGGTGGATTGAAAGCAATTTGGTAGAATCAAATTTCCCATGGTTTGTGATGTCACAAAAAAGGTTTTTGGTTCCACTGCATGCAAAGTATGTATTTCTGAGATGTGTATCTGATTCCATCCCCACCCCCCCACCCCAAGTCAAATAACTAACATTACTAACATACACACACACACACGCATGCATACACACAGAAACACTTGTCTATACAAAGAAGACTTGTTCTTGTGTGTAGCCTCTTCTTCAGTCATTAGTTTCTAAAGAAGTTTCTCTGCCCTCTGTGGTGAGGCTCCCCCTCAATAGCTGCCTTTGTGAATTTGGCTAAACAAATACAATCACTGCACATTCTATTATGTGCTGTTGTAAATTGAAAGCGGCCCTTTGAGAATGAGGTTTTCTCATCACTGGATTCCATGCTGTTTCAAGTTTAGGCTTCAACAATTCATTCACATTCTCTTGCCGAGGAATATGCTGGATAGAAAGGGGAAGATGTATGCTGGTATACTGCAGTGGTACCTTTGTGTGGCATAAATAGAAACAGTTTGCCCACAAGGGCACAGAGAGACTGCATGGGAAGGGGACGTGCATAGGGTGGTGAAGGAGATGACTAATGGCTCCCCACCTGAACTGAGTTTGCTTGGGGAATGGTTTGGGGTGATCATTAGTGACCCCTCCTTCGTTCCTCCTGGAAATATGAGCAAGTTCAAGGATGCCTTAGCATACCTCCTAATTAGTGTGAAGAAGTCATGACTGCCCTCTCTAGGCTAGATGTAGTGTGCGGCTGTGGAGCTCAATGACATACAGGGAAATGCAGTGAACCTTTGCTTTCAAAAGGTGCTCTAAAATTAGACCTCATTTTCTCCAACTCTCCCCAGATGGTTCCTGGAGCTCAACCTCCCCCAAGGTGCTGAAGCTTGGGGTGCTGCCTCTGAAGGCTCTGCTTGCTGTGGAGGATCACGTCTGGGCTTCATCGGGTGGACAGGTTTTCATTGTGGGCACCCAAACCCACACTGTAGAGGTATGCTACACAATGCCCCCCCCCCCTCACTCACACACACAGTTGAGGTGCCCTCCCTGTTGCTGAGGTCCCAGCTGGCTCGTGTTAAGTCTCCCAGCGGGGTTTTCCGAGACAACGGAAAGTTTCCCCACTCACATGTGGCTCATGACCAGTTCTGCCTCGCACCTCCTGAGGAAAAAGGGCAGCCGCCACATTGTTCCCTCCCTGAGAGCAAACAGGAAGAGGGGACCTCGTTCTGACCCACATCATGTGCAGAGTTAAACATCCTTGCTTCCACATGTCCTATCCCCATCCCTGCCAGCATACTTTTGAGTTTCTTCCTACTCTCCTATTCCAAGTTCTATGGTAGTGATGTATAATTTTAGCCAAAAAAAAAAACTGCAGCTACAGGGAGCATCATGGCCTCCGGTGGGTTACTTAAGGTCGGGTCGCTTTTGATTCACAAAAGTCTTTGTTGGAGAAGTTTTTCCTCACTGCACCGCCCACCTCCATGTACTCTGTAGACTATATGAAGATGGAGGAGAGAAGTGGGCGTCCTAGCATCCATGGCATCCTAGAGCAGAAGTGAACTTTTTCCTATGAGTGCGAGATAGTACACTCCAGCCTCCCACACATTTAAGCACATCGAGTCCATTTACTGAATTGGTGCATCAAACTTTGCAATGATTAAATAGAACAGAAATTATTTGCCTCTTATGAAACTGATTTGATTTCATTGAGATCATTAATGCATGTCATGTAATGCTCCTAGAACGCATTCCGTGACTGTTAACTGCCATGTTCCCTAGTTACTAATTCTGTTTTAGCACAAATCACTGTGATGTCTTGGCACACCCCTGGCCTTTACTTTAATTGAATCACGGAGGCCCAGGAGGGTCTCACCCTCCCTCTCCCTATCTCTCGCGCACGCTTTTTTGACTGAGCTGAGTTTCCTCTCGGGCCTGGACTGGTAACGCTGGCGGACACCCACTGATGCTGTCCCGGAATAGCAGAGCCCCACTTCCCCGCCACTCCTCCACTCCTCTCTTCGCTCCACACGCGGTGACAAGTAATCTTGTTAGTGCCGTTCGCCAGTAAGCTCATTACGAGACCACCTGCCCATGGTGGAAGTGGCTTACGGGCTGTCCCCAGCCCCAGCAGTCCAACGGCCAGCAAGAGAGAATGGGGAGAAATGGGACAAACAAAAGAGGAGTTGCATGTGGGGAAAAGGGGAATGTATGAATGTGTGCGAGGGAGAGGGTGACACACACATACAGCATAGTATGTCAAAGGGAAATGTCAGGATGGAAGGAATTAAGACCAGAAGAGTGAAGTGGTGTGTGTGTGTGTGTGTGTGTGTGGATGGATGTAGTAGAGACTGAGGAAAGCATTGAAAAGGCACGTTAGCATGGAGCTTGTGGTGTCAGATGGCTGTTGTTTCCGGAAGAGAGCAAGAAGTGGTGTGTGTGTGTGCGTGCGTGCGTATGTATGGATGTAGCAGAGACTGAGGAAGGCATTGAAAAGGCACAGCGCATGTGTTGTCAGATGGCTGTTGTTTCCGACGTCCCCCTGTGAAGCCTTGGGGAAGAAGCTGGCTCTCCTCCAGTTCAATCTGCTGGTGGGATCAGAGCAACACGCTGCACTCCTGATTAAAAACACGGTCAAGCTCCACAGAGAGACAGCAGGGCCCATCTCATTCTGTCTGCCTGATTTTCACTCTCCACAGCAGTTTATCTCTATGTGCCGCTCAGATTCAGTTGTTTTACACGTATAATGTCTTGTTGTCCAATTGATTGATCTTGTTGGCAATTGATATGGGACATAAATCACTTTATTTCCCACTTGTAGTCACACTTGCCAGTATACCATTTACTTCAGTAACATTTATGTCTACAGAGGAAGTATATCAATAACAGACTTGGCCTAATTCATAACTGCATACAGAATGGAAGAGTGTAGTGGTTTGATAATAACAACAGTAGATGATTCTGTTTGGAGGATCCATGCCAGATAGAGGTTCCTCAGGATGCACACACAGTTGTGCTTCCCTCAAGCCCTTCCTGCTGATCTTAGGCAATTTATGTGTTGCCCCACCCCCACCCACCCAACTATTCCATCTCAGAAAGCAAAGACAAAAAAAACAGAGTACAAGAACCAGAACACAAAAGCATAAACGGCACCCATGTGACCGCTGAAGTCAGAGTGACACCCGTTTATTCAGAAGGCTGGCTAGTAGTGAGGGTTTTGGTTACCTAATTCAGATGGTCATTGGATTACCCAGATAGAAGTGATCTTTTCCAGGTTGCCATCTAGCACAGGCTTGGGCCCTTGGGCTGACGAAGGCACAGCCCAATGTGTTAGCTATTTAAAAGCTTGGAATTCCTCCTGGGCTTCAGCGGCATACCTTCATACAATATTCTCCACCTGAACAAACAGACCCAATACACCTCCAGCCGTATTAATGAAATGAAGATCCCCTGAAGCACGATCACTTTACATGATCACATTTTAACATCAGCTCTCCTGTGTTTATAATATAAATACCATATATCTTGTAATATTATATTTGGGGATAAATACTCCTCGTCTCGAGTAAATTTGTGTGAACACTGTCCACACATGTCAATGACACACATGTGTTATTTATTTTTACCCATGATGCATCAGCGTCAGCTGGAGGCCCACCAAGAGGAGGGCATGGTGGTATCCCACATGGTGGTGGCCGGCGTGGGTATCTGGATTGCTTTTAGCTCGGGATCCACCCTACGCCTCTTCCACACCGAGACCCTAGAACATCTGCAGGATATCAACATTGCCACACCTGTCAACAGCATCCTCTCAGGTAAGCCATCTCACCTGGGCCATCTGTCCTATGTCATCATACATTCCATCCTATGTCTCCTGTCATTAGTCTGGATTGCCACAGTAACAGGCTCCTCAGGGCAATGTCTTTGTGTGGTATTTATTATACTGTGAAATGGGTACAATAGAAGCTGATTCTTAGCTTAGCTTTCTATTTGCTTAGAAAAGCAAATAGAAAGATGCCTCGGATGCCTACAACATAAGTCATACCTCTGGACACAAAGGAGCTTTTATTGAGCCTTTACCGTGTCTTTAACTCTGTGAATATGTGAGATGAATGAGCTCATCCACTGCAGTGCCTGTTTTTGTCATGTTTGGATGAGCTCCTGTCACAACCTTCAAAGACTTCTGGCAGATACAGTAGAGTGGTCTATTATTTGGCCCTCAGTTCGGTCAACAGCCCACAGGACATGAAAGGCAGAGAACAATACCAGTGCCTCAAGGGTTGCATTTATCTTGTATTTTGCTCATAGATAGACTGCAGTGAGTCAGTACTTTAACAGATGAAGTGTGGTGAAATGGTGTATGAAACACACAAACACTGGTGACATCAGAGCCTAATTCCAAAACCTTACAGATACAGATGGGTTTTCATCTGAGTGTGGCTTTGAGTAATATTTCTTCTTGTTAGGAGCAGTCATGCCTTGCCAAGGTTTTGAATCTGGATTTAGTTCACAGTAGCAGCCTCTATGATGAATACCTGTGGTGAAAACTTCTGTGCAGAAATGTAATTTGCCTTAATCTAATAGAGATTAAATCAGTTATATCTCTCAGAAGTTTGTTTGCTTCATATGTTAACATGTTGCAGATGGTACTCTCAAAGCTTTGTCAGGGTTTGGGTATTTGGCATTGAGATAAAACATTTGCCTGTATCTGCTAAATTGCCATCCAGTTCAGTTGAGAAAAAAAAATTATATATAACCCCAGCGCAAGAAAAGTTTCTAGGACCTTTTTAAGTTCCTAGGGAAAAATTACATTGTAACTGTGGTGATCTATCCACATAGAACAACAGCATCTGTTTTGTTTCCTCTCTTGGTCAATATAAAGTAACCATGGTAACAAATATCACTGTAGGCATTGTTTTTGCACAGACGCTTGTGCTATAAATGTCAGTGATATTTTTGTTATCTCTTCATGGCCTTGGGGGGCACGAATGGAACAAAATGAAACATCCAGTGACACCGTGATCAGCAACCAGAAACACTGAGGAAGTAAAAAAACAAAAACAAAAAGAAACCAAATGAAAGGAAATGTCTGACAACATTACAAAACTGCCCCATCCGGAATCAGTGTGATTTTCAGAAAAATAATCAGTGTGCATGACCTCTAATCTGCTGTCAGAGCCCTGCTCTGCCTTAACCCGCTCTGCTCTCTCTAAGCTTCCCTCAAGCTCCTTATAAATACACTCCATCATGGACTCGTTTTTGCCTAGTGGTACACGAGATTGTACCATTTGGGGGGACTGTTGCTGAATCATGGCAGGGCAAGTGTTATTTATACATGTCCAGTGACAGCTGTGTCCTCCTCCTCCTGCCTCCACTTCCTCCTATTTGTGGATATCTGTATTGACCAGCCCTCAGAAGCTTGCTTCCGTCTAATGGGTTTGTGCTGTTGGTGTGTTTATGCAAGGAATACGTAACCATGTGTAGAAAAAAGATCAAGTGGCCTTGATTTTTTTGTGTGTGTGTTCAGTACCAGGATATTCTAGCAGGATTCTTTTTTTGCCACTCAGTCCAATTGATCCAATTACATTGTCCTTTGAAAAATATCTGGATTTTTTTCCCCCATCCTCAGGGGATATTGGGTGTCATTCTAAAATAAAACAGAGCAGCCCTTGTCTGATGAGGTGCAATGGGAGACACGTTTGAAAAACGGTCCTAACTCATGTGTCGCCATCAGGCTAGCAGCAGGATTAAACCAGCAATGGCATCCAAGTTTGGGTGCAAAGATCAGAGTGTCAAAACGTATTAGGTAAAAGCACAGGGCAAATGACAGCCGCTGGGTTGCCCATGGAAAAGCAGAAATGTTATGGTATTTTATTGTGTTTTGCATCATTTTGTGTTTTATAAGCCAGCGCTTGATAAATCCTACTTTTCAGTTGCTGTTTCCTTAGTGTAGGTTTCTCAGAACACTTCACTCAGTGTTGATTGCTGTAACAAAACAACTACCACACATTATGTCTGTTGGAGAATTACTGACAAACCAGTTACAGAGATGGAGCACATGCAAGGCAGGTTCCCTATTAACTTAAAATGGGCAAACTTGAACAACACTACAGTCAGGACCACCAGCTTGAAAGACTTCCTCTTTTGGGGGTTCCTTGTGATTTCTATTACCAAGAGCTAGCTTCCGCTGATAACGCCTCCCTAACTGTTTGCCTTTCCTTTTTACGGTCTCCAGAGAAACCACAAACCACTCCCAGACCCTTTTCTTGTGTAATCGAGACCCATCCTCGAGCATTGTGATTGTGATATGTCAGGACAAGTTCAAATGTTTTCAGCCAGTAAAAGAGCTTTTACTTGTCTGTGGCTCTGAAGCATAAAAGATGGATTCCTCGAGTCTGCCTGCTGTTGCTCTTGAAATGATCATTTCCTCTTGGTCTTTGTCCTTCAGAAAATCCTATTCATCATGTAGACTACAGCCGTGGTTAGAGGTGAAGAGATTCCTATAGAGTGCCCTTCACAGTGTCCTTCATCTTAGCTGTAAGGTAAAAACTGTAGCCCAGCCGAAGCCAAATGTAACATTGTACAATTTTAAACTGTGACTTAACTACAAAATGTCATGTAATTCGTGCAGTGTGTGTCCATATTTAATCCGTATCTGCAGGGGAAAAATGTTTCTCCTATTGCATTGCCTGCAGAAAAACATATTTTGATGCTGTTGGTAATTTGTGCTCTTTCCAAGATTGGTGTGGGAGTCAACAAATGAATTACTATCCCTACTCAAGAGAATTCACAGTTGATATCCCTAGCACATTTGCATCTGATAAGGGAACATCCAGAGCTGTAGACAAAGTTAAACTGCCGTCTCTTATGCAATCTCAGCAGATGGCCAACTTTTGTGTCTCATTCGGGGTGGAGTTCCGTTTCTATGCAGGAGGCCTGAAACTTAATACACTGAAGAGTGTTTTCTTGAGTTAGAGTTACATTAAGTAACCGTTAGTGTGGCCAGAGACTCAAGACCCACAGCAGTTTGACCCACGGTTGAGACCGAAAGCTCCACAGGGGATGTTGATGTCAATTGTGATGTCACCATTACAGAATTCTTGACCTGTTGTTATCTCTTTAGCAGATAGCAGATCTCTTTATCTCTTTTATTCAAACGGCTAGACTACTTGTGTAAATGTATGTTTTCCTTACACTCATGCTCCATTACAGACAACCATTCACGAACCAAGCTGATTTTAAAGATGTTAAAAGCATGAACTTTTCAGAAATCTTTCCTTATGTTCAGTGCCATTATGGCAGGCTTAGCAAGCTTCACAATTCCCTTCTGACTTGAGTTCAGTTTGACAGGCATTTTATAGGCTTCAAACATATGCAGGTTTGGAGCTTTGACTTGGAATGTAAAAGGCCTGTGCAGTTATTGTGTGCACCTGGTGACACCAAACATATGTATTCTTTTACATATGTATTCTGCCCTTTGAGATTTTTTTTACCATATCTGCCACAAATATATAGAACTACTGCACACACACACACATATATAATTACTGTCACCAAGGTCACCAAACCATTATTACTTAATTACTATTGCTGCATTAGGTTTCTGTGTTAATGCTCTGCTGGAAAAAATAAAAGAATGTAAGCCAAAGGTAAATCTCCCATGAAAGCAGCATCTGCAGCGTCATGGATATCCTGCCATGGGGCCACATTACAAGCTTGTGCAGGCGCACACTCTCCTGATAGATGCTCTCTGGACATTCTGACCTGCCGGCGTGGTGGGTGGGTGGGTGATGGGGAATGGTGGGAGGAGGGAAATGAGGAGAGGGGAGGGCCTGCACCAGCAGCGGCTTTGTCTCTGGTGACCTACATATCCAGCCGTGTGTGCACTAATGGGCATAAACAAGCCCAGGCCAGCAAACAACACCTCCAGCCTCTTCATTAGTGTGTCTGGGCAGCCACCTCTGCCCACGCTGCTCATGCTGGATAGCTTGAGGTTGGGAGGTGGGGGGTTGAGTCCACACCTACTGTACTTGGTCCAAACCTGGGTCTGAACAGAACATGAAGCCCGCTATTTTTTTTTTCGCCTGGTTTTCATAGAATGGCTCATAGAAAGTTCAAATGGGCCTAATCCTGTGATCTGACTTGGGTAGGTAAATATCAAAGCCAGCCTGTTGTGTGGGGAATGAAGTGTTTTCATAACATGTTGATGTTGGTTGGGCTTTGTTTTTCGATACGGACTGCCCCTTGGGAACTCGTATAGTATGAGGGTGGTGCAGAAGATATTGAAGAAGATTATCAGCATGTGTTTGTCTTTCTTTGAGAGAGAGGGAGTTAAAAAAACAAACAAACAAAAAAAAGTAGAATGTCAGCCAAGTCCTGATTCTTTCACTTGAGTGCTTAGCTGGAAAATGACGTGTTCTGTGCAGCTGTGTAAAGTAGTCATCAGAGCTGATGCTTCTTCCAGAGGGGTCACAGAAGGGGTCAGGCCACACCATCAGGAGCTATCTCACAGCTTCAAGGGATTATGGGCTTTGGACAGTTGCATATGTTTCTGCTGAATACTGAATGCTCAGAGAGCAGAGAGTTGGCTGATCCCAGACTGGAAAATTGTAGCTACCACTCATACAAGCAGAGCAGACCACTCTGTAGCTTCCTGGAGCCATTTTTCTTTCAGATTAATCATTTGTATTCAATTAGTAACAAATTTAAACAAGTGTACTTGCTAGCCTCATGCTCTCTTAACTGTTGCTCTGGTATTACGGTTCCCATGGTGAAGCTAATGTGCTGTGAGACTAGCTTAGCAATATGGGCCAACTTGCCCCATAATGGGTGATTAGAAGTGAACTGATTTCAAGCCAAATCAGCCATTGTTCCCAGGGGGCTAATGTTGACAGATGCTCGGCTAAATCACAAAGTAACATTTTACTCCTAATTGATTGTGTACCGCTGCTCAACTTAACCCTTACTAGATCAGTTACAGTATTCTCTCCCCTTTAAGCTTCAACCAAGAACAAGGCTCTGTTTACTTCACTCAAGTGTTGCAATTAGTTCTCTCTATTGCATAAACATTGTAATATTGTAATTTTGTAAAAACTCTTACAGCCCAAAAGGGCAGCACATGCTTTTTAGGATATACTGCAGTGAGACCTCGGCATGTCTGTTTGTATCAAAGCTGCATATTATAGGTTTCCAAGGAAACCATTTGCTATTAAGCACTATTGCCATAGTAACTTTCCCTCACACCTACACTGCCCCATAGAAGTGTCCATTAATATTCATGCTGCCACTGAATCACAGATTCAGCCGGATTCTCATAAAATATTTCACTTTAATGGTAAATGGGTTAAAGAAGACTTCCATAATTATGTCATAGCTTCATTACATTATTAAAGCTGTAGAGCCTTGTGTTAAGACTACCATTTGTCTTGTAGAATTGGTTTAATACAGCTAATGTTTCAGTCTGTGGTAGTAAGTAGATTGCTAAATGAAATCTTATTTCTTCCCCTCACAGGGCACCAGCGGGTTTCTGTAAGCAGCCTTCTTGTGTGTCACAGTCTGCTCCTTGTTGGGACCAACTTGGGTGTGATCGTGGCTCTGTCTGTCCCTCGACTCCAGGGAATCCCCAAAGTCACAGGTGAGCACTGTCCCATATAACAAGGCGATCATGGACACCTTTTCAAACATGGGGAAAAAAAAAAAAAAAAAAAGACTACACATCTGGTGGCATATCTGCCCAACACAGCCATCTTCCAGCTGCCCCACTGCTTTAGATGGGTGGAGAATAGGGTTAATGTTGGTTTAGTAATTAGACAGGAAGCCGAGGCCCAGACTGGTTTATTTTAGTAGCTGACCTTCTCTCACAGAGATATTGTATCCTGATAATTGGAGTGCTGGCTTAGGGCCTCATTCCACGCCAAATGGCCTTTGTGATCAAAATGGGCTACTCCCCTGCGATTGCTGTTAAAAGCAGTTTTATGCCCCTGCAACATCAATCAGTGCCTGAACAGACATGGGGGTTCTCTACAGCAATGCAAGGTACAGTTTCTTGGGTGGGCCTGGGTGGCTGGTTATGTGAGCAGTGCATAATTAGAAAACATATCACTCATATCTCCCATTTATCAGTGTGCTGGTATTTATGTTTTTCTTGGTGTCTGTCACAAAGCTATCTTAGATATTTTTGCACCAAGTGGCATGTTAATGTTTCTTTAAAGATGAATGTAATGAGCTGTAATTACAATGCTTTTGTACTCACTTTTAAAGTAGACCAAGACCACCATGATATTTGGGGTTACGGTTTACTCTCACATTTTCAGGAGAGTTATGCCAAAACATTTCAGTGTTTCAGACTGAACTAACTTTAATGACCATTTCATTTGTGTGTGGTTTCTACATGCAGGTAGAGGCATGGTGTCTTTCCATGCTCATAACAGTCCAGTCAAATTTCTTACCATGGCAGCGGCGGTGTGCAACCTACCACAGGGCAGCCTCGCTGGCAGCCCACCCAGTCAGCCTGGGGCCCCCGAGGGGGAGAGACCCCCCCGTTTGCCTGGCACTGGCCCAAACGACGCCCAGGACCAGAAAGTCGTCAGCACAGGTGACGCCAGTAACCCGTCAGCCATGGCAGAAGACGCTCTGTCCTGTGGCTCGCTGGCTCTATCCCAGGGGTCACTGGAGCACGGTCCAGAGGACAGCGCAATCTACGAACAACTCAATGACCCAGCCTACACGCAGAAGGGCAAGCGCAGCCAGAAGGTGGATGTGAGCTCTTTGCTCATCGTCTCGGGAGGCCTGGGTCACCGCCGGGTGAACAGGAAGACCAAACAGTCGCGACATGAGGAAACCATGTCGACAATTATGGTGTGGCAGATACCTCTGGCAAATGTGTGAGAAACAAGCACAAGGGGGTGGGCAAAGGGGGAAGGAGGACTGCCTTTGGGTAGTACAGTGAGTGCATCTACGGGGATCACAATGACCAGTAGCAAGTGGCAGATACTCTGGTTCTGAAATGGAGCAGTTAGCACCGTCAGCATTAGCCTTGCGGCAAACCACCTGAGTACTGAACTTTGAGCTAGGCTCATCAGTGTTAGTTTGCTTAAAGCGGGGACAGGACTTGTTTTTCTGTTGTACAGAAAGGAGTTCTTAACATTACTAACATTACTTTGACACTTTGCCACATTTTCACTGTGATCCCTGCCTAAGACACAAAGTGCCCATTGGTTGATTCTTTGAGCTCTTCCTGAGGGTCAGATAATCAAAGAGGGAGTTGCTGCCCTACTTGAAAACAGTCAGGTTCCTATGGAAACTCACTGATAGTTTATTTGCTAGTGGATATACAGGCTCATAACTAGGTCACATAAGGAGGGAATACCAGTTGGAGATGTGTATATTACATCTCAGTAAATGAAGATGCCAAGATGCCTAAACTATGTTTATTATAGGAGAAAAGGGCCCAGAACAAAAAAGCTTCGGAACCACTTATCGCACCTGCAACAACGTTGTCTGCTTATTATGAACATGAAGCCAACCTTTGTTTACCGAGTCATCTTTTTCTTAAAACAAATTTAAAAGAATAACTAATATCCAGTTTTGCCCTGGATGAGTACCTATTGCAACTACTTTTGTTTGTCATCTTTCTTGCCATCTTTTTTTACATCTACTTTTCAGTTGGCTTTTGGCTTATATCATATACAATCTGCATAGTACAGATTTTCCATCCTTCCATCACGGTTTTCAGAAGAAAATTTAATTAACAATGTGTCAGCCTCCTGACAACTCATTTTACTCTTTCTTAAGTTTCCCTGCAGACATGGATAGGATTTTTCTCTTTACTACAAATGTAAATATTTCAAGACTTGCTCCGTGTCTTTGGAAAACACATGGAGTAGTAGGAGGTAAACCACACCCAGAGGATGGCCATGATGTTTTGACTGCAGTTCTGCTGATAGCCTCTTTCATCACTATGGAGTCAAAGTTCGGAATACTGGCTGGCCAGGTTTCCATTGAGATTTTAGAATGAGATGGAGGAATCTTTCTCTCTTTTTTTTGATTAAAAAAAAAAAAATTCATCAAACTTCTAAATTAAGCTTGAGACTTCAGATGTATTTAAGATAAACCAGAGCTTTATACTGAACCATTTTGCATTGTATCCCTGATGTGTATATTAACATTTATGAAATGTGTTGTCCCTGTTTTTTTGGTGCATTTCATATTTAGTTTTGTCAAATTCTGCTTTTGTCTCAAATGATTAATGATTAAACATTATACTAAATATATCACTATCAGTCAATTATTGAGTCATGAGTGTAACTGGTAAATAAATCAGTAACTTTATAAGTTTAACATTTTAGGCTGTTTTTCATTTAGGGTCCACAATATTAACAGGTGAAACATTTCGTTAAGAGAGATCAAGACAAGATGGTTGAAGTATTTATCCAGTTGATTCATATCTATAATATACAAAGGGTATTTGAGCTCTTCAGCACACCTTGTGATCTGGGAATTCTTAGACGTGTTTGAGTTCCTGCTTCTGATTATTTTACCATTAATGTCCCCTGAGCTACAACTGAGCTACAAGCCCTGAGCCTGTTGTAGCCTTGAGCTACAACAGTTCAAAATCAAAGGCTCAGATATGATCTCAGCTAAGTGCTTTGAACCATCAATAAACTACAGAGCAGTATGCCTTCAACACAAGCTCTAACAAGAAGTTGTCTGAAATTCCAAACGATCTGGGAGATTTGAGTTCTTACGACAGGATTGCAAGCGAACACTCAACGTGTTTTCCATAGATAAAAGTCTGGATAGTTTTAAGGTTCTCCTTATTCAGTCAGTGAGTTGCTGCAAGGTGAAGCACAAGTGCAAACAAACACATTGAAATACTGCTGTCTGGCCCAAAGGCAAAGTCTCTGTACTTCAAAATACGTCTTTTCTCTGGGACCCCAGCAGACGCTGCACTAGTCATGTATTGAAATATCAATAGGCATGTTCATTCTAGTCTGATCATTAATTCTAGCCAGCCCACATCAGTAAAACTCAATTTGCACTCATACTGCAAATTTGACTGACCTTTGTCCTTAATATAAACTTGTAACTGCTCCAAAAGGTGTGATAATCGTACCTTTTCTTAATGATTTTATGCCACCACTAGCCTCTCAACTAAGACTACGCTGACAGGTGTATGGCACAACATTTTGCCTACTCCCAGCGACAATGCAGCTGACAGCCACACAGAGGAAATCCTACTGACTGCATTGTCATTATCAAGCAGAGAGACCGACATTCCTGAGTCAGGAATTCTGTCATTCCATAGTCTCCCTCGAGATCTCCCTCGTGGGGCAAGTAGAATCAGCAAAGTCTCATTGCCATCATCTCCAGTCCTTAGATCTATGACCTCAGCCTATAACAGCCACAACCCGCCCACCACCTCCTCCTTTCACTGTGAATTCCCTTCTGGCAAGGAATGCAGTGTAATCCCTGTTGCTGATAAATCCGTCATGTCCCTGTGATGGCTCAATGAGGCTCCTCTATTTTTACACCATGAAGGCCAAGTAAAAATCCATTCAGTATGTCAAGAACAGCAGCTGAAAGTTCTGACAAAAAACAAAGATCACCTACAAGTCAAAAAATTTTATTAATACAAAATAAAAATCAGACTGCAGTTATAATTGTTTAATATTTATCATTTGACTTATTTTAAAATATTAAACACTTAAAAGAAATCCTGTGTTAAAGCCCCAACCCATTCCACAAAAAAATAAAATAAAATGAAAAACACCACATTTGCACATGGGCAAACAATTGTCACATACTTCTTGCATTAGCAGTTGTCTACTACTACCCTAGACGATCACGAGGTTTTTGGAGTGGCATGGAATCAATCAGATTCCATGGGGAAGACATTAAAGAAGGGCTGGGCCTTTCCTCCAGAAATCGGTCTCGCTATTCACTGCGTATAGGACCGAAGTGACTGCAAGAATGTCCTTCCGCACCTTAAAGCGCGACTACGCTTGTATCGCAGGGACCCGGGTTGGTGTGTAGGGTTAACATAAAAGGGGGTGTGGTTTAGATCAATAACTAACCGAGTCTACTGTACATTCAAAACACTGTCACGGTACTCACGCAGGTTATACATCGGATAACACTGTCGGAATATATTCTAAATAAACACAGGGATTTTCGGGCGGATTCTGGAGAGGAAATTAGATGTGCTTTTTGCAATTATGAGTGCATTTGTTAGCCCCGAGTGATACCAGAAGGACTTCATACTGTTGCTCGTCTCGGCGCATCTATCAAAGGCAACGTGAGTTGGAGACAATAGTCAGTGCGCAATCATACCTGAAACTACACCGAACCGGATTCCTTTGCGATACTGCGGACACTGTGTCAGAAAGATGATGTGTTGCGGTGGAGTGAAATTTAAAATATAGCCTGTTTTATTTATCGAAGGCTCAGCAAGGAATGAACTGCTCCTCTTAAAATCAGTCAGTCCGTTTTGGGACTGCGACTACCTTACATAACTGGATTTGTTGAACGGCAAGGAACATATTTTCTCCTGACTGTTTCTGCATTATTCAGTGAGTATTTCAAGCAACGACGTTATTTCAGCCTTTGCCATTAGGGATGCACTGCACGGTTCTGCCTCACGCCTTAACCTGTCATCAATTGCGAACAAACAATAGCGTTACGCATTAGGTGAGCGCTGCACAATGTGGGGTTAATGCATAACAGATTGTATAGTGTACACATACGATGGTGCAAACAGCATGGAAAAAAGCAGAATGCGCATCGTGGGCAAGAGATGCTCCTTTCTCTCATTGACATATAATCCTCCCGTCTCCGTCAGCAGAGACGTGCTGACTGAGCATGCTCTAATGTCTATCCCACGGGGACGCGATTAAACACAAATAAAGGACTAAACCGTTCGTCGGCACTTGGACTGACATACTGATAGGGGTAGTCTCAATTTGTGTCAGTGTATTCTTTATCGTCTGTGTTTTAGTATTTTCAGTCCTGGGTGAGAGAACACAAAGAGAAAACCTTCAATGTAACGCACTGAGACGTTTAGAGAAAGGATAGAGCGTTTGGCTGCAAGGTCCAGACTTCGTTTTATTGAATAGCTTGTATATTGACGCCGCACTTCGCGTTCTCTAACTTCAGGCTACGTGAAGATACATTTCGTTGCCTGGAGTAGGCTGATAGCGCCCCTCTGAGTTCGGTTTTGCTGATGGGTCATGTTTCTGTGAAAAAAGGGGACACGTGGGCTAATGTTAGGACAGACATGCCCCTCTGGTAAATATTTAGTAAGCTTTGGAGATGATTTAAAAATATATATTTTTCTGTCTGAGAGTGTCTTTACCATCTGTAATTGTCAATTGTCATGATTAATTATGTGTTTGTTTCATTTTAAACAGGTTTACAGCCTTGCAAGATTTAGAAGCACTGCTGGGTTTTACTGGACATATTTGCATGGACTTCAGACTAAAGCGCAAACAGTCAAACTGCTGCAAGCGGGAAAAGTAGGATTTTTGTGGTCAGAGAAATTAGAAACTAGTCAAGAGTGTCTTGGTTCTCTCTGCTATTAGACCTTGTGGAGTGTGTCCACCTTTCCTAAATCTGCTGCATATGAAGAGTGCTTCCTTGATAAATGCCTGAGGTGGTTTCATACATGTTAAAATGCAGAACGACTGTGTTTCCTCCAACATGTCAGCTCAAAGTCTGAACTTTGATCAAGGGAGTGTGAATGTTGCTTTGCAAGGCCCAAACACGTTCACAGTGGAAGCTGACGTCATCTTTCATGCAGCAAGTCCTGACTCTCCTGGTACATCAATCATCTCTGTGGAAAAAAATCAAGGAGTGTCTGAAGCAGCATATCCCACAGTCTCTGACATGGAATTACTACGAGATGACCCAAGCCTGCATCAACAGTGGACAGAATGGGACACCAACATGCCAGAGGATCAGATGGGGAGCTCAGTCAAAGGTTTATCTGTGGGAGACTGTATGCTCGACGGCGGGTCCAGAGACAGTGGTTTTCAGGATCACGTCCAGCCACTGGACACATCTAAAGCACAAGAACTGTACTCAGACAGAGACCACCACAACTCTGTCCACAAAAACGGGTCAAGGGAGGAGAGCAATGGTGCCAGGCCAAAGGTTCCCTGCAGCCTGGGCCCTTGCTTCAAGAGTGAGACCAAAGACAAGCTGGACAACGCTGTGAGAAGCCACTGTCAGATAATGCAGAATATCAGCTCTGTTTCAGAGGAGCCAGAGTTGACGTCACGTGACCTTGGCAATATGATTAGCATGTCGCATCTCACACAGAACAATAGTGTGCATGGAGCTCCACAGCTGACAGAAGGAAGCACAGGAACCGTCAAAGGAGGCCCTTCATTGAGGGAAAACCCAGACTTAGTCATTGAAGTGGGCGGGCAAAAGATTGAAGCACATAAATCGGTTTTAGCGGAGAAAAGTGACTATTTCAAGGCCCGTCTCTCCCGGGATATTCTTAAAGTGAAAGGCGTCAACTACAAGACTTTGTCTACTTTGATAGACTATGTTTACACATCGCAAATGAATGTAACGAAGGACAATGTGGTGGATGTCATCACTGGAGCCAAGATCCTACAGATCCCTTGTGCCGTACAAGCTGCAATGGATACAATGTCTCAACAGATCACCACTGAGAACTGCTACGAGATTTTAAGTATAGCTAAGAAGCAAAGACTGAGTGAGCTGAAGGAGACAGCCTACCGGTTCATGAGTGATCATTTCCTGCAAGTGCTGAAGGACCCTGCAGTGTACGGCCGTCTCACTGGATCAGAAAGAGATCTCATCCTGAAGTTGAGGATGGAGGGCAAGAAGTGTCTCATGGTGGCCGAGATAAACGACGTCTTTGATCGCGTCAGCAGCCGGCCACAGAGCCGGAACAACAGCCGCCCACAGAGCCCTCTGTCTGTGTCTTCCTTCGAGGAAAATCACATGATCTACTATTACAGCGAAACCACAAAAGACTGGCGGGCACTCATCCTGATGCCAGAGGAAATAAATACAAAGGGCTGTGGAATTTGCACAATGTACAACTACCTTTTCGTGGCTGGGGGTATCAAGGGGTATGGCGACAAGGGAAAAGTTTCTGATAAGGTGTTCTGTTACAACCCCATCACTGACCGTTGGAGCGAGGTGCGTCCAATGAACCAGGCACGGTCGCAGCTCAAGCTGGTTTCTGTGGATGGCTACCTTTATGCTATTGGTGGTGAGTGCTTGTTTACTGTTGAGAAATATGACCCTAGGATGGACAGATGGACCACTGTGGCACCTCTGCCCAAAGGAGCTTTTGCTGTGGCACATGAGGCCACCACCTGCAATGGGGAACTGTATGTGTCCGGAGGCTCTCTCTTCTACCGCCTTCTGAGGTATGACCCCAAGCGGGACGAATGGCAGGAGTGTCCTTACAACAACAGCAGGAAAAGATCCACAGACATGGTGGCTCTCAAGAGCTTCATCTACAGATTTGACATCAACAGGGAGCAAGGTGTGAACGTCTTCAAGTACAACACCATCGTGAAGATGTGGCACGATTGCTCGTCCCTGCAGCAGACCAGTCCCCAGCCATTCAGGTGTGCCGTCATTGGTAACTGCATCTACTGTGTCAACAAGTCGCAGACTCTGCAGTTTGTCGTGGAGGAGGAAAATGCACATTTTATGGAGGAGCTGCTGAAAGCACCAATCGAGGCAAAGGGCATACTGTTTCCATTTATTTTGAGTTTGCCAGACCGGGGGGACAGAAACATGTAATTAGACCATTGCTCTTCCACAGATCTCACAACTGACAAAAAAAAATCTGGAATGGAGAGTGGGATAAAGCATGATTAAATCATTTAAGCTTTACTTTTCGTGGAGTTTGACATGCTCGGTTTAACTGCTCGAAAATAGAATGTCTCTTTGCATGGTGGGAGGAAAATGTTCTACAAGGGCGCCTTAAAAGGACAATGTTTTTGTAACGAAGTCGAGAAGCAACATCACTTATATAATTTTTTTGCTATTTGTTTTCCCGTGTTATGTCAGTTTTGTGCACTTTTGTGACTGTTGTTTGAATAGATGTTTTGAGAACAATTAAGTGTTGGTATCTGCAAGAAACCTGAAGTCACTGCCCATTGTTAAAGATAGCACATCAAAAGTACAACACCAATCTATTGCATAAACACAGGTCCTATGCAAATTATAAGGTGAGATCTGTGATTCCCACAGCTATCTGTTTTAGCACTAAAGCGTGTCAGCACTCAAAAACATAGTGGCTCAGACAGAGCTATAAACATCCCCAGCCAATGAAACGATTGCTTCAGGAGTGTGGAAGAGATGGGTATTTGATTGGCTGTGGAGATTAAATGTCAACAGCTAACTGTGAAACGGAGACACAGACTACACTTTTAACTGTTTAGGCGTCAAAGTACCTAGCACACAATATAGTACCATATGTGTGCACAAATGCAATGCAAATGAACACAAATGAAATGCAATGGACAATATTAGACATAAACTAGAAAAACACTCTGAGAGCGCAGACCTTTGCCAAGGCAATATAGGGTCACTGACACAATATAAATTCCAGAGGGTGTTCCAGATCACCACCAAAATGTAATCATCTGTTCCTTAGCCTAATACCCCTGTTGTCCGAAAATTTAATCCAAATCCGTGCAGTACTTTTCGAGTTATCTTGCTCACAGACAAAGAGACAGTCAAACAGACAGACAGAGAGACAGACAGACAAATGCCAACGAAAACATAACCTCCTTGGTGGAGGTAATAACGGTTTTACCATGATTAACAATACTACCTGGAGAGGAAACCTATCGAAATGTTACAAGTTCATTATACTGATAAACTTATCCAGTTATCCAGTATGTCAAATGTGGGATTAAAATATGCTAGTTGTAAGCACAATGCACTTGATTTGTTCATTAACTGTGGACAATTTTATATTTCATAAGTGACAATGATAAGGGGCCACCATCTCTAGTCCCTTTAATTGTAATCTCAAAACATTGCCAAAGATGGTTTAAATATGGTGCATCTTACAGTGGGTTGCTTATGAGTAAGGTCAGTCAAAAGTCAGGCTCCGTCGACATAAGTGTGCTCACTCAGTATTCAGACAGTGAAGCAGCCTAACAAGAGAAAAACAATTCCATCTCTGCATATGACACTGTCGAAGCAATAACACTGCTCTAATCAGGTTGGTACCACTTGCTGCTATTGTGCAGAACAAGACCACAAGATAGTGGTGCCAGTGTGTTGCTGTAGGGACTGTGATAGCATGGTCAGCTATTAGACAGAGGGGCTTTTATGTAAAGATTGTCAATTGGGCTAGCATGTGGTCTGCTCTTTTCCGTCAATGTTATGCCGACTGTTACACTTTCCCTGCCTTGCTCAAATTAAGAGACACTTCCCTGATCTGAAATTGAACCTGAGGCAGGATTAGGAGCACTAATATAGAAGAGATAAAGCAAGCATACATGCATCACATTTTTTTTGTTCCGTTATTTAGCAGTCAATGATGACAGAATGTTTACTTTAGACTGACAACCTCCACACAAACTGGAATCTTTATGATAAGACTTTACTTCTAAATGCATCTCATAGATTTTATCCATAGCATATCAATAGCACTTTCCATCACCCTTCTGACAGATTTCTATTGTATTGTGTTTATGCCAAATCCCTTTGAACACACATTGCACATACATGATGAAACACCCTTAGCAGTCTACATTTTTTCCTCCCAATACATTGTTTTTCAATATAAATAAGACTTTGATAATGTTGTCAGAGCAACTGAAGTGCTGAGAGACAAAATGTAATACTGCATGTAAGGCTCGGGGGTTTTGCATTGACAATATGGATGTGGTTTGCTAAATGTATTTGTTTGGTATGTTGCTGGCTGGCTGGCTTCATTATATTACAGAATTTTAAAGGGGAGTGAATTTTGGTGTGCTGCTGATGTACATGGCTTGACAAGGTTTTCATTTTGTGGTCCAAGGCTTTCTAACATACTAATGTTATTCTAACTGCTAAATGAACCATTTTAGTGATAAATCAGAACAGAGAATAAAAATACTCAAAATGACGGCTTCCATTTTGAATTATTGAGAGTATGAAATTGTTATTTTTACCCCAATCTTTTTAAAGGCAAGTTATGACACAGAAGTTTCAACTACAAACTATGCCCACCTGTTACTGTTGTAGTTACAAAATCTTAGCTGACACTTTTGTATTACTTATGAAAACTTGTGTTTGTTATATAAATACAGTATTTAGCATTATATTCCAGTATTATATAAAGCAGACACTCATTCAGTATTTTAAAGTAGTTTAATTCTGCACAACCACATGGGCAGATATTGACCACTGATGTTACAGATTCACTCACACCACAACTTTATCACTATGTTTAGCTCAACTCTAAAAGGCAACCTGTTGTCTGTCCTCTGAAACCCTACTGAAGGAACTGTGGAAACTATGTGAAAAGTCAACTATTGTCACAGTTATGTAGTTATACTCTGGGTACCATAGGCCAGCTCTGAAAGATTTCCTTTATTCAGTCAAGTTTCTCAGGTGTCAAGTTTCTCAAGATATATACCTTTATATATTTACACCAATGTGTATTTTTTTGTTTGTTTGTTTTGGAACAGGGTCTTGTTTCAAATAGATTTAAATGTAAATAGCTGACATTTAATTGTGGACTTCAATGGCTAGTTAACAAGTTAAAAAAACATTCTGGTGTATAAAATGTCTCAATCATTTATGATTTACTGATTATAACTGTAACCATACAAACAGATGGTTGGGGATTTACTTTTGATAAAATTTTGAATTAAATTTTACACAGGTACCTTAGATGAAATTTACACAGGTATATGCCCAAAAAGTAAATGCTGCCACCTAGCGGATATGTTTTGTTACTGCCACCTGTTTTTTTGTTTTGTTAAAACATTTTTATAGTTGTTAGAACAGCTACTTAACTGCTAGTTTATGAGGTTCTCTGATGGGAAAAGAACTTGTTTTCTCATTAATAATTTAATTAGACACATGCTATTACAGTCAATCTTTTAGCAGGTGTCCCATGTTCGGCTTTCATCTGGCGTACCTGACAGGGATGGTCCTGAATCACTCAGTTCTGGACACCGAAACTTGGTTCTGGAGAGGTAGTTCACATAACTAGAAGCAGGTGGTTCCCCCTAAAAGACAAAGAACGTGTTTTCAAACTACAACCCTGCTTAGCGTGACACCAGACAAAATGGCAGGATGTATTCATTTGATCTTACCACAGTGAAAGGGGGAATATCATCGGTCCACTCCATGATCTCGTTGTTTTGATTGATGGTGACATTCATGATGCTCTTCCGTGTCTGCCTAGATCTTTGGGCATATGGTATAAGGGCTAGAACAAAGCATGCTGCAACATTAAAAGCTCCGGCGACCACAAAGCCCAGGTTGTAGCTCCCTTTTATGTCATTCATCCATCCTAGCAGACAAAGAGTTCAGTTACCAGTTATGAGGCCACCTCAAAGCCAATCCAAGCCAATTCATATTATTAGACTTACAGCAATACCAATAACACTTCAATTTTACCTGCAAATGGGGGTCCAAAGCAGCTGACTGCATTAACAGTTAGCATGAACCCCCAGGCAACTGGCATATGCTCAGCTCCCATAAGGTCAAAGGTTAGCACGGGGAGCAGGATGTAGTTTCCAGCATCCGCAATACCCAGCAGAAGACCAAAGCCGATGAGAGCAGGATAAGACCGAAGCACTGGGATGAGCAGGTATAAAAGGCCTGCAAAGACACAAGAGTATTGGTCTTAGTGCTCTGGAAGCAGCATGCATTCCCCATGGATCTGGCCCAAATAAATTGCAGATAAAAAAGCAGATATAAAAAGCAGCCAGATATAAATTCAGGGCTCCAGACTACAGACTTTACATTAATTGTGCGCCTTACCATTTTCATTTGGAAGCAGCAACACATCATTTAAGTGCACCAAACATTTTTGCAACAGTGCTGCCAATTCAATACAGCATCTGGACAATTTTCTGGTTGCATGTACGCCCAAATCAGTTGCACCCTACAGCCATGACACCCTATGCTGTGTGCTATAATACATGTAAACTGAATTTCCTTCTCATTTTAGTCAAAGTACTTCAAACAACTACATTTAAGCTGTCTCTACCTGAGCTATCTAAAGCAGGGGTTCTCAAAATGTATTGGACCAGGGGCCCCTCATTTAACGATACAGTCTTATAGCCATTTGTTCAGTTATTCTGTAGCTAAGGTTTTCACAGACCCCCTGGCAATGCGCTGTGGAACCCCTAGGGGTTCCCGGACCCCAGTTTTTAGAAACAAGGCTCTAAAGCATTTGTGCTAGTTTGTGGGGAACCCACCAACAAAAAACACAGAAGCTTGGTTGAAGTAGAGGCGGTTGATCTTCTCTGAGTCACAGACTCTGCCGAAGATGATACGACTGATCATGCTGCTCACGCCCAACACCAGCATGATGTTAGTGGCCTTGTGTACTGGTATGTCGAGCTGTACCGCATGCTTAACCTGTAGCAACAGAGATCCAGTTTATGAGACTTAGGCCCTGTTTATACATATCTATATATTTTTAGAAATTTTATTTTTAGAATTTTTATTTGTTTCGGCCTCTCGTTTACAGGTAAAGGATATTTTGCCACCTCAAACTGATATTTTTTAAAGCAGCTTTCAAAGTGGACATTTTTGAGTATTTTCTGGATTCCACTGGATGTGTGTCAATGCAAAAAAAAAAAACAGATAAAAAAATCTGTTAATTAAAATAACTAGATACGTGTAACAGGGCCTTAAAGTGGGTGAGGGAAAAGCAGACATGTACTTGATATTTCAGACAGGTTTTAAGGCAGGAGTGGCAAGCACTTACCAGATGCACATAAGGGATAAAAAAGCCAAATTTACACAGTCCATTGGCTAGCACCCAGATAAGGAAGACTGTGTCTTTCCACAAACCAAGGTCAACCACAAATTTCCTTAAAGGTGATGTTTTTAAAATGTCTGCAACACTTCTTTTGTAACCTGCAATCACAATACCAAGTGCAAATACAAATACACATTAAAAAGCATACACGACTAGATATTTTCAGTACTGAGGCCTAA
This sequence comes from Tenualosa thibaudeaui, assembly GCA_027481765.1. Taxonomy (NCBI): domain Eukaryota; kingdom Metazoa; phylum Chordata; class Actinopteri; order Clupeiformes; family Clupeidae; genus Tenualosa; species Tenualosa thibaudeaui. The sequence continues at coordinate 14,556,728 of JAIFZK010000013.1, forward strand.
AAAGTTCACGGTTTGATCACATGCAGTAAATGTTTTACAGGATTTACCAGGTGCTATTGGCAAAACTGACTTATAGGCCTAACTGAAGTATATGTTTTCTATCAACATATACATAGCCAATTGACCATGGCATGTCAAATGCAAGGTTGTTAATATAATGTTATGATATTCTGCCGTGAGTAAATCCTCTGTAGTACGCACAGGAGAGGTAGAGTACCTTTTGGACTGAGGGGCAGGTAGGTGAACCCTGCTACAATGCACAAAATCATGGAAGTAGAGAAGATCCGCAGACTCCGTCTCCAGCCGAATGTGTCAATGAGGTACTGGTGAAGTCGGGTCTGAACCAAAGCTCCTGCTGCACCACCAGACATCACTATTCCAGTAGCCAGGGCTCGATTGCTTGTGAAGTACTGGCTTATCATGATCATGCCTGCCAGACACCAAAGAAAACTTAACTTACATGGACAACATGAGCTGCAACCAGACTATAGCAAAAGATTAGTAAATGAAGCGAGCAAAATACAATACACTGGAAATATAGAATACACCGGCTTCTTACTTCATTTGTCGTTGGTTGAATATATTCAGAGGAAACCTAGTCATTTAGTCAACTAAGTACAAACAAACCTGGTGTGAAAGCAAAGCTTGAACCCACTCCTGTGAGAAAGCTGTGTGTGAAGAACATGAGACCAAGGGAAGAGGCATAAGAGGAGCAGATGATGGAGATCATGATGATAATGGATCCAATTATGGAGATTTCCCTTGCGCCATATTTCACAGTTAGTTTCCCCGATAGTGGGCCACAAATCATGATGAAACCATAGCTGATGGAGCCAACCCAGGCTGGAAATCAGGTCAATAGACTACATTTCAATGTTCTCTTGTATTTTTTCCTTCTTATCAACTTTTACATTAATGTTTAATTTCAAACTATTTTCTTTCAGTTCTTCTTTCGCTTTCTTTCGTTAAGTTGTTCACTGACTAACCTTGAACCTGCTAGCATAAGCCAGGTAATGTCTTGCATTTCAGAAATGCAATGGGTTACAAACGTTTTCAGAATTACATTTGTAAAATAATAGATGTCCTTTACTACCTACGACACATAGCTTCAAGACATTTTCCTCTTGGCTGGTTAGCAGTATTGCTATGTGAGCGTAGTTTTTCAAGGATTTTCATAGCCTCGCTAGCATAGCTAAGGCAGTTCAAAAGTAGGAATGCAGCGAAGTAACAGGTTTATTAGGCCTAACAAATGCGCACCAATCAATGGAGTTAAGCTTAGCTTTAACTTTACTCTTACCTGTCCTTTGGCTCGTCTCTCCAAAGGTGTTAAGAAGACTAATAAGGTACACTCCAAACGAGTTATGATAGCCCAATACCAAGACATTATATATAAAAGATGAAAATACAATCACCCAACCCCAGCCACCATCTGGAGGTAGTCTGATAACAGGTGTGCTGCTTTCGGGTGGCGGTATTTCTCCATCAGAATAAAAACGCCTGAATGGAATAATGCTGCGGAAAAGCTGCATAATTTAGTTATTAAAACAACTATCCATTTGGTAATAACTTAGCGCCATAAAGATAGGTCATGTATCTGTTCATCAATCGGACAGCTGTCTTTCTACAAGCACCTGTGCAGCATTAGCATTGCCTTGTCTGATTTCAGCACAGGTAAATTAGGCACTGCAGTCATTTAGGTTAATTTGTTTACAAACTATCAAAGTCTAGCCAGTAACGACTTGGAAAACTTGTTTAAAATTTGTTTCAATTCACTTTGGCGTAATGAATTCCCTTTTTTCGATAATTACCCTTGTCACTGTGGGTAAGATAACCTGCATCACCAACTTTAAGCGTTGCCACAGAGACAACTCTCACGCATGAACGTCTAACTTGGCATGACGACACAACAATCCAAGGTTCTCCCCCATTAATCTGTGAAGATCTTCGTCACACTCTTCTTTTCTTTGTCTTCCTTTAGTGTTTAGCTTAAAACACTTTATCCAGCAGACAGAGCTTGAGAAAATGTAACCGTCACTGGGTTCACTTTATTACCCATCTTAAAAACAAAGTAGCTAAAATTATCTATTTAACACCAAAAGACAACATAAATTCTTGGCATCATTAGGTTAAGTTGGAATATTATGTGTAACTAGTTTGGAGAAGGCCAAGATGTGAAATGTTAGTATCACAAGAAACGTTGTATTTAAGAACCCAAGCCACTAAGTAGTTAATCATGTTTAATACATAATTCCATGGGTGTTATTTCATGGTTTTCAGTTTTGTTCTAACAAAATGTCCCTTTTTAGGATTAGTTTTACAAGAGATATTTTTCTTCATGTTGCCTTCATAGGAATAAACATTAGCTTATTGCTGGGAAGCTGACAGAACAAATCTAGATCACATTTCGTCTAACATTTGATTATTTTCAGTTCTTTTTTATCTGATGTGAAGAACACTGGATAGATCCTCTCCCCTTCATTGAAATTCATGTCTTTCCAAGTGTAGATGACAGCTTTGGACACCGCATTGTAAAAGGAGACCCACTTCTCATCAACATCCACACACACTCCCAGTACCTCAGGTACTGGGACGTCAAGAAAAAGCTTATTCTTTTCAAGAACAGATAAATAAAAATGCTTTTCAAGGCACCAGTATCCCTGAACCATAGAGATGGAAAAGGAACCTTGTCTTTTGGCTGAGTCTCTGGTTACTCCAATGGTCCAGTATTTGTTTACTGCCACATGCCAGAAATGGCGACCAGCATCGAATCCCTCACTTGCCAATACACCTGACAAGTATGTAAATCTGTGTTGGTCACCGATGCCATCTTTCTCTGTTTCACTGCAACTGACCTGCCTCCCATCATCAGACAGAATGAGGTTACAGTGAGCTGTGTCAGGATCCAAAATCACCTCACCTTTCAAGAAAAACACACTGTGAATCAAACTGTTGTATTACAATAATGATGAAAAGACCACAAACCTACTACAAACCTACCTCTTTAACAGCTATTACTTTAAGACAGATCCATTTTTATCACATTTATTTAAAAATAAAAAAATAGCAGAGTTCACAGGCACTTTTCTAAACATACACACACACACACACACACACACACAGCATTCACCACTCCAAGAGCCTTTGCCATGTCCAGAGAGGGTGCAGATTAGAGGCAGTGTCAGCTGTTACATACATGGCTTAGCTGTCCTTCCCTTGTGGATGTATGCTGGGGTTTTGGATTTGATGACCCTCTCCTGTTCTTGTTCTTTCTGGGTACTGAACTCCATCTTCACATCATCACTCAGCCTGCTGGAGCCATACTGGGAATAGATTGGACTCCTTATAACTTCTGCAGGGAACAGGTGGGTGAGAGTGAGTGAGTGGAATGATTTACCAACCTCTATATGGGAAGCCAGCCACACACATTTTTTGTCAGATAATAAACATTTTACAGTCTAGCTTTCACTAAATGTGGAAAACAAATTGAATGTACATGTTTTGGAACTTGAGATTAGTTCTGAGAACTATAAATAAATTAGCTGTGGGAAATTCCTTGCAAACTGTCACGTCCATAATGCCATGGTATTTGTATGATGCTAATGATTATGTGAAAAGTTTCATAAAATTTATTCTACAACCAAGAAGAATGAATGCTCAGATTTTATAATTATCATTCACATCATACCATGGCATTGTGTTGGAGCTATCAACGTGACAGTTTTGCATGAAATTGGCCTTGTATTAACTTCATGTTATGCCCCAAACAATTAACATCAGCATAATGGGGAAATTAAATGTCATAATTATATTTATTATATTTTAAAAGTTGATGGCAATTGCTGCATTGGCTCAAATGACCAATTAGTTAAAAACATCTAACAAACATAGCGCATCTTACCCCACACTCCCTTCGTTGATGACCGTTTAAACTTCATTGACAAATTGTGGGTTGGTTTCTCCCTGTCTAACCTGATACGGATGGCAAAAGAGGTGGTGATCCAGCATTATTTTTGGCAATTGCTCTTGAAAATAAAAGCTTGTATATATTCTTTAAGCATGTTTTATAGGCTACTGTTCTCTTGAACTGATAGTACGCATTCATATGAGTGTGGTCCATACTTTTAACCATACTAATGTGACTTTCTTTGCAGGGCATCATTTGAATCACCAGAACACAAAATTCTGTGCCATTCATTCATTATTGTTTGTCATCAACACAACAAATATGTTTACTTGATCAATACATGATCAATCACAAAATACTTAAGGCATTTTAGAAAAATGAAGTGGTCTTGCCATCCATTTTCTAAATTATTATTTACATACAAAACAGCAGAGTGGTGTTCTTGTGATCTGACCCATCATCTCTCATGAAGTTTTCAGGAAGATCCATTGAGACATCACTCATAGACATATAGCTTGCAGATGGTGTCATAAAGCTCTGCTCTTCAAACAGACTTTAACAAACAATTATTAATTATAATAATTGGAAAACATTAATCAGATATTAATTAATGTGTTCCCATTAAAAATTTAAATGATGTACCAAATGTGAGCTCACCAATCAGCATTGTTTTCCTTTAATGTTTCCATCTGGGACAGCATGTCTAATAGGGGCACAACAGAAGCACCAGGGAGAATGGGTTCTTGACGTGTGAATGTGGAAAAACATTAGTTGCAAACCATCAGTTAGGTTGACAATATTGAGCATTATCAGAATTTTAGTCTGGTAACATGAGACACATATTTGATTATAAAGCATACAGGGGGGAAATGTCAGAGGAAAAGGCCTGGGATAGACCTACATGTTTTTGTTGTTGTTATTGGTGGAAGGTGATGTGTATTTTCAGGTAGGACAGTGGAGATAGGAAGAGAGTAGGTGAGAGAGAACTGACAGGATCTGGAAATGACTCGAACATGGTCCCCAATGGGCACCGGGCCTGTTTTATTGTACGGGCACTATAACCAGTTGCACCACACCTCCCCCTGACCTACACATTATTGGCCCAAACACATGCTAACCAGGCATATAGCCTAGTAGCTCCAGACTCAATTTCCCATCCTGCTCCATTTTTTGGGCATGGCAGATTCTGGCTGACTTCCAGGCTTGTCATGTAATGGTGTTCAAAGAACAAAGAATGCACATAAAACCAGTGTAGCTATAGTAAAATTTAATGCTGATTATTCTTGTTATCCTTGTAGTCAATGTGGTAGAATGCCTCAGCACATCAGTCACAAAACCACAATGACTAATATGAAATGCACACACAGCAATGTGAAATATGGACATGCACAGCACATCACAACTTGTCATTGCAGTAAGCATGTATTAGAGCCATCTATCATGTGACTTTTTTTTTTTACCAAGATTACTTGTATTAAAATGTCAGCATTAACTCAAGCGAACAGTGGTAAGCAAGTCCCAGCGTGGAATTTTTCTTACTCACCCGATGGAGAAAACATTTTGTTGTGCAATGTTATGGAATGTTGCAGCAATGGTTCTCAATCCACAAAGACTGTACAATTATGTTTTGTTTGTAGAAGTTTCTTTTTAATTTCTCTTGCTGCTTCTGCACAACAGACCGAGTAGGAGACCGACTCAGGAAAAGAGCGGGAAATTGTAGCGGATCTGAAACATTTTCCCCACCCAGTAACAGATAGACAACCAACCAGCAGACACTCAACCAGACAGACAACCAACAAAACCAATGTTGTTGTCAGCCAGTATTCCAGTATTATGGTGCAGGCTTTTTAAAAACATGGCTAACAAGCTAAAGCTAACCCTCCAAATCCTGACCACGTGGTTAGAGGACTACACCCTGTAGAAGGCTGTTGGAGCCACTAGACACGGATTGCCACTCAGCTCACTTTCATAAGTTTACTACATATCTCAAGACTCTGTGAAGATTCCGTCCAGAACCTGCATGTCTTAAAAACCCTACACTCTCTTGCAATACTCCCTGAAAGGGGTCTTATGCAAATCCTGGTCATCTAGAGTTAGGATACAGAAGTGTTTTAATCAGTAGACAAACAGGAGGCTGTCAATTCCTGTAACAGAGACTACCGGAGAATCATACTAGAGGGATTCATTCCTCTCAAACCTCTCGCAAGCGTAGACATGCATAAATAAAAGGATGGGGTGTGGTGTGAATAAGTTGAATGGATAAGAGAGGATTAACTAAAGTTACTTATAAAAGTATTTATTGTCATATTTACATCACTGATTTACTTATACAAAACATATTGAAAAGTAACAAAGAACTTCTATTCCATTTAATTTCAGATGTTCACATACCCAACAACTAGAGTTACAGTCACATATACACTCACACACAAAGCCATCACACATACTCCCCACAGTCTGAGATGATGACTTTCTGTTTGGGCTTGCCATCTTTTGTTCCTTGTGCCTGTAAATTTTAAAGGGAGACACTTTCAATCATTATAATTCATCAACATTTTTTTCATTTCTTTTTGGTATTTGCTATTATTGTCGCTTTACAGTCTTTTTGAACCAAGATGCATCATTATTTTGGTCTTTCTATCACACTTAAATAAGAACACTTAGACTCACTAAATTTAACCTTCCATGATAGCCTTCCAGGTTCCTTATTTTCCTTATCTGTACCCTACATATTTGATGAATTCACTGCCACTCACCTCAATAGCACGCACCACATCCATACCCTCAATGAGCTCACCAAACACCACATGTTTGCCATCAAGCCAGTCTGTTTTGTCACATGTGATGAAGAACTGAGAGCCATTGCTGTTAGGCCCAGAGTTGGCCATGGACAACTGGCCTGAATGAACAAAATTATAGCAGGGCTTAACAAGAAAGCCTTAAAATCAGCACCACCTGTCATCCATACAATTTGCCAATGTCTTTAGTAGTAAATATTTTTTAAAAATCGTTAAAGAAGTAGTTAAAATTAGCCCTCCCACCTCACACACAAATACGCAGTAGATGGGTCTTACCTGGGCCAGTATGTTTGAGCACAAAGTTCTCATCATCAAACTTGCGCCCATAGATGGACTTGCCACCTGTGCCGTTGTGGTTGGTGAAATCTCCCCCTTGACACATGAACTGTGGGATCACTCGATGAAAACTGCTACCTTTGAAACCAAAGCCCTTTTCATGGGTGCACAGACAGCGAAAGTTTTCTGTCAAGATAAAAACCCAACGACAATAGGTAACTATATGGTAAGACAAACAAAATCTTTCGCTTGCAAACCATTATTTCCCCTGTCTAAAGAGACACGATCGAAGAAATTAACAGGATCCAACATAAGGATTTATATGTGAATGGCTGACTGAAGGCTTTGATGCTTGAACTTGCTGTGGACAGTTGTGACGAAGATGAGTACAGCATTAGGAGCATTAGGCATTTTTAAAACATGATGGTACATTGCAGCTATGGCAGGACCCAAAATACAGAAGGGATTTGGATCGAAAAAACAAAAGAAAATGGATGCACATAAATAATGCAAGAAACATATTAATGACCTGCCGTCATGGGAACAATATCTGCTCGCAGCAGAAAGCGCATTCTTCCGGCTGGTTTGTTTCCAATCTTGACATCCATGTAGACCTGGGGGTTGCTCCTTCCCTTTTTGGCTGGAGGCTCACCCTGAGAAATGCAAAAAACAAAACAAGACAGTTTTACAAAATGGCCCCTTCACTTATTCCAAAAGACCAATATGAGCCATATAAACAAGACCAAACCCTGGAGCTTGTCTAAAAACTAATAGAGCAGGATAATACCGACCTATGCATGCAAAAACATTGCCCACTCCAATGGACACTGACAAAAACATACTGAATGTAGCAGCAAAAAGCACGCACATCCACATCTCAATAAAACTGGGTGCTGGACCACAGACCTAAGTAAGTAGGCGAAAAATGTCCACACCACCACTTCATGCTCCCAAAAGTTTGTTTACTCATAATGTTGATGGGCAAGACTACAGAAATTTTGTTTATGTTAAGAGTAAACAAACTTTTGGGGTCATGGAATGATGTTTCAGACTATTCTTTCTCCTACTTACTGATAAAAACACAGAAAGATGCTAACTGCCATCTTTTGGGGTATGTTGTTGATTCTGTGAATGTTTTTCCATTTCTTCTAACTCCAACAACAAAATTGCACCGTGCACAGCCAGGGAGACAAATGGAAACAAGTCCATTACAAGTATCATCACATATACATCACATATACATCACATATACACTGAAAATGTATCTAAAAATCAAACAAAAAGTTGTTACTAATTAATACATTGGTGAACTGTTGTTGCAAATTGAGCATGTTAAATAAAAAGTACATTCATAAGTGACCAACAGCATCAGTAGTGTCTTACTTCCTGTGTCGTTGTGGTATTGGCTGGTTCTCCACTAGCTGATACAGCCTCTTCGTTCTCTTCTGTAGTCTTGCCAGAAAATTTCTTCAACCAGTCATCATCAGACCAAACTGATAATACAGACACAATATAAACAAACTTAATAAACAGCCGCTAATACACTTCTATGCATACATTATACACTGTCAAGTGGAAGATGACATTTCTATGCACACAGAAAAGAAAGAGTTGTAATGTGGCCCACAAAGACTGAGCCTTGTAATGTGTTGCACACAATTGCACAAATTGATTCACAAAGATGAAGTCAGCGTCCACTAGAAAAGATCCAAACAAGTTTCCCCCAGAGCTAGACTGGAAAAAAGGCCTACCTGGACGAGAGGACCCCTCCTTAATCCTCATTGGTTTGGCGATGTTTACTCTGATGGTCCTGCCAAACAGCTCTGATTCATTCTGCAAATCAGTGCCAGTATTACATGTAGACCTATAGACAGTAAGCATCCAAGAACCCCTACAGTACATTTGTGCATTTTTTGCAGGTAATAGGAGGGGAGAGTAGAGGCTACACTAACCATGTTATCAATTGCAGCTGCAGCATCCTGCAAAGACAATGCAAAAAGATCGTAATTGTAGGACAGACACCTTTAATGCATGTATGCAATCCAAGGAAATTATGTTCTTGACTGATGACCTCTAGATGGCGGTCTTTACTAGTTGCCAAATTTAATTTCATACATTACCAAAATCAAACCCTTTATTTCAGTGGTGAACAAAATGCAAATTACTAACTTAACCATGGCAGGAAATTACAACAGTATCCAACTATACTATACTATAAGAAATCGAGCAGTCACTAATCCAAGTATATTAAAATCACCCACCTCCGCAAGCTCGAATTCAATGAAAGCGAATCCTCTGTGCTTTTCTGGGGGAAGAGATGCGCAAAATGAATCGCTGGCTGAGAGATGTGTAGAGGGATATTTGTAAATAGCTTGACCGACTTGGACAATTTACCTGTTTCATAATCCAATGGAATTTGAATGTCCGTAATATCACCGAATGGAATGAATGCTGCATGTAATACTTTCTCATCCACCTCCTCTGCAAGGCCACCTAGTTAACAAAAGGCAATTGAAAATGTGACGTGACAGAGTAGGCTATGGTCTATACGAGTATATTTAATTAGATCTAAACATAGGTTATGATAAAGAGCTGTTAATTGTTAGCCTACGGACTTTCAAACAGTGCCAACTTTGAAAGTATGTTAACAACAGAACGAAGGATAACGTCGCTAATTGTAAGCCTCCCATCTCTTCTAGCCCAATGGGTTTTGCGCAGTTAATAAATTAACAACACAAAGTTATTGTCTTATTATTTTACTAACCGACATAAAGTACACGTTTGGCCGCCGCCATGGTTTTGTAAACTTTAACCTTTCACCCCTCTAGTTCGTGTTTTTCTTTTTTGCAACTGCTACAGTCGTCTTTTTATTGCCACCTGTTGGAGTGGAGTTGAAACGTTTAATGTAAGTCAGTCCTTTTGCAAGGCTGTTTCACTTCTACCCCATGCCTAATGTTGTGAGAGGAACCAGATGACTTAGGACCTTGGTGGAAGATGGTCCTTTGAGAAGAATATTTCAAACAGTTTAAAGTTCAGTCTAAACTTTTTACTTGTGTAAAAGCTATAAAAATTTATAGCTTTGTATTTGTCTACACTAAATAGCTTTTCCACCGATTGTCAGCCTTAATTTAACACAAATTTAATATGATTAGTATGTCTATGAGCCATACACTAGCTCTTTGTTCTCAAAGTGAGGGTAGGCCTCTTGAAATAAACACAAAAGGCTTGAAAACTTCCCACTCTCCATAGTGCATAGCAGAAAAAAACTTTGAGAACCACTACTGCACTAGCTAAACACTTGTTTTGGGAGCATGAAAGTTAGGGATGTTTGTTTGGCTGTTAAACTAACATGTAAAAACACCTTTGCAGGCACACCACTGAATTCCAAAAGTAAAATGCTGTGTGTCTACAAATAAAAGACAAGACAGTGAGATTAATTAGATGTTGTATTCCTTTATTTAGATTGCCACACCATCCAGGATATCATCTGGGGATGGAAAATCCAGTGATATCAATCAAATCAGCAAACACGCAACTCTCAAAATTAAGGGAAAAAAAGAACAATGTTTCTTTCTTTCTTTTTAGAAAAAAATGCCTGTCTTCCTGGCCACTATATAGAGGTATATCCATTTGAAAGGAAAACCTCATTTTTTTATAATTTGTAAGGAAGTTGTATGCAATCAAAAATAATTACAGAAATGAAAATCAGATCTGTAATACATTTTCAAGTATATTTTTATATTTCTTTTTTCTCTTTTTTTTAAAGCATTTTTATTAAGTTGTTCAGTTGATGCCCAGGCGCACATGGTGACTTCTGCTCCATCCACCTTTTTTTTAGCAAACCTACAAGAGAGAAAGGTGCTGTTACATCATCAGAGAGTCACTATTATATTTTAATATATTGATAACTGCTTTGAACTACAAGCCACCTTATTTCAGTTTAAGAATGTATGTCAACACAAAATAGATCCAAAGTTTCTACAAACTACATTGGGCTACATACGACACATAAGTAATTTCAGTAGAGACAGATCTGTAATATGTTTTGCATCCTCTTACACATCATGAAGAGGCTGCTGCTGTTGTAGCGTTGACTCCAACTTTCTGTGTGGCATCCTTTTTTGCCTGATGAGCCTGGAGCACAGCAACAGCCTCTTCCACCTGTAGAAAAAAATATAAGACCAGCAATTAAAACGGATTCTTAGCATATGTAAATATTAAAGACATCTATTAAAAACATCTTTCTTAAACTGCTGGCAGAGTAGCTGTCACTGACCCCAATTATAGGCTACTGTACATTTACTTTTACATATAGTTACATAATACAGACAACTGCTTCTTCTGAATAGTTAGCTATAGCACCTTGACATAGAAAATGGATAGAAAAGAAATAATGCCAGATTATTTGTTGCTTGTTTGTTGTAATTGGCTACCTTGCTGCGCAGGGACTCGTGGGATTCCAACATGTGCAGTAGCTCAGAATTGTCAATCTCCAGCAACATCCCAGTAATTTTCCCTGCCAGGCTGGGATGCATGGCCTGGATCAGTGGGAACAAGCGTTCACCTAAAATAAGGGGAAACATTTACATTTCACAATGACACAAATGCAGCTTAATGTCGGGGGAAGTGGAGCTGCAGCCACAGTACCCGTCGAGGATTGTTGAAGTTTATGTATTTATCGTGTGGGAATGTGTCCAGGTGACACAGAAAGCAGAACATCTCGGCAGAGGAAACAGTAAACTCAGTGGTGGGAACTCTTCACATTATGTGTTGAGCAGCAACCTATTGCATGCTTAATCACAAGCCTTCCCATTATTGACCTGTCTCACAGCTTGGTTCACACCATCACCATTAGAATACATAAAAGATGCCCCGTCTCTTTATTTGTTTGATGATGGCTACAGTGCAGCCCTGTAGTGGTGACATGAACTACTCACCCAGCATCTGTTTCTGCTCCTGGGGAGGTGCAGCAGCAAGCATAGAGGCGGTGAGAGGCTCCTGGCCCTGCACATGAACTGCTGGTTGAGCCTAAAGCAAGAGGAATACAGCACAAATCACAGCTCAACAGTGGTTTTTGTTTTGTTCATCACACCTTATTTTGATTGATGTCATTGTCAAGACTTTGCTGATAAAATGAGCTTAATGCTCAGCCAACTGTCCCTGAACAAACAAACACTGATAATGATTTCCTATCCAGTCCATTAACTTTACATATCCACGTTTTGCTCAGGCATATCCAAGTAGCAATTGAGGAATACTGGAAACACAGCCAAATTTCTTAGTCTTAAATATATTTTACCTGTTGTAAGGCAATGGGTTGCACCACCTGTGGTTGTGTGTTGCGAACTGTAGTGGCATATTTGTATGGTGGCATGGCACGTGGGGTTGTCATTCCCATGGAGGGACGAGGACCCAATGGTTGTCCAGTGCTCCCTGCAGATTAACAGAAAAACATGCAATGATGTGTCAGCCTACTTATAATGTCATTGTTAGTAATTTAGTGTTGTCTTACTCTTACTCAGAATTTAAAATAGGAATTGTCATAATGGATTTCAGCCATTTTGCTGCTTTTCAAGTGTCCTTGTTGCCCTTCCCCATTCTCTGGATCATTTCAAAAACTTTGGTTGAAGCTGGTTTTCCCAGTGTAGTCTTACTCCTATCCTTGACAGTACAGCTTATATTTGGATATAAATGAATGTCAGAGACATGTTGCTCCTTACCGACTCTCTGGGCTCCAGCAGGGATGCCCCTTGGGCCTTGAGTACCAGCACTGGGGGCCATATGTCTCAGGTTGGCACGAGGACCTGGTTGGCGCAGAGAGTTAGGCATACCCTGGAAACTACCTATAGAGTACAGAATCAAAAGTGCACTATCACTGGCCCGCTCCAGAAGGTATGGTTCAATGGTTCAATGACGGGGCTATAAGGCCATATTATTCTATATTTGATTCATAATGGTGTCTGACTCAGGTTTTCAGTTCAAATTCTTTACCTTGTCCTCGGCCACCTTGCTGTTGCCAACGTGGGTTTGGCCGCATCTGGGCGAGCTGATTGGGTGCATAGTATGTGGTCCTGTTCTGAGCCTTAGAGGGGAGGATAAATAGAGGAATATGAAAAAGTAATTTTATTTGTGTGTGTGTGTGTGTGTGTGTGTGCGTGTGTGACTGTGACTTATTTCAGAATCAAAGTCCCATCTCATTCTGTTCCCTTTTTACTAATGTGTCCTCTTTTCATTGTATGGCACTTGAAATGATGCTTTCCTAATTTCAGTGTTCATCATCAGCAAATTGTATTTTGTTGTGCTCATTTGTTTTGGTGTTTGAAGCTACTTAATGCCTTCTTCATATCTTAGTCACTCTAAGACTTAACTCAGCATTAAGGCACACACCAACTGGAGAGTTATATGGGTAATTCCACACAAAACTGTCACGTCCATAAGAGCAACACAATGCCATGGTATGGTATAATGTGAATGATGATTGATCATTGACCATTCACTCTTCTTGGCTGTAGAATTAATTTCATTCTTTTCACATAAGCCTTCACATAACACAGACACCATGGCATTTTGTTGGCGTTATGGACATGAAATGTTTTTTTTTTCTTTTTATGCTATTTTAAAATTAGAGTATTAATTTAAAGTCAGTAATCTTAAGACTGCTATTGACACACTGTGCTCACCTGTGGCACAGCTGGCATGAAGTAGCCGCTGGCAGGCTGGAACTGGTTGATGATGGCGTTGGCTGGCATGGCCCTCATACCAGCGATGCGCTGCATGTACTGGTTTGTGAGGTGGGCCTTGCGCTCTTCCTTTCGCTGGGCCAGGGCCACGTAGAGGGGTTTGGAGCCCACAATGCGGCCGTTCATCTCCGTCACGGCCTTGGTGGCCTCCTCAGGGGAGGAGAAGCAGACGAATCCAAAGCCTTTGGAGCGTCCTTCCTCCAGCATCACCTGCCGGTTTGTCATGTGGAATGGAGGTCAGTGATTGCACACACACACACATACATACACACACACACACACACACTTGGAGTTGCTGCCCTTTAAGTGTTTGTCTAAAACGTTTCAGGTTAGGTTAGGTCAACAAGAACAGCATATGCATATTTTCTGAGCAGGGCTGAAGCCCATTGGTGATCTGACTACTACTGCAGGCTAAATGTTAAAACAAGGACCAATCATCATCATCATGGAGCAATCTTTACCTAGACTGACGTAATGTGTTCTCACCTTGGCACTGGTTATGGAACCAAATGGTGAGAATTCTTTCCGCAGCTTCTCATCATCAATGGTGTCATCCAAATTTTTGATGTAGAGGTTTACTCCCTGAAACAAGACATGGTTATATTTAAAAGTAATTTGTAAACTTTTGTTAACTTGAAGGACACAGAGATAAATGTGAAGGTGAATTAGGTTCATTGTATTAATATGATGCTTGTCTTTATCAGCATACTTAGAGTAGTTGCTACAGTATGTGACACAGTAATGCACAGTAGAATTGACTTGTCTGAAAGATACAGGGTTTGTGAGGAACACAGAGTCCAGCAAACACGGGAAAGACTTTCAGCTCTATCTCCCTGCATTATCAATGATCTGGCCACTGTCACACCATGATCACTTTCGATACAGGGTAAGATCACAGTACATTTATGGACAGGTAATTCTGTCTGACATTTATACAGGTACTGTATATACTGCATTTTTTTCGTTTCTGCACTCACCTGGTATCTACTTATCCTCTCCTGCTTGAGTTGTTCAAACTTCCTCTTCAGCTCCGCCTGTCTCTCCATCTTCTTTTGGGCCCGTCCCACAAACACTGTCTTCCCATTCAGTTCTGTGCCGTTCATCTCCTCTACTGCCTGAGAGAGCACTACAGTTACCTTCCATCATTCTCCATCTGACTAGATCTGAGGGTCGTACAGTAAAATATCTTACTCTAACTAAAGTTAGTAATACTTGTAAATACTGAACTGATAAATCAAGATTGACTTTGTGGTCGTGTAGCAAAAACATTGTGGATGATATGATGGTCAGTCAGTAGTAATAGTGTCATAGGACAATGTTTACCTTATTGGCATCTTCATGTTTCTCATAGCTGACAAAGCCAAAGCCCCTGGATTTTCCTGTGGCGTCAGTCATGACCTTGACACTCAGAGTCTTGCCTGTCAGACAGGTGAAAGAAAAAAAATTATAACAGCGCCTTTCTGTTGGGAAGTTTTTCAACAGAACACATTAGTGCTGTGTCTAGCATCTTCACAACATACCGTATTTATCAAAGAGCTCTTTCAGCCTGTCATCATCCATGTCCTCTCCAAAGTTCTTGATGTAGACATTGGTGAATTCCTTTGCTTTGGCGCCGAGCTCTGCTTCTCTCTCCTTCCGAGATTTGAAGCGTCCCACAAACCTGAGGAAGGACAGACCCACACAGGCAAAAATGTAAAGACAATCTGGGATCGTATGAAACAAGGAACCATTTCTGGCAGTCAGGGACGTATCACATCAACAGCAGGACCGTTTTTGTTGAAGGAGTGTTTGGGATGGGGGTGTTTGACAGAACACTGAGGAAGAAAACACGTCAGACACAACAGCGGAAGGTCCTCTTGTGAACCTCCACTGCAATGTTAATGGTATTTTGTTAAGACAGCAGGTACATGCTGCACAAACAGGAGGATGCTTTAGGAAAGAGAGAGAGAGAGAGAGAGGTGGTGTCCTGAGGAACTGCAGAAGGAAAAGCCCAAGGTGGGGAGGGGTGTGTTTTTTGATTTCTCTGCTTTTGTCGCAACAGCTCCCTATGCTGGGACTGTACCTTTCTACGCCGACCTCTCCCATTCCGTGCTCCAGCAGTGTATTCCTGCATTCGCGCCATCACTAAAACACACAAGCGTGGTTACACACAAGACAAACAAACAGAAACAGATACACACATACACAAACACACACACACACATACACACATACGCACACACACACACACACACTTATTCTCACACTCATGTGAGAACATTCAGCTGGCACAGGAAAGTTAAGAGAGGCCGTGTTATTTGTTGTGCGTGTGTGTGTGTGTGTGTGTGTGTTTGAATGTGTGTGTCTGTATGTGTTTGTGTGTGTATGTGTGTGTGTGTGTGTGTGTGTGTGTATGTGTGTGTGTGTGTGTGTGTGTGTTTTCCTTTATGTCAGGGCACTGCAAAACATATTGACAAACTTGTTAGTCTCTTGGTAAGCACTACAGGCCACGCAGAAAAAAAACAATGAGCAACACAGACACCCAAAGGAATGTTTGGGCTTCATGCCCAGCACAGGATTAAAGTTGACACTCTGCTCCACGTGCACTGTCTCAAGCATTTTGTTTCAACAACATCAAATGCCTTCTGATAAGGGGTGATTTGTGTAGACAGATAAATGTGTGACAACACCATGTGCTTCTGATAAGGACATAGCCATGGGCCAGTTCCCAACCCCATGACCGTCTGGATACTCACACCTTGCGGTCGTTCAGAAGCATGCCGTTCATCTTCTCGATAGCACGGTCGGCTGCATCTTGTGTCTCGAAGTGCACAAACGCATATCCTTTGGATCCATTTTCATCGCACACTACCTAAAATAAAGAAATGAAAGGCTCTCCTGTCACTTCAAGAGAAAATGACAGAAGCTAAACACTAGGCCTCCTCACTAACTGCCCTGGCCATGAGAAGATTGTTTACAAAAACAAGATATATTGGTCACTCGATGACCCAAGGGGTCACATGGCCTTTAAAGAAATGAGATCATGTTCACATTCTTTCATGTGTGCAACTGTCTACTGATACGCACATTATACACACGCACACACACACACTGAATTCCCTCCTTTGAAATACTCCCCTATGACAGCACTCAGTCTTGAACTACAAACATAGTGCTCCTCCTTCTCCTCCTCTTCCTCCCTCTTTTTCCTCCTCTTCCTCCCTCCTCCTCCTCTCCTGTCTACTATTGACCCCACTGTGGCAGAGAAGAGCATCACACCTTGCAGGACAGGATGTTTCCAAAGGCAGAGAAAGTGTCATACAGGGCCTTGTTATCGATGGACTTGTCCAGGTTTTTGATGAAAACGTTTCCGACTCCAGATTTTCTGAGTGAGGGATCTCTCTGCGACCACATGATTCTGATAGGCTTCCCTTTGACCACGTCAAAGTTCATGGTGTCCAAGGCTCTTTCAGCTGTTTGAGAACAAGGGTAAGGGGAAAATAAATGGTTAATTGACAAAGCATTTAAGCTGTAAACTGTCAGTTGTTTGTTTCAGTGAACAGTCTATGTGGGGAGAATTTCAAGAATTATTGTTGTCTTCAGACCAGAAAACAGGCAAGGTCATAAATATCCACCCACATGTTCAATATGTAGGCTACATCCATATGTCCAAACAACAGGTGTAAAGGAATGGAAAGTAAAGTCAATACCAAGAAAAATATTGTGTAATACAAAGCCAACTAATTTGGTGTTTGTAATATTAGTTTACAATTCACCATGAAAGAACAGCTGCTACCTATCTCTGGGACATTTAGAGGAGGTCTGAATGTTTTTCATGCTGTTTCTAATTCGAAGCACCCTTCTTGCTGTACTGTAGGTTTAGAGGTCTAGGCCAATGCAGTAATGGATAAAACAAGACACAAACAACACATCCATCCCAGTGAATAAACCAATCTGAGTATGTAACTCAGTCATTTCTGTAGCCTGTAGCCTTCTGTAAGTGTACTGCTTGTGGACAGGACATTACACAGTCTCTTCTATGAATGTTAGTTAAATGCTTTTCAAAAAGTGCCTCTGAAACCTGACATGATCAAATACTGTTAATAGGCTAATCATTTGTCAGAACAAGCCATTTGTGATATAGGGTAACTGTGTAAACACACTGTGTGTGTCACAGTGCTCTTGACTATTGTATTTCTCCTGACTTTGTTTTCAGGAACCAGGGAGATTCAGGACAATTCAGGACAAGTTTTGCAAACAATGGCAGGCAAACAATGTACATGTGGTGAAACAGAATACCTAATTCAGGATCAGGCCTGAAGTACACAAGCAAAGCAATGTACTATTCTTCCTATTTTACTCGTTTTTTTTCCTGTACCAACATAGAAAAAAAACATTTAATCCTAGAGTAACACCATTCTACAATCAATTCAACAACAGCTCCATGACCACGACCATGCTGCTTTACTGCAAGCACATGTCTCACTGCAAACAGCACATCATGCTGCTGGGAACAGATGGATGGCTAGGCATAAGCACATGGTCTTCACTCAAACAGAACAAACTGACACAATGATCCCTGATAAGCTACTAAATACTTTCACACTATATGTATGTTTCATAATGTTTCACTAGAAAATGTGTTTGCAAATGTGTTCTACTCAAATTCAGAAAAAGGTCAGCTGAAATACTTTTTAGGACATTTATTTTGATCACTATATCACTATATATGTTTATGGGGAGCTGAACTGTGTGTATCGTTTCAAGTGGGGGAATTAAATGATCTTATCTGAGCATTTTTGAGCTGATCCTCTATCTACAGTTTTTTGCCAATCCATCTTCTTCTTTCCATATGTTGTCTGTATTTTTTTTAAATCTTTCTCTCATACATCAACATGTGCTTGCTCCCACTCAGTGTCCTGTTGTCTCATGTCAAACTGGGCACACATGCCAACCAGAAAGCTTCCCTTTGTCCCTGTGTCACTCCACAGCCTCACACACCCTGGGCTTCAGCGCTAAAAATGTCTGGTAAACAAAACGGAGCTGCCTTGCGTCTGCTGGCCTCAGCAGTTTGCTCTACAATTGTACTTTACATTGAGCTCAGGGTTGGTGGGATCACCCAGTGACTAATTCTGGAAGGTTCCCAAGGGAGTACTTAGGAGGAAAATATATACACAAATTATAGGCAAATTACAGCTGCTACAGCTAAAGACAGAGGTGGTGAAATATTTCATAGGAACTTCATACTTCCAACACACAATGGATGGTTAAAACAAACTGAGATGAAACTGGTCAAGATCACCACATGGGCCCCCACATGGCCTAAGACTTTTTAACCAGGCACTGGCCTGGTTAAAGCAACTGCCCTTACCAACAGATAGACAGGCAAAGACTGGACAGCCTACAAGCTTGTCTATATTTAGCCTAGTGGGGTCCTTGGAGTTATGTGCTGGCATGGTGTGCGAGTTGAGAGCTCTCTGCCATTGATGGGGGTAAGACACATTCAACAAGAATGTGCAGATGAGCGGGACCAAGACCAGGGCAAGAGTTTGCAAATGCAGCTGTTGCACACTGAGGCATGCTAAAGACGGGTCTGCAGGAGAATCCTCTGCCACATGGTGTAAAAAAGCACAGGAGGTTCTGATTTACCACCCATCCAGGTCACATAGAGTGCCAATGAGGCTGGAGAGAGATCTCTCTCACAGTGTAGGTTATGATTTAACACTCAGCTAGGTTCACACATACTGCATGGTCTTAGCTTTGTTATTCACGATTATGTTAAGAATACATGCAGCATAATAGTGTTACGTCCCTGTCACTGGACACTACTCTGAGACTGGTCTATAGACATCCACTGTAGCATTCTATCCCATAATAGTTATTCAAGACAATGATAGAACGGTCACTTCAGGGCCAGTCATGTCTGGTGTCACAGTTACGTGCATGGGTGAATGGGACAGCATGTGTGACATGATACTTCACAGGGAGGTGACACTAGAACTCAGGCTTTTGTTACAAGTGTCTGGATTAAGCTTCTATGTCACAGCCATAGGTTTACTTAGGAGACTGAGAAATCTCCAACAAAAATGATCCTTACACACATACAGTCAACAGCGGCCCAAATCCAGAAAAACGGTCACTATACGAGTACAATTGATTGGAAAACAATTCATGGTAGTGAAAAGTGATAGATTTGCTAAAGATTTGCATGTTTTGGGGTTCTATGCTTGTTTGACTGACAAATTCAGTCTGATTTAAACTGATCCTGATCACCTGTGTGGGTGATGTGCAATGAGTGAAAAGCATTTCTTTTGTTGAAGTGTTCACATCTCACATCACACATCTCATTATGTATATATAGCCTATATATATATATATATGTGTGTGTGTGTGTGTGTGTGATCAGAATTTAAGCTGTCAGACAGTAAGTAACACTGTGTGACGCTTCACACTGTAGACCTTGGATAGACTGCTTAGCCCTTATTCAAACAAGGCTGAGAATCCTATGATTTTTTGAGTCTGTCCATGCTGTTCTGCTATCCCCCTGTCAGGTACGAAGACACTGGAAATTAATTTTACAAAGGCACCCTCCCTTGATAGGCCTTTAAATAGGATCAAAATGGGTCATTTTAGGATACATGATAGGGGGCAATGGGATACGCTACAAAACGTTGCAACGGCAAATTCTGAGAAATGTTAGGGGCCAAGACTGTTGAGCATTGCAGACTGTTTCACCTCAAAGCATCAGCACAGCATCCAAATATCCAAGATGCACTCCTGCCTAGAAGTAGGGCAGATTTTCTATATAGGTCAAATGACACATGCTAAAATTCCCAAAGATACCTTTATCTTGGTGTGAGTACTGTAGAATAGCCAAGGTTACCACTGAACTGTGCAATTACAACACATGTGAACATAAGTGCAGGTGCTGTTAAATTATATAATTATATAAGCTCAAGGAAAATGTGGAAACTTGGGGGGGGGGGGGGGACATTGTTCAATAGCCCAGTAATGGGCTGCAAGACAAAAAATATTGATTAATCAATACCAAAAAGCACACTACTAAGAACTCTGAATGCCATTGACTATCTACACAACATCCACCCCAGTTTTTCAGAACTTCCACGTGGTTACATGTGAATGGCATTAACCTCTCAGTTTTTTTTGGTGAACTTTTCACATAAGACTTCAAACGTGGCCACATGCCCTCTGTAGGTACAATGGCATGTCACTATCTTTGGAGGTCACAATTTCATATCTGGTAATTATGCATTGTTTTGATACAGTGCATTGCACATTTTGATACATGCATCTGTGCCAATTATCTGACTGTCCTCTCCTTTCAGCATTACACCAAGGGCGAGACTTGTGTTGTATCTATCTATCATATGTGTTAGTCTGTTACTGTCAAATAATTAGACTATATTCATTCGGTGTTACTACTAGCACGTTCCACAAAGATCAAAGTACAACAGCATGCTACACTGTCGTAAGCTACAGTGTTGCGTATACAGCTTGATCTATCCATATAGTTGAGTGACGGCACCATTGAGTGTGCCGCAAAGCATGTGCAGATGAAATTCAAACACAGACACCAAAATGATTGGAGATGCACGTTTTATTTTCTTACCGTCAGCCGGTTGCTGGAAGTTCACATAGGCATAGCCCAGTGAGCGCCGAGTAATCATGTCACGACAAACCCGAATTGACAGGACTGGTCCGGCAGGGCTGAATTTCTCATACAGCATAGCCTCCGTGATATCAGGGTGCAGGTCGCCGACATAGAGAGAAGCCATCGGATAACTCCCCGCGGTCGCGGTGTTCATTTCTCGGACTTGATGGTGTTCGAGCGCAACGTATTGCGAGAGACAGCCTAGAAAATTGCCACTTCTTCGGTGTAATAATGTCTTTGAATGAAGCCGTTATAGTAAGACTGAATACGGTGCTCTGATGGTACAGACAATCGTTAGTCCCTCGCGTGAAACTTTTACGCACACGCCAAATCTGAATACCGGCAGATAATGACAGGATAGAACGCAAGTAATTCCAGTGTATCTTCAAAGTAGTTTCTTTCTTTGGTGTCACTTTTCCCGTTAACGTCGGAGTAAGCCCGAGGCCTTCTGTTTTGTTTTGCAAACAAAAAAGAAAGGAAATAAATAGCCTGTATAATGTATGTGATTTTTTGTATTTTTTTTCTTTTTTATGTTTAGTCTTGAAATTGTTTTTATGAAGGTTTTATAGATTTTGTAATTTTTATATATTTTTTTTCTTTTTTTAAGAGACTGAAGAACAGTGAGTTAGACACTCACGGTTTAGTGGCCGGTGAAAGAGGCTGCGTGGGAAAAGCATGGGGACTTTATAGACTGAGCAGAGGAAATAGCAACTAGGGTCAAACTTGGAATAGAAAAAAAATAGAGCATGCGGTGTAAAAGGGAGAGCGAGCTATGCTGTCACAACTACTGAGCTTAACTCCCCACAGCGACATCTGGGTGTGACTAGCAGGGAATAATGGACTCTTGGTGTGCGCACACTGCCCACTGCAAAAAAAGGTAAAACAACGAATGTCATAATGATACAATTTTGTAATATATACGCTAATCATTACTATCTAATTAATTTGGTGTTTCTACTGTAGTAAACTTTCCATTTACTCTGCAGTTGTAATTGCATGTTTGTTTGTCTGTCTGTTTGATGTTGTTTGATGTCTGTCTGTTATGATTTCATGCAAAATTCAGTATTTACCACTTCATAGCCTACCTCACTCAAAAGTGGTTGGTTCAAGCTATCATATGTGTTATATGTTATATATATATGTTATGTTCCCACCAAGCAGTACTGTCACCAACAGCCTACCTAAACCATTACACACTACAGTGTTTTGTGTGTTGCTGCATTACATGCCATATTTTTCATAAATTTGTGTTCCAACTATAGGCTACACCACCTCATTACAATACACTAATCATTACTAATTTGGTGTTTCTACTGTAGTAAACTTTCCATTTACTTGATGTCTGTCTGTTGTTATGATTTCATGCAAAATGCAGTATTTACCACTTCATAGCCTACCTCACTCAAACGTGGTTCAAGCTACACTCAAAAGTGGTTCAAGCTACATTTATACACTATGTGTATAAATATATCTGTGTGTATGAATGTATCTATCTATCATTACTGTAGTAACCCCTATCGTCTACACTCCATCAAAGGCTATTACAAGTCAAAAAGCTGTGACTAAACTAAACAAACTTTTTGATCTGTTGGTTTGACATGGTTTGGCTGTCTGACAATACTGCATGCCACAGCTCACACTTAAAGGTCAGTTTGTCTCCTTGAAAGCCCATGGCTTACATACACAGTCATAATAATGCGAAAAATGTATTTTCAGTGATTACATCAATATATTGCAACGTATCATATGCATGAATATTTTAATGGAAAAAAGAGTTCTTTAACTAGATGGAAACATGGCTCTGAACATGAAACATGTTTTTTTTTTCTCCAGAGAAACCTTTATGTAAGAGTTTCATTCTGTCATTCTCTCTGCATACTGTATAGCCTACTGTGTACTACTACAGGATTTTTGGAAGTATTGAAGGCATTTTATAAGAAATAAAAAAGCACTTTGTACATTGAAACCTGAAGTGTCAACAGTACATCTCAGTCTATTCATGTGTCAGTATGTAAAAAAAATGTCGAAGACAAATTTGGACCAACCTTATTCAAACCCACTCACCAACCCATTAATGTCCATGAAACACATCCAGACCACAATGGAATAGACCAAAACAAAATATAACAAAGTGTCTAACAAGACTGTTAAAAAACACGAGAGGGGCACATAGTTCTAATCTATTTTTTTCTAGGTTTTATCTTCAAACCAAACTATAGCTTGGTGTTTCTCTCCTATAAGCCTTTGTGCCACCATACATAACCTACGCTATGAACCATAGTATAGAGGCCATAATAAAAGTGCCGTATGCTTTTGCTGCCCTCTATGGTGCAAAGGATACGTTGTTTGTCTTCATCGGGAAAATTGGGTATCAGTGTAGCTATGCTTGACAGAGATACTGAACTGAAGCATTTTATTCTGTTTATCACGTTCACTAAATGAACGAAGATCGGAGCGGCATGCCGAATCAGGCGATCAGAAGAAGACTGCAGCTATATATACCTATTCCTACATACAGATCCACAAAAACAAAATTACTTAACTGTTATAAAATATTATAAATATTAGGTGAACGAACTCTTGACAAAGTTTTTTGACATTTCACTGAATTACACTGACCAAATGAGCGTGACCTTCACCTCCAGCCACAGGACGCAAAGGGAGAGCCTCACAATTCACTCCCGAAAAGAGTATGTCATTATCTTGACTCGGTAGACAGGTACTAGGGCGATTCCCTACCCCCTTTACTTTTCGAGGTAGGTGAGGGTGTGGCGATTTCTTTGCAACCTGATGCGCGCCTGTTGGATTCTCTTCCTGATTTGGAGAGGACTAAGAAGGTGGACAAACGAAGAAGCCCTTGTCATTGCATCATGGATGTTTATGAAACTCCTTAGAATGGCGTAAGAAAAAGGAATACAAAATGGTTAAATCGGGTAAGCTCAATTTTTTCCTGTAAAGAGTATTACTGTAAAAAGTCAATCCATGTAAGTCAGCGTAGTTGTAGGCTAAGTGTGGCCATATACATATAAAACTTAATAGGGTGGGGCAATGTGTCCCACATTTGCTTACAGCCGTTAAATATAAATAAATCAGTAATTTTGGGGTTCGGTTGTTCAGCAGGACGCATTACGTCATTTTGTATTTGTCCTGAACAAGCTGAATATGCCTACGGTTGTTGGGTGTTTGGTGGGATAGTTTGAAAACATCTCTTGTATGAATTTGTCAAAGAGTGTAGGTTATGGTCATTTGTCCTACAGATAATTTCCCAGATTTGTTAGGCCAGTTTAATGTGCTGCTGTTGGCGCACTTTAAGAGCAGGAGCATATTTACATGCACAAGAGAGCAGAGTGTTGTTTACTCCACCATGCCAAAATGTGCATTCCTTTGTTTTGCTGAAACATAATGATGTGTCCATGGCTTTAAACAAATGTGAATCATAACAAACCAGCTTGGCAATTTGATTAATTAGATGTAAGGGCCTAACTCAGTTGGAGCTCAATCCTTGCACCTGTTCCTTCCTACTGAGGGGAGGTTAATTTGACAGATGTACCAATTTATCTAGTAAAAAGGCAGAATATACTGTATGAATCAGCAATTTTAGATAGACTTCCTTTAGCGTTAACATTTCACAGCAGACAGTGACATACATTTGACTGATAGAAAAGTCTTATTTTAGCCCAGATTAAACAGTCCAGCATGTCTACGAGTTAAGAGGCAATTAATATGCATTACTTAGTATTGTAAGCTAATGCACTACAATCTTTTGTTATTCTGAAAGAAAACTTGTGAAATAACACATGAATAGGCCAAATCAACAATATTAGGCTATTCCAGTCAAAGTGTACTTTATTGTCAATTCACTATGTTAACAAGCAATACAAAGAGGATTGAAATTGCGTTTCACCAGGCACCAAATGTGCAATTTAACTAAAACACGCACACACACGCATAACACTCATCAACAAATACACTGAATAATATAGACCTTAATAATAAATAGATATAAAACATACAGGTAACCATATAGGCTTCCAACAAGAAAGCAATGCAAATGGAAATCCACAAATGCATAGCTGGCTATACATATTCCCATCCATTAGTAGCTATTACTATATTTGATGCATTCAAATGCATTCCTACATGATACCATGTAATTACATCCATATCCCACCTGGCCCAATGCAGGTGTGTGTTGTTCCAGCCTGGACGATGACAAGGCCCTTATGAAGATGGGCCTGGGGTTGGTGCTTGTAGGCCATGTCAACTTCCTGCTGGGGGCGCTAGTGCATGGCGTTGTGCTCAGGCACGTCAACCTGCATACCCAGGCTCGCACCATGGAGTATGCTATCTCCAATGTCATAGCCCTGGTGTCTGGCCTCATGGTAAAGTGTTTTGTTTTCAACCTTTCAATGAGCAGTGTGTATCTACCATCGATTGTTAAATAGTTGGCATCTTGGTCCTGATTATCTGTTGATACTGTGAGTTTGTTTGATTTCACATTGAAAACATGGCATTCATGTGCCCCTGTGTTGATACCACCATGCCTCACCTTTATGCGATCTGATCTCTGGTCTCCATGTTGTGACTTGTAGGCTATTGTTGCTGGAATCTCAGCAATAGTCCTGTCCAAAAACAAGAAAAACAAGCCTTTGGTAAGAATACTGTCCACAATCTTTCCCTGTCAGGTCTGATTTCTGACTCCCTTGCTTTTGATTAAATTCTAATGACTGAATCCCAATGCATTATGAAGCACTAAGCCCTGAACACTCCAAGACTTAACTGGCATGAATCTGCCTCTTAATTGGCAGATTCATGTCAGTTACCGGTAAGTCTTTAAGAGTTCAGGGCTTAGGAGGGACATTGGGTTTTAAACAATATGTTCAGTATTCCATCTTCTTTTCTTTGTTAAGTATCATTTCCGTGCTAAAGTGTCTTTTGTATTAGTTTATGCAATTAGTTTTGTATTTAGTTCACAAAATGTTTTATTTAATTTTTTTTTGTACTTACAAATCTGTGTCAGATGTCACCTTACCATTATTCTGCTGAATGCAGCTTTAACCCAGAGATGATTTCCTGTGTTTTTCTTAAATACCTCCAGAAATGGTTCCTGTTTGTGATCAGCATGGTGGCCGCCCTCCTGTCCACAGCCGCCATAGTGGGGTTAAGTGTGTCCATAGTCCTGACCATCATAAATGGAGGACGAGGCCTGCTGACGCACTGCAATTTTACAAACCCCATAGGCTATTTCAGCATCACTGACGAATGCCCCTTTGATCCCACAAGGCTCTTTGTAAGTTACAACGGCTTTTTGTGTTTTCAGAATAAACATCCACACTTTTGGAGACACTGATGTGGGGAAAAGAACATTAGAGATGAGGGTTACATGTAGGCTTATGTAAATAAATAACAAAATGTCCTTGTGGTATTATATTAAAGTATTTATCCTTTATTTCCCAGGGCACAACCATAATTCTGTGGGCTCCTTTGGTCCTGATGCTGATAGCAGAGACAGTGTTCTCTGGGCGCTGCTTTTTGGCTTGCATCTCTTTCCTGCGCCTCTCCTGTCCTTGGCGCAGAAGGAAGAAGATCATCAATACCAGAAGAGTAAGGGATTAAGCAAGTCACAGGCACATATTATGTAGTCACATTTTATAGTCACCTAAGCCTATATTATAGTATACATATCAAAGTTGCACACATACCTACATATCATACATATGTCATACAAAGTCTCATACATACATATGTCATACATATTTTTGACATCATCAGTTTAACACATCTTTATCATGCTGTCTGTATTTGTCAGAGTGTAACATTATTTTGTGGAAGTACTTATGGCTAAATTTAGCAAAATGTAAATGACCCATCTAAACTCTGTTGTGTTCCAGGTGCGAATAAGGAGCTCAGTGGACCAGGAGTCCATATCTGGGCATAGAGAGTCAACAGCAGAGCCAGCTGAACAGCACGAGCTGCTTAAACTCAACTCTTCCTCTCACGGAACAATCTGAGCTACAGGGAGGCGTTAAAGATACTAGAACTTCTCTGTGTTATAGTAATGACCTACTGCCACACAACAACGTCTACAAAGGCTGCCTCGGGTTTTCCACTGGACTATACAAAAGTTCCTTTCTTTAAGAGAATTTTTTTAATTTCAAAACTGGGGAAAAGGTTTTTTTTTTTTTTTGTAGTAGTAGTAGTAGTTGAATAATGTGAAAAATAATAGTGTATGCCATGATGTGTAAATTTTCTCTGAGATTATTTTAAATTATTGGATTAATATTGAAAGAAATCCATAAAGTGATTGCTTAAGTTTTCACTCACATTTTCAAACTTTTCAGAATGTTCTTAATGCCCTTACATTGACCCATCTCACATTTAAAATATGTATTTTTATGACACTTGTTGGTATTTTTGTGAGATTATATATTTTGACTAACGTGTAATTTATGTTATTAACTAATTATATTCTTCATAAACATGCTTTTCATATGTCTGTGACTGTGGCCCAGTTGCTTGTGTCGGGTGAACTTGGAGCATTCTTTCTATGAACAGTTGCATTTTTTTGTGGTGCTGGCAAAAAGCGACTAATCCCACAAACATACAAAGCTTGCCAAGTGACAAACAAATAAAAATACCACAATCTCCAACCACTAGTCCCTCTTAATTAAAATACTTTTTCATGAATGAAATCCAAACATGAAATTAAGAGGCACTAGTGATCACCAGAGACCAAAAGACAAATTAAATGAATTTATGAATATGACTTTATGCACTCTGAATTTGAATATTTGGGGAAACCACACTTTCAAATTGGGATTAGGTATCAAAACAGAATAGGCCTTGTGTTTGTAAATAAGACATTTATTAAAGTTCAACAACAAGGAATATTACATCAAGAGAATAAAGTATGAATAGTTCATTAACTGGCTGCATAGCACAAACAGGGAATGAAATGTGTTTACTATCATGTTTACATGAGTCTCACAGAGTCATGCAAAAAACTGAAACACAAAGGTTATGTTAATAATGACGTTCAGGGTATTGCATGTTTAATGAACAATAAGCTGCTGGGTATTTTATCATACAAGTTTTGTTCAGTATTTTGACCCCAAAATAACACAGTATCTAAATGACGTTTGTGGACTGTTTTGAATACATCTGAAAATATTCAAACAAAATAGGTGTTCTATGTAATTAAAAGTCAATCAGTAAAAAAACTGAAGAAAACCCTGATAGTTACATTTACAGCCACGCACCTTCTACTCCTTTATATGGTGGCTAAGTATGTACATAGATGAACAGACACAAGCGTTTTCAAATATAATGGTATTTAGAAATATTTGCAGACCTTCCATTCTCTCTCTCTATCTCTCACATACACACAAACAGATAATTTACATTAACAACAACATTGACAGAATCTTAATTTCACTGCATCTGATAGACACACAAAACCCTTAAAACACATTAATCATCCATCTATGTAAATACATCTCTCTTTCTGCCTTTAATTGCAGGCTTGGTTGGTTTGCAGTGGAAAACGTGTTTATTTACTAAGGACCAGTTGCAGTAATACACCACAAGTTAATATTTCCCCTGGATTCCACTTTGAGATCTTCACTAGAAGAAAATAGAATTCACGTCAAACTACTGGGTGTACATGAACGACTCGACGAGTTGCTGAGCCTTGAATCACAAATTGAAAAGCAGCAGGCAGCAATAACTTGTTTGGCATGTTGAGAATGAATAGTCAGAGTTCAGTCCAGCAACCTGAGTATCGTAATCCTTAAGGTCGACCACTCATCTGTACACCATGCTGTTAACTACAACAGTGCAATTACAGGCCCTCCTGGTACTGCCTCTCAGTGGCAGTGGAGAAGTCCTCTAACACACCCTTCAGATACTCAAAGGTGGGCCTGGCCTCAGGATTCTCTTTCCAGCAGTGTTGCATGATACCATAAAGACCGTCCGGACAGTTCTCTGGCTTCGGCATCCGGTACCCACGCTCCAGGTTCTGGATCACCTCTGGGTTAGTCATTCCTTGGAGATACATTGGGAGAAGGGAATGTGTTAAGCATTTCATAACAGAAAGTGACTGGAGCAAGAAGTTTTGGTGAATAAAGAAGGATTGGTCGCATAACAGACTGATTCTAGAAAGAGTATGTTATAATTAATTAAATATAAACTTATAGCTCTATGTTTATCTATACACTTGTTTCAGACAGGCCCCTATAGAGGCATTGGCACCTGGGTAAGGGATCCTCCCATATGTCACAATCTCAGTTAGTAGAACCCCGAAAGACCAGACATCTGACTTGATAGAGAAAGTCCCATAGTTTATTGCCTCTGGAGCAGTCCATTTGATTGGGAATTTAGCACCTAGGTTAGACAGGAGATAAGAAAAATATCACTTCACAGAAACACTGAACACTAGATGGCAGCAGGACACAACTGTAAGCAATGAATCCTTTGTGAAGTGAATTGAAGTGTGAAGTAAATTGAATAAGGGTCGTTCAAAAGAGGGCTACTGATACTTGCTTGTATGGTGATGTTTATAAATTCATGATAATGTGTAGAGAAGAAAGAAAAGGTTTACATTTTTAATTTCTTTTTTATTACCATCTCTTGCGGTGTACTCGTTGTCCTCTATGAGCCGTGCAAGTCCAAAGTCAGCAATCTTGCAGATGAGCTCATGTGACACGAGGATGTTTGCTGCTCGGAGATCTCTGTGAATGTAGTTCTTGCATTCGATGTAAGACATGCCCTCTGCGATCTGCAATGAACATAGCTAAATCAATTAAGAGTCCATGGCAGTGAGTCACTGCATTATGTTTCGTCAACATATCTGTGTTTGCGTAAAATCGTTTTAACACACTCCTGGTGTTGCTTAGGGGAAATCAGTAAAGCAGAAGATCTTTCTTTATGTGTGTGTGTGTATGTGTGAGACTATGTGTGCGTGTCAAAAAAAAAGTACAACGGTGCCCTTTTCCCCTAGTCGTTTTCTCTGTAGTGACTCAGACTGTGTATTTTGGAGACTGAATCGACCAAATTCCTAATCCAGGGAGGGCCCTACATCCCTTGGTATGACCTCTGACCCCTGTCTTCCGTGCTCCACCCAGATTTCACAGGCCTTTGTCAGCCCTGCTCTGTGACAGGTCACCCTGCCTGAGTGCCTGCTGGCCCAAACGCTGTATCCATCCAGCTGCAAGTTCTACTGCTCCCAAAGCCAGCGTCTCTTTTTATTTCAATGTTTTAAATTCATCTGAGTGTTCAGCCTCTGCACTTCTCGTCCAGCTGCTTCACTGTACTTTCCCCTGATGTCATCCTTGTTATGTAACACGTGGAGCTCAGAGACTTCGCATGAGTGTGACAAAATACCAGGTTGACATCAGGTCTAACATGCCTGAGAATCAGGCTGGAGCTGGGGCCTTTTTTTTTGACACCACTGTTGCGCATGGGAAAATTACATGGTGAGGTGAACAAACGTGCAACAGGAACAGTTTTGCAGTGGAGAGAGTCGAAGTGGGCTGGGTGGCGGATGCGTAAAGGAGAACGTGTTACGGTGGTGGCATCGACCGTCTTGGTTGCACACGATCAAAGGAGAGTTCCCTCAGGTTGTCTTTTGCCGTGGTGGATGGGTGGGTGTGTGGCAAGGAGCTGGAGTGCAGGCAGAGTGTTCAAACATCTCACAGGTAGGTGTTACAGTGCCAGAGGGATTTGGCAAAAGAGGAGGGGAGGTGTGTGTTTGCTCTGCACGGTCTGTACTGGAGGCGGTGAACTGAGAAGGCACGAGTCTGTCTCTCTCTCTCTCTCTCTCTCTATCTCTCTCTCACACATACACACACGTACAGATACACAAGCACACATCTATCACACGCAGCAACTCATCCCCCTGACACACATACACACACACACAGATACACAAGCACACATCTATCACACACAGCAGCACCCCCCCCCCACCACCACCACCACCACACACACACACACACACACACACACAGGCTGAAACAAGCACACATCTCTCTCTGTCTCTCTCTGAGGTCTTTACCTCAGTGCAGGGAAGTGGTTACAGATAGAGCTTTACAAAAAAAATATATAAAATCCCACCCAGAGAGATGTATGGACTGCTTTGAAGAGTGTTTCTTTTTCTCATGCTGTGCTGAAGAAACAAAAAGCATGTATCTGCTCCTCCATTTTATGTTCTACACACATAGCCCAAGGCACAAGGCGCACAGATGTGCACACACACACACACACACACACACACACACACACACACACAGAAAGCCCTAAGCATGTGTCTGTCGGGAACCATTTCAGTTGTCTGTCCCGTCACATGATGTACAGGTCTCTGGGCTAAAAGACATGGGAGATGGTGGTTTGAATGGCATCACTGTTCTTAGCATTGCCCAAGAACATTCTCCCACTAAGTGCTTAAGCAGAGCATCCACTGAAACTGAACAGCCCAGCCTCTGTGACTACAGACAGTTATTGGGTTTCGAGGGTCTACTTGTCCATGGGTTTACAGTCTTTAACTCTGTTGCCCGTGGGTTCAATTGCTGTCCTTTGCCTCCTAATGAGAACATGGCCTAATCTAATGTAGCAACATGAAGTGGTTGTGATAGGGGAAATTCTCAGAATTGAGTGTTGCCACATATTTACTAGTTGAGTTCAATGTATCTAAAGGTGAGTGAGGTTCAAATCTTTCTTAGATGGTTGTTTTGTTTTGTTGTGGATCTGTTTGTACAAATGTGTGTGTGTGTGTGTGTGTGTCGGTGTGTGTGAGATAGAGAGAGAGGAAAAAAGAGAGAATTGTGTCAGGTTAACTGATGGTGAGTATCCCTTTGCTGACACAGTTGTATTTGTGTTGCTGTCTAGACTTGCATTGTTCATCAGACTGCCCCCTATGCACAGACAAATCTCCATTGTTCCTCTTAGATTAAGACATAGGTAAGCCTCAAAATGTCTGGAACAGCTTTGCCATCCACCAGGGTAATTAGGCACTCATTGTTGTGCTGTGAAGCTTTTCTCTGGTTAGGAATGAAAACAGAAAACATTAAGAAAAAGAAATCACAAAATAGAGAGAGAGAGAGATGAGTAAAAGTAAAGGAGAAAATACTAAAAGAAGGTGGAACTTGAGAATGCTGTCACTGAGGAAGTGTCAGACTGATTGATGACTTGCCTGTGAGCCCATGTCTATGAGTGTGTTCATGGTAAGCCTCATGCCTTCTGGAGTCTTTAGAAAATCCACCAAACTGCCTGAAATATACAACACGACAGGGACAACATGATTAAAAAAAACATTTGACAACAAATGACTAGCAATGACGTAACATCAACATAGTTAAAAAAACAATGAGGCACATATTACAGTATCTCCACCCAATTGCTAAAAGGAAAGGCAAAGCAGAAAAAAAACATTTGCGAGTGTGGAGATTAATGAGTGGAACTATTCTGTGTTATGTTCCTGGAGTTCCATAGGGTGCGTCATGCTTTTACAGACATAAATAGCCAGCGACTGACCAGAATAGAGAACATAACATTCTCAGGAAGTGTGCCTGCCATCAGTCAAGGTGAGGCCCTATGGAATTAGACTCTACTGAGGCCAAGAGTGTTTTGTTGGAGGTGGTGGTGGTGAAGGGGGGGGATACGATTGCAATACCTAATCAAAGGTCTGAGTGCATGTATTGCCCTGACGGCCATCTGTCTGAGGAAACGCTTTAAGACGAGCCCTGGAAAAAGCAGGAAACACAAAGAGTCGAGGAGGACAGACACCAGCACTCTGCTCCAAAAGGGCTGCTTTTGATGCCCCCCGCACCCTCACCAGAAAGGAACCACCAGGTCGAGTTCAAAACTTTGACTTTGTTTTCTACTTTAACTTCAGATCCTGTTTTAAGTCCGGCCACATTGTCTCCGGTGTTATGTAAAAAAAGAAGAGATGACCAAGGAGGGAAAAAAAGGCCACGCACCGAGTCTTCCTTTACGACAGCCACAGTGGCAACAATTGTTTCCTCGGACACGTGAGCCCTGCACAAAGGGGACAAGAGACTCGCAGCTTTGGCTGCCTCTCCGACAAGGCCTTCCCCAGCCCTAGGACAAAGACTACTCATTCCCCAGTATCACCAGTTGCTAATGCCACCGTGTGAATGAGACTGCTTGTTGCCACAATCAATGTGAGGTCTTGAAACAAGGACAACAAGCCTTTGAGACCAGGAATTAAAATAAAGCCACACAATGCCTACTGGATAACACAATGGAAAGCACACTTTGCACTTGGTTTGCCCTTGGCCATGTAGCTTCAGTCACCCATAGAGAGAGGACAAGCTCAGTGTATTTGCCATTTGGGGTTAAGCAGTTAAAAGTGAACCAGCCTATTCTCTGAACACCTGTCACCATAGCAACATAGAATGGTTTTATTGGTCTGGTTTTGGGTTTTCTGTTGGTGGCTATTGGGGGTATTTTCTTTGGTAAGAGAGAAACACACCTGCTAGACCATGAAAAGAAAGATTGTCTTTTGGATAGCACTGTTTGATGGCTTTAAAGAAGTTGTCTTTGAAAAAAAAAAGGTAATAAAGAAAAGATTTTGTTGTTTTCTTCTTGCAAACCACAGGCTGGGTTAATGGAAAGCATTGTTACATGATGGATTTTACAGGGAGTATACAGGCTACCACAGTAGAGCCCTAAAAGACTTATTGCAGGCATAAGTGGATATATTTGGCATCACAAAATCTTCCCATGCAGGCCTAACTGTATTGTTTTAGATATTTAGTGCGCCATCATTTCTGGAGGCAAGCCATTTTGGCCACGCTGAACGACAGGTTAGCTTAGCAAGAACAATGAGTGAGTGAATCACATGCCCCGTTCCGCAGTTTCACTGCCCGCACCTCCAGAATAGGGAAGAGCTTCTTCCCGCAGGCAGTCAGACTGCTGAACAACCTGAAGTGCAATTGGACTGGAATTTCTTACTCAGGATGCAAACCAGCGCGTCACAGGACACTGCACCTTATGCCCCCCGCACTTTCTTGCTGCTATCACTTATATTTATGCAGAATAGTCTCTAGCTGCTATTATTTATATTTATATTGAACAGTCTTCATTTTACAAATCACACCACTAGCCACAGTGCTCTGCAAAAAAGCCATGCCTGTCTAGCGTGTTTGTTTTAGGTCACCTGTATTTTGACCTGCAAATCGTTTACAACTGTGTTGTAATGTATGTACATACATGTACAACAGTGTGTACGCGTGCGTGTGTAGTTGTGTGTGTGGTGTGTGTGTGTGAGTAGGTGAGTGAATCTGTGTAGTCCCGCAATAGTGTATGTAGGCACTATTACGTATCTGTCTTGTCCATACTGTGTTTTAACAGTTACGTGTATCACCAATTGTTCCTGGTGAAACGTTGTCTCGTCTCACTATGTACTGTGTATATGGCTGAAACGACAATAAATCCCTACTTGACTTGACTTGACTAATGTTTGCCTTCATGAGGGAAGAACTTCCCTTTTATCTGCAACTGATCAAGAAATCCATGGCTTAACCCTACATCACATACACACACACACACACACACACACACACCACTGCCCCCCGGGTTATTTTTATAAGGAGTTTCTCCAAACACATCTCATCGCTACTGTCTAGAAGAGGATTTTTTCCCCGAACAAGCCCTTTCCAATGAAAACCAGACAAACAATCACAGTTGTTCTCTTGTCTCAACTAGCAATCATGCAGGGCCCCTATCAACTCCATAATCATGTCATCAACACACTTCTGGTGTTGCACAGGGGAAGTCAGTGAAGCAGAAGGTCTTTCTTTATGTGTGTTTGTGTGTGTGTGTGAGTGTGAGAGAGAGACAGTGATGAATGAGTCATGGGCTGTGATGCATGACCGAAAAACACTTCCTTGCCATCCTCTTGTGTGTCGCTGGCTCTCAAGTTTAGTAATGAAGAGAGTGATGATGACATTATGACAGTGGCCTGGCTGTTTGTGTTTTTTCACAGCACTTCATGCAGGGATGGTCTTCAGGAGTACAAGGGTGTGCAAGGTGATTCAGTCCTTGTTATGTGGTTTGTTGTTGAGAGGAAGTAGCATGACTGCATGCAAGCTAGTCTCCAAGCCAGTGCAGGAGGGTTTGTGTCTGCCTCATAACTTAATAAGAGAAGTATGGAGCAATTCAAAGCAAAAGATGAATCCTTTGTCATACCCCTGTTACAACAGAACTCTCAGAACATGTTACTTGGTAATGCAAAGCCTGATTCACTCCTTAAGAAAGTAGACTATCTTAAAATCAATTGTACATGGAAAATGCTTTACATCATATCTTGATTAAGAACATGTTCAAAGTACAAATTTCCCTTTCTTTCAGTTGTATATAAAACCTGTATGCCAAACTTTAAGGGGCTTTCATTTCTGAAAGCAATTTCATGATCAGTAAGTTTTACCAAACTGTGGTTTAATGAAACTTTGTTAAGTTAACTCGGTCACATATATATCTCCTAACAGAAGAGTTTTATGACTTCCTTATTCTAGCAAACCTAGGTCACACAGCTCTTTTATTTACCATCGGTTACCTTACCCAGTTTGTCACTACGCCCCCCCATGCCCCACCCCACCCCACCACCTAAGCAGTGCTCAGGAAAGTTCTCTCACCGTTCTCCATGTACTCAGTGATGATGTAGATGGGCTCCTGCGTTACCACGGCAAAAAGGCGCACCAGACGTGGGTGCTGCAGTGCCTTCATGAGGTTAGCCTCAGCCAGGAAGGCACTGATGGACATAGTCCCTGGCTTCAGGCACTTGATGGCCACCTTTCTGTTGTTGTTGTACACACCTAAACCAAACAAACAAACAATCACAAACAAACACACATCGTTATTATTTTTGTATTATTATTTCGTACCTGCTCCCAAGTCACCCTTCCCCCACCAAACCCCATCAGTCAGCTTTGACATCGATTGTACTGTGCAAGCCATGCAAGAGCAACAACACCTTTTGTTTATTTAGCCAAATCTCATGCAAACAGCGTTATCAGAACAGCAATCGCTACTGGCACAAAAGGCTGGCACAAAACTGGCATAAACAGCTCCTTTGATATATATGAGCTACAGCCAATTCGCTGTAAAAAGGAGAAAAAATGCATACAGCTGTGGTATGATATGGGTGCACGCACGATGGAGAGATGGGGAGTCCGCGAGTGTGAGAAACAAACAGTGCTAAGAAGGAAGCAGTAAACACACACCAGGCATTGAAACGATCGCCAGTCCCATGAAGGATTATTTTTAACCCTGATAGACAGAGCAGACCTGAATATCTCATTGTGTTTGCCAAAGCGGAGAGGAACAAAGGGGTGAGAGCTCCCGTCTCACACAAACAAGAGCTAGCCAGGGGCTCTGATTTCCTCAGCAGATAATCCGATCATAACACTGATGCTTCCTGTGTTATGCTGAGAAATGACTAAAATCTAATAAATAGAGCTGGAAGTAGACATATTGTCAAAAAAACTCCCCCTATTTCAACTTTACCCATGCCTTACCACACACACACACACACACACACACACACACACACACACACACACACACACACACACACACACACACACACACACACACACACACACCACCTCCACCACATCAACTTCATCAATTATTTCTTTCTTGTTTTCTTTCAATTATATCTTTCTTGGCAGTAAATGCTTCAGGGATGTGTGGATTGATGGATTTATGTTAAACCTATGTTCACAACCCTGTCAATTATGTGGTGAATTAATTACAGCATACCGGAAAAAAAAACATCTCCCCCATGGAACCACAGACAGCTGAAACTGCTGAATCTGTAGCTTATTGCAAAGGTTGCTTAAAAAAGGCTTGAGCAAGCAACACCAATCATCAGAGAGTATTGGTAATCAAGTGGAAGAAAAGCCCACACATACACACACACACACACACACACACACACACACACACTCATGGGGAACCCGGCTCAGTGGCAGGGTGAGCAACAGATTCCTTTATCAGCGTCAGCATTGAGGTTTAATAAGGTGTTGGCCAAAGTAGGAAATTTATAATCACTCCCCCAGATTAGCTGAACTCATTCTGTGGGTGTTGGTGGGAATGCCAAACTTGAGATATTTATCGTAAAACGGCTATATCTGTGAAATTCTTCATGCGTTTTCTGTGAACAAGGACAATGTTCAGTTCAATTATGATGGCTTTAAATATTTGGTGTAGAAGGTTCTGTTGTAAAGTTTATAAACACACTGCATTTATCATAAGCACATACCATAAACCGTAATTTATAAACCTATGACTTAATCTTATCCTGTATGCCTAGATGAAATGCTGAATTAAAACCTGATATACACAGCCTGTCTAAAGGTTAAAACATTGTGTGAATTGTGTGAAAAAACATTAAAATATTGTGTGTGTAAAGGGCACAACGGCAAGATGAGTGTCTTACCCATCCACACCTCCCCGAACTGGCCAGCCCCCAGCCTCCGCTCCAGCTTGAGGGACTCTCGTGGGACTTCCCATTCATCCTGCCACCAGGGTCTCTGAGGCATACGTGTCTGACAGGGCTTCACCAGACGAGTGCACAGGCCGTCTGCGTCTCCTGCAGGAAAAGAAAGAGAGAGTGTGTATGTGTGTGTGTGTGTGTGTGGGGGGGGGGGGGGGGGGGTTAGTGAACAAATAAAAGTAAGAGAGGATGTAAAGACATGAAAGAAAGAAAGAAAGAAAGAAAGACATGGAGGCACATTACTTTCTTTACACATTACTTGTCTCACACTAGAAATGTTGTTAATTTGATGATTGTTCAAGTGCTTGGGGGAGCATATGTGTACAACAGTGTGCACGCGTGCGTGTGTAGTTGTGTGTGTGGTGTGCGTGGGTGAGTGGGTGAGTGAATCTGTGTAGTCCCGCAATAGTGTATGTAGGCACTATTACGTATCTGTCTTGTCCATACTGTGTTTTAACAGTTACGTGTATCACCAATTGTTTCCGGTGAAACTTTGTCTCGTCTCACTATGTACTGTGTATATGGCTGAAATGACAATAAAACCCTACTTGACTTGACTTGAGCACAATTACATTTTATTTGAACCAGAGGGTGAGGCCATGAACTGTTATCACCTGATTATCTTCAAGATACTTGCTAACAGTTTTAAGGATCATAGAAATGGGAAACACTGTCTAAAGAGATACAATACAGTAAATGAGGTTGATCACTAAAATATTATCTACAATGAACAAGAAAACTGGACTAAAGTATGTTATTTAACTTGAACTCAGTTCACAGTCACTGAACTGCTAAATGCCTTGATTCCTGATCCGGGTTGCCAGTGTCACACCCAGTATGCAAACACTCAGCTCTTCCCTGGGGCTAGAATCAGTATCATACTGTAATGGAATGACGAGGAATCACGTATGTTTTTCACACATACACACACAGACACAGTGATGGTTGAAGGCAATGTGGACACAGACGCAGATATTGTAGCTGAAACAGGGCATTGACATAGTGAGGTAGGATGAACACCTACGAGAGTAATGCTTCACCAGCTCCGACAGGGAGGTGAAAGAGATCTTTGTGGTAATGTAGTACCCGCCACTGTCAATATTACGAATCCTGTAGTGCTTGACGACGTCTCCGGAGGTTTGGTCCATGTCCCTCACGGACAGAGAGAAACTACCTGCTCAGAAACAGCAAATGAATTAAATGAATTAGAGGAGGAAATGAGACTCTTATAGACTCTCTCACCACCCAGACTAAACCGCTGAACCGCTGGTTGCAGCCAAGCATACAAAGTGTGCAACCATGCAAAGTGTAAAGAAGCATAGAAACCAAAGATGTAAATGAAAGATCTCAGTATGTTGATAGACAAAGCACTGACATTGTATTTTTAACATTGTTGCACCATTTGGCTACACAGTCTAATGTCATTTTTACACGGGGAAAGAAAAGCAAAAGTTTTAATCTTGGCCTTCATATTTATGGTTTCCTCTGCATTAAACTGATATTATCATAAGGTATCATTTGTATAATTATGGTATCTTTTGTATAATTCACTGTAAATATACTTCTATATTTGTTTTACATGTACAAATGTAAATGTACTTTTACATTAATTTTACACTGTCTTTTATTAGAGACAGTTTTTTTGTGTGTGTGTGTCATTCAACTTTCTTGTGAAAGAAATAGATGCACTCTACATAAATAATAATGACAGATAACCACAGTTTCCAAACCTGTATACAATAAAAAACTAGGAAATCTATATGACACAGAATATGTTCTGTGTTCCCTCTAAGTTCTCATATCATGCACCGGTTCTCCTACCTGGGTTGGTCTCACTCTCTCGGATAAGGAACGAGCCCTGTGTGTTTCCTGGAGCCAGAAGTTGCCTGTTGGCATCATTCCGTGACAGGTTCTTGAAAAACCACCTGTGTGCATAAAAGTCAGAAAGTAACTATTGCTGTCAATGCCTGCGCAAGTCACAGGAAATAGGTTTTAGGTTTTTTCATTATAAGGCAAAGGACCTGTCTATTTTGTGACTTTTGTGAGTGGCTTGGAGGGTTCACTTAGATAGAGTCAACTTTATATATAGTTCAGGTGGATTGGTGAGGTCATCATGGTCTGAAGTTATTCTTGTCTAAAATGTTCAAGGTGTATAAATAGTTTATAGTATAAGTCTGTGAAAATTCCGGTTTTGTGACAAACAGTAACTTACAGCTCGGTCTCCAACGTGTTCAGCTGGGCGATGAAGTTGTACGGGATGTAACCTCTTTCTCCTGTGGTCAAGGACTCTGCCATGTACCATTCAGGGTCATCTCTTAAAAGAAAAAAAATAGGAAAACGATAAGAACATACTACATCATGGCTGAATTCCAATGTCTCCCCTAACCCTTGGCACTTGCCAGTGGTAAACATAACTTCAATGAGACTAGTCACGGTTACTTAACTCAATTAAAGCAACCAATTCCACCAATTTTTCAAATAAGCTTTACTGTTTCTTTTTTTACAGTGTACTTGAAAGAAACTAGTTATGTGTAGGGCTCAGGGCTCAGGGCAAGTTTGAAGAGACAATAGAATTCAGCTAGTGAAATTAAATCACCTCAAACATGAAAGGATGAGGTGCCTCAGGAGTGAGTAATGAGTCCCCCCTAGTCAACCCTATCTCCAGGCATCTCCCTGTGTTGGCCCTTCAGGGACTATTTCATGTTTTTCCTCTTTTGTTCCCCTGATTCTTTGACTCATAACAAGACTCTCAGAGGCTCTCCCCTTGACCTCAGTGATTGCACTATCCACCCACTCACACAAGCCATCCCCTGCGCTTCAACCCTCTCAGAGAAGGATCTGCGCGCACTCACTTGTCAAGAATCCTCAGCTTCTCCCCCTTCTCAAAGCCCAGGTCGTCACTGTGACTGGGCTCGTAGTTGTACAGGGCAACAACCAGATTGTCTGGAAAATAGACAGCATCATATTAGCTTATGATGAGTGCAGTCATGAGATCACTAGTGGCAAAGGTTCAGCAGTGTCTTACTCTATACACACCCATTACTGCAGAAAAAAATTATTCACATGGGGTTTGCAGTGAATTAAATATTTTAGATATCTACTGTGTACTGAAGGGCACGCTGTGTCAGCCAAATAGGCTGGTTTACAGGCCATTCATGATTGCTTTGTGTGTAAATGTTGGCTGGATACAATGAAGTATGTGTTCAAGGAAAAACAACTATGAACTAATACTCTGGGTCCAGGGCTGCTCTACTTGGCTGGTACAAGTCTGCAGTAAGACAGTAAAGCTGATGTCGGCTGGTGCAGATTAAAGCCGTAGTCTACTTTCTACAAAAGCCTTTTTGCTCGTGAGTGTTCCACTTGGGCTGCCAGGCAACGTGCCCATGTGCCGGCGAACTTTCTTTAGGGCCTGCATAAACGCTAGCTAAACACCCTGGTGCCCCGATTCAATGGCATTCAAAACCCCAGTCAGTAGGTCACTAAGTTCTCTCACGTGAACCACATGAAGGAGAAAGACAGATATGGATCGTGTTTATTGTCCCATGAGGATCATATTTTTCACTTCACTTCAGATTCCAAACAGCAGTTGACAGCTTGTTAATAACTTAAGCGTCTCACAAGTTTAGCTTCCTAAACATACACAGCAACATGAACACCATCCCATCCTACATACACAGCCTCAGACCTATAGACACATCCCACTCTCATATTTTTCACATATATATAAAGAAAAGGTTAAGGTTGGACATACCTACTAGAGGAGAGGTTGGTGGGTCGTACTGCATAGGGAATGATCCAGGATCATCTCTGTACTGAGAGGCAAGCCCATGAGAGAAAGAAGACAAATGAATATGTTAGTGGTTGACCAACAGAAGTAACACAAAAACGGAGACAGA
This sequence comes from Tenualosa thibaudeaui, assembly GCA_027481765.1. Lineage (NCBI taxonomy): Eukaryota > Metazoa > Chordata > Actinopteri > Clupeiformes > Clupeidae > Tenualosa > Tenualosa thibaudeaui. The sequence goes on from JAIFZK010000013.1 coordinate 14,598,512, forward strand.
TTACAAGAAGCACCACTGTAACATTATTCCTTTTCTCTAAGCTGTCTGTTATACTGACACTATTCAATCCAATCAGTGACACAGTTAGGCTCATGTAAAAGTTGCCTTTCGTATGTTATGTTAAAGTGCATTAGCAATTTGTGTTGCAGGGCTTATGAAAAAGCACTGCAAAACAGAGGCATATCAAACGTGAATATTTACTCATTGTTCTTAAAACAGAAGTAATCTGTTGCCTTTAATTAGGGGGAAGTGGAGAAGTTCCCACAAAAGGTAACAAAATATCTTATGACACAAACAAAGAAGGCTAATTTCCCAAACTGCTAAACTGAATTGTTCATACATGTTTATCATTAGGCATCTAAGACCTCTGCAAGTGTTGTTCTATTTTAACAAGTAAGTTCTTATTTGTGGTGGAGGAAGTTTTGCACAACATTTTAGTTCTGGTCACAGGTCAGACTGATTGTGCACACAAAGGACAATTTCCTTCTAGGTTATATAAGGCAGGGCAGGGCAGAACAACCTGGGCAAAGCATTTTTCGGTCATCATGAGGACACAAACATAGAAAAGTATCTATTGTTGTCATTTTCGTATCAGACTCTTGTACCTCCTCCCAAACCTCACTTCATTCACCACAACCTTTCTCTCCTAACAATGTTACTGTTCGTCTTCATCTTCTAGGTGTTTTGAGAAAGATAAAAAAATATATTAAAAAATAAAAAAGTAAATCCACCCTTAGATTTATTTTCTTGCACAAAGGGTCCTAATTTACAGTAAATCACTGACAACGTGCAAGTGACTAACAGAGTAAAGTGTCTTAAAGCATCTAAGAGTGTCTCAGAGTAAAGTGACCCATCTATGCCTGTGCATAAGATCTTGTTCATAGCACTAAAAAGGGTTTGCACAGTTACAACATAAGCTTGGGTTGGACCTGTGGTTCTCAATATTATTTTTTTTAATTCTGCATTTTAGAGAGTGGGGAACTTTTAAGCCCGCCTCTCCCCAACTGCCCCAGAAAAGTGACAACAAAATATTTTTGCAAACTGAATTATTTGATTCTTTTAATTTCTGTGTAGGCCAATTAATGGCACGTGACCATTTTGTTTTAGGTGTAAGATTTGCCAATAAAGAAAGGCATTGCTGAGAATCAGCTTAAATTTCCTTGTGTTCATCAGGCCCCAGCCCTTCCTGTCATGGTTAGATTCCCCACTGGTGGAGTCCACACTTTGAGAACCAAAGCGTTAGAGAGTTACTTTGCACCAGTTAAATCAGGGCTCAAAACAGCACAGAGTCCTCTACAAATGGCCTTGAATGGCACACACTTACTGGGTTGAGGGATTCTGGAGGAAGAGGACAGTTGCACTGTTCACACTTTTCATCCAGGTTCTCCATCCAGCCCTCATCATAGTCGGAGCTGCAGTTACACCCCATGGTCTCTGAAATGGACAGGGAACCAGAGAGATGATAGAGGTGGAGAAGGCAAAGGAGAAACATGATTAAATACTGTATTAAGATAGGTACTAAAGATGTGAGTTTGGTTTTAATATCACACATAGACTGACATCAGAGGTCAAATTGGCAGAATGCATGTAATCAAATCAGGAAGTTAACTGGCATTTAAATGCATGTGGAAATTCTGTAAGCCCTTTTTAAAAAAAAAATGTGTGGTTTATGGGTTTGTGGACTATGATTTGTGGACTATGATGGTGACCATATCACCTCTCAACTGATTGTTGAGGAAACAAATTAAAATTATCGTCTTTTTTACTGTAATGTACACATTTCATAAAGCAACCCTGCCAGCACTGCATACTAGTGATTTATTCTACAAACTACAGTGGCTATAATAGGCCTACTTAAAGACAATCCATCAAAATCAAGTTTTTATATGTCAAATAAGCCATTTAAATTAATTTATTGATACAGTCATGTTTTATTGATTCTCAGGTACAAGAATTGCACCCTTAATTTGATTCTGAATGTTTTTTATCTATTATAAAAATATTTGATAATTTCTTGAAGAAGTACTTACGATACAACACTGGGTTTGTTCCCTGATAATTGGTTCACTCTGATGAATTTATACCAAGGGTTATGCTGATCCGTGTACTGTACATTGCTTGAATTAATAGGAACTGAATGATTGTACTGTGGAATTTTTAAATCATTACAGATGGAAATTTAGATTGAATGATTTTCTTTGTGAAATAGCACGCGTGGAAAAAAGCCTCTCTCTCTTTGTGTGTGTGTGTCAAGTCCACAGAGGTGTATGCTCTGGTAAACACTGAATGAGGTTGACCACAGTAAAATATGAGCGAAAAGTAAATTACTACATCATTACATCATGCTGACCATGACATCCTCACATGTCTTTAACCATGTCAAAAACTCATCATACTGATGTCCAAAGCATTTCACATTGAAAATGATACTCTTGATCACAACTTGTGTGTGTGTGTATGTATCTTTATACGATATGTATGCATAAGAATCCAAGCCCCTGTTGGACCATCTCCCTTGGGTAGACAGAGGGTCAGTGGGCCGATTGCAGTGGCTGCAAGCCCCCAGGGTCCAAACCCGTGAGAAATTCTACTGCTGAGTTGGGAAAAGGCTGACCCCCATGGTGCACAGAGGCGGAGGGGTAGAGGGTGCCTTTGGGAACATCGCCCGTGTCCGTGCAGGATATCTAAACAGAGTCACTATTTTCCACTATGGAGAGGGAAGGGTCAAACCCTTAAGAATTTGAAATGAGATTAAAGGATTTTAGGCCATGATGCCCATATGTAGGCTTGCAGCATCGAGGATAACTGTCACTTTCGTTCGAAGTTTGTAGTGTTCCTTCTCCTGCTTTCATGTTACAATGTAAATTGTTGAATTATGATTGTTTCACTTAATCCCAAGATAAACATAAAAAAAAGAGCACATTTTCGTGACTCTGTTAAAATTATTTTAGATTGATAAGATGAAATAACAGTAAGGTATGTTTAAATCAAAACTTGCAAACTCAAAGTTAACAAAATGTTTCTCAGTCCTCCCAAGGAAACATGAGCCATTAGTGTGGACTGGGAAAGTTGTCATAGAGTATGTTAACTGCAATGGCTAAAAAAAAACATAAAGTAAAAACATAAAGAAAAATTGCACTAAAAGAGTTCAGGGAAAAGCACAGTTGTAGAAGCAAGTTGTAGAATTCAGGCCTATAAATATCTCAAAAGGCCTGTTGTCAGCCCCAGAAAGAAACATCACACAAGACTAGTATGTAGTTTCAGGATATCCTGTGCATCAACACATTTTTTTCAACACTCAAGTATAATTGTTTTTTTGTTGCTGTTGTTTTGGGGGGATAATTTGTGAATCTGTAGCTTTTAATTTAGAGGATGTCATCTTCCTTTATCTAAGAACATAAGAATGTCGACGAGCATCTCATATTTGAAAAAATGTGGAGGTGATCAAAATGTTTAGGCGATCAAAGCATTTAGGCAATCTAATTATCTGTCTAATAGGCACTTATTAAAAATAATAACATTAACAATGAGATCATTCAAAATAGTGTTTCAAGTTTGGTCTTTTTCATGTTCAATGGCATATTAAATTATTTTAATATGACTACATGAATTATCTGTAACATTTTCACTTCCATTCATACTTCTTACAAGAAGATAACTAGCCAAAATGACAACTTATAACTATCCATTCCCTTCATTCCCTTAAATAATTTTTATGCCATTCAATCAGGATTATTTAAACTCTGCCACAATAAACACATACGAAACAAAGGCTGGGCACTCTGAAGAGAGATGCAGTTTAATTTGCGAAATGGATGATTTCTTCACTACTTACCTTGTGAAGTCTGCCCCAAAGCACTATTTCAGAGTTAATGTTCCTTGTGTTTACTGATCAAGTACCGTGGTTCGGTTCTCCATGTCCATACCATTTACAGAACCAATCATTAAGCCTTCCCAACCAGGTAAGACAAAAATATTATTTGTAATCTAGCTCAAGAACATCAGAGTTGGTTCTTACTGACATGCGCCACATGAGCTTCGAGCCATTAAATTAAATGAGAGGAGGATCGCATCCTGTGCTCTGCACCTAAAGGTATGGCTGCTCAAACTCAGTACACACACACACTCCGAAACACACATACACACACACACACACACACACACGCACACACACGTCTCACCACGGCAGTGGAGAGCAAGCAACCCAAAGAAGCTTCCTGTCGTTGAGAGGCTTAGCTCTTCACCCATCTTTGGCTCACAGGTGCCTTCCACACAGATGTGTGCTGGGGAACGTTAGGCCTCGTGGGCAAAATGGGTCAGGATGCCTACCCCCCTGTACACTCTGTGGATTCCTGACATTTAACAGTCATGGCACCAAGCACTGCTACACTGATAAGGTTAGGATGAGCTTTGGTTGCTCATATTCTTGTGTGTGTGTATGTGTGTGTGCATGTATGCGTGTGGTATTACCTACTTAATTTTTTTTTCACAACTGACATCTATGAAAAATACAGAAGATTAGTGGAAAGGGTAGATCATTGTTACAATATCATTGTGTAGACTTGCTGTAGCGTTTTAAAATCCATGTTGTTTGAAAATGTCATCGTTCATCGTTTTCATCTGTTGTTATGTAAACAAATGCTATGAGGCCTGCTCGGGTTGAACCAAGAAACCCCCCCAAGGGTACAATTTGTGCGCACACAATGATTTATTTATTGTGATTACATTATTTTCTGTGTGCAAGAATCCGCAGGGAAATTTTCTCTGCTCTTCAAGAATGTCGTATATGAATAAAACCTCCTCAGAAACAAGCAGCGGTAGCCTACTGCCTTACATTTAAAAAGAGGCTGTAATTCAAGAGACAATGTCAATAAGAACAGTTAATTACTGATGCTGGGATAAATAATTGCAAACATGCACACACACACACACAAACATGTACACACACTCACACACACATACACACATACACATATACACACAATCACACACACATAGATACACACTCACACATGTAAACACACACTGTGGCCTACAACACTGTTGCTGTGCTTTAGAGTGACCTGTTAGGCTAAAAATGTTAGCCACCACAACACTGAGGCTTGTCAAGACAATCTTTCTTTCTCTCTGGTGTCAAGTCTGCCATCTGCTTTTAGTCTGAGGCTTCTATTCTCATCACTCAAGCGGCCACACATTCTTTTGTTGCGGCTGCAGGCTGCAGAAGCAGCATCTACAGGCAGGAAGTGAGCCAAGCACACACAGGAAGTACATGAAAATAAGCTTTAGTCTGCAATGGGAAGATCAGTGTTCAGACTTGAAACATGAGCAGGTTCAATCTTCTGTCTTTTTTTCCACTCAAGAACATTATGTATGTGAAATAACGACGCAGAGTACAGCAAAGTAGGCTGTCTCTCTTCTTTTGATTTGTTATGTTTAAACAGGGACATTTCTTTTCTTTTTTTTAATTAAAAACTAATTTAATGATGCGCTTTTCTGGCCTTAAGCAGGGAAATTTCTTGGGACATAGTTACTGTATTTGATGCACTATTCAGAACTGTTAGCACTGAGGAATGTGTGACATTGATCACACGTGTGCGCGCACACACACACACAAACACACACACACACACACGCAAATGAAGTTACAGACATAATGTCTTTTGGTTCCATATACATGAGTTCATTGAGGTCAGCTGTGATTTCAGTCTTGTTCATCTGTCAAATCAAACTTTCAAATCCTGTTCTGCTTTCCTTTCACAAATAAGGGATTTTATAATATGCCCTTTCTCAAAGGATTCCTGAGTTACATTTTTGGTGAGAGACTAGGTCCAAATCACATTCTCGTCAGGCTGTTGTATCCAGTCTGACTAGAAGAGACAGAAACTATCGAATTGCATTTAAAAACCTCAAGCCTTTCTTTCCTTCTTATGCTTACATACCAATGTTATTCAGGTTCTTGTGTTGTTCTGCTTTTGTTCCAGGGGGTTAGAACGGACTACAAAAGCTGCCGAGTAGTGCACACTGGCATTTGTATTCGGGTGTCTTGAAAGCGAAATTCAAACTACTTTCAGTTGGATCACATACCTGTATATTTCAATGAACCATTATAGCCCTAAGAAATACCTCAGGATGTTTGCACAAAATAAAGAAATCTTTTCATTTCAGTTGACCCAGTGAGTAGTATCAGCCTTTTCACAGCTTACTGATACCATATGTGATGTCATCAACCTTTAGGTTGAACGATGTCTAAACCATTTGCCCTAGATGTGTTGCGTTCAGTGAGAATGCAGTGGGATATTCGTATAGAAATTGTCTACAATTATATTGGACCATCTTTTCATACATTTAATGTTTTTTACATTGCCAATGCCAGAACAATTGAAGTAAAGTCCTGGACATTCATTATATATTTAACATGGGAAGTGAAGAAGGTGCTGAGAATTGCTGTGAAAGGTAGGTGCTGAGAATTGCTGAAACAAATCTCAAAAGCATATATTTTTGTCTGAGTGTGTTTATTGTATGGAACAAAGGTTTTCGTTCAAGGAATGCAACTTCTTACATACATTCAAAAATATATTCCATCATTAAGCTTTTTCGCTATTAAGGCATACTGTGACATAAATGATATGGAAAATGTAGCAAGGAATTTTTACAATTTGATTTGTTTACACTTTCTATTCTGTATTTTTATTACTCTGTAATTTTGTAAAATAGCTTTCACAATATTATATTGAACACACAATTTAAAATGTCACAATATATTCCATCATGACACTATACATACAATCTATACAATGGTGTCATATTACAGAAAGGCCACACTAAACATTTTATGAGCACATCTGAAGCAAGATGAGTTGATATGCACTTTTTTGACACCTGACTTAGCATGACAGACTAAAACGCTGCACTCCCCTTTGTGCAAGTGCATGGAAGGTCACCAAATAAGAAGCTGTAATATGGCCTGCATATTTCACCGCATTTTTGGTTTGGAGTGTATTCAAAAGGAAGCTTTGGTATGAGCCAAAGAGATTTTGTAGATCAAATGGGTTAAGTATACATGGGTGCAACCTGCCATCAATCTCCTCCACTTCAGCCATGACCTCTCCCCACTGATCTCAGCTATTTTGGGTGTCTGGAGATGAAGTGACAGAATGTTGGACCACAACCTCCTGCTTCCTGTGTGACCAGTGTTTTAGGAGCTCTGCCAGGCCTGGATAAGTTTTTTTTTTTGGCTTCCCTTTCCCTGCTGTGTGACCAAGCGCCTGCTCAGCATGCTTTTCCACACTTCTGTCTGAGACGCTACTGATTACAGGAGCAGGTCTCTCACCAGTGAGAGACCCCCAGAGACCCAGAGCTCTAACTTTGTGCATGGTCGCGAACGTCCTAAGTACTCTCTCCGAAACACATGACGCTAGTGTGCCTGGGCACGTGATTTAAAAAAAGAAAAAAATATTGATGAGTGGCAGTTATAACCTATGCATTTTATTCCCTTTGCAAGGAATGACATTATGCATCACGATGCCCTGAGTGTGTATTTCAGTACAAGCAAGTTGCTTAAACATGATACGTGTTTAGGTGAAGCGGTATAGGGGTTTGTGTGAGATCTGATATGTTTCTCCAAACTTGCATTGCTCTGGACCAACTGTGCTGTTGTTTGCCCTCACCGTCTGTGCAATCTGACCCTCCAGCCCTGCAGAAGGACAGAATCTGAACCCAATCTTCCTCAGCGACCAACAGTATCCCATAACAGGGCTTGGCTCAAATCAATACTATATATGGCTCTTCAATTCCTGTTCAATTTGTCATCAGTCCATTGATCCATCCCATGTGTTTTCTACCAACTTTCCACCTCCTGCCATGTACAAAATGGCTGCACACAACAAAGATTAAAAAAAAAAAAAAGATCCTTATCTCTAACAGAGAGAGAAGCGGCGAGAATTGATGTTCATCTTAGTGAGTCCAAGGTGCTTGAGCGGGGTGGACAGAGCGAAGGCGGCCTTCATCGGGATGTCACAGAGGAGGTCGGACTCCTCGCCGCACTCTTCCAGCTCGTAGGTGGCATCGTCCAGCATCTCCTTGTGCCGGTGGCACACCTGTTCCACCTTGATGCGGTGGATCTCCGTTCGCAGACGAATAAGCTGCCGGGCCAGCCGGTTATCCTGCATCTGCATCTCTCTCTAAATGGCCAAAGGAGAGAAGGAGTATGCAAGTTTGTTATCAGAGATAATAAGAGGAGTATGCAAGTTTGTTATCAGAGATAATAATAATAATAATGTAAATAACATAGGCCTATGCTACAAAAAGGAGAGTGAAACATACAGAAAGAGAGGGAGAAACATACAGAAAGTACAGAATCTAGATGTATTAAATACAGAATTACACTCATAAAAAATAGATAGAAGAGAGAGATTGAATGAATGAAAGAGGCAAGTAGTCACTGTAGTTTGACTAGAAATCTACTGATGTCTGGTTTTGATCAAGGGGTGCCCTTTACATCAAAAGGGAGACAAGGAAAAAAGTTGTTCTATGTCTGCTTTCACCTCTGATGCTGGTTTATCTCTCTATATTTGCATAATAACTTGTAGCCTATAATGCAAACCACTTCATCAACCATCATCTGTGGTTCACTTACAATTTGCAATGTGACTGATCCTCCCTCAGGTAAACAGGCAAAATATACCACTCACCAGTTCACTCCGAAGCCAAGACAGGGCATCGTCGATAGTTTCAAAACCACAAATATTCCTAACTGTTGGATATGAATTCTCATCCTTGGAAACTTCAATCAGGCTTGAATGGTCGTCCGTATCTTCACTGTTTGAAACGTTTTCAACGTCTGAAACGTTTTCCTTCCAAGGTCGACTTTGTAATCGTTCTTTCCATTCAAAATATGACGGTCTGCGTGTTTGCAATTTGAGTTTTTCGGTGAGCGCCTTCACACTATCCAAATCCTCGGTCTCCCCATCGGAGATGTCATCACCACCTAGTTCTTTGAATTCCATTTCAGATCGCACACAGGAGCTCGTGTAAACTGAGTTTCAGTGGACCGCGGGAAAGTGGAGAACTTGGAAAAGTACTCAGCCAATCTGTGCCTGTCTTGTCCAATATGGATAGTGACTCAGCCTCAGAGCTTATAACTGGATGTAAGCTGCATTTATATAGCAACCCGACAAGGAGTACAGTGACCGCCCATGTCTCCTAATTAAATGCAGAGGCGTGTGTGGGAGTTCAGGATAAATTTTCAGTAGAGCTGCAGATTATCTAACAATAAGACCACATGGCTCCCTCAAAATTTCCATACATGAATGCCATATCAGAGTGTTATTTCTCAGACAAGTGAGCAATAAGAGGTGATATCTCTCCATAATGGTTGTACTTGTTGGTAATCTTTAGGGTAATTATTTTTTGGATTTATTTATTTATTTTCAGTAGCCATATACACACAACTACACATACAAGTGTTATACAGTATATATAGGCTAGTCGGCGTCCATAAACTTATATTCTGCAAAGTCTCTCCATGAGCTAAATTAGCACCAAAATCTTGGTCCAAAATCCTGTGCAGTGTGCAGCTAATGTCAGTTCCATTAGCCCGCTGGTTTCTTCAGCACAAGTTGGGAGTTGTGACAGGCATAGTAACAATGTCAATGACAACATCGCCCTCTGCTGGGCATGTTAAGGTAATATAGCCCACCCACCATAAACGCAGGCCTCACATTCAAGCCAAACTTAGAGTGCATCAGAATACACGAAAAACAAATCAAAAACTGTCACGTCACCACCGCAGGGCTCACAGTGCTACCTTACCACTCCGGCAGCATTCAGGGCAGGCTCAAGAACAAAGAATGGGCCTTCTGAACTTAAAATGTGAGGGTTAGCTGAAAAGTTGATTCAGTGTAGACTTTGCACATGAAAATAAAGCATGTTTTAACTGGTGCAATGTCTGATCAGACAGACATAGGTTTTGGTTTGCACCTATTTTGTGGCAGTCTAGACAGTCAAGCCAAGCTTAAAGTAGTTGCAAATATACATGGGCAATTCCACTGAAAACTGTCACGTCCATAATGGCAACACAATGCCATGGTATGGTATGAAGTGAATGATTACTGAATTGAAATTGGAGCATTCACTCTTCTTGGTTGTAGAACTTACATGACGTGACATTATGGACGTGACAGTTTTCTGTGGTATTGCCCAGTAGTAGTTGTAGCAGTAGTAATAGTAGTAGTTGTAGATTAGTAGTAGTAGTAGTATTAAATGTTGGTGTACGATGATATGTTTCATTACATGTAGAACTAAAATGTGTGCATATTTTCCTGATTTAAAATCACCCTGAGGTGATACAGAATTTGGATAGCTTTGAAAATAAAGAGAGGCTAAAAATGTCTATTTTTTATCACCAACTGTCTTGAAGCCAGGCGCTGGGTCACAATTTGTAGACAAGAAATGGTAACTGCTAGATTTACTTTTCTTTATTGAGCAAGGCATTTTGCATTCTGCTTCATCAGGGTCCTATTTTCAGCTCTATTTTTTATAGATCTTTCAGGCTGTAGCACCACATTATTGTATAATGGGTTTGTGGCTCACATGGTAAGGGTAAACAAAAACAGTGGGTGTGGCTGCTCTCCCTGCAAGAAGCACAAGCATGTGCAAATGTCAGGAGGAAATGATGTAGCAGTTCTGCTTGCTTCAGTCACAGCCACAAGCATGCTGGAGGGATAAATGTAAGAAATCTCACAGTCTGCTGGGCCAGATCAAAAGTTGCTGTGCTCCAGGAAATACAATACCTACCCCCGGAAGTCACACACACACAAACACATATCTTTACAATACCGTTTAACAACTTCATTCCTGTAGTCTGATGAATTGTTAGGCCTGGGTGTGTGAAATTTGTTACAAATACATTTCTACGAATGCTGGCTAAATAAAAGACAGAGTTTCACATAAGTCTAATCATAAATACACAGAAGTTACACATCCCGCTTCTGTTTCAACACTATGGCATCCTAAACGTGCACCATGACGATTATTATTCAGGTGAAAGGTCAAGACTACATAATCATTCATAATGTTACGTAATGTTAACCTAATAAATAAATAACTGTTAGCCCTACTTTAAGGTTATTCTAGTGGCGAGTGGTTTCGGACCTTGTCTATGTAAGGAAACGAATTCACTTCCTTCTTTTGTTATTCAAGTTTTTTTTCTCAATAAGGGCTCGTCTGCGCAAACACCGGGCAGGCTGAGCACTTTCGTTATAGTAGCAGAAATGTTCAAGATACCTAGAGGATTTCTATTTATGGACTACTCTTATGTCGAGAACAAACCTAGTTGCGAGGCAAGCGTTGAAAACAACTGTTGGATTCAATTGCAAGAAAAGTGTCTAATTTTGTTTGCGAATTCATCATACAGCCAGTTGCACCATTTCTACGACGTGGGCCAGATAGAGTTGGGGGTTGTCAGCTTCGCCTTATTGCTTGGACAATAGCGGAAGGTGTCTACAACGCCACGTCGTGCCAAGTCTTTTGAACAGTGTGACTTAATTGTTTCAACTTTTCTTTGCTTCACTATATGCTGATCTGTAAAATCAATGGAATTCTCAGAACATATTAAAACAGCAAACGTTGAGGATGTGGTGCTGAAACAACCTTTCCACACGCCGATGAAGGGAACGCTGTGCGTAACTGGCCACCACCTACTCTTCTCTGACAGGAGTGGAGACAGTTCTTGGCAACTTCTTTTATTGCTTAGAAACATCGATGCCATCGAGAAGAGGTAAGTGAAGTAGTTCCTCGCGGTGTGACCAGCTGAAAAGTGGGGGTCTTGGGCTAGGGGTCGACTGACATTTGGAAATTACCGTCTGTTTATTGGAAAACTTCTCAGAAGAATGAATGATCTAAGTCAAGAAATTCATTTTGGTTGGCCTAATAAATGAACAAATATAAAGAATAAAGAATAACCCTGAAAGGAATTGTGGACAGCAGAAAAAAACACCTATCAGTGTTTGCATAAGATAATGTAGGCTACTTAGCTGAAAAATTAACAGCAGCAACTTCTTAGTCTATCTGTGTAGCTCAATTTCACCTGTGACTGTTTATGGATAGATACAAATAATACAAAAATTCTTTAAGGTGTGAGGTCTGTTACTAGTCCACATTGACACCATTACTTTACATTATCCACTGTAACATCAACTCTCCCTCCTCCTTATCAGTGTGGAGAACCTGCTGGGATACTCTACCCCCAGTCTTAACACAGGCTCAAACATCAGGTTTGACAAATCGGCCATGTATGTGCAAGTCCCATGCCATGTGTGTGCAGTGTGTGTTTGTGTGTGTGTGTATATGTGTGTGTGAGCGAGAGCTTGTGTGTGTGCAAATGTGTGTGTTCTACAGCAGCTAAAAAGCAAAGGCACTGTTACGAAAATATTACCTTTGGAAAAAAAAAACGGTCATCACTATTTTACTATGACAGTGAGGACAGCTGTGATGGATATAGCTTTTAGTTGCCTAGTGTTTGTTCCTCTTATAAAGGTAATATTTTCATCTCATTGTCTTCTAATGAGAGCCCGAAATGTATGTGGATCAGGCCCTGGCCGAGTACATTTGACCAGACCCATGCTTTCAGCTTCACAAATCAGTTTCTTTCTCTCTCCCTCTTTCTTTCCCTCTCCCTCTCTCTTTATATTTTTCTCTTTGTCTTTATTTGTAGCAGTGATGATAAACTGTGGATTCTGTCCAGTGTACCGTGGAAGCAAGCAGGCCACAGGCTTCATTGCCCCTTAAAAAACCCTTCCCCATGCAGAGACTGTGTTTGGTCTGCCTGTCTTGCTTCTCTAGCTTTGTCCAGCCAGAGGGACCTGCAGCTCAGGGCATGGGAGTGAGCTGTGTTGCTGTGCTGTATAGCCTTATGTGTGTATCTGTGTTTGGGTTGTAGGGTGGTGGGATCCTCTGGCACTATCACCATTAAGTGTAAGGACTTATGCATTCTTCAGCTGGACATTCCAGGCATGGAGGAATGCCTGAATGTGGCTAGTTCCATTGAGGTATGCAAGATATTCATTATGTGTTTTTAACTTTTAAACTTAGCGACATTACATTCATTTGCTTTTCTGTGGAATGCAACAGCATGTGCGTTCAAAACAGAGACACACACACACACAAATGTTCCACTCTTATTGTCTCCTTTAATGTCCTTTCTAGGCACTTTCTTCATTGGATACTGTCACAGAAATGTACCCATTCTTCTACAGACCTTCTTGGCTTAGTCTAGATGACCCATGGGGCTTATCTACTGTGGAGAAGCATTATGAACAGTTAGGGGCTCTGGTAAGCATTCACCCCCACCACCCCCACAATATTCAAACACAACCTCTCAGGCATTAGCCTAGGAGCCTACAGTAAACCTTTCATGGCTTTACTTGTTACAGGAAGTGAGAAAAAGGATTTGATGCTATCCACAGTCAGCATCACACATCCTTTTCAGTGAGGAAACTATGCATTGTTTTTTTAAGGGCAGTGGTATTCAGGATACAGTAACCTTTTTTCTTACATAAAGTTGGCCTGCAGAGATGACATGCATGAAATGCAATGTCCATTTTACGCACCAAAAAAAGAAAAACAAAAGCAAGCTAACTGATCAGCCCTATTGATTCAAGATTACTTTTTCCATTGAAATTCTATTACATGTCCCTTCTCTGTGATTTCTACTGCTGTCTTCTGTGATTACCCTGACAACAGCAGGCCAAGTGGAGGCTGAGTACCGTCAACTCGGACTACTCTGTCTGTCCATCATACCCTCCTGCTGTCATAGTGCCTCAGTCTGTGGATGACCAGATGCTGGTGAAGGCAGCCCGTTTCAGACAAGGAGGACGCTTCCCAGTTCTCAGCTACTACCACCAAAAAAACGGCATGGTAAACAACAGCACAGCAGCATACAACCATACTGGAAATGTGACATGTTATTCAGGTTACGTTAGCCTCATATAGCCATTAGGGTTGGATGTGCTTTCAATTTGATTGATTCTGATTCCAATTCCGATTCCAGTTCTCCTTGTTCTGGTCCTTATTGATTATCCTGTTAGGTTTCATAAAGTTGAAAAAAATGTGGACATGTTGGGATAACAAAAGTATCTTCACTCACATTCAGTGCTGTGTAGATACAGTATATACATCTACAAAATGTGGATTACTAACTTACTACTAATCAGCACTTTGGGCTTGAAACCGAAGGGTTGCTGGTTCGATCCACGGCCACTGGGAAAAATGTTGGTGGGGGAAGTGGTTGAGCATTGATCTTCCATTTCCACCGAATTTCCCTCTCGGGATCGAAAGAGTATATATACTTATACTTACTAAAACATCCTGGCAGCAGCTATGCATGTTCTAGCACAATTTAGGAATTTAGAAGCAGAACCTAAATTTGGGAAATAGAATACCCAGTATTTGAATTGGCTTTCACCTCTCAACCCTAATAGCCATGAATACTTGTCTTTTCATGGCAAGGTATCAAGATGTTTCTTTTTTTTTGGCATTTTGATGGTTGAATTGATTTTTCCCAGGTGATGATGCGCAGCAGCCAGCCGCTGACGGGAGCCAATAGGAAACGCTGTAAGGAGGACGAGCTCCTCCTACAGGCTGTGATTGACGGATCAGAGCGGGGTTACATCATAGACACCCGCTCTGCTCAACAAGCCCAACAGGCCAGGATAACAGGGGGAGGCTTTGAGTCCAAATCCTGCTATATCAAATGGAAGAGATTACATCGCAACATGGAGAGGTTTGCATCTTACTCATGAAATCTAGTTCATTTACTGGACAAATTTATAGGATCATTTTATTTTTAACTGACATATTTGACATGTGTGTGTATTTGTGTGAGTGTGTGTGTGTCCTTGAGTGCACATACTGTATGTATTCCATAGTATATGTATTTAACATAGTATGTATATTTATGGGGTTTGCGCAGATGAATGTTAAATACACTATGTCTATTTATTATACTATATGTTTACAAACATACATGTATGTTTGCATACACATACTAAGTATGTATTCCTACAAGCATGTACAGTACTGTATATGTGTTTCCATGTTTCACCTGGCTTGCTGTTGTCATAAATTTATATTATATAAATATATGTATGTATAGGGGTAAGGTGCTGCAGGAGAGCTTTATAAAGCTGGTGGAAGCATGTGGAGATCAATCACACAACATGGACCGGTGGCTCAGTAAACTAGAGAACTCCAAGTGGCTCTCGCATGTCCACAGTGCACTGTCGACAGCAGGGCTGGTTGCGGAGTGTGTGGAAAGGTGAGACAACACAATAGCCTCAATAGATTTATCATGCCATTTGCACACTTAAATCCAAATGTTTCTCATTACCACAACCACATACAAGATTTATACCCTCATTCCTTCATTTTCCCTCATTCCCTCATTAGTTCCAATATTACACTCAGAGCAAATTATTATAAGGTGTAGATGTGTACTTTGGACATTATGGTGTAATGAACAGGAAGGAAGCAATGAAAAGGAAAATGATAAGAGAAGTGAGGAAAACAGAGTCAAATGGTGTTAGTGGTGTCTAAGTGCTACAACAGTGATGTCAATTATTACCCAGAAGGCATGAGACGGAAAAAAAGGCCGGTTATGAGTGAGAGAATTTTCGACGCCATGTTTTGCCCAAGGGGGTTTTCAGGAGTGTGTGCTTCTGACATAGCATGGCCAGAGAGGTTCATCCAAATTTAGGTCATGACTAATACTGTTATTCATTTTGGTAAAAGAAAATTTCATAGTGTATGTTGTCATATTTTTTTAATATGGTGCGTTTTGTGATGTGTCATATGTGATAAGAAACGTGTCTTACAACTGAAAATGAATAACAAGTGTAACAAAAACATGTAAACCAGTTATAAAACATACAAGACATCCAGAGATGTCTTACAGCAAGTTCTTCTTACAACTTATAAAACAGTAATAACTGCTCAAATCCCAGTGCGGGAAGCAAATACTCTGCAAACCAAAATAGGACATTTGTGTCGAAACACATATAGGTTAGAAAACTATTCTTGAAAATGTGAGGACTGAACTGTGTGGTATTAAACAGAGGAGTTAGACTACTGAATAGAACATGTTTTTGAACAGTGGTGAAACAACTTCCCCACTTAGCAGCTTCTCCTAGACAGTAAAATTTCTGTCACGTTCTGCCTGTGCATTTAACACAGAGGACATCAATAATGTGGATCTGTCAGGGCCCGAAGGCCGGGTGTCAATAAAGAACCCAAAAGCAGACTTAGAAACAGAATGCAAGTTAATCGTTTACTCTTCTACAAAAAAAAAAAACACACAGGAGTTTAAGGGGCATCTGGTCACCCAGGCAAAAACATAAAAAGCACAACAATTCAAAGCAGAAGAAAAAAGTTCACAGCAAAGGTACAGGCAGGGCCAGGCAGAATCCAGTGTCCATAAACAGGCAAGGGGTCACACAAGAAAAAATCCAAAATCCAACTTGAGAAACAAGAGCGAAGCCAAGGAGCAGGTAACAGAGAATCTGGAAGAATCTGGCAAAGACTGATTGTCCAGCTATGGCTTTTAAGGTGGTGGCTGATGAGGAGAGTGGGTGCAGGTGTAACCTAATCAGCCAGGGATCAGCTAGGAGGTGGAGCTGCTGGAGCGGGCCATGACAGGATCAGTAATTGAGAGATATAGTCTCATTTCGATCAGCTGGCTAAGTGAATAGGATGGGAGAGATGTAGGAGTTTCAAACTCTGTGAGTTCTAGAGAATCTTCTATAAAAGATTCATGTTCATAATAGCACACTACATATAACATATATGGGGCCTGGAAGGTGAATTATGAGAATGGGTGCCCATTTGACTAAATTATGGGCTTTAAGTTGTTTCCTGAAATTAAGCATCTGTTTTGTAAAATTAGTATTTAGTAAAATGAGTGCAAATTAGTGTTTTCTCAATAGAGAACACAAAAAAATCTAGCAATGGTACATTCCAGGTCAAGTCTGTTAGGGGTACTTGTCATAGTTTCACATGCAAAATGGCGATGGGAGGAGAGTAACCTCATTGGCTGTTGAAAGCAAATGTCAACAGCCTTTCATGACAACTACGATACGACAACTTAAACTTCTCTTGGGTTCAGACTGTTCTAATACATCTCTGACTCATTCCTTACCCTTGTTTTGTTGTGAAAACAGGGATGGACACTCTGTCCTGGTCCATGGATCTGAAGGCACTGACACCTCTCTTTTAGTCTGTACTTTGTCTCAGCTGATACTGGATCCAGAAGCCCGCACACTGAAAGGCTTCCTGTCTCTGCTGGAGAGGGAGTGGGTACAGGTAGGCATACTGAACTTAGTGTAAACATAATTATGCCAATGGTGTATGGTCACAGTTTGATAATGACTCATTTGCATGTTTGTCTCAGTATATAGGAAGGTTACAGCAATTTGGATCCCATACACTTTTTTATCAGATTGCTATTCATGGTCTTTGAATGCTTGTACACAGACAGTCCTGGCTCTTTGAATATATAGAGGTCCGGGCCAGGCTATAAACAGTTCCAGTCAATCAACACGTCACCTCAGCAACCATGCAAGAGAGGGGTGCCATTTGATTGGCTGTTCTGTTCGGAATGGTTGGCATTAAACATGACCCACCCGGTGTGTCTTTGTGTGTGTGGGCACTTTCCATCCCAGGCAGGTCATCCCTTCCAGCTGCGCTGTGCCCGCTCGGCCTACTCCCACGCCCGTCTGAGGCAGGAGTGCCCCATCTTCCTTCTGCTGCTGGACTGCGTGTGGCAGATGGGCCGACAGTTTCCCCTGGCCCTGGAACTGGGAGAGCCACTGCTACTGCGGCTAGCCCAGGAGGCCTATGCCTCTGACTTTGGGACCTTCCTCTGCAACAATGACCAGGAACGGTAAGAGAGCCATAAGCTATGAATAACAGATTTTGGATTGGATTTCTTGTAATTTCTTTCTGCATTTGAAGCAAGCAGTCACAATCATACTCTTATTCAGAGCAACACACAGTACACTGAAAGTATTGGCCTAAATGCTAGAAGACACAAAGACATTTTAATGCTGCGTTTTATCTGTCAGATATCAAAGCGAACAAATGTTTCCTTTTTTTATCCATAGATGTGCACTTGAAGTGAAAGAACGGACTCACTGTTTGTTCCAGTTCTTGTTAAGGCCTGGTGAGAGGGAGCAGTACATAAATCCTCTGTATGAGCCCACAGACCTGGCCATCTGGCCCTCAGTACACCCCCAGTCACTGCAGCTCTGGGCAGGTAAGTCAAGACACGCTCTGACTCATAGCCAGTCACAAATCAGGCACAGTGAACTTGATGTCCCATGTTTGGATGCTTGTAAAGTCCTACATTTCACATTTCACTGTGCTTTTACCAAAGTTACAACAGATGACTACTGTACATCTGCTGTGTCTGCACAGGGTTGTTTATGAGGTGGACGGATCATACCCAGAACATGGAGGAAGTGCGGGAGGAGATCTGGAGCATTGTGACACAGCACTGTGGCAGGAGCTGAAGACCGTGGAACAGACCATCTCATCACTTCATCAATTGTCTTACAGGTTTACAGACATCTACGCTCTAAAATAAACAGTCTATCTAAGAACAATGCGGATTGCAGTTGGGGCTTGGAAGAGCTTGGATACTCACCTGTTGTTTTGACTTAAACAACACTCCAAACTAATGTGAATTTGAGCACATATTCTTGTCATGGGCACCTAGCCTACAGCATAGGCTACATCTGTGAATGTTTTATTCTTAAACTGCTGTAAATATTTTGAGTATGCTATAATTAAAATATTTCATATTTTTAATACAATTTTTAATACACATTTCTTGCGCCAAATATTACCTCCTTTTTATCCACTAGAGGTCTCAGTTTTTCTGTTTTTGTTCCACTAGTTTTTGGATAGATGACAGATAAATCAACATTGTTTTTAGTCATCTGAGCTTATAGGCCTAGTCATCTGCCAGTTTAAGGACTTATATATCACTATCATATAGCTACCAATTATATCAGGGCCAGTCTCCCTTAGAGCAACTTAGGGCTAAATGCCTTGCTCAAAGGCACAGCGGTAGCAGCCAGGATTCAAACCCACAATTTTCCAGGCTACTTGCATGCTAGCCAGGTTTCTTAACCCTTACCACCACCCCAGTTATTGTGGGAATTATTGGCTCTGACTTTTTAAAATTAATTTGTTTTTTTTTTTATCGCGACAAGGGCTTGAAAAGCAATCTTAAAGTTTTCATTTAAAATGAATTCTAAATAGTGTCAAGGCAACCAACAGAACAGTTTCTTTTGAATAAAAACTTGGTAGACTAAAGAACTTTGAAGATGAACATGAAATCTAACTCTCTTGTTCTGTCTGAGGAACACACATGCCATTGCAAAAACCCAACTCAGCTAAACCACAGCATACAATACAAATCCGCTTGGAGCAGCCAGTCAGCATGTTTGCTGGAGAGTGTAGTCCCGTAGTATGGTGTAACATACGGTTTTGAATGGTCACTGTGATGTATCAAACTACACATCCCAGCATGACGCGCTTCAACCGTTTGCTTGTCCAATGGTTGCTCGGTCCGCACGATAAGTGACCAATGGGAAAGTAATCTTTTAATTCTAACGGTTAAATACCATGAAATCCTTTTTTTATCGGCATTTATTTAAATTAGTCTAGCAGTCGACCTTATGGGATCTTTTAGAATTTGGACAGCACGTGGCTGACAGAGAGGGATTTCAAGTGTTTGACATCCTCCAGGTGGGTTGCATTTCATTAAGTTTGTCTATATTATTAGAGAGGATAATAAACATGTGTTTCTACAAGTAACTGTCTGACAGTAGACAAGCCCAGGTTATTTACAAGGACTGCATAATGCTCACAGTTTTTATTTAGGCTGCCGCATGCGACCATCGAGGGATGAATGAACAAGTGAACAAAAACAAAGTTGTACAAAGCCACCATAGTGACAAGGCAAAATTACCCTTTCCTCCCTCCCTCAGACACAGCATCTCGACATGCTACCGGCTGCGCGGATCTGTTTGCCCTCCGCGACTTTTTTAGGTTCGCTGTGCCACGGATGTCGTAACAGAAACGGGTTGTCTTATCTGCCGATGCGTGGCATGAGCTGGTCTCCGCGGCAAATAAATCAGTGTAACAGCGAGGATTCTTCCGACCTTCCACCTGAAGAGAACCCCCGGGTACTCATCACAGGTGAAATGCACCCTTTTGTCAAAGTTTCTTCAACGGTAAACAAACGGGAAAGTCAGTAGCATAGGCCTATCCATGTCTTTCTTCAATTGTCGGTGTACTACTAATTTACTTCTTTGATTTGTGACTTTCACTTGTTTTCATTGACTAGAGAGAGACATGGCTATTTTTATTCATCACAATAGGCAGGGACAAACAAAGTGCGGTCATAATAGCAGCAGTGACTGACCTCAGGGAGAAGAATAATAGCTTGGCATAGGTTTTTGTCTTTGGATAAAGCACTGTAGTGACAACACGGTGTGGATGTAAGCCCATGGGCAGAGGCCAACAACTTCTGTTTTGTTGAACCCAGAACAGATAGCAGCCAAGCTGTTTTAATGTCTCCTCCAAGATATGCTATCACCGTGAATAAAAGTTTGTCTGTGAAAAATGATGCTTGAAATATGATTCATTGTCTGCTTTTTGATCTAGCAACAATTTTCTGTTGACTGCAGGTGGATTAGGTCAGCTTGGTGTTGGACTGGCACAGATGCTGAGGTTTGTTAAAAATTGTGAATAACTTGTCTGTTTTGGTTTAGCCTACATGTTAACAAAGGTTAGACATTAAGTGGCATGCTTTTTATCAGAATTGTGGTATAGTCTGCCAGAATTGCTTTCAATGCTGTATTCTGTTCAAGGTTCTTAAACTGTTGTGCATCCATTTGTTTTGGTTTGTGAAGATTTGTTTCAGATTTGCTGACAGTGTTTACACTGGAAACAATATGGTGGCATGACAACAAAGTAGCTTTAGGTTGAATGAGTTGCTTGTTGTGTCTGTCAGGGAACAGTACGGGAAGGACAATGTGATCCTAACGGACATCAAGAAGCCCCCCCTGGAGGTGGTCAACAGTGGTTGGTGATCTTATTATCTGCCAGTCAAAAATCACAAAGCGAAATAGGGCCAATTTTCTTTTAACCCTTGTTGAACTTTTCTATGTAACTGCATTGTATGTTCATCGTCTGCTACAAATGTATTAGATCTAAAGCACCAGGATGCACATAGATATTGAAGAGATGTCTATTCTTTTATCTGTCTTACCACACCACTGTCTCTGTCCACTTATCACAACACCACAGTCTCATTAGTCCCTTCCCTACCCCCCCATCCTACCCTGTCCCATCTTCCCCTTGTCTTTATTTAACCAGGGCCGTTTGTGTATGCTGATGTGTTGGATTACAAGAATCTGAGAGAGTTGGTGGTAAACAACCGAATCACTTGGCTAGTGCATTACAGTGCCCTGCTTAGTGCTGTGGGGGAGGCCAACGTAGCCTTAGCTCGCACCATCAACATCACAGGTCAGAATATTGCTTGTAAAAAACATGCTATGTAATGTAGTGCTGTATGTGTTTTAAACTAACAGTGCCTTGTGGTCTGTTGACAGGGAACTGGACAAATCACCATAAGGCCCCACTCCTATTCAAACAGATTTCAGCTGGGCCAATTATAGTCACTTATCTGGATAGGGGAGGGATCTGTACAATGACAGACGAGCAAAGTTGGGGCAACAACCAATGGCTGCGGCTGGTTGTGTCTGTTGTTAGTCATGCATGGTGTCCACTACAGTGAGACACCGAGACCTGAACAGTATATTTTCTTTAGGAGAAAAACTGCATATGTGGCTTTAATTGCTCTGTATATTAGTGTTTGCTATACCTCTGACAGGATTTAAGTTTAACTTAAGGTTAACTTAAGGTTTAATTTAGGCTACCTGTTCAGTTGAAACTGGCCTTAGAGTATCCAGATCAATACTTGATTGAGAACTGGTCCAGTTTTAGCTAGCTTTGGCTTGCAGTGCCATACGTTACCAAAGCATATTTTATTGTACTTCCTCACCACAGGGAATTCAGGCATTGGTTTTGGTGTAGACTTTACTGCTAGGCCCAGGTACTTTAAAGGTAGAGAAACTCTATGAATTTATTGCAGATACTTTTGTGCTACTCTGCAGGTCACACATGTTTGGATTTGAAACCCTCAAGGCTGCATGCTTCATAAAACATTTGTGTTCTGTATGGAAATATAGGCCTACTCAGCATGGCTTGCTGTAGAGATGTAGGCAAAAATCTACAAAACAATTTTTAGTTGAGTTTTAGGGGTTTGTCTTTTAAGAGTGACAGTGGAATAGAGATGGGTTGGGATCAGGAAATTATCACAAGCTGGACTCAATGTCCCCATTGACACATTACCTTAACTGTAGCACGGACACTGCATGCTGCTTGTGCCACATTGCCCCATGTTCATAACTGTCGTCAAAAAAGCATTTCTTGCTTCTTTTTTTTTGGTTATTTGCCAGATCTGTACTACTGATCTGGCAATCCCCCTTCAAACACACACACAGTCAAATTTCTTAATTAATGGCAGCTTTTTTGTTACCTTAAATCTTGTATCCTTCTCTGGCGGGGATGTCTTGGTCATATGAATGATATGATAATCATGTTGCAGGAAATTCAAAGTGTAAAGATATGTGGGGCCTTAATTTGAAAGTCAAGCAAAACAAAGGGCAAAGGGCATAGTCTACTGAAGCCTAATAATAATAGCCTGTGAAAATACTAGAAAATTAAACTAGATCCTAGGCACAAATATTGATGGGTTTGCTCAGTTCTGTCACACAAGAGCTTTAGTTTATACCCAAGACACTTTGCTCATAGTGTCACAGCACACCGTCCATCTTTTAGGACCTGTGTCAGTTAAGAGATCTGGTAGATTCTCGCATAAAATACTTACATCTCACCTCCGGCTGTCTTGTTTCACCCCCAGGCCTTCACAATGTGCTGGACCTGGCGCTTGAGAACTGCTTGCGTCTCTTTGTCCCAAGCACCATAGGAGCATTTGGACCATCATCCCCCCGTGACCCTGCACCTGACCTGTGCATTCAAAGGCCACGGACCATCTATGGAGTGTCCAAAGTTCATGGAGAGTTGATGGGGGAGGTAAGGACTTTGATGCACTGTGATGAGCCCTACTTTCTCTTTGTTGCCCCTTTTCTGACATACACACAGTCAGCACGCACACACAGAAAAACAGGGCGGACATAACACACACATGCACGCACACGCATACAAACACACTCATGAAATCTTCAGTCTAAAATTGATAATTTGTGGTCAGTATACAAATCACCAAAAGTGATTTGGAACATTCTGTAAGAACAACGTCCTGTTTTTGTCTCCTTTGATCAGTACCTCCATCACAAATATGGCTTGGATTTCCGTTGTTTACGCTACCCGGGTGTCATCTCAGCTAACACCAAGCCTGGAGGAGGGACAACAGGTAACCCCACGCCACGGCCATTGTGAGATGGACATGTCCTATGTGCTTTTTTTTGTACATACTTTCTGTGTTCCGCAGACTACGCTGTCCAGATTTTTCATGACGCCCTCAGCACAGGCCATTATGAGTGTTACCTGCGACCAGACACACGTCTCCCTATGATGCACATTGCTGACTGCCACCGTGCTACAGTGGAGTTCATGCAGGCCCCTGAATGTCAGCTGTCCCTGCGCACCTACAACATTGCTGCCATGAGTTTCACCCCTGAAGAAGTAGCTGAAGAAATAGGCAAGCACCTGCCCCACTTCAAAGTAACCTACAACCCTGACTCAGTTCGCCAGACTATAGGTAAGCACACCATCAGCCCTGTATACATCATCTAGCCTGCAGGTAGAGCCTATGCGGTCCATTGCTTTTATTGTGGCTTATTACATCCATAATAAATGTCACTGTTAAATAGTTATTACATGTTAGAATACATTATTACAGCAAGATTAGGCTCATTAGGCTATTGAAAAAGTAAAACTCTCTTACCATACATTAGAAAGAGTGAGGCGGACACAGAGTGAGTTTCAATATTTTTGTAAGATTGTACCATCGGGCTTTGCTGAGTTATCAGGAATGGTAGATTTTATATTAAATTCATTGAAAATTACTGGTTCAATGAGGAAATGTTGTGAGGAAAATGGCATCTCACCATTTTTTTATGTTCTGTCCTTGTTTGCAGCGGACAGCTGGCCAGTGCGATTTGATGACTCCAATGCACGAAGAGACTGGGGGTGGCGGCCAGCTTATGGGCTTCAGGAACTCGTTACAGACATGATCTGCTCTATCCGTGACAAGAGAACCAATGCTGTGCTTCCAGTCAGCTAGCAGGCGCAGTCAACAGAGAATTCACTTCTCAACAACTCCCTTTAAGTCACACTTCCAGTAGAGTGCAAGGAAGAGCATACACACAAACACACAAACCAGTGCAAACCTCAGTTTTATTTGATGAGGATTCCTTCACACAACAGGTCTCCCATCACCCATCACACAGGGGACATTCCAGCCACAGGGAATCAACCATGAACCCCCCAACCTTCAAGCTAAACCCTCTGTGACCAAAACAGTGAACACACACACACACACACATGCATACATACACACACATTCATAAAAACACACCTTCAAACACACACACACACACACACAGTCATATGCACTACCATTCACATTCATAGACAGACAACACTGATACATGTTATAACCAGCAGCCTTACTATTTTTCAGGTAACTATACTGTCAACCATATTGTTGTGACTATTGCATTTATGTTGTTTTAATTGTGATAGGGAGCAGATAAATAAAACAATCATCACGGTTCTGCCTTAATTATCTTACACAAGCATCGTAGCCTTGCTTACAGCTGGGGATGAGATCCAGGAGAGAGCAGCACAGAATGATGACATGCTGAAAAAGAACACTGCAGAGTAAGATGGATGGATCAATAGAAGCGAAACTAAAACACTGTGCTGACAGAGGGAATGGAGGACACTCAGTGTTATATAAGGGCATGCTGTTGGAAGGATTTAGCTGCATCTAAAATATTGTATCTATCTTTCTTTTCCAACAGGTGTGATTTTTAGCCCTGATGTGTATTGTGTTGAGATAGCCCAAATGAAACCAGCCTTTCAATCCTCAAGGCAATTGACAAAATTGCAGTGTAAATTACTTATGGAAAACAAATAAATAATTTAATTCATTAAATATCCTATATTTGTCAAACGCCTATGAATGCCTTCAGAGGTAAATATTGTGTGTTGAAATTTTGTGGTATATCTGAGGTGTAAGATTTATTTGCAGCTCCACAATTGTATTTGGTAGCAGACTCTTGTCAACTTTTTTTCACTTAAACTACTGTTCAAAACATTGGCTACTGTTGATATGGTCTCAATTTTGATCACTCATGTAACTTAGACCTATCTTACCAAATTGCTGCTTGACTTCCCCATTATTCTCTTACATAAGACAATATGCAATCTAAGACTTTACTGCTAATAAAAGGAAGAAGAAAAAAAACGAAAGATATGTCCCTCTTTTGTAGCCTATGACAGGCCTGATATTTGCAGAAATTCTGATGGTTGTAACCTATGTGAGATAGGCTACTTAATATTTCAGTCGTAAGTCTTCACATCGAGACCAAAACAAATGTGCAATTCTAGTATGTGCCAGTTTAGTGGCAGACCCCTGTTCTGCACACACAAGACAAAATGGTTCACCACGAGCCTCTGGTTTCACCATGGGCTTTACCCCCCCCCCCCCCAAACACTACTACGCACATCATTGTCACGCCCCCATCACCTTTTTTTGCGGAACTAGACTTCGACCGCGTTGCATTGTGGCCATTTGAATCACATCTTCTCCACACCCGTGCAAAGAACTGTTGGATAAGATGGACGCGGGTTTTTTCCGCGTAAGTACTGTATATTTAACTTTACGCCGTTCTTCGTGATTGGTATTAAAGATAAAAATCTACCATCGCGTTTAATTGTAAAATATAATATGTTATAATCACGTACGAGTAATTTCAGGCGCCATTCCACTGCCAGCAGTTTTGCTATGCTAGCACGCACAAAGATGGCGACCGTGTCTGCTAAGTACAGAAACAGTGGGGTATCTGTACGTTATAAGCTAACTAGTTGTCGAACAGCACCTAGCATTCATATCACATATATTATGCAGTAGAAGAATGTGTGCAAGATGTTAAAGTAAACTCTACGATAAGACTTAAAATATCAAAATAAAACGATGTCGAATGGCGCCGTATTTTAATCAGTCACTTTAATGCATGATATGGTTCAATGACATTAGCGAAGTGTGCTAACAACGGAACTTAGCAAGTTACTTAGCTAATAACATATGCTAAGTACCTTATGCTCTCTTCGTAACGTTCATGCATTAACATCGGGATAGAGCTCCCATGGCACTTTCGTACCTTGTACATCTGTGAAGGCCTAACAAATTCAGTTACAGTTCGCTTGTGTTCTAAGATTCGTGTATGCCGCTCATTTGAATTTATGATTAAGCCAGCAGAGAGGGTTGAAGCGGAGTCTAACGTTACCATTGCTGACTAGCAACACACGATGACACATGGCCAATTATGATTTAAGTTATTAACATTTAGTTGTGTGTTGGTAAAATATGCCGATTGGCCAACTGTTAGACAGCATTTCAAATAATGTAAATGTGAAACTAAACTTCTGATGATTGGGTGGTCTGATATTGTGTTTTTTCCTCTTCAGGGCACCAGTGCAGAGCAAGATAATCGCTTCAGCAATAAACAGAAGAAATTATTGAAACAGCTGAAGTTTGCAGAATGTCTGGAAAAGAAGGTTCGAAGTTAACCTTTGTGCAAAGGTTTCATTTATATGCTTACTGTATTAGGCTTGCAGTCAGCTGTCACTGTGTGCCAGAACTGTAAAAAGTAAATAATTTCCTGAAATGAGTAATCAATGTATGTAGATATTCAGTTCTCTTTAAACAGGTCTGGATTTCAAGGTCTTCTGCTTTCTTTTGCTCTGTCTAGATTGAAGACTGAATTTCAATTGTGTTGTCCTAAATGCCTGTAGTCTTGTATATGTGTGTACATGTATAGTATGAATGATTAGTTCCGCACAGTTGGGAATGCAAGGTACTTAACATTTGAACAAGCCATCCTTTATGGAGCAAAGAAGACAGGAAAACAGGAAACAATATAATAATATAATAATGGTAATTCTGTAGATAGTAAGCATATTTTAAAACAGAAGCCCTGGTATGTTGTTGTGGCACTTAAACCTAAACATTTTTCAGAATGAACTTTATTAGCATCAAAAAAGCTAAAAGTTTTATTCTGTGAGCATTCCCCAGCAAAAATATACAGCTATGCACAACTCTGCACTACAAAGACTAATATTTAGAATAATATTTTATTGTTAATGGTGTTAATAAAAATATTTATTTAACATGTCTAAGTTAAGAATTTTTGACTACTTCCTCTAGGTGGACATGACCAAAGTTAACCTGGAGGTCATCAAACCTTGGATCACACAGCGAGTCACAGAGATCCTGGGGTTCGAGGACGATGTCGTCATAGAGTTCATTTTCAACCAGCTGGAAGATAAGGTAATACCCCTTCTTGATCTGCCGCAACTGTCTTTGCTGAATCATAGATATAAAGGCTTGTTTGTGTCCTTACTTTCTTTGGATGGGTGGCATAACTATGGGAGATGAAGCTAACATTTGCGTAGCATTGACTTGAGACATATTTATATCCAACGAGAAATCTTCTACTGTTGGTGCCTTTGTGTGTGGAATAGCTGCGGGTAAAGTTCTGTGTAGTTCATCCAATGAAACAGGATTGTTGCAATAATGATGAAAAAAAAGTTACCATTTTTGAACAGCAGTTTTCTAATGATGATGTGATTTATGATTTAAAAGGCCTGAACCAATATGGATGTTATACCTTGCATCAGAAGTATAGCACCAACACCTAATTAGATCTCTCCTGAGCCCAAAGTCTCACTGAATCCAACTCTTCCTTGATGATGAAGTTTGGTTTTTGAGGTGAGTTATGAGCAGGGGTTGGCGTCATGCCAGGTCTAGAAACATGTGGACAGTCATGCTAATTTCAGTAGCAGTAGCAATTTTAAACAAATTATATATATATATATATATATATGAATAGTTCAAATGGAACATTTGACATCATGCATTGTCATTCTTAGTTCACTGCAAAACTCTAAGATGATTTACTTGTCTTAGATTCTTACAGACAGCATCCAATGTCTAACAACCATCCTTACCAGAACCATTTAATTGTGGCCTTGTCATAGTCCTGGACATCATGGTTGTACCAGTTAGTTGGCTGGAATGTTTCCAGTGCGTCACTGCACTGTAAGTTAACAGTCTGGTAGTGTTTAGCTCCTAGTAACAAAAGTAAAATCAGTATATGAAAAAACTACTGCGCTCCTGTACTGACTGAAAACTGCTGAGTTGCTCAGTAACGGCATAGCTGATTGTACCTGGATAGTTGTGATTGCTTCATGGCCCCCCTATATTTAACAAGAGCGCCATTTGGATTGCTATGCAGTGTCCATCGCCATCACCCATCTCTTTAGAGGTCAGACGTGATGAGATGGATGCAACATAAAGAGCCAATATTTGTGACGCAAAAGCATTGGCTTAAGTTTTCAGAAGGTGTGGCTTGTTGTACAGCAAGGTATCCTTATTGTTTCACTTGAAGGTAAATGTGGCTAAATGCTTTAGGTTATTTCATCTCTGGACTGCAGGCTGGTTTATTGAATGGGGTGTATGGATACTATCCTAAACTTTCTTTTCGGTTAATGAATATAATTAAAAAGAAAAAAAATATGTAAAGGGATCAGCCTTTTGGATCCTCATTTGCGGGTTGGGAAGACAACACTTTTTCTTAATTCTTGACTTAGTTGTTTGAAATAAACCCCCTTTTTTACATGCCTTGTGTACTCATTATTGCTTGTTCGTCTCTTGCAATTTAGATAAATGATATAACATTAAACTCAAGGTGGTTGAGTCTCAAGCAGTAGGGAGGCGGAACCAAGCCAAGGGAGCCTCTCTTTCTGCAGGAGTGGCGAGCGCTCCGTACCCCCCCAGATCCCGCGGGACACACTGAAGACACCGAGACTGTACTTTCTTTGTGGGGTTTTGATGCACTCTGTTCTGTGGCTATTTGTTGATTTTTATTTTATTTATTTTTTGTTTAAAAGGAGATTATTGTGGGGGAGGCAATGGATATTTGTCTTGTATAACATAGTATGTTAGGTAATTGACTGTTTCTTATTTTTTTAAAAGATGGCCAGTATCCCCCTAGTGTCGTCTGGAGAGCAAGAGCAAATTTTTCCCCGTCGCACTTTTGGAAACGGGTCCAGCTCTTTGCTATAGGGGAGGTCAATAAGTGCTAGTGCATGCATGAAAGCTGGCCTGTGTTATTCTGCAGTTATACATCCCCCTCATCTAGCACTGCTATGACTTTAGGCCTCAATGACAAATGACAATCAAGGGGGTGGAATGTAGGACAGTGTTTGATGCAAGGTTATATACTGAGGCACCAAGTACTAAATTTACTCCTAAAGCTAAATCCCCTCTGTAGTCATGTTAGACTCCATGGATATTAGATTGTTTTAGCTAGAAGGGCAAGCAACAGCTTTAGTAAGCTCAAGGGCAAGCAGGCATTTGGTTGACAGAAACCACCCCCTCCACCCAGCCGGTTCCCCCTCTGTATTGACTGGCGTACTGTCTCCCCTCTCTTCTCTCCCCCGGCTGTGTGTGTTGCAGAACCCGGACAGTAAAATGATGCAGATCAACCTAACGGGTTTCCTGAACGGTAAGAACGCCCGCGAGTTCATGAAGGACCTCTGGCCACTGCTGCTGAGTGCCCAGGAGAATATCGCTGGAATCCCTACGGCTTTCCTTGAGCAGAAGAAAGAGGAGATCAAACAGAGACAAGTTAGTGAATTTTGATGAACTGTTTTTGACCAAGAGACTTCAACACAATTCTATGACAGGAGTGTATGATGCATTGTTGATGGCAGTTTAAACATGTGCAGATTGAACAGGAGAAATTGGCATCTCTGAAGAGGATGGATGAAGATAAGAAGGAGAACAGAGAGAGAGCTCAGTCCAAAAGCCCCAGGAGGTAGGCACTACCCATCACAAGAGCCTGGAGTGTGTGGTTTCGGCAAGAGGTCTTGTCATGTTTTGGCTGCAGGCTATATAGACAAAAAAGTTTAAGTTTATGTATATATGTGTGTGTGTGTGTGTATATATATATATATATATGAATGATACACATACACACAAACATATGATGTCAATTCTGTTTTTGATGCAATCAGCAATTTGAAAAGCCTTCCCCTTTCTCCTTTTGCAGGAGGAAGTCCCGGTCCCCATCCCCTAGGAGGCGCTCACCTCCCAGGAAGGAGCGCAAGCGCAGCCCTTCTCGTTCGCCCCGCCGCAAGCCCAGCCCTCTGGTGTCGCCCCCGGCCTCCCCTCCTAAAGCTCCAGAGGAACCACAGCTTGAGCCCGACCAATCAGAGGCCTCCAAGCCACAGCCCCTCGTCCAGGAGGCTTCATCTACTAGGTAACCAAGGCAACAAATGTGTAACGGAATAAAACGTTCACTCCACAAAACCTGTATTG
The DNA here is from genome assembly GCA_027481765.1 of Tenualosa thibaudeaui. NCBI lineage: Eukaryota > Metazoa > Chordata > Actinopteri > Clupeiformes > Clupeidae > Tenualosa > Tenualosa thibaudeaui. The sequence goes on from JAIFZK010000013.1 coordinate 14,629,272, forward strand.
TCATCTCTTGCAATTCTATTATTGGATCTCTTGCATCTGCAAAAGTATGACTAGTGATGCCAATGCCTGTGGTCAGGAACACAGCAATTCAGTAGTTGGGTAGATCTGCCCTGTCATGCAGATTGCAGAGGTTTCCATAGTAAGTGCCAGTAAACTCATTTCTATGTTTACTGGCGTCACACTGTGGAAACAAAACCATATGACTACTTCTTAATTTAATTTGGAAGTACAAATTTGGAAAGCTATTTTGAAGGGCCAAAGACAGTTGTAGACTTGATTTGACGACAACTTAACTGAGTGCTCCTTCAATTTACCAGGTAGCGCAGAGAAAAAAAACATACAAACAAAAAAACAAGATAGCTCATGGCATTTTTGAAGGTGCAGTAGTTGTCAATGCATTTTGTTTTCAGTTTTTCTAAACTGAAAGTTGGCACATCGTTGTGAATGCAGGTTTATACTTCTCAACTTTTTTTTTTTTTGTTCTGTCATAAGTGATGTGGTAAGGGAGGTGGTGAATGCTGACTCAGTGACTGAGGTCAAGGAGCCTTCCCCAGAGCCAGTAGTGAAGAAGGAGGAGCGTCCCAAGGAACGACCCCGTGAGCGTGAGAAGGACAGCCGCCGGGACAGACCCCGACATCGCTCACGTTCCCGATCCCGGAGGCGGCACAGGTCACGCTCCAGGTCAGGCCCTCTTCTGCTGCTGTCTTGCTCTCTTTCCTGTTTTTACACTTGTTTTGCATATGACAAACTTTGAGCCTAGTTGCATTCCTGTGGGTATATGAAATGGTGTTTTGTTAGGAGCTAATGGTCATCGACTGGATGCATGTTTCTGTCACGTCCAGGTCATACTCTCCCCGCCGGAGGTCCAGTCCCCGTAGACGCATGTCGCCACGTCGCAGAAGCCCCCCTAGACGTCCCCCTCCCGGTCCTAGACACAGACGTAGCAGATCTCCTGCCCGCAAGTGAGTTTTTGTGTGAGAGAGTGTGTATGAGTGAGAAATTGCGCATGCATGTATGTGTATTTTATAACTTTACAATTTGAAAGGAAATGTCGAAAGAAAATCATGGTTGAAACTTAGATAATCGTGCTCATCAAGAGTGAATGCACGTGTCGGTATACCTTAGGTTGTTTAGAGTTGACAGGCAACTGGTCAGTGCCTTTTTTGTGATTATACAACCTGTTCATCCTGGTTTACAGCTAAGGAGTGAAGTCATTATTTTGTGATGGCTGCTTCAGTTAATCTTGCTCTTGGTTTCACACTTGTCATTCTCTTGTTGTACCTCCAGGCGGCGCTCCCCCTCTGCGTCTTCCTCAGGCAGCTCTTCCTCATCCTCGCGATCCCCCCACAAGAGGCTCGCCAAGCGCTCCTCCAACTCGCCTGCCCGAAAACAGCCGCGGCCGGGCGACCCCTCCATCAGCCCTTCTCGCCGGCGAGGCCGCCTCTCCCCAGGCCCCGATGGCGTTGGCTCCCCGGGCAAGAGCAGGCGCTCGGCCTCCCCACATGCCAGAAGGGGCCGGGGCAGCTCCGGATCCCCCAGCAAGTCCTCAGGTATGGCACTGTTCTTCCACCACTCCTCTATCCTTCCTCCCTTCTCTCTTTTCATTGTCCTTATTTTCTCCTCTCTGTTGTTCAATTTCTCTTCTCATCTTTCCTCCTCTAGTCATCAGTGATGAGGCTGAACCTCAGTGAACCTTAAAAAAAAAAACCTTCATCTCCCCTCCATCTACAGATAGGCTCTCTATTCACTTTACATCGGCATACGTCATTGGGCTCTGTGTCACCCAAATTTGAAAATGTTCAACTTTTCATGCACCGATGTGTGAGTCAGTGCAGCAGCAAATCAAATTGTGGTAAATGCTGTGAACTTCAAGGAATGGCAGGCAGTGTTACAATGGTCCGTCATGGTTGAATTTGAGTTGACCTGCAGATCAATGCCTTTTTATGATTAGAACATTAAGTAAGAAAAATTATGCCTATTAAGTAAAAAAAAAAGCTATCAGAACACACACCAAAGGTGAGATTCTAGATGATGTCATTGTTAACTTCCATCACAGTTTTTGGTCACCCAAATGGTAGCCACTAAGATTGTGATGCAAGTTAGCATCAGTGTTTTCTAGAAAGCTCACCTCTGGCTAGCGCATTTTGTCTGGGCCTGGTGGCAGTTTTGTTTTACACACTGACATACACTCCTGTTCTCTCCATCCCCCAGTCAACATAATGCATTAAAGAGGCTGAAGGAATGTAGCATCTGAAAGCTTTTTGGTCAAGTGATCTGTCACGCCGTCCTGGGTCTCGTCTCGGGTTACCCGGGTGCCTAGAATACCCCCGGGTGACCTGGTGAGATCATCTAACACACAGGCATGACTCTGCAGAGCAACTCGGGATAGTGGTCGGAAGGGTTCTTGCCAGTGCTGTCAAGCATTTTAACACTCTGGGTCGAGGGCGGTTGTGATGTTTAGAATTGTTAGTGAATGTCCACAGCCAGGCTTGGTGCGGATGTAAAGTTTAGACGGACTTTGGTAGATATCATGATACTGCCTCCCATTGAAGTCTCCCTAACATGTTGTCTGTTTTTGCCCATCAGGTTCAAAACGAAAACCAGGCGGAAGGAACAAGTCCCCGTCTCCAGCCCCCAAACCCAGACGCTCTGACCTGTCTGAATCTGGTAAGTGTGCTTGACTTGTATTGTTTGTGTGCGCGTGTGTGTGTGTGTGTGTGTGTGTGATGTGCTTTTGAGGCCTGATCATGAAGCTCAGCTTTCCTTGGAGACTTCCAGCAAGGACCAGTACTTGCGTCTGGTAATGGACACCCCAACCCCCCTGCTCCCCCCCTAAGATTCATTATGTTTAATGGGGGTTGAGCAAAAGCCAGGTTGCCCAGCTACAAAGCAGTCCTTCTCAAGGCAGTCTCTTTCAGTCATCATGTGTGCTGCTCCCCTCCTGCCCTCAGTTTGTTTTAGCAGAAATAGGTTTCTGACTGTCTGTCTTTGATTTAAATGTTAATTTTGATCTCATTGCTATCCACGACCAAATTCAACCACCGAACCCCCATCACCTGTCATTTCTACATCTCCCGTCAAGCTGTATGGGTTCACTTAGGGAATGTACCTGGTGTATGTGTGTGTGTGTAGGTGTGTTTGTAAGTGTGTGTGTTCCTGAGCACTGAAAAAGACGGCTCACTGCTTTGCATTTCAGAGGAGGATAAAAATGGGAAGGGGGCCACAGCCGATTCTGTACAGCAGCGACGTCAGTATCGCAGGCAGAATCAGCAGTCGTCTTCAGGTTGTCACCCCTTTTTATTTGTGTTTTTCCCACCTCCGCGCTCCTCTCACTCACTCACACACTTTTTTCTTCTCCTCCTCTCTGCTCTGCTCTTTTAGTCCATCTCCTTCTCTCCTCCTCCTCTAACCAGTCTGTCTGTGCTGTCCCCCCCCCCTCCCCTCAGTGTTTCAGTGGTAACTCCAGGCACCATGCCTACTAACACCTACGGACTTTTGTTTTGTGTTTTTGAATTGTTTTTTTTTTTTTTTTCTGCAGCTGATTCAGGGTCATCCTCTTCCTCCGAAGATGAGGGCCCCAGGCGGCCAGCTAGAGGACCTCTGGCCAGGAATGGCGAGGCCCGGAGGCGTCGGAGTCCTTCCCCCTCCTCCCCCAGAAGACGACACAGAGACGTCTCTCCCAGGTACAAGCCTGCATGCAGCAAAGATTCCCAAGATTCAACATTGTTGTCTTAAGGCGTTCCCGGGGGTATTTAATTTTGCTGTCTTTTGTGCTTCCTAGGAAACGGCGGAGTCCCTCGCCAGCAGGGCGGCGCCAACGCTCCCCCTCTCCCCTCAGACGCCGCCGGTCTCCCTCTCCCCCTCCGAGACGCAGGTGAAGTCCACAGCTCAGCCAATCAGCTCTCCTCATAGTAACCATGCATAGCCTACGTGTTTTTTATTCACTTGTTTACAAGTTTGATCCATTTGCTGTCTGTGATGATGGTGCCTCTTTGATCTACTTGTATTATGGTTGTTTAGTGATTAGGGTGTATTGCAGTTTTATGTGATGCTTTTTGTGTTTGTCATCTCCCTTCCAGATCTCCCTCTCCTCCTCCTCGCAGACGCTCCCCGTCCCCACGCCGCTACTCCCCCGCCATCCAGCGGCGCTACAGTCGCTCTCCCGTGCAGCAGAAGCGCAGGCCATCAGGCTCCCCTCCCCCCAGACGCAGGGCGTCTCCCTCCCCGGGGGCTAAGCGTCAGCCCAGCTCGCGCTCCCCCAGACGCCGTGGGGGCAGCCCTGGTCAGAAGCGTCGCACACCGCCGCCCTCCTCCATGTCGCCACCACCCCGCCAGCGCAGGAGCTCGCCAGGCCCCAGCTCGTCCCGGCCCCCTAGAGACTCCCGGCTTTCCCCCTCGCCCGCCGGCCGAGGCCACCAGCACCCATCACGGGGGTCAGCCAGCCCTCAGGGCCGCTTCCCCCACTCCGGCTCCCCACAGCAGGCCCGTGGCCAGAGACAGCAGTCCCCCTCCCACAACAACCGACCCATCCGCAGGGTCTCCCGCACCCCAGAGCGACACAAGACCCAAAGGTACAGTGCACCAGCTGCACAATTCATACTATTTTTATCATGTTACAATGTCATGGCTTGCTTTGAGCTGGATTCTATTTTTGGTAAATGTTCAATGAAAGTTTCATGAATCGTCATACATTTTTAATAAGCATATCGTCACCATTATCTCTCTGTCTCTTCTGTCTTGTCTTTTTGCTGGCACCAGTTCTCAGAGCCCACAGCCGATGAGAAGAGTGTCCTCCCGCTCTCGGTCACCCCACTTGCACCCTCCGCCACTGAAGCGGCCAGCCCCTGGCTCCACGTCACCCTCTCCATCCCGCTCTGTCAGTGGATCGCCACCACCTCCTGCCAAAAAAGCTAGCAGCGCCTCCGCTAGTCCCTCTCCTAACAAGGTACAGAGAACATGTCGGGAGGGGGGGTCCCCACCAATCCCATGCAAAATTATTACAAGATCAATTGAATAGAAAGACACAAATCTATACACAAATAATATAGTTTTGGGTATTGATTATTTTGATATGCCCAGTTGGTCAAACTGATATATTTTCCTGCAAAGTGTGATTCAGTTATTGATCTGAGCGTCTGTGTTTCTGTAGACGTCCGACGCGGAGGCTGGTGGGAAGAAGAAGAAAAAGAAGAAGGAGAAGAAACACAAGAAGGACAAGAAGCACAAGAAACACAAGAAACATAAGAAGGAGAAGGGCGCCACAGCAGAAGCTGAGGCCGAGGCCGAAGACGGCCAGGGCCGAGCAGAGCAGGGGGCCGAGGGGGATGGTGACGGCGACTCCACTCCGAAAAAGGTGACGCCCTCTTATCTCACCTCCTTCTGACCTTATCTGGTTTACTTTGATTGCCATACAGAGATGTAGTTGGGAATGTTGCAGATAGTGTTGAATTGATTTTTATAAACTGCTAGACAAGGAGGGGTTTTACCCTTTGTTTAAAGAGCACGGTGTGATTATGAAACTTATTAGTCTTGTTTGCTTGATTGCAAACGATCCTGATGGCATTTTTAATGTGTGTCAGGAGAACCCACGCAGAGTAAGCACTTATGCATTTCTTTGGTCTTGTGCTTTCTTTGAATCTTGGTACTTGTTTCCCCCTTATTTCTCAGTTTTGAAGTTTCTTTCTAAAAAGAGATTGCTCATCTTATTTCTGAAGTATTTTTATTCACACAAAAATAAACTCTTCTCCTTTGAGCCCCAGGGAGTGAATACAATTTCAGGCACTTCAGATAGGCCTGTTTATATACAGTTGCCATAAGACCCCATTAGAGTAATGTAACCGAGTAGAGGTATAATTTTTAATGCTGCCTTTCTTTGAAGGAATCAGACAGTGAAGTAGACGACAGTTTGGATGACTTGGAGAGACAGCTCCGAGAGAAGGCCCTGCGCTCCATGAGAAAGGCACAGATGTCCCCGCCGCCCTCTTGAGGAACAGCCTCCAATCTCTTGATTTCTTCCTTTCTCCCACCTCTCCCCTGTGATTTTTTTTTTTTTTTTTTTTTTTTAATGTTTCTTTTCCAGTTAAGTTAGTTTGTTCTGCTTTAGAATGTACAAATTGTTGATGCTCTGAGTTTATTTTGAATGCTTTGGGTACACAGTGAAACAGGACTTCGTCCGAGTGGGGAGTAGCGCTGCTTTGTTGTTACAGCATGACCCCCCCCCCCCCCTTCCAAAAAAATAAAATAAAAAAATAACACACTGTACACGTATCCGGGATGTTCAGGTTTGTTCAAGTCTTTTTGCTCCCTGTGTTCCTTTGTCTTTTTTTTTATGATGAGTGAAGAAAACTGAAGAGGTTTATTTGTGTATACCTTATGCAGGAGGTTAAAAGAGTACAGATGAGGGGAGTGAGTGTGTGTCTGGTGGGGTCACTCTGTGATTGTATGTCCAGAAGCACTGAGTGTCTAACCTCCTGTGTGCATGATGCTGACGGTAAACCAAAAGAGGGGGGAAAAATAGTGATGCAGATCAGAGCTTCCACCTTACCCTTTAGCTGCAGTCTTTTGAGGGTCTCTCCACTGTTCAGAGGTTGTATTTCAACAGAACAAAGCAGAATCATTGGTATGAGTGTTTTTTGTTTTTGTTTTTTGTTCATTTTAATATTTTTCTCCCCCTCTTTTTTTGTAACTTTTTAAGTTGTTTGAAATTGTTGAAATTTAATGTAAATTCTGGCTTTGAAAAAGTCGCATTAAAAAGAGAAAACCTTTACTCAGTTTCTTAGATGCCTCCTGTTTCTTCAAAATATATCCTTTTGTCTGGTTTACTAGGTCAAGGCATGCTTCTGTTGGGCTGGCTGCTCAACCTTGATGTGTGCATTAATCTATATTACCTTCTTCACGATATGGACTCAATTTGGTATCCTACTGAATTCATTCATTTCGACTTCATACTTTAGCCTTTACCCGTTTGGGGTATTTTCAGTCCAGTAAGGCTTTACATGAAAGGGTAAAATAAATGCCCTCTGTAGTGTTAAAAATCCTGAGTATGACTCAAGTGTGAATCAGACAAACAAAAGCCTTCATGAATAATTGCTTTTAGGGTTCAAACTACAAACATCTCGAAGTCTTCCCATCTTAATTTTGAGTGTGTTGCTTTCCTGTACTGTAATACATTTTCCTTGGGAACTGTCCCCGGCAATCGGTGTCGTCTGGTCGCCCTACTGTACCATACTGTATGCATATACAGTATTGTACTGTGTATATATACTGTAAACATACTGTATACATTACATTTCAGTGGTGGAAGGTAGAATCTTCAAAGGGAAGCTAACCACTTTTAAGTGAGTAACGGCATACAAAGAAAGCAACCCAGTAGACACAACTATACGTTCACTGCCTAATTTTGGCTTTGTGCCAGTACGTAGTTTTTGCGTAAGTGTTTGCGTTAAGATGTCTGTTTGAAAATGTAAAAAAAGGTTCTGTAAACCTGTGAAAACTGGACGTGTATGTATGCATGTCTTAATGAATGCCTCTCAGCCAAGGTTTTGTTTTGCAGCACCTGCTCCTAAAGCCTGAGGCTGGCATGGACAGCGCCACATCACTGTGTACGGTTGCTAAGGCCAGAGGCCTCTTTAGAGCAGGGTCCCAAGGGATGACACCAGCCAGTTGAGTTAAGCCAGTTAGAGGAGAACAACCAGTTAAATCATTTTCGTTGACTTGGAGTCGTTTTAACGGATGTAAATTGACATCCAACATAATCAACAAATATCACTGTAAGGTCAAAATGTTGTTACTAGTTTTGGAATGTTGGAACTACTTTTAATTTATGTTCTGATTGTTCTATCATCCAAGCCAAAGTCCCTCATCGCCAACATTGCCAGCTAACGACCAGATGGCTGAATTATAGAATTAGGTCAAAGAATTGACTCTCATTGCTATTTTAAAGGTTAATAATGGGTGAAGTAAGTTATATACAAAGAGAGAATGTTATTTTGGATCAACTTAAATGTATTATTTCTGGAATTTTCAAAATCTACGTCAGGCAGACGAAATACAAGCCAGGCAGTCGGCCTCCAGCTAGTCTTTCATAGAACGTGCGCTGCAGGCATTCTCCTCTCCAAGACCACGCTAACCCAGCCCACTTTTTGTTTGCCGTACAGATGACATCACGCCTTTAAATATTCCCGTTGCTTTTTTCTCGCCTCATCACACTCTTCAGTGTAGTTCAGCGGTAAAAGATTCGGAGAGGTCTAACAATGCATTGATAGTCATATTAAGCTTCTAGAAAAGCGGGGAAATACTCTTCTTTGTGTCAGGCAGCACCACTGGCAAACAAGCGGCGTAAACTCGACTTGTGTGAGAATTGCTGCGCGGTTTCAGCTGGCCATCACAACTTGCTTGGGAAAAACGGTTATCCGAAGAAGGCTGCGCGGACGGGGAGGCGGAGAACATCGCTGCTGGAAAATAGTTGCCTTTTTTTCTTTGGCTGAGGAGGCCAGTTTTGTTGGAAACTTCAGAAACTAACTTAAAATGTCTCTTTCGGTACCCCAGAACGGACTGAAGGGAGATAACGAACCTGTTATCGAACTCTTTGTAAAGGTAAGAATTCCCAGATTCGTCCAAGTTAATCCTAGCTCTTATCCCTTTTTGTCCTATATGGCGGGCAGAGAAAATATCAAATAATCTGCATGTAAAACGAGATCTGTAACGAAACTGTGGTCAATTGGATAAACTTAATGTCTTCAATGTAGCTAACTTATAGCGTTTATAACGTTATGGTTGCATGGCCGCTTTGGAATAACTTGACTTGTGCTAACGTTAACTGCATTGTATGGTCTGGTCTGGCCTGGGTGGCCTTTTCAGTACTATCCAGCCAAAATGAAATGTGAAACATTGTTATAAAACGGCCGTAGGCTACAGTATATATATATTGGCTACATTAACACACTGCTGGAGACACCTTTAACGTTAGCTGCCATGTGGGCTATGGATGTCAGCCGCAAAGACAGGGCGGATACGCTCTTACAGTCCATGGATTCGTCGAACCAACCTCGTAATTGTGGGTGTGCATGATCTGTTACCTTGCAAGATTGTAATGAAGGACAATATATTGAATTTCGTGGTGTCCCAAGGCAGATATTTTTTTCAGGCAGCCTACGTTTTCTTCCCCTGCCGAAACAATGTAGCCAAAGACACTGACAGGATATCCGTCTGGTCAAGGATACTGGACTGTAGGCTGCCGTAAACTTGCATTGCTCTTTTGTATGACCATGGGAGTCTATGTTGTAAACTATGGTATGAAATCAAATATAGACTTTTGATTCGGTTGTTTTCACCACATAATGATATAACGGCTTTTATTCCTTGCTGAGAAGGTTGAGATAAAAATGTCCATTTTTACTCATAAAGCAGTATTATTATCTGAGCTAAATATTCTGACTTGTGGCGCACTGCCATGTGTTGTTCCTCCCCTACCCCTATACAATTTGGCTGTATGCAAAAGTGTCCTATGAGGAAGCTTTTTACTACCAACAGTAAATATATGTTGTCACTTCTAAAGGAGAATGATGGATATTCATCTAAAGGAGAGTGGATGATATTATATCTGAAAAACATGCTGTCCAGTTGGCTTGATGCAGTCCCAACCACCGGCGGATCCCCATTTCTGATTTCTCTTTTTTTTTTTTTAAACTAGGGGCCCTTTTGCTTGGCAGGGCGGGAAAACAGGCGGAGGGGGTGGGACAGAGGGTGATATGGAGGGAGGGAGAAAAGAGGGAGTAGAAAGGGAGTAAAACGTGGTGGGGGTGCTGAATATAATTATGTGACCGAAAAAAGGGGAACAGTTCGTTTCACACAGTGGGCAACCATGCTTACTGTGGTGATGCAATCATTGCAGAACAGTGTAAAATTCTGCTGGTGACTGACGTAGAGGATCCATTGCATGCTGTAATCACAGGGTTCTCTGTGGACTTTGTGCCTCTTCTCCCTAGTTCACCCCTTAAAGTTGTGGGTTTGAAAAATTAATGAATAAACTTTGCTGACATAGTGGAGTGAAGGAAGGTAGCGACCCAACTGAAAAGTTGCTGTGCCACTGCTTTAAGCATCCCCTTAGGAATGTTGAATTATTAATGGGATGCTCATGGATAGGATAGATTTATAGATGGCTTTCCTTTTGGCACAAACAGTTAGTGCTGTAAATTTCAGTTTGTGATTCAATCTTCAGGGTGATTGCAGGCCTAGGCTTACAGTGGCTGATGGCTCTTCCTTAAGAGGCAAAGAAGGGCAAAAGACACAGGCAGCACACAAATTTACAGAAGGAAATGATGCCTACATTTGTTGGCTCTCAAGTCAAGTGACCTTATGTGAATGTATTATTAATTAATTTTTTTTTCAATTGCATTTAATTTTTAATCCCTCTTTATGTTTCACACGCATGCTCGTGCTTATGATAACTGATGTTCTGAACACCGGAGTGAGAGGGAGAGAAAGGATGTATGTTTTGCATTGATAATGTGCCTTCAGTTTGGTTGTAATCAACTGTCCTTGGTGGACAAATGACACAGCCAGTCAGCAATAGGGAACAACCACAGAGAGAAGCATCTTGCTGCCAGTGGCAACTGCCAGCACCTCATGTTCTTGGGTCTCCTTTACACTCTGGAAGCTCCTTCTTAACATTGTTTGTGGAAATATGAATGTGCACACAAGCATATTTGTGTCTGTGTGCCTTCATCTGTCTTTGTATGTTTGTGTTCGACTATAAGAAAAATGGTGCACTTTTTAAGCATTGTGAGAACCAGTGTTCTGTTTGTTTGCGGTCCAGCTTTGAAGCTGACAAGTACTTTCATTATTGATGTAGCCATGGTGCTCTTCATCATTGCTCCCACTCTGCTACATCAGACAAGCTCTTTCTAAGACAATGTGGCAGGCCTGCATGTTGCCATAGACACCAAACAAACCCCTAGCCTCTGGCAATCACAGATAAAGTGTTCAAGGAACATAGGCCAATAGCCCTGGCTGCAGCATTGTAACATCCGCATCCCCTGTCATCTCTTCTTGTCACACACCATGCTTTCCCTATGGAGAAATTCCATACGTCGAACTTTGAACGCTTTATCATATCATCCATTCTGAAGATTACATTTCACATATATTTACAAGATTACAAGAGACTGTACTAAATGTTGGAGTTCAAATGGTCCACCTCAGCGACAACTGCAGTTTTAGTGTGTTCTGTTGCTCTGAGACAATCTACTAAGTTCCAAGTCTCACTTTCTCCCTCATAACCCAATATCTGCTATGCAGATTCAGTTTACTGTTCATGCTAAACACTACACAGATATTGTCTTACTTCAAACTTTTTATTACTTGCTTTTAAGAAATGCTCCTATGCTTTGTTTTTAATGGCTGGTGACTTCAAGGAAAAGAAGCTGACTCGTAATCTTGTGGAGTCTGAGTTCACCAGGCTGCTGCCCACTCTGAAGCAGACAGCAGTGTTTTTGTCTGCTTTCACCAGATTGCCATGGTGAGAATTTTGTTTTCTGCAGTGCTGGGATGAGTCCCGGCCTCTGTACTAAGGGATTTTATTGATGAGCTCAGTTAGCCTTGCAGAATTGCACCAAAGTCAACCCTTGCTCTCACCTGGATGCACTGACAGATTAATTATTGTTTGAAAATCACTGTATCAGCTGACAAGTTGCTGTCTCCTGTTTCTGTGTTCATACTTTGTTCTCATTTATTCCCCGAACTTGATAAAGGAGCCCAGCTTTACCAGTGTCCCGGTCTAAATATATGGATTCTCTTGAGTGTTAAGTTCTTTGCTACAGATTACTATTGCACACAGTTTGACATCTTTGAATTATAACCCCTCCCTTCTCCAACTTCAAGAGGGTAGTAGGATGGCTCAGCAGCTTTCTACTGTTGGATTACTTATGTTTATGATAGATTCCATTACTTTGGACTGTTCACACACTGCTATAGTTTCTCTACCAAGAAACTAAAGCAAAGACTTCCACCTTCCATTAACACTAGTGCTATAATACAGCCATAGGAAACTTTACATCACCAATGCCCCCTCCCCAGCACCCCCACCACCATTTTCGAAAAGGGGCTGTTGTAAGAAATAGGGTTGGTACTTGGACATGAATTATAGATTGTCACTTTGCTTTATCATTTACTGATTAGATAGAAACACCAGGAGGTATGTTGACTGTAAACTATGGCAGTGAGGCGTGGTGGATCCACCTTGTGTCATAATCTTCATGGAAACCTGCAGGGAATGGAGCGCCCAAGAGTGCCTAACCCAAGCCTATAGGATGGTTCTCCTTGCAGCGCTCTGTTGTTAGGCAGTGTACTGCAGGTCAGAGACTTTGTTGCTACCTCAGAGACCTATAGGGTACTTTATAAGAAGACCTCTGGGCTCCTTGCCTCTGAGAACTGTGTCTGGTGTGTCATTTAGAATTGTTATTTATTTAAGATTAGGCTACCATACAACCATACCTCTGAATGCTTTAAATTACAAAAAAACTCTCCAAGCATAGCATAAAAGATCTTTATTTGACTGTTTTGTACTTTGTGTCTTTGGTAAGCCAATGTATATTAGGCACATTTATATGGGACAGTTCTTGGAAACATAGATCCGCGTTTGTTAGTACAGAATCCAATGAAATGCCTCTGTTGGCAGATCTAATATATAGTCTACTCATCTTGTACCATGCTGTTATGCTTAACCATGAGTCATACTTAAACCATGTCCTCTGCTGAAAAGTGCCTCAGTAGTCCACTCAGGAAAATGCTTCTCCCCCCTACTCTTGTTCTTTTCCCTGGGAAACTGGGTAGGGTGCAAATGAGGCATTTCTTGTAGGCCCAATGACGGGAAATGACCCCAGCTTAAATCAACATCAGTACAGACCGAGAGGGAATAGTTAAAAGATTTTGTTGAGTGAGTAGAGAGAGAGAGAGAGATGGATAGAATGGTGACTAAAACAAAAGTTCTTTGGCTTCAGTTTCACGGCATTGGTGGGCACAGTATGAATTCTTTCAAATTGGTTCATCTCTCTGATATAGGCTGGCTTAGTGGGATGAATTGCCAAACAAAAACTCAATGAGCGGCTTGTCAGGGAACTTAAGAGGATCAACCCAAACTGGCTTGTCCTCAGAATGGCGATTAGTGTCATCTGATTTTTACACAGCAGTGACTGAGCTTTCCCTTTCCTGTGTGAAAACCCTCAGAGTGGTCAAGCTTTTAGTCATGCTTGATGATGTGATGTTGAATGGCAGAGGGAATGTTACAGCTTCTTCAGTTGCTGTCTCAGCCAGGTCCTGAGCTTTTCATGTGACCCCATCTTTACTCAAGACGACAGAATGCATTCTTACACCATCATTTTTAACTGCCACAATAGCACACTGTGTCCTTGTCAGACAGCTTTTACAAGCAGCCGAGACCCGTCCCCTCTCTTTTTTTATGGTGATGGTAGTTGACCTTCATACTGATGACTTGTCACCTTTCCAGTCTTTACATAAGAATTTTCCCATCTCAGAACCGTTTTATGGCTCTGTAGAATACCAACATTGTCAATAGCAGTACCAATTAATAGGGGTCAGTCAGTGCTCCAAGTGGGGGGCCATATGAATCAGGACACAGTAATTCCATGTATTGATTGGTCTGACATGTCTTTATAGCTGCCACATCATCTGGCCCATATCTGCATAATGTGAGTGAGCTTACAGCCTGTCCTGTGCACACTGCAACATGATCCCCCAGACACAACACAGGCCGTTCATCTCCTGTTACCTGGAGCTTTTATACCTGTGGTTAAATTCGAGTAACAAGACAGGTGAACTTCAGGGTAAGTACAGTAACATATTCCTCACAGCAGTGGAGAAGAATGGCCCTCACTACAGTTGACTTTGACAATGTCTAATTACATTGTTGCTGTCATTGTCTGTTGTTGAAAAAGTATTGTTGAGATGTCAAAAGATTTTTAGCAAAACAGTAAATAGAAGTGCAAATTTGCCATTGTCATTATCAGCTCTGCAAATCCATTTGTCTTCTCTGTCCGTTACTTCCCAACTTTGGTGCTCTCGTGCTGGGCTTTTTATCCTGAACCTTTCTCTCATCTGTTATGTCATAATCAGTACACATACTCACCCATCCCCCATCTACTTGACTTCAAACGGATAGGCTACATAACGATGATGTTTGTGTCTTGCCGCAGTACTCCATGCCACAGGCCTTGCTACCATGGGAAACGCCCATTGGTATTGTGTTTGTGCCAAGGGTAGTTGGGTTTGGTCTAGACATCAGGCATCTCGGTGGGGGGGCTAAGCTATTTTCTATTTGTGCTGCTGATTGCACAGTCCCTGCAAAGAGGTTAATGTAGGCTACTGTATACTCAACTTTAGCGTGAACTTTTTTTGTTATATTCATGCATTTAGTACTTGTGTTCATGACTTCTGTACATGATCTTCTGAAGTTAAGGTGTGTGTGTGTGTGTGTGTCTGTGTGTGTGTGTGTGAGAGAGAGACTGATGAGATGAGGAAGTTGGGGAGTGATCCAGCATGTGACTTTTGCTCATCAGCCTTGAGTTTGTCATTTTAAGACCGATTATTAAAATACCTTTTTCATTAATTTTTTTTTAACTAGGTCTGAACAGCAGGCTTACACTACAGTCAGTAGTTGTTATAGTTCAGTTTTATAGTTACAGTTTTTTTTTATAGTACATCTTTACTATGTAGCCTAAAACCAGGTCAATCCTTCATATGACCCTCTTTCAAAATATAGCACAAAGTTTTTGTTGACTATTGCATTAAATCTATTTGTTACAGTGTGCTAAGCTTCTCAAAATGTCAAGGTTTAGGAGCCTGGAAACGAATGGGATATAAATAACTTCAACTGTAGCCTATGTAGACAGGAGACTAATGCTACTGAGGTTGAGGCTGTGTTGCCAGTGAGATGCAGGTCAGCTGTAGTCATTTCTGGTGTTGCTCCTCCTTGGTAAGTCTTTGGGTGGGAGCGACTGTGTGGTTTCTTTCCACACACTGACGTCTGCCTGAGTCGGGCCCGCGGCTTAGTGTGATGTTCTACACCGTGTCTCTCTCCATGGTTACATGCAGTCACCATGTGCCTGAACAGGCTCCCTCCATCTTGCTTCCTTTCCTTTTTTTCTGTTGTTATTTTTCTCACTCTCGCGTCTTGTTCACTCCATTTATAACCCCCCCCCCCCTTCACACACACACACCCCACGTACACATTATACACTTTCTCTCGCACTTTTTTTGTGGTCTGGCTGGACATTCCTCAGGCGGAGTGAGTAGTGGCCCTGTGCTCGCCACCAGCTCCTTTTTGGGTAATACTGTGGTCTTAACCTGAGTACCCACCCCTCCTCATCTCCATCCCCCTCACCCACCTCCCCTTTAGAGAACGTCAAGTGCTGAGGAAAGACAAGGCTTGTCACACTGCTAAATATAACTTTGATTCAGAGGGTGGGGTCCAAGCTTTGCCACCCGCTGCCCCCTCTACCCACCAGAGCTGAACCACCGTGGCTTGTCCGAGAGGCTGGAATGTCAGCCACCCTGGCACTGGCTGGTCGTCGAGGAAACAATTGTGAGGCAGCCGGGTGGGGGTGATGGTGGAAGTGTACTCAACACAATACGTCTCTTGTCAGTCGTGATCCGTCAGTAACCTAATGGAGAACAAGAGCCCAAGGACTTTGGGTCACTCAGACACTAGACACATCATCCACCATCATCTCCCATCCACTGGCTTGACTGTGACCTCCTTCTCAGCTCAGCACAGACTCATTGATGACTTGATCTCATCAGTCACACCGTGCTGAAGTAAGGATCACTGACGCAGTGGTTGGCTGGATGGCTAATGGTCGAGAAGTGTGAAGAGATGCGGCTGGGTGGATGAGGTCATCGGCAGTGGCGGGGTTCAGGCGGCTTGTCCTCGTCCTCTCGCTGAATAAATGAATGGCAGCCCACAGCTGCATTGTGCTCCCAGCTCCTCTCAGGAAGCTGC
This sequence comes from Tenualosa thibaudeaui, assembly GCA_027481765.1. Lineage (NCBI taxonomy): Eukaryota > Metazoa > Chordata > Actinopteri > Clupeiformes > Clupeidae > Tenualosa > Tenualosa thibaudeaui. Next base: position 14,645,287 of record JAIFZK010000013.1, read on the forward strand.
ATCTGTGACTACTGTGTGAGTCACTGTCTTCTTTGGCAGTTGTGTGCCTGGGTGTCTGCGTTTATATAGAGAAGAAGGGAGATGAAATATATAGCTGTAGAAAGACAGAGTTCATGTGTGGACTAAAGAGGTCCACATGTCAGACTTTATTCAAAAACACCTCTCATGTACAGAAAAAGAAATCTGTTTTAAGGAATATTCAGCAGACTATTTCTGTCATTGAGTTCACACATAGAATACATGTTTTTTTTTGTGTGTGTGTGTGTGAAAAACCCTTTCTGTCTGCTCGTTTCAAATGTCTGCCAACTCGGGAGTCTGCATCGATCTCAGCAGTGCTTTATTTCCTTTTTTTTTTTTTAATACGGCAATAGTTTCCCAGACTTTGTCTTGATGTTGTGACCATGTAAGGTGCTCTGGCTGAAAATAATTTGTAAGCTCACGTAACAAGTGCACTTCTTTTTTTCTTTTTCTTTTTCTTTTCCTTTTTTTTTTAAGAGCAAACATGACGTCGTCATAATGGTAGCACACAAAAAAACACTATGCTGTATTTTCCTCCCTCTGTATGTTTGCTGAGTGCACCCTACAGAATGACCTCATCTCTCTCTCTCTCCCTCTCTCTCTTGTGTACCAACTTTTCAGACGGAAAAAAAGGAAAAAAACCAAACTTGTTAACAGACAGTGGGTTCTGGTAAACCCATCGCTCTGATGTTGGAATCGCATGGAGGGCCAGACTGTGGATTTGGAGGCATTCTAACATATAATTTAGCTCAGATTTATTTGATGGGAACTTGTATTGAATATGTATGGTCACTTATGACTTTTTCATAAAATGGAAACAGACACCATTTCAGAAGGGGCAACACAGTTGTCCTCTGGAGACTGGTTACAAACCACTCAGTCATAGAAGGAGAACAAAAGTAGTGTTTAGCCTGAGAGTTTAGCCTGTGAGCGCACGTTAAAGTGTAGTCTTCAGTCCATGATTGAATGTCTCCTCTCTGAGTTTTGGCGAGAGTTTCATTGCTGTTGCATCAGGCACTCTTGCAGCCGGGCATGTGATCACAGCTGTCTCAAAGGAAATGCTCACCCCACAGGCGTCCTGACCCAATCTAAACAAGCCGCTCTGTCCCGGACCTAACTGCAGAGACATTTCTAGAATAGTTTTCTGCCTCCTGGCCCAGCACAGGGGCCTCAGACAGAGACAGCAGGGAGAGTGGGAGAGAGGAAAAGGGGGGGAAAGGGTTCGGATGACGAGGAGGAGGAGGAGAAGAGCAAAACCTCTGGGACTTTTGAAAAGTTGCAGTGACTAGAGGGAGGAAGAGAGGGAGTGGCTTAGTGACTTCCGCTGTAAGTCTCTGTCCCTTGCTGCCCTGGCACAGTCAGTCTGTCATATGCTTGCGAGTCACTGCTGTCTCTGCTCTTGTTTTTCTTTTTTTTTTCCTTCTAATACCCTGTACTCTGTTCCTTTCAGTTCCATTCCATTGTTTATTCGGTCGTGTTCCTCTCCGTCAAAATCACTTTAGTTTTCCTTTGCCAGATCGTTTTTATCTGGCCTTCTGTCCAAAATTATGTCTATGGTAACCCACCCCCCACATCTCTACTTATCATAGCCCTTTGAACCCCCCCCCCCCCCACACACACACACACACACACTCACACTCACACGCACCCAAACACACACACAAACACACTTTCTCTCTCTCCATTTCTCCTCCATTTCCTCTCTACCTCCTGTGGCAGTCGCAGCAGGGAACACTGGGAGCCAAGGTCTGTGCAGGGGATTTGATTTTCAGTTGCCAGTATCAGTGTCTGTGTGTGTATGTGTATGTGTGTGTGTGTGTGTGTGTGTGTGTGTGTGTGTGTGTGTGTGTGTGTGTGTGTGTGTGTGTGTGTGTGTGTTTGGGGGGGTGTTATGGTTCTGCCAAGATGGCAGCCATTACTGGAGCTTTGTCTGCACACCGTGTCTGTCTGACTCCCCAAACTGCTGGGACCTCTTTTGTGCCTTACTAAATATAGATCCTAGGGCATGCCTGCCTGAGGCTTCATATCACCTCACCGTGGATGAGACAGAATAAATGGCATATTATTCGGTGATACTAAAGGCTCTGTTAGGTGTGTGTGAGTGTATTTGTGTGTCTGTGTGTTTGTACGTGGCATACACTCACAAACGAACACCGTTTGTGGCCTACTGTGATTCACTGTTCTCTTACTCTTTTGTCTCCTTTGAGATGTGGCCGGCGGTGTCATAGACAGATCCGTCCATCGCCATGGGAACTGTTCCCGTGTCGCAATCAGACCACCCCCCTCCTTGGCCGTCTGTGATTCACGGCTGGCACACAAGGGAGTGCAGTCAGTGTGTGTGTGTATGTGTGGTTGTGCATGTGTGTCTGTGTTTGTTGAGAAGGAAAGGTCTGCAAACAGACGTTGTTGGCCACCTCATTATCATGCTTCTGCTGTTAAAAATAGGAACACTAAGATTAAATGTCATGTGCCTCTTATGCCTTCATAAGAAGGAGCTTTTGGAATTGAGAAGAGGCTTTAATCGGTGCTTCACCAAGGGAAGCCAGACACACAGGAAAGTCTTGTAATGGAGGTTCAAACACGGTAAACAGCTTGAGCACAACAGGAGGCGTACCCCAGCAGGCTTGTCAACACCAGCAGGGGGGATGAGAGAGAGAAAGAGAGAGAGAAGGGTGAACATCAGGAACAAAGCCCCCATTCACAAGGAGGAAATGCAGACCCAGATGCAGAGTTTTATTGTGTGAGCAAACCAAACAACTGCATAAATTGGAAAGAATTATCCACAACAACTTTTCCCCCCCATTCTTCTGCTCAAACAACAGTGTCATGTTGTGTGTTGATTATTTTTATTGTATGCTTTAGTTTATTTCTTTTTTTTGTTTACTCCTGTATCCTTTCCCATTTGAAGGATTCTTGTTGAATTCTGCACCATTCTCATCCTGCTCAGTCATGCAAACTGCTCCCATGCGTTGCTGCGCCGGCCCGTCGGTGCTGCTGGTGGAACACTGAGGAATGCTGATTTAATTAGTCCGTGCTCAACTCCGTTAATAGACTCAGCCCATGACTACTGCGGCGGGCCACTCTCTCAGGACTCCAGTGTATCTCAGGCACTCCAAGAAGACGAAGATAAGGGAAAGGGAGGAGGTGAGGGGTGTTTGGCCTGAGATCACGCTAAGCCTAAATTGTGAGCGACGCACATATTTGAAAGGAGAAAGGAATGTAAGATGGCCACGTCCAACCCCCTGAGCTCAGCTGCTGTGACCTTCAGAACTGAATGCCATAGTCAGGTCATTGCTGCTGGAGGAATTCTTTCTCACTCAAGGATGCATGACTCTTGGCTTCTAGTAATTAGCTCTCAATAAGGCCTTGGTCAAGATGTAAAGAAATTTCTGGAATGAAGAGTGGAATAAATGGTGTTTTGCTATACACCTTGCATCTCATTCTGTTGTCAAATGGAGAGAGTGGCTGCGCATAATGTAAGGCCATCATCACAGCCCTTCCATCCTCTGTGTGCTGGCAATGAGCTGCCCTCCTATAGCCTAACCAGGGAATTCCTCTCATGAATAGGGTCTGGCCTTGTTCCCGTGGGGATTATTCCAGTCTTCCTATTCTAATGGGTGTAGACTTTTGTAATTTTGTAACCACTGGAGCAGCGACTGTTTCAGCATCATCACAAATACAGTCAACCCCTACCTGACCCCTACCCCTACTGTTGTCATCTACTTAAAATGGCCTGTCATTTCATCTTGGTAACGTTCGCACCAGGCTATAAATGAAAACAGTGGGTGAGAATAGTGGGTGGGTTGAGCCAAGCTAGGTCTTCCACTGTAGGGCGACAGACAGTTGTCAGCAATTCATGCTGCCTCACAAAGTTGGGTCGGTACCTTTGTTTGATGGTACGGAAAACATCCCACTGCACAGTGCTTACACATGCCACTGTCTGTTTCAAACTTGTTCCAGAATCATCCACTGTGTGAGTCTCTGTGGAGAATTAGTATGGCTCACTGAGCACAGCTGAAAATGAGAGAGGGGAATTGCCTGAATGAAAGTTGATTGCTGGCTGTTTACTTAAACAACACCCCACCCTCCTCACACATTAAAAAAATGTCTTTCATTTGAAAGATCACGTTCCCCACATCTGAAACTTTGATCCAGCTCTGCTTGGATGTCGGAAGCAACTAAGAGCACGTATCTGTTGTCCCGTCCGACGGCACCGCAAGGCGTTCTGTGACATCTGAGTAGGAATTAATGGGTGCCATGGCCAAGGATGAAGGTCAGCTCCTTGTGCACTCTCTCTTGAGAGCTGGCCTTTCAAGTGAGTGTGAGAGTGTGAATGAAACACTGTCTCAAGAAAAAAAAAATGAACAAGGCTACAGTTCTCAAGAGCCTTGTCTTGCTGGTGATAGTCACTGTTTCCAGAAAGCCTTTTTCTACCCACTCAACATGGTGTTGCCTGTTAAGGCCTAATGGCTCATCTCAGGTTGAATGATGTATGAAGCAGACTCTACTCTCTCTCTTTTTTTTCTTTCCTCTCTCATTCTTTCTTTTCTTTTCCTGCTCTGTAAGAAAAATGAGGATGATTGATTCCCTGTGACAAAAAGGAAAGTAGACTTGTAATGTGTAATGGGTGGAATGTCATAGCCAGTAAATGATAATTTCTTTATCTTCCATATTTGACTCAGTGTGGTCCAGTTAAATTACATGTTTCATCAGGCGTAGTGCTCCATCTTCATGTAGTTTTCCCTGTCACACCCACAGTCATTACTGTAATTGTTGCTGAACACTGGGTTGATAATGATTTGTGCCTTATATAATCTCACTCAGTTTTATTTTCCTTTTATTCTCTGCTTCTTTCAGGCAGGGAGCGATGGCGAGAGCATCGGCAACTGCCCCTTCTCCCAGCGTCTCTTCATGATCCTGTGGCTCAAGGGCGTCGTCTTCAACGTCACCACCGTGGACCTGAAGAGGTGAGACCATCTCTCTGCCAACATCACCCAACCACTCCATACACACACACACACACACGCACGCAGACACACACAGAAACACACACATACACCCCAAACTCACCACACATGCCTCATCTCCACAGGAGTTTCTCCACCACCCTGTTCCCAGAACAGCAGATGACTGACTCCCTTGCCCAGCTCCCTAAATATCTCCAGGCTCCTGTCTCTAGTTCTGAGATTCCTACCTCCCTCTCTCCTCCCTCCCCTTCCCCAGTGAGTGCTTCTTGCAGTGGCTCTGGCAGCCCCTCCTCACAGCTTTTGAGTGGCTGGGCTGGAGCAGCTGGTTCTGGCCCTCCTCAAAACCGCTCCCCATCACTGGAGCTGCTCATCTGCTTTTCCCATGACCCTTCTCGGCTCCGAGAAACCGAGAAAACAAACACGTTGGATCTGGGCAAGGTCCGGGGGTGACGACTATAAACATCCATATTTATAACAAAAAGTTCTTCTCTTCCGCCCCAAAAGAGAAACACACGAAAAGCAGATACAAATCTCAGTTAAACCATTTTAGCTCCAAAAGACAGAATCTGTTACTGTGCCTGGCTACTGTTTGTGCATCTCAACACGCTATTAAGATTCCTTGCTGATGCGTCATTTAAATGCTCCTTGGTTTTTCCTCTTCCTGGCTTCCAAACTTAAAGCTAAACCGAGGAAGCTATTTTTAGATCATTTAAAAGGTTCTCCCTAGCAGTCCTTGTCTCCTGCGCAACAGGGCCCCTTAAAAATAATAATAATAAATATAAAAATCAAAAGTGTTTCTGCCATGAGTCAGTTGGAGAGGGGCACTGGAGGAATTGATGGAATGCCAAGAGGAGGTCAGAAAAAGATACGTTCACGCCCCCTCCTTCCTAAGCGCTGTCTTCTGTTTCTTCTCTCAGACGTCTCTTTGTTCCTCCGGCCACAGTAGCACAGACAGATCAGCTTGTTTCCAGTTGAGACCTCAAATGTCTCTCTTTTTCCACATATGACTGCCATGCCCGCCACTAATTGGAATATATCAGACAAAAGCATCACAGTTCATTTTTATTTCAATATATCAGAGATAAATGGGAAGGGAAAGGACTCACAGCTCAGTGAAGGCCCAAGGCAAGCATGGACGCCAACAGAGTTTAGAAGGCTAATACATCAGCAGATAAGGGTGCAAAGGCCAGGACGGTGTATGACCTACTAAATCTTAGGCCCTGTTTACACGTATCTAGATATTATAAACAGTTTTTTTTTTTTTTTTTGCGTTTACATGTATCCAGTGAAATCCAGAAAATACAGCATTTTAAAAAATGGAAAAAAAAAAATATCCGTTTATAAAAAATCTAGATACATGTAAACAGGGCCTTAAACTGGATTTTCTTCGTTGCTCATCACTTTTTGTTTGTGTGCACTTGTGTGCTTTGTCCATGAGGATTCTGTTAACTCAGCATGAGGTGCTGCAGTCTTTGCTCACTCAGGGCAGTGGTAGTTTAATAATTGGTCCCATGTCCACATCCTCCTACCCGTATCTCCCCTCCTGTAGCAAGACTGAGAGTATGTGTGTGTGTGGGGGGGGGGTGCTTCCTGTGGTCATGCCATAGAGTTTAGGTCACTTCCTGTTGTTTTCTGCCCAACAGTAGGTTGGTACAATAATTTTGTTCCAGACAGGAGTTCTTGAAGGAGATCAAACATTTGCTCTTGGCACTGGCTGAGTGTCTAATTTAGGAAGTGAACATGGCCAACACAAACAGAGTTGTCTGCTTTTTGAATACCATGCTAATTAACTATAAGAATTTTTTCATAATTTTCTTAACATGCTGGATAAGAGCTGCATGAAGTTTTAAGGCTCTGTTGCAGAATGGGATCTCTATTGATGAGCAATAACCTCTCATGCGCTATAGAAATGGTTCAGTGTTTTCCATTTGGTTGGTTAGTGTGAGGGTTGGGCAAGAGGAGCATTGTGTCGGTGGCTTTTCATCATATTCTCATTATTCTCCCTGCACAACCATCTCTAGCCTCTGTGAGACATCTGGAACATGGTGTACGCATTCAGTGTCCTGAGGCATGATGGCGAGAACACACACACACACACACACACATTTACACATGTGTGTGCAAATACTGTCTTTCATCCTCTGACAGATACACCCACACAGCCACAAACAGTCATTAAACACACACGCACACACACACACACACACACACACACACACACATACACACACACACACACACACACACACACACCAGAGTCCAAAACACACACACTCCCTCACATGACCCATGCTGATAGAGCAGTGCAGTATAGTACAGCACAGTGCTGTGCAGAGTAGTGAGCTGGCTTGCGTTGCCTGGAGAGGTCTGGAAAGCTCCGGTGTGGCACCAGCATGGGGAGGTATTGTTTCACCAGGGGCCCTCGTCCAGCACAGCCACCCCCCAACACCATACAGTCAATAAACACAGGAGTGCTAAAAAGCAGAAATGGAACATTTGTCACCTGCTTTTTGGCTCGTGTATGTTCCTAGCCACCATGCAAATGCTCATTAGAATTTCATCAGTCAAGGAGTTTGTCACATACATTGAAATACTAATGAAAGGCATGTAGTGAAAATGCATAAATTAACTCAGTAAAAAAGAAAAAGACAGATGCAGAAAAAGCAAAAGCAAATAAATAGGCTATCGTCTTTAGGCAAGAAGAGAGAGGTTATGGGGATGGCATCATTTGGTCCACCCATGTGAGAAGGTAAAGACTGTATGTAAGTGCAGTGGTGAACACAAACACAAGCCAAAGGGCAAAGAGATTCATATTTCTTCCATGTACTGTGATGGTGTGATAGTGTGGCCCCAGATAGTGAGATGCTGCCAATGCTTGGAGTGCCAATCCTTCTCCATAGTTTAAAGATTGCCGTGTGTCTGTGGAGGTTCTCATTCACCCAGGCCATGATGGTTACTACTAAGTGCTACGTTCTAGGGAACTGGACTTCTTTTTGGTGCTTAAAGACACTTGGATACTTGGATGAGATTGGATAACGTCTTCAAGCTCCAATTGCCTATAACTTGGAACTTAAAGATCACCATATACTGTATGTACTTATTTATTGATTTATTTATTATTTGGTGTGACCTTATGGAGACTAATTGCAAGGAATGTCCCTCTATAGTAACACCAATTGCTCAAGGGTGTAACTTTGGCAGCCAGCACTACTATCCCGTCCTACTACCATGGCATTCTGGCTAGTTCTGGTAGTTCATTCAGGTCTGCTAGCCCAGTTCCTTTGCCACTCCAGCACTAGCACCACCCTTATATTTGCCATAGAATCCATCTTGAAATGACATTTTCCGCTGAGTGCAGGTTAAGTCTGTAACTGTGTGCTGTGCTGTGCTGTGCTGTGCTGTATGGGTCGTCCACAGGAAACCAGCAGACCTGCAGAACCTGGCCCCGGGCACACACCCACCCTTTATAACCTTCAACGGAGAAGTCAAGACCGACGTCAACAAGATCGAAGAGTTCCTGGAGGATGTCCTCAGCCCCCCCAAGTGAGTTTTGAGAGTATTCTCCCAGAGGCCTTTATATGAGGCCTGTATAGGGTTTAAGTTGAGTAGGGTTGGGTATCCTTTAGATTTGATTGATTGCAGTTTCCATTTTGATTCCTACTGGTTCTTCATTTTGCTTCCAAAAAGTGATGTTATGTTATGAATATGTTAAGATATATTGTTGACCATAACTGAGTCAGTTCACAGATAAATGCAAGGGTATATTTGTAATTTATTGGCAGTAAATTCAGTGTGATTTCAGAATATTTTAAATAAATTTTTGACCCATTTTGCTTCCAAGTACTTCTTATCGTCTCCAATCCCAAGTTTTACCAAGTCAATTCTCACTCAAATCTTGATTGCTCTTATAAATTAATGTCTTTAAATTAACAAGGTAGTGTTTCTGTTTAGTGAGCTGTTTTGGACAAAGGCATCTGCCATGACCATAATTGTGTTATGACCATGTAACACCAGCTGTGATGATGGGTTATTCTGAGTGCATGTTTGTATCTAATTCAGGTATGCCAAGCTTGGTGCCCGCCACCCTGAGTCCAATACTGCAGGGATGGACATCTTTGCCAAATTTTCAGCTTACATCAAAAACTCCAAACCTGATGCCAATGAAGGTGAGTCTGAGTCATTGACTGAAGCTTAAAAATTCTACTATTCCACTGAGCTCGTACCCTCTATCAAGCTACGAGCAAAGAAATTGTGTCTCAAAAAATGTGTTTCTGTTTCAATTCAATACATGTTCAGAGTTGGTGGCAGATTTGTAGATTGGAATGGATCTTGTAGCTAGTTATATGAGGTGACCGTGTAAGTGAAAGAGGTCAAGGACATTGTGCGACAGAGAGGGGGAGAGAGATCGAGATGCGAGACAGTTGTCCCGATGGATCGGATGACGCAACTTCTCCGCAGTGTCCCTAGTATCTGTGCTCTGTTCCAGCTGCCTGTTGCCCAGGTCCTGCACCCGCTTTTCCCTGCCCCGCTTGTTTACTCTGGCCGTTTACCCTCCACACAGGGCCCCATTGTATAAGCTGCTCATTGCTTCTAGTCCCACATTTAAGCAGCCAAGCAAAAGGCCCAATTAACATACATTTGTTATTTTGGCACAGAGAGAAACAGAAAAAAAATCCACTCATTTAAATCTATGCAATGATGGAGGCTAATCTATAAAAAAAAGCTGCCCAGTGTGCCCCCGTTTAAGCTGGTTTGTGAAACACTGGGGTCAGCTAAGACTGTCCTTGCTGGCCTCGCCTGGTATGGTGAAAGTAAACAGAGCGACAAACATAGTTCTGCTGCTTCACTTTACACAGACTGATAGATAAGGACAAGCTTGTGTACACAAGCTGGCCAGCACACATCTTTTGACACGACACAGAAAGCGAGTGAACCCTACATGACGTCCAGGCTGCCGACACACACACACATGCACACACACACACACAGACACGCCCGCACACAAACACACACACACACACACACACACACAGACACACACTAGATGTTTCAAGATTTGTTATGTTCCTTAGAAGATAAGACCATGTGACCAGTAGCAAGATTGTTTTTGGTCATGTTCAGCCATCTGCTGCCCCCATGTGGACTGCATTGGAATTCCTTGAAATGTCAATCTGAGGGTTGAGCGAAATAAAGAGGAAGCTGTTTTACTGAAGTGATGCATCATTTTAGTCTGTCAATAAATATGCCTGTGTGTTTAGCCTCATATTGGGAAAGAAATATTTCTGAATGCTGAATGAAGAAATTGTTTCTGAATCTGCTCTTTTGATTGTTTCATTGTGTGGTTGATCAGCTCTTGAGCGAGGCCTGCTGAAGACCTTGCAGAAGCTGGATGAGTACCTGCGATCTCCACTGCCTGATGAGATTGACCACAATAGCATTGAGGACGTCAAGGTGTCCAGTCGCAAGTTCCTCGATGGGGACGACATGACACTCGCTGACTGCAACCTTCTCCCCAAGCTTCACATTGTTAAGGTACTTGTAGTGCATGTGCAGAGGGAGCAATTTGATTATTGTTAATGAAAGTGAAGATGAGTTTTAGTTTCACATGTAATGCTAATACTTATGTTGGCATAATCAATAATATGTAGTCCATTTCAAAGTGTGTGTGTGTTTGTGTGAGAAGAAGAAAGATGAGAGTAATTGATTTTTTTAATGTGAATGCCTACCATTTTATTTGTAGTCATTGGAACATTTTTTTTCCTGTCAGGTTGTGGCCAAGAAATACAGAGGTTTTGAGATTCCCAAGGATATGACGGGCATCTGGAAGTACTTGGGCAATGCCTACTCTCGCGAGGAGTTCACCAACACCTGTCCCAGTGACAAAGAGATCGAGATTGCCTACGGCGATGTGGCCAAGAGGCTTGTCAAATAATCGCCTCACACCCACCCCACCCCCACAGCACTGGGACTGGTCATTGATTACACAAGAAAGAAAGAGAAAAAAAACCATGGACTCTTCTTTTTCCCCCTTTCTGTCTCTGTTTAGAGAAAAACTCAATGCATGATTTATTTTTCCCTTTTGTTTTGTTTTATTTACATTTTTTTTTTATCTTTCCTTTCCCTTTTAAGAAAACTCCTGTGTTGTCAGCACCACTTTCTGAGGCTCTTGATATATCTCACTGACTATGTTACTTTTTTTTTATTACGATCTTGGAGTAGTGAAAAAAAAATGGCGAGACAGTTGGGAATATTACCAGCTGTCGCACACCACAGCTTTACGTACACACGCTCCGTGTATCGGTTCTGACAGAATGACTTCCGTGCTCCTGAATACGTCGACTCATGCTAGATGGAGACATGATGGTTAAAAAAAAAAAAGTACAACAAAAAAAAAAAAACAGAATGGCTTTTTTTTCAAGGCTTGCAGAGTTATAAAAAATATAATTGAATTCTCTTTATTTTTCAGCTGAGTAAGTTTAAACAGTGTTGTAAGCTCCAGTGTTTTTTGCTGAAGGTTGTTTGCAAGCAGTGCAGTGGCTTTGTGCTGAAGTGTAGATTCAGCTGTTAGACCAGCAAGTAGACTGGGACATCCCTGTACAATAACCAAGGCCCTATTCTCAGGTGGCACTGAAACCAAGAGGCCTTGACCTTGTTGTAATTTTGTGCTGTACAGTTTCAAAGGCCACAGTCCTTTTCCTGTACTTACGGAAACTGACACAATATACATACAGACGTGCCCAGTGACCTGATGTCAGGTCCGATAGCTCCCATTTCTTTTGTGGAATCAGAGTGAAAATCTAGCCTGATGAACTCTGGTGAAACTTGGTGTCTAAGTCCAAGAACATTTTCCAAATGATTTTTGAACGCAACACACTGGTCTCTATTGGATCAAAAACTCGAAGGGAACATTTTTGTTATTGTTAATGATGCATCTGTTGAATTGACAGTTTGAAGCTTAAATTGCTCCACAATTTAACAAAGGGTGAGTTCTTAGCTGTGATCCTAGCGTGGAGCAATAGTTAGCTGAAAGCTATAAAACATCAATGGCTTTTAACTCGTGTATTTAAAATTCATTCTTTATTTTATTTTTTTATTGTGTCCTTAACCAGGGTTCTGGGAATTTACCATTACATGGCTATAAGACCTGATCTGTAGCAACAAAAATATACCTTTCAAATGACGACCCTAGATTTCACGTTTCCATTTCATATTACACAGTTCTCTTTTTAAATGATATTCATCCAAAAGTGATATACTGTTACTACTCACAGCAAACTGTAGCTTGGGTCAACGAAAGGTGACATAAATCTTTTTTCAGGTTCCCATCTTTCAAATGTAGTTATTCATTTTCAGATTGTAGAGGGATTTTGTAAATATTTTTTTTCCCAAGACTGACATGTAATTTTATATGTTCACTTCAAGGTGAAGTAGTCATATTTTACATACATTATATCCATACTCCTTAGTACTCCTTGGGCCTTATACATTTCCTCATGTCAAAGAACATGACCTACTTTGGTGAGTCAAGGTTGAGAGAAGTGCAGAAGTATGTTTTTAGACAGGTCCTTGAAGAATACATATTTGCATCAAGAATAAACCTGACGTTCAGCATGTAGTGACCTGTTGCCTTTCTAGACCATGACAGGATTGACTGTAAATCCAACAGACTCATTCGTACATAACCAGATGTAGTGCAGTGACTCCAGGTTCACTGACAAACTAACACTGATGTGCCTTTGAAGTACCTTCTCAGCAACTCGCTTGTCTGTGTCGCCCTCTTATATGGGGCAAGAGGGAAGTTACTCTCCCTCTCTCCAATGGCTTCTCACTCTCTGCACCTTTGTCATGTTTCCTTTTGTTATTATTATTATTATAATTATAATTATTATTTTGTATGTCTTGCGCCATGATCCTGTCATGCCATATCTGTGTGACCTGAATCACTGGTGATATTGATAATGAAAGCTCTGCATGTTGGCCATCAAGCTCTCATCAATAAACTGCTGGCAGCTAGTAGCTCTACATTTTCTTTCTTGTCTTGCTCTTATAAAAAATATGGTTGGGGTCGTTGTGGGGAGGGGGCAGGGGGATGTTTTGTACGCCACTTCAGTGAGACACCAGTAGTGGGCAAAGTAGAATTACAGGTAAAGACGAGACGCTCAACCTGGTAGTTTGTGTCAGCCTCTGAATTTGCTCATTATCCCCGATTCTTCCAGCAGGAGGTTGAATTAATGAGACATACCAGCTGGTTCAGTGCCTGGGAGGAGCAGAAACATGCTGTAGAACCTTCAGGAACAATCCCCATCTTACACCTCTGGCTGACAATTAGCTCAGTGGAAGTGAAAATGAAGACAGAGGCATCTTGGGCCATCCTGAAGTCTGATTAGCCATTAAACAAAGAGAAAGGATTCCAATTACACCTTCTGCTTAGCTGATATTAATGGGAAGTTCTTTTTTTCTTCCGTTCCAAACTTCAGAGCTGAATTTCCAACAAGAGTTGTCTACCTGCTCTGATACAGAAATGATGGAAGGAGGATTTTTTTTTCTGTTATTTGGAATCATTTCAAGGTCACATTCTCAAGTTCTCCTATATGAAGTGTCTTGTATTCCTCAGCACGTCCAGAACAGAGGCTTGGCTTAGATTAACTTGACTTGGCAAATTAACTTAACTTGAATTGGCAAAACCGAGTTCTGAATATAGAAGTTGTGAATTACATGAGCACGTGTTAAAATTGGCCTTGTCTTTTGGGCCATAGTCCATAGCTTTTCTCTGCATCTTGAGTGTCAGAACAGATGCCAAAGAGTTACCAGAGGTTCTTCCACTACTTCTAGTGCCCTAGGAAGCTCTATCCAATCTCATATTACTGTAACAGAAGCACATTTTTATGTGATTCTCGTACTCTAATCTAGACACACAAATAACTTGAATAAAATGTGCCTAGCATTTGTGTATTATGATTTAAATAAAAACTGGTCCAAAAATCAGAATGTTGTAGGCAGATTCCCTTCTTTTCAATACCTGCCCAATGAAACTCTGTAATGTAAGCAAAGGGCAAAAGTAAAGCTTGAACCAAGTACACTAGAGGGCGCCAGAGTAGTACACATGGGAGGTTCGGTCTGAGATGTTTTCCTTGGTAACAGCAGTGATCCCAGTTATCACCTTCACTCACTATCAATGTGTAAATAATTTAAAGCCATATACCTAGGCCACAAAAACTGAACCCTGATTACGCAGGCCTACCTTTCCTATGTCAATTAAGAATCTAGGGAAATTCTACACTTCAATAAATCAATACATTCAAGGTGGCAGTGTGCAACTGCTATTTTGATTTAACCACAAAAAACAGAAAACAAATGAATTTTGCCACTGAATCTGCTGTACACTCTCCATTTTGGATGTGTGGGACTGTGGTGACAATAGCACCTCTGTATTGAAAGGAAAACGTCAGTCTGTGGGCAACCGTGCCCAGACTCTTACACAAACCAGATGTGTACTATACCTTCTGCCAGATGTGTGGTGGGGCATTACAGTCCCCCCGGCTGCCTTGTTCTTTAGCCATACCTCGTATTTAGCAATTTTACCTCACACAAAGGAACACAAGTGAAGCGGTGGTGGATGAAACATGTACATGTGCCAAGTGGGAAGAAGAAAAACTTGAATGACAAAAACTAACTGACACGTAGGAGGAGAGGAATGTCAAGTGAGGAGAATGGTGGAGGAGGAAAGGGAGGGGAAAAAAGTAAGCAGACAGTCTCCACAACTTTTATCGTGGCTGCTGGACAATGATTTTCTTGGACGCAGTCCAAAGGAGACCTGAAAAAAAAGACAGTTTCACCATTCATCATCCCCTAGTCTCGGTTTGTTTTTCTTCCGGTCGAGCCTGCTTAGATTTCCATGTTGGGTGGACTAACACCCTTCCCAGCATGTGCAGCTGTGTGAAGGAAGGCCTGAATGTGTGCCACGCTTTGGCTCTCTTGGTGATCACACACCACCCCAAGAGCTGTGAGATCTTTTCTATTTTATTAATTTTTACTTTTCACTCCCCTTGACTTGGTTCTCCTCAGGCCCTGCCTTGAAAGCGGCAAGATTTGTTTGTGTGTGAGAAGTGTGTGTATGGGGAAATGAGTGACAGGGTAAGAGTGAGAGAAAGGAAAACTATTTGTGTCTAGGTGTGTGTGTGTGTGTTTGTGTGAGAGTTACATGCATCGGAGAGAGTGTGAGAGAGTAAGAGCATGTGTGTCTGTGTGTGAGGTTGCTGGGACGCTGGCCATGGCAAACACACTCTTTGGAGAAACCTGGACAGCTCTTATGGACATTCATGGCGGGTCCGCTGAAGACAAGAAGTTTTTTCGCTTAAGTGGAAAAAGACCTGCCTGTTTCTGCTGTTGACCAAATTGATGGGACTTAAACCTTAAAACTCCAGACTCAGTGAAGTGTTCATGATGCTTTGCACCACAAGTGGAATTCTGCCATTAACAAGAGTCAACAGCTTCCTCTTCTGTTATAGCATAACCAAAACATAGACAAAACACAGACTTCTGGAAGTATCCAAGGTGAAAAAGCCTTTGACCTCTCTGACGTCTTTGCTTTGGAGCATTTTGTCGGTGTGTTCAACAGCTGCATTCAGAATAATTTTATAATTCTGAATACAATACTGTTTAATGTTACTGTACATACTTTTCTCCACACAAAAACATGGAATATGTGGCCTAACAACAATAAAAGTCCCCTCTGCATGACATATCGCAGTCGAGAACAGAAACAGCATGTGTCTGAGCATGTGTGTGTTGATGCCTTTTGGCATGACCGTGCCATTTGGATTTATGTTGAACCGTAAAAGCATCCCAGCTGCCCCCCTCTCCTCTCTTCTCTCTCTCTCTCTCTACTGGGTCTGGTTCCAGCTCTATCCATCTCTCTCTCTCTCTTACTCTCTCTCAGTCTCTGGTGCCCAAGCATCCAGTGCCACTGCTGCTAATTAGCTGTCCTGCAACAAGGCAAGAGGATGCTCTGCAAATGGAGGAATCTCAACGGAGGAGGAGAGGAGTAGGAGGTGGGTGGAGGGGCAGAATAAGAGAGGAGAGGAAGAGGAGGATGAAGAGAGGAAGAGAAGGATGCTGAAAGGGGGTCTGCAACCATTTACAGAGACAAGTGAGGACCACACCAGTGAAAAGGAGAGAGCGATGGGATTTTCCAACTCCGTCTCCCTGGCCAAGACACAATATGGAAAGCAGGGGGCTCACAGGCATTGAATAGGGCTGTCTAGGGTTACGCCGGGGGATAATGGTATCCAGCCTGAGCAATTCTTTCCCACACAGATGGGGAGGAGATTTGGGTGAGTATTGGAGAGGGGGGGTGGAGTTGTGCACTGGGTCTCACAAAAGTGTACAGAGAGGACCAAGGGAGAGTGGCGGGTGAACTAAGTCCGCTGGCACAGCCGGCAGTTAGGAAACACAGAGGTTGTTCTGTGTCCGTTACGATACTACACATAAGAGTTTGCATACACACACCTACACACATATGTGTGTCACTTTTAAATAAAACCACAAACAGGTAAAGCAATAATTTCTTGGTACTGTCTTGATGCAGGTGGCAGAAGACATTGGTATTAATAATAGTATTAGTAACAGATTTATTTGTTTACCCTAATCTCCACCAAAGTGGACCCTCGATCCTACTAAGACTGACATGGCTGGTTGTAAAGAGAAAACTGCCCCACCCAAATCGAGGCATCAGGAACCCACACTCTCTGTCTTTCTCTCTAGGGTAAAACAATATGTTTTGGAACACTGCTCGGAGGGAGAGGGAGACATAAAATGTGGTTTAACCCCTTGATCATTTGGCAGCCGGTGGCGGGGTATACTAATAACTGCATCTCTCTTCTCCCCAGGGAGCTGCCTTTGTAAGGGATCCATACCACAAAACCCAGCGCTTCATAAATATGGTTTCTCAGGCACGTTTAATATGACGTGTCACCAAGCTGTCGTAAATATCCTCTCAGGCCTTGGCAGCACTATCAATAAAGCCACAAAGGCCCCTAGCATGTAATCATCTCGCCCTGATAAACATTCTGCTTAGGCCATGGGTATCAGTCCTGCATTTGACAGCTAATATATGCATATGCCTTTTTACAGAGAGACCAATAATGCAATTAAGTTAGGTAATGTGATGCAGCGCTCACATGACCTCTTTAGTAGGCCCACAGTATACACACGTTTCAACAATGCAAATGCCTCAAACATCATCTAAAATGAGTTTAAAATGAGTTTAACCACACTCTTGTGGCAAAATGTTTACGTGTATGTATGTATTCAATAGAAAAGCAGCACATGCAATATCAATAGCCCAGTCTGTGACTCTATTTGCACTTGGGTGCATGCACTCATTACATTAGGAGCGCAGTACATTTTAAAGGGACTAAAGCGGCGGCGCCCATCACTCCACGGCTGACACAGGGACCGTCCACCGCAGAGCCTTTAACGCTCTGTAAACACGGACGCCAGAGGGCCACAGAAACCCAGCTTGTCTCTACAAATCAGGCCACATTCTGAAAATAGCGCGAACTGTCGACAGGAGTATTTGCAGGCATACTGTACGATGTTGCTCTGACTGCAGCACACATACACTCACACACACAAACACACACACACAAAATGCCCTCAGAACAAGCTGGGCTCAGTGGCGCTGTGTGTGTGTGTTTCGTGGGCCCCTGGGCGCTTCAAAGGGGCCATTCTCTACAGGGGCAAGATGTGTCCAAGCAGGTTAGAGCTCGATGTCAGAATTACACTGAAGTCCTTTTTCTACCCCCCAACAGCCCTTTTTTTGTTGAAGTGGGGGCCTAATTAAGTTGAAGCCCCCCCCCCTCTTTACTTTCTCTCACTCACACTCTTTCTCTCTCACTTGTTCTGCTCCTCTCTCTTTTTCCATGAGGCCCTTATAACTGTGTGGCAATGCCAGCCTCCAGTCCTATGCTACAGGTTCAGTCGCAAAAATCTGCCAACTCACCACAGGTTGGACAAAAATAACACATTTGTGCTCCAAGTCAAACAGACACACATTTGAACCAAAAAACCCCTCTGTTTCCTCTCGGCTGCCCCTGAAAGAATGTGTCCTCAGTTCTCCCAGCTTGTCTGGAACTCACACACACCACACAGACACACACACAAATGCATACACACACACACACACACACTTGCAGATACACTGGGTGTTTCTGTGGCTTTCCTGAAAACACAGCAACCATTGTTTAGTTGCTACGGCTGTCCAGTACAGAAGAGCAGTGAAGAGAATGAGAAGAGAGGGAGAGAAAGAGAGTGCAAAACAAAGCAGTAAGTTGAACCTCACATTGAAACACATGACCTCATTCAGGGAATAACTGAAAATAGCCATTTAAACTTCCTCATGGTCCCTTTCCAGAGAACTGCATTTGTCACAGTTCTTTTAAGATCTCAGCGAGAGTGATTCCCTTTTGTTAATTTTCAATACAACATAGGTGCCACGGTCATGTCCTGGGTCTATTTGCACTGGCAAAAAAAAGGCTGAAAAACATTCCATTCCATTTCCTGCAACTGTTGCTACAGTGGTTGTGAAATAGGAAAACTGAGCATTCAGCCAGGAAATGCAGGTGTCTGGGCAGAATTCAGAAACACCATCTGGTTTTTCTCTCTCTCTCTCTCCCTTTCTCTCTCTCTCAATCACACCCTATCTCTCTGTTTCTGTCTAAGTCTGTTCACTAAAGTTTAAGGATGGCATATCTCCTGGCAAGGGTCAGACAGCAGTAAATCGCACTAAATCCTCCTGCACTGCAGGGGGCCTCGCTTCCCTCTCTCCTCTTTCATACTGCGCTGTGGAACATGCAGCTGTGGTGCTCAGAGGCATGGCCTCCTGCTGCTGTGTCTGGCCAGCTCTGAAGTGCGTAAAACACTATAAA
Organism: Tenualosa thibaudeaui; assembly: GCA_027481765.1. Classification (NCBI taxonomy): domain Eukaryota; kingdom Metazoa; phylum Chordata; class Actinopteri; order Clupeiformes; family Clupeidae; genus Tenualosa; species Tenualosa thibaudeaui. The sequence continues at coordinate 14,664,200 of JAIFZK010000013.1, forward strand.
TCTGTTGCCGCAAAGAAGCAGACACTCACAGCAGAGAGCATTAACTCACAGGCCCCTAGTCTTGCATGAAATGATTACAACCCAGAGTACACAGCTCAGACAAGACAAAAAATTAGGGTTGGGCTGCGGGCCTAGTAGCCTAGTATTGTGTTTCATTTATAGAGGATATCCTTAAACACATGCTTATAGACCATCTCCATCTGTACAAATGTAGTGGAACTCCAGTGTGAATCACTGGGTCAATTGCATCTGTGAATAAATGTTTACATTAGGCCGTTAGGACACATGACACTCAAAGCACACAGGTGAAGCAGCTAGCTAGACATAAAGAAAAACAAGGATTAAGAACTCAAACGAGACCGTTTGAGACCGTTTGAGCATGTTAGCTGTAGCCTAACATGAACATCAAAATAAAAAATGCCTATGTAACATGAAAATAATTTTTTTTCTCCCATGTTCCCAAAAATCTGAAAAGTGATGTCATTTTAAGATAAGGTTAAGATAACCCTGATTTCTTGGGACAGCCCCCGATTTTGGTGGTCTGTCCCCAGTAAAATACAAGAAAACCCATTTGTGATGCTAAAACATTACTTACTTACTTACTTACTAAAGATATTGACTGTAGAAATAGGAATGTCCTCAGTTCCCCAGTTAGTGTGTCAGAATGTGAAGAACAGCCCGTGGAGAATTGGACTGGCTACATGCCAAGGCCATGTGTAGGCCATGTGTTGATATGCTTTTAAACTATAAAATAAGGGTAAGGGTTGTAAGGGGATATTAACCGAATGTTGAAAAGAGAGATAACAAGCGCTGTGTTTTCAAACCAATTCCCTGGCTTCACCTTTAAAGACTATATAGGTGATATGAGATTAAAGAGCAAACAATATTTTTTAGCTAATTGAGCTAACCTAGCCAGTGTAGAACCAGAGTAGAATTCTTAATCTGAAATACATTCATTATGTTTACTTATCAAAGTATTCATTTAAGGCATAAAATATTGGTAAATGTATCCAAGACCATTCAGTTTAATTTAACAGTATACACAAAACACAAAGTGCTTAATCATTTATTTTTATTTCACATCCATGTATTCTTTCTCGGCTATGGGATGATCATATATATTTATCCATTTATTGCACATTACTATTGCATTGCTATTACTCCGTACTGTGCTAAAGATTTGTGTTGAAGAATTACTATGAATAGTCACATTAATAATTAGTTAAATAATGATAAATTTGCATTTATAGACATATTAATGTAATATAAATGAAGTTTAAATATACACATACTTTAGTAGCTATTCTACAACTTTTGTGCGGAAAATGAGCCATGAGCCAATGAACCTTTTTATCCTTTGCAAAACAAGAAATGAATGGTTGGACGTCAATAAAAATAGAAAATCTTCTCTGTCTTATACGTCTCTGGAATGTTATTCGCATCAGTGTAAATAACAATGCTGTCTAATGGCTTGGCATCATCATCTTGACTACAGAAAAGCTCAACTCTTTGCCCTTTGTTTACAAGTAAAATCTGGGTATGGAAAAGTGGATCACCACTTTTAGGCCAATTTTTTATCAAGTAATGGAAGCAGGACAATATTCCTGGTGACATCTCTCTACTCTTCTCCACATGGTCCATCAGTGAGTGACATAGGTGAGGTGTAGCTTTCCACATATGATCTTCAGCTCCACATTGGAAAGGCCTCCTTCTTTCCTTCCTTCCTCTTTAATTCATCCTTGCAACAATGTCCAGCAAAGTGTGACTTATCAACATCTCTGGTAGTCAGCTTTGTGCTCCTCACTGTGACTTTCTGAAGTAGTTTGAGACTATCACCATCGTTACACACAGTATGGTTGAATATTGGTTGTCCTGTCTAGATCCCGAGAAGAGTGTGCTCTCCTGCTACATCCAGAATAGCATTTGTCCTTTTGGAGACAGGCAAAGCTTCTACTGTGTTTATGGCAAAGTCCAGGTTGGATTTCAAGACTGGTTCAAGAAGACACTTTTGGCCCAAGTCAGTCCTAATTGGCAGGATGGATTGAACACTGAGAATCTCTGTTATCTGTATGGCTCTCCTATTGCAAAGAACACACAGAAAGAGCACAAAACTTTATTCACAAGTTAAGCAATAAATAAAACAAGGTCTGTGTCAGTGGTATACTGAAATAAGGGAAGGGAAAGTTTGTAAATGGTATGGTAAATGGTACATGTGTTGTACATTTTAACATTCCAGGTACAGAAAGACAGAAGTTCATAGTCTGTCATTTATTTCACAGAAAAGGCAGTGAGAAGGCCAACTATCTCACAATAGCTAAGGATGACTTTGACACTCACAGTGGACTACAAGTTGCAACTTACAACACTGATCATACAGCATTCGAATGTAAAACCAATCTAATCTTAAATGCTTAGTAGGTACATTTACCTATGCACCATTGGAGCCTTAGAAGTTCTACCATTCTACCATTCTACCATCACAATGCTCTATCTTTGTAGAGAGTCATTGGGTGGGCTTAGTATGATAATGACAGGGCGGTGATGGTGCAAATCAACTAAGTGGCCAAGGAATAGCGGTCGTTTGAATCAGCTTTGGCATCAACTTTGGAAGAGTTAGATTTCGAAAGCTGAGCAGAAAAAGGTACTGAAGTCATTCGTATCAAACAATGATGTATTTGCTGTTTTGCAGATGTTGCTCTGATTTGTCGTAGCACTATCCAGTTTGAAAGACAACCGCTGATTCCGCCCCTACGATTGAGCTCGGTCTACTGGTTATGGTCAGACTATACATTTTGATGTTATAGTCTGGCTTGTCAGGCTAGGGAAATATGGATCTACTGGGCAAAAATATTTGTTTTTTGGCTACAATTCTATAGTCCACAGTTTCTGTAAGCTGTCTTTACAGTGTAATCTCTTATCATACAATTTGAAAACTTCTGTCTAGCATGAAGACTTGCAAGGCTGGCAACTTTTCAAAAAACCTTGGAGTGAGTGTGTGGTATGTAGGAGTTTAGTAATTAATCTGATTTTGTATTTTGTTGTTTCCTCGGTCATACTGCTGCAAATGGGGGTACAAAGAGATGGGGGGCTGGAGTTACCCCAACCCACACTAGAAAACTAAATGACTGCCTACGTGTCTGTAGCCTACGTTATAGACCTATGTTTAAAATTTAAAGGGGAGTTCATGGTTGATTGATTGATTAAAACTAAATGTTATGTTTTAATAACTATTGCAAAAATTAAATTCTATTTGCATTGAAGAACATTATGCAGAAATATCATGCAAGTCTTATTTCTTGCTGGATTAGGCTACTTAATTGCACCTAAATTCAGCAGGATTATGTTTGTAAGCATTGTATATCATGCTTATTTTGATATATGCAGCGTGTCATCATATCAGTGAACATTACTGACCACTTGGTGAGTAGTCCAATAACCTTGCATCCAACCCAATCCTGCATAGCTTTTTTCTGGTCCAACTTCAGATGCATTTTTATTTAATTAATATTATATTAAACAATTGTACAAATATACCTTACTGAGCCAGAGAAGAAAGAATCACAAAAGGCTAATTTCACACCTTCTTAAATGTTCTGATGAAAGATTTCTTTCCCCAAATAAAATCATGGTAAAATAATTTACCTTCCCTATATTTTCAATAATTTATAATAACCTTGTTTTACCTTCTGTGTTACCTAGCAGACATACTTTACCTAAAACTCAATAATTTATGCTAATCAGCTGCTAAAACATCCACCTTGTTTACTCTGATTACTGTCCTGTCTTCTGCACGTTTTATGCTTAGAATTATGCTATGCTGTAGGAGTAGACTACTGGTTATTTACTTGGAAAACATTTTTTTAATCTAAATTATTGATGGGGACAATTCAGCAATTGTTGGATATTGGTGGGGACACGCCATTTGCGTCCACCACAATTCTACACCCTTGCTAAAAGATAATGCCACTAAGGCGCTAACTTCAAAACCATATGTACAATACCAGCATGTATAACACTGAACTTACACTAACGAAGTGGTAAACCAATCGAAGTTGTCCATGGTTATCCGTGCAATAGCAAAAACAAGAGAAGGTGAGGGTACAATTTGCACAAAATACTGACGGATGTTCTCGCCAACGGTAGTGTAAGGAATTAGTAGACTATAGGTTGCCTGCTGGTCTGATAAACATGACACAAAACGGACTTGAGCTGTATTGCTGATGTAACTTTCGTTTTCCGGGTACGTTTCGTTTACTGCGCTATATTGCTGATGTACGTTTCGTTTTCGAGTTTTCGTTTGCTGTAGTACGGAGCCCCTAAAGTGACACGAGAAAAGTGTTGTTTCTGGTGCGCACTTGAAAATTTCTGTTGCATACCTAAAAGTTTCAGATGCGCACTTGAAAGTTTCTGGTGTGTACTTAAATTGTGTCACCTTAGAGGCTCCTTATCTGTAGTACAGTGGTTCTCAAAACTTTTAACTGTCGTGTACCCCCTGAGACTCTAAGTGCTACTGAGTACCCCCTGCACCACCTACAGTTTGTTATTATTATTTCTGCATTTCTGCATATTACATATGGTACATAATAATTTTGTAGCAATTGGGTTGTATTGGGGACAGTTGTGTGAAATGTCATTTTCCACATATAGTCTGTAAATAGGTTTATTTCTATACCAATAAAAGCTGAGATCTCATTCATAGATTTTGCGTACCCGCTACAATTGATCCAAGAACCCCCAGGGGTACATGTACCCCAGTTTGACAGTCACTGCTATAGTAGGCCTACCCTCTCGGTGTATACAATGCAAATTTGTAGATGGTGCACAGTCTCCTGCCTGACCAGCATCCGCACATGCCAGAAATCACCACCCAAGAAAACACTAACCTAAACCGCCTCCACAGGTGTGGATGGTTTTCCTTATTTATGAGTGGACAATTCTACATAAGCACTCAAGTAGACTAAAAAATGGTGTGCCAAGTCTCAGACTCAGACTATCAGTGCCAGATACTGTGCATGAGCAGTTATATAAGAATCTCTGCTTTATTGAGAATATCCCTGTCCTTTTAGTGACATTTCTGCCATTTCTGCCAAAATTAAGTTTTGGAAAATAAATAAATAAAAAAACAACTTTGTCTGCCATTAATGTGCTAAGTAGCATAGTGAAGCCTATAGCTGCCTACCTCATGGAAACTGAGGCAAAAGAAAGACAACAATAAGGGGAAATTACAAAAATTTTTGCAAGGTATGGGGACAATTGCAATCCACTGAATACCTTGATCTGACTTATCTAAAAGTCTTTCGAACTTCATTATACAAAACAGCCCTTTATTTGAATTTTAAATGAAGGTTACACTGATCTTTTACTGTCAGTGTTGGGGGTAAGTAATGGATTACTACAATTTAATTACTGTACTTTACTAAGTAACTTGGACATGTGGTAAGAATAGAGCAAGACCAGATCCCTAGAACTGCCTTTGCTTAAGATGGATGCCATTTGGCAAAAGAAAACCTTGGCCTGTAAACACGTAGAAATCTGGCCAGAGGAGCATTGTGTCCTGGCCCGCATCATAGACAACAACACATTTTTCTGCATGACTTTGATAGATTGATAGAACTTAATTTTCAGTGAACTCAGGTTCAGTGTCTCGGGAATCCCTGATGGAAATTTTCTCACAAGAAAAACAAGCAATTTTGCTATTTTTTGCCTGTCAATAGATCATGTTACACCACACATGGGGGTGTGAGGGCTTGTTTGATGCGGCTCCTTGAGACCTATGTACCACTTACATTTCATCGACTCAGGTGCTATGGTTTCAAGTTATTCCATGAAAACTGTGCCCAACTAGCCTGTGTTCCAGGGAGGCTAACACAGGGTGGCCCAGTGTCAAAAGTTTACTACCCGCTATGGGCCTACTAGAGCCCACAGAGTTTCAAGGGCCCTGGTGTTTCAGCACTCCAGGATTTTGTAACAAAGAGAACTCCCTAAAACAGGCGGTCAAGTTGCCCCTCAGGACAAAAAGCTACAAAGTGGATCTATATGCCTAGTGAGTTTCACAATGCCCGTTGTTTCGTTTCCTGGGAAAAGGTGACCAAAAATCACTGTGTTTAAAAATAAATAAATAAATAAATAAACGGGAAAAGAGTGAACTCGGGTAACCCCTATGTGCCCACTGCGCTAGCTACGCTAGCTATGCAGTCATAATTACTTTAAATATGTACCTGGAAAGATGCACCGACTACAATTACATGCACTAATCTGGTTATGTTTAGTTATATTGCATCGACCCTGACCCCTCTTTAGATTTTGAGGACATATGCAGTTTTTTTTTTTCTGGATGTTCTACAGGATCAGGGTATCTACTGTGTCTAATCTATGTCCACTCCCCCTGACAACACACCCACCATTAAAAGACCAATGATGAAAATCAATATACTTCAAAGCCATTTAATAAATGTATTTCAAAGTTATTTTATTCAATTGATATACATTACAAAACCATGCTTAGTCCATGTGATGGAGGAAGTTGGGACAGTTCTTAATGCATGTTAAATCACATCTGAATCTTAGTGGTGTTGAAGGGGCTCTGAGTAACGTAGGTGTTCCATGGTGCTCCTTGCTTGAGAAATACTGAATGAGAATATACACATTTTGCACTAAATGGTGATAGAAGTTGAAGCAGGACAGTTTCAGATATCAGCAAAGTTGCTTGCTCTGATGGCAAAACAGAGGTTTCATTTACAGGTTTTGTTCACAGATTTGTTTTACAGAGTTTCTTTTCCCTAGCCTTTCTCAAATTCTTGTGCATGACCTGGTCTGCGTACTGTGTAAATGTTCAGTGCAAAGTCCAATCCCACTATCACCTCCCTGATAGCACGTCTTGTCATCAACTACTCTTGAAATGACATGCAAATTTGTTTTTACAATACTTGAAATAAACAACAAATGCTTTTCCCGAGTGATTTTGTGAGGTATACCACCTTAAAAAGGTAAGCATCCTCACTTGAATTTTAAAATAAAAATGCCAGGAGTAATACTGACAGATTGGTGTGGATGTGGCTGATGACTAATTTAAGTGACTTAAGTGGCAGAAATGTGTTTATGTTTTTGTTTCTAGCGTAGGATTTGGCAGACCCTTTATCCAGCACCCCTTACAGTATATCAGTACATATACATATACGGTACAATATACAATATACAGTATATCTCAAAACAAAGAAAAATAAACACATCAAGCGTAATAATAATTGCAGCAATAATAATAAGATCAATAACAATATCAATAACAACAATGGCAATAATGAGTTATAGAGAGTATATGAGTTATAGAGAGTATATGAGAGTATAGCAAAAAACATGAACAGACAAATCATTAACTTGCAAGAGAATCAATTTAACCTTCTAACAAACAATCTAACCCCTAACCCTATAAGGTAAGTCAGATATTTCTTGAAAGTCTCAAAGGAAAGGTCTAAGCTTCAAATGGCACCAAACCCAATGACCCAAAACAAATTGTAACTTCTCCTTTTAATTTTCCTTTGCAATGACAAAGGATGGAGGATAATGTCAAACAATTACTGGAAATCTAATGTGTGGAGTAATTTGGCTTGGCCTTCATCACAAATTATAGCAAATTCATTTACGCAAATGTCATAAACAAACTCAACTTTTTTGCCTTCACTCATTAGAAACCGACAATAACTTCTATTTTCAACTTTTGGATGTGTTAACAGGAGCCGAAAGCAAGCCAACATACCAGGAGACATCTCCCCAGCTTTCTCCATACGATTCTTTGTTTTGAGGAAAGTGTTTAAGAAGGGATTCGTCATTTTTATTCTCCAATCTGGCTGGATCTGAATGGTCTCGGAGGGATTCTGAGTCATGTAGGTGAGCTGCAACTCTCCACACATTATCTTCAGCTCCATATTGTCAAGTCCTCCATTATGAGAGGCCACTACTTTATATGCCTGCACTATGCAACTCTCCACTTCATCCCTACAACAATGTCCCAAGAAGTGTGACTTGTCAATATCCTGATTGGTCAGTCTGTTGCCTTTTATGTTTTTTTTCTGCAGCAGTTTGAGATTTCCATTGTCATTCCACACTGTGTGATGGAAAACAGGTTGACCTGAAGTAATGTAGAGAAGGAATTTCTCTCCTTCCACCTGTAGTATAGCATTTGTCTTTTTGGTGATGGACATAGGCTCTAGTGCCCCCATGGCAAAGTCCAAGTTGGACTTTAAGACTGTATCCAGTAGACCTTTCTGGGCTAAGTGAATCCTAATTCGCTGGATGCCTTTAACACAAAGAGGCTGCTGCAATGTGAAGCGCTGCCTATGTAAAGAAAGGTAATCATTTTAGTATGTGTCTGAAAAGATAAAACCATCTACAAGACATAATAAACTCATCTTATAGTTAGGCCTAGTTGGTTATCTTGTATTGAGCCTGACCCAAGTGTATCGATTTTGAGGATATGTGGACTCTTGACTACTGTATTACCACTTAGTTTGGCTATAGTCTTTTTTTAAGATCTCTGTTAAATGTCTATCCTCAGGCTATATTTATACTCTAGTTACTGTTTCTGATCCTAATAGCCACTGAATCTATAAAATGTGCCTTGGGTGCAAATCTACTCAATATAAACACAGGGCAAATGCCACTTTCAGGGTTTGACATCCAAACTAGTTGAGCTAGCTCAGATTGAGCTAGTTATTTTCTCTAGAGTTGAACCAATATTTCTCAGATTATTTTGTAATAATAGAGTGTAACACATTTACAGTTTGAAAGACAACTGCTGATTCTGTCCCTTGGATTGAGCCTGGTCTAGATGTTATATAGTCTGGCTTGTCCGGCTATATTTATAGAGCATGACTCTTGATAATAAAGTTACTGAACTTTTCACACTCCTGTCATTAGAATTCATGCAGCATGCTGCATTATGTATATTGCACTTTTAGCAAATGAACACTAAACAGTTATCTAATTTGAAATTAGCAATTTCCTATCCTAGGACTTGTGTGACAGGTTGCTGATTTGATTGAAGGAAAGATGACACTATTTGAAAATTACTTAAATTACTGAATCAAATTATTCACTAGTTTACAGAAGCTGATTTTAAATGTATATAAATGTAAGTAATGAACAAATATAAAAATTTACTTACTCAACTGAACTCATGCTGAAGTGTGCAAAGAAACTCTAAAATAAAATCTCAATTTAAAGTCACAGCACCAAATGTGGTCTCAAGTTTTCCTCAAAATCGGACTAAGAAATAAGAACTGCCTGCCATTAAGTTTCATTTCCTCTGATTCAGCCTGCCCACACACACACATACGTCAGTCTCCATATTAAAGGTACAGTACACTGATTTAGCTGTAGCTGTAAAGCAGAGAGTATGATATGTGTGTGGTAAGTGTTAAATGGTTGCATAAAACCATGGTGCTTGTAGATGTATTTCATAATTGTCTACATGTAAGACCATGGGACTAAACATTACTTAAGCATATAACACTTGTTAACCCTAAAATGCTCTTCTTTAGGACATCAAAAGAGCAGTTACAGTTACAATAGGAAGTTGCAAATACATTGGAAAATGGTTTAAATTGAAGATAGCATTTTACCCCTAGGCATTACCTTTTTACCTCAGGCTTCATCTTTCTTCCATAACAAACAAAAACAGGACAACGCTGGTATCATTTGCAACTCGCTATTAAAATCTTGATTAGAATTATATGGCTCATATAAATCTAATTTACAGTTTAACCAAAGAGGCTATCTGTTGATCTTGTGCTTCTTAACAACAAGTAGGCTAGCTAAACAGAAAGCAAATCTTCTCCTGGCACAAACCTTTATAAATGGAGCCCCTCCTGGTTTGTTTATACTTGCCTAAAATGTATTTGCACAAGGCAGAAAAATGTTTTTTCTTCTCTTAGACATACTGTTGTTGCGCCCCCCTCTGATTCATGTAAGTTGCATATTTCGAGCCTTTGTGCTGCTATCCACTGTGTTGTTAAGGATGAGAGTATGATACAAGTGTGAGTGAACTGCGACACTGGACCAGATAGGAAGAGTGAAGAAAGACACACCAATGGAAAAATGAAAGAAACATCAACAAACTAAACTCAACAACACCAGCACACTACTGGGAAAGAACTTTTCAGTGAACCAACCTTTCTCTTATTTGTCCCCAGCTAACTGAAGTGAAAACTAGAATACGTACTGTTAACAAGTAGACAATACTGTAGTATACCATAATACTGTACTACTGTCACTTCAACAGTTTCTTAGGTGGGTTTTGTTTTGAGACATGATAACGACCATTTTGCATGTATTGTTGTGGTTAAAGAGGTGGTGATTATTAAAAAGGAGGAAAAAATCAAGTTAAAGTGATTAAAGCTTTGTTTTTAATTCAGAATCCTGTATACATTATCATTTGCAAAGGGTTACAATTTCCATGCACAGCCACGGGACAGGTGTTGGTAGATCACAGGAACATATAGGATAATTTAAAGCAAAAAAACACTGCACACTGCTTGACTTTACTTTGGTTTATTATCATTTGCAGTCTTGCATTTTTAACAAGGTGGTAGCCTACTGGAAGACAAAAACATAATGATATACGTATAAAATATAGCTACTGCTTTGAAAGCCTTTACAATCACAAGCAGCGTTGAAGTGTTAAAAGATCTCTTTAAGAGAAAAAGACACATCTCCCACCTAAAACAAGCCCATTTTAGTCTAAAATTTGATGGCATGTCTTCATTCCTTAACAACCTGAAGACAGGAAACAAGAGAAAGGAAAGGATCACTAAAAGAACATAATCTAGATGAATCTGCCTCTTGAATCCAACATTTGAATCATTTCTTTTTCATTTATACTGGCCTGGTCATCCTTCCAACCTGTCCTCAAAGTTCAAGTCCATTCTTGAGACAGGCAGCTATTGCACAGTTAAGTGATTATTCTAATGCAGATTATCTTCTGACTGATCTCAATCTGTGAATGCAAAATAAAGGTCATAGGATGCTACTCTATTCATCATCCCACAGATCAATATCTTGAATCTTATGAGTTTGAATCTGGTTGTCTGAATTGGTGAAGATGTAATGCTGAGCACTGTGGTAGGTATGCTTTCCACTGATTAGTTCGACCATCAGCCCGTTGCTCTGGAGCACAATGCGGATGTTCTCCCCCTGGTACTGGCTGTGATTGGCCAACAACTGCTGGAGGCAGCCCTGCATGCCTCGGGGCATGGCTCCCATTTGCTCCATGCTGTTCTTCACCTCCAGTACCTTCTCTAAGGTCAACGCTTTGCCCAGGTTCACCCGGTGAGGTGGCCGGATCTCGATGGTGGCCTGAGGCTGCGGGGTGCTGTAGGTGAGGTGTAGTTCGCTGCACACGATCTTTAGCTCCACATTGGCCAGGCCCCCTTCACTGGTGCTCGCCACCTGCTGTGCTCGTGCCATGCAGCTCTCAAAGTCGTCGCGGCACCGGTGGCCAGCAAAGTGGGTCTTGGTGATGCTGGCGCCGGTGAGCCGGGAACCCACCTGGACTCTCTGGAACAGCTCGGGGCCAGCGGTGCCCTGCCGGACGGTGTAGTGGAGGCTGGGAGTGCCCGAGATGAACTTGACAAGGTGGCGCTCTCCTTCCAACAGCAAGGAAACGTCCCTGCGCTTGGAGGCTGGCATAGAATCCAACACCTGGGTGATGTGGTCCAGGTTGGACTTGAGGTGGGAATCCAGCAGGCCGTCCTGGCGCAGCTTCACCTTAGCAGACAACAAGCTCTCCAGATCGAGCATGGGGACATTGAACTGCTTTCTGTAAGAAAGTGGTAGATATTAAAGGGATTCTCTCTAAAGTTTTACCAATACACTAGAAGAAGTTTAGCCACCAGGTCACAAATTCAGTAGACCTTGCATGCAACAGTGAATTTTACTGAATTTTATTGTGAATATTACTGTTGGTAAAACTGTGATGGCTTGGCTGCAAATCTCAAGGAATTTTTTAATAGTAGCCCTCTATAAAAAACTTAAACGCTAACTTAAACGCTAACTTAAACGCTAACTTAAACGCAAGAGAGTAACAGATTATACAGATTTGTGTAAACTGCTGGCAAAAGACCTTTAAAACTGCTTGACATAATAGCCTATATTATGGATTTGTGTCTCCTTTCATTAGATGGACCTTCATAAAGGGCTTTGTCCTTGTTATTGTGTTTTTTTTCAGTTGCTGCTGCAGGAGAATTGAGATTGAGGATTCATGTTGGAACTGTTTATCAAAACACGACTGACCTAATTCGGCACTCAAAATACAGGCAGGAATGCTGACGTTACAAGAGGTGAAAAACAATAACATCAACAGTGGCTAGTCTTCATTAGGTAGTTTTCATTAGATTTTAGAGTTATGCAAACTTTAATCTGTTCCCCTGAATCTCAAAAGGTCAAAAAGACATTTTTGTTATGTGATTACTGTCAAGCATCAACGCTGTAGTTGATCACATTTTTTTTTACATTTTTGCAAATCATATACTGTAAATGGAATGTTTTGAAACATATAGTACAGTATAAGAATAGCTCCTACTTGAATATTTCAGAACCTGATAAAACCTTTACATAAAGGTGACCAGACATTTTCGGGGACAGTCCCTGTTTTTGATGGTCTTTCCCCGGTAGAATACAAGAAAACCCACTTTGTCCCTGATTGTCCCTGTAGAAATAGAAATGGCCATGGTTTTTCAGGGAAATTCAGGGACTTGTTCCCGATTTTCATCTCAGAGGTCTAGTCACCTTACTTTACACGGTGCATCTCCTAATATGATGCAACTCCTGAAGAATCTGTGTTTTAAAATGGTACCTCTCTCATAAGCCTTCAAACATTGCATTGACAATATTGTTTCTTGTATTGACAATATTGTTTGTTGTATCTTCAATCATCTGCCTTTACAATTATTTGTAAGATCACCTGACACTTATAACATAACTTACATTTCACCCATGATGGCTGAGTACGTGTTCACTGACAGACCAGCCTCCCTGATGCAGGTGCTTTTTTCTCCAACATGGACAGGTGACATCTGCCCTGTAAAAAAGAAATACAGTTCATTAATTATTCCAAGCTTTCTCCATGTTAGCTTTTGAAGTGAGGATTACTCTCGCTCTATTGGAGATCATGGCTAGGATTAGACATTATCTCACTTGTAATGGCTACAGTGGCTACCCTTCTTGCTGTTGACTGCCTAAAGCACTGTGGGCAGATTATAAAGACTACCACATGCTCACCGCCCAGCCACTGCCCTCACAAAAACATCCCTACACAAACACACACTCACATGCATGCATATACACATCTCTTACCTGTTAAGTGGCTTCTTAGAACAGTCTTCTCTGAGGTCTTATTTACACATCACAGAAGCAGGTGATTATGTGAGAAAAATGGCCTCCATGCCAGTGATAAATAATATTTTATTGCACAGTTTAATAACTTACTCATGCATCAAAAGCCTGTACAGTGAGTGACAAGCTGTGGAACACAAAACCTTGCTAACATTTTCTTGCAGTCTTATTGGCACTGCTAGAACATGTAAAGTTATATTTAATGGCAGTGCAGTTAGCAATGTCATGCTCCAACTAGGTTCTCTTTTCTTTTTTCTTTTTCTTTTTATTTTGAGGTGGTTTCCTACCCCCCACCTAGAACTGCACAGTTTATATCCTGGATGGCTGGTGGGAATAAAACTTGCATTTATCCACTCTTCATACGACTAATTTGGTACCAAAAGCAATTGTCTGATAAAAAGATTGCCTCAGGTAGTGGCGATACATAGTGTTGCTTTAACATGATGGCTCAAGCCAATTTAATGAGGGATATTCTATATGCTATGAGCACAATCCTAACAAGAAACATCGGTGGGTCAGCTAGAACTTCCACACAGTGTGTATTTCACTTCCACACTTCAGTGCATAAGACTTTTTGTTCAGTTAATGCCTGTCATTTAAATCGTTGTTGTCCAGATAATACCAAATGGGGTTTCTTTTTGACCTCATGAAAATATTTACAAAAGTTTGCTCATGGGCTCACCTTGTCATGAACCTGGATATGATGTAATGGCAACAAAGCGACCTTTCTTCACAACACATCAATGTTGACTTCCTGAAGATGTGAAAGGGCAACAATTCTTTTGTATAACTGTACAATTCCATAGTAACTGCAGTGTTATTGTAGTTACAAAGTCTTTTTACATTGACTGTTCAAGGCAAGTTCATTTTAGCATTCTTCATGAAACATGAAAAGAAAAAGCATTTTACATTGTCATGCTGACAGCCTTGAGAAATTTGCCCAATTGTATCCAGTGCCACTGTCATCACGCATGCCTTACTTCAACCGTCATGGCGTACAATTTTTTGTGTTTCTACCTTGAGAGATGGTCTTCTTCATGTGTATAGCAAAGTCTCTTATTTTCCAAATAGGAAGGAAATATTATGGAGGACCTCCATTGCATGTCATGCCACCCAGCCTTTTTATACCAATATAACCACAAAGGAAGATGCAAATGTCCTTCTGAAGTGTGGGTGTAACTGAGGATGAATGGTGTTATATTTCATCAGTCTCACACCTGGATATTGACTGAGCCAATCACACAGCCTATTTGATTGTGTCATGGCCTGTTTTGGAGGTAAACCTGGTACAGTTTGCCCCTGTTCTAGAGACTGTTTTTCTTTAAATTAGAATGCAGTGTAGCTTCTAAACAATGCCATCAATTAACATATTAATATTAATATATTATATTATGAACATTATTTCTTTTACACTACAACTCGTGCACAAAAGCAAAAGGCTGTGTTTGTGAGCAGAATGGCATAAGCACTGAACTGCTGTGCTCAATGTAAATCAAATCAACATCCCAATTATAGCAATTCAAGGTCACTGTTCGTTTCGAGGACCAGTGCTCCCTTGAATAGTCTTTATTTGTTTATTACAGGAAAGGCGAAGGAATGATGAATAAGTGATGTGGATGAGGTGACTGGGAGTAGTTGTGTGTATGTGTGTGTGTGTAAATCAAACAGGACTGTGCAGCAGGGGCTCCTGTGACTGCCTCAGTCGGGGGTGAGCTGGCAAAAGGGACCGGAGCAGGGAGGCGTGGAGAAGCGCAGACCTGTGCGGCTCTGGAGCCAATTTGAGGGGCCTTGTGATGCAAAACCATTCCTCGGCAACAGACAGTTCCCATGGCAACGTGGAGCTGCCAAAGTTCCGCGTTGACGAATGACAGCTCCCCTCGCCGCGCGTGGTCTGGCTTGTATGAGTTGCAGACGGCGGGTCCCTATGCCTCAGGGCTGCCAGGGGGTTGGGGGGAGGTGGGTGGTGGGGCTGGGGACATGGAGAGATAAGGAGAGGTAGCGGGGAGAGGGAGAGAAAGGGATGTAGACAGGGAGGGAGAGAGTATGGGGGACTTTTTCTTCCATCTATCAAAAAGGGACACTGTCATGATGCTCGCTCTATCTTTCAATTTTACCTCCCGCTGCCTTGGAAACCCCCCCCCCCCCCCAGAAACACATGCACAGATACATTCCTTTCGCATCTTCTCACTGCATTGTTATACACACATCTACACGGGAACACTGGCACACTGTCACACACACACACACACACACACAGGGACTTTTTGCCTGAGCCCTTGTGGTAGATAACATCACTACGTATCTGTTTATCAGCATATTCTGTGATTATCTTTTATCTCCATCTGGTGCAGATCGTGTTTCTTTAACAGGGGACGCCTCTCGGAACGGATAATGACAGAACACCATGGTAGTCCTCCACGTTAAATAAACCACACGCGTAAACCCTTACATTACAATGCACAGCACATGTGGTCTGCTTTCGTTTCGCTTTTCGGCTCTGTGCACCTTCCTCGCTCCGGTGACAACAGCCCTCGGGTTGCTTTAAGTTCGGTGATGAATCGGAGTGACAATTACAAACATTCCCTGCCCTCCCTCTATACCCCCACCCCCACCCCCGACCACATCCTCTTGATCGAACGACGCGGGGAATGCGTGCAGTCAATCGTATGTGAGTTGTTGCTGTGCAGAGGCCGGAGCACTCAAGGTTAAATTGCGCCGAATGTTCTCCCTCCCGTGCGTCGTCGCTGCTCCGGCACAGCCCCCAGCGACAGAGAGCCGAGTGCGGAGGCTATTATCTGCGCGGTGTCTGGAGTTACAGAGGCGTGGAGTTACAGCTCATAGCAGCAGAGGGTGATGCCGGAGCACCAAAGACGAGCGAGGAAGCAGGCAGGGAGGGCGGGCAGGACGGGCAGTGCGGGAGGGGTTGGGTAAAGGGGAGGAGGGGAGCAACCCACTCGAGGCTGACAGCAACAAATCTGTATGGATGAGCAGAGCGGAGTGCGAATCCCTTGCCTTCCAGCCATATCATGATGAGCCTTCACATCGCTGGACCAGACAGGAAAAAAACAACAAAAACAGGAACGCTTAGAAATGAGAAATGAGCTGCTGTCTTTGATTCTGTTTTTTGTGTGTGTGCTTGTGTGAGGGAGGGAGGCTGTGTGTGTGAATGTGTACGTGGGAGAGGTTGATTTTTTGTGTGTGGTTGCTTTTTATGTGAGGTGGTGTGTGTGTCTGCTGAGAGGGAGTGTGTCTGTGTCTGTGTGTATGCGCGCGCGAGTGCGAACCCCCTTGTGAGTCCTTTTCTGCTTCTGTAATAGTCATTTTTTCTCCTCTCTTCCCCTCTGTATTGCGGTTCAGGGTCTAAAGACGAAGGCTTTTTAACAGGCGTGGCTCGCCGCGTCGCTCGTGCCCTCCGGGAAGCCTGGCCCGCCGCAGCCAGTAAATATTGTTTCCATAGAGATAATAGAGATGGCAGGGGAAGGAAGTGTGGAGGTGACTGCCTGTGTGTCAGGAAGATTAATGGACGCGGCACGCTGGAGTGCGGCCGCCGAGCCTTCTTTTAGCGCAGGGTGGAGAGGCTGGGAGGGAGGGATGGAGGGGGTAGACAGGTGGAGGAGGTGGTGGGCACAAGTGGCACAGGGGCTGTTGGAATAATGAGGGGAGACACAGATAGATAACAAGGGGAGAGCGAGTGAGAAATAGCAGCAGGAGAGAGGAGAGAGAGAGAGCACATTAGGTGTGTGTATGTGTGAGATCGAGAGAGAATAAGAGTCGAGTGTGATCTGAGTGTGTATGTGTGGGGCGGAGGTGGGGAGGGGGGGCAAAAAGGGTGCAAGATTGATGAAGAGAGGACTAAGTGTGAGAAAAGAGAGCGAGAGTGGAAGAAAGAGAGTGCGAGTGTGGAGGGAGGGATTAAAAATAAGTGGCTCCTCTGTGCCACTCTGGAGAGTGCTGTTACCATTACGTAATGCTACTAATTCCTCCAGTGTTTTATTTTCTGTCTCCACTGCAACTGCATGATCTCAAAGAGCATTAGGAGGCTTACTGAGGCATCTCAGGGTATCATGAGGAGTCCATATGGATGCACTTCATACATACAGCTAAGCTAATAGTCTAATGAAAAATGTATAACTGAAGATCACTGCATTGTTATCATGTACCAAGCCCACATTCATCCAGTTTGATTATATCATGGAGTTTGCAGAATGCCTTTGCTGAAGTTACCTGCAAATGCACCAATGTGCCTGTGTGTCTATTTGTGGCTGTGGGTAGCAGTGTCCAGATGAAGGTTGCACCAAAGACCAACAGCAAAGTTTTTCAATGACAAAATACAGCAGGCCACTACATTTTGGCCTACATATTTCAGGTACATGGGTAAGGCAACTTTGAAGATTAAAGCTGTGACATGTGAAGCTGCTCAAAAGATGTGAGAAGAGAAAACGTATCACTTTAATGAGCGGGAACTGGTTTGGAATTTTGTCTTTTTTAACATTCCTTTATTCATTGTTACAGTCACAAAAACCATCACATAAAAATTACTGAACAAAGTAGGTCAACATTTCAGAACAATGCTCTTTGTAAGAAAATGCAAACAGATAGGCTTTTGTTTCCCTGTCTCCAATCATGACACTTTCGTATTGCTCGTATGATGTTTCTGCCGGTGCTCCTGGAAAGCTCTCCGTAATCAAACAAAAACGGAATCAAAGGGAAATGCACAAATAACAAACATCCAAAAAAAGAAAACTTTGAAGTGAGGGTACTTTCGTTTGTACCTTGTCAGAGTGCAGGTATCTTAGAGAGAGACACAGTATCTCTTCAAGTCAAAGAGGGATCTGCTTTAATGACAACAGTTGGCTGAGTTTTGGAACAGAATGGTTCATATTTTGTGATCAAATTAGTCTCTGTATATGGTATGTTCTTGTAGTTTAAATATTTTCACCTGATATGTTGTCCAACAATATGAAATATGTAAGGGGCCAGTTGTGGGGGGAAAAATGCTTGTTGAAGATGTTTTTGAAGATGTTTTTTTTTAATCAATGTAAGAACATGTGATCGTCTCCTGATGGTTTGTTGTTGCTTGCCATGTATTTTTTGTGTTAGCAGATCTTAACTAAAACTTTGTCATTGTCCCCGGAGGTGATCATGATGTAGTCTCTTGAAAGTCAAGATACTTAGTCACAAATACAACCACAAACTCTATTAACATTTCCAAATTAAAAAAAAGAAAATAAGGCACCTTATGGTAGAAATGGGGTCTTCATTCTTCTCCTGCTTGCTGTTGCTGGTGCACTCTTTTTTTCACTCTGCCAAAAAAAGACCTGCACCCTACTCTTACCTAAAACTTTTCTGACCTTCCCTTTAAAGCCAGGCTTATGATCAGATGGACTGTGAAAAGATTGACTGCAAACAGTCGCAACTCTTTTTCAAACAGACAACCTGATTAGACCCTGCAGAGCTGCTTGTATGGAGCATTGCAGTGCTTGGACCAGGCTGGAATGGTGGGCATTGACTGCTTCGAGTGAATTTAACGGTCAATCAGTCCGCTCATCAGATGAGCCGGACGAGGCCCGGTCCCAAACGAGTCCCCTGGCGCTTGGTGCAAATCTCTGCAACAACATTCAGCCTCTGCCCAACACCTGCTGCCGTGGCTTTGCTTTTTTTCTCTCTCCTCTCCTCTCTGCTTGGCTCCCCACCTCCCTCCTCCTCGTGCAGGGTGAGCCACCGCTATTTCCGTCCCACCTGGCTCCACGCCAGCGCCCCGTGGAGGCCCGTCTCCATGGCATCCAGGCTCCAGCATGCGTGGCTCCCTGCCACACCTGACAACGTCTCGTCTCCTCCTCCTCCTCCTCCCCCAGCCCCCCTCTCTCTCTCGCGCTCCCTCTCTCTGTCACGCTCCCTCCCTCTCTCCCTCTCTCTCTCTCTCAAAGGCCGGTCCTCACTGGCTCCTCCCCCGTGTCCCCGCTCGCCTTCCCAGGCCCCTGTCCGCTCCCGCAGTCTGCTCCTCTGTGGCTCTTTGGAGTCCAATGGCCGGGCAGCAGCAGCGGCTGCCATGGCCGCCTCTGTGAGGTCCAGTCCGGGACAGAGCGAATGGGGTTCCCCATCACCATCTCCGTCGTCCACTGGAAGCAGCTGAGGAAAGGATGTGGGAGAAGACGATGAAGACGAGGATGACGGGGAAGAGGAAGGATGAGGAGCAGCTCCCTCGTAAACGGAGAAGGGGAAGTGGAGGTAGCGACCGGCTGCATAAAAGCAGCAGCAGGCTGGGATGCACTCGGGGGCCTCGCCTCGCACGAGACGGAAGCGCTTGCGGTAGGGGCCTGGTGCGGCGAAACAGGGCCGCAGCGATTGGGGGCCCAGAGGGTGGTTGGACCCCACTTGGGCCGTAGGTGGGATGCAGGCAGCGGCAGCAGATGGGGCGGGCCCCGGTGGGAGGCACCACTCACTCTGCAGCAGGATTTCGGTGCGGATGCGACGCAGAAGGTTGTTGATGAGCACGGAGCGACGCAGGAAGGCCTCAGGATCGTCGATAAAGCGCATCTTCTCCAGGGACAGGCGCAAGACATGGGCACGCTCCTCCAGAGCTGGGGCAACCTGAAGACACACACACACACACACACACACACACACACACACAGGGCGTTCACCATCCGAGCCATCACCCTGCACCACACTGCACCGCTCTCCATTTGACTGTGAGCGTACCCTGACCCAATTTCATAGGCAGCCTACAGTACTGCCTGTCTGTGCATGTCTGTGAATGTGTTACACTTGTGCAAGCACAGCTGATGGTGGGCATGAACAATACTCGGGGCGGGGTAGAGAGGCTCATAGTCTTGAGGGGTTTAGCTGATACACCACACCATATTTTTGGTTCATTCTTTGCGAAATGGTTCAAGAGGGTGAGAAAATACAAAGTAAAAAAAAAACATGCACAAATAAGAATGGTTGGATGATTTCATTGAGTAAACAGACGTATATCCAGAGGGACGTCTACAGTATGCGCTTCAGCATTTAGCATTCAACATAGAAAAAACATCACTGTGGGGAGTCAAAAGTTCACTACAGTAGAAAAAAATGTTAATTACAAGATGCTATCATGACTTGCAGTAAACATTCCCCAACACATAATTCAGTGTTTTCTTTGAGTTCTGTCTGCCGACACTATGGGATTTTCTAAATGAGCATCCCTTAAATACATTTTCTGTGTCACTGCACCAAGTTTCCATGGAGATTTATGGGATTCTAACGAGTAGGAGCTTTTTTGGGAGCTGTTTTTTTCTTTCTTAGATAGACCATCTACACCACCACACCTTCTATGCAGACATGCAGTTAACTTGTGATTTAAGGTTTGTCCTATTTACAACCACAGTGGCTCTCTTAATGGACACACCACCCATCTCCAAGGCACTTACACTTTGGCAGTAGCTTCTGAAGCTCAAGTGAGGCTCCTCGTCCTCCACGAACTTTCGCTTAAAGTAGGCGATCCTTGACATGGTCACATGATCGGGGGTTCTCCTGCAGTGGGGCTCTGCTGGCGACATGAAACAGAAATGTCATGACGTACCTCAGTTAGTGTGTGTGTGTATCTGTGACTGGTAATGTTTATCTCTATCTCTCAAACATGCAAACGGAGCATACTCGGCCATTTGCAAGAGAGGAGGAAGAAACATTGTGGTGGCGAGTGGGGAGAAGATAGCACAGCTTGGGCTGTGACCCTACTGGAGTTCACCCCAGATTTCCCTTCCTTAAACAAGCCCATTGTGATTTGACCAACATTTTAAGATATAGTGCACACATGACTATATGATAACCAGTCCAGTCAAAGGACAGAAAGTTTCAGTGTGTGTGTGTATGTCTGTAAGTGCGTATATGGGTGTGTGCGATAGAGAATGGTGTGTGTGTGTGTGTATGTATGTGTATGTGTGTGTAAGTGAGGGCAGAGGTTTGGGAGTGTTATTCAGGGATTGTGTTTTGAGGCTGGGCCACCCACAAAAAGAACCCTCTACGGGTTGTGGTCAGTGTGGCCGCAGCATGTTTTCGGGTGGTGTGTGTGTATGTCTGTGTGTAGGTGTGTGTGTGTGTGTGTGTGTTTTTGGGGGGGGGGGGTGGGGATCAGGGGCGCCTACCCTCAGCCAGCTCCTCAGTGGCACCCTCCGGAGGCGATGGGCTGGACACACAGCTCTTGCTGCAGCGCTCCGACTCCCAGATGGGTTGGTACTGTGGGAGTGGTGCGTCCCCCTCGTGCTCGCAGAAGGGATTCATGGACAGGACCAGGGTCATCTCTCCCCTCCTGCGGCCTGCCGGGGACAGAAAAGGTCATGGGAGGTCAGCGCTACATGTCCTAGTTACCAGGCAACAGATGCCTGCAGTGGCCCACAAGAGGCCTTCACACCTATTACACAACCACAGCCAAATTAGGCTACAAACTGAGTGCCCATATGCATAAGTAGAATATTATGTGCCAAACACAGTATGATACTAACACACACGCACACACACACACAGACTTAAACACACTGTACATGAGTCACTGGATTTAAACACACAGAGTATTTCGTTTTATATCACTTCCATGTTTTGTGGTTTAATAAAGTTCAGCAGGAAACCCAAACGCACATATAAACTTGAATGATCGGTCCTTGTGGTTACACGTTCATGTCATACCACGCCGAGACTGATATCATACCCAGCTGCTGCGGGGTCAAGAGACTTCCCCTTCCTCATGCACTTAAAAGGTTACACTAACATAGAATTTGAATAAACATTATCAGCTGGCATTATCAAAGCACATGACACATAACCACTCATAAGAGCATTTTAATGAGCAGACACGATGAGGTTATCCCCATAGACAACTGTTGCTGTGCATTCAAATAACACCCCAGACTGATATCACAACACCAAAGAATGGGGGAGCAACAGTAGTTTATCTACAGATATGATCAAAAACATGTAGTTTATCTACAGGTATGATCAATAAGGTGTAATTTATCTACAGGTATGATCAATAAGGTGTGCTCTCATCTAAGCTCCCTGCTCTAGCCTTCAGTGACCTCCTACACACAATAAAGTAAAGTGGTATAATTAGATTCATTCACATGACGGCGAAACCCATGGGCTTTTAAGGGCTGGAATGAGTTAGCCCGAGTCTGCAATTCAGCACTACTTACATTTCAAAGCATCTCACTAGGAAAGTGCATGGGTTTTTCACATGAATGGAGAAGGGGGGCGGAGGGGGGGTTGGAGGTAGGATTTACTGTATGGAAGCTTTGGCCCACATGAGACTGGCTATCTGTCTCATCAGCCTGGTGGAGTGACTGGGATGCACTTCCATTGAGTGCGTCCGATCAAAAGATGCTCTGTCAGACCATGGAGCTGACCTACATTTCAGTTATTTGAGACAGGCTCACAGTACTGAGAAGGAGCGAACACTGAACTATTTGTCTTTGGGAGTGTGTGTGTGTGTGTGTGTCTGTGTCCATGTGTGTGTGTGTAAGTGTATGGGGGTATAATGAGGAGTGCTGGAACAAGAGTGTGTGTGTGTGCCTGTGTGCATGCATGAGTGTGTGTATGTGTGTGCGTGTGTGTGAAAGAGAGAGCTTATTGAATCAGTGCGAAACTCAATCTGCCTTTTGATCTGGGTGAATCGCTGTCATCAAGCCTGCCATCAGTACCTCCCCTTAGTGCAAAATGGATCTCCAGCTGTTAAACGACTCTTCTTTCCACCTCTCTTCCTCCCCTCCCCCTCTTCCTCTTCTCCGTTCCTGTCTTCCACCTCTCCTTACCAACCATCCCTGCATAGTTTTGCACTTCTCTCCAGGGTTTCCTCTGTTTACTGTTATTATGATGCCAGCTCGACAAAGCCCCTGATTGACAGCCCGGGTCCTGCATCAGTGAAGTCAACACGCTTGTGAAAACAAAACAAAAAAAAACGGACAGCCTGTGGTGACGGGGCTCGGTCTCGCGCACGACACGAGCATGTCAAAACCATGAGCGGAGCTGTGTCGACATGGATTTGTTCGTTCGGAAACACCTTGGCCCCTGGGTGCACACAAATAAATCAAACCTCGGGTTACGGGCCGCATTCCAGCGCTCTCTCGCCGGGTCGGTTTGTTTACGGTCACGGTTAAATTTCCATCTCTTAACGGAGTGCAGGCTCAAGAGGTGGCAGCAAGCGTGACACGCTCCACCATCAATCAGATAAGGACAGAGAAAAGGAAAAAAGAGAGAGAGTGAGTAAGAGAGAGAGTGAGTGTGAGAGAGAGAGGCAGAAAGAGAGAGAGAGGCCAGACACTAGGTGCCCTTTTAAAGAGGTTCTCAAGGGACAACAGTGTGACAAGTACCTCTGCATTATTTGAAACAGAAAAGGAATAGCAGAGGAAGAGGGAGTGGAACGAGTGAAAGGAAGAGAATGCGAGACGAAGAGGAAGCGCTGAAGGAGGAGAGCATGATGGAGAGCAGGGAGATGGGTGGGGTGGGAAATGGAGGCGTGTGTGTATATGTGTGTGTGTGTCTGTCAATTCAAGACTCAAAAAGTGACATGATTGGCTGGTGGAGAGTAGGGGAGCAGGAGGAGTCATCCCCTTCACCACATACACACACACACACACACACACACGCACATAAACACAACCCCCACCCCCCACCCCCCCTGCCAGCCCCAGCCAGCCGCTCCGAGGACCTTGGCCTAATTAAGTCGCTCGTTACTGAACCTGCAGGAGCATCACGGATAATTAGCCACCTCGCCCACTTCCTCCCGGAGCTGTCTTTTACCTCCAGCTACTTTTGCTCCGCTTCCGATGTTGCCCCCCCAAAACACACACACACACACACACACACACACACACACACTCTTGCTCCAAAAACAAGCATGCCATCGCTCCCATCCACTCCCAGGGGAGCCCTTCTTCAGACATTCCCCCTTCTCTCTCTCTCTCTCCCCCCCTCTCTTTCCCTCCCTCCCTCTCTCTCGCCTTTCCTCCTTCTCTGTGGCTTTCATCCTTCCTGCTTCTTTCTCTTTCGCCTGACACCATCACACCTACAGCAACATTAGACAGCTCTCCAAGTTTAGAAGGAAAGGGAGGGGGGGGAGTTGCTGAAGAGTGCTGAAGAGATGCTCTCAATATGTAGAGCAAAACTTCATATGCTTGTGTGCATGTGAGAGAGAGAGGGGGGAGTGAAAAAAGTCAGAAAGAAAAAAAAAATCTCCCTGCGGGATCATCTCTCTCTTTCTCTGTCTTTGTCTCTCTGTGTCTGTCTGTCTTTCTCTCTGTCTGTTGTTGGCTCTGTGGGTTGGAATGAGAGTGTTGAGAGAGGTCCTGAGGAAAAAAAGTGAGAGGGAGAGAGAGAGAGAGAGATGGAGAGAACAAATACAAAAGGATGGAGGAAAAGAAAGAGGGACGATTGAACAAAAGAGAAAAGAGAGAGGGAAAAAACAGAATCACTGAAGTCACTGAAGCAGACAGAAGAAGGGTAACGGATAGTTCGAGAGAGCCTGGTAGTAAGAGACAATCAAGGCCGACACACACGCACACACTCACACACACACACACACTACACTCTCTCACACACACAGAGACTGTCACACACACACACTCAGACACAATCACACACACACACACACACACACACACACACACACACACACACACACTCACAGAGGGCTAGAGAGGGGAGAAGAAAGAAAGGATAAAAAAGAGTAGACGAGAGGAGCTCAAGCTCAGTCTGGGGCTCAGTCGGCGGGCTTGCTCCTCTTTATCTGGCACCGGACCCCCCCCTTTCCCTTGCACCCTCTTTCCCTCTCTCTCTCTCCTCTCCTCTTCCCTCCTGTCTGCCCGCATGCCTGCCTGCCTGCCGACCCTCTGCATTATTCCCTTTGATGAGGAGAAATTAATTGCGGGGAGAGGGTGAGAGACAGGGAGAGGGAGAGAGAGAGAAAGAGGACAGAGCTGAAGGGGAAAAGAAGAGGGTGAGAGAGGGTGAACACTGAATGGAGGGAATAAGAGAAGAGAGAGAACGTGTGAAAAAAAGGGAAGGGAGAGACAGACCGAGAGAGGGAAGCAGAATACTGGAAGGAGAGAAGAAGAGATTTTGGAAAGGAGAGAGAGAGAGAGAGAGAGAGAGAGAGAAGTAGGCGCCTGAAGAGCTTTGTCATGGCTTGAGAGAGAGAGAATGTCTACGCGGATGATTTCTGTTTGTGTGACTGACACGCACCCTCTAACCCCTGCTACCCTCTGGGACAGTAACAGTACACTCCACACACACACACAGAGAGTGAAAACCACAGCCCAAACAATATTGGCAGTACTTGTGGCAGACTAAGTGTGTGGTGCACTGGAGGAATGTAACTGAAAGGTCATCCTCTCGCGTGGCTGCTCTCTGCTGTCCGTTCTCCACAAGCCGCTCCATGGGCACACCACCGCTGACTGCCCACCACTGACAGATCCCTACACCCCACCCTAAACACAACACTCCTCACCACCACCACCCCCCTTTCACCTCCTCTGTTACATTCTCACTCTCAGACCTCAGTAAAAGCAAGGCTTTGGCCAGACATGAACTGTTTTTTTTCTCACATTACTGTCTGAAGTATACTGAGAACAGAACATTCTAAGACACTAATGGGATGGGGGTGGGGGAATCAGATGTTCTTTCTTTCAGCATTTAAACAAATGTTGAAGGCCATTGAACATTGTCCATGTTTGAAAGCACTGTGTGAGCCAACAGACCAGTTCTTGGATTGACCTACTTTCCCAAGGTCGTCCACTGTAAGTGAAGGGTGTTTGAGTCAGGGATTCATGCTATTTATCATTAGTGTGTGCTCTAGATGTGGTAAAAAGGAAAAAAAAAGAGAATGAGCAAAACAAAAAATGCCTTTCAGGGCTTTGGCAGGGGCAAGAGGATTTTTGTTTGTGAGAAAATGTCTGGGGCAACATTAAACACGTCTTCCATAAAACTGAAATATGCTCGGCGCGGCCACAGAAGCACAATTAGTTCAACATGCTTTCAATGAGTGAGGAAATTAATCTTGGCGAGTGTTTGGGATGAGCATGTGAATGTTTATTTCAACCCCCCCATCCCCTCCGGACTGGGCTGCGCTGTTGAACGCTGCAAAGAACACTCTGTGCCTGGTCGCCAGTGTGCAGGTTTGTATCAGGGTCTAGAAGGGGAATGTGAGGTGGGGTTATGGTTATGAGAGCAGTGCGTGTGTGTGTGTGCTTGGTCTGGAAAAGAGTTGTGGCTTAAAGGTATTCCTTTTCTTGTTGTGTTTATCTGTTTAGTGTGTGTGTGTGTGTGTGTGTGTGTGTGTGTGTGTGTGTGTGTGTGTGTGTTTGGGCTGGAAAAGAGTTGTGGCTTAAAGGTATTCCTTTTCTTGTTGTGTTTATCTGTTTAGTGTGTGTGTGTGTGTGCTTGGTCTGGAAAAGAGTTGTGGCTTAAAGGTATTCCTTTTTTGTTTCATGTATTTGTTGTGTGTGTGTGTGTGTGTGTGTGAGAGAGAGAGAGAGAGAGAGAGAGAGTGTGTGAGGTATGTTCAGGATGGGACATGTGTGCCGTTCAGGGTGCGGCCACCTGAGCACAAGCGCAGACCAAACAAACATGTCGTTTGGAGGTAAACATAGCCAGCCGCAGACATGCAGCCACTCTGAGCTGTCTGGCTGTCACACCAAACACAGCGTGTACTCACACACTGCTAGGGGATACATACACACACACACATAAACAAACACACACACACCCCAAGTGTTATCAAACAAACACGCAAGTACACACATTTACATACACACTTCCAAACTGTGAATTTCACACATGTAGACTCCCCACAAAACAAATACTCTCTCTCTCTTTTTCTCTTGCAAGCACATACACATACACACACACACACACAAATATAACCACACAAAAATAACCAAACAAAACATGGCATATCTAATGCAACCCATATCACAAATATATCTAGGCATATTAATCCACACCAACACACACACATACAAGCACACACACACACATCGCTCATGTGACTGGCTGAGTGCTCAGTAATAAGCGTGGGTCTCAGGAGGCCGAGACCCCCCCTTGTGCATATGGTTTTTAATCATGAGCCTGACACTAACAGCACTTAACCTCTCCATGAGCCCCTCCTGTGGGACAATCCAGGCGCGCACACACACACACACACACACCCACGCACATGCCAGAGAGCACGGCCCACAATGCACCACACCACACCGCTCCACGAAGCGTATACTACCCCCATGCTACTGTGAAGCCGGGCCCCAGCTGAGCGTGCTGTCTCCTGTAAATCTTTGCCTTCTTGTCACGCAAAACCACACACAGAGAACAACCTTCTGCATTAGACATGTTACACACACACATACATACACACACACACACACGTACAGAGAGAGGGAGGGGGACTGAGAGAGAGGAGGAGGAATAAAGGGTGTGAGCTAGAGCAGGGGAGGACTGCCTCTCACATTAAGCATGTCATACACACACACACAGCCTGCCTCACATATTACATGCATTACACAACACTGAGCTTGCAACACACGCACACACATGTGCTCTTTCAGTGCATCTCACTTAAACACATTACACACTTACACATTACGCCCAGCTGACACAAGGCAGGCTTTTATGCTTGATGTGCTTGAACAGATTCATATTATACATGTACCAAAACAGAGGTACACATGTTTGCAAAAGCATACACACACACACACACAAATACACACAAGAAATAAAACAAATCTTTCTCAGGCCAAACACATACGCACATACACACAGACACTCAGTGACCAAATGGGCCTCCTGATCAATTGTGCACTAAAAAGGACTCCTGAAGTAATCGCCTCATCTCTGCAGGGCACAAATTATATTTCTCAGTCGGCCCCCCCGATGGCCCGCCCGATAGTGAAGCTGTGGCGGGAAATGATTAGTAACAGATCATTACCCATTTATGAACTCCGCCTCGAGTCAGCAGCCAGGGATGGCCACAGAGCCACTCAGGCCTACACATCTCCGTCCTCCTCCACCTCCTCCTCATCATCATCATCATTAGGTCTAGAGAGGGTTAGACAGGTTGGTCATAAGCATCCACTGCTACCCTTCTAGCTTGACTCATTGAGCACAGACTGGAATGGAGGAGTAGTGAGGAAAAAACACACACACATTCACACACACACACAAACACCACCAATCCACCCCACCTCTTTTTGAATGTTCGACTGAGATGAGGCGACACGCCTTCAGAAGAACCTTGAGCGTCTCCACGGAAGCGTGGCGAAACCTATTTATCTGTCAGTCGCGCGCGTCACAATGTCACCTTTATCTGTCACCTCGCCAACCGCAGTTGTAAATGAGAAAGTGAGGCGGCAAAGAAGAACAAGAAGAAGAACTGGGAGGAGAAGGAGGAAGGGTGGGGTTGGGCCTTGTGTGTGTGTTTGTGTGTGTGTGTCTGTGTGTGTGTGTGATTGGGATGCAGGGTGGGGGGTAAGAGAGTGCCGCAGACCCTCTGTGCACCGAATGAGACGTCGCTAATCAGAGGCGAGCAGGGGGGAGTGCTGTCAGAGACGCCTTTGACTCGGCTGATGGGCGCACCACACCGCACCGCACCACTGTGCTCCACTTCACAGCCAGCCGCCTCCCTCCCCTCAGTCCCTCCATCTCTCTTTTTCTCTGATGCTCCAATGGCAGACACTTCCTTTTGAATTCCTCTTGAAAGTCGCTGAGGCTGACACGAGAGGTAATGCAGAACTGCCTCATCTCTCTCTCTCCCTCCTCCCTGCTTTCTCGCTCTCTCTCTCTTTTCTTCTATTTCTGCATTCTTTCAAACACGCCATTCAAGCAACCACCTCCACCCAGACACATGAAAAGATGCCCCCACCTCCATCCAGCACCTCATCAAAGTTCCATCACTGCTCAGGTGACAAAAGACCCACCGATGTCGTCTGACACTCGCCTCCACAGACTCACTACACACAGACCCCAGAAGCCGGCGCAGAAAAGGAGGGCCGATTCTCAATTTTTGAGAATCACGTCTGAAAGGAGATGTCCTGCGAGCTTCGATACCCCCATCCATCTGTTTTGTGGCAGCGTTGTCTGAGCAGAATGAACCATTAGCTGGTGTCTCCGAAACAGCCGCCACACAATTACAGTTTTCCAGTGAGGTAATGCTAGGTTTGGCTGGGCTCGGGGACTTGAGCCAAGCCGTGCCGAAAAGGCAATCATTATGTTCTTTTTCTATACACAATGATCTCGTCTCCTGTTGGCGGCTGGGGTTTTAGTACCTGTGTAAATCACGGCTGGAATGTGATAATCCGGGCGATGCGGCTCGTGGTGACACTGTTTTCACATCAGCTCGTCGCAGTGCGAACCCCTCAGGAGTTTGCAAACCTTACAAACCTCCTTCTATGGCAATCACCACTTTGCTGAATGTTTTTGCTGGAATGACCCCCCCCCCTCCTCCTTCACTCCAAATGAAGTCACTTCCACACACCCTTTCCATATCAACAAGATGTGGCAATGAGATCTAAAGATAACACAACACACCATTTCTCAACAAGAGAGTCTCTGTGTGTGTGTGTGTGTGTATATGTGTGTGTGAATGTGTGAGGAATTGTGAGAAATTGTCAGAAAAATCTGAAAAGAGAGAGAGGAGAGAGAGAGAGAGAGAGAGAGAGATGGTGTGAGAAACAACACTAGAGCGAGGGAAGCTAAAGAGATGTGCAAACTGTGGCTTTGCACATTTGCTTCTTGGGTCCAAGAGCCCGATGGAAGTGGCAAGCAGCTTGTGTGTCTAAAGAAAGGGGAGTGAAAGCAAGTGGAAAAGGGGTTTAATAACAATTAGAATGCCATTATAGGTGGAGCGGGTGTGCCAGGCAGGAGGAGAGGGAGGATGCGGATGGTGGTGTGTGTGTGTGTGTGTGTGTGTGGTGGGGGGCACACATTCACATCAAACCACTCACGGTGCATTCAAACAAGATTATCCAACACAGCAGCAAGCTGAAGAGGAGGGGAGTGAGGTGGCTCTCTCACCCTGCCCCCCACCCCTTCAAACACCACACACACACACACACACACACACACACACACACACATGACATCTATTATCTACCATTTACAGCGCCTTCACTTCACCCAGTCAAGCGGGAGAAAAAAAAAAACAAAACAAAAAAAACCCACAAATGAGCTTTAATCTCTCCCCCCTTCACATCAGAGAAAGATTCAGGTCATCACTTGTTTCCATTTCAGAGACACACAGCAGCACTGCATCTGACGACGCAACAAAAACACAAAGAGTGTATGCGTGCGTGTGTTTATGGGGGGGGGGCGGGGGGGGGTAAAATATTAGTGGTGGGGTTGCAGCTAAGGGGGGGGGGGGTAATATGACATCTGACAGAAATGATGTAGCTGTGCTCATAGGGGTGGAAAGGAGAGCTGAAACGCCATGGCTATTTCCATGTGTTCTCGGTCGATTCTCTTTGAGCGCTCTGCCCGAGTCACTATGAGGTTGTTTCTTGCCACAGTAGCATGACTAAGCGCGGTTAGAGATCCCCACCCCTCCTCCTCCTCACCCCCATCACTTTCACACACACAGGCACGCGAGCAACAGAACAAACACACACACACACACACACACACACACACACACAGCCCACTGGGCATTCTTCTCCCACGGAGCACAGACATGTGTTCTGACAGGGAGGCCACGCGCAGTATTATTAGGGGCAGGGTAGAGCAGAGGACATGTTGAAGCTAGCGAGGCTGAGGCTCTGTGTGTGTGTGTGTGTGTGTGTGTGTGTGGTGAGGCTCTGGGTGGGACCTTGCCTTTAATAAACAAAAGAAATAGCTGAGGACTCTCCAGTCCATACACATGCAATATGGCGAATGTAACTGCTGCTCCCTGTCCTCCACCAGCAGGTGGCCAGAGTACATCTCCTTGTGGTTTACTAACATTCATGAAACACAAAGACCAGAGCAGCAACAGCGAACAGTTGCGTAATATCTGCTCTTGGTGCAAAGGCGTCAAAGTCAAAATATATATATATTTTTTAAAGCCAGCCATTATGAAATACACTAAGCCATGTGTGTGAGTGCGTGAGAGCCAAGAGAGGACATATAGTCTAGTTTAAAAACATGCCAGTGATGACCTTTCAAGCACACTGATTTTAAAGGTCACTACTTGCTGACATAACTTAAAACAAGCTTTTCCCCATCGTTTGCTTCTGTGCTTCCGTTGATCAGGCCAGGTGTTCTGAGTTGGGTCATTACGAAGACTAATCTAGTACTTCTTTACAAAGCCTTTTTTTTAAATCAAAGGCATTGTGTGTGCCTAAAATTGAGAATTTATGGAGGATTTGTAGAAATGTTTTATAAAAATCAGTCACAAATAATGTAATTTCATTGGTAGGAGGTATTTTAAGTATAGGTAGGAGGCAGTAGTCAGTACTGATTAGTTTTCCTACATGAGGTAAGATAAAAACAAGCCATTCAGCAGGGACTAGGAGGGGTGCAACAGACACTCCAAAGTGTGTGACATGGAAGAGTATGGAAACTGTAAGTAATAGGATGAGGTAAAGCCACATGTGGGTATGCACACGCAGACACACACACACACACACACACACACACACACACACACACACTCTGGTTCTCTCTCTCACTCTCCTCATCTGTAAGTGGCTCTTTGTGCTTGAACCTGAAAGCCCTCATCAAACCACAGCTCCATTGTTTTGGATCGCTCCAGCGAATGCAGGGAAAGACATCAACATGTGGGGAACACATTTTCGGTCCGTTGACGGCTCTCCTGAGACCTAACCTTCAGCTGCGCACAGCCTCATTAAAAGGGAGGGAACTGTCTCTCTTTCTTTCCAGTCAATTTATCAAGTAACATTCGCCAGTGCAAAAAAAAAAAATCCAAGCTTAAGACTTCGGTGTTTGGTGGCTGAAACAGCACATTAGCCAGAATGATGCATGTGCCGTGAGGTCTCCAGCCCCCATCCCAGGTACAGACACCGAATGGCTTTTTAATACCGTGGGTAAGCAGAGAGCATAAATCAGGTGGAGGTAGTCAAAGGTACAAAATGTTCAAAATAGGCACAGACCACCAACCCATTAAAGGTCACACCTCGATCTGTGTGGCGCTATGACTCATTCAGACTGGAAAAGTAGAGCACGTTTAAAAAAGAGAGAAAGAAAGAGAGCAAGAGAGAGAGAAAGAGAAAAAGTGAATGGAAAAAAAGCATAAAAACCAGAAACACCCTTCCGACTTGCCAAATCCTTTGTGGCTTCCCAGCTTGTCTAGCCCAGGTCCTTTTCTAAGCAGGGGGAAAAAAGACAGCCAGGGTAGAAAGAGTGAAAGAAAGCATGAACGAAAGAAAGAAAGGAGGTGGGGAAAAAAAAGGAAATTACAGCCGAATCAGCCAACACCCATCCAAAGCCACAGCATGGCCCCGGGAGCAGGGCAGGAGAGGCGCTGCCGAAACATGATCGTGTTGACACAACACCACATCAATGTCACAGGAATGCTGGGCCTGCTTCTGCATCACTCTGCTTATAGCTTGAGGTAGACTACAGTCTTTCCCCATTTATTTCATACTGATCATTTCTCTCCCTCCTCCCACTCTTTCTCTATCCCTTTCTTCCTGTCTGTTTCTGTCTCTCAGAGTGAATCATCAGACGTCATAGCAATGGCAAGCGGGGATGCAGTGTGTGTATATGTGTGTGTGTGTGGTGAAAGATGAGGCTCCTTGATTTGATAAAGTGACCCTCTTAACCTCTCTTTGATCTTCTTTTCTGGTGTTAATTGTCAAGCTCTTCAGCCCGCGTTGTTGTGTGATGCTACTGGATAACCCCCCCCCCCACACACACACACACACAGACAAATACAAACACACACATATACACTGGTGTAGTCACATAAACTCACATACTCCCTCAAGCCCCCACTGGGAGGCATGAATTGTGGGAATAACTGTAGGGTACCTAATGGCATGCATCCTTAATGAGGATAAGAGTCTGCAGAGACACTGATACGATTGATGAAGCGGTGAGGGTGAGAGCCCTCTAGGAGGTAAACGACTGTGTAGGCTTTTGGGGGCTTTGTGTGTGTGTATGTGTGTGTGTGTGTGTGTGTGTGTGTGTGTGTGCCAGCATTCACGACCAGGATCAATGGGAGGGAGTAGAGCAAGTGAATCTGGCACGGCGGTCTCTGGGGGTACACCCCTGCACATCGCCCCAGGCTCAGGAACAGATGCCACACTGACAAGAGGAGCCATGCTCAAACAATAGCCTTGGCCTGAAATGAGCACAATCTTCATAGGAAAAAAAGAGAGAGGGAGGGAGAGAGGGAAAGAGAGAAATAGATAGAGAGAGAGAGAGAAAGAGGGAGAGAGAGAGAGAGAGAGAGGCCACAGCCGTGCTCGCCTGCTTTCCTGCGTGTCTGCGAGACTATCACAATTCCATCTTACGCACTTCTCCTTCTAAGGGAAACAAACAGCAAAGGTTGGATTCCTGGCAAGTGAGTCCAGATGTTGTTGGCAGCAACCAGGGCCAAGCAAGTCCAAGTTTAATGCCAGCCCACAAGGCTTGTGTGGATTATTCTACATGGAGAAGTCAGGAGGGGTGGGGGTTGAAACAGAGACAGACAGAGAGAGGGAGGGAGAGAGAGAGAGAGAGAGAGAGAGAGAAAGGGAGAGGGAGGGGGGGGGAGAGAGAGAGAGAGAGAGAGAGAGAAGGGAATGAAGAGGAAACAGACCCCTCCGTGTCCCACTGAGTTGCTTCCAGAGCTCATTTTTCTCCTCAAGGGCGTGCAAGAAGGAGAGTGGCTGCTAACAGCCACTTTCTCTAGCACCCCCCGCTTCCCCCCCCCCCCCCCCCCACACACACACACACACACACACACACACACTGATGATACATGACAAGCTGGTGGTGTCAGCTCATTCCTGTTCCAAATATACATTATATTGTTCAACCTTTGCAAATATTTACACTCAATACAGATTGATTCATTAAATATCTTTTGTGTTCTTCATAGGAATGTAGTCATCAACATCTGCCAACAGGCTCCAATCCTCTCCAAATAGGCAACAAAGTAGCGATTTTCAGCAGAAGCAGCAGAAGGCTTTGAATGTAGTGTAGCAAAAATTCGAATGTAGCAAACTAAAATATTTTAACCTCTCGTATGAACCAAAGTTGTTAAATTAGTTTAATTACCTTCAAACTCCTTATGAAAGCCCATGACATTCATGAACTGAACAATCCAAGGCTTACCATGATGGCTACTTTTATTAGAAATTTGAGAAAATATCAAAACATCGGGTCTAATTGCCGTTATCATTTGCCATATTGTCCCGTCACGTCAACTAAACCCAGCGTGCTGTCTGATTATCTCACTAATAATCGGGGTCGGAATAATGACATTATAGCCCATTGATACAATAAACTACTCATGCATTACAGTCTTCACACCTGTATCACAAACAAACCATATGTCCCTTACCTTGAATGGGGGTGATGTACTTGCCCGGATTTCTTTTCCTTACGTAAACTGTATATAATTGTAGCAAACGTTACCCTCGCAAACAGTCCTCCGTGCTCTGAGATCATAGGCTAGTCTCCCGGGGCGTGCAGAACGGCTGCCTTGCAATGTTCATCAATATTCTTCACGCCAACAAATAGTTGTAATGACAGCGATAAATATCAATAGCCGAAAGATTTCCATCGACATAAAATCGCGCGAAGTGGTTTTGCATGCCACTCAAATCGCGTAATCATGTCCGTACTTCTTACACAGCAACGGTATGTGACGGGTGTCCTGACTTTATCCGTGTCTGCATTCAAACAAAGCCGTTATGATGAAGCTCTGGTATTTTGGTCGCGTCCATCCAGGTTGTTTTCCTTTGTAGTCCTGATAGACTTCGTTGGCAATCCGCGGAGGTGCGACGTTGCAGCACTTCTCTCGCTTGGAACGACAGCTGCAAAGGTCTGGAGAGCACACCAGCGTCGCCCCATCCCTCACGGTCAAAAGCACTTTTCAAATCAGATCTATTCTGTTCCAGCGGTAGTCCCCTGTTGGACCGCTTTCAGCGTAGAGATGGATTTAACGTGGGACCAAGAATGAGAAAGGGAGGGAGCGAGCCCAGTCATCTGTTATACATTTCCCCTTTGATCCAACAGCGTCGAGTCTTATTTTCCAGCCTTACTCCAGCAAGCATTTTCTTGTGTGTTTCCTATTTAGAATAGCTTTCGGATGAGTGCCAATTCATGCTGCACACGGCTCTGGTCATTATACAAACTTATTTTCCCTCTATATTACCACACCATTTCATTTTTTTCTGTCACTCTCACGTATGTCCAGGTTGTCCAAATTCACTGACAGGCACATCTGGGACAAACCTCATAGTTTATTTTCCTTTCTTTCTCTTTACCCAGGCGTCCCTGTGAAATTACTTTTCCAGGTGAGCACTAAGAGAAGTTTCAAGAGTCTCATCAAGGCAGACAAGGTCAGTTTGTCTGTCCCTTTTCAATTGCCTATTTAAAGAACAAAAACTTTATTTTGCTAATACTTTATCATATCAAAATATGATTAAGTATCCCCATATCTCATTCTGCCGTAAACTGCTCTTGAATTTGATATTCTCAGATATTTGAAACTTATAGGAGAATGTTCGCAAACTGTTCAGGGGTGTCTCAGTATTAGGTATTACGACGAAAGTAGCAAAACTTTCCAGTTAGCACCAGCAACCACATCACTAGCTCCACCTTCTGGTCCTAAGGGAGTAGTGCAGACCCATGAGTTGATTACCTACTACTGTTCGACATTTGCCACAAAACACGAAACACTGTTAACAATTCCCCATAAGTAGCCTATTGGCATGATTTCAGAAAAATGTCAGTTAACCTACAGGGAGTCCAGTTTATCTGAATATGTAGCCTATGCTATTATAAAGCCTTGACAACAAAGATGGGAAGAGCAGTACAGCAGCTCTTTGTGTGTGTTTGACGGTACCTACAAGAGTCTTCCCACACACGTTTGTAACACTCAAATAATGGATAATTAGGCACATTTAAAAGTTTTGACCTCAAGTGTGGGTTGGTTAAATGAGTGTGTGTATATGTGTGTGTGGGCAGTTGCGCCTTGCTCATTTGCACCATGTTGCGCACATTCTTCCCATGTATATTTATAGGCCAGTAAATGCTTATATAGAGCAGCACAGGAAAAGAGAATATGCAAATCATATCTGAGGCTGTTAGGTTGGTCTGATATTGTGTAACATGCTGTGAGTGCACATACGATACAGCTTGTCGCATAAATATACTGTAACAGTATGTAATTTTTTTGCTGTGGAAACACACACAGAGGTAAGAAATGTTATGGTTTGATACTGAGTTGTACTGTGAAAACTCTAGTCAAATGTCAAACTAGTCAAATGTAATGTATCTGAGCTGAGGAAGACAGGTACCTTTGCAGTTAAACAAACACACAGACCAGGGATTAAAGCATTTTCTTCTTTTAAAACAATGATATTACATACAAATCTCATTTTGTCATAAATGATCACATAAGACATTGTTACAAATAAAATAGAAATACAGAGGTACATTTACATACAATGAGGTGACGGCATAACTTCATAGGAACGCTTCTGAGAAGAAAGTAAGGCACCGACCAAATCGGTGGGTAGAGGCAATTTGTTAAAAGAAAAATAAAATAAGACATAGAGGAATCAATGCATGACAATAATCAGTAAGCAACCAAAATAAGCCTGACCGGTTAAGCAGTGCATATAACACGTACATATAAAACATTGCACACATTTGAAAAATATTAGTGGGAACACACCTTGTGAAAGTATATATGTATATGTATTTGTCTTTAAAAGTGTTATGGTGAATAGTCTAGTGAGTATTGTGCTGCCTGAAAGAGCAACCCTGGGCATCCTAACATATTTCTAGTGTAATGCTGGTGTTTGTAAATTCCTGTTGTTATCCATCCAGGCACTTACAGATGGAATTCAGTGGCCTCTCTTTGGTAACAAAAATCTTTGTTGTGAATTAAAGGACTCTGCTTCCTGTCTTAGTTTCAGTAGTAGTTGTAGTAGGGTAAAAACACCCAGGTTGAACTCAAGGGGAGATGATTTGTGGCTCCTCCACATTACTGGTGTTAATTTGCATGGCCTCGTTGAGCAGTGGGGCTGCACTCTGCTCCGCTCGTCAACATTTGCCAGCAAATCCACGTCTATCGCCAGAACCCTTATCCAGTAGTTCGTCTCAAACTTGTGTCAGTTTGACAGGAACGACTTAAAAGCTAACAGCAGAGAACTACCCAAATGACATTTCTCACAAAGCAACGCCGGTCCTGTCTGGGTGGTGGCAGAGAAAAGCTGTAAAGACGTGTGCAAATGGCCAGCTAAAGCCTGCAATTACCCACACAGACATCCCTCCAATCTTGACAGCCTTGTCTGGCATGTCAGTCTTGTTTAAAGGTCTTATTATACTCTAGATTTGTGTAAGGGATCACTTCAAAGTGAACGCTGTTATGCGTTCACAGGTCGTGGAAACATACGTGCTCACATCCACCATGGCATCAGGTAGTTCAGCCGACTTAAAAGCTGAAACAGTAGGAGCTTATAACAAGTGCCTAGAGACCTTCTCTGTTAATAACACACATGGGTTAGGATACTGGTTATCTTAATCTAATGGGCATCCTGATGTGCCTTTGTCCTTTACAGTGAGCTATGCACACTTCTGAGGGGCAAGGTTAGGGGTCGAGCAGGCCGTGCAGAGGAGGCTAAAGGCTGATGGCTATTTAACATTGCACTCCCTTCCCCTCCTGTTTGATTGAGAGCAGCGAGAGAGAAGCCGTAATCCTGCAGTGAAGAGCTTGGCTTTGATCACACCCAGACTTGGCACTAACTCCTCACGGCAACAGATTCCCACGCAGCCCCTGCAACCTCTGACGCCTCTGCGCACAGAACTCCCTGAGCCCCAAGAGAGAGGAGAGAGAGAAAGAGAGAGAGAGAGAGAGAGAAAGAACAGGAAGAAGAAGAGAAGGGAGATGGGGGGAGGGGGGATTCTATTCCTGTCGTTGGGGCAATGTTTGCATACTCTTCCTGACTTTCTTTCACAAGGTGCATTTCACTGTTGTGCTGTAGGGATGTGCTTCTTTTTTTTGCAGTCACAAAGAATACCAGTTCAAAAGACTGACTCCACTTAATGTATTTTTTTCTCCTTTTTGACTTTCTTTTTGTCCAAGACAGAACAACACTAGATGCGCATCATTACCATAACAGATGCTGACATCAGCACAGCCTAAGAAAAACAGCATACAGTCACAACACCTCCCATATATTAAAATTTGACCTACACCATATTACATGTTTTTGGATCAATCTTCTAGTAGGCCTACTTTGTGGCTAGATAAGACCATCATCTTACCTTTTTATGTTATTTCACCACAAATATTTTAAATTATACAACAGTTCATCAGTTACATAACTGAGAAAGACGAGTACGAAAAACAGCACAGACTAAACCAAGGTCTACAAAACCATATTGCTCACAGAGCTTAGTAACGAGAAACTGTTCATTGATCCCGTTATCAATACAAAAATAGATAGGAAATCTATATATAAGCGTGTACAGTATGTAACAATAGAGAAGTGAGAAGTTAACTTTTGCTCAAAAAGAATGAATAGAACCATTTAAGTTGTAAGATCGCACAGAGATCATGACACATGACAGATTAGAAAAGCAACCACCAGCAAGCAGGCCACTTTTAGCTCACCTGCCACTAATGTTGCCCCTGGGTGACACGGCTCAGGAGGACTGTCACCTTGCTTGACATCTTCGGAAATGAGCCATATTTCCCATTATACTCAGACAGTTCCAATTACATTTTTGTACAATTCATTGACAGCTTCCATGTTTCTAGCGCTAATACGACACAAAATGTGACATTATCCACACTTGTTTTAAGCAGCTGCCATCGTCATTACAAAACATTGTTATCAGCACACGTCAAGTCAAAGCAAGCATTCATCTTGTCATGCTTATATGTCAAACTGGTATATGAAATCATGTTATTGTGGCTTCATATATCCAAGCATGTTCTAACATAACAGCAGATATAATCACAGGCATTATGCAGCTGTGAGTCCATGTACAAAGCTGGGGTGAATTTCTAGAGAGCGTTGTTGCTAACTTTCATCATTATTGTGGCCGTTATACCACTTCACCAAATGGCAGAACTGCTGAGATTGCGACAGGCATTAGCAACAATGCTGTCTACAAACACATCCCAGATGAGCTATTGTTCTCCTGATGCTGGCCAGAGCTCTCTGAAATCACTGACGGCTGTGGCTCATTTGGAGGAATTCCTCAGAATGCTGCCTACTGGCATTCAGCTCGGTGAGCAGTTTGAGTGTGTTGATTCTGTTCAAAAGATGTTAGGCTAAAAGAGAATGGCTGTGAAATATTTTTTTGCTCTAAGGACACAATGTCATGTTGACAAAGAAAAGTCTTTAAATTTTATGCAACAATTACGAGGAGTGCATTGCTGCAATCTGATTTGTAACAGTGTTGGGGTCAAACTCATGAGACCCACCATTACAAAATGGTAGCTGTGCAAGCATCTCAGAACTATGTGGGCTTTATGGCAGAACACATCAAGTAGCTAATCACATAACATTGCATTGCATTAGCAGCAATTATTCACCATCACACCAGTGCTCTAGTTGAAACCTTACTACACAAAATGGGCTCTAGCTCCAATAAAATGGCAGCGTCTGTTTTCACCATCGAGGCCTGACCTCATACTCTAGACCACACTAAAATAAATAAATAAATAAATAAATACATAATAAAAAAACACTGGACCTACTCCAAGTTTCACATGCTGTTTAGTGTCTTGCCTCTCATTCATAAATGTAGACTCTAGCATCAGGCACTAGAGACAAAGAGTATGTAAAATGTTTTTTTTATTATTTGTTTTCTTACAGTGGCTTTTGGCCATTCAACCTGTGTGCAGAAATGCATTGAAGAGTGAGAGAGGACATGCAGGCCTGACCTTGGGAACGTAAACGCGCGCACACACACGCACACATACACACAGGGCATGGCAGCCATGCTTAAAATCTACGTGTGCAGAGGTAAAATAAAATGAAAGTGCAAGACATGCAGAGAACATTCTAGGCGTACAACCGTAGCACACCACACGTGAGAATGAATATGCAGGTCAAAAAAAGTGGAAGAATATAACTGATGTCATAAATGTCCCTTTCAGTAACTACACATCAGAAAATGGCATTCTCTCTGGAGGAAAATCTGTCTTTCTTCCTTGGGTGGAGGAGAAAGCCTTTCAGAGGGACACAATGGAAAATGGACGTGTCCTGTTTTAAACTTCAAACATAACTTGATTGGCCAGGAGTTGGAGTTTCTGTGAGTCATCCTCTTGCACCACAGAAATCCCCACAAATCATTGTGTGGTCACACAGTCCTCTGCAATCATCACCAAAATAGCCTTTTACAAGTCCTAGACCTGTTTCAAACGCTGGTGAGAACATTGGTCTGGCTTTATTACCCTAAGTAAATAAATCATAGCCTTGCACTGATGCAGTTTTATCAGTTGTCTTATTTATCCATCACATCACATCTTTTTCAAATGACAGCTAACAAAACGGCACATTTCAAAAATCAAATTACTTTAAGAGTGATTTTGAGTGCCTGGCATATTCAAGATAAATTAAAGATAGGTTATTCTTAATTTGAGAATGAACTATTCTTGGAACAATCAGCCATATTGTTTAGAAAAAGTACACCCTTCAAGTGCCTGCTTAAAAAGAACATGTGGCTTTCTTGCCATCTGCTTGGTAAAAAAAAAAACTGATTTTAGAAACTGGGAGTACTGCTGGTAAGGTTATGAGAGGTCGGTGTCATGGAGGACAGGCAAAAAAACTCTCTCTGCACTGACAAAGGGCAAACATGATGCACATCTGTCCTTGAAATGTTTAGATTTGCCGAAATTCTTTTGACTGGACTCCATGCTGAGACAATGAGTTTCCACTGGGTGTATCTCATTTGCACGCACTGAAAAAAACCCTGGAGGGTACGTCCCAGCACCTGTCCTCCGCCTGCGCCTCAGACTGAAGTGCAAACTCAAACAACTGGCTGCTGCTAATCCGGTGGACTTGAAATGGCTGTCACCATCGGGAGCTCAAGCTGCCATCTTTTGCAACATGGCACAGTCTTGAAAATGCCATACCAGTCACAGAGCTCTCAGGTCCCATCATAACACACACTCAGTACAGTACCAGGACGAAAAAAGAAATAAAACCCACTTTCTTGAAAGAACCTGAAACCCTGGCAGGAAGTAAGCTATCTACATATAACACTGGTTCAAATTCAGTTCAACAACAACAAAAAAAATACATTTAACAAGTGAAACTTAAACTCTCGGTTTGCCTCTCAGAACCCTGAAGGCTTGAGCTGACCCTCATATCTCAGACTCCATAGCAGGACAGCTCTGTCTTTCCCTGGACAGCTCTGAGGCTTGCCCGGGTCGGTTTCGTTCCCCTTATTTCCTCTCCACCATACTTACAAACGTTCGTCCATCTGTCTGTCCT
The DNA here is from genome assembly GCA_027481765.1 of Tenualosa thibaudeaui. NCBI lineage: Eukaryota > Metazoa > Chordata > Actinopteri > Clupeiformes > Clupeidae > Tenualosa > Tenualosa thibaudeaui. The sequence goes on from JAIFZK010000013.1 coordinate 14,706,211, forward strand.
TCCCCCTATGACTCCAACAGACTGTGCCAGCGACAGACCTGCTGTCCCTTGGACTCCTTCATCTGTGTCCAGTGCGTGAGCTCCTCCTCACCAGAGCTGTTGAGTCCCAGTGAGATCCACCCGATCATCTCCTTGCGTTTGATGCTGCGCTTGTTGTACACGGAGAGAATGAGCGTGACATCCGACAACTGGAAGAGGGCCACCTGGAACACAAACGTCTCCTTGTAGGTAGGGTTGGGCTGCCCACGGCAGATGGACGTCTTGCATTTAGACATCTCCTGGCCCATGGAGTTCAGCAAGGTCAACTTGACGAATGTGTCTGAGGGAAGGCAGGTGAAGGATGTAAGAGAGAAGTCCATTACATAATGGTCAAAGAGAGCCTTACTGACTAAACTGGAAAATCATACTCAAATCATACTCAACCAACTCAATGACATTAGAATGCTAGAAGTTTCAGGAATTATGGAAATTGTAACCTAATCTCTTTAGGGAAAAAAAGGCCAGCAGTGATAGGAAAACCTCAATGAGTTTAGTAATGCTTAGTTGTCGACAAGATATGCACATATTTCTGAGAAATAATTAACATTGTAAAAATACCATATGAATGAACTTGACTTGTAGGTTTGACTATCAGAATGTGAAATAAATTTCTTATTTGCCACCATGATTGAGATTCAAATACCACATCTGAGTGAAAACATTCAGTCCGTCTTCGTTCAGCCTTTTCATTTTGATGAACTTCCACGAACACTCTCTGACCACAGTCTGTGCCTCAGCTGAAATGGCAGGAAACTACCTTGCATTCCCGAGTGCCTGGATGAATGCGCAATACAACGGCATGACTCCTTTTTGTTTTTCTCTGGGCCTACAAATGTATTTTATGATAATGCAGTCTATTTTCAAAATGTCAAAGTGTGTCAGGAATATGTCAAGGGGCTTTCATAGTGTTGAGAGCCAGATGCTTTCGGAGGCGTATCTCCAAGGCTTGAATAAAGTCTCGTTCCACTCTCCTCCCTCACATAAAGAGACCAGCTGAAACAGGCTTGATTTTCATTCACCAGCCAGTGAATAGAACTGACAGTGGTGCTGTCAGTGCTTTAAGTGGCCCGGCAGTAGTAGAACTCTTCCTCCGCCATTGTTTTTGAATAAGCAAGACTTGGGAGTGCCAATTAATGAGTGTATGAGGGTGGCACACTGAATGCAGATGGTGCCATAATGACCCTGAAAGCCAATTCCTGTTTCCTGCCACAGCTATGGCGTCACAAATCTGACGCTAACATCAGTTACTAAGATTATGAGAAATGAACTCTAATAATTTATTGGATAGTTGTGCATACATACATTAGGACACCTGTTTTTTTATGTAAAACTGTACTTAATGTACTGACGGTATGATTGAAGAGTATGACAGTTATGTGCATACCTTGTTTTTTGTGTCATCATTTGCATGTATTTACATCATATTATCACTTTATACATTAAAGTATAACTCCCACAGTTAAACAGTAAACACTGACCACACCACAGTTTTGAGGTATAATATAAATCAAAATTCTCAGAGCGCTGCGATTACATCCACAGACACAGTAGTAACCCCCTGGTAGCCACAACACAATGACGAAAGCGACGTCCTGTAACTAGCCAACACACTTTGCAAAAGTAGTGCAGACTGGCTAGTCTACTGAAGTGAACCAAAACACAAGACACATGCTACACAAAGACAAGCGCTTCACATTTCCCAGACGACATAAAAATGCAAAGCAGTGAGGAGGCAAGGCATAAGGGAAATGCAGTGATGACACCGTGGGAGGATGGCGTACACTAGTGTGCCTACACAGTATACCATACACGGTAGTGCACAGAAACAAGTGGAAAGCTTTACTCATGGATGGGCTATTTGGGAAAAAGGCCCTCTGGCTGCTATCTAGTTTTGCCATTCTAAGGGCTATCGCTAACATAACCATCCATGAGGGAAACTTTAGTAATCTACTCCCACTGACAAGGTGAATAATGACAGGAAAAGGTAACAACAGAAACAGAGAGTTTGAGAGAGAGAGAGAGAGAAAGAGGAAGAAAAAGGAAAGGAGAGAGAGGGAGACAGAGAGAGAGAGGGAAAGAGAAAAAAGAGGAATAGAGAGAGTAAGAGGAAAAAAATAAGGAGAGAGGGAAAGAAAGAAGAGAGAGAGGGGGAGACAGACGGAAAGAAAAAAGTATGTGTGATAAGTGTACATTAATATTTTGGATAGTAGCCAGCAGACGCACTTGATCTGCAGAGCTGAGAGACTCACCTCTAATAATATAAACCTGTCCACCTATCAAGTGCTTTAGACAACAGAATAGTCCATCTGACAACAAGGGTTGGGAAGCAGTAAGAGAAACAATGGACCAAGATGTCAGTAACAGGGTGAAAAGTTCAGGGGAAGAAGATCAGAGAGTAGACAGCCAGACAAAACAATCAAAGGGACAAAACAAAGAACAGCAACAAGGAGAGAGAAACCAGGTCAATGACATCACACAAGGCTTCTGAGTGCGTGTTTTTTTTTTTTTTTTTTTTTTTGGTCAAGCGGACTTCATGAAGCTCTCAAGTATGTTCTTTCTCCTCACAAGGCAGGGCAGCAGAGGTGGTTGTGGGTAAGAACAGAAGGGAAAAGTTCGCAGCACGTTTGGTTGCGTTTTGATAGGATGTAATGATCTCAGTGTATACAGCTACTTGCCTGAATGACACACTGACAGGGGAGTCAAGTGTATCCTTCAGTCTAGTTCATCATGCACATTCAACATTGTGTCTGTAGCACACCATGTGAAAATACCACATGGTGGACAAAACAGTAACCATGACGTGATTATTTATATCAGTATAAATAAGCAAGAGAGACTGTATGAGTACGTTTCCTCACGTAATGGAATTTTACATGTAAATGTTAGGGTTCCGATGCTGGCTCTGATGGTTTATGTCCCCTAAACTTGGTCCTCTATCAACCACCATCATTCAAGCTAATTACATGCTGTAGTCATGTAATTTCCACCCAAAATCATAGACTTTGGTAATGACATCATGGCAAAAAGTACTGTGTATTAGGTGCTAGATAGTTTTTAGTTCAACAGTGGGGAGGAAAACACTTCCACCACATACCAACTCTTTCTTTCTTCTCAGTTAATTTGACATTAATCAAAACAGTTAGGAGATGGAGTTTTAATAGAGTTGTCAAGATAGACTAAACTAGGCTTGAAGTTATCTGATGACAATAGAGGAAAATATTTAATGAAATAATAAATATCACACAGTGGGAATTATACCATCGGTCTGAGGTGTTTACACTTTGCTGGCGTTACATTCTAGCTTGCTGCCACTTGAGCTGCACTGGTCGCGACTGACAAGAAACTGCTTCAGCGTACTTACTGGGTGGCTTGTTGGCAGCCAGATTCTTGAAGTGGCTGCCTTTGATGATCTCGACGGAGAGACGGCCAGTGGTGGCATTGTAAACGAGACCCACCAGGATCTCTGGCGAGGAGCCCTGGCCCGCCGACTGGAATGAAGATGCACTCTCGCTGGACATCTCGGAGATGCTGACCTGGGACTCGCTGCCCTGGAAACCAAACAGGGAAGGCAAACACACACACACACACGCAAGCAGGCAGATGTAGGTCATCAGTGTTTTAATTCTTAATTTTGAACAGAACACCACTTGAGAATTCAGTTAAGTACTCATCACAAAAAAATTGGCGTATTTGTGACTAAGGCTTGAGACAGACCATAAACAAGAGAGAAATTAAAACCTTGTTAGCATTCCATAGCTCTAAAGAACTTGGTCAAAGGGCTTGTGTCCTTCATATATTTAAAGTTTTTAGAGGCATTAGAAAGTTGCTTAAAGTTCCAAAATTGCCTTTCAGTGAGCTGATATGTTTTCTATAGACATCTCATGGGATTATAACTCACTGGTAGAGTTGGGCAGGGATCCAGTATGACAGGCACGGACATCTTGCCCTGCAGGTTGAGTTTGGTGAGGTAGAACACCTTCTCGCCCAGCACCTTCTCCTTCTTCATACGGCGGATGCTGTATAGGCGGAAGCGCACGGCGTAGTTGCCGATCATCTCCGACTCGATGTGGCTGAAGCGGAATGTCTCGGTGAACACCGGGCACGGCCCCTTCTGGATGCCCGTCTTGGCCCGCTGTTTCTTGGTGGGCAGCAGCACTAGGTGCACCTGCCAAGAGATGTTGCCCGTGCGCTTGAGGGGAGGGATGTCGGTGACAGCCGTGACGGTCACCGCGAGCCGTTGGTCCCCCGAGTCATAGTCGAACACCACATCCAGGGTGCCGTACTGGGCCACTGGGTCTGGCTCGTAGCCTTTTGGGAGCTGGGCAGCTGACCCACGAGCAGACATGTCCTGAAGGACAGATTTGCCATGTTTACGGTGGGGTTGGCATTGGGTTAAACATGCATATCACAGCATTTCTCTGGTGTCCAAGTTGGAACACAATAACATACAGTAGCATCTCTCATTCCCCTCCTGCAATTATTCTCATTCTTCATTCTAGGTCCCTGCCTTCACTGTTGTTTTCTCTCTCACATACACACACACAAACACACACAGACAAAATGGGTAAAATTGCCACTGCACATTACAGTTGCATTACAGAGCTTGACATTTTTAAAGCTCGTGACCATATGGTTATACAGTGAAATGTCTTTTTAATAACTTTTTATGCCACTCCCGTGGCTCTTTTGGCAAGCAATGGGAGACTAATGTACTCTTGGTGGTGGCAACAGAGCAAAAGACAAAAAAAAAACAGGGAACAGGGAAAATATCACCCAGCTTCAGTGCAATATGCTGCATAAATAAACTTTCCCTCTCGGATTCTCATGGCATTTTCCCCTGTTTGAACATGGTTACCATGGTTTCTGCCACAATGAGCTTGACGCACCACACAGCCTTCTTGCATTTAACTTGCACTCGTTGGCATTGCTTGGAACCACAGTGTTCATGTTCCAACATGGAATAAAGCAGTTTTTTACCTTTCTGATACACCCAGTGACCCATATGATGAAATGAACCTACAAGCACAAATGTGTGTGTGTGTGTGTGTGTGTAGGGAAATGTGCTTTCCCACTGTCATTTCTAGAATTAGATGATCACTACAGTACACACGAGAAGCCCTCAGTTCTGTGGCTGTGAGAAGGACTTGAGGAAAGCTGCTTAACCTTCTGTGCTGTGATGACTACCAAAGCTGCCAGAGAGAGAGAGCACTAATCTATAATGTAGCAGGTTAGTGAATGCTGCAACACACTGAATTATTTAATCAACGTGAACTCGTTGACATGAAACATGTACAGAAACATGCATAAAAAGGGAAATAGTTACTCGGTGAGCCCCTTTGTCCTGGCACAAAAAGGGCCTTACTCACAGCTGTCAGACTTTTACTGTGCCCTTGACCAGTATGGCAGCTATTCAATACTGATTACGCTTTGTATTGAGCAAGTGCTGCAGCTTGTAATTGTATAAATGAAGCAATATCAATACGCGTTGAATAAAATCCAATATGCATCATCACAATGTCAGTCAAGACCTGTACAAATCATTTATGTTTGTCGGTATGGTATATGGCTATGTGATCACACCAGGACCATCATAGTTAATGTTTTCCGACAGGCCTTCTTGCATGTTATTCTATAATGCAAAGCAATCACATCCTTTATACTATATATAATTGATGACAATATACTGAAACTGTAAAGAAATGGATGTTGGGCCAGTTCAACTGCAAAAGAAATGGAAGTTGTGCTTGCTAATTTAGGGCATAGCCAGTCTTGTGGCCTCACCTCAGGGCTAAGCACGGCTGTGCTATCACTGGGCACATCCTCCTCATAGCCCTTGTTGAGGTAGCTCTCGGTCTCCTGGGCGCCACTGCCTTCACTTGGGCACTTGCCGTACGAGTGGCGAGGGCTGTCGCTGGCATGAGACAGTTCACACTTTGTGTCGCCCAGGTCGGAGGGCGTGCAGGACATCCGTGGCGAGCCGTCCTCGTCCTGATAGGGCGGCGGCTGGAGCTCATCCAGAGGAGGCGTGCGTCTCATTCTCTGGATGCAGTTTGCTGTGAGGACATATGAGATATGGTAGAGAGTGGGATAGGGACCTCATTAGAGAAACACTACAGCACCATGGTTTAAATATATAATGGTAACAATATAATATGTAAGGGATAATGAACAACATGGCATTCATACATCAGAAACTAATGCACGTTCGAGGTGGTAATACAGACACAGCGGCAAGCAGAAATTGGTGGGTGGGAAATATTACAAAGTTTGCTTTAGTCTGAAACTTCTAAAGCAATCCAACATGTTATGATGGAGTGTTTCAACAGAGGTGTGTTGATTAAACTATAAAAGAGGGATGCAACTCTTGCAAGCCCATGGGCACAGCCTTGTCAGTAATGGATTTCATCCTCATCCACTTCAGATATTTTCATTTGCCACCAGACGTGTGTCGTCATAAAAAAGTGTCATATTCTCATCTGGTCCCAAGAGACACAGATAACATATTGGTGTGATATTCAATAATATATTATGAATAATGTGACATGCTACACACAGACCACAGGGGACAATAATTCAGGTGGTGACAACCGCAACTGCTACAACTGCGACATTCTCTTAAGTCAATGAGGAACGAGGAAAGCATGGAAAGTCTGAAATTCACAAAAAGGCTTAAAAATGGGTGAAAAAAGCATGCCATAAGACCACTGTGACCAGAGAGTTTGTCAAAGAATGTTAGTGGGTGACAGACAATGTCTTGTGTCAACCACTCTGAGTTATTGTTCATAACGACCCTCACTGTCACTCCCTAACTGATGTGAGTTACTCAGATCTTTCACAACCAAACACAAAGCATGCAGTCTATTTCGTCCTCACTGTTCGTGGACCCTAGAGTATACAGCTTGTTTTGTCAGAGTCTCAATTTTGAGCCAATTTATTTGACAATATGTCTACTGCAGCTATTGTGCAGTTGAGCGCAAGAGGACAATTTGATGGTAAAACGCCTCATTTGTCAGGAATGATCATGTATGGAAACTGAGACCCAAACTCAAGAGAACAACAATTTTCTTCAGTCTCAATGGATTCTGGCATCTTTTTTGTGAAAGATGAAAATAAGGCAACCACTCTCACAATGGCACTCCCAAAAGTTCATGTTAGGACTCTCATTCAAACATGGAGCTCGACCTGCTTAAATAAAACATCAGAGATGCAAGCTGTAAAAAATTAACTAGTGTACATTTTAACCATCCTTATATGACTTTTTCAGTATCCCCCCACTAAATGATTCAGCTGCCCCCTAGCCATCCCTAAACATAGAACTTAAATAAGCTCCCAAAATAGATTTTGAGGTGCAAGTGCAGTCATTTTCATAGGGCACTCGCCTGAATATCACCAGTTTTGCTGGTCTGCTTCATCCACAATTTTCCCATCTTCATACTCAACAGCGCTGCGCTGTGTCAGAGAGATGACCCAACACGCCTCTTGGCATCAATGAGCACACATGTGAACTCTATTAAGCACGACTGGTGGATTGTCACACGCACACACACACACTGCAAGGGAATGGCGGAATGCAGCAGTGGCCACAGGAATCTGCTGCCGATCAGGACGGGAGGCACGTTAGGTGACCTCATCCCCGCGATTATCGTCTGTTACCCATTAGCACAACCCCACTGGGACTCAGACCAGCACTCATAAACAAGACTGGCCTCAATGGCTCACAGAGCACAAGCAATAAAAAGCCCCAGCAACAGTTATATTCTCCTTTTTATACAGGCTGAGACGTTTTTCTTTGTGTCAGCCTCCATATCGAGGGTACCACGGCATGAATACCAGGCACTTCAAGAACTGTGCAGCATTCACTGCCTTGACCCTGACAGAGAAAAGGATTCTTTCAAAACACTCCAGTTCTGTGACAGACTTTCAAAAACTACGTCCTTGAATAGGTTTTATATGTTTTTAGTCCATGATTTACACAGCAGTGATTTCAATTGTCCTTGACTGACACTGTGGAGGTCAAACTCGAGACAATTGGTGTGATGGTGAATTCTGACCTTGTAGTATGCTCTCAAGCTCAAACCAAGCATAAGTACAACCTCAACTTGATAAAGCGCACTTTTTGGCTCTATCTAATGACTTTAAAATGGAGTTGTGTGTGGGAAAGGCTTCTTGACGCTCTCTAACTGACATGGGAGGGTAGAATCTGATCAAAGGCGAGAGACAGCATTTTTGAACCCCGGGCTGTTTTGATTCGAGCCGGGGGGGTGGCGGTGGGGGGGCGACCGAGCGAATGAGCGCCTCGTCGGCAGAGCCGGTGCTGACTTGCGCTCAGGGCTCGCTAATTGGGACTGTCACCGTCACCTCGTCCCTCGCTGTCACAGCGGCTCAGCCTCTTGCTGCCTAACGAGGGGAGGATGACAGGCTGAACCCTTCCCTCCCCTCCGACGGAGGCATTAATGTTTGACGCCACACTTAAGGAGGGCTTCTTCTTCTCATCATTGGCCTCGGCTTGACACTGAGAGCAAGGCTGGGGAGGAGGCTGGGGGAAGCTGCCGGGGGATTTGGGAGGTGCTGCTCATCCCAATGCGATGCTAGTCAGCACTTGAGCGCTAGCAGGGAAAATGATAACACCGCTGTGCATTACGAACATGACTGACAATTCGACTGCCTTCCACGGAAGTGCACTACAGCAATGTTACCTTGAAACCTTGAGGTAAAATATTAAGTGACATTTCACATGACCTAGTTGACTTAGTGTTGTAACAAAATGAATGACTAAACTATACATGGTCGTCTTTGATCTCTCAGTCATGTTGGGATTACTGTACCGAGCTGGATACAATGCAAAGATCTAGCCGCTATCTCCAGCAACACACCTGGACTCCATAACAGAAGAGTGAAAAATGAAAGAGAGCTGTCTGTAAATGTAAACAGTGGCAGCACAGACAAGCATTTTATCAACCTGTCAACAGGAATGTCATCTGTGGCATGATGCTGTTTGTACTCTGGCTTGTCAAAGGACTCAAGACACTTTGGTGGAAGAAACCACAAGTAAAGAGATGAAAAAAAAAAACTTTCTGGACCAAACCAAAAGACAGAGTAAACACAAACACAGATAGACAGACACTAGAGACACATCAAAGTGGAAAGGCTGGCCTGTTCCCCTCCATCCCCCTTGACAAGACAAGGCTTCTCTGGGATGCAGTAGCTGTCCTACTGTTGCTGTGTTTTGCGCTGCTCTAAACTTCCTGTCTCCCAAGTGCTTGTGATGATGCTGAGCCCAGCCTTGGCCTCCCAGCATCTGCGGCAGTCTCCTCATGTATAATACACATGTCCTCCGGCTAAAGCCCTCCAGCTCTCTTGCTTTCTCCCTGCCTCTCTCCTTCCCTCTGACACACACACACGCCAGCATAGAAAAAGAAAAGCATGTGGCAACAGGGCATCACTCTCCCTCTCGTTCTCCCTCTCCCTAGCCCCCCCCCCCCCCACACACACACGCACTCTTCCTCTGACTCCCCTCTCATTCACCCATCCCTCATCTCTTTGACAGCCCCCTTAGTGCAGTTGGAGAGACAGGCAGTGAATTTATCTCATCTTTTCTGACAGGTTCGTGTGGATAAAGACTCCTCCCTCTCTCTGCCTGTCTGTCTGTCTGCCTGTCTGCCTATAGAGCTGGCTGGCTATCTGGCCTGGGCACACAGTACGGGGATCATTTCTTTTCTCCTGTTCTTCTGTTCTCATCTGAGACGTGTGCACACACACTGACTCACACACACGCACACTCCCACACCCACATCCACCCACACACGCATCCAGCATTTCTCTATAGCTCCTTTTTTCTTCTTCTTCTCCTCCTCCTCGATTCACAAATTTACATTTTCAAACAACCCAAATTGTTTCACATTCAAATGTGACTCGGTGCGTCTCCCAAGCCCCTCTGTTTAATCCACACCCAGCTTCTTTCTTGGCACTCTCCAGACCTGCCTGCTTAACCTGATGTCTGGATTTGGGATGGAGGGAATGGAGGATGAAAAACAAAATAAAAAAAACAAAACAAACAAAAAAAAACCCTGCAGGAAAATGGCCGCCCATGCATGACTTTGACTAAAAGGAGAAAATAGAGAAACAGGCAATGAGAGAACATGGCTGCCGAAGCATCTTCGGTGACGCGGGGGCAAAAGAACACCGCACCACAGCCCTGCTCTCTCGCTTACTCCAGCCCCTCCTCTCCTTCCACAATCTCAGCCCCAACACCCCAACCGCCACAACCACCACAAACCCCACACCCCTGCCCCACACCCAGCAGGTCTGCCGGCTGGCTCTGACATGAGGCGTCTGGGCAGGGTGCCCGGACCACCGCTCTCTCCAGGGGCGGGAGCTGGCCCCCGACCACCTCGGGGCTGTCAGGGAGAAATGGAAACCAGCTTTTGTTTTGCACTGTGTGTTTTGAAGGGGGACACTGTGCTCCTTTCCAGATTTGCTCTACTCCACACAATGGAAAAACAGTGTGAGTGTGTGTGTTTCTTAGAAGAAGCATTAAGAGAAGGAAAAAAATATATAAATTTATGAAAGAAGGTCAGAGCTGTCATGATCTCCCTCTGATGTTCAGTATCAGGTATTCAGTCATGACTATATCTGTGTACCTCATGAAATTAAGATCTGCTCATCTGCCAGATCAATGGAAAAAAAAGCTTTTTACCCTCTCCTTTTTTTTGGCTAAACTGAGACCAGACTGCATTTGAAACACGCCCGGTACGTAGCCGCAATTTTCAGCTTGGCTTGTTTAGTAGAGGGAGTGAAAAGCTCATAAAAGGGACTGGTATGAGCAAAGCCACACCTGGCACACATAATCTGCCGCGGAAACAAAGAGTAGGAATCTCTACTCGGCTGATTTATGTGGTGCCAATGTTCAAATCAAAGAAACGTGGATGCAAAAGGTACTCAGATGTTGGCTCATACCATTTGCCTTATTTATAAACTGATTCAAGAACAGAAGGGTCACGGTCTTCAAAACATGCTCGCTGCAAAGGTCTGTTTCAGCTGTGCTTTGTGTCTAACTGCCAAGGCCATTATGCAGATAAAGTCATTCTCACTGCATATGATACTAATTGGGCCGTTAATAAACATCACTATGTAATAAATGGGCCCCTGTCCTGAAACATCCATCCAGTACCACACCCCCCTCCTATGTCATTCCAGTGTCTAAGTGTGATAAACATGCAGCTCATTAATCAAGTACCAGGACACACGTCTCAGATCCAGAAAAGTCATGTGTGTAACTCCTACACAGTAAACAGAACATAAATCAAGATATATCCCACAGCTAAGAGTTCTCACTTTTGGAAAGATCCAGGTGTCCCCCTAGTGGCAACGTTTTGAACTTCAAGGTATTTTCCAACCAGCCTGTTTCTTTCACATCAATAGCATCATATCGATCACAAATCCATTACTCTTCATAAAAATCCAAAATTTAAGTATTATATGCTAAGGTGTTATATAACCTTACAACTCTTTTATGGTTTTCATCAAGGTTGTTTTGGACATTCTATATTTCAAGACCAGACCTCAACTCATTTTGTTCTGACAAACATTTTCCTTCTGTAAACCTGGCTTGGATTAGCATGGGGTCATATACAGTTTACTCTATGCTATATCCAATCACCATTTCCAGAACACATGCGCTGCAGGGATCTGAATGATCACGGGGTAGCGGGCTGCATTCTGATTTATCTCTCAAATTAATTCTCTTCAAGAATCCTATCCAAACAACACATGTGGCACCTCTGAGAATACTTTTACACTTTCATAAAAGCGGCGGCTTAAAAGTGAAGGCGACAGACCGCACAGGATTAGTGAGATATCACTGGGGGCACAGAAGAGCTAAATTACAGAACTGAACAGCTTGTGGCTGCTTCTTTTAAAGACAGGGAAAGGAGGCACTGTGAGACAACCAGCCAGTCAGGAAGGTACTGGGAGCTGTCTTTATGACCCAAGCAGTTCTATGTGTAGTTTGCTTGGTTACTTGGATGGCAATGGAGGATCTGTGCCTTTCCAAAAATACAAGCACAATCTTACCTGAATACCTTATAATGTGTTCTCCTTACATAAAAAGATCTCAGACTCTACTTACATAAAAAGATCTCAGACTGATTACCTTTACTGATTACATTTCAGTTTGGGCTTTTGGATTATTGGATTGTTAATATTCAATTTATATTCTTATATTCTGTCTTTTAGAAGGCTGTCCTGAGTGGTCACTAGATGGCACTAGAGACTACTAGATGGCACTAGAGACTAGAGACCCAGACTAAAATACTGAATGTTCCTGGGTCTGAGCATTTCTGATGCCTAAAGGAAACTATTCTGTCCAGACGCATTGATGGTATAATATAAGGAAAGTAAACACTGCTCTTTGCATCAGCTAAATATAGGTGTGTGGTGGGAGTAGTGACACCCCCAGGAGATATGACACAGTTTGTAAATAGCCCAGAGTCAGAAACAACACAGTGAAGTAAACAATGTGCTCTAAAATACCATAATAATATAATATATTTAGGCAGTTCCAACGTCATCAATGAAAAAAAATTCCATGAGCTATTTTTTATTTTTTTCTACTGATGATTTATATGAGCGATATAATGATGATTTATATGAGCGATATGATGATGATGAATTTTTTTCAAATCATTATTCAATCATTCTCATTTTTTTAACAGCACGTGCTTACAAATATCCTCTACTGTAGTGTTATACTTACCGCTAACCTTTGAGACTGAACCCTCCCTCTTTGCTAACTTTCGTAACTAGTTAAGAAACTACTCACCGTCCTCGGCTGAGGCCTCGCTGCTGTAGCCATCGTACTCGGCGGCGAGGGGGCTGTACTTCTGACGCGTCTCCCAGCCGTAGCCCTTCTGGGGCCGCATGCCAGCCGCACCCCCACGCAGCCCCTGGGAGCGGTTCACAGCCTCCTGGTACTTCCCCATCACCTCGTCCTCACTGTCTGAAGACGATCCCTGGAAGTCCCCATCTGTGTAGCTTTTGTCTACAATGCACAGGGATGAGGACAGAGAACACAGAAGTCAGAAGAACATCAGATGCTATGGCACATATGTATCCTTTTTAGATAAAAATATCTATAATATCATATAATATAATATAATTATAATAGAAATACACGTGTGGGTATATGTGTTCAATTATATAATGATGGGTTTGGTTGAGAAGCCATACTTTGAAAAACATACTAGTCAGACATAGGAAGATGGAAAGCTGACCAACAGCACCGCCATTTGTTCACCACTAGGCGTCAGTAGAGTTCCTTCTGTTCTTGTCATGACACTGACTTTCCCACTTACACTCCTAAGTAAATGGACGATCAGAAGGACCAGATTGCAACACCTAATTTACAAAGGTGTCTACTATACCCTGATATATCAACATGGTAATCATGCCAACATGTACAGCTCAGAAAATAACAGATTAAAAGCTAGTTTTGAATGACCCAATAATATCACAGGAGCTCCACTATCTTCACTAAAACAACCCCAGCCCCCCCCCCCACCACCACCACCACACACACCTGCATAAATATTCATGACGGATTAGGGACACTCTGTCTGGCATCCTTGGGCTCCTGCAGACGTGTACATATCGTCAACACATTGTCCACCAGAAACCTAAGCCCCTGTTTATCTGTTGCGTGGGCAGAGCCTATCTGTCACCCAAGAGCGACAGATGAAAGCCCTGGAGTTTCTATTTTTTTCCCTCACCTCATCGCAGAATAGCTTGAGAGAGAGAGAGAGTTTTGAGCATTGGTACAGGGGACAGATTTAGTCAAATTCACACTTGACAACCTGGTAATTTGTTTGAGTCAACAAAAGTCTATTGTCCTCACTGACTATGTCCCACCATGAACAAACACATCACTCATCTCTGCTATGCTAGCTTCGGTATAGATAAAGCTTAACCATGCCAGACAATCACTCTGTCTGCTTCACACAGAGCAGGAAAGCTTGACAGGAGTTTGTATTGGCACAGTGGGTGAGATCCTGCATGCTAATCTCTCAGCTGGAAGTGAAGGGAAGAGACATGTGGCTGCTTGAGGAGTCCAGAGCAAAGATGACAGATCCAGGGTGGAAGTCAGAGCAGATTAGGCCAGCTGACAAGACACTGGCAAGACAAGAGATGTCGATTACAGAGTGGCTGCACACTCCGTCCCTCACCTGGTCTCCTGATGCTGCCTCGCTTTGGCCTGTCCTTGGAGCTGGATGAAAGGTGTTTGATGACCTTCTGTGTCTTCTTGATTCTGGCCAACACCTCTTCATTCTCGGGTCTACCTGTAAGAGAACCCTTGTTGACACCTGATGAACCCTCAGGTGTTGGGAAGCTGTCCTGAAGATCGCCTAAATGGTTCGTTTTTTCAGAGCTGGTCATTCCTGCCTTTTGACTGTAGGGAGTTTGGGACAGATCACTCCCCGTAGAGAACGTCTCTGTGGACAAGTCTGTGCCTGTGCCATAGTCTGTGGTGTAGCCTTCAGCGTTGCGGCTGGACTGGCTCAGTGAAGTCTTGCTGTTGAACGAGGCCTTCTGCCTCAGCTGGCCTGGACCAGGCATGGACTCGCCCTCCTGGACAGATGCCACTGTGTAAGTGCTGGGCTCGATGGAGACCTCAATGGCAGCTGCCTGCTTGGCCGCAGCCTCTTTCTCAGCAGCCTCTACCTTCCACAACCTCTCGTGCTCCTTCACCTGCACCTTGTGGATGATGGTGTTGACCTGCTCCGCTAGCTCTCCACTGACAGTGTAAGTGACATCGCCAATGGCCAAAGCCAAGTCGTCCACCCTCTCCGAGACAGAGTCCAGAATGGAGGAGACGGAGGGTAAGCTCTGCTGCAGGCTCTTGAGAAACGACATGATGCCGCAGACAGGGGAGTTTTAACTCTGCTTGGCTTCAGGTTTTCCTGGATCTGATGTACAATGTGAGGGCCTTTCAAAATTCTCCTGAATCAAATGGGAGATATTCATCTTGATGGATTCTCATCAACACACAACCTATCTAAAAAAAGACAGCTAAGAGTTTAACCAGTAAATTCAATTGCTGAATTTTTTTGGGACTCACAAGAAAAAGTAAATTTTTAAACAGATAGTTCACTTCCTATACACAACTTGTATACTTGCATGCATAGATTTATACTAATCCTTGAAGAACTGTGTTCTTAAAAAATCCATATACATTTACCAAAAGGTATCACGGTCAGATATCCACTGACACACTTTAATGAAGGACACCAACATATCCAATCACTACTTTAGGACAGTGTGCTCTCTATTTCTGTCTCTGTCTCTCAAAATAAGCCTTAGACCCAGTCCCATCCATCCATGCCGAGGGAAGGGGAGTCCCACTGGACAGTGTCCAGAAAAGCACTGGGTCTCATCTACATGCAGACGGGAGCCAGGAAATTAATCACCGTGGGATTCCCCAGAGTATCCGGAGTCTCCTCTAAACCTGATGAAACGCGGATTACGATGGAGTGGTCAGTCACCAGTCGCACAACGACATGACGACAAGCTGGATGTTAGCATTTATGTGAGTTGGATTGCATTTAGTCGAGTCATGTACTATCTTGTATCAACCACTGCTCTCCGACAGTGTGAGACAGAGATGGGGCAGCAGAGGCTCACCAGTGTGTGACACTTAGGCTAGAGACTATTGAAAGACTTCACCCGTGCCATTGCAGTCGCTTGAGCAGATTTATTACACCACAGTGGTGGGGGGGACAATTTGCCCCATTTTTCTTGATTGACTCCACTGCGGTACACCCCAATGGCTACACAGCCCTGGATCGGGGCCCACTTCTGACTAATGCTATGCAAGTCCAGCGCAGGCATTTGGAAAACGTTGAATTATACAGAAGATCCCATCTGTATTTCTTGACACCATCATATTTTTATAGCCCAGACAGGGTGTTTGACAATGTTGAGGCAATCACCATGCATTCTCTCAACTGACTTTTTGTCCAAGTTCTCTTCCAGCACTGTGCCGTGTTTACAATCAATATAACATGCGCCATGCTAAAACCAAACATTATAGAACAATATTGACTATGCCCCACATACAAGCTGTCAACTCCACATAAATAAATAAAGAGAATCCATAGGTTTACTGAGTAGAGGAATGCTATGGTTTGTTAGATTGCATTCTGTGGCCCATGTTTTATACTGAACTGATACACCAATCCTGTTCCTAAACATTTATGGCGCTGGTTAAGATGGCAGAAAATTGCATAAAATCAATTGGGAACACCACTTTAGGTAACAGTTCTGAAAAGACCTCTCGGAGTTTAATTCTACTTGGATCTATTACTTGGAACTACTATTTGGAAAACAAAACAAACAAAAAAGTAAAATATCTTTTCATCTGGCAGTTCATTCTTTTGACATCTTGTTGGATGACACAGTGCACAGGCTTCAGTTCTGCTCATACTGAATGTAAATATATTTATGTCTACAGACATTTCCTAGTGGGCATGTGAAAATGTTCTACAGTGGCTAAAAGCAGTCTCAAGTGTTCACCCAGAGGTGTTACATGATCCGATTCATTATTGACCGTATTGGTTTGCCCCCAGTGTCTGACCCCAGTGATCAATCACAGAGAAGTTCAACTCACCCTTAGTAGTGCTTAGTTAGAACACATTGGTACAGGCAAACCAGTGCCTCTTGTCCTTCAGAGACCTAAAACCAACTAGTTTCACACTGGCAGATGTGAAACTACAAATGAGGCCACACACTACTGTCACACTACTACAAGCCTTTCTAACTTCTTCACAGAGGTGCAAGATTTAATATTTCAAAATACATTGACATATAACAACTTTAAGAGCATGACACATTTATTTGGACAGAGTGGAAAACCCACAAACCTGTGCTAGTAGGTATTTTGCATACACGTGTTGTCTCTGTGTGTGTGTGTGTGTGTGTGTGTGTGTGTGTGTGTGTGTGTGTGTGTGTGTGTGTGCACGTGCGCGTGTGCCTGTCTGTCATTGCCAAAAGTCTAGAACAAGCACGCCAGGGCAGCTAATTTGATACCTTTTGGAGAATGGAGATTACAGCTCGATTACATCTCGTCTGAGATGCTGGCAGGCATTAGGTGGCCTTATCCCATTCTGGGAACAAGCCTTCAGCCAACCGTAGGAGACTCTGATTTCAAGTGACAAGTCTTAAGTCAAACTTTAAGTTATGAACAAAACAAGATGGACAGATGTACAAAAAAAGACAAAGAGGTGTGTTTAAACGAAAATTACAGAGCATTTCAACCCATAACCCTGTTGCTGGAGGCCGAGTGCTGTTGGTAAGAATAAGAATTTGGTACAATATAGACCAAAGAGCGAACTGGCAGCTAATGCCAACTGAACTGGAAAAAGAAAGAAACACTTTATATTAACACACAAAGATCCGCCATTAACAGGCAAATTAATAACATACTAGCCATTTGTTAGTCACTACAAATCACTTATTAATATCTTATTCTGCTAATACCTAATACCTTATTCCTTATTCCCTTACTGAGCAAAGCATATTAATATTATAATTCATATACAACAACTAACATACTACTAATAATAATAAGCTGTAATTAGGAAGTAATACTGGCAAATTTCTTAGTTAATGGTCTACTATGGGTAGAATAAGATCATGCAGAATATGGTATTAATATATGATGTGTAATGACTGACAAATGACTAGTATGTTATTAATTGTGACCATATAAAGTGTTACCACAAATTCTATACGGGGAGTTACATGGTGCTGGCAGGACAAGAAGAACAGATAGAAAAAGCTACACAAAGTTAGGGTGTTCTCACCTTGCAATTCCTTGCTTTTCCTGTAGTCATCAAGGCACGGCAGAGGCCCAGTGTTCTCCAAGGACAGCTTGTTGTTGAGGTATAAAAAGAGCAGGATCATGAGAACGATGAAGACCCCAATGGCCGTCAGGAACCCAAGGGCCTCAGGAGACACTGCACGGACAGTCAAAGACAAAGCAATGACAAATCAGAAATTGCCTTTGTAACAGCTACTACTGCATCCAGTGAAAATGCTCTAACACAACAGTATGCAGTAACTTGTCACTTGGCTTATGTTTTATAGACAACAACTTTAATTGACAACTTGAATCTCACTGGTAGCCATAGGCATCATGAACAGCTCTATGACGCGACTTAACCACCCTGTTGTTCTCAGTAGCAACCATGCTGTTGCTAGCGGTTGCAGCATTTCTGCATGCCTTTAAGGTAGTTAATTGCACATGACGTCAATGTTAGCACATTAACATATGAGAACAGCATGTGGGCAGCAGGTTGTAGACTCAGCATCGCTTGTTTAGATGAAATGCATCTGTCTATGATTAATGTGTTGTTACACATGCGGTGTTCCTGATGACTGACTGCCATTCATAATGAGTTAAATTGTCACACCATGAGACTGAAGGCACAGGCTCCACTGGACCTACAAGGAGTGTCAGGGTGTCGACACTCTTGCCAGTCTTAGGTCATGCCAGGACTATGTACTGCCTGCCTGATTGACTGACTGAGCTCTCCAAAAATGAGATGGCAACTTTTAATTAACACCATGTCGATGCAATTCAACAATGCTACGTATGCCTCTCAAGAACTCAAAGCAGCATGACAAAGTATGTTGAATATTTTTTGTAGATTAGCTAGCTGATCACTAATGACCACTGTGACAGAAATCCAACTGCTGTCAAACAAGATTAAATCTAATATGACAAGGAGAGATTTGAAAATGATGTTCCAAAAGATATTTTTGAGGTCACACCTATTTATCCATCTCATTCCAAAGTGTGCATCCAAAATGCCTGTTTCAGGTGCAAAGTCATGCATGACTTGGAGGCATTGTGCCACTGGCTGTGATTCAAAGTCTTAGATTACAAAGTCAAGGTAGCAGAACGTTACACAGGAGATTGGAAACAACAGACACAGACAGAGCTGTCACTCATTGCCTAAGAGCAGCACCTCCTTGATAGAAAAACAGAGTTTCATTCTCTTGCTTCAGTGAATTGGACTCTGTTGAGCTTGTCAATACACCTGTTTTGTTGATTGCTCCGAAGGAGCAATACCCCCTTGAAGTGCTGTGATTTAGTTAAGATTCAGTTCCTTTTAGAATTGAGAGGAGGAAGTCTTGTACTTGCAAGCAGTGAGTGTGCTTTAAAGGATGAATAAAATAATTGGAAATGGAAATGGAAATGAAATATATATATAGCAAACCCTATTTATTGTTTTTGTGTTGTAAAAGATAACAATTTTATCCAGGCTAATTTAAAAAGCATTTCCAGAAATAGTACAGGCACAAGTGTGGTTTTTGAAAGACCTTCAGTTTCATATTCATGGTATTCTTTCATTTTCTGTCAGGGTGAATTGTGAAGTACGGTTGTCAAAAATGATTCTAATACGAATGTATCGCAGGTTCCCCCACAGTATTGTAAATGGTATTGTGTATTTCCCAGGGTCTCAGTATTGAATTTGACATTCTAGAATCATAACCTACCAGAAGGTAATGGCTCATTCATCTGGAAGTATCTACATTTACTTATAATTCTAGGATTTTAATTCTAATTTTAATTTTGCATGACCTTATTAATTTTAGGTATTTGAAAGAAGACTTACATCCAATCCATGAAACTTGAGAGGAAATGGAGCTTTTGTGTTTGACCTGAACTCAAGTTTCTGCCCATCAACCTTATAGCGGAGAAGTAATGGCACAAAACCGACCAACAGGTGCAGAATGCAAGGCAGTCGGCAAAGAAATGAAGAATGAAGATTCGTTTTGCCAAATGGGAAGAGGGAGGGTTAATGCGGAAAGATAGAAAGGTCACCCCTCACAAAAAAAAAAAAAAATGATGCAGTGGTTGCCATGGAGGCTGTGTGCATATACAGGTGCCTCTGATTAGCATTTTTCTCAGCTAGCAGGTGGTTTTGGTTAAAGCAGGAGAGGCTTGAGGAAGGGGATATCTGTTTTATGCTGCTGTCACACTGACTCACAGGGATTACTCTGCTGCTGAGCAACATGCTCCTATTTTGAGGTGTGCCTAATTCTGCATAGATTTTGTGGAAATTATAAAAATGTGACAAATCACCAAGCCTTATGATTATCAATTGCCTATGCATGACAAATGCCAGTTGGTGTTATAGTCAGAAAACAACCTCAAGCTCCTAGTCTTTTTTCAGCTGAAGCCAAAATGAAACTGCCTTTGTCAAGTCACCCAATCTTAGACTATACACTCCCTCAAGTCTCAGGTCCATAGTCTAAGGCATCTGCCTGATATCTGTCCTTGGGCCAACTTAAGGACCAGTCTCTTGATTGGCCACTTGCAGACAGATCCTGTTGTTCTGTGCTGACATACAGACGGATTAACTCAATCACACAAGAGATATTCAATCAGGCCTCTACCTTGACCTTCACCCAGGCGATGTGTCAAGTACTCTCATTTCTGTTAAGATATAACTATCACTAAGGTTTTATAAAACAAAGTTAATCTCTTTATAATATATTACTGAGAATCAAACAATTTCTAATGACATTATTATAACATTCTACATGAACATGTTAAACTGTATCACCAAGGTGCATCTTCTTGATCAATATGACACTACAGCTGAAGACAACACATGCCTGCTGATGCCCTTAGTGTTGTCCCTCATTCCCCCTCACAAGATGGTCAGCTCATTTAATCAGAGGCTGCCTTCAGAGGCCTTTTATCTGCTAATGAGGACTATGGTACATCAGAGAGACCAAATGAAGCCATGGGAAACTAAAGGACACTGGTTGTTACTGGTTCAGTGCATTCAGTAAATTCAAAAACATATTCACCTGAGACTTTTCAGAAAGACTGAATTCTCCTATGTTGTGATGACCGCCAAGTTTTTCACTAAAACCTGACAGATATACCTGAATACAAGGTGAACGAATACCTGAACAAATCATATCCGAACATGGTTGAGTCACAGAAGAATAAGCCTCTTCTTTAATCATCTAAATCTGATGGTAGAGAATCAGGAAAATATGACTATTTAATATTGCTTGATCCATTTCAGTATCACCAATATCATTATACTGGGCATCAAAATTTGCTGAGTAGTTCAAAGTCTTATGACTGTCAGATATATAAAAAAATCTAGTGCTTTTTTCACTTACTCTCTCTCTCCCTATGTGTGTGTGTCTGTTTGTTTAGTGTCTGATAGATAGAGTGAGAAAAGGAGAGAAGAAAATGAGCACAGAGAGGAAGAGAGAGAAAGGGAGACAAAGAGGTAGAGAGAGAGAACTGCACCTTGATTTTCTCAGAGGACAAAAGAGAATACTATGGTAGTAAAGCACACTATCCATCAAAACAGCCAATTGCTGTAACCTCTCAAATCACATTCTCACTAAATAATTCAGGTGAAGGTGCAACAAAATCCTGTCCCTTGCTCCCCTTTTAGTGTATGGGATTGCGTGTGTGTGTGTGTGTGTGTGTGCGCAGGGCTACACAGAAATGACAGCCGCTTATCCCCTATCACTTAGTGCGCTGGAGAAGTGTCTCCTCTCTCTGTGTCTAAACTTACGCCAAGGTCTGGTAATTAAGGCTGCCTCTCCCATCTGGTCTGGCGGCAGTGAGGCCAAGGGCAGCCAGCTCCTGTTCCAGGGAACATTAAGGGTGATTACAGAGCTGCTGGAGGCCCCTCTGAACCAGGACAGACAAGCCACAGAGACACAAAGGTGCAGACACTCATTACTTCCTTTTATGAGCTATGCTTCTTAGATTGCATAAAGTGATGACAGGTTGGTGTTATCTCCCTGTACTAATATTGTGAGTATGAAATCACTTACAAAGTACTAACTAATTACTTACTACTAAGTACTTACAATACCTACATGTATTATTAGTACTAAACAATTCAATGTGAGTACCTCTAATAAAACGGTGGAACTACTTGGATGTGGAAGCTGAGAAATGTCTCTACTCTCCTGAGTGAGATGAATGGAGAGAGTCAGTGAAATGCACACTGTCTGAGCTCGTTACACAACAAGTGTCTGATGGAAAGACTCTGTTAACCTGCTGTTTGACCCCGCGTGTAATAAGCATCACACCAGATCCCTCAGCACATTAGTGTCAACCGACTTTACACACAAATGCGAACACACACGTGAGCACGCACGCACACACACAACCAACCAACACACACACACACACACACTCACAGCACCCTCACAACTCACACAAAAACCCAGTCATCCACCAACTATGGGCTGAGACGTATCTGACTGACTGCAAAGTGCTGCATTCAGACCTTGATGTAGAGGTATGTGTGGAATTCAGAGTTAAGTAGAGAGAATGATGAATGAATGAATGTTGGTGTTATATGGACAAAGTTTTTTTTTTCTTTTAAACCAAATTGACTTAAACATCTAAGAAATTATTAAACCAGATAATAAACACCTGTATTACAGTCTGATATATTCCTGTATATTCAATGTGATAAATAGATACATAGGCTACTGCAGCATCTAATATAATATTTAATGCATACATTAAAATGTTTCCTTTAATCTATAATGCCAAAAAACAAGCTAATCTTGTGTAAAGATATTGGGCCTCTTTCATAAATCATTATGAAGACATTTGTTCTTAAAACCCACTTATGCAGTTATCCAGATGAGTTGTCTTCACCAATACAGGTTTTTAAATGGGTCCTTAAGAACACATTTCAGAAGATTCTTAAGAAGATATTGGTGAATGAAGACCAATTATATCTCACTGACAAGATGCACATTTTATTACAATTTCAATGTACTTCAACAACCAAGTTAGGAGGGCAGAAAGACAGGACACATAGCAGACCTTATCTGGCACATGGCCATTTACCCACTTGCTCTTAGTTAGACATCCTACTCCAGAAAAAGACTAAAATGTAATGCATATTGTGCTCTGTGATGAATAAAAAGTTAAGCAGACAAAACAGGCTTTGCATGCCATCAATATAGTATCAGATTTAGGCAGCACAGTGACCTCTGCCATGACTGTTTATTAAACAGGATCTATGCGAGCAGAGAGATCACTGAAAGGATAAATCAATTTGGCAAACACCAGTACCCCTCCCAATGTCAACTGACAGGAAACATACTCCAGCTCAATATAAAGACAAATTATATTATTATTACATATTGGAAGTAACCCATATTAATTAAATAGAACAAGCCAACAAGACTCAATTGATACCTTCTTCCTGTAATGGAACTGTAGCCTTCAAAAGACTATCACTATGATAGGCAGCAAAGAAGAAAAGAGTACTGAGTCTCAAAAGCCTTGTCTGCTCTGAGGTATTTCTACTTTCTGTCCACATTGTGGATATTTTTAACTGAAACATGGCATGGCACATCTCTGCCGTGTTCTCAGAGTCCATTTAATGATTGCTGACAGTTAAAAGCCACCCCCCAGCCCCCACAGCTGCAACCCTCAGCCTCTCAATTAAACATGTGACAAGCCCAGGGCTCCAACACAACGTGGAAGGTAAAAAAAAAAAAAAAGTCCACCTCCACAAATGCCTTCACCCCATAGGCCAGATAAAAACTCTATGCTGGCTGTTTAGAATAAGCATCTTCATCTCTCATCAACCTTGCTTTCTGCCTCTCACTCTCTCTTTCACTCACACACACACACGCCATGCATATAAACTGTAGTGCTTGTGGCATGTCAGACATTGACACTGATAGAGGAAGCCACTGTTTAGGTTCTAATCTCATCCAGAAGTTACAAAAAGGTCAAGCACACTTTATTTAGAGAACTAAGCTCAGCACATAGGGACACAAGGGTCTGAGGATCCAAGATTTAGAGTTCTATTTCAGGGCTGTTATACAGCATTACGGCACCAGGCCTTGAAATTATTTTAAGTGTCAAACCAAGAAAATTGCACACATATACAGGCATGCACCACACATACACACACACACACACACACACACACACATACACGCATGCATGCAAGCACACAGGGTGAACGGGTGCATGTGAGCTACTTTAACTTTTAAGAATGCCCGTATTGCTGAATTGTTGAAGACCGTTGAATAAAAAAAGAAAAAAAAGAAAAATCTAGAAACTGGATGCTGAATCCAAATAAACAGCTGCATTAATAATGACATTCACAATGATTCTAACAATGGCAAAAAAAAAAAACAAAAAAAAAAACATAGTTCTGTAATAAATGGCAGTGTGCTGTTTTTGGTCAAGCTTAGCACCTACAGATTGTTCAAATCTTATGTAACGCCAACACCTATGTTGCCCCTGTGGCTTAGCTCTGTAGGTGTTACACATCTCTGACTTGTAGTAAAGCTTTTTCTGTTTGTGAACAAAAACTATGGTACCACACAATTGTATAGCTGCAAATCTCAAGTCCAGTCTTTTTCAGAACATTAAAGTTTTGGAGAAAAACCAACATCGATCTAGGAAAAAGTATAAATCAAAACACCTCCAACTATAACCTACAAACTAATTATCTAAAACTATAACAGTGTCCCAGGTCAACACACTGGCTTCAGCATACCATTAAGGGCAATAGAGCTGAGTTCTTTCCACAAATGGCTTGTGGTCACTGAGAACCCACAATAGAATGAGTGTCCAGTTTTCAGATCTGCTATTGTGCAGTGTAGATTTCACATGTAATTAAACTTTGATGTCTGTAATGGACCTCTCAATAAGGCCAGTGTGGCCTGGATAACTATAGCTCTGCCACCTCAGCAGCTCCTCTTTGATCTCCCAGATGACACAAGGATCACATATAAACAAACAAACAAACAAACAAACAAGCTCCATCATAACACAGAGCTACATAGGCCTACCCTGCTATTTTGAGGTCCTGTAATTGATTTACCCGTGACCATTTGCAAAGAGGATACGATCAATTTGACTATAATGCATTCCTGGTGAACCATCCGTTTACCTAGGGTAAACGGATGGTGCACTTTTGAAATGCTCAGTCTTTGTTAGGCTATAGTCACACAAATCTTCTACGCTTGATCTTTAGACTAGACATTTATGTTTTTAAAATGGAGCCATTTTAATTAATAACACATTCTGCTTGATAGCCTACTAACAGAATCTAAATGTAGTTTGCAATTGATGACACATGTTAATGCGTGTCTGATGGCCTACACTAGGCGGCGATATATTTGTGTCCGTGATTTCCTAAAACAACAAGGTTGATAGCTGCAAGTGGTTTTACTCGAAGATGATTGTTTTTGGTGGTGATGTAGGATGGCAACCTATTTGTTTTAATATTGTTATTGGTAAATATTTTTTGCTATAAAGTATTGTTATTAGTTTTTCCATGTCAATATTTAAACATACAGTATTGCTAAGTTTCATATGGACGATGCTTTGACGACTTTTGCGTTACCGTTAGCTGAAATCAGGAAACTGAAGATAAAGACCAGAATTTATAACAGCTTATATGATAGGGACTGAATTTCAAAAGCATAAAAACCTGGCCGCGGAGCGAATGGTTAACATGTCAGGTGTGCCAGGACTCAGGAGCTAGTAATTCTACTTTCAAGGTAGCCTCTACTGAGGAGCCCGCATTCGCATCACCGACATTCCCCCACAACTCCCTCAATCACAGGGTCACCCCGGGTCTCGTACTTGCGATCTTGTGATTCAGGGTCTGCGAGGCTAACCATTGCCCCAGGGCCAAGACGAATAAATTATTGCATGTAGAATATTAATCTTTCTGATATCTGATGTCATAATTGCAGTACATTCTGTGGTTGGTTGTTAAGCAACCAAGTTGGTCTGCTAACTGGATAGCTAGCTAAGCCGAGGTGTTGACCCCGGTTGGCCCATACCCATGATACAACTTTATGCTACTAGCCTAACAGACTTTCGCTTTCTTTTAACGAGCAAAGTACAACATGTAAAAGCATAGTGTAAATCTTCCATATTAATTTAGCTTCATTAACTATCCGCAAAAAAACAAACAAACAAAAAAAAAAACACCCAAGCCAAGTCACTTAACTGGTTCCCTAACACAGGTTTGGTATGATCGCAAATGAGAAATTTACGCCAGAACACTGCCAAACTGATGAGATGGAAAGGCAATGATTTGGTTCTTATGGCCGATCATCTGTCTCTTCATGTCTTGACTGAAATGCTCAGTCTTTGTTAGGCTATATTCACACAAATACACATGCCACACAAATACATATGTGAAGCTGTGGCTCCTCACACCAGAGGCAGTAATTCCTTGGTAGCTCAGCACTGGATATGTATTTCTTGATCCTGTAACTTCGTCTATGTGATATAAAATATTTACATTTCTACTATTTCTTGGATATCCTTTTGAGCAACCTTAAAACATTACTTTTAATGTTATTGCAGGGAATGTCCTCGGTGATGTCACCCAGCCTGTCATTAGGCCTTGCCCATGTCAGTATCAGTTCACATCAGTTATACATTACAGTTACAGTTATACACTGTATATGCATACATTTGGCTGGGTCTGATTGGGGAGCTCTCCCTTACACCTGTATTGGCAATTGGCACATGATTGTTTTCTCTGTAAATCCCTGAGGTTATTTTGCATAAGCATAGAGAAAAGCTGTTGAGCAGAAACGTCTGCTCTTTTTAACTTCTGTAACTGTCAATAGATGAATTAATTTTTGAAAGACTATACAGTGTGTAAAATATTCCTCTTCTACCTTTGGCTGCTGTTTTTACGTGCCTGCTGAAAAAAACTCAACAATTTATGTCCCACTCAACCATGTCATCATAACCATAACAAAAAAATATTCACTCAAATTGGAGATATAATGACAGTGGATGCAATCAGTTCTTCTTGACAGGGTTTTCAGACAAATGCAGCTGACATAGCATCTGAGTTGAAGCTGAACAGGCATTTGCAATGGCTTGGGAACAATATGACAACTTAGACATTATGCACTGGTCAAAAATAAATAAATAAATAAACATTTCACCAAAGTAGCCTACCATACATTTAAACCCTGCCTGTAAATCATGCATTTCTGTTTTATTCAGTGTATGGCTGCATCATTTAGGCTTCAGCATCCATAAACATAAGATGTGATTTTCTCACTGCATCATTACCATATAATTATAGCTTTAAGCAACTCTCTACCCGAGTCCCAAATGTGCCTACAGAGTACATCTGGGATCAGTATGGTCTAAGCTTGGGGTTTTGGGGAGGCCTCTGGCAGCTGAGGCCCTACAGCACTGACCAAATGTACTGCATCAAATGAATCCAGGTCATCAGATTCAGACTTGCACTCAGTCACCCTGGCCAGGATGTAATCTGGGACGGGGAAGAGCATCATCCGAGAAGTGAAAAACAGCTGTGCCCTGCAACCGTGTTAGCCTCCTAAGCAGGCCAGGTACAGAAGGAGGCAAGAGGAGTCTTACTGAAAGTGCAGAGAAGGATTCCCAAAGTCGCTTTGTCCGCTGGGAATTGTATGGTGTGCAGACTGCTCCGGGTTAGTGTGTGCTTCACCTCACTGCGTACTCACTGTGTGCTGTGTGTGTTTCACTATTTCATGATTGGGATAAATGCAGAGACCAAATTTCCCTCATGGGATCAAAAAAGTTTATATGCTTATAGATTGATGTTGAGCTATGCCCTACAACGTGGCCTAGCATACTTCTGGCACAGCAATGCAGTTTGGATACACAGTGGGGTACACTTCTAGCACAGCAGAAAAGTTTACATTTTGACTTGATAGTTTTGGATGATTTCGCGACCAACATGAGATATTTTCTGCATTCTTAGCTTGTCGCTTTACATATATTTTGCTGCTTTGCCTCTTCCAGTGTTTAACACTTTTTGGCTACATTGTTCTGGAGTGACATAGAAGATGGCTGAAACTGTCACTGTTATTCCACTATAACTTGTACCTCTGGAATCACCATAAAATGTAGTCGATGATAAATAGTAAACTGCTTGTTACAGTACTGTAACAAATGTATCTCTCTGTCTTTCACCAAAGCACAGGTGCAGATGTATGAAATTATTGTGAATTGTATGACTGCCTCCTGCAGTCCCTCTCATCTTGGCCTGTTTTGGTTGGCATGGTAACTTGCACATCAAAAAGCTCTGACCATTTCCAAATTGCACGGCAACACAGACGCCACCCACATAGAGACACACAGCATAAGCCCTCTCAGAGTCCCACGCGTCCCACCGGCACCACCAGACCCTCACCGCAAAGCTGCTTCACACACAAAAAGAACATTGCGATTTAAACCGCTGCTTCCCAAAGCGGACATACTGCATGCACAATCACTGGCCAAGAAAATCTGCTTGAAATCACAACTTCAAATCGAACATGGAGCTCCAAACAGCTCTAATGGAAGGACACAGCTTATTGGTGGCTGCAGCCTCTAGCAGTTCACTGAGTTTAAAAAAAAAAAAATGTGACTCATTTCCTACTAAGAACCTGAAAGCAGCAGGCAACCTATGCATTAGCATGACAATGTGGGATTTAATTGATATTATTACCAGCCAGGGGTAAGTGGCAGATAAAAGCCAAATGCTGCACCATTAGACTGAAACCACGTTAAAGCTCCTTTCTCAATCCAGACACAACATCAACAAGTGAAAAGCCAGATGGAGACTGGATTTGCTGACAATTCAGGCCTTCTAAAGTATTAATGTGTAGGTTCAGTAAGAATTTAATAACCTTAACCAAGGAATTTTATATAACAGTGCAAAAGCAGGATCAGGATATCACCTGAAATCACCATTTAAGAGCCTCAAATGATTTTAGAGGCAAGAGCTTTTCCTTTGTGTGGTGGCAACGGAAACAATGTCTTAAAAAAAATGTCAATGTCAAAAAAAAGGCCGTCATTACAAGCTATCATGTATGTGCATGTATCATGTTATAAGAAAATGGGAGCAATTATTGAGTGCAATTAGTATGACTTCATTTCCAGAGCTGAAAATGTCAACAGCAACAAATGGGAGACATAATGCTTGTCTGTCTGGCAGAGCAAGGCTGACAGTAGACATGTCCAGCTGTTTGCTGTCAGTGGAAGTATCTTGTCAGCTTAGGTCAGTGTGTCTGACACTAGTTAAATGGGGCCCCGGGAGGAAATGATCTCCTTTTGCTCAGCTAATCAGCTCATGGAAGACTTAGGTCTGTGTGGAGGTCTATGAGTAAGAAGAGCAGTTGAACAGAGTAACACAAGCAATTCATCACTGGTCTAATGCTTTACAAAGAGGTTAGGACATTGAGGCCTGTTTCCTCTAATTGTCTTGTCCTTCTAGATTCGTCTCGGAACTGTGATTCTACCATCCAGACGAAACGAAGCATACAAAACTCTTTCAAGAAAATGCCTTCTTAGTCATGTACTGTACTGTACATAAACACTTAGTATACATATTGTATCAAAAGATCTAAACAGTTCAGCAAAATAGATGAATGTGCCTTTAAATGCCAGTGTCTAGTAGTGTTGCTACAGTCTCATTTGTGTATTTGCCATTTTGTTAGAACTAGAACCCACAAGGAGCCTACTAGTTCTGTTTACCGGTGTGCAACACTGGCAAAATAAAATGTTGCTTACTTCCTTTTGTCTGACATCTTGATCTTGAATAAAATCTCCATATCGTTAACGAGAGTCTTGCCTAGTGTAATTACAGGACGTTCAAACAGATGAGTATTTAGGCATCCAGAGTCACAATCTCGGATGTCCACACAAAACAAGGTGAAAAAAAAAAGAACACAAAATGACGCAGACTGTCGACACATTTACACATGGCTTTGAACAATAAAATAAGGACCAGTGGAGGACATGAAGTAGTTGTGTCACTGTATGACAGATGACTACAACTGTATGAGGATATTGCGCAGAGAACATAGTGTATTTCATGACTGAAGGGGGTAAGTCAGGTATGAACAGATGCAGCCATGTCAGATTGGGGTCTGGCTCCCATGGCCTGCTTACCTTTTCTGATGCAGATGAGCTCATGTACTCCACAATTACGTTCGCCACCTGGAAGAACAATGCATGTTTTAATGGTACACACTTGGGACATTAAATGAGGACAGATAAGAAAAAAACAGACAAAACCACACCAAAGACATCCAACAGAGACAGGGACAACACTACACAAAAAAACACACATAAGACACCATAAATCCATTTAATGGATGATAGAAATGAAAAAGTTTAACTATTCATAAAGAGCATAAATTACAGGTTGAGGTCAAATTGGTTATCAACTAAGACTCTGTGGATGGCCATCTTTGCTGAATGCAAATTGATCCCAATATTTGAGCCATATCACTCGACCAAACAAATTAATGTCCAATTCAGATGCACCTAGAGCCTATTTAATGAGGCATGAAATTGTGTTTTCTAATCAGGCATCTGTCCTAGCCACCTCAAAGGCCAAGCAGGCAACTCTATGCAGAATGCAAACAGCTGGTAAACCATCCACCCTACTGCTCACAAGCCATGATCTACACCAGACAGCTCACATATGGAGCTTCAGTAAAAGGTTTTTGTTAATAAAATCCCACCATTATTCACTTTATTTAAAATAAGTAAAGTTGTAGAGTAAAGTGTAATATTTGTTTTTGCAAAACACTTGTCCAGGACATTAATGCAGGATTAGGTTTTAAAGTGATCTCAGCTTTCAAGTTCAAGTATTCATCAGATGGAATTGCAACTGTAAGCAATATCTGAAATCGGTAACGGACACCCCCTAATTAGTGCTGATATATTCCATTATGTATTGGAGAGAGTAAAACTAACCACCCATTGTCCCTTAATGATGAACTGAGACCAACCTTGGAGGCCTCCGAAGACAAGAATCTGAAATGGAAAACAATCTAATCTAGTCTGATGTTTCCATGGTTCTGAATCTGGTTCTGAAGTAACGATCCACCAGAGGCTTCATTATTCATTCATTCAAAAAATGTCCTGATAAACTCAATCACGTGAGTATGGGATTGTGGCAATGATGTGCTCAGCACATCAGGTTTTAGTATTTGGTATTTAAAGACAGAAAACCACACTGTTACCACCATTTTGGCAACACTATGCCAGGTGAGGAGAGCTTCCATGCCAGTGTATCTTTTGACTGAGATCACAGATAGTGATTTTAGATTTGTCTTTATTTGCCCTCTGTCTGCAGGCTAAGGTAAACTAAATTGTAGTTTAAAATAGCCTGGAATTTCAATTTAAATGAAAGCACATTTATTGATTGTGAATGCCATCCAATTATGCTCATGCCTTGTTCAAAGTGTTCCCTGTGCATTTCAAGCATAGTTTGATGCAACAAAAATAAACTAGGAGATACTGAAGACAACAAATAAATAAAAAAAACATAAAAACATCAAGACCTCCCTGAAGTGCATTTATACCAATGTACATATTCAAAGCCATCTGTAAATAACAGAAATCAATACCACAACCAGCAAAGCCCTAATTATTTTGTGCTGTGT
The DNA here is from genome assembly GCA_027481765.1 of Tenualosa thibaudeaui. Classification (NCBI taxonomy): domain Eukaryota; kingdom Metazoa; phylum Chordata; class Actinopteri; order Clupeiformes; family Clupeidae; genus Tenualosa; species Tenualosa thibaudeaui. Next base: position 14,737,744 of record JAIFZK010000013.1, read on the forward strand.
TCTGCAAAACACACAATATTTTTTGCCATTTTTTACAGCCATTTTGCCAGTAATGTGCAATGCCTCTGTTGAATCAGTGTACAAATAGAGAGCCTAATGTTTTACTTTAGCTCAGATCAATGGAACATCTGTGTGTGGGTGGTGGAGCATGAAAGCGCCTGATATTCTCTAGCAGGTGTGCGCTGCTACCATTCACACCACTGTTACAGGCTAATTGTCATTTTGTTAGCAATGGTTAAAAACAGCATCTGAAGGTTACCAGGAAGGTCACAGGATGACTTCAAAAATTAGACAACTTTTACACTGAAAGAGGTTGTGCACTGGCTGAAAATAATACAAACAAACTAAATAAAACTGCTTTATTTTATGCTTTACCCCTACAGATGTATTCTCTCAAGTGCAACAGTCTGTCTCCCTGTGCCCCTTGTTCTTCTCCCTCTCGTCCCCCTTATGGCTGGTGAACAGCTGGCATAGTGCATTGCCCTCATTACCTGTGCTTGTGCTCAGACCCATTCACTCAAATCATCTTAGCCATGGCAACACACAAGATGAACCAAACAATTTCACTAACCAAAGGCTCTCACAGCTCCCACATTGGTCTGGCTAAATAAGATGACCCCCCACCACAAACATACAAACAGAACAAACAAGTGAACAAGTATGTCACATTTTTTTTTCTACTTTTATTTTTAATTCTTTGGTCTGTTTGAGAAATTACATAGAAGAGCCAAAAAGTGTAAACTAAGCCAAGGTGGTGTGTTGTTTTGCTGCCAAACTTGCTGTTCTATCCAGCAGACAGCTACACTTGTATTTTTAGGTTTGTCCCAGATTCAAAGAGGAATCTCCGACTACCTGCTGAGGAAAAGCAGACTGTGATTTTTTAGGAGCCTGGAGCTCTATTAATGTAACACTGTAGAAGAGAGAAAGTGAAAGGTGTGTGAGAGAGAAAAGAAAATGGTGTGTGAAAAAGACAGAAAGAAAATCTTGAAGTTGTGAGTTGTGTCATCCAGTTACCGACATCTTTGTCAAGCAAACAAAGATGACAGCCCATCAGCAGCAGAACTTCAGAGTCTGCGTCAATAATACTGGAAGCTTACCCTTTTCCAAAACTTCTTCTAAACCGTCTAAACCGATCATTTGTTCTTCAAGGATACTACTTTTCTCCTAATGCTGTAAAATTAGTTAATACTTCTGTACTGGTTTTGCCCTTTGACTTTGATATCATTACCACACTGTCATTTTACTAAATTTTCATTATCAGAATTTTATACATTTCCTGACATTAGACCTGTGCAAGCCCCCCTGGATATATTGTCCCTATATTCACTCTAAAATCACAACAAGTTGCTAGAATCCACTGCAAAGTGCTGTTTAGTGCTGTGTTTAATTTACTTTTGCAATTGGGTCAACACATCTCTGAAAATCCCATCTTTTCTGCTTAACAAACTGTGATACACAAGATTACGTCTCCATGACCAGTTAACTGCCGCAGTCTATTGATTGGTTGCCGTGGCTCAGTAATAAGATTGTAATTCAGCACTTTGAAATGGGGAGACAGGAAAGTAATGAATAAACACAAGAGGCAGAGAATGATATTACATGTGCCGAAATGAATATTAGAGTGGATGTGCTTTGGAGTTACACTGTTAAATCAAGCTTAATAAAAGTTATCGACCGTGTGTCGGGACGAGAAAGTGATCCAGACACAGAGACAGGCAAAATGAGAATGTGTGTGTGTGTGTGTAAATGACAGAGAGAGAGAGTGAGTGAGATGATATGTGTGCCAGAGAGAGAAAGAAAGAACAGAGTACAACTCCCATTTTGACAACACACTCTTACCACTTCAAAAATTCCAACACTCCCAATTAGCTCTCTGGGAGGATTGCCTTTGAAGTTTCAAAAAATCAGCAACTTTACCTTGGTGGTTAAAGCTATATATCAAATTACTAATAACGTTTTGAGATATCAGCTGACACCCAAGCTCAGATTGCACCAGAGAATATAAGCTTTGCCATCTAGCTTCATTTTTAACTGACATTACTGTGGAAAAATGTGAAGTCAGACTGATGGAAAACCACAAAAAAAAAACAAAATCATAATAGGAGTGATAAAGTGATAAAGTTCCCCTATGTACAATCTTTAATGAACAATTTCCTTTGGTATCAATGTTCAGAAGGTGAAAATCTAGAACAGTCCTTGTGGGACTCGGCTCAACTATACGCTGGTCTGAGCATTGGGATTGCTGAACTCTCTGGAGGTGCAGTGCAATTCAAGCGACTCACACATTCACTCCCTGAAGACAACATGGGCTTATTTTCCTCAGCTGACAGATTCTTACACCAAACATCCAAAGCACTGTCTCGTCTGTGGCGCCGATATCCGACATACTGTAGGGTTCAGCTACCATGCCTGTAATGACAACATGCCATTCTAGAGCAGTGTGTCCAACGTGTTACCATGGCACAAGCTTGCGAGAGAGATGGCAGAAGTGCCCTTTACTGCTTTCCTATGACTTAAGGGAAAATAGTTTGTGAGGGCTCATTAATCAAACATTGCTAGCTTATTTGCTACCTTACCAGCTGTAAAACCAGAATTGGTTTCAGAGTGACTGTAGCAATGTTGTTCATTTTTCATGCACACTGAACAGCCTATGACACATGTAGTAGAACTACATACACAAGCCTTTGAGAAAATTAATTATAATTGCATCAAATTTAAGTTTAACAAGACCCCTGCCTGCTAACTATGACAGTTTATTTGCATTGTGTTCTATTAAATCTGACAAATAGCTATAGCTACCACTATGGCCTCATTTAGAAGTGGCTTGAGAGTCACTCTGGCTCCAACTCCATACCCTTAAGAGACACTGATAATGATGGATAATGGATTATTTCTCTTTTCCTCTGTGTGTGTGTGTGTGTGTGTGTTTGTGTGTGTGTTATTTAATCTTTGAAATGAGTAAGAATGCAGTGATATCTTTATATCTCCAACAATCCCCTTGTATTTAAAGACCATAAAACAAATAAATAAAACAAGTAATATCTAAACAAAGAATGAAATCTTGTGCAATTTAAACCACAGCACCAGACTTGCCCAAAGTAATACTCATGCCATTCCTTTCCACACTTTTAGTCTGTAAACTCTACCTCGCTTTATGATCCCTGTTCTAGGACAGAAATAATTGCTTTCAGAGTTACCTCTAGCTACCTTAGAAACCAACATTGTCATTTTGACATGCAATCTATACCATGAAAGTGTATCCTGATCTATGGAGACTTGACAGTGTTTAACTTAATCCTTGTCTGGCCGTGCCTTACAAGGGCCTCTCCTAAGGTTAATATTAAATGGAATGGTAGTGAGCGCTATGCTTCTCGCTTTCAAGTGTAACATTTTGATTGTGCAACGCAAATCAATAGCAGCCACCAGCACAGCAAGGCCAACTACACACATCACGCTGACAATCACAATGAACAACTTGTGATTGTCATGGGCATGCTCTCTAAAACTCTGGAAAATCTTAAACATTTCCATCTGTCACAAGTGTGGAACAATCCAGAAAGAACAACGAAGCACTCCTCCGAGGAGCCTAATTCATTATTAAATAGTGCTATTAGTCGACACTTACACCCCCATAACTCCATGCACTACTCATTAATTAATAATACTGGCTGATTTTCGTGATATGGCCCCAGACACTTGTGTATAATGAAGCTCTTCAGAAGTTAAAGAGAAAAAACAGGCATTCTTCTCTCCCTTACAGCCGACAGGACACTAAAACGGCCAACTGAGACAACAATGATGTACTGTTTCTTATCTTGGCTTTGTCTTTTTGATGAGTGGTGTATTAAATCTAAGCTAATTACCAGCTGACGAACGGACACAGTATGTCCGGACATAATCAAATTCAGAGAACCCACGAGAAAAGGGAGGCAGTCATACACATAAAGACAGAAAATAATGACTTCCTTGTTACACTCTTGGACAACAATGACTAAAATGTGAGCCAGGAAAAAAACACCACTTTGGGTTATTACAATACAATTTTACAATTACAAAATACACTATATTATTTTTTTAGTTTAATGTTCACTGGGAGGGGTGAACAGGAACACAATGAGATTAACATATTAGCAAAGACCATTAACACAGACTCTAACTGGACTGGACTTTAAAACATCAGCTGTGACAAATGTGTCCCATATTCTTATTCCCCCTTCTCTCACTCTCCCACCTCAGGTGCAGTGAACTCTACATAGAAGAAATACGCAGATGCAGAGGTATCAGTTTAATTAGAGCTGTGTAGGGTATTAGGAAATGCTAACATTTACTGAAGCTGAACTGTTTGAAGACTAATAGCTCTATAGGTTAGCCAGCTGATGATTTTTCTGGCTAATCAACTGTGGACTAAATCTTCCACTACGATTTTCATGCTTCTGTCTCCTGCAGCTCACCGCCACAGCGACAAATGGCTGACCACCCTGTTTACTGCAGTTGGGTTTCCAAGTGCAACACATGCAGTTTCAGACTCCCCACAGACCTCTGCAACATGGCACACCAATTACCGGCACCTCCTCCTCCTCCTCCACCACCACCTCCTCCCTCTCTCTCTCTCTCTCCCAGCTCTCCCTAACCAGTACACCAACTCCCACCTGAGAGGGCTGTCAAGGAGGCTGTTTTCTAGCCACCTTTCTTTGGAGAGTTGTTCACAGCAGTGGTGGGAGTGCTGGGCGCTTAGTGAGCCACCAACCCCCACACATACACATACATATATACACACACACACACACACACTAAGCTCCATGACAACTTCAGGGTTAGGCACTGTATACACCATTGTGTACAACACCAGATGGATGCATCTTTATATTTCATTAACAAAACATGAGGTACAGGCTTTGCAGGTAATGCAGTTACAGATGACAGCTATGGCTACTCTATGCATGGGTGCACATACAAAAACATACATGAGTGCAGAAACAGAGTCATAACTCATTTGTGTTAAAGAAGTGTGTGTGTGTTGGGGGAGGGGGGTGGGGGTGTGGGGCACTGCATGAGAGGCCATCACAGGCACTCGGCCTGATCTGTTCTTCCTTTCACTTGCTTGGCCTGAGTCTCAGCCCGCACTCTAATCTTCCCAAGGCCACAAAGCCAGCAAATCCTACAGCTCTCGCCCGCTGATGGATATTATTATTCACTTTTCCCTTTCTTCTTGTTTAAACACCCTGACCACGGTGTTCGACAGGATATATATATTTTTTTTTTTTAATGAACAATCTCTGCGTCTGTGTATGCCTGTGTGGTGGGGTAAGACTCCTTCTGTGCTCCTCCTTTGCCCTCCTGTTAACAGATCCTGTAAAGTGCTGACTCCTGAGAGTCACAGGTGCCACTGACCCTCCACCCCATTTCTCTCAGTAGCTATAATCCCTGCTAATACACTACCCTCTGGGCAGGCAACACACGCATGAGGAATGGGCTTGAACACACACACACACACACACTTACAAATACAAACTCTCTACACAAACACAAGAAAATACAAACTCCTTCCATCACTTACACAAATACACACTCACACATATACATTTACATTTAGGCATTTAGCAGACGCTTTTATCCAAAGCGACTTACAAAAGAGGATAACATTCAAGCTACAACACAATGAAAGAACAAACAAGGGGTGCATATTGCTAACATAGAAACTGCACCATTTTAAGTTGAACATATAGACACATCCACATGCAAACACACACACATGCACCCAAAGACCCTTATTCACCCACATGCACAAAACACACACACACAGAGAGACATCAGTTTAAATACATGTTTGTTCACAGGTCCTGCATGATTTATGTGCTCAGCACTAGCCTGCCCATTGGAGGCCATGCCCATATCTCTCTGCACAGCTGCTCTGCACGCTTCACCTCATTTCACTCACCTCATGTGAAGGGTGACGGGGCTGGCCGGGGCCGCCAGCAAGGCCTGTTGGGTCCCAGCAGGCTGAGAGCAGAACTAACAACCACATCATCCCCAGACACAGAACCAGAACCACTACCCTTTGACCTGACCACAATATGGCTGAATCCTCAAGCTCTTGACACACAAAGATTTCACTGGCATGATTCAGCTTCATGATTGGCTACTTCATGCCAGTTAAGTCATTGAGGGTTCAGGGGTGAGGGTTAGTGATGATGTTGGGATTCAAAGTATAGCTTCCCCACCGGGGCCAATGAGTTCTGGCCTTAGCCTTATCAATGAAGGCAGGTAAAGGGATTAAACTGCCGCTTGTCAGAACCACATTATCCGCTAGTTGCCTTCATTTGGATCAAGCTCTAATGCAATCACTTGGAAACATTTACATGGGAGTGAGCGTGAATAATGGCATGCACACTCTCAGGTAGGGTTTTTATAAATGACGACACGGTGGGAGACACAACGCATGGTGCACAACACACTGCCAGTGGGACCAAGTGCACACTTATCAACATAATGGCAAAGCGAGGTATATGAAGAATGGAGGAGTCTTGGTTGCTGTCAGGAAAGGCCCGTGAGCAACAGACTGTTGAAGATAAATATCCTCTTAATGCCACTTCAACAGTCAACAGCAGGCAACATTAATTTAGTTCGAAAACAAAAAGAATCAGAGATGTCTACTGTGAGATCAACTAGGCTCCGGCTTACATACTGCAGAGAGGGTGAAATGGTGACTCAAAGCCCCATCAAGTCCAGACAGCAAAGGGAGGAATTCACACCTCACCAAATCTCAGTCCTGACAGCTCCATCTTTTTTCCAACACTGATTATATCACACATCATTTTCGATGGTGATTATACCACACCTGATGATATTCTTTTAAATTCATATGACAAATCTCTTAGATAATAATTTAAATGTCTGTCATATCTAAACATCAAATACACCCAACATCTCAAAGAGGAACAATCAAAAGCCTGCACTGCCAGTGACTACACAGGGGACTATCTTGTGTTGAATCTGTAACTGTCATATGATACAGGGTCATGGTGGTTTCACAGTGAACTCGATGAACTCAGCCACACCAACTTTTGTCTTTGCGACGTTGTTAAAGTATTTTGTTAGCAGTTATGAGTACTGTGTCTGCCATAAATTCAACTAACTCCTTTAATGAAAAGACCCACATGTAAGACATTTTTTTTTCCTCACAGAACATAGAGCTTTCTAATTATTTGGCCAGACAAGGTCAAAATAGAAAAAAACCCCTCAAAAATCAATAGTGGAAGTCCCAAGTTGAAGGTTCTAGCACATTTCATTTTCTGTTTGGAGAGTGAGCCTGCAACAGGAGAACGCCTATCTGTTAATTAAAAGCACTTGCGGAAATGAGAGGCAACCAGAAAATACTTTGAAACATAGCAGCATTTTTTTTCTTATTACTTTTTCACTTCGAGGACATCATTGCTATGACACATCCCTAAATTAGGTCCCTTTCGAGACGCATTTCCATAAGGCATGTCTGAATGAAAGCAGCCCACCTGAGTCCATCAGAGAACAACAGCTGCCTGACGGCCTGATTCTTCACTCTCATTCAGAAAGCAAGGCCCCATTCTCTGTTGCCAGAATCCTAAATATTACAGCTTCATCGCCACCAGGCCCATGATAAAATATGGCAGAGGCTGTTGGCACCGCTGCTTTTTAGAGTATGCCACACTGAAAGATGAGCCCGGCTACAGAAAAGCCAATAAATAAGGCATGCTGTTTCATGTTGTCAGTGCATGCTATATGCCTGCAGGGAGTGCTTGGTGCAGTAAAGGGGCTGTGTTTTTGGATAGGAACAAAACTTTTGGAACGGATGGCTATTGCTCGCCTCCATCTGTCCAATGTGAATGTTGCTGTCTAACACTCTTGTGTAAAAATCAAATCCTTCAAACTTGTCTCCATAAATGTTTACAGTTATTCTGTGAAAACTACAAGCATTATTTTTGTAAAGATAACTTTCTCTAATGGTACAGTCTTTGTGGACATTCTCGTATTAGGTTACAATGTTAGGATGGTAGAAGTAATGATTATTTGAGGGAGATTATTTGGTGCCAGTTTGAAACAAAAACCTTGTTGGATCACTGCTTTTTGCAAACCAAGATGGTTAAACAAGAACAGTGTGGATATTCAGACCAGTACAATGAAAAAAGAAGCATGATTTATACCAAAAAGACAAGCAATTCATTTTCCGTGCATTTCCAATATACAGCCATCGTGATGTGTCTAAACATTTTTAATAGTGGGTTGGGTCACGGTCAACCACTATTCTAAAAACCCAGTGGCTATGTACTATGAAATGTCTCAAACTGTACTATGGATAATAATATTAGCTCCCAGTTCCAGAATATGTCACCCCAGCACACCTGCCAGTAAAGCATATTTTGCAATTATGGTGCACAAATTAGTCAAAAAAATGTATTAACTGCAAACACATTTACTTGGAATATCTTGCAAGGGCATGAATGCAAGAAAACTACAAAATGAAGTTAACTACAAAAAAGCATTACTGCTGTTAGACAACAAAGGTCCTCTAGTGAAAGAATAATTCATCAAAGATGTATCAACAAAAAAGGACAATTGCACCTAACAATGCTTACATTTTCCAGTCTATGGGACTCTGTTCCAACATATATCTGTCTTGCATGGCTGAGGAATTGAGTTGCATCTCCTTAAAGCACACAGTGTGATTAATATTTCATCAAGCCTTGTGTGTTAGGCATGGGAGGCAAATGGAATTCATGGTTAACCTGGGTGGAGAACTTTGCTGTTTTCCTGTTGGAGTGTCATGACTTATTCAGCAGTCTCTGGCACATGCCCATTGCATCATAGAGCCACATCCTAGTGCAGTAGTTCTTTTGCATATACCCTGTGCCTTGCATGCGATTGCAACTGTTACCAAAAAAGCGCAATATACAATATATGGGATCCATTAAAGCTGTTAGATAATTTTATTATTATGCCCCTTCCCCTCTTCCCCCTAATCAGCCTCTCAATAATGGCATGAATTGATTCAGCCCATCTAAATGAAGTCACAATATGCGTTTGACTTGTTGATGAATTCATTCATCTGTTTGTTTTAAAACAATAAGGGACAACGTTGAGCTAAATTGTAAATGCTTAGTTTTAGGCTATAGATTTTTAGACTAACAATTTTGCAATTTTGTTGTAGGTAGGAGGATAAGGGAGACAAGTGGAGAGTGAATTTGCAGAACACAACAAATGAATGCAAGGTTGTCAATCTAAAAATATATATATTATTAAAAACTCACCACATGCGTAGGTAGTGGTTCAGCTGCTCAGCTAGAGTGCACATTTCAAAGCCAGTGCTAGTCATGATGACTTGGAGCAATACTCTTCATTGGCAGGGGGGCAGAGAATACTAACATCTATTGTTTAAATGCAGAGTACAAAATGTCTCCTTTAGATATTGAGCAACGACGCCGTTAACCCCACTATGTTAGCCTACGCCTAAGACTAAAGACTAAATTAGGCTATGTAAAGCTATTTTCATACGAATACAGTTGGTGTACGAAATTAGAGCATTGTCTATACAACCTGTTTGAATGTTATTAACAACCCTACGACGCGCTTGGTCTGTTATTAGCCTAATGTAAAACTGATTCTGACACTGATTTGTGGTTTGTTACTACTACTACTACTTTCGCATACTAGCCATGCAGAGAAGAGAAGACATATTCTAAAACAGTATGTAAAAACCTGCTATATTAGGAAACATACATTTACGTAGCCTACACGATCAACATCAGGTGTAGAAAGAGACAACATGAGAGAGAGATGTTGATAGTAATGACAAAGAATGTTGATTCCACGCGACCCATGTGCAGAAGTTAACAGGGTAAAACCCTCATAGAAGAAGAGATGATCATTCAGTGAGTTTTCACTTACAACCATGAAACCAGTCACTGAATTTACATGTAACGTGAACTGATGGCAAATTTAAAAAAAATCTATAAATGAAAAGGCTGGAGGACGCTAACGAGACGGTTCTAACAGAAACGTCAATGGAATTTAGGGAGCTGTCCTTTCAGTACCACATGAAGCCTATGGACCACAAGCACGGCAAGTCAACAGCTTTCCAACTGTGCAGACTCGGGATTACTCTGTAACGTCCGCCTTGAATCTCAGCAAAATTACAATCGCATCAAACTTTAAAAAATGCAACTAAGGCAGTCCGACAGTAACAACAGCATTTAAACCCCTTAACAAACATTTCTGACTTCCAGCAGATGAAGTGAAATGGTTATTAACAAAAAAAGAACTTATACATAGGAACAGGAGACCGTTATTGGCCTACTTACCATCAATCGCCATGATGTTCTGCTTGGACTCAACCAAAGCAAGTGTTTAAAACGGGGAGGGACGGGATGTTGGGATGGCTGAGTGGAGCAGAGGGCACGTTAGTGTGGTATATTCTAGTGAGCTGTTATGCAACACCTCGCTTACCTTACCTCCTGCGACGAATTTACAGTGTGTACACATCAACCAAAATGTCTTCCTAGTCTTTCGGCTAGATCTCTGATGCCTCAAGCACGAATTACGGCACACTACACCTACACTCTTATAACATGGTTTATGCCCCTCGTTGCTTCATTCACATATGGAATCCTTTTTAGAAGCTTTTTATTCAGCAAGTATTCTGCGTTATTAAATGATCTCTATTTTCTGTTATGATGACCGTGAGAAAAGGACTCTTAATGTCCATTAAGATTAGAATATTATAATATGTTAATCTCACAGTAGGCTACAGCTAAAACTTTGATGCCTCTCTTCACTTAATCCTTAAAATATTTACAAAGCAAAAACAAAATGCGCCGTATTTGCCACTTAGGTTTTAACATACTGTAGAGGAAAATACTGAATGGAAAATGCCAACAACACATTTTAAATTATGTGATTGCCTACTCTGAGTAGGCAATTCATCAAGCTTATTTTCATTTTTCCAACCAGAGTATTGATGATAATTGCAGGAAATGAAGACAAATGAAGGCAAGGAAATGCATCATGGAAATTAGACCCAAAAACATTTTCACAAATTGAAAGCTTCTGTGCTCTGGCCTGGATGATGAGTGTGCTTATTGAGACTTCCTTTCCTCTCCTTCTCTGAAACACCATTAAGTGGTTTTCGTTGTGCAACAGCAGCAACACTACCAGACTTGAGTGAGTATTACAGAAAGCAGAAAGCTTTCACAGAATCTATATATGACATGATGATTAAGAATGTCAAAGCAAAAGATGGATCAATCAAAATTAGCATTCACTCCAGTTACATAATACACAAATGTGACTAAAAATCTGGTAGACATGTCTGCACTAACTTGATGGCAGATCATAAGTGCATAAGATACTCAGCAATGAGGGCATAATAGAACAACATTTAAATTGTAGTCTTGCTGTAGCTGCAGTTATCACCCCCTTCTTTTCCACACTCTGGTAGTCAAAAGGTTTAAATTTCTCAGCGTCACCATGGGTACACCCACTGTTACAGTAGCAGAAATTTCTTGAGCAAATTACATCATTCCATTTTCTGTTATTATGGCAAAGGTGAGTTACACAGATTTCTATTTGTGGTGATCATGTTAGGTTGCTGGCCATACTTGTTTTAACTAACACATTTGTTCTGGTATCTAGACTAAATCAGTGTGGTAGTCTGAAAAAAAAAGTTTGTGTTTTTCCTCTGTGACAGGTAGTAAATGCAGATAAAATGGTGGAAATGGTACTGGAAATACCCCTGCACTAGTGATGGACACTAGGGTTATACATCTTACCTTTCACTTTGCAATGGTTCCTAAGAGGAGTTCATAGCAAAATGGAGACTGGTCAAATTAGTGGAGTCTATGAAGGAATATTACAGTAAGATTAATTTATGGTCTAAATCTCATGAGACATGCTTACATTTAAACCTACCAAGAGAAGTGAATAGACCAAGTGCCTAGACAGCTGGAGAGCACAGAATGATCCCCCTCGCAGCTGTAAGACTTGTCCCAGAAGTATTTAAGAGAGCAGTCCCCATATATTCTCAGTATAATGAGGTCTGTGTTGTAGGCTGTTATGGTACAGTCTTTCCTCTCTGCCTCTTCCCTCCCTCTCTGTCTCGCCATTGTTTTGTGTTTGAGTTATTTTTGGCTTGGCATACTGAGAGTCCCATCCCTTATGGTTCACCAAGCTTCTTGCTGTTGTCATAGTGATGCTCTGCGTCTCTTTTTAACCCTCTGAAACAAAGCAACATGAGCATCCGATTCTCTATTTGTGTGTGTGTGTAATGTAGGCATTCTCGCCATCTACAAACAGGAAGGCTATCCCTCATTATTCTGCTTTAGTGATGCTCATCAATACACTCACATCAACAAATAGGTCACTTCCTCCGATAATTACATGCACACAATAGCTTTGTTTGTATGAGCAATAGGGATTTAAGCACGTAATTCGTGCTTGAGACCTGTCAGTGCCAGGCCCTTAGAATCATCCTAAGCCCCATGGCGGTGCCCCTGGGTATGGACAGCATGAAACTCAAGTTGGCCAATGCCAAGATGACCCAGGTGGAAGAGCGGCTGGCAGAGACAGCTCTGGGCCCCCATGACTGCTGCCATTCTCATGTCAAGAAGAAGTGCCTCTGAGGACAAGGGACCAATCACGACTCAGCACCCGAGAACGGAATCAGCAGTCTTGTCAGGTCTGGTGATTTATGTGGTCATCACAGCAGATGGTCTGTCGAGGAAGGTCATATTACTCCACCATCCGTGGGCAAAAATCTCTGGTATCACCTCACTGGACCCCAGTGATCATAACAGGATAACTAGCAGTGACCAAGGATGCAAGCCAGATGCAAACCAAACTAGTGGTGCAAAGGTTGGAATGAGTCCGTTTCGTTTAGAACCAGTTTAGTTTAATCTTTGGAGGAGAGCGGCTGACAGATGCTTGGCTTTTGCAATCTCCCAGCAACCCGCTTCTTTTTCTTCCCCCAAGCAACCGCCTGACTCTCGACACCACTCCAGATCAGCCCTCTTCCACAGACACGTGGGCCACCGAGGCGGTGTTGCCACGGTAACAGGCTTCCCACTCACGGGTAAACTAACGCGGCAGATGTGGCAGAGCATAACAAAGACCAGGCGGAGGTCCTAAATGGATGGAGGAGAGTGAGGTCACCTTCATTGACCAGTGAGCTCTGAGGACTCGCAGACAGGCATGCACAAGCCTCATTAACGCATCTGCCCGCCTGCTTGCTCTACCTTGCCTTGGACACACGGGCACGTAAATCTTGTTTGTCATGAATCACTTTGAATAATGGAATTTTTGACTGGCCAAGGTATATGGTTTGTCGTCCCAGTTGTGACGACAACTGGGAGCGAAACTGTACTAGTCACAGAGATGTCATGGCGGTGCCTTCATGCAAACAAAATTGGCCATGGACACACAATGCTGCCTCATTCTCCCAAGCACAAAGCATCCTCCAGTGCCTGGTGAATACACTGTACACACTCTGACGCCTCCCTATGCTTCATCTCAAACAGATCTTAACAAATGGCTCACCCAACCTGGTTTAAAGTTTAATGGGTAGCATTCAAGTGGGCCAAGAGCGCAGGCTCTGCTGCGGTACTTTATCATACTACAATACAGATAGGTTAGGGCTATTTACAGCATGCTGACTGATGCAGCAAATGTAGAGCCAACAAATAGAGTAAAATCCTCTCACCCTTGTCCAGTATATGGCCTGCTTGTCCTGCTACTTTTTCCAGTACATGTGTATGTATGTATGTATGTATGTATGCGTGAATGTGTGGAGGGTTGTGTGTGATTCAATATCCTCCAATGAATGCCCATTTTCAAAAGAGATACTGGCAGAGCAGTGAACTGGGATGGAGTTGGGAAAGAATTTGCCTCGATGAGGCAGCCTGGCCCCATGCCAAACCACACAAATGCCCAGCTATATTCATTATTCACAACGGCAGTGTGTCTAAGCGACAGCTACTTCATCTCCCAGCTGACAAGTGAGAAACAGAGAGTGAGTGATGGATGGAGTGAGGAGAAAGGAAGCTAGAGGAGGAGAGATGAATGACAAGAAAACAAAAGTATAAAGTGGAACAAGTTTGGAGCGTTCGGAGTATATCTTGCACTCCACACGCCACACTTGCATCAATCACAAAGGGGTTTCTTTAACTACAGTTGGGAACAGACATATTAGAATGGTGCAGAAACGATAAGAACCCGAAACAAGAACCAGCCATTACATTTAGGACTTGATACCCATTTTATCATTGCAAAGACGGGTAAAAAAAAACAACTAAGTTATAGCTGCTCTTGACTGTTTTGTAATACTTTTTTAATGTTGTTAAGTGCATATGTCTATGGCCAGTAGTTTAGTTCTTAAGTGCATGAAATTAGTTAGACATTTATATTAGAGTACATAAATATTCACATTTAGTTCAGGTAAGGTTAAAAATATAGACTACTGTGATCAAGATAAGCATATTTCTTATAATTTTATAATTTTGGAATCTACAACAACAACAACCGGGCCAACATTCAAACCAATTCTGGCCAAACCGACTTTAAAACAAAGCATGTATTGTAAGGGTGTACCCTAAATGTAAGGGTTTATTTTGGTTTAATGTTCATCTGAACACACAGCTCCTCAGTCGCCATATCTCACTGGTACACTGGCCTACATGAACTGTGGAGAGGACACACTGCTGGGTTAAATGTCAGCCGCTCTTCCGACCTCCAGCTGCGCTCGGTCGGCTCCTGCATGTGACAGGGCCGTTGACATTATTACACAACCTCACAACACCCCAGGCCACTAGCGGATGGGTGGTCAGAGAGGATTTTTTTTTTCCATGAAGGGTCAGCAAGTTCTAATACATGGAAATAGGCCAGAGTGAGGCTGGTAAAGGGTGGTGTTGACAATATCAGTATGTGTTTTTGAAGGTTTGATTTCTGTGGATTGTACACTGCCAAAGCCTTGGGTGGACAGAACAAGGGCCAAGCTCTGGGTGTGACCCCCCACAAACGCGATCGCCTATTCTGAGCCCCGACCTGATACTGCCCATCCTTGCTGCCAGCAGTCGATTTTATCACGAGTCTGTCCATAGTGGAATGAATGGACGAGCAGCTAATTACATAACATTAAAGAACCCAGATACATCCATTGGTTTACACACAAACAAATGCTTTAGGGACCACTGACCGATGTATAGCTCAATTTGCAATTACAAGAGCTGCTAAATGAAGTTACAAGACACACATATGGACATGTGACAACACGGCAGCCCTATGGTGTAACTCTTCCTTTCTCTCTACTGACTCAGTCATTCATTCTGCAAGCGTACGACTTTGATATTTCATGGAGCTTGTAGGTGACCTCTCCCATGTCATTGAGGTGAGGGAATAAAAGTGAGCTACCAGTAAAAAGAAAGAGAGACATCAATGCTCTTAGTAGGGGGTGATCAAGGAGTCAACGCTGAGGGACTGATGTCTGGCCGGCAGAGACGAGGGAGGAGGTCAAGCTGAAGCTTTTAAGATGTCACTAGAAGGATCCAGAGAGAAGTAGCGTCACAGAGCTGGAAAAGGTGACTCCTGGTGCTACGTCTGTGGGTGGACGAGTCTGAAACTGTCGGATGATGTGGTGATTCTAACAGGGCTGGCTGGCACTGACATCAATTACAGCTGCTGTTTCTGTAGCAGCCAGTGTAAAACCACTGCACTATACTAAATCATTAAAACACCTTCCCATTTGTTTTTTTGGTTTCCCACTCACTCTGGCCACTAGGTATTCCCACATGAAGATGATGATTGACAGTGGCTGAGAAATTTGTCAATACAAAGACCAGCCCCTGGTTCCAACGGCCCAGCCCACCCATCACCCTGCAGGAGCCTTATGAAGACGGATGCTGCCTGGTGATAACTGCCTGGGCAAGAGGGAGGGAGGGGGACTGCACTTTCACGCCTCCTCTGGAGATTAGCATGGTAGTTTGGAAAAGGGTACGCATGTCGATATGTCATAGGGCCTCCTTTCAGCATTAGGCAGAGAGGAGTGGATGGGGGATTTATAGGTGATGCATTTAATGATGCACTGCACACTAAGAGATGTGATGTCAGCTTTTGCCTGGAAAAGAATTATAGTGTAAAATAGTATAAAGCCACAGGAAACTGCATTAATACGCATTAGATTCGATTTTGAAGCCAATACTGTATGGGGTCCCTACAAAATACACTGGTGATCTTCATTGGTAATATCAACACTATTTAATATATACATTATAGACAAAGTGTGAAATGCCATTACAAATGTAATAGTATATGAAGGGTATAGATTGCCTTCATCTCGACAATATGGAGAGTTGATTTTATGACGGAAGCGTTCTAATGGAAAACATGAGCTGCGTCATAAGTGAAAATATTCACAAACTTATTTGTATCAAAACAGGAGCCAAATCACATCCTCTTCAAAAGTCACAGCAGATGCACTTCCTGGCAGTGATCGACACAACCAACATCCTGACCCTTTAACTTCGAAGGCACCATCTGCATTCCTATCTCCACGCGCGTGCGCGCACACTCTCACACACACACACACAGGGTCGTCAGCTTCCAGAGGAGGTGTGATCGAATAGACCGACTTTCTCTGCAGGCTTTTCAATTTCACAGAGAATCACACAATCCGACTTATATAACATATATACTTATAAACTCTCCAATTTTTGTTCCATTAGGGCCTGAATTAAAAAAACAGCTGTTTGCTTGCTGAGGCAGTGCAGACTTTAAACCTCATCTGTATCAGGTCTGCTGGGTGGAAAGACTGTAATGCTTTCGGGATGCCTACCCCAGTCCAAACCTAATGTTCTCTGTATGTCTCTCTCTCTGTCTCTCACGAGGTCTTGTCCTCCCCGGTGATGAAGAGGTGGACAGGCTTTTTAGACTGAAGCATCTGGGCCGCTCTCTCGGCTCCGGCGATGGCCGCCAGCTTGTGGGCATCGTAGCGCGAGTAGAGGGCCGAGCAGGTCCAGCTCGCAGAGTCCACAGCATCAGATCCTGCCTGCAGCATGTTGCACACCTCACTGTAGAAGTGGGGATACGTGGGCAGCCCGTAGAAGATGAGGTGTCGAATCCCTTTTATTGTGTATCTACACACAGGAATAGTAACTGGATTACCTTGCTGTCAAAATATGGCCTACAATTCTGTTATTAACTTTCATTACATTTATCCAGCTGCCACATATGACACATGACTTCTGTCAGCCCGTCACTTTTGCAGACAAAACCCTTTCTGAGAATACAAAGAAACAACCTGTCTATTTTAGGCAGCTTGACAGCACATGTAAGCCATGGCTAGTAATCTAATTAGGACAAATCCACAAATCCTGTCAGAGAATCTGAAATGTGACAGAAATCAGCACAGCCTGTGCTCATCACAGGCAGAGTGAATCGCTTTTCCAGAAACATGTTCATTAGTGGGCAGCCGTGGCATGTCTCAAAATACATTCTGTTGTTAGAGTTAATTTACGCATTTTCATTCCATACAAAAACATAAAAACTTCTTACAGAAACAAGTGAACTAGCTTGCTAATATCTTAAGCACCTGCAAAACATAGCTACTGGGGCAGATGCGAAAAAATTTTTGCAGAGCAGTGCTGGAAATGTGCTGGAATTCTGGCTAACAATTTATGTGTTCACAGCCTCACCTTTTGTAGAAGTGAAACCGCTCACTGAAGAGGAGGAACTGGATGTTGCCTTTCTGGAAGTAGTGGCGTGCCCGGGACACTTCGGAGCGCTGTGAGTACTCAGAGATACTTGTGAAGTTCACCTCTTCCTTCTTCAGGTAGTTGCGTAGGCGCACAAAGTCAAAGTACGAGGGCACGTAAATAAAGGTGTGTGACATCACCGAGTCTCTGTACTGGGGCAACACTTTTTCCACAAAAAACTGAAACCTGTACAATGAAAGCAGTTAGTTTAATGGTAGCACTGGAACAATGTTAATTTACTGCTCTGTTTATTTTTATATAACTTATTGTGACTATATTTAAGGAGGCCCTATGCAACTATTTTAGCCTAATTTACCTTAATTAAGCAGGGTTAAAAGTCATTGTGGTGGTGGTTCTGTAATACTTGGGGGTCTGTTGGGGTCTAATATGGGTTGATTGGTGGCTGTTTTGACTCTCGTTAGTGCATCTGGGCGAGATATGGAAAATGCAAGGTTCGGCCAGTGGGCCATGGCCAAACCTCTATGGAGCCTCAGGTCTCATGAAGTAACGAATTGTTGTTCAGCATTATACACAAACACGCACCGGCTAGCTATAAACACAACATAGCGACAGGGAGCTCTGTAGAGAAAAATGCGAGCCAAACCGAGAAAACAGCAAAGAAATGGCCAATCCTGCATAGGGAGGTTTTAATCTAGAAACTCTCACAAACTACACCAGCAACAGCTGCTTTGAGAAAACAGCCAATCACAAAACTACTATGATCAGCAGCGCCCTCTTGTGTTTGTAATGTGACATTGTGAATATCCCAGTAAACGCACCTTGCATCCTGGTCCATGAAGCTGTCAGCATTGAACAACTGGAAAACATGTGGCAACTGCACAAGCACCTGGCAGACTGAGCCCGTTTTGGGCAGGTTTTTGGTTGCAACCTTACCAAACACAAAGACAAACAAGTTTAATGAAGCGCATCATTAAAAACTCATTCATTTTCAATGGAAAAACAAACAACATCCAATATTAACAGCACTCGATCCTGGTGAAAGGTTTGTTGACATTTCCCCTCAGAAGACAATCACACACCTTGGCCATCCAGGGTCCTGAGGCAATACTGTTAATTGGCTGAAATACACTGTGGCTCAGATGGAACCACTTTATTGGCCACTTATGTAGGAGTTGTTTTGGGCACACAGAATAAGCCTCTGTGGGCTGCCTCACCTGTCCTCTGTAGTTGAAGCTGTATTTGGTCAGAATGTTGTTTATCTGAGGCTCCTGGATTGAGCTGAACACTAGGGTCTGTCGGTAGTGCTTGGCCCAGCCGTTCAGGTTCCACGTGCGCACCCTGGAGAAGTCAACTCCATGGGAGTCCAGCGGCTGCAGGTTTAAGTGCTTCATTGCATGCTAAGGGATAAACAGGGCTTTGATCACACCCAGCCTTTTGACATGATCCAGTTCTTTAAACTCAACTGTGACTGCAAAAATGCTAAAGCGCTGATTATGAGCAATACGTTATCACTGACTGTAGAAGGACTTTCATGCACATACTTAAATACTGGCCTTTAGATTAAGTATATTAAAAGGTCCCTTAAATAATAGCTGAATGTGCCAGCCATGTTGAAATACATTTCATGACATGCTGCACAAATATGTTCAACAGACTTACAGGCATTTTAAAATAGTTTGCATTAATGAAAGGCCAACTATGAAAGCATCAGTTTTTTTTCCCCTCCTTATAGATAAGTCATTATAGCTACAATACAAACATCACGAGTTTGCTTGCACATAGTGTTCCATGCAGTGTCAGAGGCATCCCCAAGAGGGCGTTTTGGCACAGTAGATGACATACCAGCACATGTTCCCAGTTTTGCATGAGCAGAACGTCTGCATTGTCCAGCACCAGCACCTCAATAGAGGACATGAAGTCAAAGTCACGCTTCTTCTCCCCCTCCACCCCTAGCAGTGTGCGCAGGCCAAGGGGTGAGGCAATGATGATGTCCGATGAGTAGAAGGGCGAATACAGACGTATGCTGCGCTTCAGGATAGACACACCTAAAGGATCACAACACATAACAGTCAGACCACTTCCAAACATAGTCAAATACATAACAGGGACTACAGGTTAAAAAAACACACCATATTACTTTTTTGACCCTGTACATAAAGAAGTGGAAGTGTAAAAACTAAATATAATATATAAAATATATTAGTATATATAAATATAAATGCTGATGTACCTATCCTGAAATGGTCATCTACATTCCCTGAGAAGATGGCATGGTAGTCATCTGGTCTGATGAGGTTAGACGGCCTGTCCTCAGGATCTTCGCCAAACTCGTCCCTAAACCTCTTCTTGTTGCTCACATCCATTTTCTTCTCTTTGGGCTCCAGGAGGTGAATAAAAGTCTGGACAAGCTGCAAGGCACCATCTCGGAAAGGTACCATGATCAGCACCTGTCAAATCAAGAGCAACATCAATTCATGGGAGCCCAAGAGTGAGAAGATGCCTAGTCCAAGTCATTTCACTCCGTTTAAATTTATCTTAACAACTACATGAAATTGCACAGGCATTTTGTCAGACATCCATTATATTCTATGTATGACCTTAATTTTTTTCCAACCCCAGATATTCCCATATTCCATCCCGCATTTTCCAAAATTCAACTGAAGTGATAAGACAGTTACCTTTGGTCTGGTAAGGCCTTGGTCTCTGGCCTCATCCTCTCCAATCTTGCTCTCTTTGAGCTGGGCATTATGGCAGAGCACATTGGTGTTGGCCTTCAGTACATGGTTGAGGACATGCAGGCAGTAGGCGCTCCTTACTTCCTTAACCTCAGTCAGAGGTGAGCACTCAGGGACATAGACGTCCCTGTAGGTGCCCATGAGAGCCAAGAGCTCCTTCTGCAGGTCACTTAGCTCCTGATGTGGGGCACCCTTCGGTTGAAAGGCCTGGTTCAGGGAGGCCCAGTTAGCCTGCAGGGCCTTGTGGAGAGGGGGCATGCCAATGCTGGATGCTTGCCCTGGGCCTGAAAACCTCTCCAGGAAAGAAGTGCAGAGCAGGTTGCCCAGTCTAGGCCACTGTGTATAGAGTAAAATGATATATTTATGTATTGAAAATCAAAACATTTTTATGAGCCCTAAAGTCAACATCCAGACTATTACAGCACTGTGTGACATCTAAGTGGGACATTCTTCTCACAGGCTGGTGGAGTAGTTAAGTTGAGCTGGCTTTCTTGTTCTTGTCTAATAAGAACAGCTTAAACACCTTCTTGTGAAAACACACAATGGAATGGATAGTCTTCTTCTTGAGTTAAAAACCATTCTCTAAAACACCATGAATCTATGGCAATGTCATGTGATTCCATTTCAATCTTCTCAGACTTCTCAAGAGGTTGAGACTTACCTTGATCTGGGTCTTAGTTCTCTTGCCATCTGCTATTAGCTTCACCTCCTCTTCACTAAGTTCTGCATCCATGTGATGAAAGAAAGAGTCTGGCAGGAAACGATCAAGTCCAAATCAAAACCACACACAACACATTCATTACACATCAGTGTACGAGTCAGATATGACTCGTATTTTATTTGGATGATCTGGTAACGGTTACCAACAAATTTTGTGCTTAGACAGTGCTTTAAAGCAACACCAAAGAAGTTTGTACACCTTAAAATAATGGTTCCAAAATCATTTTGATAGTGCATCAACTCTGAACAGGACGAAAGGGACTTATGCCAAACACGTTGCGGCCCTCTAGCCCCTAGAACAGTGCTGAGTAACTTTGCTTGCTCAGGTAGGAAATTTGTAGTTCATAAAATCACTTGAGCAAGCACCCATAGGGACATTCCTGGCAGCTAAAAATGATGCTACCTGTGTTTGCAAAGGATACCTACCCAAACCACACACACCTTCTAGCCTAAAAACACATTTATGACATTGCTAACGGGCAATTATGCTTTCATTCTATGGGTTGACCCCTAGAGCAAAACTCACGGCAAAAGTTCCTTGGTATTGCTTACGTTTAAAAGCAGCATAATAGATGCTGCACTGTTTGCAGGTTACTTTATTGTAACAGTAAGAGAAAGCCTCTTTATAATCGGGTAGTTCTCCATTCTCTGAGAATACTGTATAAAAGAATACAGTCTTCACATGAAGCCCTGGCTCTGTAAACTGAAGTCAAGTGGGGGCAAACAACAACAAAATACTGTTGGGAAGTGCTGAAGGGGGCAATAATCTTGCACGTTGTGCACGTAGTGTACTTACTGTGGATTTTAACTGTAATACAATTCAAGTTGTTTTGCTGAGAAATATAAATATGAACATACATTAGGTCTTTCAGCATCCCTTGCCCCATCTGTGTAATGAACATACTATATTTATACAAAATATAAAGTGTCAGTCATCACTCACCTTTCTCCCCTTGAGTAGTGGGCTCATCTGCTCTATCTGGATCTCCTTCAGCTGGGATGTTGGTCTCCAGACAGAACTGAGACTCATGCTTCTTGTCTGTGAATTCCTCTCCTGTCTGTCCTGCCTCAGGGTCATCTTCACCATCTAACACTTCACTAGCTTTCACTACTGTTTCATCTTCATCAAGACAAGGACCAGTATCCTTTTCCACCTCTTCCTCTGCTTCTTCCTCCTCCTCTTCAGTATCGTCTAGTTCAGATTCAAGTTCACCATCTGCAAGAGGTCATCAGTAAATGAATACGAGTAAATGAATAGTTGTGTGAGTTGTGTGTCTAATATATGACAATTAAAGTCGTAGGGTTTACCTTCTTCAACTAATTCTTCGTCCTCTTCTTCATCGCTCTCGTCCTCCTCGCTGTCATCCTCCGGCTGCTTCAACGTGCCCAGAAGTTGCTGATAGGCTGATGGCTGCTCCTCCAGCTCGAAGTCATCATCGCTATCAGCATTCTTCCGCTCTGGACTTTCACGCTGAATGTAAAGTGTAACGTAAACAGAGAAATATAGTGACGTTCCCTTGCCACTTTCAACTTGCCAACATCTACATAAAGATGTCTTAGGTAGCAACTAATCTGCAAGTTATGGGTACTTCCAGTTGAGGAACGATAAAACCAGCTAAAACATGGATCATTACTCACCAGATGAACAATCTGTGTCCTCTCAGTCTTATCACTAACACTAAGAAAATTAAAGAGAAAAACCATTATCAGCTGATGTAACTATGATGTCAAGTAAACACAAAGTAAAGCTTGCTTGCTAGCTGCATAACTCGTTTGTAATCTAGCCTACACCAGCGCAACGGAAGGCAACATCTTCCTGAAACCTTGCCAATAATGTTCTGTAACTTACTTGTCGTGGAAGGGATGCTCTTCGCCAAACTCCTTCAAGTGTTTCTTTTGCTTCTTTGATAACTTGCTAACAGCGTCGTTTTGTTTTCTCTGTCTCTTCCCCATGGTGACACGCTTACCCAGTCAACACACGTGTTACAATTACTTCTCTGGTGTTTCTGAAATCAAATTCTAGACATAAGCACGTACTGCCACCTACTAGATGGGAGTGTGCATGACACATAAGTCAGAGCACCCCCACCCCCGGCGCTCGCAATTCGTAAGAACCTGTCTCTCACACTCTCTAATTAGTGTTTGACAAGTGTTTGAGGTATTTGAAAAGACAACACACATTTTGTATCTGAAAAAAAGTGAGCAAGTGAAATGGATTGATAGGTTCGAGAAATACAAAGCTACAAATTTATTCATGATATCCCAATTCAAAACTCAACTGCTGATCATTTGGAACTCTTTGCCCTTACAGGCTAGGCACAGCTTTTTTTTTCTTTTTGATTAGCCTCCCTCACAAATTGAACATTTAATTATCCCTACAGCGCTCTGTCATGATAATGGATCAGATGGTGCCTTTCAGACTTGGGTGTGCCTACATGTTCAGTTGGGTGTGGGTCATGCAAAACAAAAAAACAAAAAGGAAAAACATACCTGGTTTATTTCAAACCAACTTTCCTCCAATTTTGATCTGGCCAAATGGAGCCGGTTTGATCATTGAAAATGGTTCCATTACAATAATTTAGAACATCTGCACATATATATATATATATATATATAGTCCATTTTAAAGTTAAGAATTTCTTTCTTTTCTTGTCGCACCAAATAACTGATTTCAGTTCCTCCCACTACCATTACCATATGCTGGCCTGATCAAATGCCTAAGATTTTGAAAACATATGCCCTGCTTGTGATTAAAATGGCTATTAATATCTTGGGGGCAGCCATCCAGGGAAAACAAGTAAAGCTGAAATAAATGAACCACACACTTAACTGCCTAAAGGTGATTCATAAACACTCAAAAGGTTAGGAAAACATGGTGCAGTGCCAGGTCGATGAGGGAGTGAGTGAACAAGCCCTCCACACTCTCCTCTCCTCCGCCTGTCAAAGGGGTGAGAGGGGTGGGCAGTGATGGTGGTGATGGGGGAGCCTTTCTCCATCAGGGGGCGCTGAGTGAATCATTAGATGTCCGTCCACTGCAGGCGGACCAGCAGGGTACAGGCGTGTCCACAAAGGTCCATGGTTAGGCAGCATTCCACTTCTTGACGGTCCATTTGGAACCACTGATATATCAGAGGTCACTGAAAGCCCTGTATGTATGATATTAAAGCCCTGGTGGACTGTATGTGGACGGCTCTGCCAGAGTGTTCTGCTCTTGTGTTACAGGCCACTATGACACATTGTAGCAAAGAGGCGCTAAAAGCCCATGAAAAAGAGGCGTTTCACTCGGAGTGAGACATTCCATTATTTGCACATGTTCTGGCACCCTGAGAACTGCAAAAGAATCTCAGTACATTATTTGGATCCTTCTTTGCATGCAAATATTTTTCCACTGCATGCAGAATCTGTCATTTCATCACTGTAAAAAAAAAAAAAAACACACACAATCATTTATAGTGACCTCTGACAGCTGGGAAGCATGTGTAGAGAAAGATTTACTTGAAGTGCCTTCCAACTTATTAAAAAATAGTGAAGACGAAGCAACCCCAGTTTGTGAAAAAGAACATGTTTACAGGGTACTTGTTAAATTGCCCACATCAGAATCAAAGTAGCTATAAATTTTAATTGGGAGCGGTGTATGCAGTCTGGCGGGTCCTTTGAGAAATCAAGGCCTGCCCAATGGCAGATGTTTGTCAAGAGGGCTGATCTGGAGCAGTATGTTGTGTGTGGATGTATGTGAGTGTGTGCTGTATGTGAGTATCTCTGGTTATCTGTGTGTGTGTGTGTGTGTGTGCCTGTATTCAATACAGATGTAGAATAATGTACTAGTGAATTATGTTACTGCACAAATTTTAATTTTGAGTTGCACCGCTTGTGTCATTTCATTCCTTTCACCTCTGATGCACATTTAAAAATGTTTTTCTTTCTGTTTAACATTAATGAATGCAAAACAGTACATGAACGTCCCTTCAGTCTTCATTTAATTTTGGCCCTCTTGACAGCAGGTAGCCTGAAGACATGCATCCATCATGCATTACAAATATGTTCAGTTTATGGTGTCCTGGCATTCTAACATTTGCTGCTTTGTGTGTGTGCACAGGTTTTGCTTGTGTAGTATCATATTATTGTTAAGAGATCAGTGGGTGTGAGTGTATGTGTGTGTTTGCTTGTTTTTTTGTTTCTATGTGTGTAGTAAAACAGGTGCTCACTAAATGCACAAACATGCTTACCAGTCAAAATTCATTGGTGAAAAAAATAAAAGTTATAAAGTCCAATCTTACAGGTCCAATCTGTTTTTGCAGAGTTTCTATTAATGTAACACTCTCAAATATTGCATATAAAGAATTCTTGATTTTACTCTGGGAGAGAGAAATGAACAAGATGCTTTGGCAATGGGACCACACACATCATTCAGGCAACACACACACACACACACACACACACACACACACACGCTCCAGGTCACTGATGACAAGTTTATGCATATGATATATATGATAACACATTTTCTCCTTTGTGTCTGCATGTACTTTGGCTCTAATACAAATGTTTGTGTCTAGACACACATTTAATATTCCACAGTTATGACTCATTAGATAAATTAAATATACCCCAAAAGATATATGTTGATGCAGCTAAATTACCAGAACGTTTGTGTTTTGATTGGACACCATGAAAAATATGAAACGATATGTCAATGGAGAAGCTGTCACGACTAGTAACATCTTTAAAAAAAAAAGGTGTGTGTCCCTCCTTTCAAAGGAATCCCAACTAGCCACAGGTATGTCTTCTGGTTGGCATACAGAGTCGAATGCAACGCACACTCCCTTAACAGTATGCCTCAAGTGGCAACAAGCTTCCACAGTCAAACTTTCATTGTGAATCGATGTTGCAACAGCAGGCTGAAACCAGAGAGGCCTTGAGAACAAGTGCTGGTGAAGCGCCAGTTGAGTGGCCCCGAGCCTTAGACTCACCTGCAGGAGTGTTACAGCGCATGCACAAACACACACACACACGCACGTGCACATACACACACACGTACACACACACACTTATACGCACACATGCGCAGGCTGGGGAAGGGAAAGGGTTTTTTGATGCCTCCTGATGAATAGAGCTTTGTGTGTGGGTCGTGAAAGCTCACGTTGTCTCTGTCCGGGTGTCTGTGTTTGGAAGCGTCTGTGGAATGAGGCCTGTTGCGTCTCAACTGCTTTGTGAGTTTCATTTACTTTGCCACTGTGCCAACTGAAGATACCTGTCTAGAAAGCAATGAATAGGTTTGATAACACACCCCCCCACACACACAGCAGGTGCTGTCTTCCATAAACAACCTTCAGAGGTATGTGACTGCTGTAACTATTATTAATTAAATAATTAAACTTCTTAACTTATGGCACATATGACAGGTAAGAGAATTACTAAATTGTTCATTCCAAACTGCTATGCGTTTATAAATGCTTTATTATTAATCATCATTAGTCATGTGTAAAGTTTATCATCTAGGAAAGGATATCTAAGGATATTAATCAACTCAGGCCTATGCTTAGAGCATCAGATTTTTTTACTGAAGAGGCAACTGATGAAGACTCCCTGTCCAAACATGAAATTCTGACGAAATATCTGGCCTCAGACAATAATTTAAGCACTCCAAACCTGCAGGTATTCACCTGAGGTGTGCTCAAAATCAGCAGTGGCATGTCACATACTAAACATGGACTATACTGAGCATGTCTTCTCTGAGAAATTCAATTTGAACAATTGTGAATACTCCATTTCAGGCACCTTTGTCCTCCTGTCCAAAAAATGCAAAAAAGTTACATTTACATATTATTCTAGTTAAACTAAATGAGTATTTTAGTGACCTCAGGGAATATAAGTGAGTGTACATCACGGTATTACAGGCTAAACGTATCATCCCTCTTAGTAATGTATAATTATCCTGGCTGATTGTCAGTCTACTGTCTGAATTATAAAGGTTATTCGCATCCCTTTATTATCCTTTCAAGTGACCACTATGTTTATGCCCATCACGGTCCCAGATTCCGCAGAGCCCCTTGTCAGCACTTGACAGGATATCAGAGCTGAAAACCGACTGTGCATATCACTGTCCACACAGACCAACTCACGCGGTTCGCACTGCTTACATTATAACTTAGTGGGAACCCGCAAAACGAGATCTACAAAGTGGGGCAGTACCGATCGCCCAAGCCACGGTGGTTTTCGTTGCTTTCGTTCCTCGCCCACCCTTTTATCCTTCCCACCGTCTTTTCCGACCGGCTCCCACTCAAGGTAAACATTGCGGCGCTGTTGCACAGTTGTTCATTTCTCCTCTCGGCAGGGTGGCCGTCATTCAATCTCGTCCTTGGCTTACTTTTTGGGGATGAGGCTTCGCATCCTCGCCGGGGTTCCCGCGTTTCTGGGCATCCACCGCGCTGCTATCCAGCCCCTCGGCTCTCCTGGCTGGCTCGCCATCGCCTCTGGAGGAGCGCGTGTGAAAAGTGAGATGTTAGAATAGCAGTCCGCACAGTGGCACACAGGGCATGGGTGTTTTCGCTCAAGGAAAAACCTCACAGGTCAAGCCAAGTTATTTTAATTTGAAAACGTTTTTTTTTTCTTACTTTCCTTCTTTCTCCCTATCTCTGTTTCTGAGAGGGCTCAAAGCTGGGAAAATATGAGCACATGTGTGGCATGTATGAGAAGATGGGAGAGATCCCCACCAAAGGGCAGTAGGAGAGCTCCATATATTATCCCACAGGAGTACAGCAGTTAACACCAGAATGGATCTGGAATAAGGCGCAGATCAGACGTGACTTTGTCCCAAATTCAGATGCCATCTCTCATCCCTATGGATGAAACAAGGTGTCGTAGATGTCTTTCGAGGTAAACTTTTTATTTCTCCCTCAAAGACCTAATAAACCACAGACATTCACAGAAACACAATGCAAATAGAGTGTTGACCATCTCTGATGCTTTACAGTGTCAGTGGCCACCAGGCAAGCCTCAGATCCTGGGCCAACTCCTTGAGCAGTGGAGCACATCTACAGTGTAAGTTATAGGAATCAGGGGGTAAAGACTTGGCAAGAGAAAGTGGGAACTGACAAAAAAATGGCAGGCCTTAAAAACATACAGATTTTCTTTTCTGCCATGGAAAACACAAGGAGTGTGTCTATTAAAAGCCCAGGCACACGCACGCACGCACACACACACACACGCACAAATACACCCACACACACGCAAATGCACATACACACACAAACACATGCACACTGTCACACACATGCACAGTCATATACATTTCATATGTTTTCAATAGTGTTTACATGATTAGGGAGCTGACATACCTCTGTGTGTTCTGGATCTCGTTCCCACCTATTTATCAAATATCATGCCCCTGTAACCTAGTACCCATGACACTCTGGACGACAGAGAGAATGCATCTGTTGAATTGGTCATGCTTCATTAATATGCAGACGAAAGATTGCTCGACTGTGGGAACCAAGCGTATCTGATTAGGATGGTAAAAACTCTCAGCTCACAGCCAATACTCATTTCATGGCAAAGAGTAAAGGGGGAGGAGAGCATGGGTTGATGGGATTTGGGTATTGGGTTATGCAGCCGAAAAAATCAGGCACGCCAGATACCTTGCTGTGGGCAGCAGGGTTCTTCTGCCCAAGGAGGCCCCAAGGATTCCCTGTCATCCCTGCAGTGTTTCCACTGTGCAATCAACTGAGGTGACGAGATGGCTGTGGCAGAGGTCTCT
The DNA here is from genome assembly GCA_027481765.1 of Tenualosa thibaudeaui. Classification (NCBI taxonomy): domain Eukaryota; kingdom Metazoa; phylum Chordata; class Actinopteri; order Clupeiformes; family Clupeidae; genus Tenualosa; species Tenualosa thibaudeaui. The sequence continues at coordinate 14,766,684 of JAIFZK010000013.1, forward strand.
TCGGTAACTGAATGTGGAGTAGGGTGGTGGTGGTGGTGGAAGCTGGTGGTTGAGTGGCTGCTGCCGTCTACGCTTGCCGCGCTAGTCAGATGTAATGGGGCAGGAAGCTCAGGTTACGGGGGTTCTGAGGGGGAGGGCAAACTAGGATCCTGTGTGTGATCCCGTGTCCTGCATGTGTGGTGGACACACAGCACAGGCCCCTGCTTGAATGCCTTATTTCACAGCAACCTCTCTTCTCTGTGTGTGTGTGGACAGCTTCCATGTAGTTATGCTTATGCACAAAAATGTGGCGTAAATGCCTGGCATTTAAGCTCATTAAAACAAGATGCACTGGATTAATTGACCTCTCTATATTATATTTTTAAAAATCCTTTAAAGACTTGATGAGAAATAAAGATTACGTCTGGCAAACACAAGTGAACAAAGTCGCTCTTTGTGAGGTAAGTCAGGTCAAAACGACAGCAAGCCACAGGTGCTCCTCTTTGTGCATTGTACGCCCTGTTTATGGCAATTGAAAATGTCGCAATTGTTCTTGAGATAACCAACACACATATAAATCATTGTCATCAACATAAATCAACTTAAAACAGTTGCACAACCACAGCTACAGGGCTGACCGTTAATAGGATCTTGACGCTGATTTTGCAAGCTTCTCCTTTCCACAAAGAACTACTGTAACAGGGCTTCTCTCAACTGGGTGTCAATATCAGCTTCCCATGCAGAGATAATAACTTTCATAACAAAGGCTGTTCTGTAAAGGCCTGAAACCTGTTTCTCCCACACAACAGCTTGAACATATCTGTCACATATCAGGTTTATTGTTAAATAAATGAGGGGGGGGGGGGGGGTCATGATGGCACTCCTAACTCCTGCTTGAAATGTGTATAATGATGCACATATGTTTGTCCATAGATTGTGTTGTTGGTTTGCCTTTGCCTGATTATTTGATTATGCCTAGATCATTCAAGGCTATGTCTCCATGACTAATTGTGTGGTTTGTGGTTGTGTTGTAAAATCCTTGAAGGAACCCAAGTCACTAACTGTCCACTAGATGTCCCTATATTCAAGCTGATGTGTGAATAAACTAAATGCTATGCTCAGAGCGACTTATGGTTAACCCAAACCTGCGACAAGAAATCACTAAGATAATTAGAAACATTTTCAAATTCCCTGTCTTCTCATTGCCGACTTCAACAATATGGTGTAACTGTTGCAATCTCAAAAGCAACATTCCTTTTAGATCTGTCCCATTAAACTGTTCTGTAGACTTAATTCCCAGAAACATCTATCTGCACTGAAGCTCACCACGAGAACAGGACATGCCCATATTATGGTCATGAATCTTTCTTCTCTTCCGTGTCCAAGACCATTTGATTTTTATCATTTGCAAGAGATACATTTTCCACTGCTTAATCCCCCAAATTTCAGTGATGTGTTCCTCTCCTGTGGCCACAAGTGCGATGACACATTATTTACCCAATATGACTTGGCGAAATATGCGCAGGATGAGGAAAAGTTCACTGTGTGATTTCAGGGGCCAGTGGAGACAGGGTGTCAAGGGGTGAGTGCTCCCTCCATGATATCACTGAAGAAGAGGAGGAGGAAAAAAAACAACAAAATACAAAAAAAAAGAAAAGAAAGCGACCAGTTTGAACAAATTGCAAAAGAGTCTCAGTAGGATGTCTGTGGAGCGAAGTATAAGACACTGTTACCATGTAATCAGTCATCGGCATACTTCTGCAGTGGGTAATCAAGATTCCCCTCCCTGTGGAAACTATATACAGAGGGAACTCTGACCTGCACCATCACAGCCAAACAGCTTTCTGCACATAGTTCTCTTTAAAAGGGAGAAATAAGGTATTGGTGAGGCGTCGTCGTGATTATGCCTTGGAATCCCGGCGTGGATGTTTTCCCTTCGCATTTAATACCGCTTTGCCTGGTCCAAAGTTGCCTTGTGTTTGATTGTTCTAACGCCATCTCAAAATGAGAGATGGACTTTTCCCACACTAGACGGCCTTATCGGAACCCTAGGCCCAGTGAGAATTCATTCCATTCAAGTTTTTGCTTATGATTTGACTCTTATGCCTCTTCGGGGGATTTGCTTGGAGTGCCAAGTCATACTACTGTGAAAATATCTCAAGCATGGAGAAGTAAACACAAACATGAAGGGTTTACATTGTGGACTGCAAAGGTAACCGGAGCCAGAGACATGTCCAGGAAAAAGATAAGCATTGTGATAAAAGATGCTATGCGGAAAAGCCGCCTCTTCCACTGCAAATAAGTAAAGCAAATATTAAACCAACCTGACCCTGGGTGAAGAGAATACCTTTCATTCTTCTGAATCTGTGTGTGTGTGTGTTTACGTACGTGATGTTTAAATAACTGGACGAGGTGAGAGTTCTTCAATGGCAGATCGACCCTACTGTGATTCCTTCATTCCAAATCGTTCCCACATTGAGAATTACATGGAAATCACATGCCTGTCGGGGACAATGGTAATACCAGTCGGCCATCTAAAGTGTGTGTTGTGAATAGCCAGCTATTATTTCGGTGCAACTCTCTTCTAATCTGCCCAATTATGCTTGTGTACACTCAGAGTTGCAGGCCTAATGAGCCACAGTGGTTGTGCACCCCAGGCTGACACATTGATCCTGGCTGGGCCTACTTTCAGAGTGCAACACCGGCAGCTGAGGCTCCTCGGCGAGGCAATCAGCGACGGGTAACGTGAGTCAAAGCCAGAGGTATGGTTCGCATATGTCCGTGAAGGGCCAGACAAGGTCTGTAGGCGCAACACCAAGCGATCGAGTGGAAAGACCAAGCTGTTTTAAGTCATGAGGTCAGCGAGTGTTCATTATAAAAGTGTACTTGGCAGCATGTGAAGGCAAAACACACACACACACACACACACACACACACACACACACACACACACACACACACACACACACCTACCTTCAGAAACGTTTACTCTGAGGTTACTGTACAGCTATGATCTACTGACACAGCCCATGCTAAATGTCCTGGCAAATATACTACTGTTATAACAGGTGCTGTATCAACAATCAAAATGTGTGATTCAAACAAATCTGTGGTCAAAACACAGCCCATATCAGACAGGACATGCCATAACATCCCTGGAATGTGAAAGCTGTTCATGTTTTGGTCTGATAGTATGTAGTATGTTCTTATATGTTTCATATTTTGCCACACACATGCACGGCCGCAAAATTTAAGACCAATGTACTCCATATGCCAACTTTCCATAAAGCACCCCAGAATTTTTATGAATGACATAAACCCGTTTTTTTTTTTTTTTTTTTTGGTCTGGCAAAAAGGAAACAAGAAATTTTAATCAAGAGGTGATTGAGTGGAAAGCTCTGATTCCCATCAGCAATTGACACATGCTGCCTTATCGTGATCGCCTACTTCCCCTGAAAATGGGAGCCACTCATGTTACCTGATGTGTGTTCCTCTACTACACCCCCACCCCTTGCTGGAAATGAACAGGCCTTATTTGTAGTGTTTGGTCACTCTCCAGCCAGGCTGCGACTGATAAGTCCGTCCCAACAAGCGCTTGTTTATTTCCTCAGAAAACAAATTGAAGTGTGGGAGGGGGGGTGGTGGTGGGGGGGAGGTGGTATGTGAACCCATGCCAAGCTCACACCAGCAAAGCAAACACGGTCGAGATTGACCGCTGACATACTTGCGGCTGTTTTTCTTTGCCCCTTAACCAAGCAGCAAATCACTGTTGAGCTACTGCTAACGGCAGCGATTTGCAAGGCCTTATCAGTCTGGATAATCGGGGTGTCTGAATGCTATGCCGTCTATTCCATGGCAGATTTGGATGGGGGTCATTGCATAACTGCCACAGTCATTATGGAAAGCTAGCTGCCCTTTTGGCTGGGAAAAGACTGTCTGCCTGCCATCTGACCAAAATAACAAGCCGGTAAGCAATGGAATTCCACACGTCTGCAGTGCATGTAGACAGATGTTTGTCTGTAGAAATACACCCATTCATTTTTGTTTTTTTCTTTGAAGTGAGAGCAGCCAGTGCTTTAAGTTTCTTTTTACTTATTATTTTGTTTTATTAAGTCGTCATTTATAAATAGTGGACTCCAGCAATGCACCAAAGTACAGGTCTGCATTGAAGTCTGCAGCTGTAATGCTAATGATGTTTTTTAGAGCTAACACATAAAATAGTTTATGCAATGCAACTCACTGGTAAGCATGATGAATTAGTGGCTGTCTTAGATTCTTAGACTGAAAGTGGTAGAGAGGAGGACATTTGGCCTACTGCATAAAAAGGTTGAGCTGTAAGCATTAACATACATTTTCATGCAGTTTACAAGGCAATAACCCTTCTCGGGGTGACTAAGTGACCGGGCCACAGCCTGAATCCATTATGGCACAAGAGGGAGCTGTTTTCTGAGAGACACCACCAGAGGAAGCTGGCCCAGTCTGGTATCCTGTGCACTGCTGCCAGTCTGACATCATGTCACGACTGAATGGGGTGACTCTATCCTTTGTTGTAGTCAATTAAAGCCTACTGTCAAGACTTCCTGTTTACGCAGTGACACACGATTAATAAGATCCAGCACGAGCCAGAGCAGCCAGAGTGAGGGGGCTAAGGCGCTATTTAATTATCTGGTGGGGTTAAAATAATTACAGGCAAACAAAAATACTGTATCTGATGAATTCAGCATGTCACGAAACCGAAGAATGCATGGCCTTACATTTGCTATGGAAACAATTACCACAAATATTGGTAATAGAAGTGAATGTACATCCAGAAGTCTGTAATACCATGCAGCGTGGATTGGATGACACACCGCATAACCAAATACAAGTACAGACCCACTAACGACGTGTTCCTTTTTTTAGCTTCATTTATGTCATATATGTGCCGATGGAGCCAAGCGTCGTCACCAGATTAGGATCTGGTACGGTTTTCAGACCTCGTGGCACACACCATGCAGATGAAAGCCATCATTACTGCCTCTGTGTGGGAGCCAAAACCTGTCCCCCTCTCACATAACCTGGACGTGACGAGCTTTGCGGTTACGCAGTGGAAATATCCCCTGAATGTCTCAAGGCGCTCCCACACGCCAGGAGCTAGACTGAGAAGCGGTGAGGGCCAGCTCGAACTCCAGCTCTTGGCAAAATCAGAGTTCTCTTCCCCCCCTAACCCCCAAGTGGGTGTGGAGTCGCCAGACCCATCGCTACTGTCGACATTCCCCCCACGAAGGTCGTATCGAGTGGAAACCCGAGAGTTGCCCGGACGCGCATGAGCCTGGTCCACCTCCCTCGTCTGTTGTCACATCAAATGTGCCGTTTCGAGAGCTAACACTTCTGGGCAGAATGTAGGACTGCAAACCAAGCGCTGCAAAGGTACTTAGAGGGCCTCAAGCGCCCCACTTATGGGAAGAATCAAACAAGGGAGGGGGGCATTTATGTGAGCCAGCATGATTGTTGATGCCTACCTTCCAAAGAAAGCTTTTGAAAGTTGGCTCCAATGTTTGGGCATAATGGTTCTCCTTCTTCCGTTACTTCCAACAATGACATAAACGTGCGGCCTAATGTTAACCAGAGGGTTTAATTGCTACTATTGACTTAATGTTTTTTTAAAACTTAATGCATTGTCCTTATTCAGTCTAGTTGATTCAATGCCGCTTTCTTTTTTTTTTTGCAGGTACTGCTGTGGTATGTAAGACTTGCCACTCAAGTAAAGGCAAGCCAGCAAGGGCAAAATAAACCTTCCACCCTTCAAAGAGTCAATCACCTGCATTCTAGTGGTCGACTGACATCTTGGTAGGTCCTTTTACTAACTCTGGGCTTCTCTGGTGAAAAGCACAGGCTCGCTAAGAGACCTTGGTGGGAAATATCACTTTGCTGCTGGTTATGATATCCTGTGAGTGAGCTTGGAAAAGACTTGGGCCATGTGTGCCCACACATGCTGTGCATACACCTTTGGACTGAAGAGCATTAGCTTCTACCTTAGTAGTGGGAAAGTGACCTGTGCTGCTGCAGTTGCGAGAAAAGAGTTGGCTTAATGGCTTAATCACTGTGGGACTCAAAAATCTGGAGAGATGTAGTATGATTTCATCTCCATAATTGTGCCATAATTTCTGAAGAAAAGATCACATTATACAGCATCTTCCCAGAAGCTCTTGCCCCTAATCCAGCCAGTGGTGTCCCGTTAGAGTTTCTTGTATGCTAGTGTAGTCCTTGCTTTGCCCTACATCTTTTAGTCGTACACATCTGCCCATGCAGCGGGAGCCATACCACCTCTGTCAGCCGTAAACTCCAAACTCATTACCTGCTCCGGCACCACCTGCTCTCACAGCCCCCGTCCCCCCTCCCCAACCAACACACACACACTCCACCCCCAATCAGGCAACAGGTCCTTGTAAACAAAGTGCTGAAATCTCCCGGGGGGTATCTGGATTTACGAGCCATCATCATGATGAATTTATCAAAGCTTTACAAGGGGCTCTATGAGCTTTTACTGGCTCATAAATTAGCACAGGCATGGATTGGGAATGCGCTTGGACCCCTTTGGTCAGATGGACCTGCACATTTGTTGGCATGAAGTTGGTGGTGGGAGAGCTGGTGGGAGAGCTGTGGATGCTTCCCATGATGTCCGAGCCTCCCAGCTGTGCGATCCCAGACAGTCACAAATCAGCAGCTCTTGCACGATGAATGCACAATGCACGTCAAAATGAATCAGAGGGAACCGTGCGCAAACGCAGCGGTTTTGCCTTTAATTGGGGTTTCACAAGCTGCCTCAGACAAGATCCACACTGGGATGTGGGTTTATGCGCTGCGGTTTCTGACTTGTCAGTCTTCTCATCCTCCGTGGTCTCTGAGGCTTTCTTCTGAGGCCGATGATGATTTCCTATCTGGAATAGTGTTTTCATGCACTCCTGCTTGTGAATACATGTGCAGAATTTGAAAAGAACGCAACAACAGATGTGTGTTTTCACTTTTAGAAAACCTTCCATTGGTGTAACGTATTAAGCTAGTTACTGTTTTTAACTTCAGTCATAGTGAAATCTGTGTCCAAAAGCCATAAAAATCCAGAGTTGGCGGGTTTCAAGGTGCTGGTTGTGGATTGCTATATATTTAAAATTATTTATCAGTGTTGTGATCCCAACTTTAAGTCCCACACTGTATTGTTGGTTTGCCACCTCATTTTTGCAGTTGAATCTGAATATTCAGTGCATTTGGACTCCAGATGTTGACGACCTGCACATAAGGCCCCTACTAAAGTGCAATAACAAAAACAGACACACATAAACACACTCAATGCACCTTCTGCTAGACAGAAAACAGGTAACAATTTTTCTAATTCATGTACATATTAAAAAGAGGAATGCTGTTGCAGGACCAGGGGAAAACAAAATAGCAGGTCTGTACTCCCAATTATCCATCGCATTAAAGCCGTTTGACGTCAACAACCTCTTGAATGTGCTGATGGCATGTTTGTTGTCTGTTAGCGTTCCCCAGCTGTTGTTTTACAGATATGAGTTAAGTGACACAAACATGTTCTGCTGCATTAAACAATATGGTGCTAAATAGCACAAGGCTTTTCCAGATGTCTTAAAACTAAACCTACATAATGCTTACCTAAACTCAGCCAGGAACATTCGGTGACAATTCCTGAGTAGGCTTCAGCCACACTTCATTGGCACGGCACTTATATCAACAAGTTGGTAGTCCTTCGTGAAAATGATAGTTAATGCTAAATGTCACAATTTGACATAAAGAGTGAGGAATGTTTTGTTTTAAGACATTTTTGAGTCACTGTTATTTCTCCTAATTAACCCTGAAACTGGCTTGAGCATAAATACCCACTTTCGACAAACATGCGACGAAAAATCGCAGTTGTCTTAACAACTGCAGTTTATGACACAAATATTTACTTGGTTGAGAAAACACTTCTTGCTAACAGTTGGTCACCACAAACATGTCAAGCCATCTTAAAATAATTTCACTCAAACAAAAAGCCAACTGTATGTCTATAAACTGGAGAATAGAATGTTTATGGGGGACAATTTTTAGCAACAACTGTCATGCTAGTCAGAAGCAAATACATTGAGCAAAATCTGATAATAAGTCATAATCAAGTCAGAGTCCCACAGTGGACAGAGATGGGATCCCTCATCCCCTTTGCTCCCCACAGCTGGCCCCAGTAAATGCTTTGAGTATGAAAGAGGGCATAAAACGACAATGTGTTAGAAGTAGGTAATGAGTCAGCCTTATAAAAACAACTCATGGAAAATGCATTGTTTACATTTCCAGCAAACAGGTGCAAGAGCAAGCAATGGCTCTTGTTAAACAACAGTGGTGAGGGTGTATTTTCCACTGTAACAGCCTATTATTAGGGCCTGATCATTTGCACACCTTATCCATGTGTCTCTGCAATGCCTGCTTGGCCCAAGCGCAGACCATAGTGCCCCTCCATGCCACCCGCCTCCTCTCACATTCTGTGCCAAGACGTTGGCAGGGGGTGTATGTGAGTAGTCAAGAGCATCCCTGTGAAGTGAGCGTTGAGTAAAAACACCGCACCTGGTCCTCCCCAGGACCCACGGAAGGTGTTAAAACACCAGGAGCACTCGTCTGCTTCAGAGCAACAGAGAAGCAGGGAAGGAGAGAAGGAGGGAGAAGAGAAGCTAAAGAGAGAGAGAGAGGGGGGGGGGCGCACATTAACGAACAGGTGCAAACTTCCAATTAGAGCGAAGACTAATGCCTTGCTCATAAACATTTTTAAAGCCAGGCATCTGTGCCTAGGCTTACCCACCATGCGTTAGCTTGTGAGCTGAAGACAGTGTGACGCTTGGCGCGAGAGGCAGAGATCTGTCTCACCACAGGGGAGATGTTTGGCCCCTCAAACCTCTATGGGATCACTTAATGTTTATACTCCTAAACTGTCCTAGGTATGGTCTATCTGTTAACTGTACCAGTACCAGTAAATGGTATATAGAAATGTACACAGAACTGCACTGAGACACTGGTGGAGAACAAAAACTGATTGATATAGCAATGCTCCCAGATGGAGGACACCAGCTTTTTGACTTCTTTCTTCTATTACATGCAGTATTTTATTCCAAACGTGAGTTATCCCTGCATGTAGTGACGCCTCACTATGGTGAAATATAGCCTAAGTTAGCCCAGGAAAGCGAAATGCTTGAAGTGAAATTCTGAACTAAAGATGGCTGAGGTAGAAACCGTTGCTACTACGCCACAAAGCAGTGCCGTTCTCTGTAGTTCATTTCTACCGTGTCCTGGCTCCAGGTGAGAGTGATACTCAAGCATTGGCCCCTCACAGAGATAAGGTCCACGAAGCAGACACAAGGTAAGTTGAGCATACCCCCCCCCCCCCCCCCACCAAAAACCATGTGCTTATTCAACACAGAATAACATCATTTACCGCTTGTCATGAACTGAATCCCCATTCACAATTGATTTCCATCAAAAAACGCTACTAACGCTAAAACTGCAGACTCACAACAGATGTCGCCAGGGACATAAAAGGAGGTAGGGTTTTTACAGGACAAAACTGGCAGCAGCGTGCTGAGTTTTGTAAGCCACCTGTATACTGTATGTGGCACAGAGTGTATTCCTTTCTGCTGTGTGACTGTGGCATGGTGACAACAGAACCATGGTTTTATTCACTCAATTGCTTTCTGGACTCCCTCACATACTGTAAGTGTTACGGTTTATGTCAAAATAGTCCTCCGGTAAAGCACGTTTAAATGATACAACCCCCTATCCTGTCCTGCCAAAGACAAAAAAAAAACCTCAGTTGCCAAATTATTCTAACTTAGCGGGGGCGAGGCAATTCAATGAGATATGCTATAGCAAGCGAATATTCAAACTAAATACACATAAATACGCACATTAAAATAGTTGCATTGGCCTCTCTGCCTAAACACACATCCACACACACACACAAATACATACACACAGTCACACATACAGGGACACACAACTGTATGTGTGTGCATGCACATACACACCTGCACGCTCGCACACACGCACACACACAAATACATACACACAGTCACACATACAGGGACACACAACTGTATGTGTGTGCATGCACATACACACATGCACACACACACACAAATTCACTTGCACAAGTAAACTAGCCGCAATTCTTGTAAGTAAGGCAACATTTGATCCACTACATTTGGGACTTGGATCACCCGGCAAGCATGTGTTGGAACAGATGAGGATCCAACCCACAATATCAAATAAATTAACACTGATCGAATCATTTGTGTAACCTCTTACAGACGCGTCCCATTACTGATCATGAGAGAAAGCAAGAGACTGACGCAGACGCTGCCAATTTAATAATGGCTCCAGCTTTGCTTTAGAAATATAAATTACATCTAACATTTCAGAGGGCAGGCTGAATGATATCTCTCAAGCTTTTTTGTGAAGAGTGTGAGTCAAAGACATTGCCGTACACTATTTATTTGATTAGGTGTGTTTAATGAAGCAAAACCTGCTATGGAGAGAGAACTGCATGTGTGATCGACTGTTTTTTTTTGGGTCTGTTTCTTAATTTATAGCTACACTGCTAAATGGATTCACTTAAAAAATGTTCAAGTGAATTAGCCAAGCCACATTGTCAGGTTTACTGAACAAAGGAGGCTCGGGAACTCTGTGTGCTTGGAAATAGGGAGAAAAAACCCTCAGATGACATAAATGGTAAACACAGCCAAGCTGAGACAATGGTAGGATTTGCTTGAGGTCTGCAGACACTCTAGTTTTCTTAGTCTGAGTGAGGAGGAACCTGCCACACGGCCCATTGAAAGACGATGTTTTAGGTCGCCTCTGCTCCACAGGGGGGTGCTGTGACACTGGATGGGTCCCAGCTCTGGACCCATCCCATCATCCCATCATTAGCCAGGGACATCACTCGATGGATTCTTGAGTAAAACCTGGGAAAGCCATAAATGCAACACTGGTTACAAATATGTGGTAACACCTGCAAACAATATGCTCGAAACAGTGTGCGGTGCCAAAGAGGGGATCAAACACGGCAAACTCACAATGAGCTAACTGTAAGATGTAACAGACATGTGAAAAAAAGAAGGAGTGCACAGTACTCCCCCGTTTTACGAGACCTAAAATACGGGTGTTCAAAAAAATGCACAAACCACCTCAAAAACCTCTCACAGCAAGTAGGTTATTTATACGACTGACATGATGTCATGAATTAGCACTGCAAATTCCCCCCACACATCCCAAACACACACACACAATAGCATACACAGACACACACACACGCACGCACACATCACTTCAGGTCACTCCAAAACAAAACAAAAAGCACTGTTGCCTGACTTGTGATGATCCCCAACATCATCCAAAAATTTTGCATTCAAACAACCCAAGCAAGCAATGAGCATCAATTAAACTGTTGAGACCATATAGACAGAGAAGACAAAAGGAAAAATGCCTTCGCTCTGCTCGGTGCATCTCGGGGATGTCCAGACGGTGATTTAGTGACACTCTCGTCTCACTTCTGGATGCACCTCCCGCCCTTATATGCCTGTGTGATGCGGCGGCAATGTCGGGCCTCACAGTAAACAATCCATCATGGGGACACAGCGAGGCAGTAACTCATTTGGAGATGACTCTAGCATGTGTCTCTCTTTCCTCTTGCCTGTCCACCCATCATCCCACTGCAGCTGGACACGTTCAGAGTATGGTAGCAGACTCCTGTTCTTTTTTCTTACAGTCTACTCTCTGTTTTTTTTTCTTCCTTACTCTCATTTCTCTCTCTCTCCCCTTGTCTGTTTCTTCTTTTGCTCTTTCTTTTGTCTTTGCCTTTGCTCACTGTGCCTATCTTTCTCTTTACTACTTCATCTCTCTATGCTCACTAGCTTCATAGTCAACCCAACACAACTGAACTCTCTGAGACATACCCCCAACTGTCAAAGAACCTGAAAAGAACCTTTAGTTTGACGCTGAGGCCCTCTGTCTTCACACTGACCCATTCTTTCTTGTTCCCTTACCTCACCTTTTCACTCTGTTTGGACTTCCCCTTCCCTCCCCTCTCCATGGGTAGAACTGGGCAGTGCACCCAGAGAAAAGCATCGTGGGTAGAACCATTTACTCAGTGAGAGATCTAAGCTGTGCCAATGGGTCCCATCCAGGGGTGAGTCTAGAAATCACTCTTGTGAAGCCCACACCACCCCAGGACCATTATTGCATTACAGGAAGGTTGGGAAGTCAGCAAAAGATGTTTTTTAATGTGTGCATAGTTGCACAAAATTATGGAGGAGAATTTTGCTTAGTTTTTAAAATAATGTATACACACCCTCTACAAATTTTATGCAACTTTATGTTGGTTGGCATAAACTTTTCTTGTAACATACACTTCGTACACTTCCCAGCAAATCCTCTGTAAATAGTTGAGCAATGTAAAGATTACAAAGATGTCGATTTAATGCCAATTTTGCTGTAAAATGAAATGCAGACCTGGAGTCACCATAAAGCAAGAGCCAATCCATTCTGTCTGTGCCCCCACCTGAGTGAATTTGTGCATATGTGTAAGCATGACTGTTTTGTATGAATCTGTGCATGTATGTGTGCTTATGCAAGCATACTGTACATTTTCCTGTGATGAGTGTGTGTGTGTGTGTATGTTTGTGTGTCTGAGTGAGCCCACGTGTATCCACATATGCTGTTTCTGTGTGACCCAGCTGCTGTTCACACTTTTCCACTCCAGCGGATTTTAAAAGTTTGTCTGTTGGTTGGAGTCAACCCTTTGCCATTTACGCTTATCATGATGTGGCTCTTATAACACGTAATAACAGGGAGTCATACCTTCTTTAATGCCTCCATTTTAACACGAGGCAAGGGATTTTTAACATGACATCATAAGTGCTCCCCCCCAGCTGAAAAAATAGGCAAAAACACACGAAAAAAAACACATTCCCGCTGTTTGGTCGTAATGAGATAATGGGTCTGCATGAGGATTGTCCTCTTAAACTAATCCAAACCACGCTTTGTTATTGTGTTTGCGATGGCATTGCTTTGGTAAACTCACCCAGTAACCAGGATTCGTAGCATGAGCTCATGGGGTTTTTAAAGAGTGTGTGGTGTGCCCTAGAAGAAGGCCCAGGCTCGCCTTCCTGCTGCTGACTTTTTATGGGTGGGTTCGTGGCTCACACCTGTTTCTTTCTCCTTTTCTTTTGCCTTTTTTTGTTTGTTTGTTTTATGCCATGGGTCTCATTAGCCCTGTGCCATGGAAAAGTAGGCCGCAAGTTCGTTTAATTGTAATAGTTGTGGCAACGGCAGTAATGTGATCATGGTTGAACTCACGTGCTTTCAGTCTAATGAGCTGGATTCAAACACAGACCAACAGCCACCAACGGTAATTGAATAAGGTGCCAAAATAATTATAGTGGGTTTTTTGAGCGGCTTGGGGGTCACATAAGGGTCGCAGTAAGCAGCAGAATGAAAGTTCTAAAGGTTAAACATAGCTTCCTAAATGTTCCCAGTGGTATTTCCAATGTGAATGTCACCAAAGCAGCGGCAGATTCTCAAATGGGCACTGTGCGTTCCAGTGGTTTGGCCAAAGGAGGGATGTGTGTTAGGTAGTGGTAACCCACTCCTGTTCTGAATGCTGTCATGAAGCAGCTCATAGTTGGCATCAAAGTCCTGTGCAGGAACAGAGGAGACGGAGGAGACCAGAAGTGTTCCCATGTTTTGAGGGTCCTCTGATGATCCATCCACACATGCCAAGCACAACCCCGCATGGACACATCTTCATGCTAAGCATCAGAAGAGCCTCCCCAGCCCGGCTGAGTCAACTGTAATGGTTACAGACTGACAGAACACAGATTTTCTGTGATCACACCAACAGTCACAATCTAATTTACAAGACTTGGAACGCAGTTGAAAAAAAAAAAGTGCAATTCAACGTAATTTGACAAAAAATACCAGGCTGCCAGAGCAGTGTCTGTGTTACTTTATGGAAAAGCATTGGACATGCCCTTCATTGCCAGAAACAATACTTCTAATCCACCCTATGAAGACCAGTGTTGTTTTTACTGCACTTAAAGGATATACACTAATCCTCCAGCGCACCTTTATTTTCTGTTTTGATGCTCCAGTTTTGACGTCATTAAACTTCAGAGGAAAAACAAAATGCCACATTTTGTTAATGCTGCTGCAGGGATCTCTAAGTTATGAAGTGACTGTGAATATTATCTTTATTTTTTTTTATGTGTCAGATGACACGGTCAAAATATTCCATAACAAGCCCCCTTTTCTGCTGGCTTCTCTGTTTGGTGTCTGGGAAACAGTGGTCCAAATGTTACTCGGGGGAATACTTAGTCAACCAAAGTGTTTTTTCTTCGGTAACACTGGAGTTCACAAGACATTTTGTAGCGACGCTGCCATGAACAATATTATTCTCAGCTGGTAATTTAACCAATCAGAGAAGCCTGGGTGGGATGCTGATGTCAAAAGAGCGACATGCCGAGTTTACGTGGCTTCCAGTGTGCAAGATCCGAGGCCTGCCAAATCAACTCATTAAGTTATGACTCCTGCCACCATCTTTATCAAAAGTGGGCCTAATGGGCTGTGTAGGTTTATAGAGTCCTTTCTTCCTACTGGCATGGTGCGAGGGTGATGGCTCGCCTTCTGGGAGAAATGTCGGCATAGAGTCTTGCGGTGGTCAGATTCTGTCATCGGCTGCTTTGTTTCACAAGCTTACCTCACCTCCTCGAAACAAAACAACCGTCGCATCCAAACATAAGCACTCGGAGCTATTACGAGCAAGCTCACAGTGGTCTCAAGCCTCAGAAATTGTTTCGACATTTCGACACACACCCATAAAAAGCTGACTTCAAAAGGTGATTCACTTTGCAGACCACATCATCAGGGACGAATGGTACCTGGAGAGCACATTAGGAGAGATGACAGCAGCACGTAACCATGCAACAGTAGTCCTACCTCCACATGCTCCAGAGCACATTCCTCAGCCTCTAACGCATATGACAGTTTTTAATTACCTTAAAAGACTTTTGAGCTTCTAATTCAATATGCACAGATGTGGACACACAAACCACATCTCTCTCTCTAGCACACACACACACACACACACACATACTATTTCTATTTTTCCTGTGTCTTTGACTCACACACACACACACAAACACCCACTAGTCCCCTGCATGACTCAACCAGGCCCCGGGCGGTGCATTACAGCACTGACTACTGTTTCAGCTCGGCTGGATATCCCCCCACACCCCCACCTACCATCCCTCACCCTCCCTGCCTCCCCCGCCTGCCTCCTCCCTCCCTCCCTCCCCGTCAGAGGCCAATGCCTGTGGGGAATCACACTTGCTCCATAACAAAAAAAACAACAGCCCTGTGCTCTGCCATAGCACCCCCTGCCTGCACACCTCGTAAAAAGGTTGAGAGAGGGAGATAGAGAGATAGAGAGAGAGAGTCGATGCCCACTCTATTTGAGCAAAGTCTGAGAGTGAGTTCCTTGACTCTTAAATTTCAGTAAGGACCATGGAGTGCAATATGGCCATCATATGCAGGGAAGCATGCTGAGCGGTAACGAGGCCCTTAACGGCAAAATCATCTCAAGCACCAGGGAGACTTGCTAAAGTTTTGATCTCACAAGGCAATCCATTTTCCCTCTCCACAACGGGACTGACATTTTTAATGTGGGATATCTGTGTGTGTGTGTGTGTGTGTGTGTGTGCATGCACATGCATGTGTATGTGTATGTATGCAGTGGACTAATGTTTTGTTCCACACTTTCTTCATTTTTGGCACACTGCAAATCCCTTCAGGTTGCCGCTGGCTACAGTGGTACTCTGATTCCAGTCAGAAAAATTTTGGGACCTAAATTCTTTTTATTTTTATTTCATTTTTTTACCATGTTTATAATTTGAAGTGAAAACACTTAGAAAATAGTTAGGTTGCAACCAGGCTCCCGTGGAGCCACATGAAAACAATTGCCATTTTCTCTCCGGGGAATCCACCGAGGGGCCCCTCATCATTTATTTGAAGAACTGCTACAGTTTTTTGGAAAATAACATCAAAACAAAGGCATAAAAGTGATGGCAGCGATTAAAAGAACACAGCATAAAAGTTTATGAAGATTATGGCTGCCATGCCGGTATTAATAGCAGGGCCTTGAGTGAGTGCGAGACTCCTGCTGTTGCTCCTGACAGATGCCAAACAGTAAAGAAAAGTCAATCCCCCAAAACACCACAAGGCTGTGATTAAGTAGCTCCTTCTGATTTCAGAGAAGGCTAATAACAAACAGTATTAAATAATACAAATGTGTTTAAGCACTGAAATATGTCTTTTTTTTCTTTTGTTTAGAAAAAAATGAAAAATAGTTATATTAATCTTTTAAATAAATAAAAAATAAATAAAAAATCACCCACAGGTCACATGGTGATTTCTTAAAAAATTAAATCAGATGTCTTCGTGAGCTAAACTCTTGAGTTGCTCATCATTCATTATGACTGAAGTTCACAGATGCCGCACACAATCACCATGGCTATGACATCATCATTCTTCAGTAGTTGGAGCTGAACCACCCTCACGCTGCTCTCTGCTCAGGACAGTTCGCATCCACATGGAGACACGCAAACACAGCAGCTTGTTGCACACCGACGCGTACAGCCGTGACAAAGTCGACAGATTGATGTGATTACTGAAGATTACATTTAAACTCAGGGGTCAATCCTGACAGTCTCCTCATCTCAAGAGAAAGCACCATAAAAAATAACACCTCATTTTTTCCACTCCCAGCTCCCAGTGGCAAGACCGGGGTCCACATAATGGTCACATACACAGCAGAGCCAACGGGCGTCGGTCATTACATAGCTCACCCTGTGTCGAGATATGCTTCCCTCGGGAGCTGCTGTTACTGAGAAATGAGCAGCATCAGTGCACTGGGCTGTGGACATAGATGAAATGAGATTGCATCGGAGTGCTTCCATGATAAGAGCTGAGCTCGAATGAGGCAATCACTCTGCAGTGAGGCAAGACTACATTCTCTTTCTCTCTTTTTTTAACATCCATTTGTACAGCTGTGGTATTCACACTCTTTTAAGGGAGAACTCCAATACTGTTCAACCTGCCCCAATTTCTAGATTGTTTTCTGATCTTAATTTTCACTATAGACATAAACAAATAAAATTGGTACTGTATCTAGTTACAACGATGTGGTCGTCGGAACTTTGAAAATACTAGATAATTGATAAGTGGAAGCAGAAATCATCTAAGGAAACTGCTTTTACACTGTAAAGGCTAAAAATATACATGTTGACTACATACAAAATAGATTCCTCCAGAGATATACCTTCAGTACGTCTAAAGAAGCTATATGCATGATTTTCACAGTTTTAACAGTCAGTGTGTTACCTTCTCCTTTAACTGATTCCACTATTCCTTGACGTGGCATCCCATCCAGTGCCATCTATGCTTTCTGTTGTGTAATCAGCACTCAACCTAAGTTATGATGAACTAGTCAGGACTGAAAAAGATGGTGTTCCACAGCCTCCCTATGTAGGATCATCCATTCCTTGTTTTGTCAGTTTGTGCTTGCATTGTTAACGTTGCGCTTTCACATTTTTAACGTTGTGTTTTCACATTTTTAACATTGTGTTAATAGCTAGCCAGTGCATGTATAGTGCCGTACAGCAATTTGAGACCTGAGACTCCATGGAGACTTGGCCGCAGCCCGCTGACCAAATCATGTATTTTCCATATCTCCACCCAGATGCACTAATGTGAGTCAAAACAGCCACCAATCGACCCATAAAGTGTTAAAGAACCACAGAAGATGCTAATAGACTACAAAAGTCATGGATCTACATAGGGTACTTTACTCATCGAACTTATCCTTGATATCTCGTGTCATGTAAAGTTGCTACCAAGTCCAATGACATGCAGTATCATATCAGAAAACCTGATTTAAGTGAGGTACTTCATGGCGTTTCATCATTACTATATAGTTTGTGTTTGTGAGGATATGAGCAATGAGTGCTGTTCACGTTATGACAGAAACAACTTGAACTTGTTTTTATTGCATTCTTTCTGGCCCTTAGCAGCATGAAAATGATGCTTAACGGCAGCACACTGTAGCCAGAGCACTTGGAACTGTTTTTCATTTGCACCAGTGGTGTGGCCCCCATACAGATAAAGTCAGCAATAATTAAATAATGCAAAAGTGCTTTTTATGGAGCAACGGTCTAATTAATCACATTTTTTGAAAGTGTTCCTGTTTTATGTTGTTCTTGGAGTGAAACCCTTACAAAATCATTGCATGTTGAATATGAAAAGGGAAGAGGAAAAAAAATGTGGGAGGCATATGGAAATCTTGTGCTGAGCTCAATCTGATGAACCACTATTGGCTTAGTTGTTCTGGTTCACTGAAATGTGACTTTCAGGATCAAAAAGTGTGATTGTAAACAGGCTAATGAATAACACTTGCACTTCCTATCTGAATGAATAAGATGAATGTCTGCAAACCTTTTATACAAATATTTCTAATCAAGCAGGGATTCACTGTCCAAATCCTAGGGTCACAGCAGTTCACTTCCAAATCCATTTCATTGCCATAGAGAGAACCAAGAAAACCTAGAAATATGCTTCTACTGATACAACTTATGAGTAAAAAAGCTACATGTTTACTGCTTTATGGACTAGCATTACATGCTATTGGATAACATGATTGATGGTCATAAAGTCTGAGTAGCAGTCTCATTACTGAGTTTAAATATTTGGCCATCAAAAGTAATTTTCCTTGAGTTAGCGCCATCAGAGACCCATTCTGATGGGAGCCCATATACATTGGTGAACTGGCTCAGTCCAGCCACAAGTGATGGGGGTTGGATGCTGCATTAGGGAGATGCTCGTTTCAGATTCATCCTCATTTATATGGCCGAACTGTAAATTACCGAGACGTGCATAAACCCACACCAAAGGAGCACGGCATCGGCACTGTCTCGCAGGGTTTTGAAATATTATCAGTGAAAGGCATTGTTCTCAGTGATGGGGAGCCCCAGAGACGGATGTGAAAACATGCTTAAGGAATCAGATTTGTGCACAAATTGTACAAGCGCCCTGAGTAAAAACAGATGTGTTGTCTGCTGTGTAGCCTGATGGGCAGTCCAAATAATGCTCTGTAATCCGTATGTCCAACATTGTTCATCCAGTATCTTGACATCTCCCTTGGCAGTCAAATCCAGAGGAGTCTGAATGCATGCATGCAAATGGATTAACTGTAATTCCAGAGCATAAACTTTTATTGGTGTGTTTGTTTAAGCTGCTTCCTTGAAGTGTGGCTGTAAAGTTCCCATTTACAAAAAGTCACACTTAAAATAGCAAAAGTGTGACAAATTATCTAATCATGCAGTCTTGGACATCCTCTTGAAACTACTTAGTAATCTCACCCAAGTCCCATGAACCATTGTGTGGAGCCCCGAAACACAGAATGGAAAAAGCTGTCAAATTATTGCAGCCAGAGGCATAATTACTGAGCACTGATGGTATTACTGACATGGTTAGGTTATGATTCCTACAAAACAACCAGTGTTGAGGGAAATGGGTCGCAACAGGTCAGCCAGCACATGGATGTCTTTTATTAACATTAAACAACTACTAGTCAGTGAAAAAAACACAAAAGCAAACAAGGTGTCAAAAGTTCACCTCATCATGTGAACTTCTGACTGAAATGCCTTTGGAGGACATTTTCTTGTTTTACAGAGTTTCATCTATAGTAAGGCAGCTATGTGGGCTCAAGAAATGATTCCACAGCATTACTGACCCAGAGAATAACCAGGGGGGTGTGTGTCTACATGAAGGGAAGGGCTGAGGGAATTGTTGAACTCAGGGTTCAGCTGTAAAGTTGGACGCCAGTTGCGTGGTGGGAGCTCTGGTGAGGGAGCTCTCCCACCCATAGAAGTAATAACAGCACACCATCACGGAGGAGCCAAAGCTACGAGCTATTTGTGAGAAACTACTCCATTCATTTACCCCCTTTCAACACTTTTTACATAGCCATTGTCATGGCTGATAAATTTCTTAATTAGCCTTATATGATTATCTGACAGTCAAAAGCATTTGTCATCCAAGTTTAGCCATTTTAAAAATCAAGTATTTGTTTAACACAATACATGATATCAAAATGTACGCTCTCGGGAGCCCTGGAGTAATACCCAGCTTAGTGGAAGAAATATTTTACAGCACATGATCTTTGATTGGATGCGTAATGAAGCATCACATGCAAGCTTCTTCTAGGAACCAATCACACTGCACTCCCACAAGAGTTCTTGTATCCCCACATGACACCTTTTCCATGCAAAAGATTCATTATAAAGATGCTAATTAGAAAATCATGCAATAATAATTTTATTGAGACATGATGATGATAATACATACAAATGTATTAGTCTTACTGTTTTTTTTTATTTATTTAATAATTTATTTCTTATGAAACTAATAAAAAGAGCAAATTAAAGCTGAAAATGTATCACATAGACACACGTTGATTCATTTTACTACATCAGACAATGCTTGTGTAATATTTTCAGTGAATGGTTAACCACACAACTGACTGATTGGATGAGACATATGGCATCTGCTAGATATTTTCCAGCACAAAAATGCACATGCAAGGTAGCCCTGGAAACAAAAAAGCCTAACAGAGTAGCATGTGTGATTTGACCCCATGCCAAGAAGTGAGACTATCACGAAACCATAGCTCTTGTATTAGCATCTTCTCCTCTATGATTTTTTTCTTTTTCAGGGGTTCTTGCAACAGCTGCTTACAGTAAAAGCACGTAGCAAGGGTGGTTGGAAATCAGCATCTCGAGACCTGAGATAATCGAAATAACTGATTTTGTGTTGATACACAGTGGATATATACGATGGATATATTGGCCCTTGAAGATTGCTCAGATTCAGCTCTGAAGTCATGACATTTCAGAGATGTGGCAAGGTGGACATTTTGGAGTGAGCCCAAAATGGCCCCCGATGTGCTCATACTCTCATGAACACCTGACTGTTTTGCAAACCTTGAACAGTCGCCAGAAGTCACCTGATCAGTATTCACTGATCACTTGTCTTCGGTGAGCCAAGCATTTCCAGACTTCCACTGGGACGTCTGGGTCTCCCCGCATCTCTTTAAGGGTCCAGGTGGCCCCTCTGCTCTCTTGAACTCCCCATATGGTAAGGCACCATCGAATATCAACTCCATTATGCTAATACTTCTGAAATATGTAAATTACTTTTAACAATACAGTAGCAAACACATTAGTTTTCAACCTCAAAAGAGATGACTTCCAGGGCAATAATGCCATTGTTTCATTCTCAGCATTGAAGCACATCTGCTGAATTCTTGGCATTTTTTAAAATAATGTAGCAATAATTTGAGCGTAGTTGTCTTTTTTAATTATGTGAGATGCAAGCACACTTATAACGGTGCTTTGTTCGAAGTCCCACAAGATTAACAATGCTGGTGTAACAAAGGAAGTTACTACTCCATCAAGATTCACAAAGATTCAGGTACAGAATTCTTCATGAAAGCAAGAGGAAGAGGAAGAACAGGTCAATCAAGGGTCTGAAATAAAGTGCATACTTTAAAGTGATCACTTTCCAGACTGACTGATTCCCAAATCTTTACATAAAGTAGCATCATATCAGCAAGGCCAAGAGATATGCCTGCTTAAAGTAGGTTAATTGGTAGTTTACATACTCAGTGAGTTCTCCTGTTTGAGGGGCTTTTACTGTAGAGGCAAACAGATGACAGGAAGTTACTCACTCCTCTTTTGTTTGCTGGCATATTTTCTCATTATTCTCAATGTCTGTGAATGCAAATACAATCATGAGATAACTTCATAATAATATAAATTGCTGGCATGTCACAAGATGTTCCTTCAAATAGGACCCATTTATTTATTTAACTTTTATTAATACATTAACACATATTAAGCTCATTAATATGATAAACATAATTAAAGCTATAATACTGATTCTGGAATGTTTCAGAAGAGAATATGTAGGACAGGCAAGCCATATACATACACTGGAGAGTTGAGCTCGGATTTGTGGGTGAATACAAAATTCTGTGCCATACTGAATTGTTTCGCAAAAAGGGTGAAAATGGTGTTTTCACATTTAGTTCCCTTTAAATGAACTGAGCTTAGTCCTCTAAAAGTGGACCAAAAGGTGAACCCAAACATAAAGAACTCAGTTCATAAGGTCTGTTTATTTGAAAGAGGACCCAGGCCACTTTCTGCTTCAGCTCTGATGAGGCTTCAGTTTTCTTTCTGTATAGGAACTTCTGTAGTTCCTATAGTTATATGTGCTTTGGATTGTGGGGGGTTGTAGTTGCATTGGGCTGTATATTTTCATTAGGCCATCCATTGCCAGTTTCATAATTATGACAATGGTGTTTGGCATGTTTTATTTTTCTATAAAAACAGTTCTTTTGGGCATTCCAACCATTAGAGGTTACAGAACGTAAGCAAGCATAGCACTTTTTTATAACCTGTAGGCTACAGTTGAATAGGTCTACAGCATGGACTGGCACAAGTACAACCCAACAATGGTCCTGATGTGGCCTATAGGAGACTTGAGGATCTACTCCCAGCAACCCCAGCCAGAGAACTGATGACGAAGAAAGAAAGGGAAAGAGAGTAGGAATAAGCAGCCTCTGTCCTGCACTGTGTATAAGTGCTTCAGTTATAATGACACAGAGTGTGCAAATATAGATCATGAAGTATGTCTCTGTGTTTGTGAGCATGCGTGTGTCTGTGTGTGTGTGTGTGTGTGTGTATGTGTGTGAGCATGCATGTGTCTCTGTGTGTGTGTGTGTGTGTGTAACGAGATGCTGGCATGATGGATGCTTGTTTGTGATGAGGTCAGCTGGTGTGTGAGTGGGGATGAAGCACTTTGTTCATGCTAATTATAACTTGATGTGAAGTGTGCAAGTAGTAAAGTGCACTAAGGTGTTTGGACAGGAAAAAATATATACATGAGTGTAGGATGGGGTTTGAAGAGCTATATGTATGTAACAGAGGCGGGGTGGCCATCGGGACATTGGTGACATTTCCTGGTCGGCTGGCAGACCAATACGGCCGTGAATCAAATGGTACCGGCTCTGATGCTCATCACTGAATGAATCCCCCACAAAAATGAGTGAATGAATGAATACAGTATGGAGCAAAGCTTTCTGGGAATGGGAAATACGTTTATCAAAACAAACCGACTGCAGGTCAAGTCTATTACAGAAATGTAGGAGGATAGATGAGTGACCCCTTATCTAATGGCATGAACCTAAAGACAATAGGTGAATTCAAGATCATGCAGCACTGTGCAGCACTGCACAGGGGCACTAAACTCTAAAGAATACGCTTCAGCACTATGACATAGATACTCTTCCCAGGTATTCTAGAGATCAGTACCCCTGTGCAGTGCTGTGTGATCTTAAATTCACCTAATGACATAGCCTACAGGCCTCTGCGGAGCAGTGCGCTGCCAACATTCTATTCTATTGTTTTCAATACAACCACGCACACCAGCGCCAAACTCTTCTGACGGCGCCTGTTGATTATGATTCAAGTCTATTTTGTTGGATCCAGTGGTGATTCCAGAGGCTACTATGCAATGTTCACTGCCTGCATGCACTGCCGGTGTGTGGAGGCAAACAAAATTTCCAAAATTTGGAAAGTGCTCCGCAATGATGTTGTTACGTTATTTTATGACAGTGGATTTTTGACAGTGGGAGGATTTGCTGGTTGTTTGCTTTTTGTAGCACACATGGAAGGCAAGAGAGAGAAGAAAGGAGGGGCTGAAAAAGCCAGAATGCAGAAAAAACAAATGCTGGAGAAAACAGTTAACAGAAAAACAGTTAGCATGGGGCTCAATCATTGACGTTATTGCTAGAAGGGAACCTGCACAAGCTAGTTAAATGTGCATGCTGGTAGTATATGACAACAATGGTGATGGACTGGTGCAGTCACAATAATCCTAGTGGATTTTAGTGTCCTACTCCACCCCATATGCAAAATGTACTATGGTTTTTACCAAAACTGGTGGGTGACAGCAACTGCAAATCTGAAGTTGTTATTAATATGCTCTTTAGAAATACCACTGGATAAAGCTATTTAAGGAATTTATTATTACTTTCTTAGTTACTCAGTCAGTCACTCACTCAAGTCATTCCTCAACAGGCTGAAAAACTCTCCTATGTTTAATCATCTCCTATGTTTCTCCTAGCTTTTTCCTGCACAAGAGGGATGTCTTCATGACAACCCATGATTACAGGATGTATTAGTGTTTTGATACACTCAATTTTATGGTTTTGATTAACCAAAGAAGAGTACTTTCTAGCATTTCAGTTAAACAATTCTCTGTCAAAGAATCTTGAGGTTAAGCATGCCATGGAAACCTGTAGACAATTTTGCAGAGGAGTGATTGACAGGTGGGTATATTTTGGGATTTAAGAACCTGCCTAAATGATTAATGTTTTTCAGAAACCCCTGAGTGCAGGCTTGTCCTTCGCTGACGAGGGCATCTGTCCTGATGCTCCTACCTATACTCTGCACTCACAAAGAGCCAGTCTGAGCTTCCTCATTTAGCTGTCCCTCTGGGACTCCCATCATTAGCGCTAGTAGCCCTGAACAACCCATGTCAGAAGGAAGGAGGCCACTTCTGAGTGCTGCCAGCGCAGTACACTGAGAGCCCCTGGACTCTCTGGAGTAATTTCACCGGTGGTGGGGAAGAAACCCATATCTTCCTCTGAGCCCATATATGAAATTCTCTTCAGGACACTGGTTAAATAGCCCTAGATAGATAAAGTTGGCTTTATAAGGATACTACTATGTTCTTTTGAGAAAAGTATAGAACAACTAGGTTATGAAAAAAAAATCAGTTTTGTCAAATTTTGGTTAGTAGGCCTACCAAATGAGCTGCTGCTTGTGCTGGGAAAATGTATGTGTGCCTTTTTCTTTTCTTTTAGTTAGCTCATTAATTTTGGATCAAAGCCATAATGCTTCACATTAAGGTCTCATATCTGTGAATCTAACCTATGTTAACATCAGTTTTAAAAAAATGTCATGTTCATATGAGGACAAACTTGATGTGGTTACTGTTTTGTATAACCACTGCTGCATGCATAGTTACGCAAGTTCACAAACTAGTTAGCACTAAAGCTAACACAAACTTTACAACAGTTGTCTACACAAACAACAGATCTGCCAAAATAACTAGATAACAAATCACAAGTTTTGACATCAACAACCTGACAATGTTGGCAGGGATTGCTCCACAGACCTTACAGACCTTGAGCCTTGATTAGCTCATTTATCAGTGCAGGATTAGTATCTCACAGGGGCTGTTTGTTCACAGTGGAGTAAATATTAGCCAAATTTCACTTGCATAGAATGACTTAAATTAAAACGCAATCAGTCCTATCAACAGCAAGCCTCCACTGAGATCACTGTTCCTCCAGCTGAACCATACAGTAAAATCCACTGAGGTGAGAGAGATGCTATGTTCATTAATGCTGTCACGGCTAAGCAGTATACGACACTTAATACTGGTGTATGTTTAGAGCAACACAGGTCAAGGAGTTGACATGAGGTTTCCCTGGGGAAATTCCCTCAAATTGCATCTCATTCCATTGCGAAGAAAACATCTTATTGGTTTCTCGATAGTTCCTGTGGTGATTAATTAATGTATTTTGCGCTCAATTTAACTGAGTAGAATTTACAAGAGGATGGGAAGGATCAAGAATGGGAGCAAGTTGGACAGGCCAGTGGTCGCTGCTGCACTGAGGTGAAGCCAAGTTCCCGGTCTCTCCCCTTGTACACAGAAGCAAAGGGCTTCACAGTGGGCACTTAACAACCACCATAAACTTTTATATGCATTTACTGACAAAATAACTCTACTGCACAAAACTGCCTGTGTACCTATTTTCCACTCGCAAGCAGTCAACTGTGTGCAAGGGCAAGACTGTGAACATGCAGAACATTGTCCCCCTGAGGTTAATTTATTATTGAACATTTTGTTATTGTTGCATTTTTTTGAGCAACAGAGGGCTGATATCAATTACTACGTTACACACAACATTGAATTTTATAGCTTATTTCAAAGTTCTAAACCATATTTTAGACCTAAAACTTTGCCATAATTTCTGGAAAAAATGAGAACTTCATAGGCAGCCAACAACTTCTACATTAACAATGTTATTTACAAAGGCAAATGCACTCCAGTTTTAGATCTCATTTTTACTGTGAGGATTAAATTTCACTCCAATTTAGATCCACACAGAATTCCCTAATGCTCCCCAAAAACAAAAGCAAAGCAACCATGTTCATTAGACAGGTAAGAAAGTATGTGCAAGTAATTTAGGAGTTCCAATAAGTATGGCCCCCTTCATCATTTTGGCACCTAGATTTTGTTTCTTGGTGGGGGGAGGCAGTAATATCAGGGGGCATAACACTTCTCATTAGCTGTGCTAAAACCCTAGCGCTGTTTTGGACAAGAGCAGTTGACTCTTATCGTGCACTCGAGATTGACCTCAGGAAGGACGAAGAAACATGAGCTTTATTTACAATTTCCAAGAGCCCTCAAGGGGAGCAGGGTCAGCACCTGAACTGAACTGTCTGGGCTGCGCCCAGTTATGGCTCCAAATGCAGTAATTGCTCTAAGCCCCTGCTTGACTATGGTGGCTTATCTGCAAAATTTTAAACGCGTGCAGTCACTTTTTGTTACATCACATGTGCTCGATACATATCAAAACCATTTGTTCATATTATAACTCTCTTTCTCTCTCTCTCTCTGTAAGTGACAATGTGTCAGTGACCCAGTGTGTGTGTGTGTGTGTGTGTGCATGTGTGTGTTTATGTGTGCACATGTCTGAAGAAATACAATTTTTTCCTTAGCCACTAGGACAGCTTGTCATATCATTTATAACCATCTCTATAAAGAAGGAAATGGTCCGATGACTCAGACTAGATTAATTATTTCAGTGTGTCAGGGTAGATCAGATAACAAATGTTATCCCAGTCTAAAGTTGCTCAGAAACTGGAGGGGTGGCTTATCGGAAATATATTAACGGTCCTGCAGCACATGGTTTTGGAGGTCAAAGGTGCTGTGTTTGTTGTCCAGCAGTTTTATGGGGATATGTTTTGATTCAGGTGTGAGGTATATGCTCTGTGGCTGCTGGTCAGGACTGGGGCCATATGGAATCAATACTGTCATGGCATCAAACACCAGGATTTTCACAGGTAAAAGTGAGACCTATGTTTCACCTCATAAAATGTTATGGCGTTTTTAACAAAAACCACCACACTGGTCATAAAACCCCACTTAGAACACAGCAGGGTCTCTCAAGGACACTTTTCCCTGTATGACACTTATTTTTTTGCCTCCCTCTTCCTCCCACCACCATATTCAAGATCTATGCCCAGCTCGCCTTTCTGACAGAGGGCCATGGCTTGGGGAAGATGGTGAGAAAAAAAGCAGCTATCAATCAAGAAATTCAAAATCAGGAAATAGGAATGACGGTACTTTTTCTAAGAAACACAAACCACATGTCTGAAAATCACCAGGGTCTGTCCACAAGGATTGATGCGGAGCAGTGAAAATGAGATCAAGTCTCTCTGAGCTTCTGGTTCACTGCTAAAACTAAAGGTTTACTTTTTCCTCTTCAGTGGCTAAAATGAAAACTAAGTGTTAAAGACACACACACACACACACACACACACATATTAGTGTCCACACACACACACATACACACAAAGCAATGTCCTTATACACACACACACAGACAGACAGACACACAAACACACACCCAAGCTGGTGCCTTTAAAGAACTGTGACATATCCAACTGGACACGAGCATGTTTACTTGGTTATGTGTTTGTCTCTGCATTCACGCGAGAACGCTATTCAAGCGTGCCTCTGGCCCCAGAAAGCACTAAGACCCCTGAGGATCAAGAAATCAGTGGGTGTTTTCAACAAGGATTTTAAGGGATTGTTCTCTTGATGTATCCAAAAATGTTCAGTCCTCTCCACCCTCTGGCTTCCCAGCCCATCCAAACTACTGTCTTGTGAAATGTATAACATATTTTGTGAGCTTACGTAAACCATGAGAGAGGTCCTTTTTGGAAATAACATGCAATTTTCAGGGGAGTGAAAAAAAAAGTGAAAGAATGTGAGAATTCCAGATTTTATTCGCCAAGCCCTGGGGATCCCAGCATGCCTGACACTGGCCAAATCAGTCCCTATCACTCCCATATTTCTCAGCCTCTCGGAGGCGCTGGACAAGCCTGTTGCTGAATCAGACACAATCTGTCCTTGTACAAGGCCTTGAGACTAATGCAGTTGTTGTACCACACAGTGGCCCAGATAAAAGTCCAAAGCTATGCACCCAAGCTTTGTTGTTATCACTTTATGACTGAATGGAAATAATAACTATAATAACTTAACATACCTAAATGTTTGTTTTGTGTGTTTTGATTTTAATTGCAGTTTAAGGAAATCTAGCTGTGGGCAGTTTCATGCACCATTTGTCTGAGTTTCCTGGTCTGGGAGGTTTTTTCTCTGCCAAGTAATTTTCCTGTTTCATGTTATTGCATGCACACAGACACACAGACACACACACACACACACACACACACACACACACACAATGGAGCTCGCCAAAGTGCCATAAAACTTTTGAGTAGCATATTATTAATTGCATAAATTGCATTCAATGCATATACAGCAAACATTACAAATCCTGTCTCAAGTTCAGCTCAAGTATAATTGTTAAGTAGCCTATTGTTTTTACTGAAAATACTACCAAACTATTCCAAATAGAATATGTGTATATGTACATACAAAGGAATCCCATTTTCAGAAAACAAAGTACATGGATTTAACTGCTGACAAAGTTTAGCTGATGGCCAGTCTCACATATAATCACATGCAGAAGACATGTCTAGCATGTAGACTTTCAAATGCACAGGGCGCGCACACACATATCCTCTCAGTATTTCATTAAGGGTTGGAAACGTTTTAAAAACTCTCAGTAGCAGAATGAACACAGATGAGACATCCTAAAACACTGTTTTATGGACTCAGATTTGATAAACATTGCTGCCCAGTCCTGAAGAGTCAGTTTGATTCCATTTTGGTCGGCAAAGGAAGTATTTTGATCTGATTAGTGATATGTAAATCTGGACTGAATTACTGTTGGAGCCCTCTAATCTAATTCTCCCAAAATAACCATTTAACGAAGGGAGCCTCTGCCATGATAAGTGTCCACATGCACCTTCAAACTGTGAGCAATTCTGTGTTGATTACAACCAAAACACTGGGTCGCTCAACTAGATCAACAGAAGTGGTCATTTGAGCACGCTCCCTGTGTTTTTCATTACTAGGTCAATGAGATCAGTGTCAAAATCTCCAGAGTTGTGTGCTTGGAATGAAGAGGTGTGAAGACTTAACGTCTCTGTGTCTGAGCATGTTAGGTTGGTAGGTTTACTCTTATAATACGAAACTGCTAATTGGTATTGGCATTTAGATTAAGAAGTTCCAGTTGTAACTCTTTTTTATTTGGCTAATGTGTAGGCCGAACCAGCGTACAATGTGTTCAGAAAAAGGGTGCAAGTGTGCAATAGAGAGTGAATCAAAAGTGTGCTATTGTGCAATAGCTGTCTGTAAACTCCCGTTAGTGGTTAGAAATATAAATCATTTTTCTCGTACAATACTGGTCCAAGACAGAAAACCTATCTATATTTCTCTATATGCTTTGCTTTTGAAATAATATCACAGCATATGGTTTGTATTAAAAAGACCAGGGTGGTCTCGGAGACATATTTTTATTTTAATCTACAGCAAGTAATTGTAAATTAAAGTATTGCTTTGGCTCTATTCACTCCAGGTGGCTGCTTGAGCCTCCTTTTTCAAAGGATATAATAAGCTTTCAACGCCTGTAATTTGCACAACTGCACAGGGAGAAAATAATGGAAATTTAATATTTTTTACTGCAGGTTCTAATGCCCATTTCAATAAACCCTTGCCAGAAATCTTCAGATTACGTTACAATTTGAACCACCTGCAAATCACAAATTGAGTTTTGGGATGGAATCAGCAGCTAGTAAAGTCACTGTTTGCAAAAGCTTTGTAATACTACACCAACTGGTGTAGCCATCATAACAAGAGATGAGGAAGATGATTTATTTATTAATTCAGCTCACTGATTGCTGAACTACATAACATCACCCACAAATGCACAAGTCTTAACCTTAAATAGTGCACCTTTTGTATAAAGTATTCCAATCACCCAATACCACCAGCTGGGCCCCAATTAAGTAATGGCAGTACTGGCAACACAGTTCAAACCTCAGAAAAGCTGTAACGTCACTTATAGTAAGCATGAGAACCCAAAGAAAAGATGGTTCATAATAATCCATGCCAATTCAGAGGTAATGCACCCCTTTAAAAGCAGCCACACAATCAATGTCTTATTTGCTTGTCCACTCAGGACACAGAATTCCTGTGTACAATATAAATGGTCAAGATTTGCATTAGTAAGTTGGATGTGAACCCAGCTACTGACTCCTCTCCACCAGTCCACTCCCACGTCAGCAGCTCTCTAGGAAGGTTTATTACGTGGTCCACAAGAAGTGTCCGCCAACGTCAATCAAAACATGTAGCTACCCCCCTGTAAAGTGCTGCCTGTGTTCCAAAAGAGTGTGCTAAAGTTTGAAGGCGCCGTGTTTGGGTTGGGAGCTGCTTGTTTCTTTTTCTAAGCCACAGGTGGGTGCTGAGGAGAGGGCCGCCTCATATCTCACTGGCCTTATTTCCTGCCTCGGTTGCAGGAAATAGGAAAAGTTTCTGGTTTAGCAGTACTTTTCTAGTTTTTTTTCTGCACTTCTCCAAGGAGGGGAAGATATAGAATCCAATAAAAACCTAATTTTGCACAAACTACCAAATCAGGTCTGACTTCAAAGATTATCTGGGAAAACAGACCACGAGAGGAAGAGCATGCATATTTTGTGAATATGTGAATCATTTGTTGTATTTCTCTTGAATGTCATGAATGAATGCCATCATACCTTGCCAAGCTGATAGATCACATCTGGAATTACTCCCATCAATATCCTCTTTAAATGGTGAATTGACACAGCAGTCCCCTTAATGTTTTTCAGTCTCATGTGCTGCCTTCACAAGAAATCATGTCGTCTAGATGAACTCTCCACTGACATTATTGTACTGTATTCTTGAACGTTCTGAAGTAAGCAAGAATGACCAGAAATCACGTTGTGGGTTCACCTTTGACATTGACTTCAGCTGTCATTCTGAATGTGTGTGGTGTGGGTTTTTAACTGAGAGACCAATCATGGCGTCAATGTGTGTGTGTGTGTGTGTGTGTGTTTTCCTGTGTGTACCAGTGTGCATTGGCACGTTTACATATTCATACAGGAAATATGTTACTAAGAGTGCATGCAGACTTCCTTTAGATCAGATCAAACAAGATAGGACAAAAACTGCGTTTTCTAAGTCAATTAGATATCCTGTTATTCAAGGTTTTTCTTTGATTTAGAAAGATTTGTCTGGCCCTGCTACTGTGGAGAAATTGAGAAAAGGAAAGAATTTTCACTTCAAAGGAGTTGTGCAACTCTTAAGAAATTACTTATTTCCTAGGAAGTGAATGTTCAAATAACTTCTTAAAAGGACCAAAAACATGTGTACTGATTGTAGTCCTAGCTTCAGGGCACTTCAGAGAGTCCATAATATCTTAGACAAGTTATTTTCCACCCCATTAAGGGCATTAAGGATTTTTATGTTTACTTATGCAGAGTGGTTTAAAGAATTTGGTTGTGTTTGTTAAAGTTATTCCCATTGCATCTTACCTGTATATGACTATGAGACTATGAGTACGTAACATGGCTATGAGATGCCTAGTTCTCTACTTACGTATTAGATGATGATGGCTGTTATTATGATGATGAGGAAGAGGAGGAAGACAATGATGATGATGATTGATGAATGGATGTCACTGCAGTGAAGTCTAACAGCAGACCTCAAAGCTTTAGACATAAGGATTTAAATGGCATATGACAGGCACTGAGAGCCAGGGAATCTGTAAATAGCTAAAAAGTGACATGTAAGGATAGGCAGCCTAAGGCAATGTTGCATGTTTGCTTACTCCTTGACATAGTAAACTTTCAGGGGAATTTCAGGGTTAGAGCTAGGAATTGCTTGCAGGTGTCAGTTACATTTCACATAGATCTGTCATGGAAGTGAAATGATCACAACACAGCCAAGGCATATTACATAATGCCTGAATATTAATGTTGTCATTCATATTTCAGTAATTAGTTATTATTATCACAACTTAACCTTAGCTTGAACCATCTATAATAATTCAACATTTTAATAAACGTGTCATAAATGTTTGGATACATTTTTTGGATCAATTTGGATAAAATGTTATGTCTTGGAATTTGATGGTCTAACCACAATGAGATTATAGTGATCTATCAAGAAGCAATATGAGGCTGGTGATCAGGGCAAGGACATATCCATGACTGTGGTCACCCACAGCATTTAGACTCTGGCCTCATATTGTACCCTCATAACTATGAACCAAAGTTGTAGATATATTTCTACCAAGCCCACTCTCACTCCATATCCATAACAAGACCTCCTTGGAAATTAGATTCATGTCTGCATTTATATTAATTCATTTGTTTTTACATACAGTTAAAAGACGAGTGTAATTGACAAGTGTTAAGTGAGACTGTGTGGTAATGATCGAGGTCACACATTTGAAACTGGCAACAAACCTTAAAGAATTTAATATTTTTATCAGTTTTATTATTACATTATTACATCACCCCCTATATTTTTTGACTGCAAGGTCTCCTCACTGACTGGAAATTGGCTTAATATTAGATTATTTGCTGTAATACATGTTTGTTGCAGAACCCAGTTAACAGTGATGTCATCGGTCTATTGGAGTAGCAGTTCGAAAAGTTCCACTGCCTCTCCCCAACATGGGATTTTACCTCTGATATGGAAGTGATTAAACTGCTTGGTTCTTATCCAGTGTGTCGACGTGTCAACCTCCTTCTTTTTTGATGTCTGAGATTTTTTTTCTCAAGACAATAATATAATTGTTTTAGGGAACAATGTTTTGGCAGAACGAGAACAAAGATTACCTTTAAGAGCACATTTAACCTTTACATTCTCTAAAGCTACTATTTTTAATTTATGACTGATCAAAATACCATGGTATCTTTAGGTATATTTATTAACTCTACATTTTTATTTCTTTCTATTGTGGCTAGTTGTAGAAACGTCACATGGGTGACATGGGTGTTGTAATTAGCTTTAAATAGCTTAGTTAAGGGCTTAGGTAAAACATAATTTCTATAATGTTATCACAGTCACATGCAAATTAAATAAATTATCAAATTACACCTTCACAAATTGCATAAATAATAATATCATTAAAAAAAACAGTGATATCATGGTGCATGTATGGTCTACACTACACTCAGAAGACTGCAAATGAAAAAAAGACCTTATAATAGGCATGATGTCACATTTTCTTCCTTCCCTACACTGTTATAAAAACACACACATGGCCTCTGAGGTGCCTGTACAGAAACTCACACTAGCTGACAATACATTAAATCAGATAATTAGATGAACTGGCAACATCTGATAAACACGGACATGGTGACAGAACCACACTAAATACATTAAAAGACAATTCTGTGGGAAACGAAAAATTCTTGAACTACTCGTCGTTTACTCAATCTGGAAAACCTGGGAATGGCTTTAGAAAACTGGCAAACTGTTCAAAATGTTTGACAGACGCTTCAGTGTCCAGAGAAGATAGAATGGTCTGTCAAAGAAAAAACTAAATCTCTGAACCCTCAAAGAACTTGCTTGAGACACGGCCAAAAAGAGTTGTCACTGTGTAACAAGACATTATTACCATTGTGTTTGGATTCTATTTTAGCCAAATGGCTGCTTGGCAAACATTTATCCCCATAAAACTGCAGCCAAGTTATGCTCAAATAGATGGAAAGAGGGTTAATAAACAGTTCACTATGACATTCAAAATTATCAATTTATTTGGGAATTTAATTGATTATAGAAGTGGATACAGCTCAAATAATTGTTTTTAGTAACCCACTGATTGAATTAAAATGCCCACTGGACAGTGACTGTGTTTTATGGTTATTTTCTTATTGACCTTGAAAGGTCAGTTGGAATGAAAAGTTTATCCTGACAACTCTGACCCAGGGTATGATTATTAACAGGTTCTCTCTAATCCCCTGGCTTATTGAATGTCTTGTTGTGAGTGGCTTGGTGACCCTGTGGAAGCCATGTAATTTGGTGTAATTTCATTTTTGCAGAGGGCCGACCGTGATGAAAATAGTGCCTTCTCCAAGTGCGATCTTCAGCAACTTCCTCTTTCCTGTATTTGTGCAGGTGAAACGGGCCGTGCCTGAGAATGAGGTGCAGGCTTGCTGTCTCGATAGGGCCCCGGCAGCGTTAGAAGTGTTTAGAGAGAAAACACTGGGCCCGCTTTGCCGAGCCCTGGATGAGAAATTAGCCCTGATTTTTATCAGGATCTCATATAGGCTGTGGTGCTGGAGAAGTGCTGGACAGCCAAACTTCCAGGTCCCAGAAGTCCACTGTGTGCATGGGGCCTCCCAGGTTGGACACGTCTGCCGTGCTCTTGGTGTATTTAGGCCAGGGGATGGGCTATCAGGGGCAACTGTACTATACATTAAATGCAATTACTCACCCTGATGCGCTTGTAGTGCCTTAAACAATTTGATGATGTTTAACAGTGGCAATATAACATTGTTTATGACAGGGCCCCTTTACTCAAAATTTTCCCTCATGCTTTCCAACCCTATCCCCCTCCTTGCCTTTCACAGCGCCACAACATGGAAACCATTATAAAGGAGAAAAAAAATGCAGATGGAGATTCCAGCAATCTCCTCGGAATAGATAAATAGATTTTGAAATCATTCACAAATGATGTGCAAAATGTGCTGACCATCTGCTGCAGCCATTGCTGAGAAAACCTGTGCGCCCATCCTCAAGATTTTTTTCCCTTTATTTTTTATGGTCTATCTGTGCAAGAGATGAAATCAGTAAATGCACGGCTGGCAAGTTTGCACAAAGGCTATGTTGCACAGCTCGAGAGCAAGGCGTAAAAAAAAAAGATAGAGGTGGGGGGGGGGGGGGAATTTACATGCAGGAAATAAAACTGTAAAAACGAAGGCCCTTTTAAAGTCATGCTTACGGTGTAAGAACATGAAAGATAGGTGCGGGAAATAAAAAAAGTAGATAAAAACTTAAATGCCCTATTTCCGCATGGGCGCTGCAGATTTGAAACAATGTGGCATAAATCAAACCTATCTAGCTGAATCAAGGACAGCATCAAAAAGGCATTCTTGTTGTGTGGGTGTATGCTCTGGACCGCATTTCCCAGTGCGCAATGAGGGGACCCACACAGAACACCTGATGGTTACTCGACTGCTGGGAAAAGGGGATGGATGTTGCATGATGGGATCCGCAGTGCGTGGCCGCCCCGGGTTCATAAATCTCGGGCCCATCGCGTTCTGCCTTGTGCTTTTATGAATGGCGTTAATTGCTTCACCAGGCAGCGGTGGTAAATTCTCAGGCCTAAGTGGGCGGTTCTCATGCGGTTCGCGGCACGGTTGGGCTGTGGCGGCAGCCGGCAAGCGCAGGTGAGCCCTGCGGAATGGATTCGAAGGATCTGACCCAGAGAAGCAGCTGTGGATCTCAGCACTGACCAGCAAGAGCTCGGGTCAGAGACTCGACTAACGTCCTAGCCACGATTGCAGGATTGTGGAATGACCCAAGAGTCAGTTGGCAGAGAGAAAAAAAGAGCCACGTGTGATTTATTGCAGCAGAGCTAAATCAATCAAGTCGCCAAAAATAATTGTTTTTAATCCCGAAACGCAATCTGATTCTAATGAGAGAGGCCTGAGAGACGTTGCTATTTTTAAGCCCACTGTGCCGGGATGCCATGATATGTTACACTTTGTCAAGTGTGCACCCAACACTGAATGGACTGGCTTGTACATTCAATAGCTTTGCTGCTCCAGCCTACCTTCTGATCAGTCCATTTCCTTAGAAGGGCAGATTTTCATGGTACAATTAAAATGCCTCCTTCCAGCAGGACTGGCATCCCTCCACCCAAACAACGAAGAATAAAAGAAAAACAAAACTAAGCAGGATTTAATTAGTACCACTTACATGGACAAATGAAAGTCAGATATACTAGTAACATATCCGGTTATACAACAGATGGTTCCTATATCTTGCAAAACACCACAGAAATCCACACTAAGAACATCAATAAAATGATTAATTGTTTTATGAGAGAAGAAAGAAAAAAGCATAGCTCTTGTTACCTTTCAGGGAGTGCTTTTTCAACAAAGTAGAAAAGTGCCTTTAGCATAAAATGAGCATCATCTGAAACCAGTAACACTGGAGAGTTCTGTGATGCCGGGTACAGGGTTGCATGTTATTGATATGTTCATTCTTCTGTTGATTCATTCATCCATTCATCCAGCTCTGTTCAAGATCATTGATGCCAGTGTAGGATATTAAGCTAGTAAATGCATTCCCAGTAAGAAGAGGACATTCACCTTTGGAGCCTTTCAGATTATGAGTAACAGTAGCTGTTTGGGTTGACTGAGCAACAAAGTGAAATGGCTCTTATATATGCCAGAAAGGCATGTACAAGGCAGTGTAAAGTTTCTGTATGAGTGGGACTGTATCTCTACACCGTTATACTAACACATGTGTGATGAGTCAAGTGCAGACGACAGGAACATTTAGAAGTGCGGCATAAGCCAAACAGATTTTATGTACATATCAACTGGGTGAATCCCTAACATGCGCAGTTCATAACGGTGTTCATGATTCATTAGTGCCATATTTGCCAAGCAGCAGGGGTCGAATGGAATCTCCAGCTGTGCACCCCCCCCCCCCAATCCTGCTCTATGCAATAACACTGATCAGTGTGCATACGACTGCATCCACAGGTAATGCATTTTCCATGCCCTCCCACCAAAGTGTAACCTAAGCTCGATCCCTGCAGTAAAGGTACGGTTAACAGGTTTGTGCCGGCTTAAATCAATCAACACCACCGAGCAGGGCCAGCCACTTGAAGCCTCGGCACAGATTTCAAATGCAATAGTAAAGATGTCAAAGGGAAGCGCTCTTGCTCTGCCAGTCCACTGTGGCAGTTGGTGCGGGCCCTCGGATGCACAGTGTGCACCATCGTTCCACCTGTCTCCCCTAGACTCTCTTGTTAGTAACAAGCGACACAAACGTACACCTCCACCATCCCCCTTCCCCTCCATCCCCCAACCCCCCCCCCCCTGTGTTATTTGTGTGATTGACATCCTCTACCTTAACAATAACAGATGACTGTAACTTGAAAAATGGCAATTACATCAAATGTAAAACAGATGGTGAAACGGGACGGGAGGCCCTCTCCTCTTTCCTGCTCCCTTGTTAAATATAGCTGCACAGATAACTGGATAGAACACACAGTCGCCAATTATCCCATGCTATTGTTCCAAAGAAGAGAGAGAGAGAGAGGGAGACAGAGAGAGAGAAAGAGAGAGAGAGAGTGAAAAAAAATGACTTAACATCTCAATCATGTAGCGGTGCTTGCTCATTTGAGAGTCCCTATCCAAATACGGTGAAAAGCTGTCGCCACGACTGGGCTGCATGGTGGGGTTCGAGAGATCATTTTGAAAGGGGGTGTGCAGCTTAATGGGGGGTAAGGAAGATGAGGACTGGGCCACTGTCACCACTCTGGTTCTTGCCTTATGTCGATCTTGTCTGTGGTTGCTTCTAAAAAAGGGAGAATGTCTTTCTTTATTTATTCCATGGGCTTCATGATGATCTCATTAGTTTCAAAGACCTCTGGTATTATTAACTGAGCTATTACAGACTATCATCTTACACAAGCCAATCGCTGGTGATATCACTTTTTAATAAATAAGCATGTGTCTGCCCATAAATTCATTTGTAAGTTAAGAAGAACTGCACAACTTGGCTGACGACTGTATGGTGTGGGATGACCCTCACTGTGATAATCCCAAACAGCTTTACAGGCCTGCTTGGACAGAAAAATATAACACTTGAATTGAATGGCTCTGCGTTATATTTAAACTACACCCAAAATCATAAGTGTGTGTACTCAATACAGTGTTTACAATGCAACAGCATAAGCATACACTGCTACATGTCTCAACATTGTAGGATTATTTCTTATGTTTCTTATGACTTAAATTGTTTTCACTGTTCCTTTCTTTAGTTACACTTCGACTTCCCACCCCTGGATTGTCAGGTCAGCATCAGATTGTAATGGATATCACGGGGATCTAAGTTACTTAGATCCAAACCTAGTAGGAGACATGAAGCTTCTTGGTCATTATTTTATGCAACTGCTTTCCTCCTATACCATAAATGGGGGATCAGTCCCTTTAACAAATCTAATAACCACGCAATGTCTAGTGGGTATGATGGTATTAGGAAATGACATGATTTTGATGTCTATGACAGTGTTGTTCAAATAATCTACCATAACCACACTACAACCGTAAATAATATGGCCATACCACCTTCATTGCAAAAACCCAGCAATTGAATTATACGTGCATTCCATAAAACGGCAAGGCAAGGGTGGAACCATAAAGTCCCGGACATTTATGAATCTCATGTCCTCTGTCACATGCTTCTGAGTTATTTTATTTAAATTGTGACCGGGTCAGGCCACAGCGCAGGCAAACATCACTTCTGATACCATCAGTTCACTCCAAGAGCCTTTCTTCCAAGTAGACCCGGGCATGACCTGCTACCACTTTTGCAAGCAGGTCTGGTGTTGAAGTTGTTCTCCTCAGTCAAGTACCAATAAATAACTCCGGAAAATGTCACATCCCCACCATATGTTCAGAAGCGCACCCCCACTCTTCAGACTCTCTTCATAGTGTGGCAAGCAGATGTATGCTAGTGTGGGTTTCATGCTACGACAAGCTGTGATGCAGCGGTGAGAGAGAGAGAGAGAGAGAGAGAGAGAGAGAGTGTGTGTGTGTATGTGCAAGCATTTGTTATTTTACAATGTGTCCATTAGTGTATTCATGGGTGCATATATAGATGTGTAGATGTGTATAGTGGATGTTTATGTATGTATGTGTGGGTGTGCGTGTGTGTTGGTTGGGGGCAGGGGGAGAGGAAGTTTAAATACTCATGTAAAGCATGCATGCTACATCCATTACTGTAATAGTAAATGTCTACATGCATGCTGGCGACAGTATGAGATGTTTTCCGTGAGGACAAGAGTGCATGTGACTGAGAGATTCTCCAAAATTTGAGAGTTGTAGCAGTTGTAGGAGTGATGTGTGTAAATGTGTCTGAATGTCTGTGCATCCATGTGTGTGAGTAAGTGCATTCGCTCTCTCTCTCCTTCTCCGGTCTAGGCCTGATTCATGTTGAAAGTAGCCCTCACTGAGCTGAAACAGTAAAACGGTTCCATTTGGTGAAGCAGTCAGAAATGCGAGCCCTGCTCTCTGGTTGCTTCGGTTAATATGTAAATATAATCTTTCTGCAGTTTGGATTTTGCATTGTGACAGACACTTAAATGGAGGAAAAGTACTTTCCAACTGATCAAAGTATGAAGCTAACAAGATTCGACCCACAGGTAGGCAAAATGTATTTTGCACAGCAGTTTTTTTTGTTCGTTTTTTTTTTTTGGCAAGAGCTCAGTCGCCTTTTTGGACACAGTTTTTTTCTTCTTCTCAACTCTCAGCCATTGCTACTGGCACAATATGGGAAAACTGTTTCCATCTTTATTTTATTTAGGGCAAAATAAGATGAAAGGTGCTCTTCACTGCCTTCAAAATAGAAGCATGGACATGCATGTAAATTAACAATTTATTGGTTCGTTATGTTACCTTGGTAACACACTGACAATGAAAAAAGGAAATCTTTCTCCCACAAAAGCAAGGCAAAGCTGTTTCTCATAAAAGCACCATTCACGCAAGAAACACATACAGTAATAGTAATCAATGGCCTTTGCAAAGGCTACAAGTGAATACTTCAGCAAAGCTGAAAGTTGCCAATCAAAGTGACCTTTTAACACATAAGTGTTTAATTTACATCAGCCATTATTGGGTTGATTTTTTTCTCAGTCTAAAAAAACTACTGCACAGTTTCAGTCAGTGAAACTATTACATATCTCTCTGTAAACAATACGTGTCTTACTTACACTACTCAAAAGACAGTGCAACACATAGTAACAGCACAAAATATATAACATAGGAGTGCGTTTGACATGAACTCTGTCATGGCTATTTAACTTCAATTGCCAGACTGCCTGTCATGACAAAATTCTGGGGATCTCTTAAATGAGAGAAATCATTCAAAGCAAATCAACCATGGATCACCAAATTGCTGTATCCTCTGTTTGAAACTTACAGTAAGCCTGGCGATACTTCCTTTTCTGCTCCCATCTGACAGCAAAATTAAAAAATTATCAAAGAGACCAGTGGTCTCATTCCAGAAATATGGGGCATGAGTAATTTCTTCCAAAAAGAGTAATTGGCAGCTTTATTCTATTCCTGGAGTTGATGCATGATTGTCGATGCTGTCTCGTGTGAATAGAATGGCCCAGTCTCTACATGCAAGAGTATGTTCAAACAGCCCCCGCTCACTTAACAGCAAAGGGAGGGGGAAAAAAGCAGGAGAAAAGCACAAGGAACAGAGAAAAAGGAGAGGAAGATGAAGAAAAAAAAGAACAACAAAAGAAAAGAAACTTGGCACTTCAGCCGCACACTGTCATGTATTCTCACTGACATCATCATTGTAAAATTAGGAGGCCGGTTTCGTCTTTCCTGCAGATGTGGAAGCTTGAAATCGCATTCCGTGGGCCCGTGCCACTTTTCATCAGTGCTCTTTCTCTCTCTCCCTCCCTCCTCCCTCTTCTTTTCCTCTCCCTCGCTCCCCTCCACTTGGAAGCCGTAGGGAGGAGTGGTGGATGGTTAGAGGGGTGAGAGAAAGAGAGCGAGAGAAGGAGGGGTGGGGGCAGGGGTTTGGCTGCATGTGGTGTCCCCTACGGCACCCTCCTCAGCACCCTCAGCGTTCCCTGGCCAGCCCTACCCACGATCCGGTGTCCGGTGCGGGGCTACCTAATCCCAGGGCCCGGCCCCAGCAGGCCCACACCTGCAGCTGATTGGATCCTTCTGGAGTACAAAGGGCTGATTTACGGCTGCGTGGACGCCAGGCCCCCTGGCCGCAGCTGTGCACGGGCAGGAAAGGGAAGTTGTTCATCACACGCCGTGTATTTCACCAACACTGGTCGCGCCCCGACGAGCCACTGCTCGGCCACCATAATTTCACATAACTGACAGGTGGCAAGATGGCCTTGGCTGTTATTAGATGATGAATTTGACAGAGGCGCTTGCCAAAAGATGAGGGAAACAATCTGAGTTGCTGCCACGGGCTTCATCCTGAACTCTTTCCTTCCATTATTTCTCATTAATTTAAATTCACTTATGACAGCATAAGATTTTTATGCACTCGATCACATACATCACTCATCATACCAAGATTTGGACAGAGGAAATAATCCATAGCAAAAACATTTGAGTTCAGTTCTTGTGCTCTGATTCCCCAAACACATGCTGTAGAACTGTAAAACAGAATGCTCAGGCATTCAGTATGGAACATTTTGATGTGTGTGCTTTTCAATGTCGCCGCTTTTGCTTGTGAGAACCAGAGCACCCTACATCATCGTGCTTGAAGTAAGCAGATGACTAATACTGTCCTGAACAACGCAAGTGGTTCTCCCTTGCTTGTTGAGAGGTGGCTGACATGTTGAGTTCTTCTGCACATGTGGGGCTGGAGCAGGAGCTGGGGACCCAAGTCCACCGGAACTGATCCATTCGGTCAGGCCCTTTAAAAACCATTTCCTAACCGCATGTCCCTCAAACAAAACACATCTCCTGTTCACAGGCGTTTGCAGAGTTTACTGGGCTGCTGTCTCATATGCTTATATATGGATAGGGTTAACTTTGTAGAGTTCTCTGTGCTGAACTGCACTTAATAAAAAAGGAAATATAACACCCAAACACAGAAAGTATCATAAGTACAATACTGAATTGACACTTTTGCAAGTGATGTGGTCTAGTGCTTGTGATCTCCATAGATGAAAATGTTGTAATACATAGCACCAGATAAACATCATAACCACTCCAGCCCAGATGTTTTTAACGCAGGAGAGATCTTTGTGACCGCCCAGAAACAGATTCACACACATATGGATTTGAAATGGCAACTGGAAGTTCTCCTCAGTTGCACAAACTTTGTTGACTGCCTTGAATAAGTGGGAATGTATCCTTGTTGAACTAAACTTGGACTTATTTGTGCTACAACCTGATTTTAACAAACAGAGCAGACTTGCTGTCTGGCTTTTTACTGTCTGAAGCTCCATCTCCAAATGTGCCCCTAATAATATCAGTCTTGCTCATGCATACACATGATGTAGTGATATTGCAGTCAACATCAGCTTTAACACAATCAAGTTATTTCATTTGTGTCACTGCAGTTTTATCGACAAAACACATGGCGTTGGCTGGTTGTATTTCTTTCCTGTAATAAAATCGGTTGGTCATACTGAATAAATTTCGAAACAGACATTTTGTGCAACCACAAACATCCCCAGCGACCAGCAGTCTGAGCAGAACAACGCTGCAGTAGACTTGGGGATTTCTTTGCACTTAGACCCCAGAATCTCAGATATTCTCAGACTTAACAAAGGGCAGGCCTGCAAGGGCCTTAGCCGAAGAGTGCCTCTGTCAAATAGTCCCCATTGCACACACTCACAGAAGCCATTTTAAATCTTTTTTTTAAAGAGAAAGAGAGAGCAAATTGCTAGCCTCCAACAGAGCTTCCATTCAGGCAAGCTAATGGAGCCTATTGCAATTTCCAGCTTCCGTGCAACATGTTAGCAATTTCATCATCCGCTGATAGCATGAGGGATTATAAATGTCTCTTTATTGCAAGTTTCCATCAATAATATTTAGGCCTTCTAAAGTCTGCACCTGGCCAGGGGCTGAGGTAGTTTGCAGAGATAATGACAGTGTCCAGAGAAGCCAGCAGACACTCAGGAGCAGAGCAGCAACCGGCAGGTTAAACCCAGAGGTCACAGAGACACACGCATGCTGACAGTTTGTCTTACATTCCCACAGCTTTCAGTCGCTGTCAGCTGCATCCTCTTATGGAAAACAGTAACATCTTCAAGACAGCACCGTGACAGACGGCTGCCTTTGACACACAGCGAACATTGCAGATGTCACTTAGACCATACATCAGCTGCAGAAGCTTAAAATGACCTTTTTTCCCCCTTTCTCCTCTCTAAAAGATCAGCTGTGGAGAGTAACTTCCGAATTAGCAGTCCTGCAAATTCTGCTAAATCCTTCAAACTTTATGAGTTAAGTATGTAGGGGATAATGTATTGTTCACCAGTCATTATAGGAAAATATTTCCTGTCAGGATGAATAGGACCCCGACACCGTTTCGTGGCTTCCACAGATAAACAAACAAATAAATAAATAAATAGCTAAATAATAAATAAATAGTTTGCAATGCAACTTGAACTTGAAAGATTCTTCAGAATACAGCTGAACTCACTTGCAATGAAGTTATATTGTGATAAGGAGTGATCTCTACTTGCGGAATGTGAAGCTAAATCTGAAGCAAAGTCATTATACTTTCTAAGCGGTGACTGTACAGAAATAACTGACCTCCGAACATTAGGAAGTGAATGGTATTCTACCACAGCATTCTGGAGAGTCGTATAAAAATCTACTTTATACTAAGAGAAGTTTTATTATGCAAACATGCAGCTGCATCTGTTGGACTTAAACAAGCTGTTTGGTCTAGCTCTTCACCATAGTATCATCACACATTGGTTCCATCAGCTCTCTCACTACTTCTAAACCATCTCTCCATGGGGTCCTGCTCAAATTCATCTTCTGGGTGTCTGGTGGCATACCACACTTTGAAATGCACTGAACACAGACACACAGAGGCTGATTGTCAACAGCTGCATTCTTTACTGGCCCCTTTTTTACATGCATGATTTGGACTTTAATCTGTGCAAGGCAGAATATCACAAACATGCAAACTAACCCAGGCCACCTGCAGCGATTTAAAATATATATATTTTTTAAATCCAGGCAGGTCAGCAAAATAAATATGATTTTACATACATCAGTGCATGTTATATGTCATTAAAAAGCAGAATAAAATGCGGCACCAGAGTGGCTTACTGTATATTGTGATGTATATCTTGCTTTGCTAAATAACATTTAAAAAAGCATTG
This sequence comes from Tenualosa thibaudeaui, assembly GCA_027481765.1. Classification (NCBI taxonomy): domain Eukaryota; kingdom Metazoa; phylum Chordata; class Actinopteri; order Clupeiformes; family Clupeidae; genus Tenualosa; species Tenualosa thibaudeaui. Next base: position 14,811,154 of record JAIFZK010000013.1, read on the forward strand.
ATTTGGGACATAATATGGATCCTAACAATCTACTTATAACCAAAACATGTGACAAAACAACACATGTATGATCCAGCAGGGGTTACCACTTTCCGCAGAGTATGCCTGTCATGTGCTCAAGGCATGATAGCAAAATCATGCCTTTGTGAACACTGACTGATTCAATTATGCTTCCAAGCATAGCAAGCAATTACAATTCCTAAAATGTTACATATCATCACTGATGAATCATCCTTATACATTGCTTGAGGCTGTGAAATCTTTGAAGCACCTTGACATAGTGGTCACCTTTGATGGCATTAAAAAATAGCTAAACCTGCATTGAATTAAATTAGCTATACATGTAAAGGCTGAGTTTCTTTGTTTCTGACCTGTCATAGAGATTATGATCAACTGATAAATCTTAATTAGGATTCACATATTTACAAAGCACTTTCAGTTCCACCGAACCACATTTTTTCTCCTCTCAAGACTTAAATGGCCCAGTAAGTGCATTTATTACCCCTGCGGAATTCAATCTTCTTTCCGTTGTGAGAGCCAGCTGTCCATGGTAGTAGACACATTTTTCACTCACCAATTTCCTACTTTGACCTTGAGATTAATTATAGAGCAAAAGTATGTATACAGTTGCGGACGACTCTGAGGATCTCTGCCAGAATGGGATGCAGATGCCTCTGATTTAGCGAGCTTCTGTTCGGAGAGCACAAGGCCATTTTTTGTCTCCCCTCCACGCTCATTGACTGGACACTGGCCAGATGCCGCCCATGGGCACAGCCCCAGGCAGTACCGCTATTAAATTAAATTTATGTTGTCTGTTCATTAAAATGACTTGCTTCTCTTTCTTTTTCGCTCTTTCTCTCTCTCTCTCTCTCTCTCTCTCTCACACACACACACACACACACAAACTCTCTCTCTAGATCAGGATAATCTCCAAACACACACACACATCAAAATTCACTTGGTTCAGTGTTGTCTTTGAGGTCACAGGCCCCGCGCAGAAGTTGAAGCTCAAAAGGTTGCCTTGTTCAGTCATGTCAGACAAATATTTGCATGGTTGTCTGTGGCATCGTTTCAGAATGAGGGATGATTCCATCATTGGTGTAAGCACTGACGCACCGTGTTGTCTCACTCCAAACTCTATTATGTGACTGATGTTCTGACTGCTTAATATCCCCTGATAGGTTAGCAATTAATCTTTAAAAAAAGTATTCAATACAACACAATTATGTTTCAGAAACTATGTGGGAGTTAGTAAACTACATCAATGCTGTTCAGGAATCATAGGCAACAACAGATCGGGTTATATATGCTTCTTTAATTCTTCTTTAATGAGTTTAATTAGTCAATCATCCTTGTTGTTCACTCAGCTAAGTCTAACTGAATGGGTCACAGGATAACAGGAAATTAAATGCTGTTTCCTTGCCCCCATCAGTTAGCGTTGGCTACCATTTTGCTATTGGGTATATGCTGTACCAAAATGTCTCGTTCTCATTCCTACCGACAACACTCGGCAATCTTCAACAATAGGGCTATGTGGTTGACTCAGGACTATTGCTTTAACACATCTAAGAACTCAACATAACTGACAAGCACTTCTTATGGAATTCCCTTCCTTCACTTCCTTCAACCACCTTCTCTTTCTACCACTATCTCCTTGATTACACTTTGACCTCTTGAACCTTTTTATTAGTAGTAGGGCTATTTATTGTCCCTAAGGTACCTCTATAATGCAAATAATGTTAAGGTTGAATGAAGTAGCAGTGTCAGTGAACTAAGTACTTATTACTTATTGTTTTTGTATGTTATTTTTTGTATTATGTATCTATTATCAGAATTCTCACAATCAGAATTTTATCTCTTGCAAGTATCAAAAAGTTCAGCTTTCTTTCCATGGGACAAACAGCAAGGAAAGTTCCTTTTAAAATATGACTCAGCACAGTTCCAAAATTCTTCTCTTTGAGCTTGTACAAAAACAAAGAGAAGGGCATTATAATTCACCTTAAAACAGCAAGACAATGACACAGTGCCTAAGAGAGTGTTCATGTTTCTCCTGGCTTCAGGTCTCACAGCCTCTGAAGGGCTTTTGATTGATACTTCTTGTGTGAATGTGTGTATAGCTGTCTTAACAACTAGCAAGACTCCCACTCTACAACTTCCATTCAGGCATACTAACGATTTACCAACTGGCAACTGTTTTTTCAACCTTCATTCTGATTGGCTTCATCTCTTTGCGAAGTCAAGCTGACATACCAAAATCATGAGTAAGGTTTCAGGTTAAGAAATCACCAGTCTGAGGGAGGGAACCTCCTCTAGGGTTACAAGTGACACCACTGAAAACAAATGAAAGCTGTGCTGATGAGCAAACCATGTCAAGAAAATTAAGTGGTGTCTAAGAGGTGAGGTTAATCTGACCACTGAAAAGGTGGTTTCTTTCTTTTTTTTAAAAAAAAAGGAAGAAAGAAAAGCTATTTCTATTATGTCAGGATATTAATGGGTTTGATTTGAAAACAAACAGACCTATCGGTGTGTTTGGACAAGAGCGTCGAAGATCATTAGAGCTGTCGTCGGCTCACTCTCCTGCTTTGTTTTACTTTAAACCTCAAATAGCAACGCAATGTGCATTAGAGTGCTCTGATATGCCTCCTTTTGCTCCATTCTATTTTCTCACACATGATGAAATGGTGGTCGGGTCCCTGCGGCTCCTGACTCTGAGAAATGAGCAAGTATTTAAAGTATTGGTTTCGTGTTCAGCAGCGGCCCTGATGAGGGGGAGTTCTCCTTTCGGCAGCCTGGGAGTCCTGAACGCCAGATGATTTTATAAACGGTTGATGACCCCCAGAGAAAAACCCAGTAGAATCTGTCCCAGTCTTTGTGGTAGCAGCAAGCACATCAGACAGAATAGTCAAATCTAAGGCCAATGCAGTGAGCAGGCCTCAGTGGCTATGGCACAAGCACTCAGATCTGGCTTTTGATGATATGTGCTGTACATGCCAAGCTGAAGGTAAATAGAGGATGGAGAAGCAATCATCTCACACATGTTTACAAACAAGTTCATTTTAAGGGTGAAAGAAGACACTGACCTTCATGGCTTTGTTTCATAACCACTCAACTTGTTTAATGGACACTTCTTGCAATCCTAACGGGACTAAGAGCATCACATCTGGTAGAACCTCTGCATGAACCCAGTATAATCTTCCTTCTCCGGTTCAACAGAAAAAAAAAGTGGAAAAATATAATAGTAAGTCACATTTCTACTCAACAATCTCAAAAATGACAAAAGTAACGGGAGCTGCTGTGCTGAGCCTTTTCCCATCTGTCTCAAGTTACACAAAATTCCTTTAATTGTAGCCAATTGAAGTGCTGTCAGTGATTAAAGCTATTTGGAGACGAAATGAAACATCTCTGCCATGTCAATTATTAGCTCATTGATTACAATAATGCAGGAAATTGCCCATTGGATTCGAACGCGAGCTCAGACACCTGGCAGGAATTTGAGACCCTTCAGCAGAGGGTACAACGTGTCAAGAGTAGGAGAAAGCTTCAGTCAAGCGTTAAATTAAATGTGAAAGTAATATTGAAGGGGGAAAGAGTTATTTAATTACTGGTGGGGATATTTCTTCAGGGTATAACAAGCTCTTTGCATGTCACAGAGGCTTATTCTCTGGCCATTTTGTAAACGCTGCAGTGTTTTGCTTGGAATCTCAATCCACCAGCTACTTGCAGTCTTTGCACACTGTACACATGGCAATGTCTTCATTGACTTAACACATTTTGATTTGCGCATTTACATAGCGCTGGTTCTCTGCCCCATCAAGTAAAAAAATGGCAAGGAACATGGTGTGTGATGTGCATTGATTTTGGATGAATGTCTGACAGTCATTTTTTCTGCATTAGAGTGATCTATGATAAGGCTCAATGCTTTCCAGATATCTCAGCTGCATTTTGATCCTGTTTGTAGTAGCCATGCCCTTATAATCCCCATTACCAGTCTGGAATCCACAAGATGGCTGCCAAGTGCAAGTGAAAACATATGGATCCAACAGGAAGAGCACATAAATAAAGATATGACAACATTTTTTGCTCTTATTCGTCTAAGAGTGGTGTTGCACTCATAATAAACTCCCTGCAGCATGTTCCATGTGGGCACTGTCTTCATTGCTACAACGGTTTCCATCCAAGACAGACATAAGGGATGAATTGCTATCTTGTCTGCTTTGGAAAAATGGGAGTCTGAGCTCTTTTGCCAATGGATATTAGATAAGAAGCTAAAAGCATCCCATCAAGTCTCTTACATTGGATCCCTTTTTGCTTTTCCCAGCTGTGATGAATTTCATAATTATAAGAATTCTGGTTTAAAATGGAAGAGAACCATTGTGAAAACTTCTGAAAACTGTTTTCCACATTGTGTTCTGAGAAAAGCAAGGAATAAGCATTCCATAGCCAAAGTGGCCAAAGGGTTTTTTTTTTTTTTTGAATCCACCCATTTTTGACTGGACCAGCCTAGCCACAATGAAACCCAAGACGTCCTCAGAGGTGTTACTAGCACCTATGCATCTTCTGACTAAATCAAGGTACTTTAATGCTTTGCCACTGTCCACATTTCAGACTGTAACACACACTGTACCAACCAACCCACCAATACAACTCCAACATTCACATGCTGTGTGAATAGAAAGCAGAGATTTCAACAGCAGGAATAGCTGGGATTTCAAAAGGAAGATAGAAATACAGGATTTTGAGGACATGATGTCATGAAAAGTAACCATAAATTATAGATTGTTTTGTTTTTGCTACTCCTGTTGCAGACACCACAGTGGTTTATTTGACAGCCTGCTCCCCCCTAAACCCTGAACTACCATGTATCATAACACTACCATAACTAAATAACCTTTTTTCTCCTCATTCCTCTTTCGTGTACCCAATGGACAAGAAGTGTGCATCGTGTACAGAGAGTGACAAACGGCCCAAGGAAATGAGAAAACATTTGTTGTCGGGTGTCATCACCGGCACCTGCGTGCCCCCAACACCCCAAATGCAGACATCCTCTAAGTAAACATGCTGGATCGCTCTCTAAGCCTCCCTGCGGGTTGCTAAGCGAGCAGTGGAAGAATGAACATGGCTATCCCCCAGCTGTGAACCAGTCTCTCCCACACGCCTATTAGCCCCCTAGACAGCCTGTTCCAGCCTGTGGCTCAAGTACGAACAAAAATAACTGGTGGACTCCAGATGTTTGTGACATTCGTCTGACCACAAGCTTCTGTTGCTACTGCTCAACCCCGTGGTCTGACAGAGAGCAAAAGGGGATTTACACATTTAAAAACAAAGGGGTTTGATGTATTACAACTCTGGAGCCATGGTGGGAAAGGTCACTGTAGAAGTGAATAATAGAATACTTTTCTCTCCACTGAAAACATGAAAAAAAGCAGTCAAGGTTGTCATATAAGCAGCAACATTCGATAACAAAATGGCCCCGACGTCTTTATAGACTAAATGAGACTACCAGATACATTCCCACCTTACGCGGCACAGCAGATTTATGTATCTTAAATGAATATTGTTTTTATAGATACTTGTGCAAACAGAAACTTAAAATACTGTAGTTCAGAAGTCCACAGAAGTCTGATTTAAATTGATTTTGCCCATAGCTGATTTATACGTGCAAGCAGAACTGCCGTCCATGAGCCCATTTAAGCCCTCTCATGTGGTGTTCGAGTGAAACGTGAGAGAATCGAATAAAGTTTGGTTGAAATACTTCATACCCCAGTGGGGGGATTATCTTCACTTTAGATTAGCCTCCAATACACCACAAACTGGTGTTTTACACCGTGTCCACACTGGAGGTTTGTAATTTCATTGTATTTCACACTAGCATAATCCTGTGAAATTGATAGATTTGCCTGGCACCTTGAATACAGATCATCATTCATTTTGCTCTTTTCAATTGTAGCAACACCTACGCACCTACATGCAAACATGCAAAGATCACACTTGCATTCATATATAGGTACCCCCAAAATAATGATTTGGTGACGTTCAACTGTATTTGAAACCCACAGTTACCGTTAATTTTCCTCCAGACTAAAATGGATGCTAAAGAGATTACATTTTCACTTCATGACAATAAAAATCCAAGTATCATAACACTAGCCTCTCAGCAGCCTGCATCCTTGTTTTGTCTGCGTACCACACAGAGAGAGGATTGAGGAGAAACTCTTTGTTATGCCAAAATTTGTCCCTCATGAACAAATGCAATGTTGGGGAGAGGAGGGAGGGTGCTTGGGGGAAACATGCCAATTGGCTAATGCTGGTGACTTCTAACGGAGAATCGACACTGAAAGATTTCTGTTGCTGCTGCTTTAAGAGTTCGTCTGTTTAACCATAGGGTAATGGATGGTTTGTTTTTCTTTCTCCCAATTACTTTTGGATGAAGGTCTAAAATTCCACCCTGCAATGAATGTTACTGCTCCTTCTGTGCTTGAAGTGAGTGCTGTCGAGTGGTTCCACTGACACTCCAGCCGCCTCTTATGAGGCCTCAACTGTTTAATTAGCCAAATAATTTATTTAGGAGAGCAAACGGGGGTAGATCTCTCGCGCATGCTGAGAAATGAAAACTTGTCTCGAGACCATGGAGACAAGTGTAATTCATCAAAACCTAAGCTCGGGAGTAAGAACAGCAGACGTCTTTTCAAGATCCGCTGTGTCAAAAGCGTCCAAAACATGAATAACAGGGTGCAACCTCTTGCACAAGAGTGGCCTCTTGTTGAGGGAATGGTAGTTAGCGATGCCTTGATTCGCTCTCAGTGGATGCTCTGTCAGACATTCCTCTCTAAATGCTTTTCTTGGGTCATGGCTACAACAAAATACTCCAATATTCTTTCAGGATCCATGTGTGCCTTTTTTGGGAGTCAAAGTCTTGAGAACTCTTTTCAAATGTTTTGAAACAAAAATATCAGATTGTGGTCTTTCGCCCCCTCTTGAAATAGAGCATCCTCTTGCATCACATTTTTCCTCTTTTGACAGTCCAACGGCTCTGATTGAGGAAGGTTTAATGATGGAGATAGCAAAACTTACAGTTGTATTTAATCCCCTGGTCAATTTGTTAACACAGTGGTTCTGTTTTCATCAACAAGGAATCATTATGAGATGTTAGAAATATGCTAATCGGATAAAATGTTTAGGCCAAGAAAAAGACATGGAGAATGGGAGAATGAGCGAAGGATTCAGCAAACAAGTGTTAAAATCATTGGAAGCCAAAAGGAGTACTGTAGGTGCGTGCATGTGAACGAAATGAGAGAGTTCATAGGCAGAGAGAGAAAGAGGGGGAGAAATAGGAGAAAGAATGAAGGAAAGAGCAACAGAGAAAAAGGCAGAGCCAGAGTGTAAGTGAGAAGGAGAGAGAGAGAGAAAGAAAGAAAAAAAGAGAGATTTGTTTTATGCTCAGATGCGTCGCTGCTTTGGAATGTGTTCGGCGTGAATACAGTCCTCCTGGGCTCTTCCACAACCCAAGAATGTTTCAGTACATAGCTGGAGAGATCAGTCATCGCTCTGCAGCCCTCCCCTGTATCAAACTGTTTATATTGCTGCTACTTATTGCATTGGCATTAAGAATGAATTTGAGTTCACAGATAATAAATAACTTTGCTTTCAATTATTTTCCTTCCCATATTTCAGACGGTGGTCCCAGACAGTGGCATGTAGAGTAAACAGCAGGGCTGAGACTGAAGAACGATAGAGGTATCTCAAATCAACACCAGTAGCTGCTCTGAACTAAAATACAGAGCTTTTGAAAGTTTATACGACTGCCCTCTACACTGACAGTTATATGATCTTTCCCATGAATTTTTGTACTAATGTGACACCATAAAGTTTAGAGCTCTGTCATTATAACTGTGTAACCTCTCGTTGTTTTGGGCAGGGTATTTATGCATTGCGAGGACAACCCAGACACTTCAGGAAGTCTTTGGGGGTCTTTGGGGTGGCAATGACACTACATCATGAGAGCGGGCGGCTAACAGTGTTGTGGACGTGTCGGCAGCCACTGTGTCACCCCAGTGCCCTCTTCACAGGGAGCTAATGCCAAACACGTCTGCTACAATTTCATTAGTCACCGCTTAAGACCTTAGAAAATACATATCAGCTCTTAAAACGCAAGCTTCAAGAGCCCAGTATTGTATGCACACACACACACAGAAAGAGACTGTCAGACATACACACACACACATGCACACACTTAAAAGAATGCCTGCACACACAAAGGCACACATGTGCAAACACCCACATGCAAACAAATACACTTTTTTCCTGTCATGTATGCAAAACACACAGACAGACACAAACTGTAAGTTCACTACTGGCAATCCGTTTACATCTGGGTCTGGCCAGTGCATGGATGGGAAACTTTCTAAGAAAGCTGAGATTGCTTTTGGAAGAGGGTATTGAGGAGTTGGCTGCATGTCCAGTCTGTCTGGGCTCCACTGCACTAGTGCACTGATAGGGACACTTTGCTGTCGCTGATGCTGTCTTTTGGAAAGAAACATGTAAAACTGTTTTGTTCAAGCAAGATCCCAAAGAAGCTGATCATAAAATGGATGGGTTTCCAATCAAAACATACCAAACTAGCACATATTTTATGAAGCTTCTTTGAACTGTGCCCTGTATGATCAGTTGGCCTGATTTCCTCTTTGCTGACCCCTTGCAAGAAATGTTTGGAGAGCTTGCTGCTAGTTGTCGTATCATCACCCAGATGGGTGAAAGACTTTGGTGGCTGTAAGATGAGTCCCTTTGTGAAGTTAGTGAAGTACTTGAGGTGTAAAATAAAGTAAAGTACTCATAAGGCTGGAGGCATTCAGTGCATATAGAATACATTCAATAGAATAGTAACACAAATGCAGATGCAGACACACCAAAATCTTTACTCATATACAGACAGACACACAGACAGAAATGCAAAGACTCACACACACAAAATTAGCCTTTCATGGGGCTGGAGCATGTTAAGCATCTTGACACTGGTCTGGCTGCCTCCCCAAGAGCTCCACGTGGAATTCATTACCTGATTGGCGAAATATTAGAGGGTTACATAGGTATAACACGCTCTCAAAACTCTGTCTGAAGCTTCTGTCTGTGAAACTATGCTCACTATTTCCATAGGAGGTAAAGTATGTGCGTATGTGTGTGTGAGTGTGTGTATATGTGAGTGCAAGTGTGTGCGTGCTGTGTGCTGTATACATTCATGTTTGCGTTTGTGTGTGTGTGTGAGAAATGTGCATATGCACGTGTATGAGCTGGGTTAGAAGAAAATGGAAAATGGTTGTGGATGTGATGGTGGTTGAAGATTGAGGAGAGCGCTCTGGCTGGGGCTGATATATCACCCAAGCGCAGCCTTTCATCTTCTCATCTGGTAACGAGGCACAAGTGCATCCGCACCACTTGATTTATAATGCCTGTTACAGCCAAACACTAATCATTTATTATCCTTCTGCCCCATGCCAAAAGCCTTTCACACACACGCTGTCATGACTTGATGAATTTCATGATGTACATCTTAAGGTATTAGACTCAAGGTTTTCAAGCCCACTATGATGAAAGACTGTAATAGTGCCCCTGTGAAACAGGTAGCTTCAGAAACTGCTCTCTGCTTCTCCAGAAGAACAACAGAACAGCCAGTGCACACTGACGAAAAACACTTATTTATGCATGTGCTTGTCTAACAGCAAAGCCATTCCGAAGAATGTTTTTTTTCCCTCTTTGCGTCCAAGACATTACAATATTTCACACAGAGATGAGAAGAGCTACAGTTTTATAAAACATTGTTCTCCCTCTCTCTCTTCCCTCTTTGTGTCTGAAACAGGACTTGTAATGAATACAAGCTGGGCCTCAGCAAAGGGAAACCTCCGGAGCTTAAAGAAATATGTTAAGCTGATAATGAGCCCTCTTTTCATCAGGCTAAGATAACTAAATTAAATGCGTGTGAGTTTTATCTGGGAATGAGATGTGCAACGTGGGGTTTTAAGACATGGCAGAGTTTCACCTCCCATGTCTGGCCAGAGAGGTCCTTTGAATTCGCTAAGCTGAAAAGTACGTTTTTCTAAATTTTTTTGATGGTTCTGTAAAACTCACAGCTGTCCTTGCACGCTGCCCCTTGCAGGTTTTTCAAACATGGTCTGCGATCGTTAAAACTGTTTCTCCAAAAACTCTGTGTGTGACTGCGTATGTGTGCTCAGGGTCACACAGCCGGGCCAGTTAGAGTTTGTCTCGCGCACACTTAATTTGTCTTCGGAGAGCTGTTGACACTGATAGCGTTGCAGCTACATGTAGCGCCAGACCCCCCCTATTTAAATAGCTTAGACTAACTGTCTCTGATCTGAACTTTGGAGACAGAGAGGTAGCCAGAGGAGCAGGGCAGAAATTCAGTAGGACAGCTGCATCTGTATTCAGACTGAAGACCATAAGTGGACATGGTTTATGCTGGACATCATACTGAATCAGGCATAATATTTCAGTCATTTTTGGTCATGCCTGTGACTTTAAAGCATCAAACTGGATTAATATTAGAATATAATCAGTGATGACATATACTGTCATATCCTCATACCAATGGTGTGGCCACAAACCCGAACCTTGACTTTTCACTCACAGGCTATAACCAGTCTAAACACTTACATATAACCTGATGCTGAACTGAATGACCACAACTAAATAACAGACCCTGTATCAGAATTGTAGCGTTCCTAACAACAAAACCAAGCTCAACCTTCCTTTCTGTGTTTGTGTTACAAATTTCACAGGGGAAATGTTGACCGCTCTCTCTCTTGTCGAATCGGTTTTTGTATCAGTTTACATCGCTAATACTATTAAGTCAAGAACAAACTTCCCACAGCAAATAGGCCAGACCAAGAATACAACAGACTGGTAAATGGGAACCCACAAAAATTAAGCACAGATGTGATTCTGTACCCATTAGCCTTGAGCCAATTAAAAGCATCCAGTACACAGATAACACACTACAGGTGAGTCGGTAACACTGTACTATCTCACCAAACTACATTTGTCCCAGCAGGCAGAAAGTGTGCAAGATGATGAGTCAGAGACAACAGTGCTTGGCACCGACAGATGCAATTGTTTCAAATACTGAGGCGGAGAGTAGCTGATGAGATGGCCTGGGAAAATTTGGGTTGGCCTTCAGTGAAGCTAATTTTCATTCCTTGCATAATCCTTAAATAAGTATTAACCCCTTCAGATGCCCATCTGTATCTTCTGTAAATATCCATGGAAACTTGCTGTTGTTGTCTGTAACCTGTGTTGACTGGCCCACAGGCCTCCGTATATTCATTCTATAGTATCAGATAAGACATGATTCTGTTAATGGGTAATGTTTAGTAAACTGAAGGCAATACATGGGTGAGGTTAAAACATGGTTTTGTTTTTAGCTAGTATAAAACACTGACCTGAGGTTAAGATACGGTGTGGCTTATATTCAGGAAATTACTGTATTATTGCCATAATTAAATGTTAAAACACACACATACACACACACACAGATAAAGAGAGCAAGAGGGAGAAAGGGAGAGAGAGAGAGAGAGAGAGACACTGGAGTGGGAGGGTGGGGAGGGAGGTGAGAGAAAGCAAAGAGAGAAAAAGCAGAGAGAGGGAGAGAGAGATGTGCAGGTCACCACTAGCCTCGTTTTTTACAGTATTTACCTCTCCCTCTCTGGGTTTACATCTACCAGTTCTCACCAGCGTTTACCTCTGTCCACACCAATCATCACCCAGCGCTTTATTTCTGGACCGAGACCCACTGGTGTTTTTTAATGGTCTCTAAAAATATTATCACTCGTATCTCTTTGAATTATTACACTCAGCTGTCACTGTTAAAAAAAACTGAAAGAAAACAGTGTGGATGGGGGAAAGAGAGAGGTTCTAACATGTGAACTCAACGATCCTGACGTTTATTCAGAAGGACTTCATTTGGACCTGCCTCTCACCTTTCTGACAGCTCCGTTTCTGCGTGTGTGTGTTCTCACACATAACGTTACCATAGTCAAGTTCTCACCCTCCCTCGTGTGGCATGTCTGTTGACATTAAAGTTGTGCACACTGCTCCCTATAGCGACCAAGTATTTATAAGTCCTGTGTGAATGTGTGGTATTTGTACGTTTATTAGTTTGTGATAAAGATAAATAAAAAATACATTTTAGTTGAGTAAAAACATATGAAGGTAATGGGCACAGTTACAGGAATCTTACTCCCGGAATAAGACAACTGCACATTGTTGAATCGTAAGGGCAGTTTATTGGTGTTCTTGAAGTATTCACCCATTTCTTTGAATGATTTAACTTGACTCTGAGCTTGTTTCACCTGTACTAAAACATTAAGTTTGCCAAATCAAGAAAATGATGGCTGCAAATGTTTAAGAGCTTGAACTGAAACCTTGCTTACAAGTTTTATGAAGATACACAAAAATGTGCTATGGATCCTCACTAAAAAACTGATTAATATGGTCTTCTAAATGTATGAGGCTGAAAGTTATTCAACACACTGGCTCATAGGTCACCCTGAAGTAAGTGTTTGGCTATACTGTCAAACGTGGTAAATATATCCCTACGGACATAATTGTTCAGTGAGGTCATCCCTCAACAGAACTAAGATGGGAAGTAGAACATGTGCTTCATGGTGTTGATTGCTGAAACAAGCCTTAACAAGTTATTTATTAGGTCTCCAATAAGAATTCATCTCATTCCTTCCTCAACATATCGTTAAAACACTATTTCTAGCAGCTTAGATGTTTAGATGCATCATGCCTTTATAACATATTTATAACATATAACACATTTATAACTCTGTGTTATAGAGGTGAGGAGCATATAGTCCAGCTTATAGTGCAGCTTCATGCTGTTATAACTCTATATTCCACAATTAAACATAAAACCCTACAAGAGTTGCATTATAAATATATTCCCTGTTAAAACATAACTAAACTAAAAGGAGAAACAGTTCAATAAAATATTAGAAACTTAGGACTCCATACACATACACAGTGATAACAAGCAAGGAAGAAATAAAAAGTGTAAGTCTGTAAATATGTCTGAGTTACTCAATCTGTCACTCATGAATGCATGAAAAAAGTATGAAAAAAAAAAAAACTCAGTATTTAGGCAGCAGTGACCTATGGGGTAGGGCCACGGATTTGCTGAAAACTGAAAGATGGCTGGTTCGATCCTTGACCAGTAGGAAAAATGTGGGTGGACGGCGGGGGAAGTGAGTTAACATTGCTCGCCCATGCCTACATTCATAGCTGAGGTGCTCTTGGGCAAGTCACCGAACACCTCACTGCTCCCTGGGCGCCACAGCAGCAGGCTGCTCACTGCCGTGGGATGTGGGATAGGGTGTGTGCTCACTCACACCCTACAAGAAACAAGAATAATTCTAGTCTGCATAAGTGGAAGTGTCACATTACGTCACAATATAAACTTTTCAATGATCTTTCATATCAGATCCCCACCCCCCACCCCCCTTTTGCCAAAATAGAACATGGAACTAAACAAATGCTTGTGCCGCTCACTTTGTTTTTAGCCTCCCTGTATATAATTATCTTTACAGAACTGAATCCCTGAAGTGTCCCAAAGCATTGCATAATGCTATAACATATTTGCCCTTATAGACTGAAGTAAAGGAGTACATCAGCCCTTATAGACTGAAGTATAGTACATCAGCAGTTGTCAAACTGGGCGTGCTTGGATCAATTGTAGGGGGTATGCAAAATAAATCTGTGAATGATTTCATCAGCTCTCACCAGCATAAAGATAACGTAGAAAAAGATTACACTCCATATAAATGTGTTTTTTTTTTTTTTCACCTTTTGTTTATGCAGCAATATTTATGCAAAACACTGATTGCTATACTTGGAGGGTACTTGGTAGGACAGAGCATCTCTGGGGGTCTGTGACAGTTAAAGGTTTGAGAATCACTGGAGTACATATTAAAGCTTCTCTTACATATTGATGAACACATTGATGAGCTGTGTACAGGTAACCATAAGTGAATCCATTTAAGCTACCACATGAATATTTGTGTGGGACCTATGCAACATGCTTCACCATGCTATACCGCATATGTGACAATATATAACATGTCTATTTTATATATTGCTATGTGCAGACTTGCTGTGATGCATTAAAGCTTAATAAAGCTTTACAAACATCCCTGTATGTTTTAGGATGCTTTATGGATACTGGGTTTACAGAAAGTGAAACCAAAAAAGAAGATAATAAAAACTATTCAACTGAGAATCTGCTTTTAAAGTTTGAGACATTACAAGCACTGTGGACGGTGGTCAAGTGCCCCGAACCTTTCATTGTTTTCTTCAAAGAGCCTGTCTCCCAGGAGCAAATTTTTCAGCTGACTGAAGTTTCAAGTGCTTGCAGCTGTGTAGCTTTGTTCAACTGTCCCTCATGCAACAAGTCCTCTTGATCACTCGTGGCGGGGGCCTTCTGGTCATGTGGTGAATTGCTGTACGTGAGAGGGAAGGAGACACGGCAGCGGCATCGAGGTCCGTCCCCTTGCCAATGTAAACAGTGCTTATGTGGCCTTGCCTGTGGTAAGGGGCTGTCACACCGAAGTGACATCTGAGCTGCATTTCACAGAAGCATTGAGTAATGACATGTGGGCTTAGAGCATGTGGTTAGCATTAGCATCACATCGAGAAGAAACACGCACATTGGAGAATGGAGATGTGCACAGGTTGTCCATGAACCGAAAAGCGTTACTGTGCATCCATCAGGATCCGTAAGTGGTATAAACAAACCCGAGGTGCACCCCAAATGCAAGAAGTGGTAGTGTGTAACTTACACACACATATACATGTACACATGCACATACGCATATGCACACACACAGACACACACACACACACAAACACACACACCCCACACACACGGGGAAGAGTGATGTTTTACTAATAAAATGCAGGTCATATCCACATATCTCCCTTGCTGTGAAACAGATGCCTCTAACAGTTGGATTTGATACACATAATAAGCTAAATTCTTTTACGATAGCACATTTATTCACTGAGCAACATTAATGAAATCCAATCGAATCAGACAGAGGGTAACCTAATCTGAAAGAATTCCTTCGAACTTCCAACATCCTCCTTATGTTGGGCCTACTGCCTAAAATGAATCCTCATCTCGTAAAACACCCAAAAGGTATTTCATAATCATTTCCAAGCTGTGTTTCACCAAGTGGGACAAAGAGACAGTATGGTAGAATGGTAAATCAAGACCACATCAGAAACCTTTTTTTCATAGGTAGTACACATCAGGCAGCAACATCACTCCATTCCTTTTTCAGAGGATTGTTTAAATCATCTTATGATTGAGAATGATTCATCATTCACTCTATATTACTATTGCATCTATTTGTCAGGTCATACATCCAGTTTGTTCTGCTAAACTACTTCTAGAAAGCCATCTTACCCTGAAGACGGAGCAAGGCAATGCTACACAAGAGTGCTTTGAAACATCTGACTTTGCATGATGTGGACATTCTCTTTCACATGATGGCCTGATTTGAATCATTTGTCCGCAGTCCCCACACCATACTGCACGAAGAACATGTGTGTCTCTAATGAGGCCGCATGATTTCAGGCAATTTCCCTTTTGCAGCATTCCTCATGAGAGATCCCGCTAGAAATCGCACCAAAACCCCAGGTCTGAAAGAGGCCGACACGATATACCGCTTTAATAAAACATAATTTAGAACTCGGATCTCCGGTTGCATTGAACCTCTGCCAAGGTGACAAAGTGAGCAGGCTCCATAGGCTGAATGGTTCAGAAAATGTCCCTAATAAAATGAATGTTCAGCATTTATTGGTCCCCTGTGCATGAGAGCCATTGCACTAAGCAAGGAAATAAAATATTTCCAGGGATGCATCTCTGTTTTTTAACACATTCTTCCCTTTTAAACTTAAATCTCAATTTGACATGTCAAGTAAAGGGATATGTGCTTTGAAACCTTCATGTGAGGGCCATGTATGTTCATTTAATCTGGCTCTTCATGCTTACAGTAAAGAGCTTTGAGCATCAGGCCATGTGAGCCTAAAGTATGCTCCTGTTCAGAATCACTGGAGTAAGACCTGCTGTAAAACATAACCACTTTATGAGGCTCACACATGTGTGGAATATGGAGAGGCTGATTTAGCATGGTCCAATACCACTTAAAATCCCAACATTTGATCTGCTTACTTCAAACAGAGCTGCTGACTAGAAGTCACATTATTTTCTTGGATTCTGCAATAAAGACTGCACCAAAATGTTAACAGTTGCACTCTTGTTATGTAAATGGGAATGCCTTGGTTATGTTTATAATTACCCTTTTATACATCTACAATGATGTAAGTACTGCACGTCATGAAATGAGCCAACAATAAAACAGCCCTTTTCTATGACATGCAATGTGCCATTCAGCATGTTAATGACCTGCATCAAATAAGGGTAACAAAGTGGGTAAAACACTTTTTTAGTACCATGCAATTATCACCCAAAGTGCAAAAGCCAGTGGGTCAGACTAGAAGTACACATGCATTTGTTTGAAGTGACAAAGTTTTGATGACACCTCTGAAAATCATAGATGATAAACTCTCATTTCAAGTCATATTTTCGGATGTTATACAGTATATCACAATGTAGTTATAAAACACTACAAATTACTTAGCTGATCTCTGATATTTTGCATTTAGCGACATGTCAATAAGCAAATATTGGCATAGCCACCTGTTGTCATTGAGTTGTTTCTGCAACACGGTAGTGGTAGGTAAGCACATTAGTGGTTCAAGATTGCTTATTTGACCTGGATCTAAATGGTGTACCAGACATGCTCAGGTGTCATCACCCAAGTGTACTGCCTCCAATGTGTGGTGCTGTATTCTATTCATTAGAGTAAGTATGACTACACCCATCGTATCAGAATATAACTGGCGAAATTTCAAATTGCAGAACATTTGGCCCAACTCATCACATTGTACAATGCAAACTAGGGAAGCACCGATTCGATATTTGGATCGGATATTGGATATGGAAAAAAGTACTTGGATCGGGTTAGGAGATCCAAAAATTAGCAGATCCGTGGGCTGATCCAATTCCTAAACTTAATGACTGCACCAATCCCACTATGTTACTGTGCGCTAGTGTTACTGTGCACTCAGCTGGCTTGCAAACAATAGACACGGTATATGTCAGCGAGGTGCAGCTGTTCGGTTTTCTATAGCTATTAGGTGCTATTGATAAAATCAATATAATTTACGGTAGGTTTTAATGAACCAGGCCAGTTAAGCCAGTAGGGCAATAATAGCTGAGGAAGATGCCTACATTATCTATTAATTCAATGGGGATATTGGATCGGTATTGGGTAAAGATAGATGAAAAACCCACGTATTGGAACTAAAAAAGTTGGATTGGTGCATCTCTACTGCAAACATATTCAAAACAGACAAGACACATCCAAACAAACAGATTGTTTTCACAGAAACAGCTTACATTAGCACTGTATGCTACGTACACATTTTTTTTCCCTTTCCAAAATCCAAATATGTTCAGTTCTGCACAATTTCCATGACCATAAAGCACACGCAAGACCTTCAGAACACAAATGTATTGTTAGGCCCAATGCTAATCAATCACCCTGTCATAAGCACACATAGTATGCCATATAATAACAGGGGCATTCTTACTACAGCTTGTACCGTAACATTATTCTTGGGCAACTGCTTGGGAGGCGCCTGTTTCTAAAAATGCTAGACACTGCTGTTGTGCAGTGACTGTCAGCATTTTTTTGTTAAATAGTTTTCAGCGTGTAATATAAATCATGTTTTACAACATCAGGTCTCTTTGGAATGGAGTAGAAATTGGGCTCAATCACTACTTGCTAAATCATTCCAAGATTAAAGAGAAGTGCTTGATCCACACCCACTGACCTTAAAACAAAAGCTGTTCACGGTTCCCAGCGTTCTCACTCTAGAGGTGCTCTACATGCTGGGCCCACAGCTGAAATACTCATCAAGGGGCTCCCCAATGAGCCCGAGTAGCAAGGAGTATTTTTTTTAATACTCAGCTCACTCATAAACGTATAGAGCCCAGCCGAAACGCCTCAACCCCCCCCCCCCCCACACACACACACACACACACTCCTTCCATCCCCTCCCGACACGCACGCAAAGAGTCCCTCACACCATCAGCACAACTCTCAAAAACACTTGGACATTGATTACTCTCTCTCTCTGTCACACAACCTCCACACACACTTTCTCATGCAAGTGCCCTCACACACGTGTGTGCACACACGCACGCACACACACACACACACACACACATTAACACTTAGTATATCATGGTGTGAAACCCAACTATGCATAGGCACTTGCATATTTCTGACATGACATTGTTCTCCTCGTGAAATGCTGTGAGGCTTGCTCACAAGGCCTGGGGAGCTAAAATAACACTCTCTCTCTCAAAATCCTTCATTCAGGCCTAATTACCCCATGGTCCTCAGACATGATCAAGCCGCCTTCTAATCTAATAATGAAGCTGTTTGGGGAAAGGTGCATGGGTGCTGTACATTAAGGATGTATTGGATAAAGTTACATAGTAGTTCCATGGGAAACTAAATCTCCAACATCAGTGAAACCCATTGGGTTTAATTCTATTTGAATTTCTCATTAATTTAATTGCATCAAGCTGGGATTTGGTGCACACTTAAATAAGAGGACATTAGCCTTTCCATTCATATATATATCTGATAAAATGGTTGGTCTATGGCTCTATGTCAATGTTTTATATTCGGCTATCTTCATTTCATGTACTTGGTGTGTTTCCCATAGGGTGAGTGTACTCATCATTTTTGATTGGGGTCAAAGAAAAAAGAATTAATGCCATGGGATATTCTGCAACCTTGGCTGAGCCTAGACATTTGTGATGATAGTTCATAGAGACTTTCATATATTGACTTAAAGGCCAGACCCAAAGTGAACTTTTTCCAATTGAAAACTGCTCTAAGGGGAAACTTTAGAAACTTAAAAGCCAGGGTTAACATTGAGACACATATTAACTTATGTAAATGCCTTTAATGGTTTCAAATAATAACCGTTTTTAATATTTTTAAATATTTTTCCTCCAGCAAGTCACTAAGTTTATGACAACAATGATCAAAGACTATGCACACATTTTTACTCTGGAAAGATAACAAAACCAACATCTCAACAAAGTAATGTCAAGTGAATTGTAATTTCGAAATTATTCTTGCGGTTTTGAAAGCAGCACAGTGAGCCTAATCACTGCAGTCTTGCAAGTGAATGTCATTTTTCATGACAGCATCTCTTGGAATGGCTTAGGCACAACAATGAAGAAAAGCCTGCCTGTTCCATCTTCATCATTACTGTATTACTGTATAATTCTGGTGATTACCCAGTGCTAATAACATATTTATCAAATACTCGTGTCTGTTCAGAGCGGCACATGATGATGAATACCAAACGGGCTGGCAAAAGCGAACACATCACTTGGATCGCCAACGCGCTGCTGTCATAGACACTAAACACATTTGGTGATATGCGTAGCCTTTTGACAAGGTGAACAAAGATCCACCTCCCTGGCAAAGGGTGCCTTTTGGCCACTGTGCAACTTGGAGATGGCAGCAACCTAAATCATTTGCATGTGGTTATATTCCTCTATACCTGTCCGAGGCACACCGCACACAGATGTTTTGAGGATTGGAGGTGTTCCTGTCATCAGCACTGTGCACATATTGGTGCTTGGTTTTTTGTGTGAGATGGCCAAATGCTGTGGACTGGGTGCTCTGTGAGAGCATATGGAAAAAGGTATCGTTCATGCCTTGTGGGGCTAACAGCCTAGAGGGCTCATATAGAATGATTTGGTGTAATAATGGTGTCATTATCAAAACCACCTGCAGTCAAACGTGTGGGGCTGAAGCTACAGCTGGTTTTGGCGCTCTGTATTTACATTCTGTCACACAGTTAAGTAACATGTAATGAAATCTAATCTGAGCCTTTGGATGGTGACTGTGCCCCCCCCCCCCATACAGATGCACACATGCACACACATAACACATGCACGCACACAAACACACACAAGGGGAAAGAGAGGAAGAAGAAGAGAGGGAAAGAAAGAGGTGGTGAGGGTGAGAGAGGGAGAGAGAGAGAGAGAGAGAGACGAGGGTATAAGAAAGATTTTTTTTTAAAGTGATGGTTAGAGATGATTAGAGTTGGAGTCAATATTTTATTATAACTGATATCATCTGATATAATCTCCAACTCAAGTCTACCTAAATTACATACACTTGGAAGATATGTCACCTTATGAGGACATGAAGAGTGTATCTGCATTGTGCCAAAGGTATTACCTCACTCACTCTACCACTATACAGACACAAAATAACCCTTTTAATTCATTTATGTGATAATTATCATTCCACCAGTGTAAACATATATCTTTGGATGTGAAGATAGGAATTTCATGAAATCTAATATAATGAAATTAAAATAGCTAAGGATTTTATTCATGCTCAATCCATGCTCTAATATGCTGGCTTGCATTCAAATCTTCAGCACTGCTGAGAAATGACAGCATAGCATTGTTAATGATTCAGAGGGAAAAGACAGGTATGCCAAGTAACTAACCACTGTTTGTCAAATTTGCCATTCTTTTTTATGATTAAAATGATGGTTATTGAATTTTTCAGTAATTGAATTTGAATTTCATCATGAGATAAGTGTAGTAAATAAATGATCAACTGATGAAGAAATTAGTCTTCACAAACAAGATTTTCATACAATTGATACTGTGGGATAAAAAATAGGTTTAATTTTAGGATTATGGTTAATTTAGAATTAAGTTCAGGCTGGAGTACAACTCTATTCTTGGTTCAGCCAAGTGACCTAACAGGCCAATAACATTGCTTTCAACATTGTTGTTTTTGTCACTTAAAGAGCATTTAGTCAAACAAATTACTAAAAACCAAAGCCTATTTGTTGCAGGGTCATAATCAAAACACTACGCTACTTTGGAAACAAAAAAAGAAAATTGAAAGAACAATTTTCATAAAATGTGAGAACTCTGAGAATTTCTATACCCAGGTCATAAACAAGAAGTCCTTGCTTCTCACAGAGACATACATCAAATTCATTAATCTAATCATTTTTAAATACATCTGACAAAATGTCCCTTGACTATGAGTTGAGTGACTATGAGTTCATCCTTTGGCTCAGTCAGTATGTTGGTTAAACAAATGATAACTTCCCCTCTTTAATATTTGTTACAGGCAGGTCTGTTAATGCAATAGTACTAACTGACCCTCTGGGGCAGCCAAAGCACTATGGAAGGGTAGAATGTTTTCATAGGACCTCCCCAAGCTGAGTTTCACCCTATTCTTTCTACATGCTGGTTTATGCCTCTTATTTAAATATATGGCTGTGTGTGATTGAAGTTATTGTGAGGCAAATTTACAATGGAGAGCATGGGGCTTATGGATATCTTTGATCTGCTGGAACTTTTGCGATTGGTTGTGACAAAGGAAATTAAAAGTCATAACGCTGTGACTGGAAAACAAAATATTGTGACCACAATTGAACTGAAAGAGATTTTGAAGGATATTGTTACCATGACCCCATAGATATTTTTGAGAATTTTGTTTAGTGAGTTGCTCCCACAGAGTGGAACCCGGGGCCTCACAGATGATTGCCATGGATACAAGGTCGAGTCAGCATGATGTCATTGTATTGTCTATGTATGGTAGTCAGGGCAACGGTATGATTGGTCCACCAGGGGATGATGCAAACACCTAATCTGTGTGATTGGCTGATTAATCAGTGTTGGCCATTTATTCATTTGGTATTCATGGTGCTCCCTCTGGGAGAGACTCAGACAGCTGTTTCATGGCCAACTAACAAAGAGAATAACCTATAATGACACTGAGTGTTTAAACTGGAGTCAAACTTTCAGTCTCAGGGGTGAATTTAAGTGGACATGATATAGACACCTAGAAATTGTGTGTGACACATTCATACAGAACACGTATATAACTATCTATAGAAAGTTGATGTAAACTTCGATTTACCACTTAAATGTGTAGTCCATGATTCTGACTCTACACATACACTTTTTCACTAAATTAAGCAAAGTGTGTCTCATGGTCCTCTCTGCATTCTCTTCAGTGTTTGCGCTTAAAAAACTCTGCTGCTTCAGAAGCACAGAGGGCTAAAGTGTAATCTGATTGGCTGTTGAACCCAACAACCTTTGCCTACAGACCTAAACAATCTTTTGAAAAATCATAATTCTGTATTTTTTTAACATGGTGGTCATGGACTATAATGCCACACTACCTGCATACTACTGCTCGTGCACTGATCTGGACTGAAATGTAGTTCATTTCAGTTAAGAGTATATGAGCCATATGGAATAAGGCATTTCTGGAACAACCTCTGATTCTGAGCAGCAGACAACACAGACTTCACAGAAGGACAGGGTATGAAACCTGTGACAATGTTAGATTTGGATGGATTCTGACTAAATGCAATGTAGATGTTCATATGATCTAAGTTAGTGTGCTGGATATTGTGCATTCTGGCCATGGTCCAAAATATTATGTACATCTAATACACTTCCTGGCAATATCACTTCAGTATGGCAGAACATGTATGGCATGTGATCATGTGCAGAAATATGATAGATGCATGATATAAATCAGCTTTAAAAGATCACAAATAAATGATGGTAATCCCAGGCGATCTCAAAATCCCACTCTGCAATACAATCTCTCTCTCTCTCTCTCTCTCTCTCTCACACACACACACACACAAACACAGAAATACACACCTACTACACATACTGTACATTCCCAACACAGTCATCTGTTGATCCACTTTGAAATGTTACATTTCCCCTAGGGCCAAGTGTTTGGACAACTGAATGTGATGTACATTTTGGTTGTGAAGTATGTAAGTGATCTGTAAACATATCCCGGGAGGATGGGTGAGTGAGGGGGTTTGGACAGGGAGAGTGGCGGTGGCTGGAGGTGGGTTGGGGATATTGTCAGCCTCTCTGTGCTGTGTACTGCACTGCACTGCAAAGAGCAGCACCACTGAGGCCGAATGCTGAGCACGCAGCTGAGCGCCTGCACACCACCCATCTTTCACGGTTTGTTTTCCCTTCCCGCTTAGAAAATGTAAATCATCGCTCACTCGTGTTCTTTATTATACGCACTCGTAGGAGTATACAGTGTGCTTCTGTGGCAGGACACTCTGATTCATTTCCGAGGTCAGTGCTTCTGCACTTCACTTGGTGATGCAACATCAACCAACGTTGGACAGCAGATTCCAATTAAATAAACACGGTGGATTGTGTGTGGTACAAGGATTCCAGTCAATCAACACAGACAAAAGCAAAAAATATCCAGAAAAATCAAAGAACAGTCCGCTTTGCAAAAGCTGGGCCATCCAAATACGGAAACTGCACATTACATGGAAGTTCACAGGGTGAAAAAAAATCATATCTCACAAATATTCATCTCTGGTCTTGCCAAAATAATTTTCAAAATGTGCTGCAACCTGGATCTGTCCAGTCTATTCAGATAACAGTTGAGATGGGAGTGGATCCTACCCAAAATACAGAATCTGGGCCAAATTCACTGGAAATTCTGGTACTATCTTGTTATTGGTTTATTTAATTATAACCTGAATGTGAGGCCAGTAATGACAAATAAATATTACTGAGAACTAAATGCTGTTTACAACAGCAACCCTACTGGACATGAATGCTATTGTGTTAAAAAGAGCACTTGGTTTAGAAATGTGTCCGCTAGGTGGCAGGTATTGCGCATGTGTTGCTGCATTTCAGAAGACTCAAGTTGAAAGGTACCAAGTAGTGAAGTTGACCTCAGCATAGATACACCTTCAAATGCGTATGCGAATAACTGCATGATCAAAGCCTTGACTTGAGAAAGTGTCCAAAAGCCTAACAAAAGACGTAACAGTCTAATAATATTCCCTGTCCTCACAGTGAAGTTTATTTTAGAGCACGTTTTATGTTATAGGCTATGGCCACTGTTATAATTATTCTTCTTTGCATCTTTCACAGGAGCATATTGATGCATTTATCTAGCCAAAAGAAAACAAAAAGTACATACACAGGCCGACGTGATCAGTCATCGTTTTACGGCAACATAGTCTTGATTTAAACACACACACAGACACACACGCACACACGCACGCATAGGCTACACACACATGTAAATTATTCTGGTCGGAGCAATACACAAAAGGATCAATTGTTATTTGCCATTAGATAAATATTAACTTAACCTACAAGCACGGTATGCTTATTTAATTCACTGCTGTCAATTTTCCACCGTGTGTCAAGCAATTTATGTGCTAATAAATACAATCCCGCACAGTCACCTCGACTTCTCGCGTTTTAAGTTTTGTTGCATTTTTTTTTTGTTTTGTTTTTTCTTTTTCTTTCTTTTTTTCCCGTGCGCGCTGAATAAAAACTACGGGAGACGTTTTCATCTGTCTTCTCTTGAAAAAGGGTGACAAATTGAAAATGGTTTAGAGGTTTAATACGAGTATACAATTTCTTTTCCCTAGGACTCCAAGTTAAAAGTGACAGTTGTATATTTACCTTAATTAATTTAGAGCGAGAGGTGATTTGTTGGTCTTCCAGCGTATACAGAAGCTTATTTTAAACAGGAAAACCTGGAGGGTGGGTGGAATTCTTTAAGAGGAGCAAAAAGGATGACAATTAGTTTGATTTATTCGCTTTTCACATCAGCTCTCTGAACAACGATGTTGTGTAAACGCGGATAAAGTTAGCATGGCTTTGTATCATATTATAGGCTATAACTGGTTTAAAATTTACCTTCAATTTTTCGCTCTCAGACTTGCCATCATCGTGCTATGTCCACGTAAAACACGAAAGTACAACCGCCAACTGGCTTCAGCCTATAGAATAAGCAACTAAAAAAAACATATGTGATCAAACTGTAGGCTAAATATTGGCATGGTTGTCCTAAAGCATCTTTGGAACACTTCACTGCGTGGTCCATTTTCAAATATATTTATATAAAAGAGATTGAGAAGAGAGTTTAACGTTTAAAGATTAAAGGTTATGCATCATTCTACTGAACAGTATGCATTTCCAACACTGACAAACTATCTACTACAAAATATATCAAACTATTTAATGGTGCTGTCCAAGACCGTGCGTTATGGCAAACATAAACTTCAACCATCAGGCCTCACATTAAAAAAAAAAAAACACTGATAATGCTTTGCCACAATACATCTTAAATGCTACCGATTGGTCGGCCTCCCATTATCTAAATGCAACTAACTTTGCATTACAGTATGAGTCTCGACTCTTTTTCTAGTTGGGGAGGCTGGCCGAATGACGCGCATGTGCAAGTGGAAGGGTTTCGCCATAAAGAGGCGGTTTGACTTGGAACCGCAAGAGAGTGAAAGAGAGTTTCATCCTGAAAACGTCCCGCTTACAACTTGGGGGAACAGCTATGAAATACACGCACATACACAGTCAGCTCTGAGGTGACATGTTGAAGAAGCTGGTCGAAGTATCTGGTGCGAGAAACTTTTATACGAACGGTCGGTAACTCTGAGAAGTTTTGCAGCAACAGTGTTTTACTCTACCAACTCCTTGAAGACAACAACGCTGATACATTGGACCATTCCAATCCGTCTGAACCTGGTAAATATTTTAAGATTTTTTGTTCAACCATAGCCTTGGTCACTTAAAAACTAAATTAAGTTTTACCACTTTTTGTTGTTGTACAGTAACACAATAGAAGTCTCTGTATAAGATAACTGAAAAACGGCGCAGAACATTGGCATAAGGATGTCATGTAGGCTAACGTGGGGCTGGCAGGCTGTGTTAAAATAGAGATTTGCTGATAAACGACATGTAGACCGGACATAATAGGCAGTGGAATTTTCTGTTCCTACGTTTGAAAGAGACTTGTCACTCGCAAATTGCCAAATGTGGTGGACTTCCTTCGATTAAGGGTGCTGCGGTAGTAGCTTAAAACGGCAGGCTGTCTTGTATGCTGGAGCGATCAACAGGTGTGATGTTTCAGACGGCCGAGTATCCATTCGCTAAGTGATGTTATGAAGCTTGCATGCTGCCTGAAACAGTTCCAACATTTCCCTGCAATAAACAAGTGTTTTTGTTAGACAAGCTATTTGAAATCTACATATAATTTCAGCCGGGGCAACAATAGTGAATCTTGCTGCTTTGCATCAAACACATTTAATACACAGATTTAAACGACATCGCCTATCCACCCTTACAATTTCGTTTTCGTTCGATAGCTTATAGGCTATAGATATTAGATGTGGTACAAAATTCAAAAACAATACATGGTCACAGCTTGTAGGCTATTTTATGATGTCATTTTCAATTATCGCACAAGCCCTATTTATCAAGCCCTTGATCATGCATAACAGTCATGCACCATATGCCCGTCCTCCTGCTTGCCATGCCCGTCCATCCATTCAATTAAATTCTAATTAAAGCTTTTACCAGAGTTTATCAAGGGCTACTGCAATGAATTGTTTTCGATGTTTTTAGAAATTATCTTTAGACCTTTAGACCACTTGGTGGACACAATGTAACATTAAACTAAATAAAGTTAGTTTTATCCTAGAAATTTATGTCATGTTATTTCATCATATTTAAATTATGTAATAATAATAATAAGAAGAAGAAGAAGAGGAACAAGAATTGGCTACTAATAATGTATAGGCCTATGTTCTCAATCCACGTTTATTTATTGTGTGATTATTTTTGAGTTTCTATAAAATAACGACTTATTATTATATTATTATTATTATTATTACAGTTATTTGGGATTTCAACGATGTTAGTATATTTCTTCCAAATAGATAAATCCATAAACCCAAAAGCATATGTTTACCTTGGCATCCATGTTTAGTGTTTTTTCTACAGGCTGCATTGCTTCCTGGGGTGACTACTTTGCACCAAGCATTCCGCTTTTAGGACAGTTTACTTTATGACTGACACTGTTTACTTCTGCCTTCCATCCTTTTCTCTTTCACATCGTTTTTCTCTTCATTGTAGTCAAGTATCTTCAGTAGTGTTAGACTATTTCCATGTTAAATATTGACAATATTGTGCTTTACTCCTCGGCCCAAGTTAAATGTCCACATCCCGTTTTTGTAGGCTACCGATAAAGATAAAGGCATCAACTCGTTTGTGGCAGTCATCGCACAATTGACCTTGAATGACGGCATAGTCTTTGAGGTTGCATATTCGACTTTACCAACACAACTCTCCTTCCAAGTGACAACTGTCCCTCATAATGGTTTTAAGAAAAATCAATGCATTTTCAAGATCCCCGGTTCAGGTAAAATTGGCGAAGGCCTGTTTTATTTAACACCGGAACAACGGAAATAATTGCAGAGAAAGGATGCCCTCAGACACTGCATCGGCTTGGACATACGGAACCGTGGCTTATGTGAGGTAGAGGATGAGAACTCATCATTACAAGAACAAGGCCTTTCCATTTCAGTTTGCAAGCTCCAGTGCTCTAAGTAGTTGGTCCGGAGAAGACGTTGTCACCAAATATAGCAAGAGTGCAGAGGGCAAAGAAAATCCAACATGATTCATGGACCCTTTCATCACCTTAGCTCAGATAAATCTCGGGGAAGGAGAGTTGCACTGAGTTTGATTCTTTATGTCGTGCGGGAAGCAAAGCGGGCTGGCTGGTGTGACTTTTCTTGCCAGAACCGTTGCAGAAATCCTGCTAATTAGCCAACAATGTCTGTGAAATGTCATTAACGCCTGGGTCAGCAACTTTCAAATTCCATAGGATTTAAGGACTGGTGTGAAGTCAAGCGTCTCTGGCCTGTCCATTACATTGTTCGCATGCTGCTGTGCGGGCCGAGGCGAGTTGAATTGGACCTGCAATTCATTAGTCTCAACATATTCGTGCATAATTCAAAACGTGGTTGTGTGGCATAGCTTTATCACTGTGTTTTCCGTACGTGGTAAGTTGTACACAGCCGTCGTTCTCAGGTGTCGTGGAGCGCGTAAATTGATTGCTCAGTCTCGCCCATCGTCCTTCCAACAATGAAATGGTATGTAGACATCAAAGGGTTAAGGATACGGGGCTGCTGGGGAGCGACCGCTGATCTCCCCTAATGACCTCGTAAGTAAAAGTCAATTACTTCTGCGTCATGATCAGAAAGTATAAATCCCCGGGGGACTTTTGAGCCTTAGAGGCTCTAATTAGTACTATTTCACTCTTTATTTACAGCGAAAACCCTGCTACACAACCGATCTCAGAGTTTATTGAATGGTAATTTGGGGGAAGAAACGAACATTTTACGGCAGATTACTCTGCCCAACGTTAACATCTTAGACACACGTTTGCCACATGCCAGTTACTGTAGAGGCCAGACTGAAATTATGCCTTAGTCATAAAAATGTGAAGAATTCTTTACTGTCCCTCAGAACTATATGGGCTCCCTGAAGATTTGCTCCATAAATATTACACCTGCCTATCAAATGAAGACACAATAGAGTATGATTGTTCATTGTGTCTCTCCTATCAAACCTGATGAAATGGTTCACTGAGGTATGTTACCTCAGTGAATGGTGTCTTTGAGGTGAATAGCTCCGGGCACAATTTCTGGAAGCAGGGCGACGCCTACGCCAAACATGCGTTAATGTCTGGCAGGCCCTGGAACAGGGTTTGTGTGAGTGTGCGCGTGCACCCACGTGTTTTGCCTTCTCCAGCCTGTCAGACTTCTATCTCTCCATTGCTGCCTGCATCGCTCCCTTCCATCAGACACGTTGTTCTTCTCTTTCTATCCTTTTCCCTTTCTCCTATCAAATGCATGTCTATAAACAGGGATTTAGTAAGTGGTGGTTCTGATCAAATTTACAGCCCACCCTATTCATTTCAGAGCTAATAAAAACTTACCTTTATAGGAAAGTTAAAGTGATTTTTGTGCCCTCTGTATTATCTAATACAAATTCTCTTTTTGTGTTTCACAGGACGTTACACTGACAGTCCCTTGTTGTTTGATCAGCATTTGACAAACATGGGAAGTAAGACCCTTCCAGCTCCAGTGCCTCTCCATCCATCCTTGCAGCTGGCCAACTACTCCCTTCTGCAGACGTCCAATGGCTTCCAGCTCCCGTCGGACCACGTGCCCAGCATCTACAGTTTCAGTGCCCTGCATGCTGTGCACCTGCACCAGTGGACTCTGGGCTACCCGCCCTTTGCCCTGCCCCGCTGCACTTTCTCCAAGCTCCCTGGCTTGGTGGATGCCCGGTTTCCTCTTCCCTCCATCCCCCTCTTTCCACACCTGGTCCAGCCAAACAAGCAAGACTCCTCAGGGAATGGCCCTGGCAGCACAGGTAGCGGCTCCGCCAAGAGCAAGCCCCGGTTCGACTTTGCCAACCTGGCGGCAGCAGCTACCCAAGAGGACCCCCTGAAGGCGGAGGACCTGAGTGCCAGCGCGCCACCGCCACACCCACCAGCTTTGGGCTGCCTGCTGGATGTGGCTAAGCTCTCCCCAGAGAGGAAGCCCAGCCGCGGGCGCCTGCCGTCAAAGACCAAGAAGGAGTTTGTGTGCAAGTTCTGCGGACGCCACTTCACAAAGTCATACAACCTGCTGATTCACGAGCGCACGCACACAGACGAAAGGCCATACACCTGTGACATCTGCCACAAAGCCTTTCGGCGACAGGACCACTTGAGAGATCACAGGTATGTCTGACCTGTTCGCAACTCAGAATGGAACTAGGGCAGTTTGAGCAAGACATCATGGGCAACTAATGCTGCAGTTACGTTTACAGAATAGAATTTAAATAAACTATGTTGACACAATATGTTCACATTCAGAACAATCCTTAACACAACTTTTTTCTTTCAAATTGTGAATTAGTATACATTATACAGCAATTAAGCATTTTTTTTATTCCTCATAATTAATCTATGAATGTGCTTGTAAATGTGCTTGACAGATGTTGCTTTCATGGACAGCACTTTAGGAACAAGCATGTCTTTGGCTCTGCAAGCAACAGAAGAAAAAACTGTTGTGTTGTCATGTAACATTCTTTCTTTTGTCTGTTCTGCCCTCCAGATACATTCACTCAAAAGAGAAGCCTTTTAAATGCCAAGAGTGCGGGAAGGGATTCTGTCAGTCGAGGACGCTGGCGGTCCACAAAACATTGCACATGCAGGTCAAGGAGCTGAAGCCTGCCAAGATAAAGTGACGTAAACGGCCAAAACAAACAAGCATTACGGGGACACTGGAAGAACAACGACCAACAAAAATGACAAGGCACAGAGACAGCATTGTTCCTGGGCAACATGAACACAATGTAAACTATACACATTTTTTGATCACACCAAAGAGGGATACACAAAAGTATTCCCCGAGAAAAAAAGGGACAAATTCTTGTATCATGGAGAGACGACGTTTCTTCTGCCAAAAGTGCTATTGAATAACCTGGAATTTAAATAATGTGCCGAGACTCAACAGAAGGCACACATTGGACCTTTTTTCACAATACTGTGTCTGCTCTGTTTTGTTTGGGTTTTTTTAAAAAACTGTTTTGTTTGGACAACTGTTCTCTTGGGTAACAGTGTAAGAGTTATTCGGAAAAGACCTAACGGTCAGAATTAGAATTGATCCATTGAATGTGATCTTGATTCTTTTGTGTTGACTGCCCTGGACAGGTTATTTTGATGGGTGTTCAGAGGCATGTATGAAATGAAATATGCAGTCCTTACAAGTGTCTGTAAGCTTATGGTGACGGCCAATGACACACAACCATTGTCTCTTCTGTGAGAAATCAACATTCCATTGTAATTTTTGTACAGATTTTCCTTTTTTGTATAACTGTTATTTGGCACTTTAATCTGATTATTGTTTATTTACATATATCACTGGATCGCCTAAACTTATTTTAAAAAATAAATAGCCATTTTCTAAACAAGTTCACTGTGGATGATTTGGATGAGTGTTCAACACTGTATTAACATAAAATGATGTTGCTTCTGATTTGAGAAACAACAGCATTTCATGTTTCATGTTATGAATTTGACAGCAGTGACCACCCATTCCTACAAGGACGTTTTTATATTCATTAGTGCCTGTTGGCTATCATGCAAACTGAATGTGTGGAGGATATTTGTGGTCGCAGAGAGTTTTTCTGGAACTGTTATGACTTAAACTAGCAGTAAACACAGTATAAAATATACAGAAAAAAATGCTTTTATCTGGTAAATTCACAATACACAATTGGCAATCATGATTGTTTACTGCTTAAGTTAAGGATATATGGATTTTTCACAGCTCTCATCGAATCAACATCAACCAATTTTGAGCTGATATCCTAAATTTGATTGTGGTTGTTAGCACACCGGTATACATCAATGTGGATTGCGGATCAAATGTGAAGGCACTTACCATGGCAATAAAGCCCAGACACATCAGCATACAAAAGCCAGGTGTGATCATGACTATCAGACCTGTGTATTGGAAACATGAAACACACCTCTCAGGAACACATTGAGAAAACACACACACACACATATTACTCAATCCTTTTGATGTTAAACAAGATGACTTATCTTGGAAAGGTGCCATATGTGAACTGTTAGCTGTGGGGAAGGACATGAGCTGTTCTACAGATTTGGGTCAATCAGACCTTGATCTCTTACATTTGTTAGCGCCCATCAACCACAATCTATAGCTGTTAGCATGTTTTCCCTAGTGGTTGCAACTGTGTTGACAAATCAGTTTTATTTAAGTACACATGTAACACAAAAAGACAAAATACGTCTAACAGGAGGCAATATGTCTAACAGGAATAAAATATATAACACATTGCACTTATATTTGCCAAAATAGTTCTTCAAGTAAAACAAACTGAATTTACAATACCTCACAAACGCTCTCTCCCTCACAAATATAGACCCATACAGACTCTCTGTGTCTCTTTATCTCTCTCTATCTCTCTCTTATAAACACACACACACACAGACAGACACAGACACAGCCACACACAAACGGTATGAAAAGTTAAGCTCCAGTTTATTTGTCTTTCTTTAGGCAAAAGCAGTGCAAGGCCAGCACGTTCACTAACCACATTTGTGAACATTTTGTGAACAGTTTGTGTACATAACTAAATCAAATATAGGGCCGTTCTTGACAGAAAAATACACTTGAAGGTATGCCAGTTACACTGGCATTTACTTTGGATCCGATCGGCATGCTGCATCATTGTATGCAAAGTGACCCAAAGATGCATTACATCTTGTTCCCTCTCACGACAGTCATAGTTCCCATGTCTTCACTTGGTTTTGTCAACACAGGCAAGAATAAACACCCTCTTTGATACATTTCTATGCATAACAAACTCTGGTGGTTACACCAGCTGTTCCTATTGAGTAAGATTTACCATTGAAAGGTGTGTCCACATTCTGATATTTTCATCTAAACCACAGCTTCATTAAAAGCTTTTTTTTAACCAAAACTTCTTTGCTCCTTATTGGAACAATAAAATTCTTGTGCAAAAATAACATTACAACAATTAGGTAAGTCATATCAGTTTAAAGTCTGTATATCTAACTGACGGGCCAGCCAGCTGTGCAATAAAGGAAGATAACTTGATGACTCCACATATTGAGGTTGAGTGTAAATGTTTCACTGTGTGTGTGAGCCCTGACTTCCCTGAAGTTCACTGATTCTGTCAGTGGGGACACTGCGGAGCTACTGTGGTCTTTCCTTTCCAGGAACAGAGAGAGAGAGAGAGAGAGAAAGAGAGATCAGTTCAACAAAAGTGTCTAAAGTCTAATTTCTAAGAGAAAAGATGATACAGGCCTGTTGTTAAGCTAATGGGGTAATTTATCTGATTTTCTAAACAGAAAGGTTCCTGACAAAAAGGTTACTGGTTAGCCATGTTGACCATGCTGTTAGCCATGTTGTTCTGACACAATGAATTACAATACATAATTATGTTGTAAACATTTAAAAATTTAATGCATTATGTTATAGCCTCAAGATGTGAAGGTCAACAACAGTATCAAACATTACCACTGGTGAAACTACAAGGCCATAGATGACATACTGCACCCAAAAACAGCCGCCCTCCCTTCCTCCTCCACTGTTTCAATTATCAACCTGTGACATAGCAAAACATTGAACATGTTAAATGGGTGAACTGAACTGCTGTCCGAGGCCCAAATCCCCACAGAGGCTCTGAAGTGCGTGAGAATGTTTATGACAAGGTTGATGTACTTTATGGCAGAGGCTCGCTGTTTGCTGTGGAGAGTGAGGCTAAGTTCACAGGATGGAGAACCCTGCTGTTCACCGGCTCTCTGGAAGTCAGGAACCCATCTGTCCGTCAACGTCTCCCTGACCCTCGGCCGAAAGAGCCAGGGACACACGCTGCACCCAATGGCGCGGCAGACACAGCTGGACAAGGAGCGCCACGGTGGCCCAGGGCTACGTGACTACCAGCCAGTCCACCGCAGGTGCGTAAGCAGTAGGGGTGGAATAACAATTCTTTTACAGCGCCTCCGGAGATGTTTCTTTCTACCACTCGGCATCTCCAAATGCAGCTGCATTTTATTATTTTTTTGGTCCTTGTGCCAGTGGGGATTGTTAAAAGCCTACTTTGTCTGGCCGTGATGTCATTAGCAACTACCGTTTGTCGATTTCAATGATGTGATTTAAAGGAGTTTCCCTGAAGGCCTTGCAGGCAGCGGACGGTGGCGATGGTGCTGACATGTTTAGGGCCTTGGCCAGGGGTGACACGGAGGGCGACAGGATGAGCAGACGACAGGCTGACAGACGCGACAGCCAGAGGGACCCACAGGGCCGCCCCTCCCCCCATCCTTCGTTTCCTCCGGTAAGGAAAAGGGAAATCGACCGGGCAAAGATGTGGCCCCCCAATTTTAGAAAAGAACAGAGGAAGTCCTGGGAGGTGAAAGCAGGTCTCGATGAAAATGGCGTCCACTTGGTCGGAAACCCCATCACCTTAGCAGCAACAGGCGCACACAATATCATTGTCAACACCGCACTATATTTAAAATTTTCAGCTGGTTGACAGGAAGGACTGGTACTCCAGAGGGAAAATTAGAGGTGATTCATCCAGGACTGTAAAAACAGGACTAACAACCATAGAAAAACTTGGAAAGAATAACACCCTTAATGGTGAAAACTTCACACATAAAATGGAGAACAAATTTTCTTTGAATGTTAAGGACGTGAACTATAAACGTGTCATATATCACTCCAGCCAGTGAATTTGATCAGGTGTTTAACCGCCAAATGACATTTTGTTTCCATGGCTCGCGCAAACACGGCACACATACTGCTGATGTATGAACACTGATAATAAGGACTTTGACAGAGTTAAGTCACATACAAAAATTTCAATTAAATTTAATGTAAACCATAGAGACAGAAATTGAATCATTATTGCCCATTATTAGAAGTTAAAAGGTTAGTCAACAAAAAAGGCAAGAAAATTAAATACACTGGTCATTTGATAAACCCCATTTATAACTTTTTGTCAGTGCTTCATGAATTATTGCACTGACCAAGTTGCGACTACATCCAAGCTATGAACAAGAGATAGCTGGTAATGTCCATATAATGAAGAAATGCTTAACAAAAACGAGCAAGAGAACACGGATTACAGGAGAACGACCCTTAGAGCTCTATCTGACACTATGATTGGCTGTGAGACCACTGATGTCAATGCCTCTTTTGTAACAACTGTCTGTAATATGCATGACCAGTTTGCTTTTTTCCCTCAAACTGCCAGATCATAGTTTGCTAAAGATGCACAAAGGTTGACTACAAACCTGATAATACATCTGAGGCATTACGGGGGCATTTTATACAAAAATGTAAATAGCAGCAAAACATATTTTACCTAGCTTCTGTGATATTGGGTTACATCACAAAATTAGCTGGAGGATGGGTTTTAGATCAGAAGTATCTGGTCTAAAAAAAATAAAAAATTACATGCATGATTCTAAGAGTGCATGTCCTTTCCCGAGACAGATGAAAAGTAAAATTACCAGTAATAGTCATAAACGCCAATGACCTTTGTACACTAGGCACATGGGAAAATGTCACAGTTGAAAGCAAGTAAAAACAATCATTTTAGGAGGAAAGAACAATTCAAATGTGAGGTATTTCCCAGCATTATTTTTGTCACCTCATGAACTCTAAGAACGGTCTCCAAATGGTTATTTACCCCATTTGGACTATGCTTTCATTATTTATTTATTTATGCCAGACAATCAAAGCAAACAGTAAATGTAATAAATTCAGAACAATAAAATGAATGACAGATCTGACAGAATGGAATATAAAAATGGGCCTAGATGGGCTTGGTTCATCAAATAATAAATCTCAATAAATGTTGCATTAGGTTAACACTTTGCGAGAATATTCGAGATACACTAGTTTGGCCTATTACCTAAGCCTATAGTGCTCCAAAAAGTAAATGTTCCCATGCCCAAGACTTCATGAAATACAAATTTATTGCGGCAAAGTCGGTTTATGATATAATTGCAAGAAACAATCTCAAATATAATTGAAGAATAATTTTAGTGGGCACAAGGCCCTGAGAAATGCAGAGTAAAGCCAAAAAGAAGAAAAGCCATTACCTTCAGGACCAATAAGATGGGTTGCTGGTTAAATAATATAATTCAGTCTATAATAGCCCTGTTTGCAATTTGTACGGGAATTTGAGCCATTTTTATAGCCATTATGGTGCAACCATAGTTCACTGAAGTCCATTATCAAAGTTGTTTAACTCAATTCACTTAAACAAATAAAACACATCAAGCTATATAATTTGCCTCTTTTTGTCTTTATAACAGAGAGACACAACATTTCCACACAGATATCTCATTAAAAAAAGATATAGACATGCATAACATAGCACTATACATGCATAACATACTATGAAAAAAGAGGGAAAACAAAAGACAGGATAATGAAAACAGATAAAAGATTATGGTAAACTTAGCCAGTGTGCTCCCAGATGATATTAGTGAAGACGTGGGTCAATGCCAGGCCTCTGACATCTATACTATAGAGAGGAATGTTAGAACTTATCCATAGCCAGCTGGTATCAGCAGCATAAAGCCCTGTTGATTTGTGAAAAGTCTGTTCAACTAGGTGGTGAGCACTGAGCTATACACAAGATCATTTTGGAGAGAAACTTTTTGAAATAAATAAATCAAATGATACCCTTAAAAGAAGTTGCCTTACATGGTTGAGTGATGGAATGATGGAGAAAAACTGACTCTTGCTTCAGTTCCAACTAAACAATGAATGAATATGAATGATATTTCATTTTTCAAGGCCATTTCAGCTTGTTATTCATCTCTGTGATCTCTGGGCCTATTCGCCGCTTTGTGCAGTCAATACAATAAAATATTACTGCAATAAACTTAGTTTGTATTTTTCCAGATGGCAACACGATGGTTGAAATTCATATGTTTCAGTACACTTCAGACTTTCAAATGCAAATATTAAGCAATGGCTAAACTGTGTACAAAAGAATTATTAAAAAAAAAAGTCTTTGGCACAGGACCACACAACAAAGCACATCTCATTGCAATTAGGAATTTCTGTGTTGACTCACCAAACAACTCTGCCACTTAATGCACAGCTCACAAATGCCACTCTCCATGTCAGTGGAAGAATACGTGACACAGACCGCTATATTTATTGGCTGTTACATTGTGTCTGTGTGGTATTATGTGTTCTATTTCTTGAATTCATGGGAGAAAGAACAAATGCCATTTTTACAGTTGTGAAATAAAGAAGGCACGTCAAGTTCAGTCATAAAACCTGGGTATTTTCCACTGGCCTCCGAATGCTCAGTATGACATAGTTGAACATGATATTTATATCCAGAGCTCTCCAGCTCAATCATGCCCCTTCATCAAGGCCTTTGAAACAAGGCTCTGAAGCGCACCTCACGTCCAATAACCCGTCACACTTCAGCACACACTGACCCGGCAAAATGTCTGATTGGCAGCTGAGGCTTAAAAAGAATAAAAATCACGAAGAAAATAAAAAGGTTTAATAAGTTATTATGGAGAGGTTAACATGAATGTAAGAAGACATTATGTATTTGGAAGACTGTAGTGTACTGCTTTGTAAGAATAAAATGGGAGTTGGGATGTCTGTTGCAATTAGGAAAGATGAGAACAGAGATCTGGACCCACGAGTTATGCAATTAACAAGATGCACCAGGCAGGACAGACTAGGACGACTGTGATACGACTGGATGATTTTGGTAAAGGTTATTCATATGAGGTCAGTAGCTCCCAGCTAGGGGACTTGAGCACTCCCCTGGGTAGCTGCTGTGTATAAAGTGGATCAGACTCACAGGAAAATCAATAGTCTACTAAATTTTCTACTTTCGAGGATAGTTTGATGGTGTAAAAAAATCCCTATTTGTGGGAATTATGTAAGAATATAAACTTTAAAACTACAAACTACACTGCACATTTTCAGCACATTCAATTTCTAATAAAACTGGAGCAAAAGGTCAGCAATTCCTGGTCACGTGTACATTTTGCCTGTTATATTTTGGTCTTTGATTAAAAACAAATATCGTCTTCTTCAGATCTATGAATAACTACCTTTTCAGATTTTAGTCTGTAATCAAAAACAATCCATTTCCTTCTTCAGAACTTAACAGGGAGAGTGACTTCAGCACTTCGAATGTCTTGATGTTTGTATGGTCAATCTGTTCCACATCATTATCTTACTGCATCAAATGGCTTTTACTCGGCCCATCAGTTGTGAGATCAGGCCAGTGCTTTACAGATGACTTGAGTGGTTAAATGTGCTTACGTAAACTTCATAGCTCACCCTTAGCTGTTGAAATAGTCACCATGAAGTTAGACTAGGGTCCAATTAGACGTCTCACTGCCAAAGTTAATGCCAGTTGAATTCATAGATAAGCATAAAGTCATTTGATTGAATTTCATCTTAGATTCTATTACATTCTTCATAAAAACAGCCAAACTAGTGAGGTAATTCCAAATAACGTTTTCCTCCCCCAGATCAGCAAAATTGCACAAAGGCTGCATACCTTTCCCATGTGACAAATTCGACATGAGCTGAGTGCTTTGCTATAATTTGATTCTCTTTAATTGAAGATTTCTCTTTGTGATATTCTGGATGTGGTAGCATATGTTGGTGGTTTACTTAATTCCTCCAGTACCCTTCATTTTGACTGAGAGTAGGCAGAAAGCATAGGCACAGTCTCTCTTTCATCAAAGATGAAGGAGCTGGAGTTTGGGGTTTTTGTGGGGTAGAGCGTCCTGTGTCCGACACATTGTGTGGTTCATGGAAAGAAAAAAAAACACTGTGCCATGCTTTACATGTAAAAATGAGCACTTCTCTTTTTTAAGTGAAATTAGTCCATACAGTTTGAGGAGGGCCACATTGCCTGAACCCTTGAGTCTTTTTAAAATTTAGTCCATCCCTAAAACCATGGCCAATAGATCTGATGATTTGTCACAGTGGGTTTGGTTACACGGTGGTGACAACGAACACAGCCAGCTGTGGACTGCACCCTATTAGCTTAACCTTAACAGGACATTGCCAATTATATTAATCAGAAAGCTGGCCAACATCACCGGCCCTGAAGGAAGTATTGAAGTACCAGAAAAGATGCTGAGAGTTGATTAGCATCATCATATGGGCTTCTAATGAGCAGCCACATAAACATAATGACATTTACTAACATTCTGGAAGACGTACAAAACATTCTTACAGTGTGTTTTATATAGTGAATTTTAGATAGTATAGCATTTATTTTTAAGGGAGCCAGGCACCATCTTTTACTTCATTCTTTCAGAGATGTAGTAGTGATCCAGGCCATATCAGCTTTCACTTCAGGCCATAATCTAATAGTATAACTTTCAAATATAAAAGTGTATTTTGTGTGTGTGCGTGTGTGTGGATGTATGTATGTGATATTGAATGGCACACCCTTTACTGGTGTTTGGAAAGCCTGTTGAATATGCATCACATTGCAATGGAATTTCAAATTAGGCTTGTCTACCACTAGTGCTTCATATTTTGGCCTTTTAATGCTTACAGGAAGTATATATGGTGTTGTAAAACCCAAGGCCAAATATATCAGAGGGGTTGCACAACAATGAATGCATTCATGCATTTTACAAGACTAGAGACGGGCCCTTTGTTGAAGCACCACACACAAAACAGTGCCTAAATTATAACACATAACACTGGAAAAGATCATATTTCTTTATTGTTTGTATCAAAGCAATTTGCTCTCTTTTATTTGATAAGAAATGTTTCCAATGAATTACTGCATTTATATTTCCTTAGCACTAAGCAATGCTAACAGAAAAAACATAGATTGTTCAATTTTACTTTTAAGACATTGGTAGTAAGAGTATGGCTTCATATCACTTGCAACCAAGCAACAGAAAAAATCTACTTCACAAATGCAATTATTTAATTCTAGAAAGAAAGGCTGCATCCAATGTGTCTGCAGAAAATCGCTGGGAAATGTTTGGAGAGGCTGTTAAACAGATGCATCCAATTCTCTTTTACAGTCCAAATACTGAGGAAATGCAGTTCTTTTGGTTTGGCTAATGCTTCTAGCAGTAACAGGTGCTGCTGCAATTGGGAGGTATGATTTGCCCACAACACTGTAATATTTAAGACTTTCCCTGGAACACCCTGAGGTATTCACGTCCTTTGGGGCAATTTAAAATGCATAAAGCCTGACAAGCAGCAGGTTTAAAAATTGGCGAGAGGCGAATGGATTACTGCAACACAAACATGTTTGTTTAATTATGTTAAAAGTACAGGAAGTTGTAGGCTGCCAGGAATATCTACCCAATTTGAAAAGAAACCAGAGGAGTATGCAACCAAATACATTTTTCCCCAAAATATGCAACTGATCCTTGAAAGTATTAACTTCACAACCTGCTACATCTGGTGTTGTTGTTCCACATTGTAATTACTCTTACCCCTTGGAAACACGAAACCTACAGGACTGCTGACAGTGAGTATTGATTGAGAACAATCAGAAAATCACAATGTCCAGAAATAAGGCGAAAATGACCTGTACTCCTTGATTAAAATGCTCATCATTTGTAACCAAACAACTTGACCACAGTAGTTGTGCTAGTATGTGAACTGGTGACAGTTCTTTCCATTGTCTAATGGGACATAACCTTTCCAATGTTCAAAACAGGACATTGTTTCGCTCTACTAAAATACATGGTTTAGACTTACATGAGTAATACAAGTCCATAAGGCAACATCACACTGTAGGCACAATTAACCAATTAAACTGTACTACAGAACAATGATGTGTGTAGTCTCTTTCAGACTAGACAAACTTAACAAAGCAATCCCCAAGTGAACTCCATAGAAGGTCTAACTTATAACAAACAGAAGTAGCCACCAAGATTACAGTAGGTACTTATTTCTCCCCCTCAAAACTGTCCTGTTTTAGGATAGTCCTATTGGGGTTCCTTCAGTGGAAGACCATCCAAATGTGCCCCTTCAAACTGCCCCACGAGTTCCTTCGGTGGAAAAGTGCCTGGAGTAATCTTTTTTCAATAAATCCAACTGAATTTTTAAGTCCACCTAGAGCCTTTCCTCTGGTTGTCTTCCTTCTCTCTCAATGGGTTTAGGTCTCACCTACACATTGTAATTCAGTGTCTGTAGTACATATTTCTCAACAATATCCACTAGGTTATCCTACACAGGTGCTGGGAACCTGTTCTATACATGTTACTAGAACTCTGCTTAAATAAACCCCTAGAAATCAATGTCATTTGTAGGTTGTATGAGGTTAAATTCTTTATTGGTATAATATAAAAGGCACTGACTGTCTTTTTTACTGTGTGAGGGCAAGCATTATTTAGTACAAAATCAGTGTATCACCATTTATTGGAATAGCTTCCCAGTTTTGTTTTGCATTTGATCTGTGAGCTTCTTTCAAAAAAATGACTGATCTGTGACCTGTATTCACCTTGTATTTTATGAGTAAAGTTGAAGAACCAAGTCATCTGACAGAGACTACTGTGGTAGCATGCAAGCTGCTTTCACTGGTCACAACCTCTCCTCAGAGCATCTAATTTGCAATTAGTCTCAGGGGGAGACCCCAGGTTAAGGTCCAAAACCAACAACAGAGGAGCACACCACCCGTGAGCTGTGTTTACATGTTTGGGTTAGGACACTGCTCTGTAAATAGGCCCCCTCTGCTTCAGCTATGTTTGTGGCTCCGGCATTCTTCACTCAATCAATCAGACCCAAGGACGCATTGTCACATAGGTGACAATGCCTCTGCTAAAGGGGTATAAAAAAGCACCCCCAGTGGTTTTTGCCATCTTTGTAAGGCTGATGCTAAAACCTCTGGTGCTCAAAGCCACCAGAGTATTCACCCGATAACATTTGGTTGCAATGAGATTTGCAATTGCAAGAGGTGTTAAATGGACTGTATATCGCACAGAATGTCCTCACTATTTCATGCACAGCAAAGATTGCTTAGCACTTCATATTTCACAAACTGATTCATATTAACATTCCTTGATATTGACTCATATTGAATAAGAACTCTTAAAAAATGCTTTAAAAATCTTACTTTTGTCTTTCTGTTTTCTTTTATCCTTTTAATGTTCAGCATCATCTAATGCCTGACCTTGCTTGGAGTTCATAGTAAAGCAGTTTGTGACCTCTTGTCTGTGACAAGCACTATACAAATACATTTGACTTACTAGATTTATGCTCTTTGCTCGGTGGAAAACATCTATGGATACCATTAAAGCGCTCTCATCAGCCCGATTCACTACAGTTGCCTTGTACCTTGAAATTTATGGAGTTTTCTAGTTAGCCAGATTGTAGGCGCTGGCTCTCATCGTCATCAGAGCCACATCCTTAATGATGCTGAAACTCCATGTTCTATCTCACCTCTTTAACCATTTTGATTTACATGTTGATGGCATGATCTTCACCGGGTGACAGCACTAGCCGGGTCCAACGAGTTCCACCTCATGGAATTGATTAGCTTGGCAGGATGACGACATGCATTACATGAATCTTTCATCAGCTGGCTCTTGTCAGCCTTCACAAACTCACCCTGGTCATCACACCCGTGTGTCTCCGCTAAGCAGTTCACATGACAGGATAATGACTTCACTTTTAATATGAAAATGATAATAAAGTGTTGCATAATGTTACATTTGGACAGTCATTTGTGTTCCAAGTCAGGATTCTCCTCTCTCCCATACTCCTCCCTGTTGAAAGGTCAGACATGGCTGTTTTCTTTCAACCATACAGGGAGAAGAAGAGAACGCGAGGGAGAGATTTAAAGATAAAGAGAGATAAAAACGGATGTAAGACAATTCAGAAATGACAGCATACAAGACACAGCCAACAAAAGGAGTGAATGCAGTCGGGGTCAGAAACGGAGGGAGATAAGAAAAGCAGGGGTCTGAATCAAATAAGTAAAAAAAGGATATAAATATTCTCAAAAGAGCCAAAACCATAGAGTGAGAGGAAATCTGACTTCAATATCAGCATTATTATTATTATTATTATTATTATCAATTTTTTTCTTTGGGTTGATATGAAATTCCCCAGACCCGCTATGCCGGCACAGAGCTGGTCGACCTGCGTAGGCTCCCTGGCATCGGAAGTGTCCAGCTGGCCAGCCGCCCAGTAGCAGAGGCAGGGTGCAGAGCGCGAGAGCGAACGAAAGCGAAGTAAAAGTGTGGGAAAAGAAAAAGGACAGGTCCGCGGGAGAGCTGGAGAGGGTTTTAACCACTCTCCTACTTTAGGAGTCCCTAAAGAACCTGCCATTAGCATGTGTAAGCCATACACATTATATATGACTGAGAGAGCTCAAGGAGGAGGAAGAGGAGGAGGAGGAGGAATACTATTTTTATGTTGCTTCAGACACCTTGATATTATCAG
This sequence comes from Tenualosa thibaudeaui, assembly GCA_027481765.1. Lineage (NCBI taxonomy): Eukaryota > Metazoa > Chordata > Actinopteri > Clupeiformes > Clupeidae > Tenualosa > Tenualosa thibaudeaui. The sequence goes on from JAIFZK010000013.1 coordinate 14,854,219, forward strand.
GCGCTTTCTTTTAAAGTTGGGGTGGGGGGAGTGGGGGTGAGGTGGGAAGCTGGGGTATCTTTTGTTTTCACACAGGTCCCAAATATTTGAGTTCTGGGGTCTAGTTCGTGTTAGGGAATTTTATTGTTCAAATATGAGTCAGCTGTTAAAAATTACACACATAATGTTTCACAGGATAACCAGGGTGGGGAGAAATTGGTCCTTCAAGGAAAGAAAGAGGAAAGGGAGCAAGATAAAGTATATCACTCTTGAGAGAAACGAAACAGGAATAAGGAATCCTTACAGCTTTGATTCATTATCTGGTCCACGGTGTTTGAAAGGTGCAATATCTTGCCTACTTCTCCCATTTCTTTTTCATTATTTTCTCTACTTTCTCTGTTCACCCTCACTCTCTCTCTCTGTCACACACACACACACACACACACACACACACACACACACACACACACACACACACACACACACACACACACACACTGTCACCATGAAGTCTGTTTCCAAGAGGGGAGAGGGGACAACATTTTTTTAAACCACAATCTCAAGTTAACAATACTTGCCTGGAGCAGTGGTTCCTTTGAACCCACATTTGTGCCCCTTTTAAATAATGTACACTTTGTCACAAACATGCAACCAAGCATGCCAAAATGCCAACGAGATATTATTAATAAATCCCATGTTTCATACCTAATCACTTGCATATGTGATCCAAAAGCACCATGCAACAATAATCCACCGAAAAAAATAAGGGGAGGGAGGCATTCAAACAAATCCAGCCGCATGAGATTGTTATAAATATTGGAACATTCCTGCAACGCATTTGTAACGTTACTGAGCCAAAAGTTTTTCTATTGGCAGGTGAACTTGGTCACAGTAATGGGCTGAAAGAAGAGACTTTATTACTCTGCCCCCAATCAGACATCTGATACAAACAAATGTTGTTTCAGGGAGGAAGTGTACATTTCAAGAGAGAGGCTGTTGTTTGGCCTGCTGGGAACAGACTGAGAAGAACCTGATAGTATTTTACTGCTTTTTTTTCCTTTGCTTCTTGTGGAGACAATGACTTGTGTTTGCAAGGGTGGGCCTCGATTTAGGGGACATTGTAAAGGAACTCATTATCAGTTATTTTAATCTGGTTTACGGTTTGGGGGTTGACAAGGGGATTTCTTTGCTCCTTGTTAATATAAATGAACAAACACTGCTTACCGTTTGTGTCATGGTTGTTTTACGAGACATATAACAGACCCCTATTAGCTGTAATACAAGACAGTGTGTGTGCGTGTGTGTGTCTACATTGTATGTGTGTGAGGTATGCTAGCATGCCTGAGCACTGTAAAGGTACATCTAATGCACTTCCCCCTCCAAATATCCTCTATGCTTCTAATCAGTGCAAAACTCTAGTAAATTTGTATGGAAGAATAAATTTAGGTAGATACAGGAACATGAACTGATTAATGTGATACGTAATATGGTTTCAAATTCAAACTCATATTTATCTATCTATATATATATGTGTGTGTGTGTGTGTGTGTGTAATATGTGTGTAATAAATCATGATGAATGCTGTTCTGTTCTTCACCAGGATGGGTGTATTCTCTGTCAGCACGGAGCACATAGGAAATCTCACTGTAGTGGGTCGGCTGGGCACCGGTGAACAGCAGACCTCTTCTGCGCATTGTCTGTTTTTGATTCTCCTCTAACTTTATTAGATTCCCTCCTTTGTATGGTGCCAAGGTCCAGCTATGGTTGTGGTTGAGGTCTTTTTGGATTTCCTCTGGTGTGATCAGGATGTTGGCGTAGGCCCTAATTTTGAGTCACTCTTAAATATCTCCAGCTAAAAATATTACTGTCTGGATTGGAAGCCCTGAAGTAACACTGACTGAATACACAAACAAATTGTAAATGTAAATACAAAGATCAACATGCGCTGCTGAAGACATGGAGGCAAATTAATTTCTAAAAATCAAAGCTCTGCCAATGTTCTCTCATGTACAACTGTGTCTAGGTCTCTTGCAGTTGGAGCAGTAATTATTACTCCATCACAATTCAAGTTAAAACTCACCGTAACATTACTTTTGCTGTTTCTGAGGTTTGATGCAAATTAATTAACATTGCACTATGTGTGTGTGTGCAAGTGACTGCAAGTGACACTGAATGCATGTATCTGAGGAAAGGAAAATGGCAGAAACAGTAGAGAAAAGAAAAAACTGTGTGTGTGTGTGTGTTGCTGTTGCTCCTGTCATTTCAGCAATAAAGTAAGCTCCTGAGTGCTTCTCTATAACTCAACAGGCAGCCCGATAAAAAAAGCTGTCAAGTGGGCCCTGTTGATCCTGCTGCTGATGAGAGCCTTTGATGTGCGAGGGTTCACAAGTTCCTTGCCTGGATAAGCACCAGTGAGATAACAAGGGATGCGAGCGAGGCGCTCCCCTCCATAAACACCCGCTATCTTATCAGCTATCTACCGTCTCATCCCCATTCTTGGATTCATCACTTTCCAGACTTTAAGATGCTAATTTCATGTAATCCAGCAAGTTTCATTCTATGCGCCTGCAAATCAGGATGTCAAATCTAAATGCTTTGCAGCTGAGGAATCTATAGGCACTTGTTGCCATTGGTAAGCCCTTGGAATCGAAATATAGAGGGGACTCTTCTGTGCACAGAAGCATTCAGAGGCTAAAGGTGACAGAAGTTGCAGCTAAGTTTCTCCACAGGAGCCAGAATCAAAAGAGCCAAAACATCGGTCAGGGCCTTCGTAAAAAAAAAACCCTCAGAGGTGAGGCCCTGGACCAGCATGGTGTGAACTCCTGGGGGTCACAGGCAACCCTGACCCTCTTGCCCACAACCCCCAAGCCAAACCCCCCAAGCCACCCATAAAAACCCCTACAGTGGGGGCTGGATGTTACTGGGCTGTCGCACAAGCTGTTTGTTTATTTAGCTTTCGTTTGGAAGCTGTCCACTGATTAATTGCCCCGGTAAAATGGCTGCTGTTAGCCTCTGTCAAATCTAATTAGGCCCATGCTCACTTCATTGGTGCTGGTCGCACGCTTGGGGGTCAGCAGGCCAGAGGGGGTCGTGAGGCAGCCGTAAACAGACACACACACACACACAAATACAGACACACACACACAGGAGCCAACCAACACACAAACACAAACTGACACACAAGGCCATAGGCATACACAAACGCAAATAGGAACACATAACAATGGCAACACACTTGCTTCACAGAAGGACACATAAACACACATGCACACAAGCTCAAACGTAAACGCAGTGTATTTGCCTTCCAGCCTTGTTTGCTGACACTGCCCTTCCCTCCAGTGGCTGGGAGCTTGGGTTCCCATCAGGCCCCCAAAAGATCAGCTCATCTTGGGCAGGAGTGAGAGAGGGGTAAAAGGGGGAAGAGGCGGGAGTGAGTATACGGATGAGGAGTGAAGGGGGGTAGGAGGGGGAGCGTCTGAGGCCAAAAAGAGAGCAGAGAAGTGTTTTCTTTAAAAACTTCTGGTCTCAGAGACACTTGAGATAGGTATGTGTGGGGAGAGCTGCATCACAATGTCTTCCCTGTGACTTGCCGCCTCGGCTCCCAAGAGCAAACACACAGGCCAGTGGCTCGAAGGAACTCTGTGACCTAGGGGGGTGGCAGTAACACACAGGCAAGCATCCTCAGAATCTTCGCATGCTGCCAAAGTTAACAGATACAAGGTATTCGGTATCAAAGTTCCCAATATTTGGCTCAAACAAACACAATAGCCATGGCAGAAATACAAGCTAAGGATCTCCCACCGATTATTTAAATAGAAAATGTTTAATTATGAACGTTGGGGAAATCAGGTTATGAAGCTGAGGCCACTTTGAGCTCAGCATCCTACTGGCTGTTCAAACATTGCTCAAACCCCAGTGCCTCTTCTACCCCTGGGTGTCATTGTCAGTGGTTTGGTTGCTCAGGACTTTTGAAGTTAATTTCACCTCACAGCTTGGGTTATAGAAGAGATGTTGTGTTAAATGGTGGCATACAAATTTGCCAAATATGTTGAAAGTCAACAATGTAAACCTGATAATTACTGCGAGGGAAGATCAACTTGTGTGGTCTGGCACTGGGGATACATCATGGACTATACAGACAAGAATCGGAGACAAATTTGAGTTTACAGAATGCATTGCAGACATTACTCAATATTTCACTGTGAATTTTCTACACTTCTGTGAAATGTTACAAAAGTAAAATAATGTGACAATTTTTATTGTGTTAGACAATGCAAGTGAAAAAGATGAGAGTGAGGGGGAGAGGGAGAGTAATACATTCTCAGAAAATCGTTGGATCATTTACTCAGTCATGCAAGAGCTGAACTGGCAGGGAGGCTCAGTGGCACAGAAATACCAAGACGTGAGAACTGAGTTTAGTATGATTTATTGTTTGCTACCAGTTATCTTGATTTTAAATGTTCTTAAAAGCTTAAAATATAAGGGGTATGACTAAATACTACACATCTCTGAATGGAATTTTAAAGCGAATAAACACTAAAATGAATTGTCAGAAAAATTCAAACCAAACATATCTGAAATGCTTTAAATGTCACCTAATACCTACCTTGCTAACCAGCACTTTGAGTAAGATGCATCTTTAAATGCCAAAAGCCTTCTCTAAAGGAAATTATACCATAACAGCATTATATGTATATATATAAATATATATATATAAATCCCATACTAAACACAAAGAGCAAAAAACGTACGTTAACGATTACTGTTGATATCCTCGGTCCATTTCCAGTCATACATCATACTTTAACTTTTAAAAAATAAAACATATCAATCAACTCGTAAAATACCATTAGGAAAGTGTGTATGTGGATAGGTTTTGTTAGATGTCATTACATTTTGATGTTTTTATTTGCCCTTTTGCCAGGTGTGCTTTATTTCTATGGTTCCCCTTCATTGGCAGTCGTTGTGTACATAAATTAATTACTTTTGGAATGCCTAAGGAGGCATAATTAATCATTAATTGCAGTCTTAGTGGAAAAAGGAGAAGTTATGTATTGTTAGGGATCCAAATAATGAGGACTGACGGCACAAATAAATCTCTTTGGTGGAAAATGAATGAGTTGTTTATGTCCTGAAACCGCATATGTTCAAACGTAACACCATCCAGAAGAAATTTAGTCTGTCACTATTAATTTTCTTAATGATTATGGGAGTAAATGGGACTGTGTGTGTGTTCAACTACTCTTCGGTTACTGTGTGGTTTACAGTATTTTGATTTTGATGTTACTTACAACAGAGTGGCCACTGACTGGTCAATAAAATACAGTTAGATCATGTTGGAGGAGGCCTTGCTTTTATAACAACAAGAATTGTCTTGTCTTCATGATTCAGCTAACATGGCAAAATGATAAATTCTTTAACAATTAAGATATTCTCGATTCATGAGAACATTGCCAGTTTTGGGGTATGATGATTTCCATCCCAAGAGAATAAAAACCTCCAGAAAGTTTAAACTAAATGAACCAAGATGCCCCAAGAGACCAGGGATTGTTTTTTTTTTTTGTGTGTGTGTGGCTCCCATACTGCACTTCATTACACTATTGCACTTTCAGCTTAAAATACTGCAAATTTTATGTTAGCAATATGCATTCTTTGTTAGTTTTTCATTGTGCTGTAGCTTGAATGTTATCCTCTTTTAATAAAAAAATGTATGATCTTTGGATAAAAGCGTCTGCTAAATGCATAAATACATAAATGTAAATGTATTGGACATATATTAACCTTCATATATACATATTAGCCAGAATACTTGTTTTGAATTACAGATAATCACATGAAATTACCAACTTACTAAGAGTATGTTATAAGGCCTTTTTAAGATCGTAAAATGAATCAATGTCATTCCTTTGGGATTGTCAAAGTATCTATCTCTCTCTCTCTTTATCAATAAACATCCAAAAACATATTTGGAAATTTATATATAATCCAATCAATGATTTGAACGTTCATTGTAACTTGCCAGCCTATTTGAGTACTGTTTCTGTATAGTTCACTTCAGGCAAATCATGTTATGTTTCAGGGATACAGTTGTATATGTAGGCATGTACACCTCTACTATGGCTATGCTGGTCAACTACATTAATTAAAAAATACAAGACAAATACAATGATCAGGGCTTCCTCAGGGGTACACGTGTTGTTTTGTGTGGGCAGATGGTTTGAATAGGAATGACTACTTCAAGGGGCTCCCTCTCTTTTTTTCTTTTCAAAGCAATCCATTTTTATTTGTCTTCCTCCCGAAAATGACACAGTTCAAGTGAACTCCTTCATGGGTCATACTGCTAACAATGTTATGCTAGCACAACAAAGAAAAACACACAAAAAAGGAATGAGGGGAAAAATCAAAAAGGTTGCTCCCTTTGATCAAAACAGAAACAGTCATGGAGAGCAGAAAAGAAACACTGTTATGATGTAACACTTTTCAGAGTAATTTTCTCCGTCCAGCATAATCAATGAATCACAGTGGAAATCAGTTAAAAGCACAGTTCATTTCTTCCATTCAAATCCAAAAGGAGTAATACTTTGGGTGTGTTATACCAAAAAAAAAAAAATCACAAATTATGTTTGGTGGTCTTGAAAGGTTAAAGGTCAGTTATGACAGACCATGCTATAATTAGAGCCATTTCTTATAAAGAGGAACACCCATGGTTTTGAACCTTTTGACATGTGCTTATTTTTTCCATGTTTTATTTGATTTTCCTAATTGCAGGGTGTAACTGTATGTCAAGACAAATCACATGGATTCATATTGTCACTTTTATGTCCAGGAAATATTTTCCCTCTCAAATTCTTTACGTTTAAGATGCCTTTTCGTTTACACACAGTCTTGGTTATTACAAGTCACAGTGCATAAGTGGGCTATGTTAGCAGTGAGCAAACTAGTGTCCGCTTTAGAATGGCCTGCAAAACATCAGTTCATTGAGCTTTGAGAAATGGTTTGGCCACAACTGCATGTTCTTAGTTAACTTACCCATAAATACATCCCATACCAAACAGGTAGGATTTAAGCATGTCCGGAGTAAAAGCTGATTCCACACGTCAGTGACTTCCCGTCTGTAAAATGAACAAAACACAAAGAACTCAGAAACGTGCTGACACCTTTCATCTTTGACTGTAAATGGTAGACAGTTAATGCTCTCAGACTTCAAGCCCAACAAAAAAGGAGGTTTGTGTGTGTGTGTCTGTGTGTGTGTGTTTGGGGTGGGTGTCTTTAAAACTAAAAGCACCCAACAAGCACCCAAACTTCAACAGATTGCTGGATTTGTACCTGAAATTCACTCTAAGCCTGTCTCAAATACCCCAAAACAGTTGGATGTTATTTTTTCGGCTTAAGACTTGGCAGGTGTGTAACTTGATTCTCGATGGCAACAAGGAAGGTTACAATATTTCTCCACAAAACCATTTTTCAGAAGGAGGGGCGCCGGGGAGGGGGGGTTCCTTTTGGCAGAAGGACAGTTATTGCAAGTCTGCAGGTGTTTGGTAATTGGATTAAAGCTGGGCAAAATGGAATGCCAGTTGTCTGTACATGGAAGAACTTTGAGGAGAGACACGTTTGTCTCTTAAAAAACTGGCCTATGGAATGTGTGATGACAGGCCCAAACCTCCCCACAGTCACTCCACAAAGCTCTATCGGACTGAAAGACTTTCAGAAAGTCTTTTAAAAACAAGAGCGAGTGAAAAAAAATCACCTTCGACTGAGCAAGTTTATCTAAAACCCAAAACACAATAAAAAACAGCGTGATGCGAGGGATGACGACGAGGACCGCTAGGGCCTCAGCAGAGTTTGATCCCCTTCCAAAAGCAACTCGGGGTAACCTTAGCCAAACATCCCCTGCACTCTGTGTGTTCCCAACGCCCTCTCGCCCAAGGTGTCTAGATGAAGTGACTACTTTGTGAAGCTCTAGACAAAACAATTGTCACACTGATTTTTTTTTTTTTGAAAGACAAAAGATGGCAAGACGTTTTGGGGGAACAGTGTCCATCAGTATGCCGATTCTGTCTGAGAGATATATGTTTGGTTTGATTTGGTTCTCTGCTCAGAATGTCTTTTGAGTGATGAAAGCACAGCAAAGCATGCAGTCATACACTACCACTGCGTTGTAGAACTTCTGTTAGTTAGTTTTGCTTATGTCAGTATTTTTGGTATGGTAAGATTAGTATATGGGAAAAACCTAGTAAACATGATGTATTTTATTTCAGCATCTCTTCAACCTCTTGAAAAAGTTAAGCTATGCTGAAACTTTTTACTTTTTACACTGCTAACATCAAAGGTTTGTGCTACAGCTGACTAGAGTTTGGACAGGTCTTTGCAAAAGTTTGAATTTTAGGTGCACCACTGAAATTTTGTTGTTGTACTGAACAGTTTTGTTTTTTTTTAGGCTACAAGCATGCCCAAACTGGTCACACAGTGGAGCCCTGTAACATCACAATGTACATCTGGGATATCTGGGATAGCCTTGTATGCTAATGGCAACGTCCGTTACAAATAAAATAGTTAAATAAATAATATAAATGCCTTTTCTACACAGTGTGGTTATTTTGGGCATCAGTATATGAACACTTTTTTATCGCTCTTACTTTTAAACAACCGTGATTTTGAGAGATATACAGCTTTGTTGTCCATAAACTCACTAATGCCCTACAGTACTATATAAACACTGCTGATATCATTATTCACTTTATCTGGGCTTATGTCCGTTGTTCCACAATGTAAATGCCTGTGGTCTGATCACTTAAATGTTTTATTTTTCATACATGTAACAGTTATCACACTGAAATTTAACTTGGAAGGCGACCATTCCTGGAAAACTGCCTGAAACTTTTCTAACCCCAATTTTAATTAATCAAGTTTTCATTTCTTAACAGAAGCACTTCGGTCATCAGAGACAAGAAAAATATACCACACTTTGATTGTGGAAAGAGTGTATTTCATGAGAGCAATACTGAATATCTCAGGCTATTTTTGTAATGATAACTTTGGAATATGATATTATTAAATTATAGTCTCTGCAGCAGGGCTGAGCTGAATGTATAGAAAGCAGGGTCATATGTTGTAAGAATTTTCAGTGAATCTTTTTCATCAAGTATCCATATTGGGTGATCCAAATTCCTCACATTCTTGCAACTTAATCCAACTACATCCATGTTCCTTGTAAATTTCTGTAATAATTTCCTGACCATGACCTGTTTGACACACTTGTGTAGAAGAGAGATGTAAAAGTCATAGCACCGTAGAGCTTTCAGGTTATTTAAATAAAGCCCATGTCTCGATTGTCTAAATTTTTCCATCAACATCAATACAAACCTGATGCAGTCAACTGAGTCTGATACTAAGAATCCATTAATTTTAGGGCGGGCCAAGCTCTCTCAGTGTATTCTTTTAATGTCATTAGTCTGTCTCGCCTCTAGTACAGGAAAGCTGTGGGTGATGGGACTTTGAGCTTGTTAGTCAGTGTGTCAGTAAAATGTGTCGTCTCGCACACTTTCAAGTGTCATATGTCTCCCCTCAAACTTCTGTGGACAGGAGGTGCCAACAGTCACACGCAGACTTCACCAGCCAAACCTAAAAGGATGACGTTTACTGACACAGTTCACATCATAGGGTATCGTAAGGCACAGTAAGTTCAGGATATAGTCAATGGGACCATGAGGTGTTTTCAACCAAGCATTTTAGGCCTCACATGCCATTAAGCCTGGCAGCTTAAGTGCTCCAACAGGAAGAGTGCTTCATGGATGTGGTGCGCTCATTCTCTCCCAGGCCTTACCTTTTTGGCTACTTGAAACTAGTGGAGAGCATAATATATCCTGACACTGGGTTTGGTTTTCATAATTTGGTTTTGGATTTTGCCCATTCAGTATTGATAGAATGGTATAAAGTAATGTACAAACACTGGGAAAACATAGCATAATACCAGCTGAACATTTATTTTAAAGGATAGAGCATAAATGAAGGTTTTGTCTTTTATGCATTTGTATTTTGGGATGGTTTACAGTAGATTAATAATTGTTTCTGATACTAGGATAAGTCTTGTTTACATCTAGAAGGATCTCTTTGGGATATATTAAAATATGTGACAAAGTTAATGGAAACAGGTTCACATTCTATAGTGGGTGATGTAAAGGGCCAGACAGTATCAAAATAATGTCAAATAATGTTTGTTACAAGGTACAAGTGAAACCGTCTTAAGTATCGAGTTAGTGGCCTATTTTTGTTATACAATGGCGAGAGAGAGAGAGAGAGAGAGAGACAGACAGACACACTGCATTGAGTTTGATTGATCTGTATTGAAGTGGTGAACACAGTAGATACAGTATGTACCCATTATTATTATTATCTATATACAGAAAGTCCGTCCTAGATGCACTTTGGATGTAATATTTACGTAATTGGCCTTTACACTGACACTTTCTTCCATGCGACATTTATTATTTGTCATTTCAGAGAGATAAGCATGACATCTGCAGATAGCAACATTTCTTGTCTTCCTTGCTAACAAATACCAGATTTCTCTTGCCATTACAGAGGAGCCTGAGATTACTCAGTGGAGAAATAATCATGTTAATAGTATTAATTGTGACGAATGGCTTGGATTACACACATCTCACTAACTTTGAAAAAAAAGGTCTTAACTGAAAACAATCATCTGCTAAAGGAATGAGAAGGAAGAAGATATGAAGATGTGAAGAAGAAGAAGAAGAAGATGAAGAAGAAGCAGCAGCAGCTATTGAATCCACTCCTCTCTGCTCCTTGGAGCCAACACTATCAATAGTACATTTGAAACCATTGTTATTCTTGCAGATGTTAGCAATAAGAGCTGACTGGTGAATGCAGTGGGAAGAGAGGGATTAAGTAAAAGCAGACCCTGAAAATTACAGCAGACTCTTGTAATCATGCAAGCCATTGCCTTAAATACTGCTGGATGGTACACTCCATGGCACCTGGCTATATGCTGTTATGATTATTACATTTATATAATTTCAAACAGACCTGTTCGCATCGTATTAATATTGTTTTAAACGGACATTTTGCCTATCAGCATAAATCGTTCCGTCAGCGCGGTGGTAAAAATGTGTGGGAGAGTACCGTGAGCAGGGCTTGGACTCAGTCCATCTCTGCCCCTGTTCTCCCAAGCCATCACACTGGGCTCGGTCTGACAGCTCCTGACCACGAACTCTGACCCGCGGCCCGGCAAACGGACCACGGGGAGAGCTTCTATTCCGCATCTCAGAGCCTTTTTTTTATCCCCCAGACCAGTAGCAGATGAAGTGCCAAACAATGTTGGGAAAGGATGGAGCCTGGAGCCGACTGTGTATGAGGGGTTGAGAGGTGAGGGGTTTAGAGGAAGGTTATGTAGAGATGAGATCACCGGTGGACACCTGGATATTATTCAGGCTCATGGCTGAGACTCGGTGCAGTGGGAGGTCCGTGTTACACGTTAAAGAACCTGACAGTGAACATGACAGGACAGCTTTTCCACATCAGGGTAATTAGCCAAGAACAGTGCTCAAGTAAACGTATTTATATTCATCATGAGGATTGAATAACAATACTAATAAAGTGGCAATAAAAATTGATAGCAAATTCCCCCCAGATGATTTCACTAGGTTTTGCCCGAAAACTTCCGAATAAGGATATTTTACAGCATAACAAATTCTCAGCAGGTCCTCCAGACTCTCATAGATACAGACTGTTAATTTTACTGAGTCATCCTTTTTGTTCAGCTTTTCTAAATAGGTCGGCCTTTTGTTTTTATCACAGCTTGCCATCCCTGGCTTTTATTTAATGTGCCACGACGACAGACAGATGGCAGTAAATACAATAACCAGACTGCCCCCTCATTTGCTTCAAAAGCTGGATGCTTAAAGAGACAAAAGCTGACTGAAGAGGGGTGTTACTCCTCGCAAAGTGCCCCTGTGCGTACCCCACCCCGCCCCCACCCCTCTGCCATGTAACAGCATGGTGAAAAATGAACAATCATCCTCTTAGCTAACCATTCCTAATCCTCATGAGCCACAAACCACTCAGACAGCATGGAGGCAGAAGCTCTGCACCACTCTCTGAACAGGAGATGTCATTGAGAGGTTTATTATCAAAAAGAAGAGGAGAGGGAAAAAACACACATACACACGCACACACACACACACAAAGCAGTGATGTTTTGTGGCTACATAAATTCCTCCCGGATAGTGTAGCAATTTGCCAAGAATCTGCCTTTGTGTACAGGCCGTGTGTCAGACAGAGGAAATTCCTGCAATCTGCTTGTACAACCAACATGCCAGATCCAAGCAGCCCCGCTGCGTTTGTGTATTTGTGCTCCTCCGCATTTTGTTTTGTGTAACCCATTTTTGCCAAATGTCTTGCATACCTAATGTTTATATAATGACATACTACAACAATCGGGAGATCATATGTACGGTACTTAGTTATTCTATCCCTAAGATTCTAAGCTACTGATACAAATGACTGCCTGAATTACCATTATCTATGAGTGAATAAATTAAATGTACCTCAACTGAGTGTTCATGATGCAACAGCAATAGTGGAAAGTTTAACAATGCTGAATTCTAACCAAAAATGCATATTTCCTGAATTCTAGTCCAGAATTCAGGAAATATGCATGGCTTGCTTCCTGAATGTGCTTGATGGCCTTGAAGTATAGAAAGTACACACAATACACACAATATATTGAATTCATATAGCCTGCCTAATAAGTCTAAAAGATCCATATCAAGCAGTCAAGTCATCAAACACCAGGGGAGTAGATGAATGAAATGTCTGGCATCTCACTCTTGAGATATAAATGAATGGCAACTTCAGAAAGAGAAAGAGTAAGACTAAGAAAGTATGCATGTGTTTGTCTGTATGGGTGCAGGTCATGCACAGTGGGCCAAGCTTCAAGGGAAAATACGTACAACACAAAGCATGCTTGAGTGTTCAAGTGCAGATATGGACCCAGATAGGAGGGGGAAGCTTCATGTGTGTCAACACCCGTCCCAGCTCGTGGCGTCCCGCTCTTAAACCCCTCTGTCAACCGTTTGTCAGGGAGGCGCAATTACGGAAAGCCACTCCACACCCCACGCCTGCATACCTTTCATTCAGCCCATGCAGGTTCTATTCAAACAGAAGCTCTGTGCGCTCAGTAAAAGTGCTGCAGTTGACAGAGCCTGGCCTGCCACTGCGGATATGGAGGGCCACTCTGAAAAGGCCTGAGTTGCGTTCAAATTCACTAATGCAGGCAAACATCTGCGAATAGTTTTGATTTCCTCTGAAGTTTAGCAAGTGAACATTAGCAAGCAAAGTGAATGGTAAGAGGAGGTAGTTTTCAACGAACAGTAAAAATATAATACATTCCGGACTGTGAAAGATGTGCACCCAAATGTGACATGAGGCTACAACAACAGTAGGCGGGGACAACTTTAGTCACAAAGCCTTAAATCCAGCAGTCCTTGGCTGCTGCTAGAGTAATTTCTTCTGAATTCGCCATTTTTGTTTACAGTTTAAAACAAACGTTTTAGAACGTTAGAGAAAAACAGTTCAAATTTTATTGTTTAATGCAAATGTGTTGGCGGGCGTTCACTTGTGAATCTGAACAAATGAATCAACCTCTGTTGATGTCTGGAGGAAGATGGGAAAACACTGCAGCATGTCTTCTGCTAGGAGAAGGACTTGATTCAACTAAAATATCCTCCAGAGGTCATGACAAGCCATGAGATGCTGATGTGCTGAAATCATAGTTTTTTGCCACATTACTCTGTACATCTGTGTGATTTGTGACTTATTTTGCTGTCTAATTTCTGTGGGTACAACTGATTTGTGCATGTTTCGTGTGAGGCACGTTTTTCATGGTAATTGAGCACACAGGCATAAATGCATCAAAAGGACATTTCAGTCGAGTTTAGTTCAAAATATGCATAGTTTGTGAAAACTGTCCTCTAGATTCCAGGCCAGTATCCTGATAAGATCAAAAAGCGCTGTTTGATCCCATGAAGTTTCTCACACCATATCAATTCATTCAATTCAGAGTGAGCCAACATTCCAGAGGCCTGGCGATCTCTCCCTCCCACCCCACCAGCTCCCCTTTGATGATCTACGCGTGACTCATCCGGTGCTGACCGCTAACGCTGCCATGGCGCTGTTCCCACGGTAGCAGGGTGCGGTGCAAGGAGAAGAACACTCGCTGGCTTGCTCACTGGCATGCAGGAGCCCATCCATCCATCCATCCATCCCTCAGCCAGGCCGGCCACCACTCGCTTTGCCCTACCCTCCACCCCATTCCCAAGAGGGTTCCTCACGAGGCCCTAACCTCTCCACCACCTCCTATTGTTGGGGGGGGGGTTAAAAATGAACAGTGGCACAGTCAAGGTCGCCTCGCTCCTCACTGACCCCGGTTCATATTTATTTAAGGATTCACCCCAAGCCGAGCATGCCAGCGAGCTAACTGTTTCCCTCCCTGGCCATCCTCCAAAGCCAGGATTATGGCATTGAAAACCTAACCCTCCACAGCTGAAAAAGAAAATAGCACAATGAAGAAAGAGGGGAAAAGCGAAACTTCGGCCCCATCTCCCACATAGGTCCACCTGGAGTTTTTGTGACAGTGCAGTGAAAGAGTGTTTTCTTAGCGCATCCCAAAGTACACAGATGTGGACTCAAAGGTTTGCATCACACCATTCCCCGTTTATTTTCAGGTGTTTGCAAACAGATATGAGACACTGACAAATATGTGTGAGGGCAGATTGATAACCAGGTGATATGAGGGTAATTCAGATGTCAGGGAGAAGTGTGACAAAGAGGCTATCTTTAGCACACCCCCCCCAGCCCCCAGCCACCCTTACCTCCCACTGATCAACAAGCCAAAAGGTAGTGGAGGAAGACTTGTGAAGCTACTGTTAAGTTATGAGATGCAAAGAAGTGGCAGTCGTGGCTATTGTTTACCCATTCCATCAATTACACGTTTCCTCTATTTTCTTCTACAATTTTACTACCTTTACTTATGTATCACTATTTTACGGTAAAGCTCCTGGAGTCTGTCCAAGGTCACAATAAATTTAGCATTTTAACAAACTCAGCATGTCTATGTCTTCAAATCTCACTCTAGTGAAAAACAAAACTAAAAACTAACTAAAATAACAATGTATTGTGTATTTTTTGTATATATCCATGTATATGTGCTTTCCTTGCCCATGCTGATAAACAGTGACGGTTTGATTGATGTCTAAGGTGCCACAGAGCAGTTAGGGGTGTGGAAATCCTCTCAGGGACACCTGATAAAGTTAACATCTGTTTGTTTGGAGTGGCTTTTAAAGAGGCACTGGGGCGCTAATGATAAATTAGTATTTTAGCAAGGTGAAAGTTAAGGCACCTGAGGTGAAAAGAAGCACAAATTAAAAAAAAAAACCTTAGGCTCTTTAGTTTATGTAGCTTTAGAAAATCCAAATTTCACAAAAAATGCTTTCACTTCTCAATATGTACTTCTGTTACAATTATTTACAAAGTAATGATTAGTGCTTAGGGCTAGTCCTGTATAACAATCAATACTATTGAATGAAAGACACTTATTCAGCTATGGTCACTTAATTATTCTTACAGAGTTCTAGCTTGTATGTTTATTATTATTATCATTATTATTGTTCTTACATTTTGACACTCAGCATGTTTGCATGCACAGCTTAGCTAGATTATTAGCAAGAAATCGATTAAGGCTAACCAGTATATTCTCCTTGTCCAAGTATACATACACGGGAATCGAATTGAATTATTGCTCGAAGTGCATTTGACTCCTTGATGCTATTTGGCAATATACTCGTACCATCTTCTTGGCCTTATTACTAGATAGGTTTATCAACTATATCAACTAGATAAGTTTAAAGCAGTATGAGGATCTTTGTTGGAAATATGGTTGAAGAAATGTACAGCGCTGCAGCACAGTAGGTATATTTCATACATACTTAGGGGTACTTCCTACTTGTTTTGCACAAGATACATGCTGTGCACGCTGCATAAGCTAGACCGACAGAAATACTGTTGTTACCTGATTGTTACCGACTTCCATATCTTTGTCACTTTCTAATGAAAGCTAAGGGGGAGTGCCTGTGTGAGCTTAGTCTAATTATATACGTTGGTCATATACATTCACAAGAAATTCTATTTACAACAGCATTATCTGGGTTTCTTAACCGGTGTATGCATAGTCCAGTTTGGTTCGATTTCAGCCGGACTAAGGCATATATGTGCATTTCAAAAGTTCAACTTTAGTTGGACTAAGGCAATAATTACATTTTCTTGTAGTGCATGTGTACGTACTGACTGACCACACTTCTTTTTCATCAATAATTTGGCAGTTATATATTGTAAGTCATTTTGGGCTACAGCTTCATGGCAAATACCATAAATACAAACATCATTTCGCATTATCAAATATACTCTTTTCTATATAATACTGTAAAACATCTATGCTTGTTCTTCAGTGTATATATTCTGAGTGTTTACGCTGAACTTAACATCTAGTGTGGGTAGTAGACTCATAAAGGGACACCATGTGCTTTTGCATTCACTTTGCAATCTATTATGTTACATTTCTTTGATGGCCAACTCCAGGGTGCTACATCAAATATCGTTTACAGAGAGCATCTGCAAATGGAAACCAGCAAGAGAACAGAATTATCCCAGGACAGAATTCTAGAAGCCCCATAATTCATGTGAAATATTCTCATCTCAAAATACAAATCCTTGATTTTAGAAAAGCAAAACTACTAGTCTATGTTCAGTGGACTGACAGTGAGTAGTCCCAGTAGAATTGCTTTAAATGCTATGTTCCCTGGAAACACTGAAATGATGTTTATGGAGATGGCAACAGAGGTCATCATGCCATCAAGTCACACAGTTTCTCCATTCCCGCCATTTCACAGGTCCCCAAGAGAGTTTGACTGACGAGCGCGTTCTTTGTTGCAGCGATGATGTCATGGGAAAGAAAAAAAAAAGGAGAGAAGCCTTCCAGGTTTGTGGTTGGAGATTACTGCAAACCTGGAAGGGTGCGTTCCTCTTCCCCAGCCCCTGTTCTCCCTCCCTCCACCCCTCTGGGCCGCAGTGCCGCCATTTGTTTTCATTATCTTGACGTTTCATGGGCCAGGTCTGCAAGACCCAGAGCCTTAACGTTTGGATAGTCCCAATCTACGTCAGCTCTTAATAGGGGGGCTTCTGTCAAAGGAGAAAAACATTTGAATGCCCAGACGGGAAAGAACACTACCGGGAGCACCAATTTAACCGGGTCTGTGGCACGGGTCTGACTGCTCTACCACTCGCACGAGAGCCACCCCGCAACCTGTTGAGGGAAACACTGAGGGAGGCTGTTTAAGAACAGCTGATCACTGGGGAAGAAAACATGTTGTAAAAAGATTCTGTAGTTTGACTTAATAGAAAATAAACAAGAACGTTTAAGGTAAAAGTTTAATCCCTAACTGCCCCACCACCCATCCCCCATCCCCCTCCCCTGTGCCTAAAATGGGAACTTAATGGCTTCCATATTTGAGTGGAAGCATCTGACCATGATGCCATGGGCTGCACCTGGTAAAACTGACAGGTCTCTAATGGAGTAAGACTGTAACCATCAAGAAACAGCAAGTGGCTTCAACTTCAGCTACGGTGAGCTTGTTACTACCCTTGGAAGCATTTTTACAAAACACCTGGAAAATATTTGCGATGAGACTTCTTCTTGGGAACGACTCTGACAATTAACTTCTCATGCTCAGAATTAAGCGTATGGGTGTGATGGAAGAAAACCAACTGCTCAGAGCAATTTAGGCAAAGCAAGAGAGATAAAGTGCCCAGTTATATCCCTGCTACACTCTAATCTGATATTCAAGAATGAGAAGCAACATAAAGAATCCTGTGTGTGTGTGTGAGAGAGAGAGAGAGAGAGGGAGAGTGAGAGAGAGAGAGAGAGAGAGAGAGAGAGCAAAGGTAAGAGAGGTATTATCATCTTTACTCATACTAACACTTCACCATCTGGATTTCTTAATATCATACATCCCATTTCAGTCTTTGCACAGGATGTATGAAGCAAGCTGCACAAATGATGTGTGATGTGTGTGTATTACTACAAATCAGAATGAGGGTTCAAAGAGGTTGGACAGCCACCTACTGAAATCCGACATGTTCCTCAGCCTAGGTGGACTCATCAGTGTGGAGCAGCAGAACATGTCATGTAAAAACTCTTCACAGAGTATAGCAGTAAAAATAGATCATGTCGCACACAGGAATGTAAACTCTAACAGGGGAGCAAATTAGCCGGCCGCAAATGATTGCTAAAACTATGAAGTTTTCCACAAAAACTCCCCACGGAATGCCTCGCCAAGGGCATGGAAATCAGTGCTGCACGTGTTTTCATTTCAACAGATGGCAACGATGGATTTTGTTATGCTTATGGAGAATAGAGGAAAATGAAAGGGAGGCTAACTGTGTCCTCAGTACCTTCGTAGTTACCAGTGGACCATCTGCAGATTTAGCCGCTATGCCTCCAGTTCCATTTTTCCCGCCAAAAAACAAGTCTTGGTGCCCTTTTTAAAACACATTTGAGGGTCATTTGTGATTTATGTGCAATTAAAGATGGAAACTGGATTTCATCTTTTGAAGGATGGCCCTAATGGGAGAATGACATTTGCGAAAGAATTTATTTGAGCAGGTTTCTTGCGATTCAATCAATACAGCGGCTTGGGGATGTTGGAAAAGGGGGAATTTCACTGTTCTTGAGCTTTGAAATAATTTATATTTAGGAGTTCTGTGTTAAGGAGCCCATATAGAGATTTATTATAGTTCGTGCTTAAGCTTTGAAAAGCATATGGCAAAACCATCATTTGAGATTTCTGTGCTTCTATTTCAACCAGATATGTTAAACATTGCAATCCTATTCACTCTAGAATATCTAAAACCTGTTTTACTACGTACATGCACCAATCCAGGTCCCATACAAGGAACAGCGAGGCATTGTCTGAGACCATGTGAGCATTCCTCATGAGGAAGTCAACTAGTAGCTCTGTGGGAGAAACTCACTTATCAATGCCATCCACACACATTTGAAGAGACAGCTTGAACAGATTATTAGATCTGAAGATGTAATGACTGTGGGCAAAGATGGCATGGCCTGGCATTGAAGAGGCATGGCATGCAAGACAATAGGCCCTTTCTCCAGATGTGAAAAAGCGCGAGTGAATATCTCCACTGAAGTAGGGCTACCAGACTGTTAAGGTCAATACTGATTACGATCAAAAGCAAAGAGCCAAGAGTGAAGTCAACTTTTGGCAGGCCTAAAATATTAACAGGGTCCTCTGCATGTAAACATGTGTATTAGCTGCCAGTCTGACCCAGCAGTAATGAGAGCCATGATTTCGAGTTACTGTTTGATTATTTGCTTCTTGGCATTCAACCCCACCCAAGTTCAGCACGATTGCCTCCTTGGGACTTATTAGATTTGACAAGTGTCAGAGATGTCACAGGAGTCACGTTTAAAGGTCAAGTATCACCTAACAGCCTGAAGCATAGTATGACAATATTATTCTTCTTCTTTTTATGGAAGGTCAGAGTTCATTGATTTGATTGGGCACCAAAGTCTGACATAAAACATTTTTTTAAATGTTAAAATGTGTTTTAAATGTTAATATCGATCAAGGGTTACAAATTATTGATGTTAGACAAGAAAATTATAACTGAAATTAAGTCATTTACAAATTAATTACTGTGAGTAAAAAAGAGGGATATTACAAAGCACAAATCCTGAGGTCTCCCAGGCCAAACATGCTTGAAATAACAAGTATGCTAAAAAAAAAAGACCACAAAGAAAAACACACTTGAGGAAATATTGCCTTCAACCTGCAGTAATATCTGGGCCCGAGTCAACTAATCGAATGGGAAATGTTGGGCGTCCAGTATCACTGTCAGACATGATTAATGTGGACGCTTCAGCCCGCGTATTCACCCTGGCTGTGACAGGCAGCCCTTGTGATATTGGTTACTGCACTGGTAGCGAATGATTATAATTTGCTGACATTGTGGTCGAGTGTGTGGCTTGGATGACGGGCTGATTACACGTGTAACCGGGGCGAGGAGCGGGAAAGCCTCTCAGAGGCAGCTTGAAATCTGTGCTGAGGCTTCCTGTGGCGACCGCAAATAAATGTGGGAGTCCATAAAGCCTTGCCATGAGTGACGTGGAGAAGGGGATCACTGGGGGTGGGGGGGGGTGGGGGGAATAGAGGTGATCCGGTGAGGTAAGGATGTGAGCGAACCTGACAGAGTGCATCCGTGGTGTCCTGTCTGGCTGTCCTTGCGCTCACACATTGAGAAACTTGATTGTTTCAGCTTCTCATAATCTGTATTTTCCAGTTAACAACTTGTTTTTCATCTGTTGTTGCTCTTACTCTCTATGATAAGAGTTTCATATTCAATCATAAATGTCATATACACAGAAGCTCTGCATACATAATTGATGTACTTGACTCGACTTCATAGTATTAGGAGAAAAAATTACAGCACAGAAGAGTTTTATTTAGCATTACCATGATGACAGGGAAATCAGGAGAGTTGGAATCAAGACATTCAACCTCTTTCCTCCCATTGCTCAAGAACAGAAGTGTTCTCAGTTTTATCTAACTAAAAGTGCTGTTAATTTTAACAGAATAGTTCAAGATGGTGGAATGATACAATGTCAAAGATGTTTGTACTTTTGCAAGTTTAGTTTTCTAACATAATCAGGATCTCATATTTGTTCTTGATAAAAACAGAATGTAGAATGGAAATCGGCCCTGGCTAGGGGTCAAACGGGATGTTTTCCTCTCAAAGCATGAAACAAGATCAAATTTCAAGTTAGAATCAGAGCTCCAGGCAAAGTTTTCTTGCACTAACACACTAAGGCCATACAGTTGTATCTTACTGTTGCTAGAGAAGGATTTCCTCACAAGCACCTCAAGGAAAAACACTGACTGATGAACACTGACCACCATGCAAGCATTTATGTCAGCGAATGATCACCAAAGCCACTATTTTGGCACCATACATCCAAATATATGGAGCATCCCCGAAACACTGTTCTCAACATGATTACCACCTCATGTCAAGTGTCCAAGAAAAAGATATTTGGGTGTTCTCACAAAATTCTTTGCTGTGCCAAAGTCCACTCTTGTCCGTACAGATGTTGTCAGTAGACCAAGCAGATGTATTCATTATGATGGGACATTCAAGATAAGCTTACCAGACCCCAGAAAAGGGTCTAAGAGAGAGGTTGCGAACTAATAAGGAACAGCCCGGCATGCAGGCACAGATAAGCATGGAGTTGTATTTAGCTTGATTGTTGGCCATGGCAGCATAAGACCAGAAATATTTAATACCGAATGTCGAGCCAGACAGAGCAATAATTAATTGCTTATGAAAAGCGGTACCTGCCAAAGACCATATAACTGAAACCTTTGTTAAATTAAGCATCATAATATAGGAATTTAAAACATAAAAATATATTAGACCAAGCTACCTCCTTCTGATAGCATGCCTGAAAGCAAACCCTGTCCTCACACTCATAAACCAATCATTTCATGGACTTGGACTGCAGCTCAGCTCTGGCATATTTTCAACCTAAAGATCTGGTTTGTTTAAGAGTGAAATCAAAGACAAAAAAGCAACCTAGTAAACTGTTTTATCTATGTGACCATTTTTAGTCATATCAATCTGTGAATCTACTGTCTAAAAGCACATACAAGGCAGAGAAGTGGTCTCTGGTCCAGCTCTGCTTTCACAAGTTCTTTCCCGGCCCCATGGACAAGCTGAACTACTGTGCTCACATGCACAAACTATCTACTCATTTCTCCGGCCTCAAAAGTGCTTGTTGCAGCTGGATCTCTGGGTCTGTTTGACATGGTTTCACCTTGTTCTTCCTCTCTCAGTGCTGAGTGTCATCCGTGGTCCAGCCCCCACCTCTCTCTCTCTCTCTCTCTCTCTTCTGTAGTTGGGATATGAACACAGCAGCAGTGTAGTGCCAAAACAAACAGATCTGAGTGACTGTGCCATGCTGAACCAATTAAATCCCTCAGCCTGGCCATCACATTGACTGACAGAGAGGCAAAGGGCAGGGGCAAACTTTATTGCTGATGTAACCCCGTCTCGCGTGTGTGTGTGGGGTGGGGAAGTGCTTTTGTGTTTTATGTGAAAATGGCCGTCACAAAACAAGCACCCTCTCAGGTTCTTTATTTTTTCTCGCCAATACTGAAAGCTTTGCTGATCTAAATGGAGTTGGCATCTCGAGAGTGTAACTGACGAGAAAACAGAAGAACGTGTACATTTGACACATGTACATACAATGGATACATGTGCTCAACTTCAGTAAATGTATTATTTTATATGTTCAGCATGATGAACTGAACAAGGATTTTGTGCTGTCTGACAAGGAGCAGTTCTCACTTGCAGCTCAAGAGTGGCCTTTATTTATCATTTGAGGTGTCTTTTCCTTTTGGAGATGTTCTAGGTCAGGATTTATACTTTTTCAATAAAACTGTCTGAAACTGTTTTTGTTTCTCCCTCCGATAAGCTCTGAATGTCATCCATTTAAGAGAAAGGCAGGCAAATGCTTACCAGATCTCATCTTTCCACACCTCCTTTCCACTGAGGCCATAGGAGACAGTACACTTGGGCAATTGTCTGTGTGCATGTCTGGGAGTATGTGTTTTTCACAAAGAGAAAGCCTTAGGTATGCATACACAGAGCATTTAGACTCACTAATATAAAAACATAAATAAATGTGTATTTATGTATTTCAGTGTGTGTGTGTGTGCTTGTATGCACAAAAGTAGGGGTAAATTAATCTTTGTAGCCCTGCTGGTCTACATGAAGAGGGCATCACAGGAGCAAATCCCTTCTGTACCACTGTGTCTTAGCAAGACCACAGGCCACCCACAGTTAAGAGATCCCATGCTGACGAGTCATGGTGGCCTGTTTACATGACTCCAGGCTGGTATCAAGACAGAGAAACCAATATGGCCCATGGCTCCACAAACAGCCTTGTAATGTGCTGCTGCTGCCACTGGAGATGACTCACTCTCTTTCCTGAGTGTGATGACAATCTAGTCCAAATCTGGATCATTGCAATATTTGTATGGGTACACTGGAACACACTTCACATGGAAGTTGCTCTCGCGCTGAGCTTGAAAACAAGTAAAGCAGAACTCCAGTGCACGTTGAAACCAAGCCAGGCCACCACTGACATAACGAAACTTATCAAGACGTACGTGTGCTGACGGCAGTGAGGCATTGTCAAAAGAGCAGCTGTGTTGTTGTCAATAATGTGATTGCCGCATTCCAATTAATCTCCAGGTGTTTGTTTTCAGTGACATCCACAAAAGCTCTGTTTTTCTGTTGATGGTTTTAAGGTGTTCACATTCTCCATGTGGGTGTGACGGAAGTCATGGAGGAGAGGATTTATTAGTTTAATAAAGAAAGCTGACACAACCTGAGGGGTGCAGAAGAGAGCTACCAACAGAAGGAATGCTTTTTCTTTTTTTTTCCCCGTGAAAGAAATATACTGCCAATTTAATAACAATGTGTAATTGTCTGCAGTGCTAGTGGAAAACACCTTTCATTCTTTGGAATTTTCTAGAATTGGTGACTCCTGCCAGTTTCAGGCACAATGTTCCTTTTGTCTACCCAGAGGAGTTACATCCTTGTGCAGATCAGGATACCGATAAGTAATGAGAAGACGCTATGAGATCGACAGATATGAAACTGAAAAAAAACCCCACAAGTGATGTAGCTTACAGGGGTGACAGAATCTTATGAAGATATACTGTACTTTTGTACGTCAGCTCCAGTTTGCAGCTACTCATGAGATGGCACCAAGCTTGGAAGGATGGTTTTACCGGTCACAGCACATTGCTTCGCTGCCTGTCAGATAATATGGCATGGCACTCTGTGAACTAATAATTCGTTTGACATTATCTCACTTCTGCTCTACACTGATGTGACTCTACATGCTCTGTATACCTGACTCTTGCTCTCTGGAGCGGGGTTAGTCTGGGGCAGGAGGTGCACAATAAATTGCCTCATTGTCTCAGAGCACAACAGGAAGTCCTTTGTTAGCTAAGGTGTGAGAGAATGGATGCATAGTTGAAGGTGTGATAAATCTATCTGGCTTGCATAAAGCTCCCTTTCTGGTGTGATATGACAAGAATGGTATGAGGTACGTGTGTCTGGCACTGGTGAAAGCTAATGTGTAATATATCCTACTACTGTCTGAGATGTGTGTGTGTGTGTGTGTGTGGATTGTTTTTACCCAAATGTACTGTGCATAAAAGATGTGCAAAGGATGTTCATATGTGTTCAAATATGATCTGTTTGTTTATCCTATAAAGACAAACTGAATGCATATTTATTAAAAAAAATTACTCATGAAATTGCATTGTTTATAATGTTATTTGGCTTGAAAATAAAACGGTGGCTGAGGTTTTTTTTTGCTTGCTCAATGTGCTACCAGGTGAGAGCAAACTTGTTCAGTCGTGCATGTCTCCTTGAAAGAAAGAAGAGACACCTTCTCTAAACTCACCTACTTGTCCAGGTGTTTGTTATTGTAAGACATGTCAGCGAGCTTCTCCCAGCCGTCTTGTGGCATTCTGTTGGATGAAGGGGGTGTGGCTGGCGCACTAAAACAAATGTCGTTTTGTAAGTGTAGGCATAAGCCGCCACCTTCCCCTTGAGCGACACCACAGCATTCCACGCAAACAACGCATAGGGAGCCTGGGCCACTAGACAGCAGCAATCTCTCTCATATCATTTTCTCTCTGCTCTTTCTTCTGTTTATCTTCATCCTTTTTCCTTTATGCCAGTTAACTGATGGGAGAAAAGCCGTCGCATAAAAGCAGCATGTCATCCGTGTTGTCATTTGACACATTCGGTTCCCCTTTTTTCAGCAGGATGAGGATCAAGTAAAATAAAAGCCAAATAAATTGAAATGAAATCCTATTTTCATTAGGGCCCAACTTTGTTGCTCTTTCAGAAATGACTGACGTGAGTCATCCTACTCAGGGCAGATCCAGAGCCATGATTACTGTGTGATACTGGTAGACCGAAATATTTGCATTTGCCTATGTAAACAATAACAGCACAGCGACCGCTAGAGTATTTCCCTGGGGCGATTCAAACCTCCAAACTGTCAGATCACACAAAACCCTATTGTTGTCACTTGAACAGAAGTTGTATTGTGGTTAAGCTGTTTTAGTTCAAGGGAATTCACTGTGTGAAAGAGTTAAGTTCAATTAACAACATTCAAGAGATGTCAATGTTAGTGTTATTTTAGATTTATGGGATGATACTGTTGCCGTATATATTGAGGATAAAAAAATAAAAATACAGTCAGTGTGATGGTATGACATTTGAACAAGCAAGTGCATACAAGTTCATTCCCAAGAAACGTTGGAGGGAATATATCTGCATTGGGAAGCAATCAACCCCCTTCTAAGAGCAGAGAATGTTCAGTTTAGATGAGGTCAGTTATGCTAATTTGGAAATCTGAAACAGCTTTGTCTTATCAGAATGCAATCAGCAAATAATCCTCAGTTGCAACCAGTTGGCAGCGAAGATGCTATTTATGGCCATTCCACACATACAGCTATTAACTTTGCATCTGTTGTCACCGCAGTGTTCATAAGAGCCTCTTATTAATGCATGCCTTGTGCCATGTGATCCCAATGATGAGAAGGTGCACATAAGTATTTGAGCCTGTCAGATACCATCCCCATGACGATGATTGTTATCGTTGCCGTCACCTCCCGTCGTTGTTATTGGAAATGCTGTTACGCGGCAGGTGTGCCCATGAACGGACACCAGAGGGAGAGTGATGAACTCATCTCTGCATCGCACCATGAGGAACACACCACAGAACTTTATTGTTCTAGATAATATTGACTCAACTTTGTGTTCATCCGCATAAAACTTTAATGATATTTACCCAGAGGGAGAAGGAGGGGGTTGGAGAGGCAGAAAGAAAGGGAGAGAAAATCATAATAGCACTCTGTTCTGCACCTACTGGAAGTGAACAGCCCTGATGACTGTCACCAGGTGTGTAAGTAAACAGCGCAAATTAAATTCTTGTAGGTGTTAAATCAAACACCAATTACCAGACTGTTTTCCGTGAGTGTTTCTGTTGTTTAAGTTACAAGACCCCATGTGTTTCAAGGCCCCCATACTCTGTCTGAGAAGAACATGCTCCTTAAAACACATTCTGTGAGAGTATGTGCGCACACACACTCACTCACACACACACACATGCACGCACACACCAAGCATATTTTTTTCTTTTTTTTCTTTTTCTCAATTTCTTCCCCAGACTGACCTGCCCAATGTCACTTCACAGATATCTTCACCTATCAGCACCACACTCGGCCAGTGACGAGATGGGCTTCGGATCCACGCGTCGCATACCTCAGACCCTTGTCTAAACAGGAAAGACTTTGAATCTGTACCTCTTTGTAGTGGATAACTCCAGTGGGCATGGGTCCAACCATGTCTGCATGGAACTCTCCCAATACGAGAAAGAGAGGGAGAGACAAAGACAGAGAGGGAGAGAGAGAGAGAGACAGAATCAGACCCAGACGGCGAGAGACCAAAAAAATGATAGAGAGAGAAGGTGAAAATGGGGCTTTAGCACTAAACAGACTCAGACTGTGAGGCCCAAGCTAGATCCTGAGTGTGGGTAGTGTGCTGCTCCGGTTCTGTCTTAGATCTTTGAGACCGCTTCTCCCGAGGAGCACACTTGAGGTACATCCGGCAGTTTAGTGTCAGGAGCCCCCAGTGTTTTGACAAGGAATTCCTCCAATGAGCCACTGTTGGGTCGTATTTTCCTTTGAAATATATCAGTGTATACACAGTGTGCATATAATGTGCTGTAAGCATACTGTATTCATGAGTCACTGAGCCTTTCCATTTCATTCCTTCTCTTCCTCGCTATCTGAATTGTTACAAAACCTACTCTTCACAAGGACATGAACTCATGTCACAATGTGAACTTACCTATGTATGATATGTATTCCTAAATTTCCCTTTGAATAAATAAATCATCTATCTTTCTCTAAAAGGCTATAAGATGCTTAAGGTAAGGTCAACTAAATCTGACATCTGAAAACCTGTGGCTCACCTTCTACTTAAAGAAGCTTTGTCAGTTTATGCTATGCATAAGAGTACATGCTTTTATTCTGCGTACAGTGCATCAACTGGCTTTGATTCACCATTAGTTCCAGACATGACGCGTTGCTTTCACTGCAGTTGTGTCAATTATCTCTCTCTGTCCAACAGATACAGCACATGTGCTTTTCATTCCCACGTCAAAACGTTTTAACCACAGGGCTGAAGTGTGCTTTTTCACACATTACTCTAAAGTTTATCTTTTAATGAACAGTAGATGAATGCCTCTCTTTAAAAACCCAACCGCTTCGCCCCGACCTCTTTTCGGTAACCATAATTTCCTCATCAAGTGTACACAAAGGAAATGTTTCACATTTTACAAGACCTCAACAGGAAGGTTTCACAGGCCTTCTGAGATCCTATAGAGAGAAGAAAAAAAGACACACAGTCCAGGACAGAAATATGAGAACACTAGAGCTGGTCCATGCTAGGGATGCCACTGAATCACACTCATGGCAAAGTAAACTATCTGTCAAATAGCCAACTACTTCTTCACAGCTAACATATACACAAAGCATACACTGTTTCTCCTCTCGCTAATCTTTTAAAAGTTATACACCAATCAACAGCATATCTCAAGTCCAAAACATCTATGATTATTTGATAGACAGTTGGACGGGAGTTGAATCCTTTGGGAATAGACACCATTATGTAAAACTTGGTCAAGGTCAAATAACACTGATTTCAGTATATAGTAACGCTGATCTGTTTAAACTAAAGGTCATGAGAATATCAGAATGCTCGCTTCGAAAGGGAAGAACAGTGATAACTGACATGGTGAGGAGTTAGCAGAGATGTCACAGGCCTGGATGAACGGAGAGGGAAATCGAGTGATCATTGTGAAATTCCTTTTCCGAACATCATTCCAGCATTCCACCATTCCTTAAAGTGGGTCAGTAAAACACGTTTTGGTCAGAGGCCATCTTGTTACCCAAACTGATATTTAGATCTGCCTTGACATCCCCAGTAAACAGTCTTCTGTTTATGCACAAAGGCAACACATAAACTATCCGTTGATCATAAGACATTATGTGTGACTTCAGAGGGGTTTTCACTAATGACAGCTGGGATTGTTTAGGTATTAAGTGTGTTGATAATGAGGTAGTCGGATGTCTGTAACTGATTATGCTGTAGTTATTCATTTTATGATTCAATGAGTCACATTTTTTATTGATACAGTCTACAGTTGACATGTTTCACTGCCTTGCTAGTGGCTTGCACCATGCTTGCTCTGCCTGCAAGGATTCTGCTCTACAGGCGGTGGTTTGGAGTAATGTTGAGCAGATGAAATAATTGGGCACAACACTACCAAGCACAACTTATTAAACAAGTGTGGAGTAACCTATTCACACCGAAGCATGTTGTTTGTGCAATGTAAAGCCCTACAAAAAACACTGAAACAAAATATCTAGAAACTGTTTTGCATACCAAATGTAGCCTATAGTTGAAGGAATGTAGGTGTTTCAAAAGCAGATCTGGAATTTGGAAGATTCTGTATAGGCTGATGTAACAATAAATTGACAGTATGGTTCTTATGGCACTGCTGAAACAAAACACGTGAGGTGCCTTTAACTTCACATAACACTGTATAAAGACATCAATCAACTGGACAACGGCAAATCTATCCCAGGAGACCAGGTGTATCTTCTGACTTGCCTGATATACCTGAACAGTTAGCTTTGTCAGACATACCCACAGGTACGTACTGTTGGCAAAGTAGGAATTCCTGATTCCACTCAAAGATGATTGTCACTCTGCACTTTTCCACAGAAAGAACAACTTGGATGGACAACTTGAGCAGTAAAAAGCACTCAAGAAGATGAGGATGAAGAGATGCAGAGATGAAAGCCAACTAGGGCTTGCCACTCTCAACAAACAAGTCCATTGGCACTGGCAGGTCCCACTTTTGGCTGTGCCCGCTTGGACCAGCTGCAGATGGCCAGCGTGAAAGGATTATCAGATGGAGAGTGCTGAACACTCTAAATGCAGTCCAGACCTCGCATTCAGCTTTCGCTCGCCAACCTCTTCTCTGTGGATGTAATTTAGAGCTATTGTGAATGTGCAGGGAATTTTTTCCTCTGCCTGACCATTAAATTAGGTTCTTTACAGTTGTTTATGTCAAATTTGAGCCAATGTAAAGATTTAATTGGACTTGCATTTTGTTTGTTTGTTTCTACAAAACCCTGATGAGTGATGTCAGAAAATAACAATGAGTCAGTCACTTCCACTGGTTTCATGTGACCTAATCCTGTTTTTATTGCGCATGTAACAGCAGGTTGCAGATTTTAAAGCCTAGACAGCAAATAAACTGGCACACTGCGCATGGAAAAATATTATGATATTGTTTACAATATGACATCTGAACAACTAAGTCAGAACATCAGGTAATGACTAAATAACAAAGGTCTTTCCTTCTTAAGGCCTCCGTACATCGGCTCCCAACAGCATTGCGGAGCACTTTCGTATTCAACAATTTTGCTTGCCTCCGCACACCAGCAGCACAGTGCAGGCAGCAAACATAGTAGAGTAGCCTGTGAAAACACCAACAGATTTTATCGAAAGGCTTCGACAAAATAGATTTGACTCGTGATCAACAAGGTGCAACGGCAGAGTTCGGCGCTGGTGTGCATGATTGTATTGAAAACAACGGAATAGAATGTTGGAAGCACAGTGCTCCGCATTTTGGCGGTTTAAGGTTTGCTTTATAAAGAAAATTGTTAAAATGCCACTGTCTGTGAAGACTAAGTACCTGCACCTGTACATTGCTCTGCATTTTGGCGGTTTAAGGTTTGCTTTATAAAGAAAATTGTTAAAATGCCACTGTCTGTGAAGACTAAGTACCTGCAGTGCAGTAAAACTTGACAGTTGGTTGCAACAAAACACCTCTAATGCATTTCACCTTATCTATCAACCAACCAAAAGAAACTGACAGGTTTAGCTCTTATGCCAGCTTCTATCTTTTTTAAGACAAAACATTTCTGACACACCCTAAGGGTGTGACAGACTGTACTATAGAAGCCAATCAGTAAGGAAACATGCTGCAAAAGCATTAACCACACTGAAACATCTGCATTACAGCAATAGCTCTAAATATCTCTTTGACATTTACAATATCATATGATATGATTATAATGTTGTAATGTATAATATCATATTATATTATAAAATAATATCATCATATTTTACATGTCTAAACATGTGCCTGTTATCTAGCTATAGACTGCACTTAACTTACACATATCTGTAGAGTAAACAGGAAGCATGTCATTCTCATTTTCTTTTTCTTAAACCTCAACATTCCAACATTCCAGTATGGTATGTAGACACTGTTTCACTTACAGGCAAGACATGTTATCTTAATATCCTAATGACGTTTTAATAGACTTTTCAGTCATGTTCATAAAATGACTTCTTTGGGGAACATGGTGTAGCATAGACAGAATACTGTTAACTGACACAATATTACATAACACTAGCCAATATAAAAAAAAATAAAAACTATTAAACTATACCCTTCCATCTTGACCCAACAGACCTTTTGCAATCCATAGTTATTGGCGAGTTCAGTACAGGGAGTTGTTTGCTATGACGTTAAATAGTATAGAGTTACGAATTAAATGGCCAACATCCTACTATAAATCTGACCCCAAACCCAGGCCAAGGCCTAAGTGACCACACATAATCCCATCCCTGTTAGTAATTACATAGTTACAAATTATATTTATGACTCGTGTTTGCCATAGTGGAAAAAAGGAAACCCAGACCTCTCACACACACACACAGGTACGGTAGCTAATTTGTGCTGTTTGTTTTGGTGTGTGTAACGTCTCTAAGCAGACATACAACGACTGGAATGAGCTGACTGCATCAAGAGCATGGGACAAGCCTTAACAACGGAATCGGCGTCTTTTTTTGCGAAGAAGTGTGCCCAGGACACATATGGTAAAATGCTCCCGCATCACATCATCAGAGTAGTGAATAAGAGCAAAAGAATGAGGGGGGGGATGGGGGGATGGGGGGGTGGCAGAAGGTCAGAATGATAGTTTCGCTAAGCTGTGTGGGAACCACCAGATCTGCAAGTTCGCTTAGCAGCACCTCTGACATCATTACTTATGGACTTCTATTTTCTATTGTTGCCGACGAGACCCCGAAATTCAGCTTTTCTTTTTTCTTTTAAGTGTGGAAGAGTTATTCCCTTTAATTACATATAACTCTACAGCAAACCGTACACTGCTATTTAATAAGTGTTTGTTTTCATTGGTGCAGAGTCCACGCAGCCCCTTTTCAGCAACACTATATAGTTCCCCGGAGTAAAATTAACGGTTAACTGGAGAGAGAGTGGGGGGTATGGCCCTGTGTTCTGCTTTACAGAGGCAATGTTCAATGAGGTTTTAATACAAATTCCCTCTTAAAGGTAAGATGGGGATATACAAGGCAGGACGTTCAGTTCCATGCTCAGTTCCATGCTCCAAAACACAAGATATTATGGGAACCCTTTGGTCCTTGTCTGCATTCTATTTCGTGTGATGCAGAATATCTCTTCCATATCAGTTTCACTAGTGGAGGGCTTTGACCTGGCAAGACTTGCATCAGACCTTGGCGTACTGATAGTGTCTAATATCATGTCTCAGATCCGGTGAGGCCAAAAAAAAAAAAAAAAAAAGAAAAGTGAAACTCTTGCCGTGCAAGCTGCCCCCATGCCGACTTGGGTTCTAGCGCTAACCTAAAACACCTGATTCTACAGCGAGGTGTTCCTGCTCCCCTGAGCCAACCCCAGCTAGATCAGGTGTGTTTCTGTTGGGCCAGAGAAAAAGCCTGTGTACTCAGTAGGCTCCCCAGGTGCAGGGCCGATAAAACATATCTTAAAGGATACGTTTACACAGGAACCCATTTGGAACCGTTTTGGTGCAGCGCAATGGCGTTTGGCTTCCAGTACGTGTCAGATAAGATCTGCTGAATGGACAGTTATTCTACTTATTTAATATGTAACATGGTATCACCGATAATGTGTCAATATGTCAGTCATTTCAACTTCTATTGGCTAATAAAATGGGGTGCACAGAGAGTGAAGTCTACATATGTTCAATATCTCTTTCATTCCCATAGTAGAATTCTAAGTGAAAAGCAGGCCCATGTCAAAGAAAGGGTTTTGTTGTGTTTCCCCGTTCTTTGTAGATATTTGTGGTTGAATTTTTAGTGGGGTTTGGTATGAAGACTGGGGAGTTAGAGACCCTTTATTTTCCATCCTGCGGTGGGTAGGGTAGTGACCTGTCAGAATATCATTTGTACAAGCAGACCCTGTTACAAGTCTCACGTCAACTAGGATAAGGCTGGCAAGCACTGCAACTTCTGCATGTGCCTTCTTAGATTCTAAACTGAACAGGTACTGTTTCCTGCCCCTGAAACACAAGAATGTGAGTGACTTATTGCTGCCTTCAGTGCGGGTCCCAGAAGCAGTGCCTGTATAGCCGAAGTCGGATCCCTGTTTTCGTTGCTCCCCAAGAGGGAGTTTCCATCATTTCAACTGCAATATCCATACCAGCCCTGAGCAGTTATTAATGATGTTATTAATAACATTTGAGACACAGCTGATTGTTTCCCCAGTGATCCACGAGTGCTCTGGGAAACAATGTTCTCTGCACTCCTCCGGCTCATTATTTTAAGGAAGAGGGGGAAAAGAAAGCCAAACAGAAAGGGAGGCAAATGGACAGCTGAGAAATATAGTTAAGGTTGGTCGGACCTCGATGGGTGTTCCTTGTGCATCTCAAAGCTCATTACTTTAACGTGGCCCATCCCGTTGAGCTTTTGGTGTATGTGAACTACGGTGACAGCTCTGCCAAAAGAAAAGGGAAAAATATCTTGCTTCAGTCACACAATTGAACCTTCAAATTCAGAGGGTTTCTCCTTATAAAAGGCGCAGCTCAAGCCACTTGACCCCATTGAGTCACCAAAGATCAAATCAGTGCAGTCATCGGGGTGTGGGGGCGCACTGTGATCTTCCCACACCTCCAGTGGTGAAAGCTGTTTGAGTTTCAGTGGCAACGTAAACACATTTGCCTCAACGTATGCCTCACCTTCAAACACATCCACTGATTACTTTGAAGTGCTTAATCCTACATTAAGTAGGAAAGGACACCGGTTGGAATGGGGAGTGGGAGGATCTGAAATTGTTATTTCAGCGTTGAGTAACAATATCTAGGGAGTGGTATCTAGTGCATTGCTACAGCTGCATAACATTATATTTGCATTTTAATGTATGTCATGGTGAACTTCAAAGCCACGTTTGACATGAAGCATGAGCCGCTTTGTTTTTACAGTCAACAGTAGTGGTGTTTGAACACTGGGCAAAGAGGGTTTTTTCTCCTACTTTTTTGAAGTAGGACCTCAACATGGCTTGAAGTTCTGTGGTTAAAGCATAGCAAAGCTTGGTACATGAAATATACTGGGGGCAGTCAGAAACAAGGGAGGGCAGTTTCATGCTTTCGTTTAATGTTCCCCATGTTCTCTTTTTATAGTCTGTTTATCTATTAATGAATTCATTATGTTTTTTAAACAGTTGGGCCTCATTAACAGAGGTACAAGACTGACCTCTACCCTGTGAAAACATTGTACTCATTGCTGAATTAAAATGTGTACTTTTTTTCTGAGGGCTAAGTTCTGTCCCGTTCATGAAAAGCCCTACCTTATCACTGAGCTTTCCTCCAGACTTGGGGAGGACCACTTGCCACTGGAGCACAGGAGCAGTCCCTGATCACTGTTCCTGCTTCCTGATAAGAGCCATCCGTCTAGACAAGGAGGGGTGCCAAGCAAGACGCACAACCTCGACATCCAATTTTTATCCCAAGTGGGAAACTCAACAAAAACCAGCCACTCCAAACACACATACACCCCCCCACACACACACAGCATTCTACAGTGCCATCCACACATGTATTGTAAAGGTCAAGGGATCAGCCTCTCTTGATATGACTCCAGAAAGTTCTGGCAGTTATTTAGGGGTGTCTGACGCCTTAGCATACCCTTCCATCTAAGAATATTGTCTGGAAAGTCGATCAGAACAGTGGAACCCTGGGAATCTAAAATTTTATCTAATGTCTAATGTTTTAAACAAAACAATAATCAGGTTTGCTTTTATGTCCCATTAAACCATTTTTCATTTGATGTGAATATCTGACCATCCACTGATGATATCTGGCAATGCCTTGCTCACAGTGATCCTTTCAATCCTGTTTCTCCTCAGTTGTGACTTTGTGCAGATGGTCTTATTGTGCTATGACTGAAATACCTTAGACTGCAGCAGTGACATTCATGACTAAATTTTCTGGCCAAAAATGTTGGCCTGCCTCACATCCTCTGAGACCCTCACCATTCTGATTATATGCAGGTGAAGGGGGTCTCAAAAACAGATAAAATGGACATATGCAAAAGAGGTCCAGATCGACTTACTTTTCAGTGTAAGGGCCTGAAATAAGAACTTTAAGGGGACTCTTTGATTTTGATCCCACTCCAGTAGGTCTTTTCCTCCTGAAAAAAAGATCCCTGACATATTACGAGGAGCATTTCTGTTGAATTGAGACTGTAGACTGGCTGCACACCACACTATGGCATACCTCACTCCCTCTGAACTTAAATGCTCTCTATACTTGTTCCTGATGGATTCATGTTGTGGAAAATGACATGCCACAGTCATAGATGGCATCTTTGTTTTGCTTTATAGTTTTTGTGTTTTTTTGTGTTTTGCACAAGTAGACACAGACACACACACACACACGCAAAGAATACAATCTTAAACACACACATTCATATAGATCGCAGCTATCATGATGCTCAATGAGTTCCTTTTGTGAACAACAGTGTGTGTGTGCTTGCCTTCCACTCCCAGGGGTATGTTTTGCATTTTGCTGCTTAAGATAAAGTAGAAACACTGGTGTGCCCTGCAGTACAAATCGCAAAGGGGCCACATTGAAGCACTTTCTTGAGTCTTCTGAAGAAGGAGCAAGGGATGGTTTGACAGCAGAAGTTTGAACACAGATACGAGATTGCTTTTCAAAAGCAAGCTGCTTGGCGCTTTCATGGGACTGCTTATGTGCTTCAGCGGACTGGCTTTCTGGCATGTGAACTCAACTGTGGAGCCCTAATACAATCATCACTGGTATCTTCAAAGTGTAAAAAGATTGCAGGAGTATACAATTACACAAATTAATGTTTACTAAATATTAAGTAAAGAGATGGCATGGGGAGACACATGAGAGAACAAATGTGCAATGGGGTCAGAATAGCAGTACCCTCTGGCTTTGGCACTGGGTTTTGACATGGTAGCGCCCATGCTGACAAACCCAAATAAGGCCCAGATTAATCATGAAACCCAACAGAAAACCTCAAGCAACAACTTCATCGACTCTGAAAACATTACTGAATTAAGCACTCATTTTGTTTCATGCTACAAATATGCCCCCTCATCATTTCACGACGTTCTCTGCATCCACAAGAAACCTTTGTTTTCCATTATGGAATTATTGTGTGGGACCAATCTTCCGCATAAGAGTGACTTCACCGCAACAAGACACAAAAAAACGCCTCCCTCCCCCTCCTCCATTGAAGAGCTACTTTGTTGTAAAAGGATTAAGCGGTCCTGTTCAACTTGTGGCGTTAAATTAAATGAGCCTGGATTTGTTGGATGTGCTTTTTTTTTCCCTTTCCCCATAATCCAGAATGGGAAATGCTTACAGATGATTTAATGCTTTTTGTATACGCAGAGAAATTAATAGCCACTTGCCCTTTAGCAATGAGCCACTCTGTATTGCATATCATGTCTGTTTAGAATTGCTATGGTTTTTCAGGGAGTATTTTTTTCAATGTCTGAGACTTTTGAATGCAGCTACACTGGCAACTTGATAGAACAGTACAATTACACACGTAAACACTGACACATGGTGACACACAAGCAAGTGCAAACATACTCATGCACATCCCCCCTCACCCCAACCACACACACATTTCTGCGTACAGCTCTCAATCTGTCATTATAGTCTGAATGGATATATTATGAAGAATGTAAACATAATTTGCACTTCAAGTTGATAGATGTGTGTTTAACACAATGGAGCACATCCTGTACATATCTTCAGGCTTTGGCATTCTAATGTGTGACGATATTCTCATTTCTAGTGAAGATTAAATAAAAGGCTGTGCCCATTTTATGCAGCTTCTATAAACTCTATCAAAGAAATAGCAAGACAATCCAAAAAAACCTGTTAAGGAATGTACTCTATCTGGAACCACAGTAGGGTTTTCAGTTAAATGCCCAGCACACATCCAAGGAATTCTAATGCCTAAAGAAACGGACACCCACAATGCATTGTGACCTCCCCATGTTGCAGAGGGATAACATTTTTATCTCTTTTTTTTCTACAACCCCCATCCCCCCACCAGGCACATCGTGGCAAAAGCCCGAGTCTCAACCCGGTTATGAAAGCGCCTCGCTCCTGGCCTTGGGGCTATCGCCACACAGCAAGGGTCTCCTCTCCACTGCGTGGCTCTTCTGGCCGAGCCTGTTTGCTTGTATATTTATGCTCGCTCTATTATTATCTTACGGGGAGTATGTTTAATG
This sequence comes from Tenualosa thibaudeaui, assembly GCA_027481765.1. Taxonomy (NCBI): domain Eukaryota; kingdom Metazoa; phylum Chordata; class Actinopteri; order Clupeiformes; family Clupeidae; genus Tenualosa; species Tenualosa thibaudeaui. Next base: position 14,891,069 of record JAIFZK010000013.1, read on the forward strand.
TCATTTAATTTACAAAGCTTCCCCCCTGCGCGGGCCGGGCCGGAGGGGGGTCAGGGGACTGGGGGTGGCGAGTGGCACGGCTCCAGGACAGCAGTGCGCGGTCCACTGTGATCGGCTGCCAAGTACAGCACAGCAGAGGAAGCTCCAGCCCGATCGGCAGAGCGTGGTGTCTTGTCTCCAGCCGAGCCGTGTCACCGCTTCGCAGAGCCCCGCAGCCCATCTCCCCTCCTCCGCCTCCCCCCTCCGCCCGCTGCCTCCACCTCAGGAGGGGTGCTTTCTGATGTGGACCACAGGCCGTGGTGCCACAGGTCACTGCTGGGACAAGCCAGCAAGTATGCTGGTGTGTGTGTGTGTGTTTGTGTGTGTGTCTGAATTGTATGGATCTCTAGAATGTGTATGTATGAGAGGGTACTCGAACATATGCATTGTTTACATTCTGCGTGTTCTAAAGGTTTGCAAAATCTTTAGACAACACATTCAACAGATATTTGACTCAAACGGCAACCAGGCTGTGAAATAGAGACCCTCAAATTAAAATTATGACGTAGTACATAACGCACAAACAAATAGCAGTATACAATAGTATACAAATATTTCCACCCTGAGCTAACCAAGAACAGAACTTTTTTTCTCCACACGTCCAACCAACACCTTCAATACCTCCTAAAGCCAGCACTGTCGGGAAAACAACTTTTGTGACCTTTAGTGACTTTTCTCCTTCTGCTGAGAAAACAAAGCAACCATTTCCTAGACCATCCACGCTTCAGAGCAGCTGGTCGTTTATTTGAACGAGTGCCTAGCTGTGTAAATTAACCAAGCTTTCACCAGTGTCTGCCTATGTAATAAATCACCATTAGAGGTCAGAACAGGGGAGAAGCCATTGCACCAATCAGTGCTACTAAGAAGGAATCAGTGACATAAACACCAGTCACATTCTAGGCCGTCTGTACAATGACGCATATCACTCCCGGAATGTTTATCTTACACTGTCACCTAGACGCTTCCAATGTTTTTGTTTTTATTTCTCTGTCTGACTTTTTTTTAAGAGATGGTACTTGCTATATGTAAAACCTTCCAGATACTGTCTGCATGTTAAATAACAAAAAGCCAAAGTGATGCTTCAGTGTACATTTATTTGTTTTAAAGTGTAGAATTAGGAAGAGACATAGGCCTTAATGATTTGCATTTCTATGCCTATGTCCGAGCCAATACTGAGTGAACTGTAACTTCACATGTTGTGGTTTTATCCATCAATATTTCAAAGCACAAAGATTAGTGAGGTTCAAACCTGAGGCAAAACCTGCAGGCCAACTGAAACTTTTTTACAATTACCTCACACTGCCTCTAAAATTCATTGTGATATAAATGGCTTCAGTGTGCACAGAATCCTAACCTGCCATTTCCATATTAAAGAAATGACTACGTGCAGGAAGTCTGCACAACAAGATACCTATTGGCAGGACTTGAAAAGATTGACAGATCCTAATCGAGAGATTAGGCAGTGTGTGCAGAGCTACTTGTTCAAACCCCTCAATATCCCTGTGTGTTTAAGGCCAAAAGGACTGTTTGTTTTAAAGCAGTAATATAGAGCCATTTTAAGATTTTTAACATTCTCTAGTCCAGCCAGAGCACTTGCTTTTCTCCTGTCTTTAGAACAGAACTTGTAGGAAAAAAATGTACTGAGTTTTCATTGGCCTTCAGCCAGACTACAGCACATTTGAAAGAGACAACCAGCAAAGTTGTGAGCCCTTGGTTAACCACTAGGGGGAAGCATTGATGCTGAACAACAGTTATGCTTACCTGTGCTATTCTTAAATCTACATTTAGTAGTCGTTTGGGTTTAGAAAGGTACTTGTGAGTTCTGTAATAGGTTTTCATATTTTGAACAATTCAGACACTGGTTGCCTGCACAACTGATGAGCCACAGCAAATCTTAAAAATACACCAATTCCTTTACCTGACCAAAAAAAAGAGCATTGGCTCATGAAATGTGTTCTTGTTTGCTTATGTATCGGTCATCTGATGTCAAGCCTACCATTCCCAATACTAAAATAAAACTAAAACGTTTTAAAAGTTGCAGCGCTCTCTCCAGAGCCTCCCTACAGGATGAGGTATCATTCTATTGTGCTGACACATTGATGGCTTCCACTGGTCAGAGTCCACAGCTGGTCATTCCAGAACATTCTGGTGAGGTTTAGGGGGCGGCAACCTGATCAACAATTACAGCCTGCTGTTTACTTTCACCAACTGTCTGAAGCTGACCACAGGGGTAAATTACATTGTGTTCCTCTTTGGATTCATGAGGCATGCAAAGACACCTGCTCTCAAGAGATGGACTAGTTGGGTAACAGTTACTTGGCAAAGTTCCTTAATAGAGTTACTTGGCAAATATTTAAATGCCATTTTTCCAATAGTTTCCAACAATGTGAAGCTAACTTGCTAACAGTTGTAGCAAGTACAGTGTAATTAAGTTTCTGACTGTGGACAGCAATGGCTGCACTATGAGAGAGCGCTTATGTGGATACAGCCTAAAAGGCATACCATGTTTTTTTCTCGAGCCAACTGCACATCGCTTTTGTGTCATGTGCATGTTTTATGATATTAATTTGGTTTGCACCTTACATCATTGAACAACTTGCACGTGAATCGCATTGAAGTGTTAAATGTTGTCCTCTGAGTTCTATGTGTGCCTTTTCAAGTGGCTAAAACAGACATTAGTGTTATCAAATCAGTGATTACACAGCATACAGAGTTAACAGTCATGTAAGTGCTCTATCTCTCTGTTCAAACGTAATCCACACTATCAAAACTTATCAAACCTCAGACTACTGTAAATACAACGAACAATATGCAAACAGTTCCTCTCTACTAGTTATTTAATGAGTAGTACAAAGAGGTGCACACAGTGGTTTATGAAGAAAACCAGGGTGAGATAAAGTTTTATGATGTCAGACTTAGGGTTATTGCAGAAGGCTGGCAGCTTTTACTCTGGCCAGAGGAGTGCACCAGGAGGTCAGAGCTCCCCGTGGTTTTTCTTGAGGCTGTGGTGTATCATTTCAGATCAGCTTTGGTTAAGTAATGACAAGAATCAGACTTGCCCTACCAACCTCCTCTCCCATCTGACAAATGTTTTTGTTTTTCTTCCTTTTTTTCCTAAAGGGGATGGGGGAACTAGTTAATAACCGTTATGTGACTGTTCCTAATTCTGCAGAACATGATGATGTTTCAGTCATTTCATGTCAGTAAAATAATGTAATTCTGTAGACAGTACTGCCTAAGGCCATTTGATCATATTGTTGTATTTACAGCATATATCAGACATTACCATGCTCAGTAACCTGCTGTGGAGACTGTGCAAAGACAGTGTACATGAACTGTGCAAAGTTGTTATTTTGACCTTACATGTGGGAACCCGGGTCTGTGCGGAGAGTTTACAGTACAGAGAGCTAATAACATGGGAATTTTTACTAGCTCATAATTATTAGCATTCTCCTAGCAAACATGTTTTATTTTTCCTCTTTGTTTTATTAAAGGCACACCCCCTTCTCTCCGTCAGGAGTGCAGGGATGTGGCTGACTTCCCACCCCAATAAAGTCAGAGGATTTGATTTGATTTTTTTCTAACTGTCCGGTACAACAGTCCGGGCTCTACATCTTTTGACTAAAGATCATATAGACCATTTTTATAGAGGAGGGCTCGAGGGCAGAGTTGTAAGAAAGAATGCTGTTTGGCTTGGGCAGCAGCATCTCCTACTGTGAGACTCCCAGGGTTCCTAAAGCCAATGGCATTCTCTGTACCTACTGAGTAACTGTTGAGGGTTCTGGTGTTGCCTTATGATTGTGCCAAGGAGAATAAAATATAACTGGCCTCAATTGCTGTTAGAGGTTATGTTATTTGCTAGGAGAGGGCGGCTTCTGTAGTCAGAAAAATGAGCTGCACCACTCCCAGACTTGGGCCTAACTCACTTTGAGGGGTTTTATCAAGGCGACAGATTTCTTAGCAAACCACATCATTTGTGAGCTGAAAATATAATAATAATAAAAAAAAACATATATAACACACAAAAACTTTCGCGAGCGGCTATTTTGAGGCTGTTTTGGCACTTATTTAACAGACATTTGGGAAGGTGATGAAACGTGTTTGCGTGTGAAGGAACAGAACGCAAGCTGAGCCAGTAAAAGGGAGGGAATTACCAAAGGCCCACGATAGGCGAGCCTGCACGCTGTGACTCAGAGTGGCCCCTGGTGCTAATTGCCATTTGGTTAAACCAAGACGGCGCGGTAATGAAGATGAAGAGGTGCCGTGTGAAGTGTGCCGTAATGGGATTGTGTCACCGGTTCATGGGCTCGAGGCTGAGCCTGCAGTCGGAGTCTGGAACCCTGAACAGGCTGTGGGCGATTCCAGAGGGAGGGGGTGTAGGGCGTTCCAGGGGAAAACACTGCCCAGGATCAATGCGGAGGACCATTCCTGGGGTTTTTAAGGGTACCACCCCAGCTCCCCGGGGGATTGAGGTCTGCTGCGGAACACTAAGTGTGTGTAAAATCATAAGGAAGAAATACATCTGACCTCCCTGTGGCAGGACACCACAGGGATAGAGCCACTGAACAAATAGCATTTTTAACTTCGGTTCTTTCGCAGCCTTTTTAAGATGCTGCACGGATTCTATACAGCACTTAAAATTTTACTTCTCTGTACATATTCTTTGGTAGCAGTGATATTTTACCAGACAGAATTAGTCACATGGTGTTTGTTCTTATCTGTTACATTCATCATCAAATACACAAATATCCGTAAAGATGGAATGTTCCTGAATTTCCAAGTGTAAATGTCATAAAATTCTTATTAACTTGCGTACCTGGAGTCATAGCCAACAGCAGACAGTCTCCCTTCCTTGTCATCTTCTGGAAGGTTCCATTGCCCAGGCATTGTCATGTAGCAACCCTAGCCATGATGGATGAGAGAGATAATGTGTATTAAGTATGTCCAGTTCCTTGGAAACTTTTGAGAAGTAGCCTAACAGGATAAAATTTGTCCCTGCACTCCATCAAAGTTATTCCTTCTGAAGCAGAACATGTCACAGTGGCCGTTCAAAAGAAAGGAAGAAAAAAAAAGAAAGGACTTAAAAAGAAGAAAAAAAGGTGTCCCTTCTTGACTCCTTTATAGACTTCTCATCATTTTAGAGCATATTTCTGGAACCCTGAAGAGATATCTTTAAGCTTTGGAGTGACAGAGGTCATTGGGGCATATTCTCTACCAGCTCCTTTTCTGTTTTCCGTCATAAAATTATTCAGTGCTTCATAACTAAGTGTCTGGGCCAACACATTGTCCAAGAAAAAACAGTGACATTTTGGGGTTATGTGCCTGTCTCCAGCCTAATAAAACTTTTGGCCACATTTTATTCCAGAGAGAAAAATGTATTCTATACACTGAACAACATTTAGGCTATGTAGCACTAGAGAGGGTAAAAGCAGAGCAAGAGGCACAAACGTTTGTTTAGTTCTGGGGAAATCCCCCTTCATGCAGACCAGAGTCGAGTTCTCATACGCTGATTCGAAAGATCATTGAAAAGTTTATATTGTGACGTAATGTGACACTCCCACTTATGCAGACCGGAATTATTCACGTTTGCTCCCATTGTAACGTATTACGTTGCTCTATCTTGGTCAGTATTCAATGATCTTTGGTAGTACTGAGACCCACGTACTGTTTTTTCTCCACTACCAGTGAGCAGCAAGGTGAGTATCTTCTCTATGGCTTAAAAGTAGTGCCACCACACATTAGTGAAGTTTACTTTACCCATATTGTGTATAAAGTGTCAGGCAGTTTTGCCATCTAAAATGTGAAGAGAAAGCAGGACACCATATTCAGTACACAGTCCCCCTCTGAAATGGAGAGATTCCTGCTCTCTCATCTACCCACAGATAGTGAAAACATCATAGTCATGGACTTCATTAACCTCATACATAGAAATGAAATTCTGACACCAGCACTGCCCTGCTGGCAATAACTGCTAATCTTTTGCCGATTTCAAAAAATAGGCGCTAGTTTTTGAACAGTCTAGCAACAAAGCAACAGCCAACAGAATCCTTAACTGTTCACAGACAAAAGGAAACACAGACCAAACTACAAAACTAAGTCTAAGATACAACATATTTTCCTCTACTTGTCATTGGAGATGTATAGGTTAGCTTTTACAACTTTGACTTGGCTCGTAAAATTTTCAGATTAGTGAGCCAATGGCTCCTAAAGATTTTTTCTGGTCTGACGCCCTGAATGCACATGGATAAGATGTCATGAACTCACACATTGCTCATGAACTCACGCACTGCTCAGACTGGCGGGATTCCCCAGAGCACCAGAGAAGGCTAGTTTGAACAAACCTTCCCAATACAAGGGCTCATCAGACGCTCCAATAAACACACAGCTCCAAATCACGGAAATAGCTGTGGTCACCCTAGACGTGCTAACTTGAACTCAGTAAGTGCCATGTCAAATAACTACACCAGTGCCTCCCCCTTTAAAAAGGGGAATACCCTGGCCTTTACGAAAGACTATACTGAGGTCATAAAGTGTAGAATGTGAGGAAACTGCACTGTTCAGTACAGATGATTGATAAAACATTTTCCCACTGAAAGACACAATGTGAGCACCGCTCCATAAAAGTGCTACAGTGTGGGTGAAGCATGTCCTACAGTCATCAGCAGATGGCATTAACTTCCACCTGTCCTATAACGTGAACAGTGAAATCGTTCAGCATCCTCTCGCGAGCATGTCACAGAGCCAGACTTTCCAGCTGTCCTAACTTGGCACTAGCAGTTACAGGATGGGTGCCTATTCAAAAGCCTTTTACACTTTCGGGCCAGTAAGTCACTCATCACCTATCATGAATTACCATTGCATGAAAAGGACCTTCTGGCTCAGGGAGAGACGAATGGTATGTGCATTACTGTTCTGGCGTGGTTAACGAACGGTTGGCTTTCCAAACTAGGTGTCTGCCGATGTAGGTTGACATATTTTGTCAGGTACAGGTGTAAAACTTACCACATTTCCCAAAGGTGCGTGTTCAGTGAGCATTTAACAACTCTTATGTCTCTGTTGAATACTGTTTGCCTCTGATCATACCCACGGACCAAGACACACGCACACACACACGTGCGCGGACGCACACACACACACATACACACACACACACAAACAGACCAGAAAGTAGAGTGTCTTTGTACCTGACACAAACTAACATGTCAAAAAGGCAGATAAAGTCAGCCTACCACAATCACACATCCCACGCATTGCATTCACTACAACCACTGAGAGATTTACTCAACAACATGCGATAAGAAGCATGAATCCAGGGGAGCTCATTCCAGTCCATCTGACACTGACCAACACTACTCTCTCCCTCATCCCACAAGCATCTTCTATCTATAAAAAGTAAAGATTTAATCGAGGAACAGACTGTGATAAAATGGAACATCCATGACAATCATTGGGTAATAAACAGAAGTGGCTGTGTTCAGGCGTTGCATGTGTGTTTGGGTGACAGACTTGCACAAACGCTGTGAATCTTTGCATTCAGACTAGTAATACTATCTTGACCAGTCCATACCATAACAGCTATGGTACCAATAACATTAAAATAGCAACAATCCAGTCATTAGCTTTGTGCTCATAACTAACTCTAATCACACCATACTCGGTAGGTATGGCCTGCTCATTCTCATTCTAATCATAATAAGACTGAAAAAAAGTCAGAAAAACTGTTCCCAGCTTTGGGGGAGAGAAGAGGTGGAAGCATTAAGACTATTCACCATTTACAGGTCTAAGTACATACCAACAACAACATGGGCTCAAGTCCAACCCATTGTCATTTCGCAACCCAGCCAGGACCCTCTCTCCCACTCATTTCCCATCTCTGTGCTGTCCCAGCTAAATAAACGCAAAGCAAAAAGATCATTAACAATATCATAATTAGAACACAGGGTCAGTTGGATGAAATTCACTGCCAGATTGTTCAAATTGCTCCTTGACCTCGATAGAAATGGAGAGGCATAGGAGGTAAGGTCATGCAGCAGAAGTTGTAGGCCTGGTGGATGAATGAATAAAGTAATTAAACAATTAACCAATCAATCAATCAATCACTCAACCAACAGATTTATCTAAAATGCACTTATGATGTCATAAATCTGAGACTGGAGGCAACATGTGCAGACACACTAATCCATGCACTCAATTTTGAGATCACTAATTATTCTTTAATTAGATTCTGTAACGCTTTGTTATATATTGTCCATCTGTCTGCGTGAATGAGTGTGTGTGTGGGTGTGTGAGTGTTTGTGTGTGCCTGTGTGTTGAAATCTGCTAAAAACCTTGAAAACCTCTGGTGTCCCTGCCCAGTAAGGAACGAAGGGCTTTTTGTGCCTGTGGAGCTCAAACATCAATAGTCTTTTACTAGGAAGGAGAACTGCACCTCTCATTAAGACCTCTCAGAGTTCTGTATAATTTGTGTCATGGTCAATCAAAGACAGGTTAAGCCTATAATTATTGTTCTTGAACAAGCCATGTTCAGGTGAGTCAAATATTCAATGCCGTTGGTATTCTTTCTTAAATGCCCTTTCTAATTGCATATTTGACAAAGTGTCAGTTACAACAGAAGAGAAAACATGCCAACATGACACAGAATCATCCAAATACCTCCTCTAGAGGTTTCCATGGACCCAATCAAACAGCATATTATTTAACAAGTGGAAATAGTTTCGATGGTGCCTCATGTAAACATTCTCTTGCCATTTGAACATAAAATGACGCTTAACTGGCACAGAAATACTGCTCTGGTTCTAGATTATTCCTTTTATATGTGCTCGCATATGGAGTCGCATCTGGATTTTCCCGTCATGACTCCTTGGAATACATCACGACTCCCTCAGCTCCCTCAGTTCCAGGATCTGACCTGTCAGTCCCTCTCGAGCACAGTCGAAGAAGTCCCTAATCTCCCAGAGTCAAGCCTGGCTGATTCACCTTGTTCTGAGTTAAAAGATTCAGTTATTCCACAGTGACGAATCGCACTGGCAAAGCACAGTCCAAAGCTCAAAGAAAAACAAATATTTACAAGTCGGTAAATTTTCATATCTGTCTGATTTTATCATATTATTTCAGAGGAGTTCAGTCTTACTGGATGACTTAACCACAGGACAGTTATGCAGAGGGCTATTTTTGGCTCTTGGCATCTCAGGTTACCTCTAAGAAAAGCTGACTGAAGTAGCAAAAGCTCTGAATTAATGTGAACAGTTGTATCTTTCTTGTTTGGAGTGCATGATAATAACACTCGTAAAGATTGTGTTTATGTGCATTTATCGTGAGGGTCCTCCATCTCAGCTTTATTTTGCACACTGTGTAAAAAGTCCCCTTGCCATAATTCAAATGCATTTGGCTGCAGTAAAACTGGCTACACTGTTTTACGGAGACATTCCATTTGTTTTTTCCTTTGGCCCAACAGAGCTGGGGAGAGCTTTGGTCTTAAACGCTCCCTGGTCAGAGGAGTTTTTTTTACAGCGCTCCTGGATGTTCTTCAGTGGTAAACCAGCATCGTTATGTGCCTGGGATATTTCTGGAGACCGCCCAATGCACCTGTGTTCTTGCTGTTGGTCTTTTCTTCTCTTTAAGGGCTGTGAGATCATTAGCTGGACACGTTTGTGTCGTAAAAAGACAATGAAACATGCTTCAGTAATTAAGGGCAAGTCAAAGGAGAGCCGGATATGGAGTATCACGCAAGATTTAATTGTAAGAAGTGGTTTGTGACTGAGTTGCTTAGGGAGATTCAAAACATAAATCATCACTTGAAGTCACAAGCCACATTAAATCTCACCTCTTAGCAACTGTTATTCTTATGACAGTTATATAAATAGTATACCATTAAACAGCGCAGATGAAAATACATAACATAAACAACAGCATGCAATGGTTATAATCTAACTAGTCATATACAATTTTAAGATGGTCCAAATGGTATACTTTGCCAAATAAAGTAGCAATTCAAAGGGGCAAGTCAGATTAAGCCACAGTCTCAAGCCTTAACTAGAAGTTGTTACAGTTATCACAATTCCAGATTACTACAATCCCAATTCTTTGCTTCTCTTCTCTAGTTCCAATTCTGATCACTTGGATCATTTGATCATTTGGATCAAAATTAGCTACATTGTTGAATACAGATTAATGGAAACTCAAACCTAACGCCAAACCTGTCTGAGGACAAATCATCATCCCACTTGTTTTCAAACTGCTGGAAACTTTGAGGAAACAGAAGACAGAAGAGATAAAGAGGCGGCCATGAATCAGGTTTTCAGCAGCCTTTGTCAGCTTTCATCTACAAGGGCTATCAGTCAGACCACTACTCTCAACTCCCCCCTTATCTTCACCACACTGCAAGAGTGGCACTTACTGTTACGGTGACCCCAAACACTACCCTAAGACCACGAGCAAAACACCAATAATGACAGTATGAAATGTTTGTCTTCTTCTCCGATTGCTGGCAGAAAGGAAATCATTACAGTCACACAAACCGATTTTTCTGAGTCAAAACACGCCACTGTAGGTCGATGGAAATGGCTGTTGGACATGTATTAATTGGCCTCTCATATTTTCATTGTGGTTTTACTGAGTTTCTACTCAGATTTATGTCAAACCTTTGGGCAGTTGGTAGAGGTTTCCATTACTGTATGGAGTGAATAAGTTACATCGCAAAGACAAACCACTAAGACTAACATCCACCTTTGAGGTCATTGTTGATGTTGGATTGAGATCCACTTCAAAATGCTGTACAGGGTCAGGCAGTCCACAGTGTGGCTATGTTATAACATAACTAACAAGCAATCCAAGCCTCCTCTTTGCTTCAAAATAAAATTCTGCAAAACGTGCACAGACATTAGCCTTTAGGAACTAAAATTTTAATTCCATGTTAACATTCACCAACTATGCCATATAAATATTGTTGAGAGGATATTTGTAGGTGTCAATGTATCAAATTTTCTAATTTTTCTTTCTACCAATAGCTCTCAGAACAACAGGGCTTTGGGCTTATTTACTCTGCCATTTCCCTTTTAGAGACAAGCAGTTGGAGTTCATTGTTTGAGGCCATGAAGAAAGGTCAAGAGCTGTGGGGCAAACAGGAGTTCCTAGGGTGATGTGAAGGTTACAGCCTAAACGAGCCAAAGGCCAGTGAATAAGCAGAAGGGAGGACTGGACCAACAGATTGCGGCTGGAAGATCTTCCCCCTCATGTAATGACAGTGATGAAACACATGAAGCAGTTAAGGACACCGCGGAGAGGTTTCACTTCTGACTCAGTGGTCTTGGGTAATGCAGCTGTTCAGCAGCGCAAAAAGGGAAAAACGCCCCCCACCCCCCCACTGAGTCACTGAAAGAAAAAGATAAGTCTGTCTATAGGAGCATTATGACTGACTGATCCCAAAGCAGCTGCTGACAAGTTGCAAAATTAAATTATTCACACACAGTACAATGGATATAATTTCAAATCCCTCTGGGTTGTGAGAAAGTCTACTGGGGTCAATACCCGTGGCATCAATAAAATATGGGAGGATCTTGAGATGATGGACTCCAGCCTTTGAGTGGAGCAGAAATTTGGAGTAGGTACTGCAATCAAGAAATGGCCTGTTCCAAGACTAGGAAGGGGGGGATGGTAGATGTCAGTGAAGGGAGTGAATTTGTACTTGGTTTTGCTCATGGGTGTTTGGCAAAACTCTGTGACTTTTGAAGTAAGAATGCAACTCAAGTGCACGTCAGTTACGTGCTCTTAGGCACACAGATTGATGCATGTGGGTCCTATGTGGCAGTGAACAAAGTCACACATGCATACACACTAAGGCCAGTCATTTCTGCACAAATACCAGAGATTTGACAGTAAAAAGGGCTGTGCTCCCAATGGTCAGTCTCTCTCACCATGCATTTTCTCTGAGTACTTCCAGCCTGCAGGGCAGTGGCTGCCAGGACCAGGCAGGGTTGAGCGGTCGCAGTGTGTGGTGAGTGTCCGGTTCCGCGACGCTTCGGTCCCAGCACTGTCAAGCCAGGTGAGCTGCTAATTACCTGTGACTCTGCAGCTCTGAGGAAAACTGGGGCATCTGGAGAGTGCAAGCAAGACAGCAGCCCTCCCTTCAGACTGACACATCTAGCTAAAAATGTGAAAGGTTTGAATACTTCAAAGCAAGACAGCTAGCTGGTATAATGAAATGAATGAAAAAAAGCAACTCTAAAACAAAAAAAAGGTTTTCAAGTGTTAACTCTACAGAACTCTACAGAACCATACTGAAGATCAGTATGTGAAAAATGTCACAGAAGTCAAATGAGGATAATCTCCAGTCAAGTCAAATATCAAGTGTCTTTCAAGTAGCAACATTCAGGAGTAACTGAGTCACCCAGGTCAAAAGAGGATATAGACAAAAAGGCTGGGCCAATTGATATTTATGATTGTAATTTTATATTGTGTATGCTCAAAAGCATAGGCAGAATGTGCAGAACCATAAAGTGGTTTCAAACTTTGCGGAAATCTGTTGAAACAACAAATTGCCTCAGCTGAAATTAATGAGACAGTGCATTAAGAACTGTACTTCTCTAACAGCAAGGCCCTGTAAAACAAATTAGCGGGTCAGTTTACATCTGAGAGCAGAAGGATGGCGTTTACGAAGCCCCTGCTGCGGAGGCCTACTCTTATCCTGGCCAGTTCCTCCAAAGCAGTGGTCCATTTCAGAATGCAATGGTGTGAGTAAGTTGGTGAAATTAGACACTATTCTCTCATTCTTGGCGCCTCTGTGTGTGGCGTTCCTCGCCTCAAATGCCTTGTAGAGCAGTTTTCAACGTTGCAGAACAGAGCGCAGCAGAGGGGAGGAAGGGAAGGCAGACGAGAGGAGAGGAGAGAACGAGTGGGGGAGGAGACGGGAGAGCACGCACCCAAAATGCTCGGCTGCTCCCTGTGATGCAAATGTGGCTTCTGTCTCGCTCGAGATGGACTGCAACTGGAAACCAGTGGACAGCCAAGGGTCAATGTCCCTGGTAATAAGATCCTGACATGGAAAAACGGAACATCTCATCGCAGTGTGGAGCAGCGCCAAGCAGTATAGACAGTAGAGAGGGGTAAGGGGGGGATGGGCCGTCTGAGAGCTCCTCCGAGATTTTACAAGGGCTTCTGTTTTGAAGATAGTTTCTTAGGATACAGAAAAATAAAGACACTGGGAAGATCTGTCAAATACTGAGCGGAAAAGACAACGCAGGAAAGAAAAAAATGTTTAATCTCGTTAAAATCGTTGTCGTGTGCCTTTGCCAAGTTATTTACACTTTCCAGAGGCCTGTTTGAATGGTGTGGTAGAAATTTATCTAGGTCTAAGTGGTCTGCAGTTTGATATACTCAAGACCTCAAACTACATTCTATGCTTTAAACTGAAAAGTAAACTTGAACTCTGTCCTTTATTGATCTGATTATGGCTTTTAAGAGATCTGCACCAAAGTCTTACATTTTTATCGTACAAAAATGGTACGTGTGAAGTGTGATGTATGGTTTAAAGTCCTTTTAAAAATTAGCTTTTAAGAATCTGGCAGAATTTCAAAGGAGCTGACAATTGTGAGGGAATGTAAGGGGAGGTAGAACTGTGCCTTCTTTCCCATGGCACACATTTTTTAAATGTTGCATAATGCTTTTCCTTAAATAGTGATGAGCTAAAAGCTATAAAGGTGGCATGTTATTCCTCTATAAAGGTAAAATGCATTGAAACCATGGCATAGGCTTTTTATTTTTCCTCAATCAAGTTACGCATCCGATGTGGAATTCTAAAATGCACACATACCGCACATATATTGGACACATCCTTCTAGGTATCAGGTGTTAATTTTCTTTTCTTTTCCATTACAGGCTCTTGTGCCACTAACTGGGGGGATGATTTACCCCATGTGTCAACCTACGTGGTGTTGATTTGAACATGAATCCAGTGCGCGCTGGATGAGGAATGAGACAGAGCCTGCTTTTGCCATAAACCAGATGGACAGTGAGTCCTCTTGGGATGCCAGTGTTCGACCTGCAGGTGGAAATACAAGTTCCAGATCACTTCCCCAGTCCAACAGGGAGAGCCCAACCTCTCTACTGAAAAATGCAAAGAGCCCACATAGATTCACATTTTCCAGAATGCAACCTCCATTTATCACTGTTCTATCAAACACCTGTATTTCCAACCAAAACAAAGGATTTATTGCTTACTGCTTCCACAGTTTGTCGAGTCACATGAATTGTTGTGAAAGGATGTCACTTAGTTTTATGGATTTGTTTATGAGAAAAAGATATGTGTTTGCTCACTGACCCATCACTGTCCCCTTCCAGTGATAAAACCCAGAATACCACACTTATTCAGTGGCTACATAAACAGAGCCCTATAAACATTCGGGATGTAGATCAGCATTTGTTTTACATTAATTTAATCCTCTCTGATTTCATCAGTGGGACACATTTCAGTTTAAGGTTAGTGCCCCCCTCCAGAAACCCTCTGGTTTGTATATGTTGCATTTTCAGTGGCTGGACAACATAAAGCCGTACAACACAACACAGTTAAATGAGCCCTCACACTCAATTAGTATGCAGATGCTCAGTGTCCTGGATTTTGTATAGTCGCACGTCAAAACTTGGGCCAACTTCGATAACCTTAATGATTGATTAACTCTCTGCCCCATACTGACACCACAGAACCAAGACAAGACCAACAAAACTATTTTGGTCTTAACTTGTTCTAAGCAAACTCTTCAAAGTATTTACCATATACTTTTGGCACAGAGCAATCACAAACATGTTTGGCTGGCCCTCTTAAGAGGCAAGACCAATGGGATAGAGAAAAAAATTAATAGTGTTCCCATATGCTTGCAATCAACCATCAAAATCTAGCAAGGTCCGTTTTCCATTACCGAATCGAACCGAGGCCCTGAGAAGTAGAATTTGGCCAAAACCAGAGGAATGAATGTACAAAGGCGAACGTCTGGCACAGAGATTTTCACTCAGTTTTGAGATCTCATTTGGACCTCTGTGCTCTTCACTCTCTGGTAGCTACTACTGTGTGTGAAATGAAACCAGAGGGAAAAGCAATTCACTCCGTTCTGCCAAAGCCAACCCCAGCCAATGTCCTTGGACTGTCATTTATTACACCCCATAGCCTCCATGCAAATAAATAGCACTAAGGACTCAAACAAGTAAGTGGCTTCACTTAAGACAATATACTGAAGTGATTTAACCCAACTGCCTAAATGGGCTGACCCATATGGGAGGGAAAATATGAACACATACAGTAGAGCCTACATCCTGGAATAAGTAGGTCAGAGGTTCGAAAACTTTGCATGCATACCCTTCTTTGACACTGAAAAAAATGTCTCAACCATCACAGTGCACATCACCTGCAAATTAATTTTTCTTTTTTCACCCATTTCATTTCATAATTTTTGTTCTACTGTTTTGTTCTACTTTTTAAGCGTCATGACCCATGACATTAGCCTAAACAATAACAAAATAGGGCTAGGCAATGACAGTATGCTCCAACCTACAAAACAAAAATCACCAGAACTAGCCTGTAAGTAGCAAAAGTTACGTTGTATTCGTGTGGTTACATTGATCTAGCTAATTAACCTTCTAGTTAAAAAATATTTTATTTCTAACCTTGTTTGCGTTTGACAGCTTCCGCTCCTTCCTTCCTCCTCCATATTTGCTGGTGACTTCTCTGTAGCAGCAGCAGGTGTTGGTGGAGGCAGAATATTGCATTGGAGATAGCTCTCAGAGCACAAGTTAGTGATGCAAATCCTGCGGAAATCATGGTTCCAGTGGAAATATGAGTGTTCAGTCACAAGCACGTCTACATGTGCCTTCCTAAAGTCTAGCTAGCTAACTTGGGTGAGTCTCACTAGCATAACATTACTAGTTTTGAGATTTACTAGGTCCTTTAGTCCTGCTGAACTCAAACGTCTCTTTTTGTGCACATTTGTAAGTTACTGTCAGAATACTTTGAGGGGGAAATAATTCCAACCTATTCGGCTGGCTATTTATGTATTATTATTTTTAAGACAAATGTAGTCACATTGCGTTGACCAATTTGTACTGCTCCAGCACCTTCTTCGTCTCCGTTTTTCTTCCCACCTACAACAAGGTTAGGCAGGAACTGCCTTATTTCTGGTGGATAGATTCAATAGCCTGGTAGTCTAGTACAATTGCCCTAAATAGGATCATTATAAATAATGTCGCAATGTAGTATAATCAATGCACATATTTACATAGGCCTAGAGTAGTGGGGAAACTGGGAAAACCCCAGCATCATAAAGTTGTCTATAACCAGTAGTCTATAACCAGACATTGTGAGATTGTGAATTGTGAATTGTGCTAGAACCTCCATTCTGACAAAGGAAGTAAGGTCATTTAACACATTATACATTATAACTATGAATGAACTATGAAAATGAATATATAATAAAAACATAAATATAAAAATGTAATAAATCAGCCTACTTAAAATCACTTAAGATAAGATGAGTTTATAGCCTACATGCCTAGGCCTGCATTATGCTGGCCTAAGGTTTCATCCTCTTGCATTCCAGGGCAGCAAAAGTCATCATCCTACAACCCTCAAATTCAATACTTTTTCACTGGCCTTGAAATTGAGTGTGGACTGCAGGCTTGTGGAATGGGAACATTTGGACCCATGTGGTGTAATAGCTTTGTGCCAAATGAGTCCCTCAAACAGCATCATCATCAAAATGGAAGCTCTTTGCCTGTAACTCCTCCTTTGGTCTCTCTAATGATGTATGAGGCTACTGTGGCCATCCTTGAGGAGAGAGCAATTAGCTGCGGTGGCCAAAACGTGGCTACCTCTGGAGTTCCACAACAAATCATTGCTAAATTGTTCCTGCATCACATTTCCTCTGGCACTGTGAAGCTTTACTCAGTCTACATTACTGCTTACAATGTACAGCACTCTCCCTACACCATGTAACAACTTTTTATGTCAGAATGAAAAATGATAATGCAGAAATTAATAGCAAACATATGTTCTCTGTTATGGGTCTCTTACTCCCCTCCTCTCATACGCATGCACTCTCTCACTCACCCATTCACTGCTATGCCAGACAAGTAATGCTACACTGCAATCAAATATCACTTTGAGAGAAGGAACTCCACAAAAAAAGTCTTTTCAGAGTCAATAATCCAGGTTATATAGCAAATGCTGCTTCAAAGCACCCAGTCTCAGATTTTTGGAAGAGATTACCAAAGCGCCATTTTACCTGACATAAGTCAGTGTATGGTCACTTTGGAATGGATATATAGAAATACTGTTGGCTGATTCATGACCTTTTTTATATCTTTTGTCAGCTGTATAGGCTTTCTGGGTATGGGCTATACATACCCTGTAACTGTAAGACAATGTGAAGTGTAATAAAATATGCAGTGGTGAAAACAAGCATCAATCAAGAGAGATGAAAGTTTAAATCGCACAAATGCATTTGTGTCTTATGTTAATTACTTGCAGAGGTGAAACCGTTTTGTAGGTTGGCATGTCAAAGCCACCTGCTGCACAATGTACCTGAAAAATGTATTAATGAATAGAGTTGCCTCATTTTAGGTCATCCTATTACCAATAAAATTAGTTTAGCAGCACTGGCTGAATTGGTATACTAGCTCTGAAAAAAGCTAAGATGTAAAAGATGATCCTGTCCTTGTCGTTGTTTGCCTGACAAAACTGCAGACAGGTCCAGAAAGTCACCTCACGTTCAACTCCTGCCAATGCTGTGTTTGGAGAACTAGCTCACAGGGACGGAAATTCAGAGGCAGCATCCGCTGAGACTGACACGACTGCAAGCTGATCTTTACTACTGCAAGGCCCTGGAAGTTCAGCCACTGTTCCTGGTCTGTTTTACTGTCTACTGTGTCCATTTGCCAAGAGTGTGTTTATTGTGTCACAGTGGAGGTCAGTGCTTTATTGCTGCAGATACTAAGATTTGTGTTTGCTGGGTTGAATAGACACAGTGAGAACTTCCACATTTATGCTGGATGGAAGTAATTGCACAGTGCTCTCTCTCTCTCACTCTCTCCATGTGTGTGTGTCTCTATGTGTGTGTGTGTGTGTGTGTGTACATGCGCATTTTGTGTGTTAGCTAAAGTTAATGAGATTCATTTAGGTTTTGAACAAATGTTAAGGGTCGGAGGTCAGTGTTTGTCATTTCCCCTGAGGGTTTAAGCATTTTTTAAAGCTACTTCCTTTGAGATCCAGGGCTGTTGTCGTCTACCCCAGTATTTAAAGCTATCATCTCAAATGCTCTGAAAATACTGTGTTAAATATTTCCATATGTCATGGCAACTGTTAAAACAAATAAACTACCTGTACTCTGTCTTTGCCATTTCCAAAGTTTTGACAGCCTTCCCCCTAAACCCCACTCCACACCCCTAATTAACTTTACAAGCACAGGCATTAAGTGCTCACTACATAATGCCAGTTCACAATGTCTTACTGCGATGGAACCAACAGTTAAATGCACAAATATACCTCTTTGTAGGTACAGTAAGTGCAAGGAAACCATTATCAGCAAACAGATGTGAGTTCAGCATGATGTCCTTTCAGTGGCATTAGCTGCCAATGGTTTAGCAGTACCTTGTGTTATTAACAGATTATGGTCAACCAGTAGATCCTGAAAATTATGTTCTTCTACTACACTGTTTCCTCTCATAGCTCTGTTACTGACTCAAATGCTATGCTCTTTAAATGTTTTATGTGCATTTACATTGGTGAGCTGCCTTTTTGTGGTAAAACAAAAGGTCGCAACAGGAAAAAACAAACAAACAAGAAAAACATTGTATTTGCCTTCAGTTATACTGGAGAAACATTGATGTCTGTTACAGAGACTTGATAAAAGCAATAGCCTAGTTATTCTTAGATAGGTGATTGTGTCTATTTCATTTAAGACAGAGAGAGAGAGAAAGTGTGTGTGTGTGTGACAGAGAGAGAGAGAGAGGCCAGGCTCTCACCAGCCTTGTGAGTTTGTGACACACACCAGAGGTCTGAAAAGAGGGAAATCTGGTCCACATTCCGGCGTGATGGCCTGTGATTTATTTGTTTTTGTTCGCAGGAAGAAAGAGAAATGAGAAAGCATAGCATTTACTTAGCTACCTGAGTGACTTGCACCCTGGGTCACATCTGATCAGCATGGCTAATGTGAAACCAAAAGTTGTCAAAGGGTTTTGTTTGCTGATTACTGGCTTCATAGATTTCTTTCTCATCACTCAAATTTTCAAAGAAGTTGATTTTATAGCTGACCACATATCCAGGCATAGGCGCCAACCACTGTGTTAATCTGAATCTAAATGGAGATATATAAATCCACTTTCAATGTTATGGGCATGTCACTTAATGAGATTTCGATTTAAATGAGTAGTTTATACATGGCCTGGGCTGTGTAGAACACTAATTCTCTTGCAAAATTAAACAAAATAGAGGTGTTTTCAGACATTTACCAGTCAGCAGTTGTTTGAATTGCCAGTACAATACCTGGCAACATTCTTATACAAACCATTTAGAAGTCGAAATTCTGGCAACTCTGCAAGAGAGGTCATTCTAAGGAAATGTCATAATTTCACTCTGATTGAGATAATGGCTGTCCTGTATCTTGTTTCTTCATTTGGCACAGTCTAATCAGCTTACACAACTGTTTTGGAACAGCTTAAGTCCAAGCTGTCTCTTCCCAGTTGTGGGAACATATTAACATTGGGCATTGTAGGATGATAAAAGATAGCATTTAAATACACCATTTGTTTTGCAAAAAATTGAACATGACACACACTGGCTGGGGAATATGTCCAATGTGTTTTAAAATGTCTAAATCAGGCCTGTCTCCAAATTGTAGTTAACTGCATTTGGGCCTTTTAGTATTTTGAATGGAAGTCTGAATGGATAGTTTTGCTGTTATCCTTGTCTGATAGTGTTTTCTAAAATTTATCAGAAATTACAAATAACCAGCAGCACCCACCCCCCCCCCCCAAATCTCACTAGGGCCTATAATCCTACAAGTTGGGAAAAAAGTATTCAGTTCAATCTAAGGTTTAACTTCCATGGTAAAATCATTTGAAAGACTTCATTTCTGTAGAAAACAGGCAAGGCAATGAAAGAGTGCACACTAATAACTGCACATGTTTCAGACTGACACGTGTTTTAAATGGTAAATGTCATGATTTCCTTTATGGTGAATCACTTTCATTTCATCTTACGAATAATGCCACATTTAACAGTGCTCTTTGGCATTGCTTCGGTGCCTGTACTTCTGAATCTTCAGCCTCAATTACAGGCTAATTAGCCAGAGTTCGCTTTTGCAGAAGCAGACGCACACCAGCAGACTGCTGCATGGTCCTTTGGGAACCTCTTAGCATTATGATTGGAAAATTCATCAAGGTGGTGCGCTGCAGAGAGCCAAGGGAAAACCGTAATAGTGTGCTGGTCCTTATTTCACCTGAGGCATCACAGTGTGCTGCAGACTGAGGTAACATACCTATGTTCATTTGGATTGAGGACTTAATTTAACAACAGCTTTGTAGTTCAGGAATTACCATGGCAACTTAAAAAAAACACAACACTAAATTTAGGTTATTCAAGATAATATTGGTTTGAGTTACAAGTCATCTTTGTTGAGACATATGCCCAGATAGCAACAAAACCACTTTGATCTACAGATCAGGGCTCCATCCATGTTCAGAAATGAATGCTCTCGGTCATCACTGTGTTTTCCCGCCTCCTCAGGGCATCATACAGGAAAGTGATGACACATCTAGATTTTAAATGTCATTCTTCATTACTTTTGACATACTGTTTCTAACCAAGGATGGTTTGGCATATGTTAAATGGAATAAATGAGCCATAACCATATACTGTTGAAATACATCTGGCAAATTTACATTGTCCACTAGGGAAAATGAGCATTGGGTTAATTAACTGGAATCTTCAGACAAGGCTGTGTTTTAAAGTTCAAATTTGTTGTAATATTTTGACAATCTTGACTCATAATAATGCACTGCACAGGATTTCTGGCAAGATAATGATCGTTACAATAACAAGGTATCCCACTCCGCTGAATACATTGCCAATGAGTCTCCACTGTATTGGTATCATATTGTACTCTCACCCTGACTCCACAGCAGTCTGAAATCAAATGAGAAGCCTTACTCAGTAGGAGTATAATAAATTAGAATAAATATGCCAAATATAGAGATCTACTTTTTAGCAGCATGCCAGTGATAATATGAGCCATCATTCCAGCTCCAACAATGGCTTTAGATTGTCAGGTGCTGCTTTAGCAGACCATGATGCATTGCCAAGTCGTCCATTTAGCAATAATTCATCTTTGACCCAAAGCACCTTCTGATATTTCCTTACCTCATTGTGTCCAGGAGAAGTGGATTTCGGATTTTCTTGGCAACAAAACCCAGACCCAAAAGTAATGATTTGAATAATGACATCATTTTATCAAGAAAAGGCCAACAGACGGCATAACATCTATTTGTTGCCTAGGATACAACAGTTTTGTTTACGTTTCATTATGTTAATCATATACAATTTATCTGATTTATGCGCACCTCATGAAGTGAGCAATCACTCATTTAGATTACGGCGGTAAACCACAACACACAGTGCTAACCACAGGGAAACAGCTTGTTCTTGATGAACACCTACAGAAAAGACTTGGCAATACAACATGCAGGTCTTGTGGGTTCTTGAAGTCTGTAGGCCTATAATGTACCTATCAAATATGAAAGAGAGTTACTAAACTTAAAGACAAATGTAAATTGTATATTTTTATATTTGTCATGAAAATACATTTAAGAAAAACGTCCTCATTTAAGCAGTCATTAACCAAAGATTGTTTTATTGTTATTATTATTTCTAGATCAAGGGTTTTACCTTGTCTTTCTAAGTATGGTCACAACTATGCTTTCATGAAATAAAATTCACCCCCCAAAAAATCACCCAAATAGTTTGACAAATAAAGAAGCCTCCTGTTTCTGTTCCAGAGGTGAACATCTAGTGACAAGCTCACGGTCTTGGCTGTGTGCATGATGTCATGGCTCTGCCTATCCAGTCTGTGCTCCGTTAGTAAAGAGAGGAAAGGAAAAGTGGAGGCCACTTCCACTACTGTCACCGGGGCCAACAAGAAGCAGAGCCTGCCCTGCCACACCTACTCCAGGATGGCTCTGTCATCAAGGCCCTGAGCTGGTCCAGGAGCGCTCTTCGATGACATCATGTGGCCGCACGGATGTTTCCAAGCCCAGGGGAGCATGCATAGTGTGTGAGAACAACGCACAGTGAACTGGAGACGAAACGGAGGACAGATAATGGGAGCGGTACGTAATGGCAGGACGATTAAGGATGAAACATTACAAACTTAGCTTCACAGAGGGAAGGAACTGAGCAGCAAGGCAATTATGCTGTAAGGCCCAGTAGAATGCTACTAAAAATCCAGCACCTCCCAAAGCGTGTACACACACACACACCTCAAAAGAAAGACCTGGGGCAGTACACGTTAAATGGTGTCATCGGAGAACTCCTCTCCCCTCCCGATTCCCGTAAACAAATTGCCACTCATTAAAACTGACAGCTATGAAACCAGAGAGCCTGCAATGCAGACACAGAGCAAGAATAACCATGACAACGCAAGCTTTCAATTACTATGCCACATGTTGAGATATATTTGCATAGCTCTTACTGTTTATGTTGCCAATATCCCTTAAAAATGTATTAATTAGCAGCAGTAACATTTTTTTCAGTATTGGTATTTCTGATTATACTTTGACCAGACATTGGTATTAACCCAAGAAATCCACACATGTAAAAACAATCTGAACTTTAAATAAAAAAGTTAAAAAAATAAAATATAGTTTTATGTCTAATATGTCTAATAAAGCAAAATGAAGGGTAGTATTGAACACGCCAAAAAAAAAAAAAAAACACTAAACCAAGACCAGAAACGGCAAGGAATAAGTTGTAATTTGAAAGTTAATTCTCCTAAGTAAAGTCTCCTATCTGTGCATAACAATATCAGCCAGGTTAGTACATTTTGGTGGGCACAAAAAGGTTTTTCAATATTGAAGTGTGTCACAAGAACGTGTCATGGTGGTAATGGTTAAGACACCTCCAGTAAGCACCGCTGGGGCCATTATCAGCCTGTGGACGGGGGATCACCCTACCATCAACTGGACACTCACAGAAGCTCCTTCTATTCAGAGAGTCAGAGGGACAGTCAGAAGTTCAAGAGCCACCGTCCACCCAGAAAGAACTAAATAAAGACAAGTACATTATTAAAGTAAGAGAAAGTATATAAGCATATTGTCTCCTCTGTAACACATTTTCCTGCTACCTCCAAGTCCTGGACATCTTTCTGAGTGGTCCTTGGGTCTTGAGCTACTCTTCTGACTATCCATTTGACAAGAAACTCTGCAGGCATCCTGTTGACAGTGGAATGATGTTCCTCCCACGTGCAGATAATGGCCCCAGTGGTGCATAGAAGGGTAGGTGGTTTTGAAATATGTCTGAAACAGTTATATTTGTATGTATTATCAACAATAGGGTTGAAAGTGCCTGATGAA
Source organism: Tenualosa thibaudeaui (assembly GCA_027481765.1). Taxonomy (NCBI): domain Eukaryota; kingdom Metazoa; phylum Chordata; class Actinopteri; order Clupeiformes; family Clupeidae; genus Tenualosa; species Tenualosa thibaudeaui. Next base: position 14,914,712 of record JAIFZK010000013.1, read on the forward strand.
AGCTTTTTGCCTTTGCTCATCATGTTCTGGTATAACACCTTTGTAAAAAAAAAAAAAAAAAAAACACTTTGTAGTCCATCAACATCTACTAGACAGATTCACAGATTCATAGATTCACTGCTTTGTCTCGGTGTGTTCATTACTTTTTCCCCTGCCATTTCACTTGATTACACCTGATGCTATCTTGGGGGTTTAACATTCAGATTTCTTGGGTGTCAAAATTTCACGTCAATAGTCCAATCATAAATACTTATACTGAAAAAAATGGACATACTTATTTTCACTGCTATACATGGTGAGTGAGTGCATGCATGCCTCTCTTTGAAAACTGCCACAGAATCACTAGATGATGCATTATAAGTCAGTAAATATCTTCATAATTGGGTGTGGGAGCCTAGGACAAAAAGGCCTTTTTGCTATTTCAAAAGGTTTTAAAATAATGGGTGAACTTCACTTGACATGCATACTTTAATTGGTGCATGAGCACTTAAACAATACTGGGGATTTTGTTTTTTAAGCCATCAGTGTTTTGAGTGGACAAATGACATTAAGAAACGATTACAACCCTTGTGTACTGCTACTCATAAATTCTGCCCACATGACAACAACCAATTAAATGTATTACAGAGCAGACACTGACACAATATTTTTACTGGCGTTGCTTGGTAGCAGGTGATTGGATACGGGTTCTGGACTGTTTGAAGGAACCCTGGGCCAAATGAGTTGTGTTTTCAGTCATATCTCTCTGTGTGTTGGCAGTGGGGCTGGGATATTTGAGCGATGAACCTTGAAAGGCCACAGAGGATCTACACTGATATCATGATGGGCTATTAGTGTAAGGACTTTCAGGATCCCTCACATGCATGGTGGTCCAATATAAAGGAAAGACACCGGGAGCTGTCATTATTTTAAGTAGAGACTAACAGAATTTAAATCTGGCTTTGAATATTGAATAAGTGTCAGTGATTCAAAGAGCTATGCAAAACCCTCTTTAACTCCAGAAATAGTCCACATGATGTTTAGATCACACATTCATGAAGAGGAATTGCATATGCTGACCCTAATATTTCCTGTGTTCAAAGACACTGTTAGGTATTTCAAAATAGTATTTCTGGCAAGTGATCAAAATAAACAACTTATGAAATAGCTTTTAGGTTAGTAATCCTATGACAAACCACCCCAATAATAGCCCACAAATAGCATACCCAAATCTCTTCTATTTATGTACAGTACATTAGTAAAGAGGTAATACATATTTGCTTTATCACACATTGCTAACACTGTTTAGCTTGCTATATCAAGCTAACTGCCATTATTTCATTTGTTTGCCTTGGAAATTTCCACTAAGATCCAGTGTGACCAAATTGCAGACTCATTTTTCATGCGTTAATCAGTAATGGCTCTTGTCAAAAGGTAGCTGCTTAGTTAACCTCTCTGGCTAGTGGACTGATATGAGTTGGAATGAGGTGGGGTGTGGGTCGGGGTGGGGCGGTGGTGGCTGGATGATCTGTCTGCCAAGCCTGCGCACCATGTTTTTTGCCAGCTGAACACCAAAATCACCCCAGTGCCACCCAACAAGGGGTCTTCATCTCTCTCACTGAAAATGAAACAACATGCAGCATGGAGTGTGTTGTTTCATTGTCTGCACTTCAGGTAACACAAAATAAACCCTTTCAGAGAAGGATGTAGAAAAGCACTGGTAAATCCATCAGGAATGTGTGGTCAGGACACTGTCAATGAGGGTTGAATTAAATGTCCAAATATTCGAAAAAAAAAAGATGTAAATAAATTCAACATTTGGGGAAATAGCCCTAGTATTGGCTGAATTCCAATTTCGCCCCTAAACCAAAACAACCCCTAACCCCCCAAATTCTTAAAGCGATAGTTTGGCGTCACTGCAATCGTAGCCCTATTGTACGAGCTTGCCAAGTGCTCTCAATAGGAATGAGAATGAAAGAATTTGAGAAACATAGACCAAATAGCGAACCGGCAGCTAACGCTAACTAAATGGTACCATAAGTAATGAAAGCAAAAGTGAGCTTATGGTGCCATTGAATTAGCATTAGCTGCGTGTTTGCTATTTGGTCTATGTTGTTCCAAATTCTGTTACTCTCCTTCCTATCAACAGCAAGCTCAGCAAGCTTGTCCAACAGGGATATTATTGAAATGATCTATCACTTTAAGGGCATGAATTAACCGATCACAATGTTTAGGTGTTTAATGTTCAGGGCTTACATTGGAATATCTAATGAATTCCATTGAGTCCAATTCACATCAAAAAAGCAGTGCAATGATTTACTTGTCCAGATGTAAAAATGGTTCAAAAATGGTTCAAAGTGAGATAACATTTGGTCAAAAGTTCAAATGTGCTGTTGCTCTTTGTTTACGGACTTGCTGTAGCAACAGCATATGCGTTTTCCTGCCAGTTATCTTCCTCAATTTATGACCAGGCTGGCGGAGGTTAATCACATTAATCTGTTGTCTCCTCCTCCTTTAATGCTACTTCTGGTGCTGACATTCGTTCTGACATTGAAACAAACTTAAATTCGTGGATGTTTTATCTTCATAACCACAACCACAGATACACACTTAAATAATACTTTCCTTGTCATAATATACTAAATGCAGTTACCCTGACAACAGGCAATCATTCCAGAAGCTGAGCAGCCTCCTTCATATCAAGGTTCCATTTCCCAGGTCCGCTTTATAACCCGCTATCTCCACATTGTCAGAAAGAACACTGGAATGATAGCAAACTGAATAATAACAACTTATGCAAAGCCAATAAATAAATGATCAGTTTGTCTTTTTTTAAAAAAATATTTCATTATTCCATGATGAAAGATTAACTTTGTATTGCATGCTTTTTGTTATTTTATTTGAAACTCACAACAAATCAGAATTTAGAACGCTCAAGGGAGTATTACAGAGCATTTAGGATTTTGTATTTGTGTAAGACTTCTTCAATTTGCCAACAAACAGGCAGATGTAAAATCTCAAGTCACAGTAATGTTGTATGAAGGAAAATAACCCTCTCTCATGGATAAGTCATGCTTCATGAAGTCAGAACACATTATGTAAACCAGTTAACAAAATATGACTGAATCGAATGTATGAAAGAGACCCTTGTATTACCAAATCTCAACCAGTCTCAAGTGAATTGCCACTAATCCCTGATTGTGACGAGGGAGGGGTGTTCCTACTGAACAAACATTAAGGACAAATGGCTTCCAATAATCACTGCGACTGTTTACTCGATTGCCCATTTGGTCATCTGGAAAGGATCATCAGGCTATGCTGATGGTAGCCACTCAATTGTCTTATCTGGACATGAGATTAGCCAGCCGTTCCATGCAGATACAGCCCAAAGCCCTACTGTGACATCTCACACTCTCTGGCCCAGATGCAGTAACATGGAACAGGGTCCAGCCAGTCGCAGGCTGCCTAGATAAGGCCACCCCAAGAACACTAGATTTATGGTCAAGCCACAGACTTGAAATGTGTTTGGACAGTACAGCGACAACTATTCTCAAGCTCTCTCTTTCTCTCTCCTCTCCTCTCCATTTTGATTTTGTTTTCGTCCTCCGTTCAGTAGAAATGCTACATCTTCCAGAAGCACAGACATATTTCATTTAGATAACAGAGAGTACTTTCCATTTGGACCAGGAGCCCATTTCAGTCTTTTTTCAAGGACTTTTGAAAATAAATGTATACAGTATGGTTTCCCTCCATCAACAAACAGACTCTGAGATTGTGTAAGAAGTTGGAGCTCTCTGACAAAACAGTGGGCCTGCTGGAATCAGCCACATAGTCAGGCCTAAGCAAAACAGTCTTCACAGAAAAAGCAAAGCAGCTCTTGGTCAACTTGCCAAACTGTTCAACAAAAGCCAAGCTTCTGCAGCAGGTAATCCTTTGTGCTACATATCGCCAATCAAATCTGATCTTTGACCTGAAGACTAATAATGCAGAAGAGGACTGTCAATGTTTATACTCGGTTCCGCTGTAAGGCTATGGGGGTTTGGGGGGCTTTAATAAAAGTGTCATAAGTCTGCTTCCACATGGTTCGCATACTAGACATCCTCAGTGCAGACAATGTGCATTTCATGATAGTAATATCTCAACTAAGTATGCTTCTATATTCATGCCAATGAAAAGATCAGAATGCTATTTTTGTATATTTTTGGAAAGAAGCCACAGCAAAAAAGAAGCAGTTGGTATCAGTCAAACCTTTTTGCAGTCAGAGGTGATTTGAGCAAGTGATATCACCATCCCAATTGTGCTATTGCAGTAATACAGCACTTCTTAATGGCATCATTGCACAGAAACCTTAGTCCATGCAGCTGTTGAGGATTAGACAGTAAATATTTATTCTAATTGTGCTAATCTTCATCTAATCTCTCGAGATTATTGTTCATTCTTTTAGCTCACCAACTTGGCATTTGAGAATGTGCTCTGTCAATATCATGTCAGGTTACAGAGTAATAACAAAATAATGACAAAACTGAGATTACAGATATCATAACTCTGGGCTGAGCACTACAGAGAATATCCTTAGTTAATAAATACAGATGCCACCATCTCTCTGATTTATAGTAAGTAGTGACAGACACTTTATTTGAAATGTAAAGTAACATACTTCTCATACTGTATTGTTGAATGCAACCAATTTATAATCTTCCACTGTTTAACCACATTTTCTGTATGGAAAAAATTGCTTTCTTTATGTCATATAATTAGTCCTCAGGTATTTGAACAGCACATAAGAGAAATTATTTCAGAAGAATTCTTTCCTTAAATCTGATGGAGTTTCATGCTTACTTATCATACCTTTTAATATTTAATACAACATCATAAAAGTGAAAAATGGTCCCACTTGAAGGAGTCCCAGAAACCGAGACTGGAGAATTCCTTAGTCATTACGGGTGTTATTCAAACACTTGAGAACTAGAGGGACCCATTTGAAGTTTTGCACAACTGTGGTACAGAGGAAAATGTTTGCCGTGTGTTGGTCCCTCCTCATCATAAAAGTGAGGGAATCCAACATGAAACAAGGTGTGTGGCAAGAGTACACATCATCCTTTTGAGTCTGCCACACAATGGTTGTTACTTATTTCACCATCAAACTCTCTTCTTTTTAGCTAATTGGAGTTAATGATTTAACAAAACCCACAAGAGCTGACAAACATTTGTCTTTGAGATAAATTAAATCTTTTTGATTCAGTCGGTTAGTAATTTTTTTGTGGATGAACTCATACATGGCATGCTATGGTGTGCAGCCATTTGTTTGTTTTCTAAAGCAAATGGTCAAAGAAATTTGATTGCACATTACCCTTACCCAACAACTCATAAGACTGTTGAGAAACACAGCACATAAGACAAGCAGTCAGTTGAGTCTTTCTTCTTAGTCTCAGGAGTCTTCTTTACAACTCCAGAAATCACACCCCTGGTCTTAAAGCAGCCAACTGAAGAGTGACCTTAGAGGTAACACCAGGTTCAATGAATGAACTCTCATCTTCCTCTCAATCAAACTAAGCCTGTTAGTGGACTAAAAAAAATCTCCTGAATAGTATGGGCATGACTCAGATGGGACCCATTTCAGATAAGGCTAATGAAAATGACAGCTTAGCCCTGTTTGGAGAGGGATCTCTCTGTTTACACATTGGAGAATTGCGCCCACACTTAAGCATACAGAGGCCTACTGCTATGACCCTTTCCCCTGGCCGCAGTGGAAGGCTTTGATCTCTGCGAACTCTGCAACGGGTGTTCAGTGACTACTGCTCATTGGAATACTTTGAGCACTGGAGTTGGTAATGGGTCTGGCTTGTGTTTGTGTGTGTGTGTGTGTGTGTGTATGTGTGTGTGTGTGTGTGTCTGTATGTGAGCGGCTGATATTACTAATAGGAGACCTTATGAGGGTGTGAGGTGCTTGGATAGTGTGCAAAGGTCAAGAGGGCAGTGCTGTAAAAGCCATGAAAATATCAACACCCATGAGGACAGCTCAGGGCAGGACTACCAGGCACACATCTCACTGGTGCTGACTGGTTGTTTATATATGTATATATATATATGTGTGTGTGTACATAATATATATGTCCTTATGCACTGAACATATTTATATCTATATCTGTACAATATATCAAGTCATGTTAAAGTTGGAGTTAGAGTTAGAGTAATTAAGTTATGAAAAGGTGTAGGAATATGACACAGGTGTATGGGTGCTGTGGCATAAGGATCTGCAGCATGTATAACATCCAAGTCCAACCTGAGTCAGTTTCCCATTCCAACCCATTCTTCTATCCCATCGCTTCCTGTCAGCCTCTTCACGGTACTACATGAACGAAAGCAAAAGCAAAAAAAAAAAAAATGTCAAAGGAGTTGAAAATGCAGGGAATTTCTTAAATGCTTGGCATTCTACAGCTATTTTTCCAAAGTTAGTCACTGAATGTTTTTGAAAACATTCAAGACAAAGATTTCTTGGTCTTGGAACCAAGAAATCTTGAAACATACACTCAAATTTGGCTATCAAAAAAATGCACATAAATACTACGAATGGCATCACCATCTGTCAACAGCACACTTCATTTGCACTCCCTCTACATTGAAAACATGCACACACACACACACACACACACACACACACCTACACCTACATGTGCAGGGGTGTGCACATGCACAGTCTTCTCTCTGAGAACACATGGGAATCAATCATCGTTTTACGATCTGCACTTTTGATCAGCGAGGTGCTGAGGGTTGGAACATGAACAAAAACACAGACTGATTTGAAGAATGGCCATGTTGTCCACTTCCATAATTAATCATGTTCCAAGTGCAAAAGGTGCAGAACACTGTCAAGTGCCTACCCTTGGGGTGCCCTGTTACAGCTGCTGAATGCAGTGAAGTGGTACATGGCATGACATGCATTTCTTGTAACATGTAGTCTACAAACCTTACTTAAAGATTTAAAAAGACAGATTTGTTTTTTTATTCTATATGCATCATGCTACAAGGGTAAGCAATTGCAAACAGGAAAAATTAAAATCTTACCTACTCATTGTGTAACATGTTCAGTTGAACTTAAGGATTGTTACTGAGAGAAAAACTGATGTGCTTTGGACCTAGATATAGCATGTAAACAGACAGTATAATGAAAACAATAACACAGACATTTAAAAAATGCTTCAGAGGTCTGGTCTTCACTCCTTAGCTCATCTTCTCTCAGCGTCATGAAATAATAATAGCGTTAAACTCTCCAGGTTTCATCAGTCAAATCTGGAAGTCCAGAAGCAAATATTTTTATTTAAAAAAAGGCAAGCCATTCAAAATTACAGGAATCAGTCAAAGTGCTATGAACTCATGTTCGCTTCGGATAATGACAAGGGTGGCAGTGCTAAGAAAAGGCTCTCTGTGTCTCCCACAGCCCTTGTGTGCAGCACGTTGACTAATGGCCACCATCGGGAAGAGACTCCCGCGTTTCCCAGGGCAACGCACGCCATGCACTCCATTTCCGAACAAAATGTTTGACAATTAGAAGAGTTGATTGCAGCTGTGTCGGCTGCCAAGCCGTAATTTCTATTGTTAATAACCAAAAGAAAATATTTATGTCTGCCGAGTGCAGCTATGCCTTAAACTGTTTTGGTTTTCACTGCAACGGGCCCTTCCAACGTATGGTATTTTATTATAATTAGTTGGAAAAACATAATTGGCCCAGAGTTATCAAAGTGGAACAATTTTGTGAACTGATGCCATATTATTTCAATTAGTTAACTATCCTCTCCGGTTTGGCCAGGCGTGTATACATAACTACTGTTGTGCTACATTTTGGAATGCTAAACTGATAAATGGTTTTGTGAAAAATATTACCCTACCACAGTGTGCTTCAAGATACCTCGCCAATTCAAACACAACCATTTCAAATGTGAAAAATAGGATGATAAGACTTATTTATCCTGGTGAAAATGAAAGGGGGAGAGGACAAGTAATGGGTATGCAAGAGCCGTGTTTGGACATTCAAAAGCAATGACACAAGCCAAACTCTTCTTGCCAAACGTTTTGTTATCCTTATTACACAATGGCAAAAGGACTAAGGCGGGGAAAAAGAACGGTGAGAAAGAGAACATTTCGACTTCATGACAGTAAGCGACTGTCACAGAGTTTCATCATTGTTTGCCGTGGAGATGAGACCGATCACTCAAAGATAATTAATCCAAATTCAAAACAGCAGCACTTCTTCCCACTGGTCTTCTGGCATCTGCGCCACGGAGCGCATTTAGCCATTTTATCTTGGTTTGGAGTTACTCTGGACTCCCCGTCAGCACCCGTAATGCAGACTGGTCCTGGGAATTCAGGGAGTGAGGCTCATGTGGGTTTCCCTCCACACTGTGTGCGCCACTAAGCCTCGATCGTATCCTCTCTGCTGTAAACTGTCTACAGTTACCTCCCAGAGACACCGACCTCGAAGTAGAAAAAGTGGCCGAGGGGGGCGGCTCAAAACATCAACGGCGATACGTAAATGCGGCCTGAAGTGTTTACTGAATGGTTAGAGCTCGTCGCTCCGTGCGGGCTTTTAATTCATTGTGAGTGGATTTGTTTCTGGTAGCCTGTCAGGCAGGGTCATGCTTTGGCAACTCTGTGGTCATCTGATATACCAGCGGGTGGGTGGCAGGGTTCGCTGCTTCAGTCAGAAAAGCCCAGAGTGGCATTGTGGCATTTTCACATGCCTCACAGGATTGCCCTCCTGGATAACATGTCAAGGGCGGCCTAATCATTCAAGGTTTGTGTGTGTGTGATTTTTTTTTTTATTTTGTTTGTTGTGTGTATTTTTTGTCACCTTACTCTGTGGGCAAACCTAACAAAGACTGTGGGAACAAATTGGTTCAGCAAAGCTTTGGTTCAGCATAGGGGTGAAACCCAGGAGCGATTAAATGACTCTAAACAGGTCTCAATGGCCGAGACACACGGGTGCCCAGTAACACTTTGACTGCTGAGGAGGCTGTCGAGGGCTGGCTTGTATCACACAGACATGCTCAGGGCTTTTAAGTAAGCTCTAAGAATAATAAATACCCCCAAAGAGCTGGCGCAGGCCTCTGAACAAGGTGCTATTGATTTCAAAAAAAATATTCAAATGTCAGAGGCGTTAGTCGGTAATTGCTTCATATCAAGTGTTGACGATGGCGACAGTGTCAGTTGAGCGCCATGGGCAATTGCCATCTCTCCAAGACCGTGGGGCTCCAAGAGTCTCAGGCACATCACAAAATAAATCTGTCTCCGCAGGCTGCCAAATCGACCCTGTCAAGTTCGACAGATAAATTCAATTAACAGGCTATAGGTGCGCTGCCAGCAGATCTGTCCCATTTGACAAATAGTTGGTGTAACACAATACACCAATGCATCTCCCTGTGCTGTTCCAAAGGGCTGGTTCCCACCTCCATAATCCTGAAACAGACCCATGTGTCATGCAGGAGTAAGGTCATGTCTGCATATGAGAGATAAGCAATGGTACAAGCAACACAAGTGTGATAAATGTGCCAGCCTCACGCCTCTCTCCATGTATATTTTTGGAACACTTCATATCATGCATTTACATGATGTGTTGCAGTTGTTCCATCACATACTGACTGTAACACACTGTAATCACATTTATAGTCTGTGTTTATACATCCCAACCTTAATCCCAATCCTTGACTTCACCCTAGTGGAGTTTAACTTTTATAATGCATTTCAAGCCTGAGAATTAGCTCCATAAAAATTATCCTTAAGTAACAGTATTCCTCTTTACTTTACTACTTCCTAATTCTTTGTTCGTATATGGAATGTTTCACGCTATAAAGCATGGCTGTATCAGAGAAGTTTCTGATTCTCTTTCACCAAAGTATGAAAGTTGACCGTGGCACATGGAGCTGCTTATCCATTCACAGATAAATTTGATAGAAAATGGCTAAAACATCAACGCCGCCATGACCACGGCAGACACCTCTGACACCAGGTTAAATAACGCACTGATGGACAAATGGGACAGATCCGATTGCCTCCCAAATCTGTTTCCCCACAAATGGTGATCCCAGGGTGACAGCTCCACAAAGGTCAAGGGTCATTAGGAGGCCCAGCAGCCACTAGAATGTATTTCTTCTGAGAAGGGATATCCTACAATTATATGATTAGGCCTGAATGATTTTAGGAGCTCCTGGAATTATTGCAAAATGTTTGACTTGCTGGGAAGCTAGCACTTAGTAACACCAAACCCCCTCCCCCGCTGTGGCTTTATCATGTTGGCACAATTACTCTTTAACCTTGCCCTCTTAAAGATCATTATCTTTGGCACACGTGCAATGCACGCAAACAGCCAGGGACTTATTTGTTCGGTGGACATTTTTGAGTAATTATTCTGAGCTAATTGGCCATAATTAGTGAGCTAACACTCCCCCTGCCCTTCTAGCCTCTGGATCCCACTTGCACTTCAACTGAGGCTCCTGCAGACCTCAAGAAAACAGCCAGTGTTTCGAGGGAAAGACCACATTTTTTGGTTTACAATACAGTTTGAATGACAACCTGGTTGTGTGCATGTGGCCTACATATTAATAACTAAACTAAAACTGACCCATTTTGTCAACCTACTGTGTTGTGGAAATTCAGCGTACTTTTTTAACAGAACTCTTGACACAGGTGTTCAAACATTTGATAAGCTACTTGGTTGGCTACAGAGCCATCTAGAGGTCTTCAGTGTGAGTAACACATGAGCAAACTGGCTTACTCACACAGTGTTCTAACACAATAAGCACCGGATGGTCATCCTCACCTGATTTGAGTTGTCCAAGCTACCCTCAATGCAACGACAGATCCAGTAATCTCTGCACTCAGGTTTTATTTTCTTTAGACTTTTCACAAACCTGCAGTGAAGTTCAGCTGGCCGGCCTCGTCTGTTGGTTCATATTGTATTGTTTTGCAGATTGCTGAGTCTCTCTCGGCATTCCTGATCCTTGTAAGTCTTTTGGTCTCAATTGCAAGCAGCTGCCTGCTCCCGTTCAACTGCACAGCGGCTGTCTCCCGCGAGACCAGCTGCTTATTTGTTTATATGAAGTCTTTTCACCGCGAGGGCCCCCTTTTTTCAGACGTCACTTTTGATTTTCTCGACAGTCCGGCAGGGGAGGCTCCGCTCGTCCTGTCGACACAGGGTCTTTCAGAGCACAGTCAAGTGATATAGCAGCTGAAAAGTTTATAGAGGGAGGAAAAAAACAAACAAAAAACAAATGTGCCATAATACATGTGTATGTTAAAGTCGGTGCACTGCCCAGAACATGTTTGCCGTAGTTGTCAGGACGTGAGTTAAACACTGCCTTGCATGAGGTTCCTGTCATAAAACTAGGGGATGACAGATCAAAAATAGGATGGAATTTGGTAGTGGGCCATTAAAAACAGAGGTATTTCTCACATGTTGGATGGTTGAATAGTCTTGACTTTAACATGTTATGCATGTTAATGATCTCTCCATTTAATGGACTCTAAAGTAAATACACCAACTGGGTGCTTGAGAGTATGACGATGGTATCATACCCCATAGCACAAACAACGGCAATTTATTTATGGATCACGCATTTGTAAAATCCTCTTGTCCCAAGTTTTACTTTTTTAGTAATAATTTAAGTATATTTGTTAAAAAATCATGATCAATTACATCACTGATGACAATACAGAAGTTGGCATTTAAATAAAGGCCCAATGTGAAAGATGCTGTTCACCTCTGAGAAACAAATTATGCTGTATAAAGCTTACACTGAAATTGCATATTTTTCTGAGAACCCCACAAGATGGTTGTATAATTGGACAAAATATAATAAGGGCTTGCATTCCATGGCCTTTGGTCCACAGTGATGAAAGAGAACATTTGAATGCATGCAACTGTTTTCTTAAGCCAAACTAGAGGGAGAAAAAGCCCTCAATTAGCTTCCAGTGAATCATGCTCATTTACATGGGTCAGTGCGTGTGAACCTGTTGTGACATGAAACAGCTTTGCATGGATCTGACCAGATGGTCTCGCCCACCTCTCCAGAGAAAAACAATGGGCAGAGCCATTTATTTGAACAGACCTCCGCCAAAATGAAAATATTGATGGAAAAATACTACTTGGGCCACACTGCTTTGTTTTGACATTTTGTAGCCTCTAATGCTTAAGGGCAAGTATCTGGATGGATTTGTAAACCTTAAACTTACCAAGACCTCTCCTCAGATTGGCAATAAAAATGGGTCAGATATTTCAAGGCACTTTGATGGTGCCGTAACTGATCACTCCATTTGTCAGACTTCATGTGTCACAACTGCAAAAAAAAATGACAAGAAAAAAAAAATAAAGAAAAATAATATATATATATAAGTGAACTGTCCACAGGAAATCAATGGCAAATACCACAGAAGTAAAAAAAGTGTTCCGTAGACAGAGGAATATGCCAAACTGTCTCAGTGCAAAAACCATGACCCGATCTCCTGGAAAAGCAGACATGTCGTGTCTCAGACAGAGTGGCCTTTTCTCCCCCCATAAATTCCTGGCCCCCATAATTGAACAGCAGCTTTTACAAATTGCAGAGCCTGTTAGTGGGACATGTCTTTTTTTCTCTATATTATTTGGGCACATCTACAGTCTTCTGGTAACTGTTGCCGGACACCTCACTTGCAGCATGCTTAGGTCTGACACAATAGAGAAACATACTTTGTTTTGGTGGGGCTAGACAGTAAGAATTAGTCATCATGAATGAGAGACTTGTACTGTAGAGTGGCACAGCACTTTTTGTGACTGTGAGTTAGTCCAAGAATTATTGTCTTTTTTTGCAACATCATGAATACTCTTTTCATCTGAGGCATGAGAGAGGTACTAATTTTCAGAATGTCATTCAAGGTGATAGTTATTGTTATTGCTGCAGATATTGCGAATAACCAGTAATGTCATGAAGTAGAACATCAAACTGGCTTTCTCCTGATCCAGATCACTACCCCTTCCAGCAACGTCTGCTATGTTCTGGGGACTGTGAGGAGGAATTTGTGCTTGGCAAGGAGAAAGAGAGAGGTGACTATGATATCCTCCAGAGCCGGCTGACCTATGTGACAGGAAACATGATGTGGATTCAGGCAGACACTGCAGTAACTCTCTCTCTCTCTCTCCCCATTAAGTATGTCTGTTTCTGGGAGTGTGGGACTTGTTCGCAAGCCCTATAAGGCTATCCTAGGCACATGTCAGGGGTCAAGAGTAAATATTTTAAGTTCCTCTGAAATTATGCAATCACATTTCTGTGCAATACAACAAGTATTACAACAAAACAAAGGCCCAAATACAGTGCAGATAATATAAGCAACTGAAAGGGTCAGCATTGATGCAAATTGTGTAAGAGTGTCAAGAGGTGTAAGAGTGCCCTCCTTTAATATAAATTGATGCATATGAATTCATCAGTCATTATACTGACCATTAAACATGTCCATACTCTCAATTCCACAAAAAAATTCAGGTACCAGTAAACATGTTTGACCTTATTGAACATGCTCACAGTATCAAGCCAAGCACCTGCAGGTTCACACTGCGGTCTCTGATATCATGAATAAAACCGGAATGCAAAACAGTACCACAGCCTGATCGAAAAGACATGAAAAAAGAAATAAATACACAATAATACATGGCTATCATGAAAGAAATCTAATTACGTGCGAAGCAAACATGCACGTCTTGTGCCTTGAAAGGCAAGTTGTGGTAATCTGGGTTGAGGCGTGACCTCAAGAGCGGCTCCTTCGCAGAGCATATTCATGTTTCTCGTCCTCAGAAAGGTCCACAGATTGCATGCCAGAGACTTTAACCAAACGAATGACTCTCAGTTGCAAGGCATTTCCCCCTTGCTATCGCTGTACACTGTCAAAATGTATGCCTTGTCTTTTATCTTTTTTTCCTCGTTTTTATTTTTTATATATATATATATTTCTTTGGCCAAAAGTGGAAAAAAATCATCCGACCCTGATGACTACACTGCAGTATTCAGATCTTGCTCTGCCCTGTTTTCATCAAACCAGTCCGCTTGTGATTAAAAAGGAATTTTTTAAGAGCCTGACCATATTCCTTTGATTCCTTTACCTAAACTATTCTGAGAGCATAAGATCTTTTCCATGTTCTCATGGCCTGAACGTTAGCCTTGTACATGAGATTCTGGTCATTGCCCCCAAAACATTTAGTTAACTATTTTAGTGTGAACATACACACAATCCAATCTTTGACAATGAGTCACAAAGTTATTACTGCATAGTTACTCATAAAATACATGGAAAGCTATGGCGAAGCTATCTCTAATTTGGGTTAGACAAACATCAACATTTCTGATGAAGACAGCACATATTTTGGTTAAGTATCACAAAAAGGCAAACCTAATGTATGAAGGAAAATGACCTTAATATGAATTACTACTATTATGTTAGACAAACGAACCATCACCAATCTCTTGACATAAATACCATCAACCAAAGGAACCAAATGCCAACTGAAGGAACATCATTACCCTAAAGGTTAGCTTCATGTTCCATCAGTCACACTTTCTGATGGTTCTGTGACTCTTGGCATGACTTGCCTACATTACTAGATTGTGAGCTGATTGAGGGAAAGCTGAACCACTATAAACACTTAAGAATTTTGAAAAAAAAGAAGACTGCCACAAGCTGGCATATAGTTGCCATCCAGTGTGATGCAATGTTGTGAAAGTAAAAAACCCTAAGTACAGTTTGTGTGTGTATGTATGTGTTTGTGTGTGACTTCATTGTACTGGATTGAACTGGCATCACTCAGAAAGTCATTAGAAGTATTCAACAGCAAGTGATGTGAGAGTACCACTACGCACTACACTTTTCCCTCTGAAGGCCAAATTCACCACCGTTTGGTCTGTCTATGTAAACGTCCTCAGTCCATATTACCTATTCCAAGAGAAGACTGTAAAGCATGTGTTACCCATCACAATTTCCACTGAAAAATCTGTAGGAATGCAGGCAAAGGCTGAATAAAAATATGCACAAGGGGGGGAAGTCAAAGAACTCACAAAACATTAAAAAGCGCTATGGCAGCGAGGTGCATTTAATACGAAGAATTACATTTGGATGGATAAACAAATGATGGAAAGCGTTACACAACAAACGCTTTTGGATGCCTTGGCTTCCGCCCGTGGTCCTGCTTGCACTTCATGCATAGTCAAGGCAAG
This sequence comes from Tenualosa thibaudeaui, assembly GCA_027481765.1. Lineage (NCBI taxonomy): Eukaryota > Metazoa > Chordata > Actinopteri > Clupeiformes > Clupeidae > Tenualosa > Tenualosa thibaudeaui. The sequence goes on from JAIFZK010000013.1 coordinate 14,929,921, forward strand.
AGTGAAAGTGTTGCACAATTACAGCCATTCATTTCTCTGCTTGTTTCTCCCTCTTGGGTCATGAATAAGGTTTGTTTCTTTGTACGAATTTACTCTCGCTAAAGGTCGCTAAGAGAGGTAGAACTTGATATGTCAAAGGCTTTGTAGGGAGTGAAGTGCACGTTGCACCCTGGGAAGCGCCCCACTCGGTACAGCACCGGACCGCACACGTCCCTGAATACGGAAGTGGGGTGAACCGCCACCCCCTTAGTGAAAACCCACATTCTCTCAAAGCACCTTGGCTCGATGGGGGTGCTCCTCGGACCTGACGCTACAGCCCTGCTACATGTGGAATGAATTTCCTCATCAATGTTTTTCCTTTTTTTTTTGGGAACATGCCCAATTTTTTCTTTCTTTCTCTCCCTCTTTCCTACTCTTTTATTTGCCTTCTCCACTTTCCATCTGTCATGACACACTGCCACAACACCCTAAATAGTCACTGCAAAGGACAGTGGTCAGAATTTCTTTTGCCAGAACAGACTCTGTGAGATCCATCGAGGTCCCAGATATCTCTGCCAGAAACTATTGTAACGGCTATGATATTCAATTTATGACTGGTGTAAGTCTACAGCAAGAACCAATGCTCAACCAACTTGGTGCAACTGACAACAAATAGGTCTTTTATTGGTTTGTGAAACACTCGAGCACAGGCCACAGGCATGTCTCATGAGCCTGACAAGCACATTCTCAGAAACAGAATCTTAGGGGGCTTTGGGGGACCACAAATTACAGCACTCAACATCCTTTTCTCAGCTTTCCAGGAGTGCAGCGCCTAAACATGGGATAGAGAGAGAGAGACAGAGAAAGAGAGAAAGAAAGAAAAAAAGAGAGAGCAAGGAGACTTATCATGTTAACCTGTTTATAAATCTGGGTCAGCTCTGATTGTGCCCTTTGACCTGGTTGTGAATACTCCAGGGGTCCCTGAGCGGCCATAAAGGGACACCCTGGAGCCCCCCCTACCTGAACACATCCACACACTCTCCTGATCAAGCCTGACCCTCAAACACCCCCTTTAGTTCCCCCTACCTCACCAAGCCTCCCCCACCTAGTGGGGTCTGGTATAGTAAGACATGAGGAAGCCCAGACCAGAGGCCCTCTGCTCCAAGGAAGGTCTCCTGTGCTGGTGATTAGGCCTGGAGGAAATGGCTGCTTATTTGCTCCTATGGCGACAAATCACACATTATTAGAATGATGAATATTTTCAAAGACACCTACAAAAATGTACTGAAACTTTGTATGATCCATGTCTTGAGTTCAATATTTCAGGTCTGTTAGAAGCCATTAATAAAGAGACACTGTCAGATGGGCATTCACTGGCTGTCTACACTTAATCTATACTGTTTATGAATGTACAAAATACAACAAATCACCATTACAATAAATCAATATACACACAATCTTACTCTCTCTCTCTCTCTCTCTCTCACACACACACACACACACACACACACATACAGGCGGTGAGTGCAGCAGCAGCAGCCTCAGCAGATTCGGGCCCTATCTCTGTGTGTGGGATGAGGCGGAGTAAGAACAGGCCAGGAGGGAGGATGAGAAAGCCCATTGTTTCACATCAACATGCTGTTCAAACATAACCTTGCGTCTCCATTTCACTTCCTGTGAGAAAATATAATATGTGTGTATATATATGGGACCCCCTTTCTCCCAGGGAGGGTCCTGTAACATATTTGGCAATGAGCCACGATACAAAAGAGGGGATGCAAGCACTACTGTGTGCTTCTGTTCAAAATGTCATCCAACAGGGTCCTACGGCCAGTTCAAATGTACAGTGCCACTGGTTATGATTCCCAGTAATGCAGTAATGTTTTTTTTTTACTAGCTCTGTGTAGTGTGCATTTGCCAGTGTCAGTAGTATGTTAGCAGTTCCACAAGCCATTTGACTAATTTGGTGGTCTTTATTGATGACTGCTATAATCTGTTGCAGCATTTGGCATGCTGGCAATGACCTCCCAAGGAACCTTTCACTACACATTGAGAGAGGATGTGTGTGTGTGTGTGTGAGTGTGTGAGTGCGTGTGTGCATGCGTGCGCGCGTGCGTGTGTGTGTGAGCATGTATCTGTGTGTGTGTCAATGTATGTGTCTGTGTGTGAGAGAGATGGAGAGATTAAAAAGAGAGAAAGACAGAGATGTCTGTGTGTACTGTTGGGTCTGGTCAGCTCAGTGGAGGTCTGTTGTTCCTTTGCCTCAAAGAGATGCATTGCTTAGAAAAAAATAGAAGGGCGTCAGATACACTGACAAAAAAAGAGAAAAGAGGCATTGAAGTGCAGCTGTTTTTCCATTTTTTGTTTTGTTTGTGAGGTTTCATCTGGCATTTCTGCCTGGGTTGTACTCACTGAGATCTGGCGTTCGTTGGCCTTGTGCTTCCAAACAACAAAGAGCAGTAAACAGTTTATTCACCACCATCCCTGACGAGCCTCACCAAAGGAGAGAAACGCTCTGGTTTCTGTTAGCTTTTCTACTGTTTCTTTTTATCCTCTTCGTCTTGTTTCCAGAATGCCAGGCTGAGGAGTACACTGTGGATGATGGCACTTTGACGACTGGTGCTTGGAATCCGACAGGCGAGATGGGACACACAGGATCTGTTTATCGGCAGTTTGTCTGTGCTTATTTGTGCTGGGAAAAACGTCCTTTGGTTTCAACCATTGTTTGGGGTACATTTCAAAACATTTTCGAGATCTTAAAAGATCACATCGTCTTATGTGTCCAGATGGAGATGACCAAAATATGTCCAACACTGTTCCTATTCAGTTGCGCCTCCACACAAATATTCCCTTAGTTTACAGTACAAGCCTCTGGGTTATCAGTTATACAAAATGTTTGGGTATTAAAGGAAAAGTCTGGACAAAGAGTTGACGTACATTTCTCCAACACATGTTGACAGAGTGTCAGATCCCTCCATATGATGAAAAAAATTCAAAGTATTTGCCTCACACACTCAATAACAGAACAAGATAAATCAGTACAAGCAGTCTACTATTACAGTAACTGTCAATGTATGCAGTCCTATCTGCATCAGCAAAATCTTGTTTATCATCCTGTCTGAATTCATTAAACAAATGGAGGGAAAAAGAAACGTTCAGGCGAGTTTGTTCAGTAGAGATGGCCCTAACAGTGCTGCACATTAGCAGGGGGGGCTCAGACTAAATAGAGAGCGCCAGGAAAATAAACAGCCCTTCATTTGAAAGCCTATTAAAGGCCTGATTTATTTGCACCAGAAGAGGTTAACAGTAAGCCCGGCCTTGCTCAACGAGGCCCACAGCGTTTGTTTTCTCCCGCACTCTAAGCAGGACGCCTGGGTGATGGATGCACGGACGAGTCCGTTGGACGGTCATGTGGACAGTGGCCGCCCACACAATTGGGGTAAACACAGCGTTGAAACCTTGGGGATGGCCCATGGTAGCTAGCTCGTGCTTCACCTCTTGAGAGCCTCTCGGCCTCCATTTTAGGACCTCTCGCTCACCCGAGACGACACACTTTCTCTCGAATTTATCATTCAGGTCATCCCAGGGGCCTCCTACTTCTTATTCACCTTCCTTTCTCTCCTGCTCTCATTCCCCTCCTCTCTCACTGTCTGTCTCTTTCTCTCAGTGGTTGTCATGATGTTGACAGATTTCCAGAACCCCCCCCACCACTCTCACACACACACACACACACACACACACACACACACACACACAACACACACACACAACACAATACACACACACACACACACAAGGAGGGAAGAAGTCAAGGGCCGAGCAGTGATGAGATCTTCCCAGAGCGTCTCCACTTACCAGCCTCTTCAGGGTCAGGTCGGCACGTAGGCCAGGAGAGGCTCTCCAAGCCCTGATAAACATCATCTGTGATCACTTACTCGGATGTTCCTCCGTCTCCGTCTCCCAGCCAGGACTGTGTCAGTAGAATTTGCGCCAGAGTCCATCCATATGCTGCATCGGTACTGTGAGGAATGGAAGACAGAACCAAGGTGCACACGAACCACATAAGGGCTCATTAAAGCAGACGTAGACAACATGACCGTGGAGCACAAAGTGTAATTGCGCACAATGCCGCATGCCAAATAGGACCTTGGGGTAGGATTCTGGCTCAGTCGCTTACAGATGTCATCAAATTCAAGTTGACTTTGTGTTCGTAAATACACGAAACACACTCTGCAAGTTGACGTGGGCCTATTGGCCTTAAAATACTAAATGTAAAAGAAACACAGAGGAAACTGTAAACATTTTCAGATAACATCTGAATTACGCAAGTCTCCAAGTAGTCTTAATGGCACATCTGGGATAGCTATTGTTATTACAGAAGAAACCAAAAAATCATGTGAGAGTGGAAATGAACGTTACATGTAATCATGTGCACACTGAAATCCTAAGGGTCCACTTCATAAACTCAAAATGTTAAATTCGCCATTAAAATAGAGGAAGCCTTGAAAAAAAAAAATCCTTTCAAGAGCTTTTTACACTAATCCCCTGTCTTTCATTTCAAGAATTTGTATGACTTTGTAACCTTCTCGGCAACTTTTGAACATGTTCACAGTAACAACAAAAGTTATAAGAGAGAAAAACAAGTCTGAAAAGTCTGACCGCACTGAGACATAAACAGGACGTGCTGTCAGTCTGTGAGGCTGTAGCAGCGTTGATGGCAGAATGAGAAAGAAGCCCTTCGCGTTCCTGTTTCTGTGTAATTATCTTCTGTAAAAGGGGAGTGTCTGAGTGCTCACCTCCACTCCTCCCTCCCTACTCCCTCCACTCTCCTCTGCACTCCCCTGCTGACATGCACCATGCCTGGGAGGTCTTCTCCGTGCTCCGACACCTCGCCTTCACCACGCACCATCCCCTCTATCATCACCTAATCCATCTCTCTCACAGGTAAGTCGATCCAGCCTCTCCAGGCCAGACTCTGGTGGTGGTGGGGGGGAGGGGGTGAAAGAGCAAAGTTATTCTCTCTCTCTCTTTATCCCAATCTCTCTCTCTCTCTCTATTCTCTCACTTTTTTCTCTTCTCTCTCTTCATACGGGACCCCAGTAGGCTGGGCCTGTTTTTCCAGAGGCTCTTTCAACGGCTCGTGGATTTACATGCAGATACTTGCCGTGATTTAGCGCCGGGACGATCCTCTCCAATGTCCTGCCATTGGGAGGAGAAGAGTAATGCATATGACTTCACCTTTACATCCGGCGAACGAAGGGAAGACGAGGACGTGATGGGTGGGCTGTGGGGACGGAGGGGGGTGGCCGGGGAGTGGATGAGGGCCATGCACAGCTCATGTGAGAGAAAAATACCCACAGTCCCATCACACATGAATCTTCAACATGAATTAAGCTCCCACTGTGGCTACTCACAGCGAGGAGTGCTCCAGAGTCTGTCTGCAACAGAAAACGGTCAAAATCTACTACAGGCCCCTGACCAGAACAGGGGAGAAGATCACTGGAGCACTTGTCCATCTTTCTCAATTATTTTCACCTCCACCCCTGCTTTTATTTGAAAAACAAAACAAAATATGTAAAACTAGAAAAGCACTCAGAGAGCACAGACCTCCTCCAAGGCGATATAGGGTCACTGACCCAAAACAAATTCCAGACGGTGTTCTGGATCACCACCAAAATTAAATCATCTGTTCCTTGGCCTACTACCCACGTTGTCCAAAAATGTCATCCAAATTCGTGCAGTACTTTTCAAGCTATCTTGCTCACAGACAGACAGATAAACAGACAGACAGACAAACACAGTGAAAACATAACCTCCTTGGTGGAGGTAACTAATTATTCAGCTAACAATAAAACATACTGTACTAGCAATTACCAAGCCTGTGTATAACATTTTTACATTAATATCTCTTTCAAAGACTGCTGTACAAAGCTACTGCATGCCCAAAGATTATGTCAGATGAGTTTAAAATGACTGTCTTAGACTCATGAGGAGACCTGTTGGGGTGGATCCTCAGCACTGTCTTGGACAGTTCTGCGAAGTTCCATAAACTTGCCAGATGTCAAATCGCTTATAGACTGCAAAATGTAGATAAACATGATGCAAACAATATGAGACCTTATTGTACGAGACACTGTCGTGTGGTGAATATAATGTAAAAAATATGCAGGTCACAAACAGCGTGATGCTTGTTGCCCTTTCTGAATTATCCATGAAATGCCTTTTTCAGTACATTCCATCTGTTCAATGATTCATTTCTCAACTTCTGGTGAAGGATGCCCTCAACTGGTGACAAACCCAATCAAATGCATTTCCACTGAAAGTACAGGGCCTCTGTGACTACAACGGAGAGAAAACAAAGGCTAATGTCACAGATATTTGACAAAGCACAGACACCCCAGAGGCACTGTTTATATAGAACAAACAGAGAGAAATACAACAAAGACCGATTAAAAATAAAGGCTGTGTGTGAAATACAAAAATTAAAATGAAGAAAATTGTGCTCTCTGTTTCTCTCTCTCACTCTCTCTCTCTCTCAGACACATACACACACACACACACACACACCATTCTGATAAGATGACTTTTCCTCCCGGCAGGCACGAGGGTCCTGCCGTGCCCACTCGGGAGCCATTACATGCTACATTTACAGGCCTCTTTCACACTGCGAGAGCTGTGGGTCGGACCAACCCACTGGCTTTAGGAGGAAGCGCATTAAAAAGAGATACTCATTAAAAAGTCATTATGGGTGTGCAAACCAGAAGCCTGCAACACTACAAGAAAAAAAGAATGTGGGTGTTGGGAGGGAGGAGGACCACGTGAATTAGGAGTGTTGTGGGAAGCTTCTGTACATAAATACCAAGGGTAATATGCGGCTCCCGCTCATGCCAAACTCCACTGTGGAACACTTTTCGTGGTGGAATTGTTTGGATTAGGGGTGGTGATTTTTTCAGCCTGCTGGAGAAGAAGGCTGACGTAGCCCCTTAGGTTTGTCCCAATCTGGGCCTGTGATGGAGCGGCGGTAGGGGGGGGGTACTGAAACTCAAACTGGTGATTGTGGACAATCAAATACTGTTTGTTTGTCTTTTCAACACAAGTGCATTAAATTGTTGTTGTTAGTACACTGGCAATTTGTCTTCTGAGTGATTTCATGGGAAGACATGTTTCTGTGCTGATTTGTGGGAAAATATAACACGTGTATATGAGAGAGCGTTAATATTTTTTTGTGCCAGCACAGCAAGTCTCATTACCAGCCTTACTTATGGAGATACGTACAAAACCGTACCCACATGTTTTTTGCGTTCTTTTGCAGTTTCACTCACTGCTACTCTCACTCATGGTGCAGAAAAAAAATGCTGATGAGCATCATCTCCTTGGGTTCATCTGCAGCTCGAACCATGAGGGATAGGGGGGCTTGGCAGTGGCCCAGGCGCTCGTTCTGCTGTCAAACTCTTCATGCATGTGCCCATCTATCAGGAGCAGACGCTTGTCAAAACACAGCTGCCCAAGAAGAGGATGAAACTGTCCCGGTACTGTGCAGGGGCCACTGGCTGCTGCTGAGGGACCCTGGAGGACCCCGGAGGGGCCCGTTCCAGCAGGCCACATTCCCCCCGCAGCTTGTGCAGTTAGCTTTGTTTGCTCAGGGATCACGCGCCGTCCACCCACTGACTGACGCTCGCCTCTTTTTTTCTGGAGTTATAATGATCTGCACGTCTCTCCAAAGGGACACAGATGTTGGCAGTGTTTGTTTACCCGAAGGGGGGAATTCTCCCCTGTCGAATGTACCCGGGGGTTCTCTGACCACCATCACATGTCAATACTCTTTCCTCTTCAGAGAGAGGCCGACGAAACCTCAGCTGTTCTTTCATGCTCCCGCTTCAGTATAATGCGCAGTTTGCTATTGTAACTTGACACACTGTGCTAACACCACAACATGTTACGGTCACCCCTTTAAATTCAAGGCAGTGTTTCTCAGTGATATTACTGAACTAAAGCACTGACCCAATGAACTACATAATGGGTGAAAGAAGAGGGAGAAGTGGTGAGGTTTTTTTCGACACCTTGTTGGTCACGAGCAAAGACTACGCAAGGGCCGTGAACGTCTGGCCTGACTTCATAGCGGCTTAATATCAGGAGCACAGGGAAGTCAAGCAAGCTCCTACAGACAAAAGTCAAATTCCTCAGAGTTCATTACATGTTCAAAAGCGTATGATATCCAAGAGCAAAAGATCTAAGGAGAGCGCGATAGGACAAAGACAGCAATGTAGGCCCATTATACCCCAATGCTGGAGAGAGGCCACTAACCACAGATATCAGTGCTGGGGCCAATTCCATCAGTCCTCAGTTATTTTGGAGCACTGGAGAGCTCGACTTTACAGTAGTGTTTTTAGTTAGATTTTAAGAAAGAATGCGTGAAATGATACGAAGAGATGGCCAGGTCTTTTTATTCACTAAACCCAAGAACATTTACACTGTATGACTGTGTACTTCAAAACACAACACATCAAATACCGTTGAAAAGGGCAACATATTTGTCTTGGAGTATATTTCAAACATGATCTAGGCGGAGGTTTTTCTGGAGGTACCACACATTAATCACTAACAGGTTTTCAAATGTGCTGCCCTGAAACAGTTTCATTTACTGTCGGGAGAGAATATTCCTGCAATGTGACTTCTCCGAGGATATTTTGACCGGGTACACCAAGTAAGCCCTGTGCAAGCTAGCGAACAGGCCTCGCCAGACGCTCCCTGTGTCATTTCCTTCCAAGAACAGGAAGTCATGTTATGCCTTTTGAGTTTACCCACCTGCCTCCTCTCCTCTGATGTGGAGGCCCATTTGGCCACATCGGGTGAGTGTGGCAAAGAGGTTCTTTTTTTCTTTTTTTTCTTCTTTTCGCCAAAGTCATGCTTGTGTTTTTACAGCTTCCTCTCATCTCGGAGAGCCCTCAGGAAGTTTTACTTGAAGGGAGGCCCATTGTGCCTTAGGCTCTGGAGCCAGGGTGGCATACTGGCCTACCAAGCGGGCCCTTGCCGAGCCAAGTGAAGTGGCAGCTGAGACCATACGCCCCCAGCCTTCCCCTTCCACCCCAGCCCCCTAGGACACCTCTACCGGTAATCGCAGGGAAAACATCATTCCAAGGAGAGCAGGGATTAAGCAAACATACACACAGAGGCTTTGAAGACCACAGGTCTTTGCCGATGGGTAGCAGAGAGAGTGAGAGAGAGAGAGAATACAGGGGGTTCAAAGCAGAAATGTATAGCAGGCTCCTCAGGAACCTAAGAGCTGAGAAATGTTTTTGTAAAGCACCCCAACCTTGTCCCGGACATTTACCGGATTTGTTTATTTTAATCATAACCTATTACAGCTCAGAACCTTATTGGTTTAGGTCACTCAGTTGTACGTGGGGTAGCAAGCCACCTAGCTCTCCAACATCGAACAGTGAGATGTTATCTGGAAGATTCTTACGATTAGATAAGACTGATTAAATTAGCTGAGAATAAACTTTCAAACTACATGCCAACTGAATTTAACATACTACCAGAACTCCACTGTGCTCTGGGAGATGCAGGGCAAGCAACTGTGCTTCATGATGGATAGAGGAGGCATACATGCCAAAAACAGTGATTCCATACCTAGATATGGATATCACTACCCCATTAGCACAGAGTTCCACATAAAAAATATTCTAAATAAAAATATTTGAAAACTCTGATATAGATATGGAACTATGCTATGATTTATATTGACACAGGTGGTTTAGCGGACACTACATCCAATCACATTGAAGCATCTGAGGTTTTTTTTTTACATTACACAAAACATACACGTTTTGTTGTACGAATACTTATTTAGTTCAACACAGTAGTTTAACTATATCAAGCAGTTGAAAAGGTTTGCACCTCAGATAGGAATACAGCAGTTTATAGCTGAGCATGAGCAGCATGCTCAGTCAAGACTGTGGGCTCAAGCTAAGTCAGTACAATAGCAGCATTGCTATTGACAGATGTGTTGTCTTTGCACAACTTTGTATAAGTTTCCACAAATGGACTACTCTCTCTTAATTGTATCCATTGAGTGCAGGGAGATGAATGAACGGAAACTGGAAGTCAGCTTGGTACTGTATGTTGTGCTGTGCTATGACAAACAGCTGTTTTCATTTTGCTATAATTTGTTCAGCATTCAGGGTAGTTCTTTCAAGTTCACCTTCCATTAAACAATAACATTTGATACTTTTGTATTTTCACAGTAAATAGGTTGCCTTAATGTGACATTTTTTTTGCACCCTTCTCCTTTGATTTCTTTTCCAGCGGTGGCATTTATCTATCAAATTATAAAACAGTTTGGCTACAAATCTTTGCAATTATCTTCCACAGGGCTGGTGGCCCTGAATACTAATATTATGATTATAATTTATGTTTCGGTATGAATGTGTTTGCTTCACACAATATATGATTTACATCACCATCTAAAATGTGTGATTTAAAAACATGCTTGTGTTGATTGTTTGTTATCATAGTTTAGTATAGTACCTGTGGTTAAAACTTCTTGCCACCTAAAACAGGATTGTTACCCCTGGATAAAATTAGCACCTTTGAGATATAAAATAAGAGGTTTTGTCATGTTACTCTGTCGTCACAACATGAGTTGAACATGTAAGGGTGTAGGGAAGGGTGGGAAGTAACACAAGGCCAGACTGGTAGAGGACCAGAGATCTCTAAAGATGCTTTTGTGCAAAGCTGATACACCACTAAGTGCTAAATACAAGTAGTATCCTCCATATTGCTATGAGGTGCAGTAACTGTGCTTTCTCAGTGTCAGGCAGGAAACACAGGGGAGTTAGTCAGAGGCATCTGGGACAGAAAGCAACAAAAGCACAAATTGGAAATCAACTACTTCAAACCACATGGGGCTGACTTCATGTTTTCAACCAGCTCACCCTCCTGGTAGATGTGGGGAGCCCCATGATCCTTGGGACTGGTTCAAGGGGGGCCGCATGACTCACCAACGTGAGCTGAGAACCACTGGAGGCTTTTAGGATGCTCATACGACACCGTGCACGTTCCAGGAAAAGATGCGATGGTCGCCAACACCCTGTCCTCCATGATGATTGAAGGAGCTCCCCAAACAGTAGACATGCGGTTAGAGAGAGAGAGATGTAGTGTGCGTTGTTTGAGTTATATCGCCGCTGGCGAGGGAAAGCCTTGCGTTGAGCAGATAACAGAGTTATAGCCGTGGCGAAAACGTGGAACCTGTTTGACTTCTCAGCAAAGGCTTACCTAACCGCTTATTAAATTTTGTGGTGGTATTTATTGCTGATCTAAATGAGCTTCCTTGGAGGTTATGAGTTATCCACCAAGGAGATATTTGCACTTGGCCTTGCAGACAACTTTGTTTTTTTTTTCTTTCTTTACAAAGGCCTTCCATACATGAGTGCAAAAGTGAAGTGAAGTCCCACATCTGTTCTTAGGATGTGTTCTTTCATGTAGTTTTTGCAAGAAAGACTAAAGACCTTACCTATAAATGTCCTTTTTATTTGCAGCTACCATCATCTGAATTTATTTTTTTCGGCATCGCTCAGATGCACTAAGTCATTGCTTGCATGTCTGGTATCTAAAGTTCTTTTTTGCATGTCTGGTATCTAAAGTTTTTTTGCAAAGTAAATACAGCTAGAAATGATCCAATTTGCCATTTGGCTGAGGGAAGAACAAAATTATCACAGCTCATCCTGAAATTATGTGGTTCAACTAAGGCAACACTATTCATACATACACAGAGACATAAAACAAATGATTAAGTCACACATAAATCAAATTACATTATCATTCCCACAACACCTCTAACATTTCCACCAACAGACTGAAGCAATACCAAACAAGGAAGTGATTTTGTTTTACAGGGCACCTGCTACAGCACATTATAGTGTCTCATTATCCCTCTATGATTCTCTTACCTCACTTAGTCAGGAAAAGTGTCATCTCACACTTTCAAGTGTGATAAACAACCCAAAATTGTCACTCTGACCTTTACAGTACATAAGAATTTAAATTGACTATACGCAGATTTCCACAAAAAATATCAGTATCACACAGCAATGATAACAATTTGGACATGAGTATTAGTGATATGTAAACTGTCACCGACTTAGAGACTGTGATGAGAAAAACACTGGCCGAAGCAAACAGTCCACAGAGGTCCCAGCAGAGAATTCTTCTGTGATATACAAGCTTTTAAAAATCAAACCTGGTGAATATGTTTGCATGAAGTATCCTTTCAACTGTGTTTAGTGCATGATGGACTTTGATAGACTTCAGGGGAGCACACAGACAGCCTGGACAGCCGACCAAGCACAGCTGCAACTGAGTTATCAGCACTGGCTATAAACTACCATTTCCATGTGAACTGCCTACTGGTTTAAATCATGCTACACAGTTTCATGGACAAACATGAGGGGACAGGCTTCCACTTGGAGAAGGCTTCACTAAATAATACATCTCCATTTTGAATGGATTGAGTTTGACAGTGACCTGGAGCCCTGAATCGGAGACGCATCTGAGGATAATGCACACCTTAGGAACTCTTGGGGACTTCATGGTTTTCCGGGCCTGTCGAGGGCTTCTTTTACATAGGATGCGCCCAGGCGACCTCGGAGCACATGGTTTCAATAACCCCCGTGTGCTACGCACCAGCTAATAGTGCCGCCAAGCTGGACAGATATAGTTACATAGAGACCCACCAGCACAACGACTACTTACTGATTGTGCTTTACAGTTTTATGAGGTTTTGCACGCGGCAAATTTGGTTCAGATGGGATGCGAGTTGGACCCCCTTCTTTCACTGTCTCGCTTCGTATTGAAGTGGGAGATTGTTTTGTCCCAACACATATTGCTCCCTGTATTCTATTTACTTCTTGGAAATACCATGATGGGAGATGTCAGTCGGTCTCACTACCCCCCTCCTCCTCAATGCATATATATACACACAGTGTTCCAGTTTGGCTCGAAGCTTAGTGCTGAATTTGAAAAAAGACATAAATCCATCTTAAATCTGTTAGAGAGGCGAGCAGGTCCTTTGTGCTCCATTGTTCACTGGTATTTGACAATGTGCGATTCAACTGGGATTCATCCATTTCCAACCTCAGCTACACATTCAGAAGATTAAGTCAGTTGTTTATGTTAAAGGCACATGTTCATTCTGTTTCTATGAACTAAAGCGTTTTCAGTGCTGCAGTTCAGACTTGCCACAGACATGCAGAGTAACTTTCTTGAAATGTTCACTGTAATTGTTTTAAGACTTACTCTTGTTTTTCATTAACTTGGATGCTAATTTAGTACAACACAATGCCACTATTTACAGGTACTTCTACATAAAACACATGCACAGCCCAACAAGGAAGGAAGACATTTGGTGGCCACATGTCAAGTCTAGTAACCTAGTTTGTCACTTTCCAACAACATGCTGTGTGCTAAGATGAAGAATGACTGATTGACAGATTGACAGATGCAGTCATGTAAAAAACACCTTAATTTTTTTGACACTTTAGGGTGCAAATTTGCTCATGAGAAATATGTCCTCCCAAACAGCCTATGTAATTGATTCATTTATTCCATGTACTTTGCATTGCACCAAACTTTATTTCACTTCTTGCTGTCTTCACTTTGCACCAACAACAGAGCAAAATACCTTTGTGGCTGTTATACAAGATATACCACACAATTTGCAATCACGTTTGCCCAGGGAGTGTTCCACAGCTGTTTCATTCTATTAATACAGGACATACTTCTGTTTCCATGTGGCTTATCTGTGTTCTCTCGTGTCACTAACTCAGGATTCATATGACGGGAAGGGAGCTAAGAAGGGCCGGGAAAGAATCTAATAGCGCTCAGACTCCAAACATTCAGCGCGTTTACATTATCTAAGAGGACACGCTGAAGAATGGCTGCTTTTCTGCCATGAGTCGTGAGACCTAAATGAGCAGGAACAATTTGGACAGTGTAAACAAGGGGAGGAAGAGGGATTTGGTCGGCAGCGGTAGCGCGTCTTGTGTTTTCAATATCACTGACGCATGTTATTACATGTCCAAGCTGTTGCGCTGCAGTCCTCTGAACAGTAGCCAGGCAACACCATTCATTTTTCTCATATTCCCCACTCTCTAAACTATGATGGCCATTTGCTGTCTGTGACTATTCTCCATATTCTTGCAGTATTCCACCAGTACCTGTGCTAACGCTTCACCTTATTTCCACAGCTTCCCTTTTCATTTTTTTAGACTTAACTTTTCTGAAATTACTGACTGTGTGTGATTCAGTTTCACCAGGGTTAGGACCTCCATGGAAGAATCAGATAGGACCTATCTCCAAATTTATCTCTCACATTAAAGCAATAAGAAACAGGTCAGCCTTGCAACAAGTCTGTTCCCTGGGAATAGCTCCCCTTGTAAAGGGTGGTTGCCTTTGGAGTAAACTTCTAGTGAACCAGGTGGCATAATTACAGTCTCAAAGTCCCATCTGAGTTGACTTGAAACACTTAGAGCACTTTCTGGGGTGGGAAAAGCAGCTGAAATATCAGAAAATCTAAAAAAAGCCTGCAAGCAATTAAAATATAGCCCTTTTTTACATTTTGCAATTATGATGATTGTATTTTTGTAAGGCCACAAAATTGCAATTACCCAAAATAACACCATGATGGTCTTAGTGGAGTTATGTATTTTCTTGTTGCATTTGTTTCCTTTTCAAAGTGGAGAAGCACATTATTTCCTCTGCTACTGCCAAGAAAATGAGGAATATTTCTGCACCAAAATAAGAGTACCATGCAATGTAATGGAAGCCCAAACTGTAAGCCAACACAAAAATTAATCTTATCCCATTCATTTTCTGCATACACTCCTCCTCAATAATATTTTATGGAAATGAAAACAGTTACAATCACCCCATAAGCGACCGCAGGCAAATTGCTGTTAATTAATGTATGCTGACCTACTGTATACATAAACAACATCAGTCTTGCTAATACTCTTTCCACTTCAAATCCATAAGGGATGTGTCCTGTGTGGCCATATCTAGTTAAATGTAGCCCAAAGTCACATTGTTCAACAGGGGTGTTACAGTTGAAGATGATTCTTCTTTAAACCCATTCCATGAAGTCCTATTCTTGTATCTGTGTAAATTACCAAAATCTTTTAAGAGAAGATCAATTAATGAAGGCACTGGTTTTCCTGAAATACGGTAATACAGTGGTCTCCCAAAAATTATCCAATATGTTGCAATATACAAACTCTCATGAGGTTTGAGGCCCCAGAACCATAAAGGCTACAAACCATTCCTCTTATATCATTTGTAGGGTTACCATCAGAATAAACTTTTTTATTCTGTAGTCTTATACCACACTCTATCTCTCCCACAAAACAATTTTCCAATGAAGTTCAGGTTGCAACAACTCTACCGCAAATGCTCTAAGAGGGTATATTGTCTGATCTGCAATTTCCTACAGGAGGCGTAACTACCCAAATGGCCGATCTGTGCCTAACTACAGCATGTGATTCCAAATAAGATCAGTCACACCAAGCACATTCTGGGGAGCAGTCAGGGGAAATAAACCACAGATTCCAGCTGGCCTAACCATGACATATTCCCAAGGTCTGAGTGAGAATGAAAAGAGTGATGGCAGATGAGTAACGCATGTGATGAAGCCAAGGTCTCAGACATCTTAGCACAACACTGAGGACTACCCTTCAAGGATGAAAGAACACTAGCAAATACTAGGCGCATGGATGCTGAACCATATGGTCTCTTTCATGGCAACACCTCAAACTGTGCTGGAGAGTCTGATACACTCAGTCATACATCAACTCGCCTCTCTAGAGATGGGCAGTAGCAGTCATTCAATTAGACGAGGTGCGCCAAGACACCGCAATCTAAAGTGTTGCACTCCCCTTTCCCATGCACTGTGTGTTCTTATCGAATTTCATGCCCGGGACTTCAAATGCTGTGTGTATTTCATGCCGGGGGAGAAGAGCCATCCTCAGCACCTCAGTTCAGAGTTCAGGGTCAGGACACTTTATTTATGGCGTAGTCCCTTGTTATGGCAGATTCATACATCTAACATTCTTCTCATCCATCTCAAAACATCGTGGAGGCATTTGGACCATTCAAATGTTTGCTTCTGCTTTCAACAGTGCTGCCATGCAGAAGTGTTTCCAAACATTCTTTCCTCTCTTATCTTATCTTCATCCCGCTCTAAAGGGGTGAGCCACAGACAGTGGAAGAAGTCTCGTATAGACACATTGATCATTTTTTTCACAGCTTAGCCTAGCAGGGTAAGAGTGAGTCACAATGCACTTGTGATTGATATGATTGTTCCTGCGCTGGCCATCAGAGGGCAGCTATGGAAACGTTGCGTTCCACCTCCAGAGCCGCAAGCTGTCAAAAGCCATCAGGGATGAATGGCGACATGTTAAGACGGTGAGCCTCAGAAAAGGCTATCATTTGCCTGAACTCAGTGGCATTCTCAGTTGCGCCAGGATGAGTCAAACCAAAGAGCGGAATGTCTTACACAGACTATTGTCATCAAAGGTCACACATACACACACGCACATACACACAACTAAATAAATTGAGGCATGCTGTAATTATATTTCATGAAATAAAAGTGTATGTGAAATCCCAATGTATTAGCTGACTGGTGATTATTTCACTGTATTTATGGATATTCCAGATCACCATGTTTTCATCAGGAAAAGATTAAACAACGTAATATGGCTTTAAAACTGTTGGCTACACATATCATTCATACCAGATCTCATTCTCATGTCTCTCACCACCAATTGAAAACAGGCCATGGTGAAACAGCTCTGCTCTCCTCTGCTCAGAGGGAAACCAAGAACAGTAGACTTCATCCACACACATCTCTGAAGACTGCCATTCCCCTGATTTACAGTCTGCAACAACACACTGTATGTAAAATCGTAAGACTGCAGAACAACAAAGGCTTTTGCCTCTTCCTCAGCATGGAATGGGGCTTGTTTGTTGTGCTTGCTACTTCCACCACCACACTGTGTACTGTAGAGGCACAGAGGAACAGACTGAGTTTTTTTCCAGATCTACTCTTTCTACTCTTTTCTGGATCACCTTCATGGGTGTGATTTATTTTGCCCATTGTGAGAACTTCTTCCATGATAATAGGATGAGGTTCTGCCTGTATGCCAAACAAACCACAATGGAAAGAACAGCACCAAAAAATGTTCTCAATCATGCGCTGACAATTTGGATAAGTGCTTTTGGACAGTATTTAGTTTGATTTATGCTACCATTTAAAATTAACCTTTAACACAGTCTGGAGGAGTCCTGGGGGAGTATTTACATCAGAGGGAAAACCAATGACCAATAGATGAGGCCACACACTCATGTAGCACTAAATGGACAAGTTGGGTTAGATCACATCACCTCATTTAGCACCCACTAAGCTGAATGCTTACAACCTTTTCTATTTATGTGGGACAACAAACACTGCAACTGCAGTTAAATGAAACTGCGTCAAGTCAAAGTCATAAAATAATGAGGAGCCAAAGTCATAAAATAATGAGGAAAACCCTGATAAGGAAACAGTTTAAACAAATGATAAGCTAACTGTAGTGACCAACTTCTAAGTGGGAAAAAGTGTACAACAAGGGAATATGATTAATATCTTTGGGTGGGTTGAGGCACAACAGGGTGTTTTGTGTCCATCCGTCTTGGGAAGCTGGACGACCTTCAAAGTAACACTTTGAAGTGTCATCCGAAGGCTGAGGCTTGGTCCAGTTGGCAATAAAAAACAGCAGACATAAAGGAGGACCGCAAGGAGCAATATACAGAAATTGACAAAAATCTTTTTGGATTGGAAGCACTGACTACACTTTGAAGTGAGGCCATACCGAGCCTTGTTTGGTGTCAAAGGTGAAAAATCCTTGTTTTTATCATTGTAAAATGCTTATTGAACTCTCTAGATGTAGAGATGATCTTGCCACAACTTTCCCACATCAGATATGTCATCATAAACAAGGGGAAGATCAAAACAAATCAGGGGATTTTTTAGAATAATAACTGCAATATAATGCAACCCCAAAATAGCATACATTGTGATGTAACTGAACCCATGGTATCAAAATCCTCCATGTCAATTACTACACATTCCACAAGCAAACAGTGACCTAGTAGTTAGGTTCAAAAGGTCCAGATTTACAAGAGATTGTGGAGATGGGAGTAAAACTATTCCAAATCACAAATTTTGATAGACAGTTTAAATAACAACCTATAATATAATAGGTATGATGAGGTGAATGAATATGATGTAATTATGACTTAAAAAAAACTTTTGTTACATGCCTGTGTGACAAAGTGTGACTGGTGTTCTCTATATTGTGACATGTTACAAAAGGAGTAAGGTCAACCAAAACTAAACTGTCTTCCTTACGGTCAGGCATATCCAAAACAAAGGAACAAAGGATCCTGGAGACCCTGAGCTTGCCAGTGTAACTTTGGCTCCGTTATGGCCCTACATAGCATCAGGCGATTCCAGAGATGTGGCTTCTACTCAACCTCTTTTCACTGTTCCACCGCAAGTCTGGACACTATACATGTTGTCAGAGACGGCCTATCGATCACTTACTTAAACTTTCCATTCTTGCTTAAGAATAATCCATTCCGTACTTATATCCAATTCCAAGAGGGAATCCTGAGATAGGCTCCATGTCTTATCTACTTGTCTTGGTATTTGCCAAGTTGGCAAAAAGATTTGACTTACATTGTGCATCAGCTGGCATTGTTTTTACTGCCTAAAATTAACTATATTAAATCTGTGAGGTTATGACTTCATCTACAGAAACTGCTATATCATTATGGTCACTTTGTCACCAGAAATGTCAATGACAAGCTATTTGGTTCTTAGGAAAATATTTGATTTCTCATACAAAACAATGTTATATGCACTTTATTGTTGTTCTGTTTTATCAGACATATTTTTCCATAGTCGATCATTTGCTTAGCTATCCTTTGTAGTCCCTCAGAAGCTGGGCTTTCTTGCTTTCTTTCTCTCTCCTCTTTTTGCCTTTCTCCCTTATCGTTCATCAAATAAACTGCGACAGGCCAATGTGTGCACTCTCCCTGAACTGAGCTTAAATCAGGAAGTGGAAGAAGAGAACATAAACTGGGCCGCTGAGTTCAAAGGTCACCACTCAGGCCAACATTAGCATCTCAAAACGGAGCTAGAGAAAAAAGCCTGGTCTGCATACCTTTAATCACCACAACAAGGAAAGCCATTAAATGACCCTTAAGTCAATAATACCTCCAAAATGCCAGTAATTGTGAGAAATTCGAGACTGATTGAGTAACGTGTGATGGAATGGAATGTTAAGCATTTTGCTACAAATGTTTGCTTAAAATCATCTCTAGGCCCTTGGATGCACTTTTGTAACATATGAAACACTTTCTTCTCCTTGTCCTCAAATATATTCCACAAAGATATGGAATTTGGTGTCATACATCAACCTGCCATGGTTTACTGTGGCGCATATGGGGTAATGTACATTTGGCAGGGTCTCCTACCGAGTGAATGTGTGCTGTTTAGCAAACTCTCCTAGAGGAGCCAAGGCTCCAAACATATTTCAAAGGGAATTATGCCCCTGATAACAACAGTCTGTCATGTTACACTGAAAGCAAAACATGGTTGCCGACGCCATCCTATACAAATGCTGTTGTTTTAATGTTTCGTCAACCTTACTATTTTGAAAGTCAACATCATCCCATCTTTGCAGGTTTCACAAGCTATTTTAAACAAGGCCTTAAAAATCAGTGAACTGGTCCTGGAGTGCTTAAAGCAGGAGTTTCCAACACTTTGGGACGTCTTGTCTGGTAGCCAAAAAGACCAAATGCAGGTTCCAATTGATCCTGTTGTTCCTTAAACAAGTGATGGTGGTTTTATTAGCTGTGTCTACTGTAAAAGAGGACTGGCAATATTAGACAACTTTGATTGATGACTGACTGAATTTTCCATCTCAACGGCCTTTTGCTTTGGCAGTGCTGGCACCTAAACACCCTATTCACCCATCACTGGAGCACCAGAGGTTCAGGAAAGGCAGGAAGGAGCCACAGAGAGTGTGTGCTCAAGGCATCTCGGCATGAAAACTCTATTGATGTGGGCCAACGGACATCTGCGATACATCAAAGCCAGATCCCCTCTTTTCCACTCATCCCCAGCTTCCAAGAGGATGACTGTTTGCTGCCCAACGCCATACACACAAGTTGTTTTTTATTTTGCATGTCTCGTGCACGCTCTGACTTTTTGATGAGTGGAACACATTTGCAAGGACACAGGAGAGGTGCGCTCTAGATTGTCCGGTGCCGTCCAAGTTCTAGCGCTGGTTCCTGAGAGACACCCCCCATTCCTCTGATCCTAAACAGGTGCTGAGTCATCGTCAGGGATGGGTGATTCCTGGTCTGGTACATTGTGCGGCCGGATTTCTGAGGGAAAGCTGAGGCTGATTACAGTCGGACCCATGCTTCACTGGCTGGATGTGTCTTGTGTCTAGCTCACACGCAAGCAAAGATTGTTTTTAAATGTTTCTAAAGATCAATTTACACTTGTCCTACACTGTCAATACACAGACATGCAAGCCTGCATGCAGACACACAGACAGATGAAAACAAAAAAATCCAAAAGTTGTTGCACTGTACCAAGGCCATATTCACAGAAAACCACACAAATCACATATGTCAATGTATTTTTTTTATATTTTTATTATATTTATTTTATGGTTACATGACACATTGTCAGGTCTGCATCAGACCTGGCCACAACCAAGCCCCCTCACTCCGCCTCACACTCACAGCTTGTTTCCCTGTTCACTACCACTTCCTAGTTCGTGTGCACCTTCTCCAGTGTATTAATTGGTTTCACCTGGGCTCCACGTTACTTAAGTGTGTCTCCCTGATTCCCTGGGGTCTGGCCTCGCCATTACCTACCTGGATCTACTCTGTGTCTGTCGTGCTTTCTCTGTCTCCCGCGAGCCCCGTGTCGAACTCCCTGCAAGCCTGGACTCCCCAGTCGGTGTTGTTGTTCCCTGTATCTGCCGTTACGGTAGTTTGTGCTTTTAAGTTCGTTATCCTGTTCTCCTGTGTGTTCATATCTCCCCGGTTCCTCTGTGCTTCATCGTTTACCGTTTCCTCCACTAGAGTAGCGGACGTGACTTTTGTTAATCTCTGTTTCGTTTGTTTAAATAAAACTCCTTTGTTTGAAATCTGCCTCTGCCTAGTCTGTGCCTGACACACATGGTGTCACAGAATTGTGCCTAGTTACACAGGCATTTGAAACATACAGATGTTTTACTAGCCATAATTGTAGGTTTTAATGTTAATATGACTGTTTTGCCAAGATACTGGAGGCTATTTTTGTTCATGGATTAAACCATACATTTTCTGTTTATTCATTCACATCAATTAATTTTTGTGCCCAACACCATTGGAACGGTAAAACAGGCTGAGCTGTTACAAGAACAGGGTTTACTTTTTCCGTTCAAGACTGAAAATGTAGGTGTGAAAAAAAGTGGAAATTGAGATCATTGCAGATATTCCAGGGGTGGCAAAAAGTGTGTGGAAGCCTCCCATGGAAAATAACAGCGAGTGACTGCAACTAATTACAAAAGTGCAACTGTGGTGTTTTGTTTATTGATAAAGAAATTTCCCAAGTTAGTATAGTGGAACAACAGACGCCAGTGAAGTTCATGGTACATTTTCGTTCATTTAGAAATTAGAGGCGAGGCACAGGCTGGCCTCCATAGAACAATGACTATATGAGCTCTGCCTGTGACAACACAACAAAAACATACAACTACTAATATAGCATGCTGTATATTTTCATGCAACATCACCGGATTGATCCTCTGATACAACCTTCTAATCTGCGCCTTCAGCGTCTTTAATTTGAGGTTATGCAAAAAAAAAAAAAAATGCTGACTGATGATCACAACAGGGGCACTGTGTACGTAAGACTTTATTTCTGTGTATTTCTCCATTAAGACTTAATGCCTCTGTGGTACTTCAGCATAACATGAGACTAAACTCCTAGAAAGAATACCCCCCCCCTCCCTTCTGAATGTATCGCTCTTTTCCTTAACATGTTTCAACCTTACAGTGTTTTAGATCAAAGGCAAATGAGAGAGGCTGTGGCTCTTTGTCGTTTACAATACTCTGCAGGATATCTAAATGTTTGGTTTTTCCTAATGTTCTCTATAACACAAGAAGAAGCCAAGAGACCTGAAGAAAGCCTTAGGGAAGGAAAAAGGGGCAAACCAAAACAGGCCCCAGGATGCCACTGGAAACGCACTTAAAATCAAAGCCTCCATCACAGAGACGGTGAAGCTCCTTCGACAGGCAGACCTGAGATGCGTTTGTCCTGAGGAACATCAACGCTGAGACCATGATCAGCATAACTATGGAATGCCAATTCCAGCAAGTTCAACAGTAAGCAAACACCGGCCCTGACTGACCGGTTACTGATTGTCTTTGTTGTTCTTTCCTCTGCCGAGTGGCTTGCAGACACAGCACTCTGTGACTGCAGTTCACAGGCCAGCTTTACTGTAGACTCCTGCCTGAAAACGCAACATAATGATGCTGGAAAGAGCTCTACCAAGAGCAATTATTCAACCAAACAGAATTAATCTTCATTGAGCCGACTGTTAGGGGGCAAAGATGAAGCTATATTTACACAATGGCAGATTTGTTGCACTACGCGCCGTTTTTTGGGGGAAGGTAAAGGTTCCTCAGCTTGTTTCCAGTAGTATGACAAACCACACATGGTGACATGTTCATGAAACCTGGTGTTATTTTGAATGCTGAGTCACTAATCGAAATGATTAATGGTGAAATTTGGCAGTTATTGGAATAGCAGCCATTTAGACATCCACCATTTGTGTTATGATGGGCAGGCGGCTCCTTTTCTTGCTCTCTCTTTTATGCACCAGGCCCTGCAGAGAATGTTTTTCCACCAAATGCGTTTCCACGAAACTTGTGCAAGGTGTGTTTTCAATGCCTATGGAACTTTTAAAAGGTTAAATATGGGGGGGCTTGTTTTCATTTTTTGTCCCTGTAATGCAGTGAGTATATTCACCTTGTTGCACAGTTGTTTTCTTTGGAGAAAACCCAACAGAATCATTTCTCTTGCATTTATGGAAGTTCCCTGGCCACTCCGGTAGAATTAAATGAACATGCCACTGTGATGCACGACCTCTGACATTCTCAACTTGAAGCAAACCTTCATGTCCTTTTCAAAGAAAACAAGCAGTAATACCATATATTTCCAACATGGTGTTAAATGGTGCAATCGAACATGAGCTTACCATGTGAACTCCATGAAGCTATAAGCTATGTGTAGTTACAGCATGTGCAGGACAAAGTACTGAAGGCCTGTGAGTCAATTCTCAAATTTATGTTTAGTTCCCTTTGTCCTGACCAGAAGGCAAAGTGCAACTGTAATGATTAGTTATGGTATCTTTATGCAATATCTTTAGACAACACAGGTTAGGAGACAGTAAATTATTGAACACATACTTTTCCAGCAACACCATCCTGTCCTTGGAACACCGTCGGCTTTTCATTTCCACTAAAACACAAAAACCACTGGGTTAAGCCCCTATAGGACCAATACAATACATTATGATCGGGTGTTCACAGCCGATCAATAACATCAAATGAAAACCAAGATATTGTGTGACACATGAGGTATTTAACTGCCCACAAGGTTAAGAAGAGCAAACCTCAACAGGAAAACCCCAAGCTCTAAGCCCAGCCAGCTAAGAGGGTAGATTAAAGGTGGATTGGTTACTCTTTGGCACGAGTTTCCCTTTTCATTCAGCGGCCTGTCAGTGCTGCCTACCGTCTGGCTAGAGTTTCCATTCACGGAACCTGACAAGTTACCACTGAGATCCCAGGCCCATCAGCACCACTCTGGGCCCTCACTGGCTACCTTTGTGCCTTGTGCTGACCAAGGCATGACCACGGCCTGCCCTCAGCACCACCCTCACACAGCTTCAACACTCCACAGTCCTCCACAGCTCCTCAAATGATTTTCACATGTGCGGGGGAGACTGTCCAGCACCTTTGCCTGCTGGCTGCTGTGAATTTCAGCATATCTGGGTCTGGGCCACATTTGTTTCGTAGTGTTAAGCCATGTTCACAAAAAGGTGCACAAAATGACAGGGCAGGACAGGACAAAGGCGTCTATGTGTGTGTGGGCGGGGTGAGGGTATGGACAAGCACTTAGCTGGCTGCTATACACAAGCTGCCGGCATAGCTTCTGTAGCACCACGGACACATCAAGCACATTTACGACCGCTCCGACTCTAGTGTATCCAAGGCACTAAGCTCCATCTATCAGTTCATGGGCTCTGTCTCCATCCCTTGCTCCTACCCTCCCTCCTTCCTCTTCCACCCTTTCTATTCTATCCTTTCTTCCCTCCATCCAGCTGCAAAGGGGCCAAACTCTGTGGTCTTTCCTCGACCTCCCTCCCCTAGTCTCACTCAAACAGTTCCCAGATAAAATGGCAAGTGTTTATTATGAGAGGAGAGGAGGGGGGAGAGATTGAGAGAGAGAGGGGTCGGGTCACGTCTGCTCAGTGAGCAGGTGGTACTCACAAACACGGCAGCAGGACAGGCAAGGAATGAGAACCATGTCCACATGGCAGGGACAGACAGAGAGAGAGAGAGAGTGAGAAAGACAGGGGTAGTTGAAACAGAAGAGTTGTGGAAGGAGACCATGACCCCTTGACTTCTTGTCCCATCAGCCACTGCACAGTTTCAACTTGAAGCTGGCCAGTGTCAGTGTCCACTTAATACATCATTACTGTTTTAAGATCAGTCTTATGAAGCCTAATGTAATTTGTAATTTCAGTCTAACATACTTTTTTCACCTTCACCATCTTTCTTGGTGCATCAAACAATACAAATGATTTCATGATTAACAAAAATAACTTTATAATGTACCATCAATGTACACTATTACTACAGACAGCACCTCAGCAACCCTACCATTTAAAGGAGAAATCCAGTCCGATGTAGTGTTAGCTATTGGTTCACTTTCACTAATGTTGAATAAATCTTTTTCATTCTTTGTCCTACTGACAGCACTTGACCTCGAGCAACAGGGCTATGGATTGAATCACACCAGATTTCTCATTTAATGGTGAGGAGCTACTGTATGTTTAGGGACACTAAAATGACAATAATGTGGATCAGTGTATTAGTTTTTCCTCAGATCACAGTAAAGACTGACACAATATAGATGCACTTGCAGTGGCAGCCATAGCTGATTACTTTTGTGACACACATCATTGGAAACATGTGTTGTAATTTTCCCTGTCAAAAAAGGAGTGTGTCGCCTCTCTGTGGTTAATGTATGCCACTGCATGTTAATCAATCTAAAATATCAGCCCACATAATCCAGATCCAGAAATGGCACTGTGACTTATGACCTTAATAAAATATTAAGGTTGATGATGAAACAATGAAACAAAGACCGTATAAATCCATTCCTCCAAGACTAGGATCGGCAATTTAAAAAAAACTAACCTACATGGCATTTAAACCTAGGCCTCTTTTGGGAATCTGGAAAGTACTTGCCTTTTAAATGTAACATGTTTCAACGGAAGAATTTTTCAGCATCAACATGCATTGTTTTAAGATGCCATTCTACCACCCTCTGCATCTGCCACAGCCATATGGAGCGTATGAATGACTCCTCATCTCCCTGGATGACCTCCACTCAATCTCACTTACTCCCTCCGTCTGGGCCCCCCATACCCGTACCTCGTCCAGCCATCCCGCTTCACCTATTTATTGTCATTCCTGTGCTGAGATAGGACCCCTGCGAAATGCCCTTGTTGAAAATATTCCAGACAGTGATCATGAGAAAGTACAGGGTCCCTGCCTTTTTGGAAGCGGAGAGAGAGAGAGGCAGAGGGAGCTGCTTTTTTCCCTTCCCCCTCCCACACCACCCCACCCCTTCCTCCTCAAGTAGCGCTATGCTAAGGTTAGATCACAGATCTGGCTCGCGCCCTTACACCAAAGTATCCTGGGAAACTCAGAGTGTGGCTATAACATGCCCCAGTAAATTCAGGCTTCACTCTATCATTCATTAACACATAAATAATTAAATAATACCCTCCCCGCTTATTACCATGGTGACTAAAGATTTAGGCTGCAACAAGAGAAAGTAAATAAATAGAATTCCACACTTTTTCTCTTTGGAAAAAATGGGAAAGAAAATACATTGAGAAAATGTAAATGTCTCCCTATGTAAAGTGAACCTGTTCTGTTCATGCAATATCATCTATCAAATTTACCAAAGCTGGAAAAACACCAGGATGTTGACCTTGGAGGAGAGTGAGCTGGAGCAAAATCACAGGTGTACTATTACGTCAAGACATCGTTCCCCACTTAAGAGTAGCCTACTGTACTGGCCTTTCTTGAGCAGTCAAACAATGGGACCATCTCTCTCTCTCTCTTTCTGTCTGTGTCACACACACACACACACAAATAGTGTTTTCCTAGTGTAGGCCCTAATTGCTCTCTTCTTCTCCTGGAGACTGCATACGTTTTCAGAGTTACAGGTGTATATTTAACTACAACGAGGCGCTTTTTCATCTGCCATTGCTCTAAGCAACTCGGATATCCACTTATCCTGCTGGTATATCTAGCTACCAGTTAGCACCTTTTATTGAAGCCAGCTACGTAAATTAATACCATTACAAAAAAAATACTGTATAAAACACCAGCTGTGAGCAGTACAATGCCACATCAGAAAATGAAATATATTTCCTATAGGGTACTGGGCAGAATGTGTCTACTTTTCTGTGTAGGTAGAGCTGCTGGTATTTCTGGTCAAAGGAAGGGGCGCAAGTTTGGGTTTGCTAGTTCAGTTGTTCCAGATGGCCAAGGTGGCAGGCTGCCCTTGATTGAATCTCAGGGTGATTATGACAATGTTTCAAACAGGCTGAGCAGGACCAGTGGAAAATGAGAGGAAAAGGGGAAAGAGTAATTCACAGCCTTTCCTACACTCCTCCTGCCAAGAAAGACAAGGGACAAAAAAGTAAATAGAATTTGCAAAAGGACAACAAATGAAACGTCATGGGAGTACCTGTGAAGACACACACACACACACACACACACACACATATGCACATATGCAAAAGAGGGTGATTCTTCTGAATTATCACTAAATCATATTAATTTCCCAGCTATCTCTGGCATATATACTGTTCTGTAAATCATGTGAACATGAAACCTCGGTCCAAGCCCCCTGCACCCCCCTTTCTAGGAGTTAAAGTTAACACTGATTACTGTAGATACGATATGCTTCTGCCCTTCCTCAACATCAACTCTGAAAACTACACTGAAAAGCATCAGACCCCTACTTGAACATAAAGGTCAGAATGTCACAGCCTAAAATCGCTACCATACTGAGTCTGAGGCCTTGTTTGGGGTCTGTGCGTTCATGCATGTGTGTATGTGTGTGTGTGTATGTGTGTGTGTGTGTGTGTGTGTGTATGTGTGTATGTGTGTGTGGTGGGGGTAGCAGGCTGGGGACTAGGGGGGCTGAATACCTCCTCCCTAGAGTTACTCCAAGCGGCCAACCACAATTAGCCAATCTATGAGTATACAGGAACAAGCAGGCACATTAATTTGTTTACATATCCCAAAAATAACTCTCAACTGGTTAATAGCAGCTAATGGAAGAGACAAAGGTTTGGATTAGGGTAAAGGGAGGTTTGGGAGGGTGGGGGGTGAGAGTTCGGCATGCCATGATGGAGCACAGGCCGGCGTTGGTGTCGCTAGTGATTGATTAGCCCTGTATGCCAATTACCTCTCAATCAGTATATGCAGGACTACGCCACAGCCACAAGGTACTGTAGAATCACCGTCTCCACAGTGCACAGTGAACAGCTAGATTAAGAGTTTGTACAAGTGTGCAATATCCATGGCATCGTAAGGCACGACAAAAGACAAAAGACAGTAATAGTATTGATAAACTATCTATATCCTGCTTACAAATATAACCTGTTCTGAATGTCATCCAAAAAACTTTGCACTGTGTTGAGTGAAACAAAATGTAATCTGCATTTTAGCAAAGTCACCACAAACTGAAAGTGTGATTCATTTATGTAATGATGTGTTATGTAATGTTTGTTATTCCTACATCTTTAATTAAAAAGCTACGCCATTGCAATAATTACAGAAAGGTAAATTCACTTGTTCACTGGTGGAAATCTGGATTTAGCTTTAAGTCCTCAGCAAGCTTAAGCCAACTGCCAGTGACATCTGACCAAAGGAGTGCTCCAACAAGAGCTCTGACTTGACTTGCCAGACCAAAAGTTGGATTGTGTTTCTACACTTTAATTTACATCTCCACAGTCTCCATATTCTGCATGTTGTATGAGTCATGTGAGACAAAATGCATGGCATTTCTCCTAATCAACATTCAAAAAAATATTATGGATAGGATTCCACTGATCATAGGAAAGAAACCAGTCTGAAATATGAGAAAAACTAGTGAAAGGAAAAAAAAGAGATTTAACTACACTTCTCTCCTCATCCAGGTCTTTCACCAGATGTCCAGGACCTCCGTAGTGGTTGGGATATGCATCAAGGTTTTCTAAGGTCACCCACATTTCTTTTGTTTCTTGCGTCCAGTTTACAGAGAAGATTCAAAGATCTCTCCAGTGCCAAACATGCTGCCCAGTGCTGTTATGAGATGATACAAACAGACTGTTTTTGTGCATAGTTGGCCACAGGCTTATTAGCTACTGGCACTCTGGGTTTGTAAATTTGCCAGTGAACAAACAGACAGCAGAAGCCAGTGCAAAGCATGACTGGGTTCCTGAGCCTAGCCAGGAGGTTGTATTCAAATTCTGAAAAAAAGAGAGAAAAAAAATCTGGAATCTGGACCTCTTCATTAAGTAAATCTTCTTGAGGACTTTTTGTAAATGGAGGTTTAGCATACTTGTTTGATTTACCTGTCGTACGGACAATCGTATCGCCACCATTAAAACTACGAAAAGTGCTGGAAAGTCTAACGTGGAATGATGAAGGGGGAATCACCACAAGAGAATTTTTGAACAGATTATTTGGGTGCTTTGCTGCATAGTTCTTTGAGTGTGTGGGATGAGAAATAGCCATCGAACCTCACCAAAGTCTCCTCCGAAGGCCACACGGGGGCCTGCTGTCTGAAACACTTGGGACCTGAAATGTGAGCTTGATTGAAGTGGATGCTCCAAACCCCACTCTGCCTTATTCATAAAGATGCAGCCATCCCCTTGGGCCACACACCAGCTAATAGAGACATTAGGGAGTGCAGGCCAGCTTATCGCCATTCCCCAATCTTGTCACCGAGCATCGGTTGGCCATTAATCAAAGCCTAGCCTTAGCCCGAGGAAGTGGCAGAGTGTGAAGGAGGCTGTCATCCAGGCCATACATTATGTCAGTTAAAGCTGTTTTTTATTAGCAAGCTGACAGATTGCTTTTTAATTGTTTTTTCTTGCCGTTTTTTTCCACATCTGAAAAGGCTGCAAAAATCGTGGGAATCAGTTTCCTTAAAGATTATTCCACAGTCTTGCAAAGTTAAGACTTTTGAACGAGCCTCTCATTGGTCTTTATATGTTCTAATTGTTAATTCCATGCATGTGTTGACTCAAGAATTTGAAGAAAGCTGCAGTGGGTTGGAAGTAATTCCCACCAAGATGTATGCTCCATTTTGAAATGATATCATGACCAGGTGCTTCAGGTTTGAGTAGAAATCTCCTCTATTGTTTGGACAGTGCCTTGGCTGACATCAGGTCTGTAGTTCTACAATAAATAAATAACAAGACTAATGTGTTAGTGAATTTCCTCTTGGAAAGGGGACTAAAATCTTTTGCTTCACCTAACGTTTTAGGCCGTCAGTGCAGCTGAAGAGATCTTTCTTTAACTTTACAGGTCATTGCTTGGCAACATACAGCATTCCCTAGCTTGGAGATGTAAAGCACCAGTGTGAGTACCAACTTGGGCCTCCTCGTTAGCTTTGTAACTCTTTAGCTATAAAAAGTGAAGCACAAAGGAACACTTAACCAATTAACCTGAATTTAATCCATAACATTATAATCTATCGATATGTCATTAAGGGCACACCAGGCAACATTTTATTCTGCTTCATGTTAATTTACCAGCTTTGTAGTCATTTTGGCTAAATGGCTCATTTTGGGGCGAATCAGTAAAGGCTCACAGCAGCCCCTGTCGCTGCTAATCACAATTGCAAGCACTTACAGTATGAAAACAAGGGTCAATGAAAACAAAACTGAAACTGAATGAAACCAAAATTGCGTTTCTTATTTTGTCAATCAACATAACTCTTCTAAAATTAACAACATTGTACATAATGAATGTACAATGTTGTTACTACGTTTTCGGCACCTGTAGGGGAATTCCGGATTTAGTCTTTTCACGATGCTTTATAAAATAAATATATCAATATGTAAATATAAATAAATAAATAAAAAAGTAACTACATACATACATATGTAAAAATAAATAAATAAATAAGGAAAAACAAAAATTCACTAATTCCAATCGCTGTACTTCTATTAGTTCTCAAAGTCACAGCAGGAAATGCTAAAGGAGAGAAACACTTTCAATCCCCTTCACTCTTAACTACCCTGTGTTTAAGAAAACAAACATCACTCCATACTAAAGCTATGGGTCAATATGGAGAACAGCCTTGCTCCTGGGGTCCAATACAATCCACCATTTTTCATCCTTGGGCTCAGTCGCAAGTAAAATAAACTGCAAAGGCTTGCAGGAGAGTATAGATGGTGTTCTACCGGGAAAGCCAATCTGGATGTGATGACAGAGAACTGCCCCCATTTTCATGTAAGTGATCCCGAGGTGACAGAGAAGAATTACATCACAATCCAAGGCCTCGAACAGGGAGTGAGTCCAACCCAAGTCTGTCAGTAGTCAACAAATCAGGTGTGAGTGAGTGTGTGTGTGTGAGTGTGCATGTGTGTGTAGATATGTGTGTAGGCATGTCTGTGTATGTGTGTCTTAATGACTGTACATAAGCAAGTTTGTGATGATGATACACATTCATTTTAATATCTACAAGCACACATGTGAACTTGCTATGTAAAGATCTGCAAACCTATACGAAATATGTGCCAGTTGCAACAATCTTTCCATCATCTATATAATGTTACCCGGTTGGTAAGAGTCCCTCAGCAGTGCTTAGGTAACCAGACGGGAAAGAAATAAGGTGCCATGCATCTCTAAGACAAGTAATGGCTTCAAATTGAATGCTGCTGGGACGAATCTGACTCAGTGGCCGTACCTCATCAGTAGAACTGTATACATATGGGAATCGACGTAACAAGAATGCCAGAGGTACCAACAGTGGAAGCGATAGTGTGACTGTAGAAGTGGAAATATGTTTTACTTGGCCACTACAGGCCCCTGAAGTGTTTCGTTTATTTTTCTACAAGCTTGGAAACCAGCAGAGAAAAAAACGAGAAGGGGAATTGTTTAATAAAAGGAGAACCGCAGTGCAGATGTAAGGATGAAGTGGGTCGAGCATTTTGCAGCTGCAGTTACAATGAATTGCCACCATGCGGATAAGGCAAATAAGCACTTGTGAAACATGTGTAACTCGGTAAGCTGTGGTGATTTAACATCATGAAATGACCAAGAATTAAATACCTTATGTTTGCCTATGTATTCCATCAGAAGAACTGGGTGTTTAAATAGGACACTGACCATCTTATACAATTCTTAACTTAACACATCTTCTTAAATGAAAAGGCTGGTACTTTGCATTGGTTTTTATTGTAAATGTAAAATATGTAAAAATGCACACATACACTTACACGCACACACACACACACACACACAGACAAACAGACACACATACACACTAGTGTTCAAGAGCAGATTAACAGGACACCTGACAGGTGTCAGAAACACACACCCTCCTGTCAACAAAAAACAAAGAAAGATAGATAGAAAGTGACAAAGGCCTTAGACACTCAGCCTCAGGTAAAGTGAAAGTCAAAGGACATTTCCTTTTCCTTTATTCTGAATCTGAACACTGGCCGTACCTTTGCCTACAAACAGAAAATAACTGGTTAAAGGAATGCTCCTTGTCATTATAAATACTTAAGCAATATAATACAAAAGGTGTTGTTTACAGATGTCTTCACAGGTGTGGTTTGGCCACAGCTCAATAGAAAATGCGGAGTGATTACTTGCCGTAAAGCAGTCCTTCCCAAATAGTGGGTGTGATGTCAGGGGGGGCACGTATGACCATGGGGAACATGCTTTTCTTTTGGCGTACTAGAATAAAGTGAAATTGCACTTATTGTCAGAGCGTGCGCAGGGAGTATTAGCTCTATGCTGTAGGGTTTTTTGCACTGAGCATGCTTGCACACAGCAAAGAGCAGGAGATATGAAGTGCAGTGACCAAACCCCATGGAAAAGTATTTAACAGGGATGAAAAGAAAGGGACGGAGGAAGAGGGACGGAGGTAATGAGACAAACGAAGGTCACCTGAAAGCTAAGACGAGGAAATGTGACGAAGCGTATGTAGTTCTTGGCTTCACTGTGACTACGGTGCAGAGGTATATTTATAACAATTTTATAGACAAATAATACTATTTATAGTCACGGCGGAGTGTGGAAATATTTGGAAAGAAATGCCACTCCTAGTGACGCGTAGAATGTTTCTTGTCCAATCAGAAATTTCGAGTTTGACCGGACCCAATTGTATAATACAGGATAATGGATAAATTAACAAATAAAATGTCATGATACTAAAGAAGAAGAGGGTTCTGTTCAACATCTCTAAATGACACAATGTTTATAGATCCAATTTCCCAATAACTGATTTCAATTTAAACTGGTTTCAATTGGGGTATAGTGATAAAAATGATTAGATAATGTTTTTCTTAGCATCGAAACACCATAATTATCTCCAGAGTGCTTTAATCCATCATCCAAACAGCTGACAAGGTCTCTGCCCTTGAGAAGGAAATTAATTACATCATTTGAAATAACCACTGGAATGCAAGATGTCTCGATGGCCTGCTTGTAAATCATGTGGATAGGTAAAAGCCATGATGAACTTCACTGAACTGGAATCAGCTGTCATGACAGCGCTGCACAGAGCAAAGGTATAACCTGATTGGGTAAGTAAGGGCTTGCTGCACTGTTGTTTCATAGTTTGTTTACATCTTAACGAAAACTGCACAGACAACAATGAGTAACTGAACAGCAAAATAAAGGCCTATCTCAGACCTCAGACTCTAAAAGGGGGTGATTACTAATTTAAAACCCTCTGCTAATTCTCATTAGAGAAAATCACAATGGACATGGTGGTGGGGGTGCATTCCACAGTTCACAAGTTTGAATTCGGTTTGGTTACAGCAATTGAGGCCTAACTGAGGACAATTTGCCTGTACATATTTAAAAAAATGTGGTGGTTCCATCTGTCAACTCCACCTAATGTTTCCATCCTAATACATTCCTTCCCTCTCCTTGAGTCATTAAGTTCATTTTTTTTCAATCTGCATCTGTACCCCATAATGACATAATGATTTTTTTGTGCCACTCTGCCATTTAGGCTATATTGGTGGAGGTCTGAAATGATGGTTGTCTCTCTGGGACTTAATCCCATCTCCATGTAGGATCGGAAAATGTCACTGTAACTTTAGAGGTAATAGCAGCCTACTGAATTGTTTGATTTGCTACTGAGGTAGCAAATCCAAGCAAAAAGAAAGAACTCAAGCAGTGCTCTTTAACAGGCACTCAATTTGCATGCACAGAGGAGCAGAGCGCAAAGGTTTGATGCTTTCTGCTAATGTGCCATAGTATAACATATGTAAAACTATTGAAAAGACATTAAAAATGATGGCGGCAACAAGAAGAACCAGAGATAACAGTGTAGCAATCTCAGCTGCTGTTTGTGATCAGGGTCACCGCTACGGCCACACACACCACTCAGCAAGGGCACCACTCTCGAACTGCTGGAGAGTGCAAAAATCTAACGTGGCCTAGAGCAGCAAAAACTCTAGAACCGGCTCCGGCTTCTACTTTAACATAGTACACTATGGATGATTTATAATGTGTCAAAGCATTGGCACTGACTCTATTATTTGGGTGTAAGATTAGGTTCTCAATCATTTTTTTCTGATATTCAGTGTCTGTGTTCACTTCACTGACTTGTCAAGGCAACACTTACAGCTTATTGTTTGCCTATGAATAACTCTGAAGAGAGAATGCCAACCAACACTGTCAAGTATGTGCTGTGTTGCTGTGTTAGGATGGCATCTCATCTCAGGTTGACAACTTAGGCTTAGGTGGCAGGAAATGCTTTGTCTTGGCTTTAAAATGGAATGTTACATGTCCTGTAGCACATGTTTCACAGAACATGGGTGACACCTACAGTACTTAAATAATATTCACTTTGACAAGGTGACCCCAGTGACCTGTGCATCAGAGAAAGCACTATATAAACCATGCTGAACTCACTGGTGACACAGCTGAAGTCAGGTGTCATCACCACATCCCAGATCTCTGCATAAGCAGTGAAGACCAGAGGTGAGTAGTTAGTAATGATGTGTACTGATGTACTGATGTGTCAGTGGTATCTATTAGATTTGTATTATCTATAAGTCTGCATATTTATTTGTTTTAATAAACACCATATCTTGAAGATGCAGGTCTTTTTGTAAAATGCAACAAAAACAAATCCCTGACTGTGTGTTGTAGCCCAATGTGACATTGAGCGGAAGCATTAGGTGGAACTGGCCTGGCTATGTGTACACTACATTAGCTAATTCACTTTTTAGGCAGTTGCATTCATCACATGTTATTGCATTATGTATTTTCAAAGGATTTGCTTGGCATGACCTGTAGTGACAGTAACATGCATTCTCTGTGATCAGCTACTGTGATTAGTAATATGCCATACAGTGATCAGCTTTTAGGTTTCATTCCATGCAAACATGGACCCTCCACTCTCTCCCTGGCCATACCTGCTGCACCTGAGTGCACTTCTGCTACTGGCTAACTTCAACCCTTTGTCCCAGGGCACGACCTGGTGGGTGAGGGCTTGGACATAGTGAAGATGCAGTGCAAGAGGGCCTTCACCATTGACGTGCAGACATACCTAAGAGATGATAACACTTGCCGACTGTGTGAGAATGACGAGATGGACAAAGAGCTTCAGAAGCTTCCACTGTCTATTGTAGAGTGGCGTTCAATCTCAAAGAGCAGGTTCTCCTTCACCAGTGCCATCTATAAGTCTGCTACTGAGCTTGTGCGAAGCACCACCTCACATGTCAAAAACAACTGGAAATTGGGGCTCGGCTTGGAAAAAATTGGTGTGGGAGCAGAGCTGGAGCTGGGAATGGGAAGATCCAACATGGCCAAATTTGCCTTCCAGATGGACAGAGAGGACCTCTACACATTCACCGTCCATGAGTTAAACTACACATATTACAGGTGAGCTGAACATTATATTCATTTTGTTTTGTAAATATATTACAATTAAAAATTAAATATTAATTTATTAGGCACCTCGGGGACATAACCAGTGTGAAAAAAGGTTAAACTGGCACATTCAATTCTTTTTTTTTTTTACTAGTGCACCATACATTTAACATTTTTAAAATGCAGTTCTTCACACAACATGAAGAAAAATGCAAATCCATGGTTAAATGCTGACACAATCATTAGGTGTGTATCATTTAAAGCCTTTATAAGTGGCTATAATTCCTGCATATTGGGGGGAGTAAAATATTGAAAGTGAATAGCAAATCCACTTGGGTTTACCTTGGATCACATGATGCATACCTAGATGCAGAACAATGATTAAATGTGGTTTGAAAATACTGTATTATGTATTTTGTATAATAAGAATTGTGCCCCCCCCCTTTCCCTTACAGTTTCAGAGTCTCTAACACAGCAAGTCTAAGCAGAGAGTTCAGTCACATCCCCAAGGAGTATAACGACCAAACTCAACCATGGTACAAACAGCTTATCAACACCTATGGCACTCACTATCTATCACAGGTAGACCTGGGAGGGAGAATCGAGACAGTAAGTGCTATTCGCACCTGTCTCGCTTCACTCAATGATCAAACAACCAGGGAAATAAAAGACTGTTTAACAGCCCAGTTATCCCTAACCTTTTCCCTGGGCATTATTGACTCTAAAGTAAGTCCAAAAGCAGAAACATGCACCCAAATGTCAAACAGCAACAGCAGGAGATTGACCAGCACCTATTCATACATTCACCAAATTACAGAGATGCTCCTGGGGATGTAGGGGTCGGTAACCTCTCGTCATCCTACTCCACAGGATTCAACATCTGGCTGGACCAGCTGAAGGAAGATCCAGGTGTGGTGAGCTATTCCCTGAACTCACTGCCTATGCTGATAAGTGATGAAGTGATCAAAGGCAATGTGAGGACTGCCATTCAAGAGTACCTAATGGCCAATCCCATCTCCTCTGAGTCTGAGAGCTACAGCTGCAAGTCAGGCAACTGCTGCCCCAAAGAGACCCATAGAGGGAAACTGAGGATCAATGTGAGTGCCACAGGTCTGACAGGTGACCATTCGTGGTGGTGGCATGGTGTTACTGATGCATTTGCTTCTGTTGTATATAGAGGGGCACAGAAGACAACTAATGAAGTTGTGTCCAACAATCCTTATTGGAACACACTGTATTTTGATGATGTGAACACTGTCAGTCAGTTTGTGACAGTTACTGTGATATGATATGATAATGATGGATAGAGGTTCTGTGAACCTGTAACTTCCATCTTGCTTTAGGATCAAGCACAAAGACACTAAACTGCTTTGGTTCCAGCACTGTCACGCTGTCCTACACTCTCACTTGTGCTGATTACCTAACTGGAGATCTGTGTGATGAGTATCACCCAAAACATCCTAATTAGTCTCTTCTCTAAGCCTAGCCCTGGTGTATGCCCTCAAACAACAAGCGACGCCCAATTTGGAAAGTTTACTTTAAACTAGTTTAAATGGCATAACTGTTTTGATTCTCTTTTCTTACAAGTTTACAGTGAGTGGTGACATTTTTGGGAGAAAATGACATTTTGTAAAGATTTTTGTAAAGATGATTCCGGATTACTCAGGAACCACTGACCATACAGAGGAATTCTATACACCACTGGAATCGACAGGATCTTCTATTTATTTTGATATGCAGTATGCCATATTTGGGCGCAGACATTATGAGATAATCCTCTGAGAGGAATGGGTAAAAGATAGATGCAAAGCTGTATTAATATATAGTATTTTTATGTAAGTTCAAAACAAATTTTCTCGTGAATCATTCATCACAGCAACTAGCGAATAACACCGTTGGAAAGCTCAGGTCTGCAGTTTCACGTAATATGTGTATGCTATTTGTGTGACAAAAACTCCGCTAGGAATCTAACAGAGAAGAATGAGTGTGAATCGGCAACATCCATCACTGGCCACCCTGTAGCTCCACCCCATTTGGATATGTTTGCAAACTTTCAAACTGCAAATGCTTGTAACTGCACGATTAAGCAATTGAGGGTGCTGAAAGAGCCTTCATTCACCCCATAATGAGCCATTTAACCGTCAAAGTGACAACAAAGCTCGAAAATATGCCTAAAAACAATGAAATGACACCTGGTGTGCCTTTAACAGAATAGAAAGAAGGTATTGTGTGCCCTGCTGACAAATTGAGAATCTAGTATTGAAAAAAGGGTTGGCCGAATACTGCAGCTGGACAAAAACAGTATATAGATAATACAACTGGACAGAGTATTGACACCACTTTTGTACTGTACAGATTTAGTCATTGACAGGTTTTGCATGACTGGTTCAGAAAGTGCTGTGGGGTTCATGAAAGCCTACAAGACTAACCTTTACCTGTCCAAGGATCCAGACAAAGTCAGAGAGGCCATTAAGGAAGGTAACATGGTGGTGATACTTCAATTTATCAGATTTTCTGAATTTCTTTAAACTAGATTGACTGCAGTAGTATCAATGTAAGAAAAAAGGACTAATAAAAAGCTTTTTTTTTTCAAAACTTGTTCAAGGTATAGCCGCTGCCACCATGTTTACTTGTGAGAACATGAACGAGCTGAGTGACAAACAGCTACGTGTGGCCTTTGATGGAGATTCTGTTATATTCTCAGACGAATCAGAGATTGTAGCACAACAACAAGGACTGGACAAATTCATTGAACATGAGAGGATAAATGAGGAAAATCCCCTTGAAGAGGTGGGACAATTGTACTCACAATTATGAGACTGTACTCTTCATACTATTGAAAATAAACTTGTGGTTTGGGTTTTCCGCATTATTAAACCTGTTTGTGTACTAACAGGGGCCTCTGAAAATATTCCTGGAGGCACTGGGTAAGCTTCAGCGAAAATTTTATGCCAAGGATAAACGCTTAGATTGTCCAATCCGGACATACCTCGTAACCGCTCGAGGTGCAACCACTGGAGGGATTCGAGTCTTGAAGACCTTAAGGAAATGGGACCTGGAGATAGACAGTGCATTGTTCTTGGCAGGGGCTGACAAGGGACCAATGTTGCAAATTATCAGACCTCATATCTTTTTTGATGATCAAATGAAACACATTGATGGTGCCAAAAATGTACCTTATGGCATTGCAAATAACAATAACAAAACCCCAACAGGGAAAACATAATGTGTATATGAATCACTTTGCTCTTTGGGGATTGATTTAGACTTTTTATAGATTATTTGAGACATGCTGAATTGAAATGTGCTGACATTATAACAATATATAAATAAAACTTAAATGAGTTATGGTGTTTTGGTCTATAACTATCAGTCTAAGAAAGCTGTGGTGATTTAACATGAAAAGACCAAGAACTCAATTTCTGATGTTGATTTCAGGTGAATAGGAACTTTAGATGACCAGTTTATTATATTCTTATGTCAAACACAACTTCTTTGGCTATTTGGTATTTTGTACTAGTTTTAATATTTTATCTAAAATTATATTTCTATACATTTACTGACTGCCTCTCACACACCATCACACAAACTAATGAAAGTAGATTTGACGTACAAGACAAAATATTTAAAGAGTACTTAGCACTTGAAGGAGAAATACAATGTGAATCAATCAATAGCCCTGTTGTTTGATGTTACTGAGAGCTGTTTGAGCTGAATTTGAGAATGAGAATAAGAGAAATTGGTGCAAAACTACAGCTAACACTAACTGATGAGGGTGTTTCGGGTTGTTTTTCTGTACCCCCATCAGTTAGTGTTAACTGCTGTTTGGCTTTTTGGTCTGTATTGTACCAAATTGTTTTGTTCTTATACCCATCTACAACACACAGCAACATCAAACAACAGGACTTTTGATTGCTTCACACCAGATTTGTCATGTCACTTTTTTTAGTCTTTCACTTCTTACATCAAATCTACTTTTATTAGTTTGGGATTCTGCATTTGCTGCACTTCTGAAGAGTTTTGGTCAGAATTTAATGCTTAATTTTAACTTATTAACTAACAAATTACATGCTAGTTTCACCCCGGCAAAGTGAGTTCAATCACTTGTCGCCAGACCCTACATCTTCGCTGATGGTTCCCAGGCTAGGTGGGCCTCATTAGTCACAATAGATGTGAAGTCAGTGGTACAGTATTTGTGTTGTACTGAGAGCCAAAACCGAATGATGCCATCATGATTGTTGTGTCCTCACAAGCATTGTTCAACATGAAAAAAGACAAGTGTATGAAGATGAGGGGCTGAAGAAATATGTTCCGTATGAACTGAAGCATGAAAGCCAGCCTCTTTTACCTGGGGTGGTATTTTGTGAAGGTAAAACAATCTCAAGCACAATTTTCATTTATTGTATCATCAATGTCTGTCTAATAACAACAGGCTATGCTATCATGTTGCGTTTTTCCTGTTCATTAGACTATCAGCAAACTTATCTTATCAAACTTATCAGCATACTTTAGTACAAAGCGCAAACTTACTGACAAAGTCAAAAATGTTATGGGAACACTAGGACCAGATCAGATATTTTATTCAGTCGGAGCACAAATATCTAAGTGAGTTCAATCTCAATTTTGACATGATATATATCTTGTGGAAACACCATTATTTCACCTCAGAAGGAACATTTCTATCAATGCAATAACAGGCAGGAACAACAGTTTGCACACCCCAAAGGTATAATAATAGCAATAACACTGACTAGAGCTGAAATTACAGCCTGTAGGTGTGTATTTCTACTGATAAGTCTGCATTCTGGCTCAAGAATTTTGGACCATTCTTCTACACAATTCTCCAACTCAAGTCAATCTTTGGCTATCCAATGTTTTGCCAATGTTTTGGGTTAAGATACAGAATTACTTTCAATTATCTTTTTTGAGACACCATGTTTACCAAAACCTGTTCATTCTTACACTCGAATTGGAGTGCTATAAACATTTCATGAATTACAAGTGAAAATTGTTGTAAGATGACTCCTGCGTTTAGATCTGCACTGGATTCTACACTTGATTGATAAATGTGGGCCTCGTTTACTATAAACACTGTTAAAACTCTAGCAAAATAACAATATCAAACAATCAAAACAATATCAAACAAATCTGAAAACATTATCTTCCTGGGCATCATTCAGCATGCTACATCAGTGACAAAATAAACATCCCATAATGACCGAAATAATGAGGAATGCAATGACACAAGTTTGAATCTGGTTTCGTAACAATAGAGGCCTAGTAACTGAGGACATTTTCAGTGTCCTCTTTGCATGTCTGTCAAACAGACATCTGAGAGTGATGCAATAAGCAAAGTGGAAAATACAAAGAACTGAACTAACTAAACCAATTTGATAAGTGTGCTTTAAATCAACAGAAGGGCATATATATATATTTTATTTTATCTGTTTTGATTCTCATTCCTTACAGTTCTTTGAGACTTTTAGGCATTGTATAAACAAAAAAGCAGACCACTAATCTTAAATTATGACATATTCATTACATGAATATTGGCCATGTCTCAACCACCCAGTATGGTGAAACCTTTTTCTATCAGTGGTCACCATAGGGCTATAGCAACTTTGCTTCAATTTTGCCAAACAACCACCAGTTACAGTGTGTATCAGGGTTATGGTGAAGGCAGGGGCTGTGCTGTGTATGTGGAAAGGGGCTTACTGTTTACAGTTTACATTACAGTTCATAATGAATTTAAGACCAATAAAACTTCTGACTCAATTCACTGATCACAACAGACACCTAATCTTCTGTGAATTTCAAAACATCTTGTTCCATTCTCGTCTTCAACAAACCTCAAATCAAAACATCATTTAAGGCAATAACACAAGACGAAGCTTCCTTCTCTCTGACGTAGTTTACCATCATCACAGCATTGTTGATATAGTGAGTCAGAGTCTTACACTGTCAGAACTTTTTTCCTACCCTGTTAAAGCTGAGTTATGACCCAAAACACAAGAAACACAACACCAAATAGCAAAATAGTGGAGGAAAGTGACTGGAGAGCAGCAAAAGTATATTCCAACAACTTGCAAATAAAAAGGAAACCCCAACCTGTAAGTATGTGGTTAATTAGATGTGGGTTTTTTTTGGCACTTGCAAATTTGTGAACATCGTTGAGTAGACAGTAATGTTTGGGGTATATCATTAGTGATAATAGATGTGAGATCAATGGTACAGTATTTGTGTTGTACTGCCAAAACCGAATGATGCCATCATAATTGCTGTATCCTCACAAGCATTTCTCAACGTGAAAAAGGAAAGACAAGTGTATGAAGAAGAGGTACCTTAGAAATATGTTCAGTATCAACTGAAGCATGAAAACCAGCCTCTTTTACTGGTGGTAGTATTTCCTTTTATGAAGGTAAAACAATCTCGAGCACAATTTTCATTTATTGTATCATCAATGTCTGTCTAAAAACTGTCACTAATTTGTGTAATAGTATACTACTTATGTATAGGCATAAAAGCAACAGGCTATGCTATCATGTTGCATTTTCCCTGTTCATTACACTATCAGCAACACACCACACTTTATCAGCATAATTAGCATGAGAAGAAGTGGGATTATAAAACAATGAGACTAATGGAAATGGGCATTATTGT
The DNA here is from genome assembly GCA_027481765.1 of Tenualosa thibaudeaui. NCBI lineage: Eukaryota > Metazoa > Chordata > Actinopteri > Clupeiformes > Clupeidae > Tenualosa > Tenualosa thibaudeaui. The sequence continues at coordinate 14,972,092 of JAIFZK010000013.1, forward strand.
CATGTGTCACACTGTAAGTATAAACATAAAGTGTAAGACATGCTGTGAAATTGTGTCTGCCAGAATAAGGTACGTAAAGTGCAGTGAGGTTGGGGCAAAATGAGAAGATTTCAGGAGCTGGGGATGGGGTAAACAAAGTGTGTAGGTGTTTAGTGGTATCAGGCAGAGGGGTAGAAGTTGTGTGGTGCTGGTGGTGGTGGTGGTGTTGGGGGGTAACAAAGAGTGTACATGAGAGAAGCAATAGGCCAATATCCTGTCTCTATGAAAGAATAAAACACAAAATCTCTGTACTCACAGGGCCCTCTAATAGGATTTCTGGAAGCACAATGGAAACTTCAGCGAAAATTTTATGCCAAGGGTCAACGTTTGAGTTGTCCCATCTGCACGTACCTCGGACTGCAGCCAGTACAGGGGCTCGAGTGCTGAAGACCTTAAGAAGCTGGGGCCTGGAGGTGGATGAAGCACTGTTCTTGGCAGGATCTCCAAAAGGACCCCTGCTGCAAAAGATCAGGCCTCATATCTTCTTTGATGATCAGATGTACCATATTAGAGGGGCCCAAGAAGTAGGAACAATCGCTGCTCATGTACCCTATGGAATTGGACAGACATACTACAAAGGGAATCTCTTGCAGGACAGCACATTAAGAAATTAACAACAAAGCACTCCATACACATATGCCAACATAAGTGCCCCAACGATTTTTGTCACTTGCACCATGCACACAGAAATGTATAACTGAAAAGCTGTTTGATAAACAATGGATTTTATTGAGCGGTGCCAACAAAGGCACAATCTGTTTACAGGGGCCAAAGCCATGATTATTTAATCTTGTATTAATACATGTATTTATTACCACAAACTTGCAGTTATGGGAGTTTTCTGTTCATTTCAGTGACATGAACCAAATCAATAAGGAAATTTAATTCTTTCATTCTGTTCCTGAGTGTGATAATGTCATAAAGAGACAGAGAACATTCTATATGTTTGTACAGCATGTCACTGGCCTGCATACATGCATGTATCTGAACTACCTGGTGGACAGTGAGGCACAAGCTTGTGGACAATGACTTCCATAACATGGTACTTGGATCTCAACACCCAAAGCACAGGGGACCTTCAATAGCCACCACAAATGTATAGCACCTTCCCGGGTGCTTGGCAACTACTCACAACATAGGCCTACCATTGTGAGGTGGAGAGTGATATGAGTGAAGGAATGAAGGAACCAGTTAACCAGAGAGATGCTTAGAGACTACTCTGACTGAATCAGCCACCTAACTGTGGGATTTAGGGTCAGAAAGAAGCAGTATGCAGGTTTCAAGTGTCAAAAATTGCAAGTTTACATTAAATTATTATATCAAGGTCCAAATGACCTCAAAAACAAGTCCACATGTCTAGTAGGCAACCAGGAACACACAGGCCCAGTATAGGTAACAGTTCAGTTGGCTAAGGCTATTTTTAAAGAACTATTTCTAACCAAAACATAGTATACATACAGTCATATCATCATGATGTTGATATCTAGCTTGGCGAAAATTATAGGCTACCTCTTCTCCTGATGTTTGAAATCTAAGCTAAACCTTTTTTTAACATTAGCCGCAGCGTCGACGAGGAGTGTTGGTAGTTTGGCAGCACACAAAACGGTTTGCACACTGAAATGGCGAAAATAACATAAAATTGCACGCGTGTCTGTTTACACACTGCGGGGGTTCCGCTGTTTGGGCTATGCCTAAATTACGCACTGTATCTTTAAGCCAAAGGAACGCCAATGTTCTCTGGGTAATGTATTTCTATTACATAGCCAAACATTCAAGTCTCGTGATGAAGGACGGGCATGTCATTACACTTCACACATTTCTGTGATCGATCAAAATCATCATTCATGGAAACACTGGCCTCTGTCTCAAAATGATGCGAGGAAAAACTATAATAGTAACTGGAGCCAACAGTGGCATAGGAAAAGCTACAACTGTTGAACTGCTGAAGCAGCAGGGACGTGTGATCATGGCTTGCCGCGACCAAGCTAGGGCTGAGGAGGCTGTTCAGGAAATCATAAAGGAGGCTGGTCAGGATAACGGAGAGGTGTTGATCAGACACTTGGATCTTGCGTCTCTCAGATCAGTGCAGACCTTCTGTGAAGAGATCATTAAGGTATTTAGTCACGTACAGCCACGCAGGAATATCGATGACCCAACAGTTGTCATTTGCGCTCACAACGTAGCTAAGAAGCTAGGTTACATTGGAGCCTAAATTAGTTACTCTAAATAACTGGCACTGGTCACAAGCATATTTTCGAGGGACGTCCACAGCTCTACGAGTCAGAGAAACTAAAGAAGTTGCAGTCAGTAACACAGTAGACCTAATGTTAGTAGCTGAATGATTTAACACATAAATTGTGAACTTGTCAACTGTGACACAAGCATTAAGCAAGCATCAGATGTGGAGGTAGCTTAGACCTGTTGACTTGCTTAACTCTCAAAGGTTGAAGTGCATGGGCCACAGATCTTAGGGGGGGCAGGACAGATGCCCTTAAAGTAAATCTGTAAGCACCACTGGCTGACCTTTGAGGGACCCTAATGAAACCCAACGATTTGGTGCCTAGGGTCCATTTATTCCACAATCCCACCCTGTTGAATAGTTGAGTCAATGATGCTTGGAATAAATATGTTGAAGACTAGAGCTCTTCATGAAACCTATGCAGTTATAGGTAGCAAAACCACTTTAGTTACCTATCATCAGCCTATTTCTAATGCCTTTAAAATAATCAAACTGCTCCATTTCAGGGGGTTAGTGAAAGTGATTCATTTTTTATATAGAGGTCAAGGGGAGTACATTTACATTTAGACTCTTTTGTTAATAGTTGAAATAGTTCAGGGCCAGTCTTTCCTAGAGTAGCTTAGGGTTAAGTGCCTTTTTACATCAAACCGACAATTTCCGGTCTACTGGCATACTAGCCAGGTTCCTTAACCACTATGCTACCACCATCCTTGAGTGCTGAAAATGTTAATCAACAAAAAACACACAATTTGCTCACATGAATCTATTTGTCACACAATGCATATTAGCTCTTATGTAAGCACTTAGACTAACTGCTGATGTGATGTTTACATCTTGTGCCTGTATTTTTTTGTATTGGTCTGTGTCAGACATTAAGCATTATGCACTGGATTCCCCAGTACGACTCACTCACCATGTAGGGACACTTGGCTTATCTGATTTACCTCCATTACACACTGGATTTTTAGTCATCTTACAGTTGTCTTCAGGGATTGTTTTTAAATTCTGTGTGCCTATATGTAATGTATGTTGTAAGCTACTGGATTAATGATGTATCTATCTATCTAGTAGACAGATTATATCTATTAAATTATTATCAATTGCTTTCATTGTTTTATGTGGCTTATTATGACTTATTTTTTTTATAAATTAGGAAGAGGCAAGGATTGACGTGCTGATTAACAACGCTGGAATCTACCAGTGTCCTTACACCAAGACAGAAGATGGTTTTGAGATGCAGTTTGGGGTGAATCACCTGGGCCACTTCCTTCTCACTCACCTCCTGCTGGACCTACTGAAGAAATCTGCCCCAAGCCGTATCGTTGTGGTCTCCTCCAAACTGTACAAATACGGTGAGATTAATTTTGAAGATCTGAACAGTGAGCAGAGCTATGACAAAGCCTTTGCGTATGCCCGCAGCAAGCTAGCCAACCTTCTTTTCACTTATGAGCTAGCGCAGCGTCTCGCTGATACAGGGGTAACTGTCAATGCCCTCACTCCAGGGATTGTGAGGACAAATCTAGGGAGGCACGTGCACATTCCTCTCCTAGCCAAGCCACTCTTTAACCTGGCCTCCAGGGCCTTCTTTAAGACTCCTCAGGAAGGAGCGCAAACATCGGTATACCTGGCCTGCTCCCCTGATGTGGAGGGGGTCCAAGGGAAATGCTTTGCCAACTGTCAGTCACAAGACCTGCTGCCAAAGGCTACAAATGAGGACATTGCCAAGAAGCTGTGGGACATCAGTGAAGTTATGGTCAGAATAGCAATGTGAAACACTCATAATGGTGTGTGTGTGTGTGTGTGTGTGTGCAATTGTACATTTGACAACAATGGGAAAGCATGTAGTCATTTGACTCTGAATGTCAAAATGGTACATTAAAGCAAATAGGAGAGGACCTAGACAACCAAGAGAAGAATGCCTATTAGCACCAAAGAGTGCCTTTTACTGACACTGCTGTAACAACACAATATAAATCAAAGGTCTCAGTCTGTGACTGACACCTATGAATGTTAAATGACTTCCTATGCAAGTTTTTCTTTAGTTTGGTATCTTACTGATAGGTTATCCACCAGTTCTTCTTATACTAAGAGATAATATTTAATGATATCACAGCTAACTTTGACATTTGATTTTACTTTCTATATGAGCATTTTGACTGAAAAATTGTTGATAATATCCCTTATTTTTCTTTTTTTGGCAAATAAACATTCTTCATCAAACCAGTGATTTGAAACCTAATTCAGTCACAGTTAATATGGTAGAAGACATCATGTCTGATCAGTTCAGTCAATGTTTAGTTCACATACCTTGGACCTTAATATCATAAATAAGCACAGTTAAAACGAAACTGCTTATTATTGGGCTCATTTGAAGACTGATTTTGGTGAAGCTGCTGAAAACTAGTATATTTTCAAAGTTCACTTGGACTCTAATTAACCATGCTGGTACTTGTTACTGTACCATGGTTGTGCATTCTTTTGCGTATACAGTGCAGAGAACTATTAGTGGGGAATGTTTTCCCTTTGCATTAACGGTAGATTAAGTATCCCTGTCGAAATGGTAGCAACCTTCCCCATTGCAATTCTAATGCTTTTACCACCTGCAACTGTCATTAGTGCATTTACTGGATCATTTGGAGAGAGCACTGACTAGCCAGAAAACATTTAAGGATTCAAGGGAGGCTGAATTAATCTGATCCAGTCTTGCCACAGAATAAGGGAGGTCGCGGTGCATTCACTGTGGAATCCAAAGCCTGTTTGTTTTACAAATAAAGAAAATTACAGAAATTAGGAGAGTTAAGACCTCTAATGATGCGTTCCGCAATGATGCCACATCAGCTGAGGTATTCTCTGCCAAAATGCTACGATTACTTATCGTGTGAGCTTTCAGGAGGGTAGACTACCACCGTCAACGAACAGGGCCAGTCTGTTTTCATTTGAAAACTGAGAAGCTTCTTTCTCATTTCATTCATTGTTTTTTCCTGTTGGTTTTTTGTCACGAATGTTTCTCTAACTTAACACAGCTTTCATTTTCATCTTGAGATTGGTATTCTCCCCCAAAAAATGTCCTCACTGTGTGTCACAGCACATTTGCAAGACAAGTGACTAGTAGATGTAAAGACTGGCACAGTTTTAATATGTCAACTCAGAAATAATAGCTTCAAACAAATAATAACCAAGTAGACTGCTGTAATATATAGTGACTTAATCCAACATGTCTAGCACCTTTATGATCACCATTACTCAAGCACTGTGTTTCGCTTTTTACTGACATTTTTTACATTGATTAAAAGTTTCCATTTTGCAATTTTTTATATGGCACTTGGAATTTAATTCTAAATCCATTCAGTTTTTTTTGTCTCTTAGAACACCCAATGTTATAATTCTTGCAAGGATCACCAATTTCATTCTCTGAATATTTAGTTTCTCCCTCTGCTAGACAGCATTATTTTTCCTAATTTGTGTGTTTATGCTACATGTGGCCTCCAAGTAAAGCAAAGAACTCCCATCAAGTTTATCGTCCAGTGCGTTTGTTTTACATGAGAAGAAGCATGTGGAAATTGGAGTGTCTGACGGATTCAGAGAAAGCCTTTCAGGAGATCAAGTTTTATTGACCTAAAGCGACTTGCAAGGCACTGCCAACACATCACCAGTGTTAATTCACACGCACTTCAGTGGATTGACTAAAAGTTCTCCACAGGTTTGTTTACCTGATTTTCTCTGTAGTCATGCAAGGAGGATCGTTTTGACATGTTTGATGTGTTGTGTCAAGGTGAAGTACTCAGGTCCAAATGCAAACAATGCCTGAGCCATGCAGAGAGGTGGAAAATCCAGGAATCAGCACAGATAAATGAATATTAACAGTAAACAACTCTGTTGTGCTGTATAGTGCAGTCATTCAATAGCAGAAATGCATTCCTCTTTATGTTGTCAGGTACCCTGATTGAGAACACATTGCATTTTACAGAACTTTGGCTATGGTGGCTTTTGCCTTTAGCATCCTTCCAAGAGGTAGCGTGCTATATTTTGACATACTCTTCAAAACAAAATGGATTTTTCTCAGGGTTTAAAGAAATATTTGGGTCCGTGGCAAGTCTAAGAAAACATCCAGTCATTATTTTGGTCCATATTTTTCAGCGTCATTCAATTTTTATGTGGCATTCGCACATGGAAGTGATTGCACAGAATCAGAGGCTGAATCATTTTCATGGGAAGTGTGCAGTTTCCAAGGTATGAGATTTGACTGGTCCCAAAAGTGTAGCTGATAAGTCGTGATTTACTGGAGTGGTTTACACTGAAGGTTGCCTCCTGCAGTTGCGGGACTTGCACCTACTGTTAATTTTGGCCTTAGCACCCTGTGGAATTAACTGAGTTCACATAGTAGAACCATCTAATCCTAAGGGGGGTGATAATGCATATATTTTTCATAGGTTAAGCTCATTTCTAAACACTGAAGCCTTGAAGTTGTCCCATGTGGCATTTTAACAAAGTTTTTTTGTATATCTTGCCATCAAGGGGGGTCCCTTGGAATTTGAAAGACCACAATAAATCATTTCAGATATAATTCCCATCTTCTTCCATTTACTATTTATATGGAGAACTAATTTGTTTTATTATTATTGCCATATAAACAAAAGAAACAATACAAATGTTGAAATAGCAAAATATAGGGTAATGCACTGGACCTCAACCTACACCATAAAATTTAAATAAATATGTCATTACCATTTCAATTAGTCTATTGTGCTGAACTTTTGTGTTTTAGATAGGCCCACTGAGGCCCACACACCATCCATTCATCTTGTCAATCTGATGAAAAACTAATTATCTAACAAATCGCACTCCTGAAGTCTGTGATAAATTTCTGTATTGCATTAGAAAGAATTATATTGAATATTTTGTTCTAGCTATAATAGAGTTGAAAAAGCAAACATGATTTTTACAAGAAACACTCATCGCAAGCTCATTAGAAGCCTGCATGCTTCAATTGAATTGCAATAGTTTCCCAATGTTTTTTTTGTTTTTTGTTTTACAGTGATTTACTTAAAATAAGAGAGTTTCAGACTGGCTCTATGGAAGGCAGAGTGAACTTATCGTCAAAGCACCTATGGGAGAGTCTGCATTTCCTCTTACGACAAACACAACCACAGAATTCACTTCTAACTGTTGGTATGAAAGGTTGTGAACAGTTCATCGAACAACAGTAATGCTTGAAATATTTTGTTTCCTCAAGCAAGAACATGTGGTCTTATCATACTGATTGTGAGGTGGCCTTCATTTGGAATTGATGGTGTCATGTATCGTACCTATGGACTTTATGCGTGGTCAGTGAGAGTATTCTTTGACTTTTCACAGAGACTTCATGCATCACAAAGCCTTTCATTGCCTTCCACATCCTTTGTGTGTTGTACTAATCAGTTTGACAGTTAGAGTCACCATGGCCAATGACATGTTACTCAAGGCATTTGGCCTGGCAATGATAAATGCCAAAGTGAGACTACTCTGTGAACTATTGCAAGCTTGGACACAAAACAGGACACCACATCAAAACACATGATACTAAGCATGATTTCTATAGATGTGAGAATGGCATTCTCAGCAGACTTTGGTGATGATGACCATAGTTGAGATCTGCTCAGTACACAACTATATAAGTGTAATAACCAGTAATTGATGAATGCAGCTGACCCTGACAATTTGTCACATCAATCATATGTGAGGGTCAGACGTACAAACTTTAGCTCATCAACGGGGAAGAAATTTGAGATGATGTATTGCTTATTTGCATGTACTGGTATGCTTTCTATATACTGGTTTTATTCATACATTTAATTTAATATCACTTAGAAAATCTATTCACTTAAATTCCCTTAAAAGAAAAAAATATTATTAGTGAAATGTTTGGGGTGATAATAGAAATGATGATTTCATCATCACATTGAGTCTGCAAGCATTCTACTATCTTGCTTATAAAAGACCATAGCTTTTTGTTTAGTTAATCAATTCAATTTCAAAGAGAGAAGCATGAGAATGACATGGGCTGTGAGGTTTGGAATTTTTCTCATGCAAACTTCAGAGTTCAGAGTTGTACAAAATGGACAAAATTAAACAATGACGTACTCTGAACCAGAGGATCTCTATCTGTGCTGAAGTCACTCAATCATCCCTTGGATGGGACATCCTTGCCTGTTGTTTAGTGCTGGCTCCTTGCCTATGTGCTCTGCCCATGGCCAGTTTCAGAGCATGTTTCATTTAACCTGTGAATCACTTCATGGGAACACAGGATGGTGGTTAGTAGAACGTCTACAACTAAAATTGATTTCAGACTTGGGTAAACACAGTTATGGGAGAGAGAAAAATAATTTGGGATAAACTGGAGGTAGAGATTGTTCCTGAAACTAGGCCAGTAGTTGTAATGTTTTCATCAGCAAAGCGAGTTAGGATGGCATGTGAGAAACTTTCGCAACAATAACATTCATAAAACCAGGTTTAGAGTCTAACATAGTTTTAAAAAATGATGGTACAATCCTCCCCACACTCTGATTCTCTACATCGAGGTGATGTGTCATGGAGGAGATCAAAAGCTGAGCTGTCTGGTTGGTTGCTGGGATGTTGAAGGCGCAACCTGCAGCTTCTCCTCCCTGTTCTCTGTGATTAATGTGGCCATTATTTATCTCTGCCTTTCAGCATCTTTCTTAATACGGCCTGGCCAAGGGCCAAGCCTACCACGAGCAGAAGGAAAACAGCGGCGTTATTTTCCTTGGCTGCTCACTCCGCGCACATCCCCGAAACCCGTCGGAGAGCGGCAGAGATCTCCCCTGAACTTTTCAACTTTTCTCTGTGTTCACGACAAATTATCCTCCGTCCTCATTTCTCATTGTGTTATTGCACTGCTGCAGTGGGCACCCATTAATAAAAAGCCGGTTGAGAGCAGAGTCCTCGTCGAGTGATAAGGCCGTAAAACTCAGATCGAGGGATATAAAATAACACATCCTTCAGGCCCTGCCATAAGCCAGTGGCCTGCTTTCAGCTGGGGCGTAACTGCATGTTTGTGGCTGTCAGTTTGTGGCCGGGTTTAGCCCATTGTGCACTAGCCTAGCGTAGCCTCTGTTCACTTTGCTGTTTTCAAAGATCAGATTGCTTCTGAGTGTGCCACCGTGCTAGCACAGTTTACACAGGGAGAGGAAGTGCCGTCCTCAAAGGGGAGAGAGCGTTATTTACTTTCAACTGTGGTTGAAGCTGCACCCCCTCATTATTGTTGTTAGGGTGGGTGAGGAGCTTTGGGGAGGCGGAGTGAGGTGGACTATTGGGACTGAGATGGTTCTTGTGCATATGTGACTGGAGGATGTTAACAGTTCACAGCCTCAAATGTTCAACAGTGGCTCCAACAAATGCCAGTGGAAGTCTAGGAGATATTTTTGTTTATGTTACTCTTCAGCAGCATGGACCACTGTTTGTTTACACACATACACACTCACACACACACACACACACAGAGACCTCAGTGAGCTGCTTGACATCCCACATCGCCGTAGCCTTGGCAGACTGGTGACACTGGCCCTTGTGGCGTGCACAGATGACCCCTCTGATGTTGTTTCTACAGGGCTGCTGGTGAGGGTGGTAGTTAGTGGTAGGGTTGTCCATGAGAGCAATTTTCTCTTGCCGTGCAGTGGTTTACCTCGTCTTCCTCTATAGCTCTTGGGTGTCTGCTGCAGAGCAACCCAGCATGTTCCACATGGGTGGCATGGTACTGGGCACAGCTGTGAGATCACTAGGGCTTGAATGACACGCTGTATAGTCTGCGGAGAGTTACTGCCGGATACTGTTTGATACTGTTTACCGGCGGTACGGGCTCTGTTGTGCTGTGTGGTCTTTGTTGCAGCTGGTCGGATGGTGGTCTAGCCCACTCCCCTCATAGCAGAGAGTGAGAGAGAGAGAGAAAGAAAAGGAGAGCGAGAGGAAGGCAAGAAAGAGAAAAGGAGAGCGAGAGGAGGGAAAGAAAGAGAAAAGGAGAGCGAGAGCTTGGGTGAGCTGAAGCAACAACAGCAGCAGCAGCAACCACAACAGCAGCAGCAGCCATGGTGGTGGAAGCAAGGCCTGAGACAGAGTGCAGAGAGCTCTCATAAATCATCTGGAAGAGTTTACTGGGAAGTAGCCGGAGGGCTCAGAGCTGTGCTGGAGGAGCCTGCAAGCGCCAGAGGTACCACTTGGCCTAGAGGAGGATTTGTTTGGGCTTAACCAAAACAAAGAGTCAATGGAAGAGAGAGCCAAGGCCCGCACTGTCCTGTCCACTCAGGGTTCTGTCAGGACGTTGACCTCTGCCCTTCTATTGCTTTTTCTCCCTTTCATCTCTTCATTTCAATATTTGTCTTTATGCTCTTTTTCCTGCCGTACATGTACATTACATGTTCATGTTGTGTTCTCTCCAACTCTGGTCACGTGTCATGATTAATCTTTGAATATTGTGTAAAAGGATATTTGAAGTAAGAGCACTCATGTCATGACTCATTCTCACAAAATTTTCCCCCATCAAGTGCTTGGGTTTGCTCTCTCTCTCTCTTTCTCTCTCTCTTTCTCTCTCTCATGCAGTCCAACCAGCATGAAAAATGTCATATCACAGCATTCCACTGTCTTCATCCTCATTCATATATAATTCCCTTGCATTATCTTCAGACGATTGTTTAAATATAGAGTGCATATTTGAAAGAATTACCTGTTTTTCATGCCGTATTTTTACAGATTCATATCCCTGCTCATACCGCTGTCCCATAAAATAAGCAGTAAAAGCCAACTCTTAATATATGCACTCACAGAAATGAAATACTTCATGCAGGAGAGAGAAAAAGGAGTTAACGTGAGTGCAATGTTGTATTATGTCATCATCTTCTGTTAAAGACTATTCTCAACTCATAATTTGAATGATCAGAAAGCTGCTACTTTGGCATAACATATGCCAGCAATATGAGGCAAAGTAGCAAAGCAAACTTATTTTATGAATATGTGGAAAAGTAGTAAGTTGATGGGGATAATGTAGTTGATGGTTATATATTGACTAGTTCACCACATGCATTGTCTCAATAATTAGCCTCAGTAGCCTTTAAGAGATGAAAGGCTCTGGATGGGGTCTTTGATCTTACCAATCAGTCCAAACTCAACCGAGAAGAAAGTTGTTGAAAGTTGAAGGTCGCTCTGAGTGTGTGTGTGTGTGTGTATGTATCTTGGGGGGGTGAAGGGTTGTCAATGGCTGGACCCCATTTTCTCAGTGGACTCTATGTAAACAGATCCTGTCATGCTGCGCTCCACCTGGGGACCGGCAGACAGCTGAGCAGCACAGAGCTCCCCTGCTCCATCACAGACATTATTTATTGTTAATATCAGCAAGATGCGTCCTGTCATCACCGCCCCCCGTTCACAAAAAAACGAAAAAACTAAAAAAAAAAACCTGCACAGTCTGCACAGTGTCACATTCTCCCAAGCTGCTGCCAGAAAAAAAACAGAACACAATGCATCATGGGTGCCTGGTGAAAAAAGAGAGAGAGCTCTCCTTTTTTTTCTCCTAAAATGTTTCAGAACGTCACAGAAAGTGACAAATGTCTGGTGTGTTTTATGTCTTACTCTACTGGTTCATCTGCAGCCCTTTCAGTAGAGTTAACTTCAGCGTGAGGGGTCACTGTGGTAAAAGAGGATCTGTTGAGAAAAAACGTTCTGCGCCAGACATGGGACTCTTCCATAAGATTTATGGCTTTAGGTGCACAAGTGTCAAACCCATGGGGTTATTTTTGGTCTCCAGATAAATGCCCGCTGATGAAACAAAGCGATCGGTGAGTTTGAAAAACCTCACTGACCCAGTTCAACCCCAGGTGCTGAGGAGAGAAACAGCGCAACAAATTGCATTGTTAATTGCCATGTGCTCATTAATTTCAATCAGCTGTAATGCTCAATGTGTTTTTTCCCACACCGTGTATTCTATTTGTCATGCAAGAGTATAGAAAAGCGTTTGCTGTCGGTTTTTATTTAACACGTGCTTCTTTGTCACCAGTGAAGTCTTCTGTCCCAGTAGACATGAGAGTTGATAGTGCCCTGGCAAACAGTGGGAATAAACTGGGAAGAGCACACACAAACACACACACACAAAAAGTTTTTCAAGAGGCACTGAAAAGAGATTCATCCTTGCTAGCCTAAGTGTGTAATGTCACTATGCATGGATAAAGAGATGTTTTAAGATTGTCTAATCAAGCTGTGTGATCCATCCAGAGAGAAAGACAATTTCATCTTATCCTCTGAAACAGACCACTATCTATCTGAATAATGACCAGGCTAAATTAGAACGGTAAGTTTAATCTGCAGAGATATCTCTCCAAAAATGAGTCCTCATCTTGTGCAGCCATTTTTTTCCTGGGGGCCCCAACAGCAATCAGCCAGTGGACTCAACTAGCTGATCTACAGGATAAGCAAGCAGTCTGCAAGTCACAACTCAGAGGGGTTATAAATATTTTAGATCATTGGTTTGCTGATGCTGTGAGATTTATGCAGGTCGACTTGATTTTCTAACAAATGCGCTATTAATTTATACAGCTGGGTCTAATTTTAGGCTGCTCGGGTGTAGACGGCAGTTTCATCCCACCTGCAACTTGGCTCTTTGACATCCATCAAACAGCCAGCAACATCTGATGGCGTAACCTCTGCATGACCATTGCCCTGCGTCACAGGTGATAAAGTTATTATGGACACTGAACTGAAATCTGTGGCTACAGCTCCCAAGAGACATAACACATTAGGGGAAATTTGAGTCTCTGGCTCCCCCTACTGCCTAGAAAGTGCTCCTTCATATATTGGCAGGAGCAAATACATGGTTCGCTGTAGCTATATTTAGGCCTACCCCATGGAAAGTAGCCTACACACTCTAGCTGGGACAGACTCACTTGAGAGCGTGAGGTCCCTGGACACCAGAACAATAATCATAATTTTTAATTTGTGTCACTTTTGTGTTTTGACTTTGTGTGAAATATTTTCAAAAACAGGAGGTGTCCTCACCTTACCAGGCTTGAACAGACGCACATCTGTGTGTGTGATGGCCCCTCAGCTCCCCGATTTTGGTGAAGGGCACACGGTAGTCGGCCGTCCTGAGGACACACTGCTCCCCCCCTGCAGCCGATACAGTTTGCCTCTACACCACTGCACCCTTTAGTAAAAAATCCTCTTTGTTTGTCTGGAATGGTTTGGTGGGTAATCCCCGAGAAGATGGATGTCTGCCTCAGCCTCCCCACTGCCACGCCATTAAAAGCACTTACCCGTCCCATAAAAGATGGTTGCAGCCGCTGGCCCTCCTCAGAGACATGATCCATCACAGCCATAATGGGCTTGGAGGTTTTTTAGGGAAGGGGGGTGGTGGTGAGGAGAGGCGGGGAGGGGTGAGGGAGGTGCAGATTGGGGGTTTACAGGAAGTGCATATAGTATACACACACTGTCAGGGGCTTCTGTAAACGGCCGAGGCGCTGCAGAGAAGAGGGAGTGAGGGGTGGGGAGGCCGACCGGTGTTTACTTTTCAGCCACACTACTTTCAAGTCGCGTCGGCAGCCCTGATAGCCTGCATTCCTTCTCTGCTGAGGAGAGAGGGGTGGGCAGCACGTGTCGTGCCTCCAGGGCCCAAATGGTTGACTTAAGCTTCTCTTTGAAAACATGATTTGAACTTGTGTTAAGATTTCAAGTGTGATATTTGCCAATTCACCTATTTATAAATATGCATAACTATAACAAAACTATAGGTTTTGATGCAGTAATGGTACTTTTTTGTTTATGTTGTTGCTGTGGTACTTCCAGGCTCTATCATGCCAGAAAGCACTTGTGAGTTTCTTGCCTATTCCAAAATGTATGTAAGGTTCCCCAAATATGAAGACAGCCACATTCTCCAGGACAAGGAGTTCTGTAGCATGAAAGCAATTTGTGGTCTGTGGCCACATGTTTTCAAGTTCCATCTGTAAGTTAGTTTTGAATTCTTTACATCCACTTTAACCAAGCCAATGGTTATTTTGTGCTTGTTATGGTTTGTTTTGATTTGGTTTGGTTGCAAGGATGATGACAACTGACAGAAAAAAGCCAACAGACAGTCATGCTGGATACAAAATTGTTAGCCTGAAGAGAGCAGCATTTTTACAGCAGCATTCCCAAAAGATGATGGAAAATCTATAAACTTCATAATCCATTCATACGTAATTCCCTAATTCAAATCATATTTTTTATAAACCTTGCACTCATAAGCAGACATAACTCTTCTCCCTTTTCTTTAGTTTTTTCATATCATGTCTAGAAAAAAGACCAGCATAGCAGACGAACTTAAAAAGCTATTTAACACCACACAGCCCTAATTGAGCACTCTGACTGTATTAAAAAATGTCAGACAGCAAAGCTCCCAGGGCCTGTGAAATAATCCAGGTTCTCAAGCCTGATCTGCAAGTTTATGCTTTCTTCTTGGATGCTATGCTTTGATCCCTCTTTCTTCGAAACTGCCTCTTGCCCCCTTTTTGTTGTAAGTACCTTTTTCTCAAAAGATTTTCGAAGTCCCCGGAGGCCTCTTGAAGAAAACAGATTTTTTGAGTCCACCCCAATCCAATCCAACCCAACCCACTGTTCCCCCCACCTCTGACCTTCAAATAAAACAATGTATTCAGTTGAGGAAAATGGAAATCGAATCACATGGAGAAAGACGTGAGGCCTCAAAAAGTTTCCATTACACCACCAGGTCTGCAATGTGCCAGAGAATTTTGATTGTTTGTTTGTTGCTTGGAAAAAAAAACCTTGGCACAGAAACAAATCTCAACCAATAAAGTAAAATGGAGTGAAATTATGATTGGCTATCTGGAGATTTGTTTAGCATATGTCTGTGAGAGTATCATGCCAGAAACAGGTTTGATTCAAAGAAGCCAAGGAGGCAGAGCAACACTAAACCATTTGGAACAAAACCTATACACCTGTGCAGCCTTCAGGACATGGAAGCAATATGCAACCTATACAAGCAGAACATGGTATAGTGCTTTGACTTTAATGGTTTCCACATATTCACATCAATAGAACAACTGTCCAGCTTTTACCCCCAAGAATTATAACAACATGTATGTTTTGCAGTTTCTGTTTCAGCATAGAGAATGAGTATTGTCCAATAGAGAAATCACTATGATCTTAACGGTTTGGAATGTAAGGTTGATGTAAGACCTATAGCGCAGTTTGATTGAGATTCAAAAATAGAAGAATGATTGACATAGCTTTTTTCTTCTGTATATCTATTTATGAAGGTGGTTGACATTTAACTTATTCATGCTCCTATAAGTGCTGCGTGGCACTATAACTACAGGAAATATGACTTTGTGACCACACCAATTCGCAGCACTAGACAGCCACTCAACATGCTCTGAAATGACAATAATATGAATATACACATATAATTTTCCAGAGAGCCTCATCTGCGTTAGTCAGCCTACACATACTCTCACCATTGGCCATGTTTGCCTACACTTCTGTTCTGACCTCTGAACCAATAAGGCAACAGGGAGATCCAGACTTAGCATCCCCCACCTAATTTACCCACCTCCACCCCTTGTGCTTTCCATCTTCGTGAAATTGCTAATATATCATTCACGCCCAGGACGCACAGGTAATATATAACATAGATAATATATGGCACCTAATTATTTAAAGAACCTATAGAAGTTTACTTCATTACACAGGACAGGTCATTGAGTTAACATGCCCCCTCTCAGAACCAGTTTCAAAAAGACCCGAGTGATTGTAGCGCCTCACCTTCTGCAGGGGCTTGGAGTAGCTGGAAGCAAGGCAGCGGCTAGAGGTTGTAAGTCATGCTGGAGGGGCACCGGGCCCCTGTTCCCCCACTCTTTTCCCAGCTTTGTCAAGTCCCTTCAGAGCACATTAAACAGCGCAGGAAATGCGAGCCATCTGTAAGTGGACCAGTGAACATGCTGTTAATTTGTTTCTCCAGAGGGCCATGTCAAAGAGCTGTAGGGCCTCAGAGCTACACAACACACACACACACACACACACACTCATATACATATCCTCTCGCAGATACATAGGGAACACACACATACAGTACACATATTCCTCATTCTGTGATTTATAGCATTTTTTCCTGTGTAATGTCACATCCCTATGCCCTTGTGGGTAAAAAAGAGAACTAACTGTTCCTTTTATAATTGTGCTGTTGAGCGCTTTGTGCACAGTGGGGCTGAAGTCAGTGTTGGCTGTGGCCTACCCATGGTGCCTGATGACTGAAGCTGACATTAGTCAGTGGCAGGAGTGCAGTGCTACATGCCCCCGCCACCCCCCGCCTTCCACCCCCGCCCTGCACGAACCACAGTCCCAGGGAGAGGAATCCTGACCGCAAGAGAGTCAGAGAGAGGCCTCCGCCCTGTACAACATGACAAATTCATTACCTAATCCTCCATTCTCTCTGATGACCCTGTTTGTGTTTTTCACCGTCGCTGCGACTGTTGATGCGGGGCCACTCCTGGTAACCAAGAGTGATGCCCTGTAGTGGTGGTGGTGGGGTGGTGAGGTCAACGCTTACTGCGCTTCATGGCACATTAAGCAGATTCAGCGCTCTTCAGAAAAGCTCGTAATTGCATTTGTGTCATTTCATGAGGGGTTTAACCACACTGAACCGCACTAGGCTGTGCTACCACGTTCAACAGTCAGATTCACTTTGCCAAATGATGACCCCAAAGCCAGAATGATGTAGGGGAAAGGCAGCTCTTACTCCATGGAGTCTTCATGTTGGTCATCACTTATGTATGTCACTACTGTGTGCTTTACCCAGTAGACACAGAATGTTCAACCAAACTTTGGTCTTTTCTGCTCCATGAGCAGGAAAAAAAGTCCCTCCTGACATATTAGGAGGGCGATTTAAATTTATATCACAAATGCCCTAAGCAATGCTGGAACAGAAGCAATGTTATGTTGTATTTATGCCAGATGCAGTTTGTGCCACGAAACCTTAAAATCACTCTATTGATGCCAAAGCACTGTTGCTTTCAATGCTGTGACATTTGTGGTCATAAGTTACTGTAAATGATTGTAAATGGGAGAAACAGAACTCCCACACAACTTCAAACATGACAGTTCTCAGGAAATGAAATCTGTCAACATCTTTGCACAAATGGTTTTCTTCTCAACTCTTCACTCTTTTGGTCAAACACTTAATATATAATTCCTTGAGGCCTCCTTTCTCTCCAGATCTCTTGCTGCACATAAACACGTCAAAAGACAACAGATGCTACCCCTACATTGCAATCATAACAATGATATCCGCAGTTCCGTGGCATGGAACAGTTGAGTTAGCAACATGGAGACGCCGCTCCTTGTGAGTCTTCAGGTCTTCTGAAACCATAGCAAAACAGTGTGTAGGGGAAATCCTCTGGACGAAAAGCAATACAACAGGACAGCCAAAATGCACTTCCATTTTCCCTGTTTATGACAATTGGTGACATCTTTACGGCTGTTTTTTCAGTTGCTGCTGAAACTAACCGTTGTCAGACTACCACCATTAGCCAGACTACCTCTGTGAGGCGTTTTATTGTCTCAAGGAGGTGAAAGACCAAAAGAGAAAACAAAACAACTGACTGTATAGCAGGGGCTCCATGATGTGATCACTGTGTGGGTTTAATATGATCCTAGACACATATATATGAGACGAGAGTATGAGACAAGTAGCACATAAGATTAGACCGGATTTGATCAAACCCTCTTATGGCAGCATGAAACAGCAGCCTTTCTTTTTGTCCACCCACAGGATATAAATCCTATGTTGTGTTTACAGTTGTGCTTGTAATGACCAAAATCCAACCTGAATTGTAAAGTGTTAAGTGTCAAGAAAGGTCTTTGGTAGCTCATAGCAACATGTCTGGTTATACCTTGATGTAAAATTGAGTATTTATTCAAAGTTCAGATCACTGTTCCTGCCTCATGGATTCGAAGACATGTAATTTACAGTCCATCCTCAACGGTCCAGATAGCTGACCATCTCAAACAGGAAGTTACTCCTTCAGAGCTTATTTTCGCCTTGACCTTTTTGGATCGCTGGGGGCGAGAGAACCTTTTCCTTTTGACTCGACTTGATTTATCTCCTGTCTTCTGAACCAGAAAATCTGGACCATCGGTTGCTACATCCTGCCTCTGCCAGCGCTTAAACGATTAACATATGGAGCCCGGCAACACGTTTCTCTATGCTTTTCACCAGGCACGCTGAGCCTTGTTCCCACTGCTGGGGAAAGGCTGGTTGCCATGAGCTGTGCTGAGGGAAAGGAGATTTCAGTCAACCTAATTACATCACTGGCGTACATGGAGGCCAAGGACTACTGTACTGTGGCTCCCTCGTGCGAGACGCCCACTCAGGGGAGCCCATCTCTTTCCAGAGTGAACATCAGTGGTCACGCGCTCTAGTAGACAACCACAAAAGCAGACGTGGCTTCTACATGGGCTTAGCAGCTCAGTTAACTATATTAAGTGAACTTGCCTCCTTGTCTGTCTCTGTAAATACCACTGTATTCATCATCAGGCAAAAGCATTTGAAGATATCCACGGAGAAGAGATTTGGGACTAAATCCCCCCCGCCCCCCCTCCCCATGTTAACCATGAAAGATTGCGTTCTTCCATACCCAAAAGTCTACATTTACATGGAGGCTTGGCTATTGTAAGTTTGCAATCTGCTTACTTCCCTCAATATAATCACATTAATGTGTGAGTAATCATTCTTTCTTCACTGCTCTCTTTTCTGCCAAACTATTTGGAGGGGAGCGAGTCTACTGCCAGGCATGTGTTTCATTGTTATCAAATTTCAGATTACTGGTAATTCAAAACCCCAAATCGTTGCTGGTACGGCAATCAATTTAACAAACCTTTTAAAATAGCACTGGTCAGCACAACAGAATCTGACCTGGAATTGGCCTTTCTTTGGTCATTCACTGTCAAAAGCATTGCAATTTTGTAAATGGGTTATTTCTGTTTGAGAGGCAAATTACACAAAATATGGAGGCCATGTGTTGAATACTGTACGATCTGCGCATTGCTCTTTACAGGATACGGCGCATTTCAAACAGCTTCCGATTCACAGTGGAGAAAAGAGAGCTATTTAATAGCCAGCTTCATTGTCTATGTAAAAGTATACTTACACTTCTGTAGAGTCCAGTTGGAGCAACAATGTATGTGAATTGCCAGGTATTGGCATTGAATTGTCCAAATGCCAATATGGATTTTGAACAAAATTAATAGATTTCTCATCTGTTTTGCATTTTGTGATAGATGTTTTCTTGAGCAGTCATTTCAATTTATCAACAGAGAACTCTCTGGTGTGGCTTCTTTTGCCAAACTAATCACAGATGTACCAGACTACAAAATGTGGACAGTAAGAAAGAGAAATCTCATTTTAAAAATTCATTCAAGTCATTCAAAATCTACTCCAAAATGAAATAACATTAGAGATATCCTTCCCTGTTTACTCACTTTGATTGTGGGTAAACAATCCGGGACCATATGGAGCAACTCACTTTTTAATCAAGACTACTCATCACATTTCAGAACATATTTCAATGAATAAATATGGAGACCAAAAAAATGAGTAGCAAATTGTTTTCATAGGAATACTAGTGTCTACAAATGTTTTAATGTATACATATGGCTTGGATCAAGATCAGTTACTTCACTGTTGCAACCCAGTACTAAATGTGAGATATTAAGCAAAACAGGCTGTACATACATGCAGTCAGCAACAGATTTGCTACCACCCTGTTTGCTCGAAGTACTCAAGTGTAGACAATGCAGTTAAACACATTCTCTAGAAAGCTGAAAAAGTAGAGCATTCCTTTGTCGAGGGTGCAAATCTATTTTTTATGAAAACACATATTTTCCTATGTTCTACACACAGGGGATCTGCGGAGGCCAAAGTATTTGTGGAGAGCTGGAGCGAACTTTAACCAGATGCACCGATTCAAAGGCGAACAGGATGGTGGACAGAGGCAGCATGCTCTACAGAGAGGTGCTTGGAAAGGCATTCTGTTTGTGTGCAGAGATGTCAAGGACAAGGCCATTGTTTGAGGACTATCTCTTGGGTATTAAAGTCATCCATTTTAAAGTACGCCACTTCAAGTATTTTGCTGCCCATAGCCAGTAGGAAAACTTGCCCAGCTCAAGTGATATAACAACACGACTGAAATTTAGCCATGGTCAATTAGCACCAAGAAAGTTTAAATGCATGCAAACATACAGCACCTGCGATTGCTATGAACCTACATGGTCTTTTCTCTGTGAGACTCAGCCTTATTTAGCACCATGTCAAGAGATGGAGCCCCCATAAGTAGTAGGCTTAAGAAGGGAGGGTAACCACCTTTAATTAAGCCTGTTGATAATTTACCACTTGACTGTCAAGTGCTGTGATTCAGGACCGCTGTGCAAATCTGCAGTCTCTTAAACACCATATATTCTCCTGCCTCACTTCACCTTTAAAACATGCCTCTGTTTATACTGTCAGGACTAAACCACAAATATGACTAGTTGTCCCAGCTTCTGAAATCAAAAAGAATAAACCGTTAGGATTAAATTCTGGTTATTTATCTTTACAAAGATGTGTCTGTGCACATGCTCTGTGTAAACCTGGCTCCTTCTGCAGCCGTGGGGAGCTTTCACAGAGTGCATATTTTACAGCACCACTGCATGGTCACAGCAGACATCTTTTATATTATTGGAGACACATATGTGTTTGCTTTGGAGATTCCATATTGAGTAAACTTTGCGCTCTCTCCAAACAAGCCATCTGATTGTTCCGCTCTTTCCTCAAAAAGACAGGGCCAGAAGAGCGGGGGATTTCTATTTTTCATTTTCAAATGAGGCTTTCGGGGGTGACGTGGACAAACCACTTAGGACTCCACGCTAGCTCATCCATATAGGTTCCAGGAAAAACACTGCAAACACACCCCCATCATGTCACCTAGCGAAAATTTGCTGCGGTTCTTAACTCCCATCTTGTAACTAAAGATGAACAGCCATGCAATGGAAATGAAAAAGAACTTGCTAGAACTAGAACTACATGAGTTGCTGATTGATGACCACCTCCAGCAGGACTGATAATCACATCCTTCTCCTCCAGTATGTTCTGTCGCCGCTGGGGTGATGCATATAGTCTGTAGTCACACATCGCCCTGGGTAGCACTGTCCTCTTATTTTTGCTGGCCTATACTGCCATCTAGTGATAGCTGCTACAAGCACTGACAGCAGACAGCAGAAGTTGGACTGTACTGAACTCACTGAACATTGTCATTTAAATGAGCAAAGTCGTTTGAGAAGTGAAAAGCTTCTGAAATTGTACATATCCAGTTATATCCATTTATATGTCTCAAATGGTATTATGATTTGATATTTAAAAACAGTTCTGTCATGAGAACGCCCTACATAATTTCACCCATGGGAGAGGGATTCTGCAGTTTTCATGAGGCGTGTAGATAAACATGACCTTTTAATACATTCCCAGAAATCGCTGATTGCTCTCTCTGACAGACCACACCCAAGCAAATCAGAGTGAACCATATCCTGTCCTGTGTAGACACATGCACACACACACACACACACACACACACACACACACACACACACACACACACACACACACACACACACACACACACACACACACACACACACAAACATACAAATGCCTTGTTGTAATTTACAGAGGTTCCTCTGAGAACTGTAAAGAAGTCAAAACTGAAAAAAATATGACTGTGATGAAATACAAAAGCATGAAACATCTCCTTCCTAGATCTCTGCTTACTCTTAAAACCATATTCTAAAACAGGTTGAGAGGGAAAAAACACTGACACGAACTGAGATCAGATGCTTGCCTCATGGATACAAAATCAGAGAAAGTCTCCTGGCCTTGAGCTTGGAAGCATCTTACACAAGGTATCTCTGAGGCAATTTACTTCGATCAGTGCCCACATCCAACAACATAAATATTCATTGATCATTAAAATTCACAGAGAACACAACACAGTAACTCATCAATGTCAAATTACCTTAATGGGGGGAAACACTCCAAAAGCTTAGTGATGGGGGAAATTTTCTATCCAGGAAGTATTGCTGACTGTGCATCGAATGAAGGGTCAAGTAAGGCCAAGATCAAGCCCCACGCAAACTTCTGACACCGGAGAAAGTTACAAATATTTTTTTTATATTTTCACAAAGATCTTTTAGCAGGTATCAGTTGAATCACCACACATTTTGTTGCACAATTCACGTCTTTCCAAAGACTCATAGCAAGTAGTGCAGAAACTATGCAGGGGAAAATAAGAGAGATTGCGACAGGAAGAAGAGGGGAGGAGAAAGTGGGAGGATGGGGTTCAATTGGAGTCGCCAGCACTTTTCTTTCACCTTGGTGACCCCAGCCTGTTGTAGTCTCCATCTGGACCCTTCTGTTCAGAGGACTCTCTTTATACTGTATTCTGGAAGCTCTCCTCATGATTGTCCCGCTGATGCCGTTATTTCCTTTCTTTAGAAACCGCAATTATCCACCGGTCTGTTGGAGAGAATCACAAGTATGTGCCATCCTCTGGGGAGACTAGTAAAAGGCACTAGCAGCATGAGCAGCAGCAGCAGCAGTGTCAGGAATGGCTGGTCCAGACCAGCACTCTGAGTTATTAGACTGTGGCAGACAGCCAGTGGCTGCATCTGCAGCGATCCTCCACAGGTACTTGCATGACCTCAGACAGAGTGGGCTATTTTCTGAGGAGGCCCAGAGAGCCGAATACCATCTCATTCACATGGAGAGATGCAGATGTTTGCTGAATCACACAGTGGTGCCAATGTCTTGGTTCGAGAAGAAGTCAGAATTTCCAGGGATCCCTGGATCACTCCAAGACCATGGGATGTAGTCCTTATTTAAATAGTGTGCGTTTTGTTATTGATTTAAAATGAACATATAAAACATATTCATTCATTTGATCCATACAAACCTCACATACATTTTTTAGATACGCTACACATTTTAACTCACTTCGCCCTTTATGGTTAACAGTGTGAGTAGCGCTTTGTGCTACTGATTGAACTGTGTGAACAGCTTAGCCTATATTTTGCTGTGCATTGTGATTGCAGTAACCAATCAGCAACCTATCATTTTGAAACCAGAAGATGCAATAATTGTCTAATTCTAATACTTTGCTTAATTTGCTTTTATTCCTTCGTATTGGATAAAGTGAAATGTGAAACGACCACATTCTAAAAGAGTTAAGCCTCATATATGGACTTATCCCATTTCCTTTCCTTTAAAAGAAAAACTCTGCAATCAGCTTTACTCACAGTCTTCAAGCCTGGGAGTGGATTGTCTCAATCCTTGCAAAGTCAAGTGATATCACCCAGCTCCAGTAAAAATGTCAGCACATGCCGAGTTAATCACACAACTGCACGTATCCATCCCTGAATATGTCCCTTGAGCATGACCCCCATTTCAAAAGACTGATCTCATTTCACTCTCTTTGTAAAATATGGCATACCTCGGTCCTCTTGTACTTCAAAGATCACAGTGGACACTAAGGAAAAGGTAAAAAATGACTCAGTCTATCGCCCATTCCCAACATATGGAGAGAACCCTGATGGATTCCCCGTCACTGCAGGGTGCCTGCTGTATGTGAAAAGGGACGTGGAATGGTTATTCATGTCAGACCAGTGAATGAGAGCCGGTCTTTGAGACCTTGGAGTAGATTTGATATGAGATGAATGGAGATTGAGACGGATGCAACCATGCATCCACACTGGTCAACAATGCTTAATATACGGGCAGCCATGACCACATTCGCTACACCTTGGGGCCCATGTCATCATACTGCACATAAAATTACTGAAGATAAAAGCAGAGAATAGAAAGGGCGTACTGTAATTAAAACTGGGGAGCAGCTGGAGAGAGTGCCTCGCCATTCAATGTGATTCATTGCGGTGATTCATTCAAGGAGGGGAGATTCCCCTGTCCTCTTCTCTTGTGCATGACTTCTTCACCAAAGCCCCAGGGGAGGGAGCTCTGGCTTTGTCCACATTTCCCTCAGTGAGTGAGTGTGCTTCCCACCACCATCTCCTGATTGGATTCCAAATTAATCACCACCTGAATGTCTCAGCACATTATTCTTGGTTAATATGGAGGTTGTGTGCATGTGTGTATGTGTGTGTGTGTGCATGTGTGTGGCTGGTAAAGTATAATGCTTGTAAAGTATAATGAAGGTAAAGTGTCTGGTTAAATATAATGAAGCTTTTTGTTAATCCACACTTACAACATTCCTCTCGGTCACAATTTAATTTGAGATTTTCCATAGTACTGAGTCGTTTTCTATTAATAAGCTTTCTTTGACTTGGCTAGTGATAGAAGAGGAGGGACAAGCCTGATTCGTAGCTGTTCACACTCACACTATTCTCTCTCTCTCTCTCTATTTCGCACTTCCTCAGGGCTGAGAATGAAGATGAGTTTCCACTAGTTAACCATATATTATTCCAAAGGAACTCAGAGCTCAGTGGCACTATTGAGAGGTGATAGGGAAATAGTTAAAAAGAGCTGGCATAGGATGCTAAGACATAAAGAAGCTGCTCTCTTTATAAATCCTCACATTGCCATAACGAGTGCACCCATTCTAAACTGCACACATTGAAACTGAGGCCCTGAAAAGGTCACACAGATATAATGGTGACCCTGAAGAAAAGTAGGTGGGATGTAAGGATGATATAATGTCCTTGTCATGAATAGGCCTATCTGTCAGCAGATAAGAGAAGAGAAGTGTGTGATGCGTGTGTGTTTGGGGTGGGGGGAGACAAACATCCATGACCCAGCCTCTCCTGTGGACCACCTGGTAACATGCAACCCATCATGAGACCTGCTGGAATGAGTTAACCTATCAGCCACAAGCAATTGGAGATGATAGCCATTGCTCATCACCATCTAAAATGGAGACTCTTCCAGCAGGTGGCCCTGAGCGTAGCCTGATTTCCCTGCACATGTCGGGGCACATGAATATACAGTGTGTGTGTGTGTGTGTGTGTGTCTTTGCGTGTGTGTGTGTGTGTGTTTGGGTTTGGGGGAGATGAACATCCTTGACCCAGCCTGCGTGCGCGCATGTGTGTGTGTGTGCATGTGTATGTGTGTGTGTGTGTGTGTGTGTGTGTGTGTCACTGCTATTCAATATTGTTTTATTTGCAGCCAAGGTCAAGGACTCACCTTAACCACAATGATAATCAATCACATGTTTGTCAGTGCAGTTTAACCATCTCCCGCTTTAAAACATTTCACAGATAAGGGAAGACGGGCTGGCCTCAGCCTCGTTATCTTATCCATTACATACACAGAGACAGGTCAATCACATGCTCCTGATTTGCAATGCACCCACAGGAGCCTATGGACTCGTCGTCACAATGGCCTGTCGTTAGATGCCCCCCTCAAGGTAACAGTCATGACACTGGCCGCACACGACGTCACCACTCATTTTGAAATTGTGTGGATGAATTGTCATGTAGTATAATTTATGATGGACCCGAGGGTCACAGTGAAAGGTGATGATCAGTAATTGCACTTCAGTTTGAGGGGAATGGATTAAAAGGTGCAGTGGTGTGATCATAACATTGGAAACACTGAAAGTGCTAAAAGTCAGGTTCAAAAGTCAAGAGCGTCATCCGTTCTCCTTTGACTTTTCTCAGGCAACTTTTTCTTGAAAGGGAATGCTGGCATTCTTAACATCCCTGTGTGACCACAGTCATTTACAAATAACCACATTTAATTAAATAACAGATGGCAGATATATGGTGGGCTATAATATATTTGACATGACTCAGATGAGGCTTTATAGACTCTAAACTTTCCTTTCATGGCAAGAGCATGTTCTCTGCCTGGTGCAGCTGATGGTTAATGAAAGTTGGTGATAAGTGCTTCACGTGGAGCGGAGGGGCTTCTACACCTCGATAAGTGAAATATTCACCGATATATGTATGCCGTGGAGTTCATTAACCCACTTAGCCTATACCGCTGTAGCCATGTCTGCACTATGTAGCGTTGCTAACATTTACACGTTGTAAGCTAACACAGCCTCGTTTGCATAACTCCTTCTTTCCGCCACACATTGACTCATTTAAAACTTGCTGGAGTAAACTGCTGTTACTAGTTCTAAATGGATGGTTGCTATGATTAAAAGCGGATTTAGTTCAGTCTGCCGTTGTCAAGCACCACATCCACAGATTCTATTCGTCTTAGCTGTCATAAAATCACAGTTTCCCATAATGCAGTGTAACAGACTTAAAATCGATCTCGGTCACAACTTACAATGTTGCTATGCTGTGAATGTCGGTCAGGCCGCTAAATTGTCTGCAAGATTTCATCAGAATGCTATGGCTTCTCCTTTGTGTGATGCTTTTGGGGTTCTCTGGAACACATGAGGGAGCAACTGTCCGACCATCAAGAGCTTCTGGTTTTAATAATTTAACTGACTTTAAAGTGAACTAAACTATTTGATCATCACTCACAACTTATTCGCACTGAGAAATACAAAACAATTGGTTCGGTCCATTCATGCACCACCATGTGAAATATCACAGGCCACACTCAGTCACAAACATAAGCACCTGTGTCACAAAACATCAAGAAAGGAAAGCTAAATGAGATCCCTCTCATGATTCATGAAACATGTATGGAAGAACTAAATCTTTGAAGCCATCTTCTTTCGGCACCAAATGGAAAAGCCTCTTGAGTGTTTCCAGCCAAGCGCTCCTAACAGTGAGCGAGTCATTCATCACTCCTGTTTCAGATTGAGTTAGGCTTAGTCAGCATGGAGATAGGGAGAGGAAGAAACATTACTCTGTGGTTTATTACTTCCCTGATGCTCCACACCCAGGCAAAACACATAGCAAAGATCCAATAAAGGAAATATGGCAGATGGGGGCTACTTTGTTTTTTAAAGCCAATGTAAGACAACTGTGCGAGGATGACATGGAAGGAAGTGCTGATATTTCAATCCAGGCAATAAAACCAGCCCGCCATTGGTCATATCGAATACCTGTAATGGAATGTGCATTGATTGTTTGATATGACAGACAGTCATTTTGACCTTGTCACCTCACATACTTTATTAATTTAATAATTCATTAATTAAATTTTGAACAACATTTTGATATGCCAGAAGGAGGTGATGGTGCTCTTGAACATCAATAATTCATGAACGAATGAAATGAAGTCTGTGGAACAAATGAATTTGCTTTAGGTCAAAGATCCATACTCTGGATCAGAAAACTCAATGACTCATAAAATGATCCCATCTGTAAGTGGCCACAGAAAACTGTCCTCTCATAAACACATCTTAATGCTACGATTAAAATCTCGGCAGTTAGCATGTCAATGCGAAGCTGGCATCTCGGAATTCCACACATGAGCAATCTCAGACATGACATGCAACTCGCACACATCATTAACACATAAATGGGAATGACAAAGATGAAGATGACCTCCTTCCCCCCCAAACCACAGCCACCACCACCTCCTCCAAAGCACAGGCATTTAGCATTCGCCTAATAGGAATGGCATTGTGGCAAACTATTCTGTACACTTATGCTTGCCACTTTAAGTGAAAATGACAAGCCACCACTCTGAGACAGAGGTCAACAGCGGAATGGTCAACCCAGAGGATATAAGCCATTATCTGCCTTGATTGAGTTTGAGTCTGGATGTCAACAAAAAAAAACAGAGCTTATCACTGCATGCTCCAAGGGAATTTCAGCTCAGACATCTGACGAGCTATTTTGGCTTTCTTCCTCTTTGTCTATGCTGGTCTGATTTACAACTGAATAAAATGCAATTTTCCTCATGTCACTTGGGTGGTAGATGCTTGTACTGTAAATTAAGCGTGTGGCATTACTGAGTTATGAGCCGTGAGTCACAGTGAATTGGGTTAAGTTATGAATCACGGTATACCATCTGTCTGTTTTACGGCTGATAGGGTGAACACGGTGAGGCTATACGTGAGGGCCTCACACCTTTCTGATGATTGCGCAGGTCCTGGTCA
Organism: Tenualosa thibaudeaui; assembly: GCA_027481765.1. NCBI lineage: Eukaryota > Metazoa > Chordata > Actinopteri > Clupeiformes > Clupeidae > Tenualosa > Tenualosa thibaudeaui. The sequence continues at coordinate 15,000,445 of JAIFZK010000013.1, forward strand.
TGAATAATGCACTGCCATTAGTTTTAGAGAGAGACCTTCTCAGTGTTTTACTGAGGACCATGAAGACATCTTTCTCCTGCTCATGTTTTTGGAGACAACCAAATGACCCTCTCAGTCTTCCTAAATCCCTGTCGCTGTGTGGACATTAATTAAGATTAACATGCCTCAATTTGGTTCATGGTTTTGTTTTACATAAAATGGCAACAAAAGTATATATTGTTAAATATATTTTAAGCCTTTTGATGGAAAAAAACTAATAAGAGCTGTGTTAAATTGTACCTGTTTAGATTTAGGGAGCAATTGACAAAAATCCAAGCTCTTCAGATGAAAATAATGGCACTAAACCAGGGAAGTATTACAAGAACAACTTAATGGACAGATTCTGTATTTTACACTTAATGCCTCTTTTTCTGATCGTTTATGATGAACTACAATAGTTTAATAGTAGCAAGATAAAAATTTTGATGAATGCCTCAGTTCCAAGAATTTTCAGCTGTACCACCTTTCTACTCAAGTCAGGCTGTGAAAAAAAAAAAAAAACATTCATAGACATGAGGATGCATTGATCCTTTATGTGGAGCAGTAGGTACTCAAGAAGACACTCAAGATTGACTTAAAAAGTGATGAGTCCTATCTCACAGACAAACCAAACAGTCAGGCCGTATCACTCATCAGTCCTTTTGTTTCTAGGCTACTTATCTTCCACACAGAGCAAGAATTTAAACGATATATTTTTTCTGACATGCAGTTCCCTAAAAGCATCTGAGGTGTCTATATTCAGGTTATATATATATAACCTGAATGAAGCCCATTTAAGGAGAATAGCCTCATTGCTTGTGTGCCTTTAGAGAGCTCTGCGGTGGGCTTCATGACATTTCATTGACGTTCCCCCATTTCATGGATGCACAGGCTCAAGAGGAGACGCAGGCAGTATAACTTACCCTGGAGAGCTTTTCCCTTGTATTGGGACATACTATAGATGTCCCATCAAATGTGAAATATGCAATATCTCATTGCCATGGGGGTCATGACAGTTATTAGGAGACATTCTAGGCAATAAAATGAGAGGATCCCTACCAAGAAGTTGATGAATGGGCAACAAATCATGGTCATCTCTAAAATGATACAATGGAGGTGCCTGGCAGAAAAAAGGTTTCTCTTAAGCAAATCCCCACTGTGTCTGAAGCAGTTAGTTTTAGGATTAGCAGGCTGTGTGGATGATTTGTGCTCTCCCAACTGTATAGTAAATAGCTGTGACTACAGTTCAGTGTAGGCGCTTGTCAACAGATGTTTGAGCATTATTCAAAATGTATGAGATTTCCTGAGAAAAAGCAGGTGACACACTTCTAACAGCTTCTAAGTAAGGCATGTGACCTCCCATTGCACATCTCTCACTGTGCCAGATCAGGCAGAGAACATGGTTAGGACCAGGTCAGTGTGTACCGACATCTATTTGATCATTCTGGCAGTTGCCTGTTTCTTGTGTGGCGCACATTATGATGTCGTTTGACCTTGGCCCTACCCCACAGCTCAAAATATCAAATCATGCAATTTCAAATTGATACGATTTGCTCCAATACGCTGTGATATTGGCTGTACTTCACAATATTCAAATAACACCTGTGCTAAAACTTTGACAAATCTCTCTCTCTGTCTCTCTCTCTCTCTCTGTCATATTCTTAGCAGTCTCATATTTGAAGAAGTTCCTCTGGTCGAAAGACATCAACTCAATAATTCATACAGTATTTCTTGACAAATACCTAAACTTCAATAAATCAATACTCCAACACTGATGTCTGATCTGGAGAGTTATTGAATACTAAATCAATGCTTATTATTTCAGCATAATGCCCAGCCTTAATATTATTATGTAAAATTACAAACTTTGTATGTGTACATCATGTTCAAGGTATCATATTGTGTTGTAAAATTTGTTTGTACTTTAGCAGAAAGTGTCTCCATGTCAAAATGAAATAAATGCCCAAATGTGCTGTTGTTCCCATTTCTGCCAGTTTTTCTCATTGCTAAAATGACTTTTGCCCTACATCAATTCCTTGGACTCAAGAGACTGTGGAACGACATGATGACAAAAGAGTGAGGCACTTTGACGAAAGAGCTCCAATAGATGTGAGGCAGCCCACTGAGATGACAGGGTGATTATGAAAGATGGATGAAGTCGGCCAGGCCCTCAGATAAAAGTGGCAGGATGCTTGGCTTGCTGTACAGGGCAGGACACGACAGAAGAGAACAGAACAGAGACACACCAGAGACTCTTCTCTGGCACGACCTAAATATTAGGACACTCACTGCCTGTTGTTGGAGGGTCATTCAGGGTGACAGAATCTTAACATGCTGGGGGAGTTTTATTGATTTCTTTGGCAGCCACAAACAATTACAGAAGAAATTGGAGGGAATGAGAGGAAGGTATTCTGCTTTGGATGAAGACAGCCTCCCATAACGTTTCACTGACCTCTGTGTCAGAGAGTGGAGCAGATAAACTGATGAATTATTTAGCATCAATTTCCCCACATACAGGTTATAGAAAGAATCAGCCTAAGTAGGATACAATGATTCATGATAATAATGATGAATTACATTTAAAATTTTTAGAAGCATTTATTTGTATTGATGTTATGTTATATTAATGCTATATTAATGTAATGTATCAAGAAGCTTTTTTGTCTTTCTTTTTTTTTTCAGGTGTAATATATTGGCTAAAGGCTGTGGTGTTAAACTTCATTTCAACAGGTTTAATGTTAAGCCTCTGGAATATGGAAGATGCCCTCAATTTCCCTGTCCTTCATGACTATCAATCCTCTCAGGGCTGTTAGATCAAAGGGTGATGAACATGATTTTGCTTTCAATCTCAAAACACACAAAGAATACAAAGAAGTTGTGCACTGCCAGTTGTGTGGAAAAACGTGATGGGCGATCTAAGCAATAAAGGCCTACATCCTCCATCAACATTTTTGAGAGATTAATGAACTTGTGTAATAATTAACTTTCATTTAGCTGTGTTTAGCCATCATACAACAGTTTTATGAACAAGGACACATAGGACTACATATAGAAAACCAACTATCAGACATTCTCATCCTTACTAAGACTTTTTATGCATTACAACTCAAAAGCAGACATTACTGAAATAGTTTACTTCCTGTACTTTGCCCATATGGGGATATAGTTCCAAGAAGGCACCTGCTTAGAAAAATCGCTGTCTTACGGTTTACATTGCAATTTGTAGCCTACATGTTGTTACTACACAGGTCACAACACATTTTTGGAAGCTATGGGCCACTTGCTCCTAAACATTTCAATTTATTTAACTTTTGTAACTGTCCACAGTGTCCAGACTGACTGACTGATCATTTCCTAAAAAGTTAGCGTTTTCTTTTAAGTAAGATGCAGGACTTATTCATTTGCATCATGGAAATAAGGTCAGAATGAAATTAGAAATTAAATGCGGTCATTTGCCCTCATTTAGACAGCTGTTACATCAGGTTCTAATTCTGTGTGTTTTTCCTGTTTCTGTTCACCATCGAAAATCTATGATGTTTCATTAGTCAGACCTCAAGCATAATCAATTCTCCCCATCTTACGGTCTGTATGCCGTTTAAACAAATCTGCAACTGTATTGCCAGCTTTGGATCCATACATTTACCATGGGAGCCAAATCATTAAAACAAGGTTTGCTGTACAAGCAAATCAACTGAATCAGAGCAGCTTTCCTCTGTGACCTTGAGAGATGAATGCATGGTGCACAAACCTGAATTTAAACAATGCACAACATAGACATTTAGGTCATTACAATCAAGACTGAATTGACAGTTGCTGTCCACTTGATGGCATACTGTAGCCTATTCTGGCTAGCAGTATACTCCTAGTATACTTCTTTAGGAGTTAGAAAAACAATGTTGCAGTGGTCACTCAACTGAATTACATTACAGGCATCGTCCTCCCTCTCACTAGTCGAGTAAGGCAGTCTTTATTCATCAAGTTTTTTTTGTTCTCAATTTCAATGTCTGGCTTCAAATTGAAAATGGTTACTATTTCAGCAGCACAGCTGAATTCCTGAATAACTGAGCTTCTCAGAGACCACGTTCTATTTTTGTATTTAAGCTGTCTAATTACCATGGTTTGTTTGAACAGAGATATTAGTAAGTCAATGATGGGAAAATCATGACCGCAGACAAAGACAGAAAAAAAATCAAATTTCATCATAAATTTATACGAATGGATTTCATTCTTCAGAGAGGTGTTGGTCAGTCACTATAGAGAAGTTTGCCTCAACGATGGAGGAATTAGGTTGCCTTTATCTTTTTATCTCCTTACATGTAATCATAATGAGAAATGAGACATGCTGGATGGACAGCTTTAGCTTGGCCAGTCTGGCCAATAGTGGTGTCTGATGATGACATCTCAGGTCATCTCAATTGCCGCCATGAGAGAAACCAAAGGCCTTAACAGTGTCAGGCCACAGAAGCTTTATCTTAATTGTATCACATATGCCTCTGCAATTACAGGGATTGGATTAACTTCCATGAGCCCCCCAGCCACAGAGCTCTCTCTATACAGTTAGAAATGGGGGGCGAATATGTGACCTCACATCTCCATGTCCATTTGTTTTTTTTTTTCATTTCCCAGATTGTTACATACTGGGAATACTGACCATTTTCATATATTAAAATACACATAGCACCACACATTCACATTACATGAAAAAGAAAAAACTATACATTTACATATAGGACATTTTGAATACTCTACAAAGTCAGTTGCAGAAAGATTCCAAGAACATATGCTCTCAGTTAGAGAAGATGAGAAGTTCAAAGTAAGGTTCATACAATTATTTGAGTTGTGACCTTAGCCTGTGCAATGACTGCAGTGCTGTTGCCTCGGTCAGTGCACTCTGGAAGAATCTCAGACCACTAAATCAGGGCCATCAGGCCTATGCATTATTAAATGCTAACACTCTCCTTTTCAACGGCATGCAGAATCTAAGAACAAACTCATTGTTAAGCACTCTAACAAACAACGAGAATGTAGAAGGACTATTCAACGCTGTAATCCCATTCTGAAATGGTTCTGTGTTGGAAATAAACTTTAGAAATGTTGCCTTAATTGTCTTTTTTTTTTCTTTGAATTGCCATATGAGATATGATACTAAATGCACTTATCTTCATAAACATGCTCATGCATTAAAACTCCATTAAATCATAATGATGTGGCTTCCTATTCAACAAGAATATAATTCTTCATCTTTATTGTCTTACCACATCAATCATATCATCAGTATGCACTTAGTTGTGCAAGTCAGTCAAAATTTTATCTCCCATCCTGATGTCATGTAGACAACTGGAAAGAGGAGAGGAACAAAAATCTCAATCTGACAAGCAAGAGCTAATTGACTGTAAAAGGCAAATGATGTGGAGTTCAAGTTAATTAAGACTGGGTCAAATTAATTAAGACTGGAAGATGAGGCCATTCTTTCAAAGCATCAGTCTGATAACAACTGATTTAGCTGAATCTTCTCTTTTAAGTTCAAGACAATTACAAGTCGCTCTCAACATAACAGTTACATTCGACAATGCAAGAGTTATTCGCCAGAACTTCTCACATCCTCACTTCATCACATCTTTTGTGCTAAATTGATTCCTTTCGTTGCTTGGGGGGGAAATCAATGAAGGTAATCTGCTGTCTGAGATCACAATGAGACTGGGTGTTGCTGCTGTTCAATGAATCTAGGACAAATGCAGCTGTACTTTGTTCTCTTTCAAAAAAAAGTAATCTACAGACAATCTGAACTACTGGGAATCTCCCCACAATCACCCTTCACAACAATGACAGAACATATTGTATAGCTTCATGCTTTTCTTTTCAAACATTCAACCAAGAACCTAAACTGTATGGTGCTGCATCCAGCAAAACCCATTTAGATAAAGAAAATTGCCTTTTCATAACAGACACGATAATGAACTTGTATCTCATTTATGGTGTCTCATTTCAAGTGAAGTCGCATATGGTTGAAAATATTTAATTCCAACATCAACAGATGTTATTCATGCAGCTCTCCAAAGAGGATTTAAGTACTGCTTGGTAATTGCACTTCAGAATTGCTGTTCTTACACAAACACAAATTAATTTCTATCCAGTTAAGTGGCCAAGATAACATATGGTTTCACATTCCCATGCTTTTTAAATTAAACTGGCAATGGTTATTTAATTTCCCACTAAATTGGCTGAGTTGTCTATGCCCCCCCCCCCCCTAGTGTCAACAACAGAATAAAAACCTTCTCTTTAAAAACCTAGGCAAACTAAAGACTTTCTCACAACTCTAGGTAAGCTTATGCTCACCTGAAAGCCCTTATAGTGCATTGATATGTTAGGCCTAATAATAACACGAAATATAAAAGACTGACACTGATAAACAAACATATGCTTCTGCAATTTATTTGGTTGAGGCAACATTCAAGGTCCAAAATAGATTTTATGATTAGATTAATAGAACAATAAAAAGTAACAACTGTGCCATAACACGTTAATTACATATTTTAAATCATGCAAGCTTGTTAAACTGCTAGGGAAACCATGAAATATATTAACAGCACGCCAGTGATCCATGTATCAAGTGCTGGCCTCTCTCTCTCTCTCCCCCACTTTCTCTCTCTCTTGCTCTCTTAAGTGTGTTTATTTTTCAGCAGGACTTTTTCTCTGTCTGTTGGAATGATTCCATTTCATTTGTGTTTATGGGTGCAGGTCATTTGCATGGGCACTTGTGCAGATTGCTGTGGCCTCTGTGCTAACCAGAAACAGGAGCTAAACTTACATCAATATGCAAGAGGGGACACCTTTATCAGCCAGATGACCGGGAGACCTTGACACTTTCCATAGGTTATTATTTCCACTCCAGGGATTTTGCTGCTCTAGTAAATGAATAGTGCCCGAGGCAAGCATTGACAGGTTTAGTGGTAGGAGCCTACTGCTTTTACATATGTACACTGACCACTGACTAAGCTCAGTTACTAAGCTCAATTACCACAAAGGGAACTAGCTATGACAATGGAGTATAGAACTTGTTTCTGTTTATGTCACCCAAACACAGGCTAGTCAAGAGTTAACTCACAAGACACCGGTGATTTAAATCATATAGCCACATTCCTTATAGCCACAGGCTTATTAATAACATAAACAGAAAAGGGACTATTTACTGCCTCTGATTTGTCTCTCGTTTTCTGTGGTTCTGTGGTTTTTTAATACGCCATCAGAGAGTAGTATTTCAGATGACAAATGTAGGCCTAATACTAACTGTGTGTACATATAAGAGCAAGTCAGTGAGAAAATGTACCTGGTGTTTGTACCATGCAGCAACAACCAAACTTCTTGTATGATGGAGCTCAGATTCAAAGGAAATCTGGTGTGTTTTTTGTGGTTTTCAAAAAAATGTGCTGGCAGGTTTGGAGAGGAAAGCCTTTCTACTGACAATGAAAAATCTATTCCTGCAAGACTTTGTGAGTATGCATGAGTGAAGTTGGGGATGAGGGATAAGGAGGGAGGGAGTTTGGTTCAAAATGTATGCGTTTTATTACCCCAAAAATTATAAAAATTGACAAAGACCAAAGAGTAAAAACCTATAAAAGAGGGCCACCAAAATATAGCTAGACTTGACACACATCAGAAGTGACGTTTAACTGAACAAAACTGACCTCCCACAATGAAACAAAGGGGAACATATATACTGGCTTGGCCAAATCAAAAGACACACAAAGGGATAAACTAAATACATAGACTTCAAACATAATACAAACAAAAGCAACTAAGGTCAAATTCCCGCCTCAGGCATATGGTGGACTTGATACAGCCTAATACGCAGGCGCCAACACTTAAGTCTTCTCAGCCCTCAGCTACGCCTTTGCCCAAACAGGAAGAGATCACCCCCAGAACTCAGATCCGTTAACTCAAGACAAAGAAACACATGATTAGTAACAAACAAACTGCATGACCGTACAGTGTTAAAATGTGTGCACCGATGTAAAACAATGTAAGGCTACTAAATAATCTAATAAAGCAAATTATCTAATCAAATAATTAAAGTGAATAAAGCAAATAAATTAAAGGGTTATTTGAATATGAAAAAAAGTGTGCAGCAAACTAATAATGCACCAAAGTCGATGAATAATGTAGTAATAATGTGTATAAGTAGAGTGAGGGCTGCTGTTACCATGTGTGGCTACGGCCATCACAGTATAAAACAAGCACTTTTCTCATTTATTAAATGATGCGTTGATTTGCAGTATAGTCCATGGGACAGAGGGGACAACTATACTTTGCACCCCTCACCTTACAATGGGAGCTTTTAGCTGCCCAAACTTTGCTTACTCTTACAAGAGGCTAAAATGTATCAGCCATAATTTGGTTCACCACAGTGCAGGATTGTGGACAGGTCATGGCAAAACAAAGAATGGTGGAAGGCCGGGCATCTCTCAACTCTCTCAACATGTTCCACCACATTATTGTTGCTGTGCATTATCAAGTGCATTGCAACAATTAACCTGATAATGCATATAGCAAAACATGTAAGCTGTTAGCTCATAGAAGCACATTAGACCACTTAACATTGTTCCATTTTCCAGTGAGTCAGCAGGTAGGCTACCCTAACAGAGTGGTTACAGCCATTGTACTATGTTAGACCACATACCATATCACAGAAGGCTTCTGGATGTACATAAAAGCCAAATGAATTATCCATGATACAAGCCCAGCTGGAGTTTTGTGTACCACCTAGAGGTGCAGGTGTTGAAAAACTCATTTCTCTCTTGCAAACATTGCCTGTGAGGAGCACATCCTTGGATAGCGTGAGTAATTTGGGTCATACATTTTTAATGGGCAAGCTCAGTCAGCACACAAGCCCACTGGAGAGTGAAGGAGTTCCTGCAGCCTGACAAAACACTTTGTCATAGCATTTTACAGATGACTTCCCCCTTACCCTTGTGCTCTATAGGTTTAGCCACATACATCTTTTTTAAGCAGCTTTTTAAAGGCCAAAGTACTTACAGCAAGAGGAAGCCTGCAGCCTCAAGGGACTACCGCCATACTCTTATATCGACAAACATGAGCTGAAATGTGTCACAAGCAAAACCTTTTCAAGGAACCTATTGGTCAACTGTCTTTCAACTATAATTTTTCTTTCCTACAAAAATGAAAACACAATATCTAAAAACAAACTCTCTTTTAGGATTTAAATAGGGTAAAATAAGATTTACATTTTTAAAATACAGTAAATGGAATAGGAAGTTTTAAAGCATTAAAATAGCAAATAAGAAAATAGATGCCAAAATAAGGATGCTTAAGTTGAATAATACAGTCCATACATTATACAATGATCCTGCAATACATGCAGTTCACATTGTTTACTAAAAGATGATCTCAGCAGGACAGTAATCAGAACAGCACATGGCCGGATATCTCCTGGGAACCAGAGGAGCAGAGAGTAAGAGAAGGGTGTGGACCATAGGGAGCACTGAGGGGGGAGTCATTGAAGTCACATCTGATGACACTGCCCTAACCACTTCAGGCTTAGGTTACTCAAGGTCGAGATCAGCAGAGCTGGCCTCGGGTTACAGGCTCTCTTCTTCCATGCTGCCTTCGTCATCAGTTTACCAAAGAAATGCAATCTCATTGGTGAGCTGAAGGGCTGATATCACTTTACAATGCATCCCTCTCCATTTCTGAAAGAAGTATAAAAGTCCTCTTTCAGGCCTCATCTGAAACTCCCCTCTTCATCCTGTGATTGGGTTTCAGGGTATAATTGGTTCCCATGTGGCCCATGGAAGAAATTGTGATAACAGTACTTCGTTGGTAAAGCAAACACGTCTCATTATGTTCAAAACAGTGATGAGTCATCACACAGATGCAACACTTTCAGCATGGTATACTGGTAGCACATTTAAAGTAACCAGTTCATCTAAACTGTAGTATTTTGACTCTATATAAGTATTTGAGACTCTATATTGAATGTGAATTTTCTTGAAATTATTTTAGCCTTGTAGAGGAATTGTATAATTTGAATCCACAATAATAATGATAAAAAATCATTGGTATAGGGCTGGTATAGGTACGTGATTCTGTGCTTGCAAAATATGAAGAGCCTACAGTCATCCAGTCATTACTATCACCATCATGAATTGTTCAAAAATAATTAGGAAGCAGTGTAAAGTACTGACACCAAATTGGTGCCCATTATTTTAAACATAAACTAAAGTTTTAAACAAAACGGCAGAAATATTTTAACTATTGTCTCCTAAGGTGAGTCACAGAAGAGTCGTGTATCCAAACTGTCTTGCAATTCATTTGCTGCCCAACTGCCCCAAGTCAAATGGACAATTACACAGAACACTCCAAAGAACACATAAACACCCTTCAACAGGTCTTGGTGTGTAATTATTGCCAACAGTTCTCAAGTCAGTGCACAGGCCTAAATGGTGCTTTCTTGACATTTCTTACAGGGTCATTAGACAAGCTGTCTTTCTATCTTTACGGCTTTCATAAAAGGCTTCCTCTAAATTTCGCAGACAATAAACGTGTTGTTCCATTGGTAGTGTAATAAGCCCAATGACTCAGCCCTTTATATAAATAGCATCAGATAGGCAGAAATTAATAAAAAAAAAGCTTATATAAAGGGGAGCTTTAAGTGCAGCAAAATTCTATACTTGTGTCCACATGTCTGTGCCGTAATAACAAAACAAAAAACGATCGCCGCTTGAAGTGACAGCATGTTTTACAGATACATTAATTTGACATGAGAATCTGATTACATTCATTTGATCAGTCCAGGTGAATCCTGTGAGCACAGCCCAAGTTGCTTGGAGCAATCAGTGCTAAAAAAAAAAAATAATTTGCATGATTTGGTGCACCTCTTTCTTTGCCGTGCATTAGTTCATTAGTACTAATTTATTGTTCCCACCTGCACATTTGTATAATAGCTTTTCCAAAGGCCCATAAATTCACTTCAGTCAGATCACTGGCATTCTACTGTAATTAGATCTCTGCAAAAAGTGTCAGTCAGTATCGAGAGACATGATAAAAGAAAAACGCAGCCTTCGATTGCAATAACACTGTGGCTCTCTTTATCAGGAGAAGTGATTTGTTTATATTTAAGTGAAAGCTAAGGTGAGTCCAATACAGCTGAATAGTCATTTCCACTGGGCCAGAAACAATTAAAAAGTCCTTTCCCCACAATAAAGCTCCTTTTAATAAACCAGCAAGCTAATTTTCTCCAAAGAGTGATCAATAGTTTGTTGAGTGTCATTCATTAATACAAATGAGAGAATGAGATCCCAAGAGAGAAATAGCTCACCAGTAATGATGTTTGGTAGAACACCTTAACAACCTATGCAGCATGAAGGTAACGTTCAAACAAAGCTGTGCAATGAATAAAGTAAGACTGAGAAAATCATTCTTCTTATGACAGTACAAGGCTTTCATTGAACAGGGGGAAAAGACATTTAACTTGCAGAATCCTCTTTCAGGTTTCCATGGGGACAAAATTAGCTAAGATATATCTTTAATGGTCATGTCTTGTTGAGATTGCCAGACACCTTCAAGCTTGTTTTTTCAGCCCTAGAATATTTGACATACGAAAGGCCACAGACACGGTGAGTCACCCTCTTCCCTCTGAAGAATGTCTGGGAATCCTGCTGGTGCAACATGACTATATTTCTACAAAAAAAAAATGTATACAACATTTTATAAAGTCGAGGCATTAGATGTTAGCAATGCCTGCAAAATACTATGCAAGACTGTGTGTCAGCATAGTTTGAAAAAATTATTTTGTTTTATTTAGAATTGTATTCACATATTGTAATAACACTATGATCAGTGAGCCTAAATTTAACAGTGAAGGAAAAGGATGGATTATCAAAGTTAATAGAGGTGAGCTGAGTGGACAGAAAATGGCCATTAGAACAGCACTCTGTTCTTGCCTACTGCGGCTTAAACAACTATTGGATTCGGCTTTTCTGCTTCACTTCCACTTAGTTACAAGATGCAAAGTGACCTGACCAGCACAATGCTAAGGACACTGAAGCAGGGGAACTGAGCTTCAGACACAGCTCTTCACTTCCTTATAAAGGGCACACACTTCCACAGCAGCAGCTAGTGATGGAAACATATATGGATGTCAAAGTCTTTGTTTTTTGTATGGGATGTTTGATGTGAAACACATCATGCCTCATTGGATTTGGATTCTGGCAATGGAACTTAAAACTGATTCCTCAGGTCGAACTGTGGTTGTGTTTATCAAAATAAATGGTGAAACAGTTATAGCTCTTTATTTGTGTTTATTGTCAGTAAAGCATGACTGCCAGATCTCCTGCATATTAACACACTGCATATTAATCAACATCTGACAATCACATGATAAACATCAGAAAGAGAAAACCTTATTAGTTGTTTGTGAAAGTAAACTGTTTATGGAATCCCACATCCATCCATCCTGCACAGTGTATTTTAAAAGTAGGTGCCAGATCTAAAACTGCCCCTTAGCTGGCAGTAGACTGTGGCTGGTCAGTACACACAGTGGCTCACCAATACAAACCATTGCTGAAACACTTTACTGTTTACTTCAACTGATATTCGATCATGGTTGTGTTTAATATCTTAAAAGCAGTTAGATAACAATGTGCAGCTTACTGGTTTAAAATAACTTGCCTGAAAACTGAACCAGCTGTTACCTTGCAATCATGAACCTGTAGTGAATCTGGTGACCAAATCAAAGAACTCTTTTTTGTTCATTTTGTTTCTGACCATGTAAAGCTCACCTTTGAAGGGTGTTATATAAATAAAGTTTATTATTGTTGTATTATTGTGCAAGGGATGTCAAAACATGAAATGAAGCCCTTTGGAGTGATAGTCCAGTTGCTTTGGACATTTGGGAGTCATGTTACCTCTTAGACACATTGATTTGACAGAAATATATTCAGCCACTTACTGTAGTATAAACAGGATAAATGGGATAAATTGTTTGTGTGCCAAACAATCCCATTACAATGCAAAATGAATGCAGATAAGAAAATAATACTGTTTTTATATGCCTGACAGTTATTGCCTGTGTGGACGCATTAGGCTGAGTGGCACTTGACTTTGTTTGTTTCCCTCAGTGGAGTCCGTTTGTGGCCAGGAAATTACTTTTCATTAACCCACTGCTTTCATCAGCGAAGCTGCATGCAAGAGGTTCTTCATCTATTTTATTAGTAGTGTTCGACTGCATCACTCTCTCCTCCGATAAATAGGATTACTTTGACCCCCCTCTAGGTAATGGGCTACTGGTTTTATTGGTGAATTGCAGTACACACAGGGAAACCCTCACCGAACATAGGCTTATCAGTTAAGTAAGCAGTTGTGTTTTCAGCTCGTTTGAGAGGAGCCAGAGCCCTGTCACGCTATGGTTTCATCATGAGAAATCAGATGACAATATACACATGAGCCAATTTCTGCCTGCGATATAATCAGGTTATCTTTCACAAGGAATTGTAACTAAAAAGATTGAAGCATTTCTATTGATTTGTGAATGTTACCATTTGTATAAACATTCGGTTGTTTTGTGTTTTGTGTTATCATTCTGCACTGTATACACATGTTCAGCAAACCAAGTTGGACATTTGCTGCAAGTCCTGATTTGAGATTGCAGTATGCCTACTGCATACTGCATATATTCTATTTTAATCTATACATAGACACAAGACCAGTGATGCTATTTTATTGTCAGTGTTGTTATGTGATATCCTCTCATTAATGGCAATTTAAAATATATGAATATCCATCAGCATCAATCATTGCAGGCGAAATGCTGAGCAACTGAAACAGATTAGTGGATTGTAATTGGTCTGAAGACTGTTTCTCTTCTCTGAATAACATATATTGATTGGCAGAGCAGTGACCATGACTTAATTCAATCTTGTGCCTACACTACATTGGCTGCAGTTCAGACTGAAGTGCATGCCACAGAAGATTCCGCAAGACACTGTTAGTATATTTTGATCTCAGCCTTTCATCAGCCTGGCTGTATATGATATGACACTTTTGTTCTTCGACGGGTAAATTAGGCAATCACATTTCAGTTTACACAATAGTGTTATGACAATAGGGAAGCAGTATATGAACAAAATTCATCTAAAATAAAACACAATAAAAATATGCAAGAATTGTGAAGTAAGATAAATGTCACTAATGTTCGCTAATATACTGTTAGGTTGTCATGCTTGTTCACTAAATCCTTTCAGATAGTTGGACAGTGAATGATTTTCTCTGGCAATATGCAACTGAAGTGAACATGTGGCAGTCAGTTAACAGTCAGTTGATCTATAATTCAGTCTGATAAAGCATCTGATGCTGGTTTTAATGCATTTTCTGTGAAGCTTTCATGGTGTTAAGGTGCGACTTTCAGAGATGGTCAACACATTACTGTCATTCACAAAGATGCTCGATCATTGAGATGTACACTGAATGTGTCAGCTACTGACAGTGATGCTCCACAGAGAGCGCTGACAAGGCAGCCATGTTGGCAGGGGGCCCAACTATGTCGATATTGTTGGTCCACAGTAGCATCAGGTAAGGGAGCAACAAATGCAGGTATCTTGATCTTAAAACAAGCTTTAGGGATGCAGTTTTGAAAAGTTAAAGCAAAGTGAGAAACTAAATAGAGTGAGAAACTAAATAGAGTGAGAAACTAAATGTCTAAGCACCCAAAAGTCCCACTTGAGTAAAAGTACAGATACCCTAACAAAACATTAGTTTGGAAGAGGTTCAAGTCACCCACTAGTATGTTACTCAAGTAAAAGTTTAAAAGAATCTTGTATTTACTGTAGGCTGTAGTGCCGACTAGTCATTGGAAAAGTTACTTATGACCCAGTGAACTAAGATAAGGGAGGGAGGGCATTCTGATGAGAGAGCAGTGTGTGTGAGATCACACACACACATGCATGCCCCCACACAAACACACACACACACACACACACACTTAGAGCATGTTTTCTGCAATATAAAGCCTTACTTTATGTAGTGCATCTGCCACATCATGTATCACCTATCTTATATCGGACCTCTACACACATCAGAGGGTCTCCTCTCTTATCTCCAACTGCACAGACAAAGCAGTTTGCAATTTGGTTGGATGAGGACATATAATGACTAAACACTACTGGGGAATAATACAGGAAGTTACACATTCATATCCTTGCACATACAGTCAACAGTTGCTCTTTCTAGCGATGTGCAACGATCCATACTAGAGCGGGATTGTCGTACGTGCAGAAATCAATCTTGATCTCGGGGCTTGCTCCTCTGACATGAGTAATCCACTGACTCTTAGTCTAGTCAGGTTTTTAATCATGTGCCTCGGCGGGCCCCTTGTTAAGCTCAGAATCCAAATGCACTTCAACAGCCACTTAATAAAGACGTGACAGTCAGATACACACAGGCTGGCTGCCCAGAGTCAGCCTGTTTGAGCCTGGACTCTGATCCAAGAGTCATCCTCCTCGCCAACTCTCACTGAAACCACAGCAAATATAATCATACCTGCCAATGACTCAATAGCTTATTTGGGAATAAGCAATATAGACAGAGAGCCCATATACCTATAAAAAAGAACCCAGGTGTATATGGGCCATTGTTAATCATTTTAATATAGTACATGCTGACAAGCTAAAAGACATATGGATGCTCCTTTTGATGATGTGATTCAGCATCTAACAAAGATCAGCACCCCTGCTCTTGCACCCACTAATCTAATTTGGCAGGCAAGAGACTTATGTATACTGAGCGTGAGCTTTAGGTTAAACATAGTTTAACATCTCTGCCAACTCAAAGATCATTGTATGCTATGCTCTAGTGTGGAAAAAGATGTATAATTTCACTGCACTGACTAAGCATGCTGTACACCTGTTCCTTGAGTCTCAAACATGGATGTGATATAATGAGACACAACAAGATTAAAGATTAAAGAATCTCATCATGCAACAACCAGCTACATACAGTATAAATAACTGCACAGAAAATGCACAGATATCAAATTGTTCATCTCCTTCCATTTGAAGTAGAAATGTGAGATGAAGTGTTTTCCTGCAGTCAGCTCAACTTTCACTCTGTGGAAGTTTCTTCTCATTCAAGCATGGTACGCATAGCCCTGCTGCATGAAGCCACGTGAGACATTGCAGAGACTGCCATGCAAATGTTCCGCTGACTCCAGCTACTGTACCATGGCCATTTGTGTGCCGTCAGCATTTCAGGCACTGAAGGTTAAGATCTGATTTATGGGTGCGCTTCATGTGAAATTCACCTTCCTTCAGCTGGGAAGGAACAGGAGGCTTTTGATTCAGTCATATGCTGTCATCCTGCTGGAAGCTTATTCCAATGGCTTTTTACTTCTGCTGTCACCTCATAGCTTCCTCCCAAGGCCAAGCTCCCTTCTGTGACAGTAAGGCAACACTTTTAAGAGAGGCAATTTTAAAGTGCAAGATACCTTACAGTGATAATTGTCTATACTTATAAGGTGGAATGCTATACCTTTCACAATCCATGGTTTTGTCAGATGGATTAAACACGTTTCATAAGCAGAGTGTAAAACTTAATCAGCTTTTAAATATGTACTGTGTGGTGGAAGAGCATCTGTTTTATCAACAGATTAAGGTTAAGTGCAAAACAAAGCTACATTCGCAAAGCTGTGACATGGCAATAAATCAGTGCCTTGACAGTCTGAACGGCCAGCCCAGCCTAGCCCGTAAATTCTTGAATGCTATTTTGCTTATCAGTGAATCAAACAACCTGACTGCATTCATTATCTCACAGCAAATGTGCAGGTCTCCCTCTGTGGCCGTTTGGCATTGGTTTGACTGTGTAGTCGGAGTGGTGCAGAATACAAATTGTTCAGAGAAGCACACACATCATGCAATGCAGGTAGTTTTGTTTATACAGCCAATTTGTTTTTTATTCCCAGTCACCTCTCACCTAAGACAGGGACAGAGTACAATGTGGTGTGGTACCACAGAGCAGTGGATCTCAAACTATTTCTGGCATTCTCCACTGCAAGAGTGAGCAATGTTTTAGCCCCACCTGCCACAAACATTATTTTTGCGCACTGAATCCATGTTACATTTCCCTCCCATTCACTATCTGATCTGATTGTTTTGACTTTTTTAATGTTTTGTTTTAAGTACGGGATCTTTAATGCCAACAAAAAAAGGCTTTGCAAAAGATAAAAACCAAGACGAATTCCCACTCATTGTGTCTTCATTCCCCACTGGTGGGTTCAGTCCCACACTAACAACTAAGGCCATAAAGCAGGGGTGTCATACGGCCAATAATTTTTCAGAGGCGGCAAATAGGCGTTTCACCTCACACTGCACGTTCTCATCAGCTCTGCATTACCTAACTAATCTCACCATGGCAAACATCATTTGCTGATCACAGCTGATTTAAATCATCCAGAGCATTGTGATTACGTTCATATGAGATCAGTCACACATGCAGTAAACAGGGACAGAGAGAAGATTCTTAGAGCAGATGTGCTGAGAAGCCTGGACCAGCAAAAAAAAAAAAAAAAACAAGAAATGATGTCAAGGCACAGAAAAAGAGCATAGTCCACAGAAAGTTAAAGTTTGTAGATAACGTGACACTGCAATCATTCACTGTAATTTGTTTGCTTTAGAATATGTATCTGTAAACTGCTGTCTCAGGAAGCTAAATTAGGGTAACTTAAAGCATCATGAATCAGCACACCAATAATGACCAGGAATGACAGGTACTCCACCCATGATGTATCCCATCACACATCACATCACCCAAGGGGCAAGTAAACAAATCAACATGCTGACAAGAAAAAAAAAAGTTGTGAAGAAAATATATTTTCTGTCATTTGGTGTCTCATAATTTGTAGCTGTAAAAAGCTACTTTGACAGGCTTGAGCAGCAGATCTGTTTGTTGTAATCTTTGTGGAGTATTGATATTTTAGTGTTTCACTATGAACTCTTTCCACTTTCTGCTCTTAAGTTTTTCAACTTGGGCTCTACATAGATTGATTTTGAGATACACAGAGCAATAAATGAGTAGTGAAAATTTAGACTCAAATACCTCTTAAAATAAAGGACCAAGCTATCTTTGGACACTTTTGCTATTTTTCTCTTTTCTTCTCCTTTTTATCAATGGCTTTATGAAAATTCCACCCACATCCAGACTTTAGCCAAACACTTTTGAATTTGGATGCACTTTTGAATATGGATGCAAATCATTTACATTTTTTTATCTGAGACATTATCTGTGACATTGCCATTAATGTGCTTCCCATATGCATGATGAAATCCTATATCTCTCAAAAGACCGGAGGTTGGGACACAGACACAAATGAGACACTCTAATGCTCTCTGTTGAATGTCTTCATCAACAGCAGCCATGAGACATAGCCAGCCCCAGATATCTAAAGCAGTGGTTGGCGGTCCAGAGAAGAAATCAATACACAAAATGCAAGGTTTACTCCTTTTGTTTCATGCAGTTACAGAAACAAATCCAGTGCATTTTCAGGAATGCAAGTTAGCAAAACGCTGAGCGAAAAAAAAAAATTGTTTTAGATTTATAGAAAATGTGTGAGAGTGTGTTATGGTATACTGTAGGCTACGTATTAGAATTTACATCCTCCCACATTCTTTCATGCCACATTCTCATAATTGTTTAAGTGGACTTCAACACTATACATATGGTCTTTGTACCAGTGGTAGTGATTTGCAGATAGCTGGATAACCGATTTTGCTGCAGTTATATCTAAGGCATTGCAGGAGCACCTCTTCACATTTTATCTCACAGTAAGTTTTGGAAAGAATTCACAGTATCAGTAATTTAAAGTAATCACCCATACTATAAAGCGTGACTTCTCATACGGAACATGGACCCGAACCCTAATAAAGTTAGTTGCTGGGTCATGAACCATGAATATAATTTAAGGAAATGGCTTAGCCCCAGGAATGAGTTAACCCCTCACAGTAAACAAACATGTAAAAGGAATGTACACACACACACACACACAAAACATGGCTTGAATTCTATACCATGCTTCAGTAACTCCATACATTTCTGTTTCTCCCTTGCCATCTTTTATGTCTCCTGTTACACAGCAAGTGGGTGCATAGCAAGTGCATCATAATTAGGAGCTTTAATTCACGCCCTGAATCATGATGACTTATTCTTGTAAGTGAGAGAAAGAGAGAACAATATCAGCACTCATTTTATGGAGAACTACATGTTTTTAAGGCTTAAGGTAGCAAAGATGAGAGAACAATCATTCCATCTTTAGGGCAACGTACTACATGGCACCACACTTGCAAGCACAACAGACTGCAATGCCAAAGTCCCAGGCTCATTGGCATAGCTGTCAGAACCTGGTTGTAGCAGCACTCCTTCAACAACATTCAGAAGAAATTGATGTTGATACTGTATGACAACAAGCCCTTCAGGAGGGACTGTAACTGACTATTTTAAATGCTGCCGCAGTTGCAGTGACCTGTTCCTGCCTATGTAAACAGAGAAAATGATCTACAGGAATTCTATGCTTCTATGTGAATGAAATGGCATGTATTGTTAATCTGAGGTCTACAGTTCTATTCGGTCACCCACTGGTTTATTAATCATTAGCATACAACACACTTGGTAGCTAAATGCTGACAAATCTGATTCTGATCAGGTCAAATGACCATGCTTGATGAGACTCATCTAATAACTGTGTCTTTCCACTTACACAGAGAAGAACAAAAACAATTCTTCAATTTTCTGTGTCTTAAATATTTTCATATGGCAAATAAAAAAAGTTAATTTTTTTCTCTTAGCAAAATGGTATGTGATTTGACAGAATAAAACCATCAGTCTTTCAGATCACATCTTTTTACTCTGAAAAGGAGGCAGTTCTCAAACATCTCTGTTATAAAACCCCCATGAAGCATACATTCTCCACCCAGACAGGTGAGGGCAAGCCAATGTCACATTTGTAGTTGTCCTGAGACCTTTGGCTGTTATCTCTCCACAAATATCGCTGTGCACACTTCATCAAACATTGATTACTTTTTTTTCTCCAGGACATCTCCTGTTTGTCTCTAAAGACCTTCTGATGGCTATCTCAAGCTTTGCTGACACAGAGTAAATCTTTCTGATCTTATCTGACCAATGAGTTGCATTTCTCTTCTTTTTTTAAGCTTCAAACAAAAGCATTATCCCCGTTTTTTATCTTTGCCTGCTATAACAAGTTCTAGAATCACTAGATTTGAAAATAATGCACCTTCAATCATTCAATCTAACTTCCAATAAAATGGAGAGTGAATAAACAACAAGTAAATAAATATAAGTGAGCGAAAGAAGTATTAGTATGTAAGAGTGACGGTCACCTACAAGAGATGTTGATGATTGAAGTGGTGTCCTCAGCTGCTTTGGTCATGCCCTTGTTTAATGTGAGCCTGGAGCTAGTTCAACGTTTTCCATCACTGTCATTTTTCAGATGTCCAGTCAACTAAGAAGAGGGCACTATTATGGAGAAAAGTACAGCCATCCAATTTACCACAGAACACTCTGGCAGTTATACTTTTAACTATCCTGTAGAGTGGGGCCAAAAAAACAGACAGACAAAAGCTACTTCAGAAAATGTGTACATAAATGCCAGTTTATCATTCCGACAATTTTAAAGATCTCATAAAAGTGCCCTGAGATCTACTGTGAGCTTTGCCAGATGAGTCAACTGAAATCTACCATATAACCAACAAATAAAATAAGCCCTGCAGTACATTTCCTAAGCTGTACTCTTAGGAATCTTTTAGAGTCAGACTTAATACAGTAAGTGGACAATATGTCTAACTTACTCCGTGATCCCTTTAATAACTAGATGGGTCTGTAGGGACATAAAGGCCCCAACAGAGATAATGTGACCGTAAATCTGTCATGGCAATCAGGTTCTCAACACAGTTCCCAGTTCAAGAGAGTCGCCACTGGGTGGGCATCAGGATCTATGTATTGAATCAAAGAGAAGACCCAGGCTGTAAAGATAGGAATCAGCATGAAACATATGACTATAAAGTTAATATAAAAAATCTTGTTCTCTGTTCAAGAATTGTATAGTGTAATTCAGCATCTCTATTTGTTTACCTGTTTTATTTGCGAAATGGTGAGCGCAGGAGGAGGGAAATAATCAAGAATTTGGTCATTGACAGACCCCTACAATACTATATAATGACAGTGCAAGCCAAATGTCCAAATGACCCATTTTGTCAGTCATCAACATTGTCAAGGAAGGTCACAATGATGTTGCTCTGTGGTGAAGTAGCATCTGAACTGTCTCAGAGTTCTGTCACATAATCAGTCACACACAAGAAGGTTTTATGTATTCAGCTGAAGCTTTTCAGCCTGATTGTTCATTTGGAACAACCCCTTGGGCAGATCAGAAGTGGATGTCACCTCTTGACATCAGCAATCTGCAAAGATATTGTGAAAGCCCTCTATAAATAGCTAGCTCTTGTCTACAAAAGCGCATCATCATTTTGGGGAGGAAAATGGCTCCAGTTCAATAATCAACATTTAAATTGGAAGCTGTAAAGATAACAAACAAAGGATTGTGTAAATGGTGTCAGTTAAGGCCATCCTCTTAATAAAATACAATGAAGAATGACTGCAACAAGTTATTTTCAAATAATTGATTTGATTATTTTACTGGTGGTGATTAATTTACTCATTTTTTTTCACCTTACTCTACTAATTAAGACACAGTACTCAACTTGTGAGGGTGGAGAAGTGAGTGAGACAAATAAAGATATCTGTGGAAAGCGACTACTGAGCAAACTGTTTATTTCAAGGTTTCTTCCTAGGCTAACTAAACATAAGGGAGTTTTCTCTGCCCCTGTTGCTCTTGGGTGCTCCCTCTGTAAAGCACCATGAGACAATACTATTGTAAAAGGCGCTGTATAAATAAAACTGAATTGAATTGAATTGAATGCTAGATGCCTCACTACTGACTTTCCTTTTTCTCTTTTCATGGTGCCATCTCAACTTCTCATTTTACATCCAAACCCTGGCTATTCTCAATCCCCTAGGCTTTGAGTCGTTGAGCATGTGGCATTACCAGTTTAGGTCATTGTCTTAGAGAATATTCCCATAGTTTGAGGGCCTTATCTTCATAGGTTGTCCCTATGAGGTTTTGTATCACAAACCTTGACCTCCCTGACCTTAGGTATTAAATATATGTTTGCAGCAGAGCTTTATGTTAAACAATAGAAACAAAAAACAACTGTGTTTTTTGCTTGGGTGGTTGAGGCTTCTCCATCTTTGCATAAGAGAAAATCAAACAGAATTAACTGTGACACTACTTAGGAAACCCAAGCACTTGCAGAGAAGACATAATCAATAAACTCTGTTATTTGGGGAGGGATAAAGGGGACCACATGGAAACTTCTAAGGACTCATCAGTATCATCAGTATATTAGCTTTGGTGATAAGAAGCCTTTGAAGTCCTTTTCACTGTTAACACAACCCAGTCATGCTATACTAAAAACAACATTGTGTGTGTAGAATGTAAACATTTTCAAAAGCCAAAATAACAATACAGGATTTTTTTTTTACTCTGCATCATTTCTCTGCATTTTTAAAAATCAGAGCACAGAGAACACATCTGCCCTACAGGTATACCGAATCTGTTGGAATCTATCCAAGGGTAACTGGAGCCTTTGACAGATGTGTCTCATTTCTAGGATGAATGAGAAGGTAAGCCACACCTCTGGATTGATGGACACTTCACAGGCATTTTACCTGAACAGCTGCGGTGAAATGTCTGCGCTGTGTAAATATATGGATGATTTTAGTCTCACTGGCAGGTGATCATTCTCTTGCACTGTTAAGTTTCTAACATACAATCTGCATATACAATGTGTGGTTGTATACGGTGTTGCCTGGAAGGATGAATATCAGCAATTTCAGTGGATTAAACTGGCAACCTTCTCTGGGAATAAAAATACATCAACATTTTAACAGTAAGGTTAAAAGTAATACACAATATGATTGGTAGAATTTTGTCCAGATGCAGATGTTATTTCTCACTTTCAATGTAGGTAGGAAAAATAGGCTACTTGTATCCTTGATAAAATGAAAAGCTATTCATTGTTCTTTGACATTATGAATACAACACTTTCAATTTAAACATGTTAATTTTTGCAACAATTGTTGTTGTTGTTTTTTGTTGTTGTTGCCAATTCCCTTTTTATTTAGATGTGATCCTACAAGATAAATCAGAAATCAGATGACAGTGATACATAATGTAATCAGATCACAGATCACTTGCTGTGATCAGTAATCACAGCAAGCCTGATATTGATGCTTATTTAGTTATAATTATATTAATTTATAAGAATTATTTAATCCTCCAATTTGACATTATGTAGTCGAACACAATGATGGCACTTAGTTGTAATTCTTCAAAATCTTCAGAGCAATAGCTTGCGTGCAGCATTAAAAGGGGACTGCCATCAGGGCTGTGATGTCTAAGATGACAGCCCCAGCACACAGCCTCACCCCCTTTCATCGATCCGATGTACACATCACAGCACATGGCAGAAATGTTTCTGCCTGCCTTGCACTGCTGTGGGAAATCAAATAAACAGCAAGTGCATTAGGCTAACAGTGCGAGGGAAGGTCCCAAGGAAAGCATCTTCAGCTTCACTTTTATTGATACACCCTATCAACATGACAAAAGCTAATGCATCTTATCTAATAGTAGCACCTATTATAAATGACAATACAATCTATCATCATTGGCATAATATTATGTCCAAACTACCTAAGTAAAAGGAAGATTGTGGTGATTAATTCGTTTTTTTTCCCTAGTTTATTAGATTTTCAGTTGACACATATATACCACAAAATTGAAATATTGCCGAAGCAGTTTATAAACCATTAATAATGTCTATGATCTACTTTCACAGGCATGCATTCACAGGCTAAACTTACTTCCATTCATATGAACATAACCTGCTGTAAATATGTTTTGAAGACCAAACTGAAGCTAAACTTTGCTTAACCAAAAAGTGTTAACTTTGTCTGAGCTACATCCCAGGACTTCTACATAACTGAGCAATCTAGTGCATATGTTTGAATTCAATTCACCTATTTACTCAGACAGAATGCTCGTGATGATGTTCAGACCAATAACAAAACAAGCAAAACAAACAAACAAAAAACAATAACAACAAAAAACAATCAGCAAAATTCCAACATGATACAGATAGCATTTTATTCAATCATTATGCACATTCTACCCGTAGCCTTTGAATAACACATGCATTCATCAATTACAAAGGCAAAGTATTTAAGGTTAAGACAAATGCAGTAACATGCCATTCTATGTCAAACATCTGATTTTCTTAGAAAGACCTGCATTGATTTCCTCTCAAGCATGGTATAAATAATTGATGACTACTGACTAAGGTTCTTTGCTTTAAAAAATAACTTTGTTTCCTGACCTGACAGTATTGACCTACATGTAGCTGATGCTGCTGCTATGTAGCAAGTGATGATGAGTCTGTGTGAAGCCGGCTAATAGACCAGATTACCACCAATGTCTGTGCAGCCACCACTGTAGAATACTAAGAGAACAGTGCTTTAGCCCTGAGTTACTGAAAGTGCTTCTTGTTTATGTTATACTCTGGCTCATGTTTTAATTCACTCTGGTGCAGAGGGCTGTCTTCTGTCGACGCTCATACCACAGGATAAACTGTCTCTACCTCTTGAATGCTGGAAGCATCTGTGGCATCGCTGCCACTGCCAACACTACTTCTGGAGGACAGACTGCCCACAAAAGAGTGCATGTTTTGTGAGTAGAGGTCGTTAACATGAAAGTGCAGCAAACTCGGATCGGGACCCTGAATCTCATTATTGCCCAAGTTGGCATCCACAGCCTTCTGTCTCTGATAATACTTTGAGAATTTGTTAAAGATGATCGTGATGGGCAGGGCGACCACAAGAAGACCACAGACGATACAAAGTGTGCCAATCACCTTCCCAGCGAGCGTGACTGGATATGTGTCTCCATAGCCTACAGTAGTCATGCTAATGGTTGCCCACCACCAGCCCACAGGGATGTTATGCAGCTCTGACTCGTCCTCATCCCTCTCCACAAAGTAGATGAGCACAGAGAAGATCGAGATGCCCACCGAAAGGAAGAGCAGCAGCAGGCCCACCTCGTGGTAGCTGTGGCGCAAGGTGGCGCCCAGAGAGCGCAGGCCCACAGAATGGCGTGCCAACTTGAGGATTCGGAAGATGCGCATGAGCCGCAGGATCTGCACCACTTTTCCCACATTCTCAAGCTCCTCGTTCTCCTCCTCCACAGGGTCAAAGGCCAGCGTGGCGTAGAATGGGATAATAGAGACAAAGTCAATAATGTTAAGCGTGTTGCAGAGGAACTTGCGCAAGCACGGGGTCACTAGCATGCGGAGAATGAACTCAAAGGAGAAGCAGATGATGCACACTACCTCAAAAATAGCTAGCACTGGGTCTTCGATCTCTTTATCATTGGCATCTACCTGTTGGAACTCAGGCATGCTGTGCACACACATGGCCACAATGGAGGTGAGCACTACACTGAGAGAGGCTATAGCAATCATCTTAGCCGCACGTGAGTACCCAGGGTTCTCCAGGCGCAGCCAGATATACTTGCGCCATTCTGCGCACCACGAGCCCTCAAATTTCTCAACGTCCTTGTCCAGAGCGGACAGTTCCTCCATGGAGGAGTCGAAGCTGCCCTGCAGCTGATTCTGCTGCTGGTCATCGCTCCTGCGGTCCCAGTCTCCTGCCCCAACACACTCCTTTTGCTCCTGGAACTTGTTGCTACAGCAGGAGTCCAGGTGTAGCTCTTTGATGCCCCAGTACTCCAGTTCCTGACTAAAGGAGAAAACACACAGCTCCTCCATCAGGTGGATCTTCCCCGTGTTGTAGAAGTTAAGGACATAGAGGAAGAAGCGAGGGTTGCGGTCAAAGTAGTACTCGCGCTCTGCCGCGCCATAGTCGTCACACAGCTCCAAGATGGCCTCCTCTGAGTGGCAGAAGAGGAGACGCCCAAGACGGGTGTTGGGGAAGCAGAGCAGGAGGCTGCGAGACACCTTCTGCTTGTAGCCACCAACGTTCAGGTTGATGAAGCCATCTTCCGGGCCCCACTGGTGAAGAATCTGCCCATACACCATGGTTAATCCTTGCCACCAAGTGGAAAGGGAATGGTTTGATTCAATTATGCTGCTTGGTATTCAGGCACCATTTCCTATAACAAAAGAGCATTATTGAGTTCCACAAGACTTTTATGATAACCAGTCAGATAAAAAGGCAATAAAGCTGTACTGCATCCATCTTAGGCCTTCATAAAAACAAAATCCACTGTAATTATTGCCCATTGATCTTTTATCTTTTAGATGGAGTCTAATTGAATGTCTTTTCCATTACAATAAAGACATATTAATCTAGACTGAGATTTAAATGTTGGTTTGACTGTCTGCAACGTCTAAACAGTCATTGGATCAATCTATTAGTCTTACTAACACACACTTTCATACCTAATCTGGTTTATAAAAGAACTCAGAATTATAATCAGAAATCAGAATTATAACAATAAATACTTAACATAAACATAAATGAATAGTAAACTTGACGTCTGAATAAACCTGTTTGTTTTGAATATTTACAAGTGAAGGTAATTCTAATACATTGAAAAATATCAATGTAAATTGGACATTTAAGTTGGCTAAAATGAGAGTCAATAAGAGCACTACATTTTATCTCTATCTTTTAAAAAGCTGTGCAGATATTTACCCAGTGAAAGTGTGAGGAAAAAGTTGTCAGCATCAAGAGAAATAGGCTAAAACCTCTCCGTTTGTTCTTCGCTGCAGCCACTTTACAGAATGTAGTGCTGTTTCCATTTTTTGTGATTCTCTTGCTTTGATAGATAATGGCAAGGGTCCAGTCGCGAAGGGTTTGTCCGCTCCATGTCCCGCAGTAAACGATCGAGTAGACGGTCGAGATGCTGTGAGCGCTTTGAGTGAGCCAGGGCGCGTGTTGCAGAGTTGCCCATAGGCAGTCTTTGCGTCACTGCCAAGTGGCCACTGGCACACGCGCTCGCTTTCGGCCCTTATAAAGAATACTGAAAAGAAAGTTGGTCTGGTGTGCGCTGCGGAAAGGAAACAGACGATATACAGGGGTGAAGCACTTTGTAAATGTTCATGTCGTGAGTGGGCCTATCAGAATTAATAACTGATAGCTAAATGTAAATGTATTAACATTGATAATTTGCAAAGTAAATGACAGTGTTGGTTTGATGTTTTACCCAGCTTTTCACAGATATTTCACTCAACTATCCCATGCGTGTTCCAGCATTTTAAGTTTAAAATCAAATTTGGGGTAACTTCATTATTCCAATGTGTTTACAAGACAAATAAATTGTCGTACTGTAAAAGATAAAGCAACACTGAGTTTACGTTACTTCAGCAATCAGCACGTTTGCTTGCACTATTTAACGCCCGTGTTTAGGCTATAATGTGTTTTCTATCATAGTGAAACATCGTCAGTATCTGTAATTCCAACAAGGAGCAAGTAGGCTACAATCTAGGAACAAGTCATAGCACTCTCCTCTCTGATCTATGATCTCGTACCGCCCTCTAGGGGGCTCTTCTAACCTGTGCAATCCAACAACTGAATTTAGTCGGGCCATGCACTGGCGGGTGTAGTCGACTATCGGTAGAATGAATCCTGTTAACCTTTTAAACGGAGTTAATTTCAGAGGAAGTGGGGTTGATGGGGTCAGGAGTTGATGGGGGAAGGTAACTGATGTGTGGGTCAAAGTCGTCAGACAGACTGGCAACAGTAGTTGCTTCAAAGTTTTGGTTCTGAAGGCTTTGACTTCTCTGTGGCAATCTGTTTTTTTAGGCTACTATGACAAATATGATCAAATTCAAGCACCCATTCTAGACCTTTAATCGACAATTAATTACTTTTTTGTTAGAAATCTGTTACTATATCATATACATACATTATTATATTTTATTTGTTATTAATATCATAGACATATTATGAAAGAAAGAAAGAGACAAAGAAATGTCTGCAACAGAGCCAGAGCCGATTGTATTTATCTATACTGCGTAATCGTGCTTAACGTGTAGTACCACATTACTATCACTGGGAGTCACAATTTTACCACAGATTAAAGATGCAATATTTCTCTTTAATCCTCATTTTTCACAGTTGCTCACAATTTATATCAACAAAGACTGACTGCTTCAAATAATTTTCACCATGAAATATAAGCATTTATTCATTTAACTTTTTCTCAAGTATAGTTCATTTATATAATGCACCATGGATACCACAATGTTAAAATGCATGGGTACAATAAGATTTTCTTAAATATGAGAAGCTAAAGACATTTATATACATATATAAAATGTAAGACACTTTTCTGAGTTACAATGAGCAGCTAGTGAAGCTGATACATATACTCTCACAAAAAGGGCTGTGTTCCTTTGGTCATAAAGTGTATGACACCATAATGCACCCTATGAATGTGAAGTATGGAGTCCTAATGTAGAGAAACAAAATCGCTTTACTGTAGAGAAAAAATCCCTTTGCTTTGTGTGTTTTAAAATATATGTGTTTTATACATATATGTATAATTCATCACCTTATTGATCTGGAATGTTAAAAGTTTTCCTCTACAAAAATACTTCTGGATTGAGCATTTTAACTATTCAACACATAATGCATCTGAGAAACCAACTAACCACAAACGAGTCCAACCATAGACTGTATAAAGGGATCTAAAGCCTCTATGATTGTCTTAGAGCAATCCCTTGACTTTAAACCAGACAGATGATGTACAAAAACAAACAAATAAAAAAAAAAACAACAACTAAAACATACAGACAGAGGCCAGACTTGGGGTAACAGTTAGTGCTTTCCTCCTTCCTTATGTGAGTGTGCTGTGACACAGGGGGCAGAAGTTGTGTCTCCTAATTTCTTGCTCCATGGCACAGTGTTTGCAGGTGCTGCACATCCAGAATTGGTACTCTGAGATAATGTGTCCTGTGACGATGCATGTAGGGAGCTTTCCATCAACCCTATGTGTGTGAGAGAGGGAAGGAGAGAAGGAGAGAGGGAGAGAGAGAGAGAGAGAGGAGGCACATAATTCAACAAAACAAAAGTATATACAGTATAATTTGATTGTATTTAATGTAAGCTTGCTTAATAAGTTTATCATGAAATGGATAAACTTCTGGTTTTCGCTACAAAACAGCAAGGTCATTACCCTTCAGAGATGCTATCCAGCTCTGACTTGCGGTTGTCCTTGGGCGGGTACTTGGTAAAGATCTCCAGGGCCAGATCCTCGTAGCTCTGCCGCTGCTCGGGGGTTAAGCTCTCCAGGGACTCCAGCTTGATGAAGGCCCGAGAGCAGGTGCCAAAAGCCCGGTTGGCCGAGGAGCAAATGGCCAACAGTGAGTATATCTCCACAGCAGGGATAATGTCCTCGTAGTCACGGAGGTGCAGGGCTAATGGTTGCAGTGACGAAATTGTGATTTAAAATGTGTCACTAGTTTTTAGGTATTATTTTGTGCTTTAGAGCAGTGTTTCCCAACCTTTTTTGTCTTGTGTACCCCCTGAGCCTTTTTGTCATACCATGAGTACCCCCTCATACGTGTTGATGATTCTCCAAAAGTAGAATGTAACACAACTGATTATTATTGGCACGGAGTGCCACAGGTTATTGTCTGCCTGGGAAAACTAGTTGTCGTGTACACATACCATTTTATTGACGAGCTTAATATGACTGAGAATATTTATGTATCACCTTGGAAATAAATTATTATTAAATATTTCCACGTACCCCCTGCATTGTGCTTGTGTGCCACTGGTTGGGAATCACTGCTTTCGAGCATATGGTCAGTGTGTCTGTAATATCAATCAGAGTTTAGCTTGATGGCTAAAATGAACTGAACTAAAAATCTAGAAATCTGAGGACATCATTTTGGGCTTTGGGCAACGAACAACTTTCAACAATTTTAGGACATTTTACCAATCAATCAATCAATCAAACAACTTGTTGATTAATCAGTAGATCAACTACTACTAATCAACTATGAAAATACTCATTAATAACAGCCCTACATAGATTATATCAGAGATTTTTTTTTCCAAATCAACAGGAATGCCTCATGAAGACCAGTAACACTAAGGACAATGTTTCCAATGGTATGATGCACACACATGCAAAGACAGCAACGCACGTGTGGCGTCAAAAAACCTTACAGTAGCTTTCACACAGGTGGTCTGTCTGAGACAGCATTTATATTTACACGTCATGTTACTGTCTGATACGCACAGCCTAGGTCTTTAGACTGTACATCTTCCCCTGAGACAGATACTAACGCAATAAGGGAAGAGGAAACCAAACTCATTTCTGATTTGTTTTCTCTGCAGCCAGAGACAAGGAGGTCAGACACAGCACACACAGAAGGTGCACTCACACAACACACCGCCAAGCCTGCAATGGCATGACGTCTGGCATGGTAATATACCGTTTCTTTTTATGACCCCTGTCTGGGGCAGAGCCCTCTGAACGCGCTACTTTAAATTCCCACTGTCGTCTTTTTTCACTAGGTCTCCGGACACCTGGCAACGGACGAATAACCCATGTGAGACTGACCAGAACCGAGAGTGCACGATTCAGTAGAGCATGAACCAGACAGACAAGGGGCTTTCCTGAGGTCAACAAGCTGTGGCTTGGCTATACTTAATTTATCGGCACTCATTTTTATGACCAGTTCGGCTATTTGTTGTTTCAGACATTCTTCTTCAAGTCCCTGCTTCTACGGTACACTATTTCACAACTTGGCTAAAGCTTGTCTGTTGTGACCCAGCTGACGTCAACAAGGTGTCATTTTACTAGCTTTCTGTGGTTAACCGAGTTATTCAATTCTGTGATTGCAAATGGACAAAACATACAAAACAGAAGCATGACAAACCGATGTTGACCCTGCTTTTAACTTGCCTTGGGCAGATCATTGCAACAGACTAGACAGCAAGGCACATTCTAAATGATGGAGCACCCAAATGACTCTCAAAAGGTCAAAATGACACGTAAAGCAACCATGGTGGTTGACACTCGAATGCTGTTCAAACTCTGGGAGAGAGAAGTATTTGGTCAGAACAGCGCTGAACCACTGCATTAACATAGGCCTGTGTGCCTGTCCTCTCAGCACTCTGACCTTAAAACAAGCTGCAGCTATGCTAAGTATTTCATGGAAGACCAGTGCACTGTCCTCTATCAACTCAACTGCTGAAGTAAGTCATGTATCATCTTTGTAAAAATATTTGAACCTAAGCGTAACAGTGTTAACTGAATGGGGCACAGGAACATGAAACTGAATGTGAGTTTCTGTGCCCCACTCAGTTGGCATCAGGTGCCAGTTCCCTGTTTGGAACAGGCATCTTGGAACTCTTTTTCCAATCAACATCACTCAGAGACCTTGAACAACAGGGCTATGGGTTGAAATACTCTGGAATATCCCTCAAAGTCTTTAAGGGTTGAGAAGTTTGGGTTAGGGGGGGCAATGGGAATCAACCAAAAGCTCCAATGATTTGCAAAGTAGGCTAGCTCATCACTGCAGTGAAGGTTACAACTTAAAAATGACTAAGCTTTGGTTTCCAGTAGTTTCTGCCCCACAAGGAATGAAGAGGTGGGCCGGGGTCATTTCCTATCAGAATAAAGTCCAAAAAGCCCTAAAAATCTCTTAAAAGAAAGTAAGTTTGGGTTCCAGTGCTCTACATACAGAATCAAAGTGGCCATTAAAAGAGTGCGCAGTCAGTTGTTACCTGTCCTCATGGCAGAGTCTAAATTTCCCTCATAAAGTTGTCTCTGCGCCAGCAGAAAGAAGTGGTATGCTTCTGCGCCTCGCCAGGCATTGTCCACAATGCGGTTATCTGTCGAGGCGGCGTCCTCCTCCAGAAGTCCAGCCAACGCTGACGTCGCCTAAACAGGAGGTTACACCATGTGAAAATTACTACTGGTGAAATTACATGCAAGATTTAGCTAAAACTGACAGCACATAGTTTTGGGGTACAAAATAAAGACATAAGGACATGGCAGCCAGTCTGGGTTCAATAAACAGACAACTAAGGACCCAGATGTTTCAAACACCAGCTGGGCCTCTGTCTGCAAAATTATACTCATTAGTGTTGCTAATAAGACCCAAGGCCCAAGCAGGGAAAAACAACAAAAAAAAAATCAACCTTCTTGCAGGAGACAGCTCAATGCTTTTGGCATCTAGGCCTACACATTCAATGACAGAGGAAGAGCTCTCTAAGGCAGACAACCACAGTGGAAAATCACCTCTGACTTCTTTCCTTTGGCTTTGCTTTGCTGTGAGGACTTTATCTGTTCATGGTAATTTTCCACCAACAATGCTGCAAGCACATACAGCTTCTTCACTCTCAGGGGCCTGGTCCTCTTCTTGGCCTCTTCATCAGCTATCTGTACATAGCAAACAAGATGGTGAATAAAACATGGTAACCAAACATGGTGACTGAGGTATCTTTTTTTTTTGCACACCACAAGCATACGCAATCGTGTACACGTCAAGCAAGGAGGACTACCTTAAACATGAGTTTAGCGGCATCCAGAAAATGGTGAGCCTTCCGGTACAGCTCCACTGCTTCCAATCTCTTATTTTTCTCCAGGAGGTGAGAGGCATACTTGGCCAAGAGCGGCCCAATCTCCTTCATGTTGTGATCCTTGGCCAGCTCCACAGCTTTGTTCCACTGTAAACCAGTTGTATTTCGTCAGATCTATGGCACGGACACTGGGTGGCACAGTCTATAAATAGTCTAAATACTACAAATCTCAATCCTGGCGTGCCAAGTTATTTTTTAAGGCCTCTGCGGTTATTTTACTCAAAAAAGTTTGCTATTTTCCTTTTCTTTACAAAATATCAGATATTGAAACATGGCTCCTGAAAAACATTCCCTTTAAATCTCATTAAAGTATCATTATGCTGGGTTACACTTGCTGCCTAAAGATATTAGGAGTACAGAGGGCATTGAACATCAGCTGATGGCAACTGAATAGATAAACACTTTATCACTTAGTCACAATATATTATAGAGAAAAAAACTTTTATAGCAGGGTTACTGTATGTAGGATTGTTACTGCTTGGTGCATGTTGATTGTAAATGTGAGATGTTCAATGTGTGACAATGTTCAAGTCCGGGTTCTCATATTTGGTATATTTCACTGAAAGTGTGACAAATTGTTGCCTATTTTTATGTCTGAAGGATAAAAAACATTTGAATGACATTAAATACATATATCTTGCCATAGCTGGATACCTTTTATGAGCCCATGACACACTCACATTTGCAGTTGACTGATAGGAGACAGTAATAGGAATCATGCCAGCTACATGATATCTGTAGAACCACAGTAGTGTAATCTCACCTGGTTCAGGTGTACACAGGCTTCCACAGCAGCCTTGGGCTGGCTGCACTTCAGGTACGCATTCACAGCCTGCTCGCACATACCCACTGTTACAAACATCTGCCCTATATCCTACACACAACATAAACAGACAGTCCATTATCAGCAATCTATCATCATTCAAAAGACCACAATAGACAGGATATCAGAGTAATGAGAACTGAGTCTCACTGGAAGCAGTTTGTGGTTCTCGGGGAGAGAGTTGGCTAATCTCTCCAGTCCGTCATAATCCTCTAACATGTAGTAGCACTCCGCCAATCTCTCCTGATTCCGGCCCTGCAGATAGTATTGCACAGCATTGACCCTGTGGACGGACAAAAACAAGAAAGTGGTGTGATGCTCATCTGGACACATACAGGGAGGGGTGGCTTAACTCATTTATGTGCAATATTCAGCACATTTTGATGAACATGTGTTTGTATGTGTGTGTGTGTGTGTGTGTTTTTTTAAGGGGGGGGGGTTAACTTGATGATATAGCGTATGGTAGTGGTATGGTAGGTGATGATATAGTGTATGATAATTTCCTGAATATAAACCACACCATGTGTAATCCACAGGTGAGTGTTTTATACAAGCTAAAAAAATCCACCCATTTTAACCTCAGTTTACTTGATTCAGAAGCAGATCGTTATTTCATGACAAAGTAGAATGAAAAGAAATGCATTCCCATGTTCCTCACCCATGGATTAAATTCATAGATAATTACACTTCCATTTGAGTTACAAATGGAATCCTGTATAACTCTGTTATGGATTAGTTAGCCTGGACTGTTCTATTGACCTCTGATGAGCACCTGAACATATGCTTACACATTTTACTCTTGATAACATCTAAATTATCTTTTACCTGTCAAGGGACAGGTAAAACTTTGCTAAAACCTAATGCAATGCCTTGGTGCGTTTCCTTGTTTTACACAAGGCTAATGTCTCTATTGTACACTGTCCCTGTTAAAAATGAATAAATTAACTAAACTACAACTATTCATAATGTCGGAAGACCTCAAATATGACTTAAATTAAGTTAAATACACTTAAAATGCACTTACCACTTCTGTCTGTCTGCAAAGTAGTCTCCTATAGCGTTATAGGCCTGCTCCAGCAGGGCATCATCAGCATCACCAGAACCTGTCTTAAGGAGCTGCAAAACCCTGAACCAGTCTCCTAGCTTCATCCTCAGGCTGATAGCTAGATCCCTGTAGACACACACACACATTTCAGTAGATATTACTCATATGACACATGCAATACATGTATGATGACCCACTGAAAAAAACACAGTCTCGGTTCATTCATTCAAACATAACTGCTGTCACCTGCGGTCCATATCCAGGTACATCCTCTCAGCCTCTTCGAATCGGCCAAAGTAGGCCACCACCTCAGCCTGTTTCATTGATTCACTCTGCAGGTTGCCAAGGCGCTTCACAAACTCAATGCCCTGGTAGTCTTTGCAGCGGACGAATGCCTGCTCAGCAGTCTTTAGATCCAGCTTCTGAAGGGCTGCCTCTGCAAGGAGACGCCTATGGACAGAATTGAACGAAAGACTTGAATAGATCTGGGTTGTAAGTACTTAGACATTTTCTCATATAGGCAGTGAAAAAGCATGAGGCACTGTCAGCCTCTTCCAACACTTCAACTGCCTGACATGTGTAAAGCAAATCTAGGACCATTTAAAGGTAAATGTATAAAAACTGTAGAGAACTGATGCATTAGGTGCAACCATTACATGGGCATTATATTGTTCACAGCTATCAAGATGTATTATCTTATCTCATTAAAAATCTAATGGAAGAAAAGTGGACATAATCATGCTGTGAAATTCTGTTCACACCCACAGAATTTTGGATGTGAGTGGATGGTATTCTTGGTCCAACCTTTCCTGTCTGTGCTCTTGGAACTGGACCTAACCAACCAACTCATGAAAACCTCAAGAAACATGCAAGAGTGCTCCACAAATCAAATTTGTCTTACTTAGCCTTTTCAAAGCAGACCTAGGCTATGTTTTCACAGCTGACTGAGAACGACCTTCTGGCCTTCAAACTATCTCCATTCCTCATTTCGAGATCCACAAGCTGCCCCAGCACTTTAGCCTGAGTCATAAAAGAGTTCTCTTTCTCTTACTGAGGGCTCAAAGCAAACTCTGAAGTCACAAAAATGAGAGAAGCATCTGGCTTCCACTTTGGCTTCTTGACATTTGCGCTTTCAATGCGTGAGTGCCCCTCGCATTCCCCGAGTTCTCCCTTAACAATCCAAATTCCTCCCTCTCTATCACATGGGGCTGCTCAGATTTAAAAAAAAAAAAAAAAAAAAAAAACCCTCTGCAAACTTACGCACACAAACACACCTTTCAGACATCACATTTACAAACACTTGGTGATGGTCAGGAACAGTTGGGAATACGTAACAGATACTGAGCTATACATGTAATTAGAAATGATCATTTCAATGAAGTCATCTTTCTTACAAAGAATACTATTATGATGTGGATAAATGAAATATTGGTAAAGTTAGCCTAATCCGCTAAATGATAAAAAATTGTAGAAATAATGCATGACCCTTTTCTCCATTTCAGTTACAGTTTCCCCCCAACTTTGCTCAGTTTAGCTCAAGATCCAATAGACTCAGAGAAAGACCCTGACTACTTTTCAGAGTCTCCCAAATTCCTTGATGTGCTGTGAAAACTGACATGGGTAGCCCAAGTCCGCTTTAAGCCAATATCAATCAGCCCGACGCCACCAAAACACCATTGTAAATCTTGGAGGTCCTGTCAACCTGATGCAGGACTTTCCTATCTCTGCCCTTGGCCTTGAAGATGATTGAGTGATTTTGGTGGAAAAGAATAAATAACACATTTTTCACATTTTAACACCAACAGGCTCCCAACAACCAACTGTAATGGCTTTACTTATTAATGATTAAAGCGATTTCCAAAATATTTTTTCATTACTTCAGCCACATCTTGAACACACTGCCACATTCAACACAACTCTTGCGTTGGGTTATGCAACACCTAATCATCACACCAGTTGGTCAGTCTTACATGGAGACCCAGAACCTCACTGCACAGACCATAAAAATCCTGCAAAAACACAGCAACTACTACGTCAGTCAGAGTTTGCTTAGAGAATGCATCACTGCCCTTCCCTCACATATAGGCAGCATCTTTTCAAAGTGGACTGGATATGCATATTGAACGTGCGTCTGGATATGCACATGGTCTGCATTTCAGCTTCTCAGGGTATAGTCCACCCACTATCAGACTTTCAAAAGACAGCTTGTATTTTATGATATGTACCAAAGTATAGTGACAGAACACTTTCAGAATGTAGGAGGATGTAACAATTTGTCGACAGATACCACAGAGCAGACATGTCATAGGATCCAACAAGAGGAAAAAAAGTGAATGGCTTTACTGTAAGACATACCAAAGTCTGGGATGGGGATTGTCCTCAATGAACTGGGAGGCATCTTCAATTCCCACTTTTTCTATCAGTGCTCGACTGTCTCTCAGTGAGCGGATCTCAAAGTTTATTAGGTAATCTTTGTTTGGTCGCTCAGGATCCTGAAAGGGCATTCAGCAGACAGCAGTTACCATTTGTAGTAATCCGATTCAGTGAAAATTCTGTTGCCAGATAACGGATTTTGGCATTGATCTGATTAACAAACCTATTAATTACTAGCTAATTAATAAGCCCATAAATAACACATCCATTATTTAAGGATCCACTTGAAAATAAAACAAATTATGTGGAGGCTATCTACCTTCATGATTTCATCTAGAAGAACAGACTTGATTTCCAGGTCTTCAAAGTTGCAAATGTATCCAGATGTTTGAATTGGCTCCTGTAGACGACATGAAGAGGAGGAAAGGGGAAAAAGAAAGAAGATACTCATGAATTCTGCTAATGCTGAGTAAACATGCAATATAATTTCACAGATAGTAAATAGTCAGTAGTGTGCAGTCCACTGCAAATGAGCCACACATCAGACAGCACTAATTCTGTTATTATTGTTTAATGTTGAGGGCAAGGAAGAGTGCATCCATCTAATGACAGCAGCATTCACCTCAGGGTCCAGGTTCCTAAACACATACATCCTGGTCTTCTCCATCATGGCAAAAAGGTCTGGGTTGTCATTGGCCCACTTCATGTCCCAAACATCTTTGCGCTCAAACTTGGATGGATCCCCTGAAGATGCTGCGGCTGCCTGATCACCCACTAAGCCATCCCCTGAGGCCGCCCGTGACTCCAGGTCAAGGAATGTCAACACTCCTGCAATGTCAATTACGGCCAATCGACTGGGGACAAGGATGGGAAAGACTCACTGTTCTCACTGTTCATCCTTGCACTGTTTATTTTGCTTGAAATCATTGTGTCATGTTTAAAAGTTATCGTATCATAATGTATCTCACCTGGAATTACAGTTGAGGGAAAGTTGATATGCCCTGTAGTTCAAAGTGTATTTTTGCAGAAGTCCGACATTGGGAAGAGAATATCTCTGAATATGGCCAGATTCCCGACCCTGGCATGACAATAGTTATGTAACCACAATTTCATTTTATACAACTCGCTGGAATAATATACATTTCTTAGAAAGCATGATCATAATCATTTTAATTTCATTTTTTTTATTTTATATATACTCATCTATATATATGGACAGCA
Source organism: Tenualosa thibaudeaui (assembly GCA_027481765.1). NCBI lineage: Eukaryota > Metazoa > Chordata > Actinopteri > Clupeiformes > Clupeidae > Tenualosa > Tenualosa thibaudeaui. The sequence continues at coordinate 15,038,673 of JAIFZK010000013.1, forward strand.
CACATTAATAAACATGAATGTAAGTGTGCCAGTGTTAGCTGGCAGGCTAATTTTCAACTGTAGTCCTTTGGCAAGATGTTTGATAACCATAACTGACCAGTTGTTCATAAAAGCCAATACTAAATCACATACCACCATCAACGTTTTGTCTGTTGCTGTGATGCAGCAGATGGGATCTCTTGTTGCCTTAAACAAATCAAAGTGTGAAAGTCAGTTAACTGCATTTACACAAGTATAATGTTCATGGCCTAGTCTTCACCTATAAACTAATTCAATAATGACGTGATATTTTATGGTCAGTGTCAACCTCTGAGACAAATTCACACAAAGTAGACACTGATACCCAACAACTCACAACAAGGGTGGAAATTGCTTGTAATCACATGACGTGCGTATGAATCAAGCAAGCAAGCTGTACTCACAGCAAAGGCTTTGGCAAAGTCAAGTGTGCCATCTGTAGTCCCTGTTGGAGTGTCATCAATATGATATACCCTTGTGAAGGTGGGGGAGTTGGACAAGAGGCAGTGTCGGAGACAGCAAGGGAGGGAGGAGGGAGAAGAGTCAGCAGATCAAACGGGGAAAAACTGCAAAATGGTACAATTTGTACTTTCTCCCTCAGCTTAATGGAGACTGGGGAGACCTGGCAGGACAGCTGGTCCAGAGCTGACTGTCTGGGTTTCTATGGCTTGTCCTGTGTTTGTACACACCAATGAATGGATCTTTTTTTCTCCCTAGATAGACAGAGTCAACAAACACACTCTCACACTGGCTTGACAGACTAACATGGGTTTGTCTAGAGAGCATTTATGAGTTTCAGATGAAAGATCTTCCCCTCTAATAAAGACCATGAACCTAAAATGTGCATACCCTGCATCCACACAGGGGCATGTAAGGTGAAAGTGCTTCTCTCTTCTCTCCAGACCCCAAAATCTAAATGCATTTGTCATGTTGTGCAGGCAGTACCCTTCAACACTTACCTCTCTCTTCCCTCTTTCCTGGTCTTGGCTACTTGATTGATCTCTAAGGCTGTCAGTTTCTTAGCAACGCGATATTGCCAGGTGTAAAAGGCCTCTTTGGACGCAGTAATCACATGCGTCTTCGTCATAGTGACAAACAGAGGATCTGGGTTAAAACATTTAATAGGATTCAGGAATTGACCACTTGAAGTGAAATGCCATGGAAATGACATTTTGTAAGACATTTAAAGGTGGAACCTATTTTTAACAAAAGAGTATTAGAAAACTGTCCACAAGATTAACTAAAAAAAAAAGAGTAAAACAACCAGCCAAACCTACAATTGCAATTGCAGCATGCAAAGAAGTATTAGTATTTCTAGTACAAACATAGATTTCAGACACTGAATAAGATTTTGCACATTTCCAGAGCTTTGCAGAAACGTGATGCATTTCAGATTAAATGGACCAGATGTTTGAAAGGTGCCCTGTCAAGTATCAATTGCCGTCTTTGTCAGAGGTGCCAGTTGCTGCACAAATCTGCATTACCACGCAGGGAAGGAATTTTGTGGAATGCCTATGAACCAGGAAGATGGGCTCAAGCTCTGTTTGCTATAGGTCAGTGAAAGGCCTGTTTGTTGCTGAGTTGCACTTTTGTATCCACAGCCGAGCTCTGAATCCACCTTTAAACAGACTAGCCAGATCATCTACACACTTCTATTTAGGAATCTATAACAAATAAAATAACAGCTGGCATTTAAACATAATGGTTGCCTTTTATAAATAACATTGTGTATTAAACTTGAGGAATAAATTTTAGGGTTACTTACCAATATCTATGTATTTGGAGTCTAAAGGGGTCCCAATTGAATTACAAAGGACCAACACATACTAAAATTTAAACAAGAAATACAAAATCTTTATTGGACCAACAAGTTAAAGTGATGGTTTGGAGTACATTTTATTAAGGTGCTTTGCATCATGACATCCAGCCAAATACAAATGATTTACAAATTTTTACAATGCCTTGTTTTATGAGTACAGACCCTATTTGTACTACTGTAGGAGTTTGGTACAGTTCTATGCATTTTTAGTGGGGTAATTTACGAGATCCAGTCTATGTTTCATAAACAGATGTACTAAGCTATTTGGAGTATACCAGCTAATGTTCGACCAAGGTAAAAAACAAATTCAGGGGGTATTTGGTTGGGCAAAGCACCTTAGTAAAATGTACTACGAACCATCGCTTTAATACTTCAACACTTTACATAACCATAAAGGGAGAAATTATTAACAAGGCATAAAAAAACAACACAAATGTATTACAAATGAGTCCAGAACATGAAACTGCTGTACGTTCATTACCGTTGCATTTGCTGACTCTGGCTCTGTATCCTCCTAAAGATGGATTTAAGAGAAAGGAAAAGGCAAAAGTATAGAACTACACATGAGCTGGATTTCATCAGCAGATGGTTCTGTGAAGTATACCTTTCTATCAGCTTTCGGGTTACATATGTCTGCATACTTGCTGCATTGTGTAACTTGTAGTTTTCAAGTGAAAACTTTTAGCTGTAAAGCCATACATTTACACACCAAGTCATGGCAATTTAAAACATTGTTTTAAATTGATGAAAGTGAAAGTGCCACTGTTTAACACACAGCACCGTTTCCTTGCAGTTCAGTCACTGACCTTGCCTTTCCTAGTTCCTTGCCCTACCAAAGAAGAAACTGGACCTTTCTTCCTTGCATTCTGATAATCTTTCAACTTTTCTCTTTCCCACTCAATGTCTGGCATGAATCCAGGCGCAGACAATAAATCAGCCTGCTACATAACCACACACTTCAAAGCATGCATCCTCTTTACATCGTTATAGCTCAGTAATTAGAACCAGCAAAGTATCTAGTATGCTGGTCCAGTGATTCACATGACTTACCTGGGGCTGGCTGTCATCTGCCTTGGTGGCAAGGATGCAGAAGTCCCCACAGGTGGTGATGGATATGAGACTCTTCACATACTTGACAAACCTTTCATTGTTCTTGGTGTCCCAGAAAACCACACTGTATTCTAAACGATCTGGCCGTGTGTAGGCATACACGACAGTGTTGGAACAGTAGCCCCACTAGAGACAAATACAGAGGAGGAACATACAACAGCATGATTATTTACATAAAGGAACGCTCCAACATGGTTAGCGCATTTTTTAAACAAAATCAAATATTTGTAAATGTAGTCTATTCAAAAACAAATCCGATCTGTGTCATGACAGTTGAAATGGAAGGGTGTTTATCACTGACCTTGTAATCAGGTCTGATGTTTGCAAAGTAAATAAAGGAATCCACAGCCAGTCCAATACGCAGTCCTCCACCTTCCCAGGATACCGCTGTCATGTGTTTCCCTGGGACCTTCAGAGTACGCAAATGCTACCAGTGCCACAAGAAATCCCAGTTAGTTAATCAGTTTGTCAGTGACAAATACAGCTTATAACCATGCAAAATGGGAGTACATTTATATTTGTGTAGGGACATTTGTTGCTCTAACCTCTCCAAAGGGAGTGTAGAACTGTACTGTGTTTACTTCTTTATCCATGGTGATGCTCCTCTGACACCCAGCCACAGCAAGCACGCTGCCATAGTGATTCCACTGGATACTGGCCACGTTCATTTGAGTATCAAGCAGGATTGGATCTGAACCAAAGGACCAAGAGGAATTAGCAGTATTTAGCACAAAAGCTGCTAGATGCCTTTCAGTATATTAAGCAAACAAAACAGCACTCCCAAATGTGCTTACTTTCATCATTCTCATAGCGCATTATCTGTCCTCTTCCATTGTCAAAGACAACAGCAAGACATGGACAATCAGGCTCGATGTAACCCTCTGTTCCAGGATACCAGTGAATGCCTGCTATACTGATGGCTCCAGTGACATTGGATAAACAGCTGATAGTCATCTTTACCTTTGATGGCAAGCCACAGACAGTCAACATTTCAAACGTGTATTTTTAATATTTATTCCAAGAGAAAGAACTCTTCAGTTGATGTTAATTATGGCAAGCACATCTTGCTTAAATTACTCACAATGAAGTTTCCCTGATTATCGTATATATGTATTTCTCCATTGGCCATGCCAAACAGGAGGATCTTGCTGTCAGGAGACCAGGCCACGTGGGCCAGCTGGATTCCCTTCAGCTCTTTTCCCCATATTCTGTTACCTGTTGAAAAACATCAATGCATCCTCAGCACATATGTAGTGTACACTATGGATACGGTTGTCCTCGCCTGGGAAAGACCATAAACAGTATATATGTTCTCCTCCTGGCCCCACTCATTTAAACTCACTTTAGTATCATTCACACATCGGTAAAATTTGTAGATGATAAATTTAGATACTTCTTAGACATTTAGATAGAGAGGGATGCTGCACAATGTTTTTACAAAAGAGATGGAGAATCTCAGACATTTGGAATATATACAAAAACTGGACCAATTTAGTGACAAACACAGCACTAACTCACCATCCACTGACCCCACAATGACTGCCCCATCCTCGTACACAATGCAGATCTTCTGGCCATCAGCATTCCAGCTCATGCTCCGTACAACAGATTTGTTCCTGTTGTTTATCATCTCCTCATACCAAGAGCCTGGTTGTGTAAAGGCAAATACAAAATAAAATCTAATTTCAATGACAGAGGTTACTCTGATACAGTTAATGACCTCTGTTGACAAATATGTGAAACCTTTGTACAGCATCCAAACAATGATAAGGCCATTCTGGTCACTGGTAGTTAATTTCTGGTATTGTTCATTCCATGTCACAACTTGCACTGCGCCTGTTGGTCAGAAAATACATGCATGTTTTACTTTAAAAATGCATGAATCTGATGACCCGCGACTGCATCATGTCTTGTTAAGTTTTTTATGTTAAGTTCTTACCGCTATGTCCTTCAAGTGTCTGGTTCATTGAGAGGTTACTGGGTGCTGCGAGTCCTTTCAGTTTTGCATCATCTATAGACAACAGATGATGGGGGGGGGGGGGGGGGGGATGGATTAGGCCTATGCTACTTATCGTGTTACTGTAGACAAAACTCTGATTTGAAAATCAGGATACCTGTTTGAGTTTCCAGTTTCAGAACTTTCAAAAGTCCGTCCTCGCCACCACATGCAATGAAACCCTGATCTTTGTTCCAGGACACACATTTCAATCTTATGCTATTCGGAATAGCAATCTGACAGGAAGAGAAAGTGTGCCTATTAGCAAAAACTTGGGCAAAATCTTGCAATTTTGCTGAATGGCAAACAAGGCAGGTCAGCAATTGACGTTGATTTACATGCATTAGACAGTAAAACAAATTTAACAAAACTAAAAGTTACTTGATTGGAGTTAAACGTAGTGTTGACATTCCGTTGCTACTTCGCAACGTTTCATCAGAATGGCTAACTTAACTTTAGACTTGTGGTGGTTATTCATTTCTTTGGAACAAAAATGAAAGGTGTGATATCGATGAATATCTTACCTTCTTGCTAAGATAAATAAACATCGTTGGAAATTATCTGTCGGGCATGTAACAAATGATGTTGAAGACAAACATTAACGTATGGTGAAGAACTAGCGCTCGGGAATGTTGGCCAGTAGTTTTCTGAGTTAACTTTGATCTGTCGCAAATGAGGTAAATTTGCTGAATTCTAACGTTATGTTGGTCCCTGTTATTTGGCTAGCAAGGCCACCTAATTATGCATGTACGCCAGAAGCGTCTAAATTCACTGTGCAAAATGAAACTGAGAAGATATAAAATACTATCGTCCTAAAACGACAAATGATGCGTTTTATACGAGCTTAAATGAGAACCATCCACAGGTTTGCTAACGTTAGCCCTGTTCAAGAGTTTAGCTTCGTTTCCAGGTAACCAAAAACCGGAAAACGAGAGAACTTCCGTTTTTTGTACATGGGAAATGTAGTCTTTTGGTTTCAATCCCAGTAGTCTACATCAAGTATCTTTTCTTAAACCCACTACTCATAGTATAACGATCAATAGTATAACATAGTATAACATTAATGAATGTGTTCTAACTTTGGTATGGTTTGGTGGTCATGTTCATGCTTCTGGAAAGAGCATAGTTAATGTTACATAGCCTAGTAGGCACTAGAAAGAAAAAAAATGCAATTAAAATTCAAGAACTTTATGAGGAAGCACAACAAAAGGCCCAACGAAGTAACTTTTATTGTCCTTAAATGTCTTAACAAATATCCAAAATATATTTTTAACTTTTCACAGACATGTCAAAGACAACTTTATTAATCTTTATTTTAAACCTTCTTAAGGTTATACATAATATTTAAATCTTAAAAAAATAATAAAATTATCAATAGAAAAATAATGCAGAAATTCCAAAAACATCAAATGGGGAATCAAACAGGCTTTTCCAATGACATGGGAAAACTGCACACTTTTCAGATTAACATATTTTATTGATAAACTTGCCTCTGACCTATATTTTACAGAATACATTGTTACTGAGTTGAGATAATGTGCGGCATGAAAAAAAAAGGAACAGAAAATAACTACCTCTGCCTTAATACACTACTGTTGGTTATATGGAGGTTGCTTTGTGGGAAATATATAATCATGGTATATCCAGCAAATGATCTCTGGCCAATCTGGAATCATCGCAAGCCTTGGAATTCTTGAACTTTCCGGGTGACGTCAGCTAGTAAAACCAAATCAGTCAAGGTACAATATGTTTTAGTGTGCATTAAATTCAAGGCACTTATGATGGCCTTCAGGGTGAATGATGGCTCTGCTCCCATCTACCTGAATTCTCTCCTGAAGCCCTATGTCACCCAACGACCGCTTCGCTCCTCTAAGGAACGTTTTCTAGCACGGCCAACACCTCGAGCAGGTCAATCCAGACTCTTCTCATATCTGGTTCCGCGCTGGTGGAATGAACTCCCAAATGCTACCAGATCAACTGATACCCTCTCCACCTTCAAGAAACTCGTGAAGACCCAGCTCTTCCAAGAATATCTCCTGGCGTAAACTTTGAGAATGCACTTAACAATTTAATTTCTCTGCACTATTGCACTTTCAACTTAAAATGGTGCTATGTTAGCAATATGCACCCCTTGTTTGTTCTTTCATTGTGTCGTAGCTTGAATGTTATCCTCTTTTGTAAGTCGCTTTGGATAAAAGCGTCTGCTACATGCTAAATGTAAATGTAGTGTGATTCATTTATTTAGGTCTCATGCTTTCTAGAATGTGTAGCACTGTACTTTGCAGAGATATGCCGGCAAATCAACATCAACAACCATTATAAATTTGACTGAGCTGCGATCAGATTTAAAGGATATGTCTGTTGGTGAGATCTTGAATTGTTGCCTGAACTTTCCTCTGGAAGGCAATCTGAGCCTCACACATACATGGATCTTCAGTCAATGTACCTTGTACTTCCTCTGAAAAGGAGAAACACGTGTTTAGAATACACAAACAATTCAACAGAAAGGCCCAGCAAGGTGTTACTCTATTAGTGTGTTGTTGAAGCTTACCGTGTTGTCTTTGCAAATTTAAAGCAGCAAAGTTAACCAATAAGAAACATCATTAATATTCCATCATATGTAAAAGATTAGTGAGTCATTAAGTACAGATAAAGCCTACTATAAATGAATGAGATATGCCTCAAGATTTAAAGTGTTCTGCCAAAGCTGACTGCTAGAAAAAATAGCTTTGCTCTCTTAATAATAAATTATATATGATCACATCACATGCAGATATTGTGTTTTTTGTGCTTAAACACAAACTGTTTGTTTGCTTGGATAGCTTCTATCTGCATTGTGATGGCTTCTCTATCCATGATAGAGGGCTCTTACGTGAGCATGATTTTTTGTCAGCACTCAAGACATATCCCTCTGGGCATGCACATTGCAGTAAGCCGTTGGCATTGATGACACAAGTGGGTGGGCATTCCTCTCCTGGGTTACAGTTTTGCTTCATCGCTGAAAATGAGTGAGATTACAGTGCTAAATACTGCATGCAAAGGCAGTCAGTGGATGATGCCTTTTGAGGTTGAAGATAGAGGTTAATTCAGTCAGATAAATGCAGAAATTTCTAATCATAGAAGTAGTTTTGCCTTCAACATATTACAACACTTGAACCAACAGGGGGATGAAATCAGTACCAGTAAAAGGTAAAAAAGTAATATCTACATCTACAGTAAGTTGTTTTCGTAGTGATATCAATGGGCGAATGGGTGGTTACTGAAGCCGTCACATGCAAATATACAATTTTTATTCTTTAAAACTGAACATATATTTGCGATTTTTTGTGATGCCTTCTCTATCTGTCATAGAGGGCTCTTACGTAAGCATATTTTGTTGTTGTCACTCAAGGCATATCCCTCTGGACATGTGCACTCTAGTGAACCATCGACTAACACACATGTAGGTGGGCATGGCTGTCCAGGAATGCAGTTGCTATCCATTGCTGTAAAATATATGATAGATCATTTTACCAACGGAATGGCTGACTGGAACCTTAAAGACTGATGGTACTTCAGTTGAGTGTTTGCTCTGATCACCATACCAACCTAAGTTCACCACTTACAACTTATTAAACTGGGCTAACATTAATTAAGTCAGACTTAAATCTGAGATAATTATCAGGTTTGTTTTGTATACTCTTTTGTAAGAAATAAAAATAATAATAATTAAAAAGGCAAAGAAAAAATTTGAATTTGACAGACCACCTGCGGTAACTCTGAGGAGATCCCCCTTGGGGCCATGGATCCCCTGTTGAGTTCTCTGAACTACAGTATATAATACAACTAAATATTTCACATGGAGGAAACATTTTTACATAACACATTTTTTGTGTGTTAGGATATTCACTAAATAATGCTATCAAGTAAATTTCTTCACACATATATAGCCTATCAAGAACAAAAACTATTGCTGTAACTAGGCCTGTCATTGAATTATCACTTATATTGATTGATCACTTATATAGATTGATATGCTGCAATGGACCCATGTCACAGCAGCCAATTTTCCAGGAAGTAGCAAGGTATGTACAGGTCTTTCTAATGACATCTTGATGACATCCAATAAGGATCTGATTCTGCTACAATCAATCAGAATCTTATTGGCTGTCATCACTTGTGCTTACCTTGCTACTTCCTGGAAAATTGTCTGTTGTGACATAAGCCTATGGAGTAGTATAAGTAGTTAAGTAAACCAATGGGCCCATTTCACAGCAGCCAAGAAGTCCAAGAAGTCCCAGGGTAAGCACATGTTTTATTAAGCAGAATCTGATCCTTATTGAATGTCATTAATAACACCTGTGCTTACGCTGCAACTTCCTGAAAAAATGGCTGCTCTCAAAAAGGCCAATTTAGACCGCTAAAATGATTGGATTAGACTGTGTTGTGATATGGTGTCTTATTCAATACATATAATACAATCCAGATTAGCAAAAAAAGAAAAAAAAAGCTTCTGCAGAAAATTTTAACTTCTGATATACAACAGGTTGCAATCTGATGTTAAGTTTGCAACACCTAACATCCATTTGCATTGACATTGCAACACCTAACTCGTCCATGTCAGAGGGCTCTTACGTAAGCATGTGTTGTCATCACTCAAGGTATAGCCATCTGGACATGTGCACTTTAGTGAACCATTGACAGTCACACATAAAGGCGGACATGGCTGTCCAGGAACACAATTGTTCTCTGTTGCTGCAAACAAGCGAGATGACAGGAAAGTGACTGCATTTCACCTGTATGGTGAATATCAAAGGACCTCACTTATCATCATGCAACTTGTTCTATCTGAGAGCAGCTTGTGTGCTATATCTCCTGGGGTAGTTCTTGGTCTGGTAGTCCTTGTCTTATAACTAACGTCTAACATCTTAATAGCTGTAACTAGCTCAGAAATTAGTAGTACAATCCCTTTCTGTTAATGTAGACTAGTAAGTTTCCAACAACTAAACATCTACTGTGATGTGTTCCCTATTGCCCAAAACAGGGAAATTTCTTAAGCCATCAAACAGCCCTCAAACAATACAAAGTCCATACAAAATTGCACCATTACTTCAAATGCTTGCTATTAATGAAATATTTACAGCATGAGTGTGAATGCTGATCTATAACACAGGCATAACTCTGTGTGCAGTCTAATTTTGTGGCCTAAGTTTTGAATGCATGCTTTGTATTTTGTTTAAGTCTTTAAAGGCAGATGTAGATGCCTTCTCTATCTGTCATGATAGAGGGCCCTTACGTAAGCATGTTTCGTGGTCGTCACTCAAGGCATATCCCTCTGGACATGTGCATTCTAGTGAACCGTCGACTAACACACATGTAGGTGGGCATGGCTGGCCAGGAACACAGTTGTTCTCCATTGCTACAAACAAGGAGGGTTACACAACTACTTTTTCACGTTTTCAAAGAAAATTCATCTCACCATAGATGTTCCTAATCAATTCAGATAGACATAATAAAACACCAGCAGTATACTAATATTTCAGAAAAAAATCAGTCCTGTATAGGGATACCACAATCAGTATCTGATGTTTGTATGACTAACATCACATTGCATGAAAGCAATGCCTTCACTCCTTGATATCATAACAAAGGGCTCTTACGTAAACATGTGTTGTCATCATCACTCAAGGTATAGCCCTCTGGGCATGCGCACTTTAGTAAACTATTGACAGTCACACATGAAGGCGGACATGGCTGTCCAGGAACACAGCTTTTGTCCATTGCTGCAAACAAGCAAGATGATAGAAAAATGACAGCTGGAAAAGTATTTCAGCAATGGTGAATACCTTTACTAGAATTATACCAAAGAGGGGGAAAGCATCAGGGGTTATTGATCCATGATGTTCAATTTGCATGCAGCCAACAATGGTCTCTCACTATGTCTCTCACTGCACAGCTACTCCTCGAACAACAAAGCCTCATATCTGAACATCTGTTGCTTTCAACGTTCAGCAAATTAGCAACATTTCTGTTAGTTAATGCTACAAATGCAGATGCCTAGTTTCTTAGAACTGAACATCTGATTGCACTGTGATGCTTTCTCTATCCATCGTGATAGAGTACTCTTACGTATGCATGTTTCACTGTCGTCACTCAATGCATATCCTCTTGGACATGTGCACTTCAATGACCCATCAACAGTCACGCATGCAGGCAGACAAGGCTGTCCAGGCTTACAGTTGTCATCCATTGCTGGAAACAAGCAAGAGCACACTATGGCATGGACAAGCATCTACGGCAGGATTTACTGTATGGACAGTAACCACAGCTTTCACGAATTACAGAAATTGCTAACAACAGAAGCCACAATTGGTACCACTTGTACTAATAAGTGGTATGGTTTATACTAATAAGATTGTAGGATTTCAACTCTTTAGCATACATTTGAGGGATCAGCAAAAAGCTTGTTTTGCATAACAATATGATTAGTGAATGGCAAAAGATATAAAGTTGGATTTAGCTAAATCTTCCTCTGCAATTAACCCCTATATAATCCAATCTGCCACACAACATAAACACAAAGATGCCAATACTGTCCCATTTCTCTGATCACATTATATCAATGAACATATTTTTAATATTCTAGACATAAGTTGTGTTCTGTCCATGTCTACAACTTTTAGTTGTAAACGCATCCTTCGTATACAGAGAAGTACGTCTTCAAAGGCAGATGTAGATGCCTTCTCTATCTGTCATGATAGAGGGCCCTTACGTAAGCATGTTTCGTGGTCATCACTCAAGGCATATCCCTCTGGACATGTGCATTCTAGTGAACCGTCGACTAACACACATGCAGGTGGACATGGCTGGCCAGGAACACAGTTGTTCTCCATGGCTACAAACAAGGAGGATCACACAACTCGTGTTTTTAAGGAAAATTCATCTCATCACTTTGACAGATGACTTTTTATGCCAAACATATAAGAAGCATCACATCAAAGTGAAGCCTGACACATTATTTTCATCTGAATTCAAAGGAAAATAACTAAACATTGAATGTTCAGTGACACTGAATGTTTAGTTATTTAACATTCCCACTAAGTCTTAACTGAGTGTTAAGTAAAACAAGATTAAACTGGTGGAATTCCTAATAATGTTTCTACCAAGGCAGACAGTTGATTGCAACCTTTGCAAACATGCTGCTGTTAAGTTTTCTACAACTTAACATCTGGTTGCATTCTGAGGCCTTCTCTATCTGTCATGATAGAGGGCTCTTACGTAAGCATGTTTCGCTGTCGTCACTCAAGGCATATCCCTCTGGACATGTGCATTCTAGTGAACCGTCGACTAACACACATGTAGGTGGGCATGGCTGTCCAGGAACACAGTTGTTCTCCATTTCTGTAACCAAGCAGGATCATGCAACCAGTGTTTACATCTCATAAAAGCTAAAACTTCTGAACCCAACAGATCAGTACAACGTTAAAAGGTCTGCTGCATCAGACATCTTAATCCATTACCTTTCCATATCGTTCCATCCAAAAGGTTATTTGAATTAAACCAAAGTTAAATTAGTGAAGAGCTAGACTAAATTTTTATTTGACATAATTATGAACATTAAACAAATGACAAAAAGTTTGTTTATCAATCACATATCTCCATCATCAAATCATCTACTGATCATGTTTTAGTATACTGTCAAGATTTTTGGAAGAAGTGTTACCTATCTAATAGATTATTCTTACGTGAACATGTTTTCTTGTCTTCATTCAGGACATATCCCTCCCGGCACTTGCAGCTGTATGAGGCATTGTTGCTGATACATATGTGCTGACAGTCATGTCCAAGGGCACAACGGTCCAAACCTGCAAATAAGTATTATCCTAGCATTGGTGATTGTGTGAGATTTGGAATCATAATTGTTAAACTACAGTCTTAACGTTTTGTTCCATTAGGTTAATTGAAATGTAACTAATGGAAACATCTAAATGGATCTAAATTCAACAAGCACTGAAAAATTAAGGCCTGCAGGCAGTTCTCACTCTTACCACACAGAGTCTCCCTGAACTTGGAGGTGAGTTTCTCGATGACCCCGAAGGACTCCACGTAAAAAACGTGCTCATCAAGAGGCTGACTGGCCATGAGACGCAGAGACTTCATGTCCGCCCTATCCACACCCACAGCATAGATTTCAATCCCAGAGGCACGAGCCGACGCAGACACCTCTTCCACCTTGTCCTGGGGCCTCCCATCAGTGAGAATGATGCCCACCTTGGCAATGTTTCTGGAGGTGGGTCGGGCCCCTGACTCTTCTGTGAAGGCCTCCTCCATGGCTGTCTTGATGGCCAAACCAGTCATTGTGCCTGTTGCAATTTGGTCGATGCGTGCCAGTGCTTGTTTCAGGTCGCCCTTGTTGGGGTGGGTCTTCAATAGGAATTCGATTTTTACTGTGCTGGCATAATTAACCACTGCCACTTGTGTGGCATCAGGGCCAATCTCTAATGTATCCACCACGTCTGACAAAAAGACCTTCACCTTCTCAAACTCAGCAGGGCGCACGCTGCGTGAGCTGTCAATGATGAAGACCAAATCAAGTGGTCGGCTCTTACACAGCTCAGTTGGTGCTACAGGGCACAAAGTGAGAATACTATTATAGTAATGATTATGAATAATTCAATATGAATAATTCAAGTACAACCAGCACATTCCAGGTATTACTTTACTTTTACTATTTTAAAACAGTCAACGATCTTCATTTTGGTAAAAATAATAACAGGAGACAGAGAATGATAACAATAAACGACAGAAAAAAGATTGAATCAAAGGTATTAGCAGCAGGAAAAACTGAACCATGATTAAATACACAAGAAAACCTAAGTGAAAATGATTTAATTAAACTGAGGACTAACTAACAATGTTTTGTTTTTTTGCAACAATACAGTATTTACCACTCATTCTTCCAGTGCAGAGTCGCAATTGATTAATAAAAGTGTCCATTGCATAACACATTAGTTCTCCAGGTGGGTTAGTTTAAGGACCTACAAAGGAAAAAGTATGGGGAAAGCCGGAAAAGAGACAGATCTTGCAAAGGCTTGCAAGGGCTCCCATGCAATAGCCCATGCATTTGGTTAGGGAGCTATTAGAGCCTGACCGAAATGATCTTCTACCTGTTGTGGTAGCCCAGTGGATAGGGGATGTAAAGCTTTGGGTACTAACTGGTTGAACAGGCACTGCGGAAGAAGCTGTTGGCTGCTGGTTGCGCACAAATTGGGGCCACATCCGCTTGTGATAATGAGGGTAGCCATAAAGCCTATAGGTATTGCCATGTGCTATGAACCACCATAGGTAAGCATAATAGAGAGAAGACGGAGAGTGAGATGATGTGGCTGGTACACAAAAAGCCTTTATTAAGGCTATGGCAGTTAGAAAAAGCATGAGGGGCATTAGTTATGCATATGGTACAACCTGGTCTCAGAATTAGGCTATAATTCACTGATAAAATAAGTAGGCTGCCCAAATATTTTAAAGTATGCCATCTGGATCTGTTGTTGAGGGTAAGCTATACTTGCCTATTAACAACAATTAAATACTTTCTTTGAAGAGAACTGGATTTTTCTTTTAACATAACAATTGTTTGTTTGTTTTCGTCATGAGCAACTTGAACTTATTGAACCTCTAATCCTTGTATAAAACCTTTGGCAGAGAGTAATTTTACATAAGTCACTTTTAATTAAACCTTAAGCTTATTATTAACTATGCAAAAACAGTGTAACTGTCGACAAAAATAAACATGCTATTTCGATGCAAACCTTATTATGCCATCTTAACAGTCTTGACATCATATTTAGCAGCTGACTTCTTCAGTATGTCTATCATTTTGTTCGAATTTAATCTTGCCTCTCATGTAGGCTATCTCGATGACAGAACTTTATAAAGTTTAAATAAAAATAAATAGGATAAAGTGTAATCTGAGCCTACCTCTCGCATTGACGGCGCTTTGCTGCGCCTGCATGTTGTGTAGGAGATTCTGTCTATAGGCTCGTGCGTAAGGTCGATCCGCGTACATCTGTTGTGGTTGGTATCCATAAAGTCTGTATGTCCCCTCGACCCCAAGTATTAACATTAAGAGGCAAGAAATAAAACAAGCATACAAGTAAGACATCATCATAATATAGGTTTAATTAACTCTAAGATGTCTACTGGTCAACAAATGAACAAGAAATGGGTTGAGGGTGCAAATTTAAAGCTGTTAGTCGGGGGCACGTGCAACGATGAGCCAATCCGGTTTGAAGAACGCAGTGGCAGACAGATTTATTCGTGTCTAAGATTGACAGATCAGAGTAGGCTGCGCCAAGCTGTTAAAAGATGACAATATGGCATTTTGTGTATTAAACTATATTTCCATGCTCCCTCCCACAGGCTACACCGTTCATCCACCGATTCTCAATGGTTTTGCCACTTGAGTCCTACTGCCAATTAAGACAATTAAAGTACTTTACAAAATCATTGCAACAGCGCCCCTTGCGCTAGTTACAAGAATGCATACTGCCAGGCTATAGGGGGCGATATAGTTAAGACGATATCTTCATTGTCAAGGGAAGCTCTCTTGCTTGTGTTGTTTTTATTGACAAGGTGAGAGAGTAAAGGCTAAACAGAGGTGGCCGCAAATCAAGCCAGATTTAGATAATGTAATGATTTCAAGGAACTGGATGGTCTTAGAATTCCAATTTTAAGCCTTGTGAGGTGTTGGAAGCGCGTTCACAACTAAAACTTTCCATTATTGTCATAAAATAACAAGGGTGGAGCTGTTCGCTGGAGGTTTGCTAATGTCTCTTGCTGTGCAACAGTTTGGCTAGTTATACCGTAACGTATATCTTGTGGAGTGCATCGTAGTTTTGTGAAACGTTACATTTAATGATGGAACTGTCCCGATAGAGCTATATTACATAGTGTATAGCCTACAGTTCAATCATGTTCACCTTACTTTTGCAAAGGGTCGGTCGTGGGTGCCTGCATGATCCTGTGGCGTGAAGTTTATTGTATGACGGTGGCCAAATAGCGTTAGGATAGGCCTATTTAACAGTAAATTTAAGAATATAAATTGCATTGCTTTCGGCAATAAAATTGTATTGTTTAAAATTAAAAGATAGCTGCACGATAGCTGTCATTGGAATAATGCAAAGTTATTCATATATTTTAGGTCCGTCTTCGACGCTGAATTGCGGTGAGAGAATGCAGAGCCTGTTGCCTGCGCTAACTCTCAGACAGCTGGGTCGCCTGAATTCCATTCAGCTGTTCTCTACTGGCCATGGACAAGCATGGAGTTCATGGTGTCCTCGGACATTGCATGCGCGTCAGTTGTGGGGCTCCGTCGGTCCCATGCCACAGAGGACACAAGCTCTGCCAACAGTAAGGGATTCTCCCTCAGGTTGGTCCGTACATCAAGCGAGGTACAGATCCACCAAAAAGAAAGGCAGCCAAAGATCAGTGCAGGAAGAGGAGGATGAAGATGAAGACGATAGTGACTATGAGGATGAACTCCAAGATGATCCAGGGCTGCCAAAAGATTACAAAGACACGGAAAAGTATGTGCAGTCCTTTCGCTATGACCTTGTCTTGAAAGCTGGCCTGGACATGGCACGAAAGTAAGTTTTGATTTTGTAAGTTAAGAATGTTATTTAAATTACAGTATATTTAGTGCTGAAATAGCCTTACTCTACTATTCCATCTGACTGATATTATCGGTTATGGTAGGGTGAGAAAAAGTAGGCCTGGTCTCTTAAAGTTTACCAACCTGCTGTTGCTATATTGTGTAAAAATGCAAAATGTGTGTTTTGCTCCCTTTCAGCAAAGTGGAGGATGCCTTTTATGGAAGCAGACTACGATTAAATGGATCGAAACTAATCAAGAAGAGCAAAACAGTAAGTGACCATTTTGGAGAATCATACTGTAACTGTTGTCCATGGAACTCCTCTGTTATGTAGTTTAAAGAATACTTTATTTGCTTGTCCATTAAATATACTACATAGAGAAAAACATAACTTGAGGAGCATGAGTGTTACAACAGCAATCAATGTTTCTTCAAAGTAAAACTTACTAATGCAAGTTTGCTCCTCCAGGTGAAAGTAGGCGACACTTTGGACTTCATACTGGATGAAAACAAAGAAATGGGCTCTGTCAACCTAAAGAGAGTGATCTTCAAGAAAGTAATTGGAGAAACAAGAGATGCTGACAAGTATAAAGTGATTTTAAGAACCTGGAAAAACTTGCATCTACCTAGGAAAGATGTTTACAAGGACTGACAGCATTTTATAAAAATATATAACTGGACTAAAGATCTTGTGTTTGACGCTGCTGTTTTGAAGGATGTTTTTAATGGGAGCTTGTGGCTCTGTTGAAGTTACATCAAACACCAAGGGTGCTTTTTTGTATCAGAATGACTCACATTTTCTATGAAAGGCCTGAGGTGTTTTGATTGATTTCATGTTGAGAAAGCCCCACTTATCACGTTACAATGACCTGACAGGTCAACATGGTACAAGTCTGATCTGTACAGTAGTTTTCTGTACTTATTTTTTTTTCCCACAACACACGCACATCAGCAAATGTATATATTTTTCGTCACTATTGAAACACTTGAAAGTGCACATTTCAGTAGAGAGGTGAGTTGGTTTGGGTTGGGTTGGAGTTGTCTGATTTTTAAACAGATTTAGGAAGCTGGTGCTCTCTGATAATGACATTCAGTGGAATCTCTGCTGTTAAATGATGATTTTGAAGCACTTAAACAGAATAAAACAAAAACTGTAAAGTAACTGATATGACCATTGGAGTTGTATGTTCATCTGGTACATTGGCAGTGACAGCTGCTGTGACAATTGGTGCATGAAACTCACAGAGTGGTCAGTAATGTTCAGTGATATGCTCACACACAATTCGCTGCAAACTGTGTGGTTTCCAACAGGTTTTTAACTCCTATTTTTTCAGACTTCTCATACCTGTATCCTTCCACCTAAGAATCTGAAGTAATCCAAGTAATGTAAGTCACACTGCGATAATGTTTTTTGTCAGCATATCAGTGGACATTACTGACCATTCTGTGAGTTTCATGTCTTTACAAATGAAAGTTTAATGCATTTCAGAAAAGATTGCAGCTTTGCATCTATGCAGACATTCTGTAAGTTGGGGAACAGAGGCATTCATCAAAATGTTAGTTGTAACCATTGTATTTCATCTTAAATGACCAGAAAACAAGGCTTTAAGTGTAAAAAGCTGAACTTGTCCTTTAATTTCAAATCATTCTATATACACTATATGTATATATATGCCTATGGCAGGGCATCCGGGCCATTACAGACTACAAACCTGCACCACAACCACACTACAACCTGAACAGCTTCTTTGCACGCTTCGAGGCACAGAACACCACTCGCCCTCAGAAAACACCACATTTTGTAGTCCTCCTTCAGGCGCTCAGAGGTCAGTTGGCTTATTTGGCTGGCAGTTACAAAGTCCGGCTCCAACTTCGGAGGATAAACTTTGCGTTGCTGTTGGTACGAGCGGCGCTGCTCTGTGTCCCTTCGCCTGCACCGCTCGTCTAATTTGTCCACAAACTCAAGGGTCCATACTCGATCATTCTTGGCCCGTGGGTACAACAGCTGAACATAATGACGGATCAATCTGACCCTTACTGGATCAAGTTGTTTCTTTCCTAAGGTACCACTACAGTTGTAATGCTTCCTTGCATTCTCATATGTGAACAACTCTGGAAACATAAGGACAAGCAAACGGGAGGCAAAATTCCCTATATATATATGTATATATATGCCTATGGCAGGGCATCCGGGCCATTACAGACTACAAACCTGCACCACAACCACACTACAACCTGAACAGCTTCTTTGCACGCTTCGAGGCACAGAACACCACTCGCCCTCAGAAAACACCACCTTCGCACGACCAGCCTCTGTGCCTGTCTGCTGCCAGCGTGAAGAGGACACTCTCTGCCATCAACACCCAGAAAGCAGCGGGTCCGGACAACATCCCTGGTAGGGTGCTGAAGGACTGTGCAGAGGAGCTGAAAGATGTCTTCACAGACATCTTTAACACCTCCCTGAGTCAAGCCATTGTGCCATCAGGCTTCAAATCTGCCACAATCATACCATTGCCGAAGAAACCATCACCATCCTGCTTCAACGACTACCGTCCTGTGGCACTGACACCCATCATCATGAAGTGCTTTGAACGACTAGTCCTTTCACACATTAAATCCACCCTACCCCCCAGCCTGGACCCGTACAGAGAGAGCGAAATGATCTACAGAGGATGCAATTTGCTCTGCCCTCCACCCAGCCCTCATCCACCTGGACTCAGAAAGACTCATATGTGAGAATGCTGTTCATAGACTTCAGCTCAGCATTCAATACCATAATACCACAGCAACTCATCTGCAAGCTGGACAAACTGGACCTCAGCACCTCCCTCTGCAACTGGCTGCTGGATTTCCTCAGCCAGAGGCTGCAAGCGATGCGTGTTGGCAACGTCATCTCCAACAGCATAACCCTGAGCACAGAAGCCCCACAAGGCTGTGTACTCAGTCCAACCCTCTTCACCCTACTGACACATGACTGCATATGACCTCTCCTGGACCACCAACACTGCATCACTGGCCAAGAAAGCACAGCAGCGTCTACTTCCTGCGCAAACTAAAGCGGGCAAGTACTCCACCACCCATCATGACTGCATTCTACAGAGGAACCATAGAGAGCATCCTTACCAGCTGCATCACTGTGTGGGGTGGGAGCTGCACTGACTACAACAGGAAGGCTCTACAACGCATCGTGAGGACAGCCGAGAGGATCATTGGTGCATCACTCCCCTCCCTGCAAGACCTGTACACAACCCGCCTCACCCGAACAGCCATCACAATTGTCAGCGATGCAAGTCACCTAGCACACAGTCTGTTCAGTCTCCTGCCCTCTGGAAAGAGGTACAGGAGCCTCCGCTCCTCCACCACCAGGCTCGCCAACAGCTTCATCCACCAGGCTGAACTCTTTCCCTTTCCCACTCCCAGCCCCAGCCAGCAGAGGCACCAGGATGGCAGGAGTCTAGAAAGACACTGGACTCACCCCCCCTCCAACTGAGACTCTGCATATGCAAATTGTACACATCTGCTGCTAATTGTTCTGTTTTTATATTTATATTTGCACCACTTATTATTATCATTACTGCTGCTACTGTGGCAAGTACTGCCTATTGACATTTGCACATTGCACTTTTGCACTAAAAACACAATTACAACTACCTCTAAATGCACAAAGCTGGAACATTCAGTGAACTTCACATGCCTTGTCTGTCTTGTCATGCCCTGCTACATTAGTAGTGTACTTAGGGTACTCTATGTCTTGTCTTGTCATACCTGTCATGTTAGGTAGTAGTACTAGGCAAAAGTAGCCTTAAGCTACTTGCACTTATTTATTTATACAAACCTAGGACTAGAATTGTCTTGTTGTGCATCTACACTTTACTGTTGTCCATGTACACGCATGGGATAGTGGGAAACGTAATTTTGATTCCTTTGTATGTCAAGTACATGTGAAGAAATTGACAATAAAAGCGACTTTGACTTTGATTTTTAAGGACATTGGTCCCCTCATTCCACGCTTTGTTTCATTTCACGATTGCTTGCTGGATGTTTAAGTTTAAAAAGACTGGATCAGTCATTGACTGATAGCCTGTCTTCTAGTTCTGTATTCACATCTCATCCCTCTGTTCACTGATTGGTCAGGTTAAAATGCTATCTGAGACAACAAGCTCAATGGGATCCAAAAAACTGTTCCAAACTCGCACTGTAGAGAAATGATAATCGAGTGGAAGTATGTGGGAAGTCATGGCCAGGCAATTCTTATACCTGTGACATAATTCCCCAGGCTACATATGTGATAAGGCCCAAAGTGGAGAAACAATTCAAAGCATACTTTCAGGAGAAGATGGAATAAAATAACATCTTTAATTTTACATTATAATGTTGCTTATTTATTTAAAAATATAGTGACCACCTGTTGCAGTAGTTAAATACAGATTTAAGGGACCATTTACCATTTTAGGACATAACATCTTTGTTACAAAAGACAAGTACTGGGACGCTGCTACATCTAACTTAGAAATCTGTTTGTTGCCAACTTTTAAAACCTTGTTTGTGACCTATTGTGTTGCATTAGTGTTAATGTTATCTTTTCTGTTAAGGCTACAATAGCTTATCAACATGTTAGAAATTATAATTACAACAGTAATATTTTGGCGTTTAAATAAGTACTACCCTCTCACTACCAAATGATAGTGATCTCAATTATAAACCAGGGCTAGAAATTACTATCAGCTTACCAATACTGCAAAGTGTTACCAGTAATATGCCAATTTCCTACCTGCTGCAAACTATACTGTTTTGAAAGTGAAACATGATTTACTAGTCTAATCCATTTACATGTCAATTGGTGAGAGGCTGATAACTAGCTCACTGTGAAAGGCAAATCAGAAAGTCAATTTCAAGCCCTGATAGGAAGCTATACTGTCTGGTGCGGCAGCTACATTTTTACAATACATCCTGTAAGAGGACGGACCATCAGCTTGGCCTCAATCTACATACTTGGTCCTCATCGTGGACATTTTGTAAAAGTTTAACTATAATCTTCAGCTTAGGTACTTGTGCAAATAATACATGTTTGTGAGAAATACAAAAACAACACATTGTAGAGAGGTGTTAAGAGTATGACACAGTGCTTGATCTCTTAGCCTTCTTCAGAATGTCACACTTTTTCCGATTAGGCCGCCTACAACGCTCATCAATGCTCGGGACACACTCATAGTGCCAAACCTCCTCCATCTTGTCCACTGGGTATACCGCCTCTACATAATGGCGAATCAAGCGCAGTCGGATAGGGTCCAGCTGCTTTTTGTTGCAGGCGCCCGAGTGATTGTATTGAAGCCGCAGGTTCTCCTGGGTAAAGAGCTCCGGAAAGAGACGGACCAGCAGACGGGCAGCAAAGTTCCCCACTGAAAGACTCTGCTGAACAATCTCTCTCACCTCAGAGTCTGACAGCAGGTACACAGAAGGCACAGGAAAGTCGGGAGGAGGCACGGCAAGCTCCTCAAGTGGGATCTTGCAAAAGTCTTTGCTACTTTTTTCGGGAGGAAGAGGTGGCATTTCGTAGTCCTCCTTCAGGCGCTCAGAGGTCAGTTGGCTTATTTGGCTGGCAGTTACAAAGTCCGGCTCCAACTTCGGAGGATAAACTTTGCGTTGCTGTTGGTACGAGCGGCGCTGCTCTGTGTCCCTTCGCCTGCACCGCTCGTCTAATTTGTCCACAAACTCAAGGGTCCATACTCGATCATTCTTGGCCCGTGGGTACAACAGCTGAACATAATGACGGATCAATCTGACCCTTACTGGATCAAGTTGTTTCTTTCCTAAGGTACCACTACAGTTGTAATGCTTCCTTGCATTCTCATATGTGAACAACTCTGGAAACATAAGGACAAGCAAACGGGAGGCAAAATTCCCAATAGACAAGCTACAGTCATAGTTATTCTTAAGCTGTTCCTTTGTGAGAAGATACTCCTGCGAGACCTCAAAATCAGGAGGAGGAATCTCAAGTGTGTCGAAATTGATGGGTGCCAACCATGATTTTTTAGTCCTACATTTTGGACGATCATAATCGCCAAAATCATTGATTTTAACAATTGAAATATCATCTGGCAGATTTGTGTCAAAGTTTTCATCATCCATGTTGTCCGAGCCATTTCCATTCCCTGGAATTGCCTCCAATGCTTCTTCCATTCGCTGAATACAAATCTGTAGCCACGTGTCCTCAGGGACATCAGGAAAATTTGCTTCCATATACTTACGAATGATCTCCAACCTGTCAGAGTCTAGTAATAACTTCCCTATACTGTTACAACCACCGTAACCCTCTGGCAGTTTGCCCTCCTCAAAGATCTCAGGGAAAAGTCTATTTAACAAGAAAATTACAAAGTCATCTGGGGAAGAAAGGTCATCAAGCTCTCCCCCCACCTCTTGGGAATCCAATACAAGGTCTGAGGACACATTTGGGTGATCATTGCTGTTGTCACCGGACTCTAATGAAAGTCTCTCATCCTGCCCATCCTCATTGATGAAATGGCAAGGCTGGTTCTGGTCCACTTCAAAGCTAAGGCCAACTGGAGTCTGTTTACCATGGGGTTGGCCATTTTCCATGTCTTTTTGGGCCCAGAAACGATTAAAAAAGTCATTAATTTGTAGCAGGCACTCAGTCTGCCAAACATTACTGTTCTTCACCAGTGGGTAGCAGACTTCTACATAGTTGCGGATGAGCTGAAGGTGAAGAGAATCGAGAGTCTGTTTGCCGGCAATGCCACAGGCACTGCAGCCATGAATGCAATCCTTGGCTGTAAACAGCTCAGGAAAAAGCTGGACCAGCAGCCTACATCCAAGCTCCCCAGCAGTGGACGTCTGTTCCATCAGCTGAGCAAGCTCATCACTTGTTAGCTGATATTCTGGTGGCGGTTGGAACTCCATCGACATTTCTGAGGGTTTGATTTGTTTCTTAATGCGTGTGACCTCAAGAGACAGCAAGTCCACTTTGCTGTGCAGTTGAGTCATGCTGGAGTTAAGCGTGTTCAAGATGAAGAACATCTTCTCAATCAAAGGGTAGAGGTTTGGATCTGTTGGAGTAGCAGCTGCTGAACCCCCTTGAGTGAGGCTTGGCTCACATCGGTTATTCTGGCCCGGACTGCACAGCTTCGGGAAAAGGATACTGTTCAACCGAGCCCCTGCTTCATGCTGTCCATGCTGGTCCAGATTAGATGCAGCCTTCTTTTCTGTAATGCGATGGGAGATGCTATACAGAGGCTTCCTGTAGGAAGCGATGGTCTTCTCCTGGGCAGTGTCTTTTTTGTCAGACATAAGGCTATGGAGTTGTGACCTTGTGGATTCCTCACACCCCTTCTCCTGCACATGATCCCCAACCTACAAAGAATACGACAAAATATAAACGTGAGGTACTGTATGGTCAAAACTGTTCCAACCTTATGTGCTATTCAGCTATATGTGTTAAATGTGCTGCATGTAGAATAAAGTGTAAATAACGAAGTACTAATGACTTTTGCAAATCTTGCTGCATCAGCATCATAACAATAAAAGAATATAAGGTTGTTGTACAGGCAAGATAATATCATGAAGTTACAGCACAAAATTAATAATCTGGCAAGTTACCTCACTGGCAAGTTTGACCCTCTTTCTGCTGATAGGCTGGTCTGCGTTGATGCTCATATCATCTGACTCTTGCTGTGCTTCAGAGCATGTAGTGATGCCGTCTATGGTGGCACCCTGGGAGTTTCCCACAGCGGTTTCTGAAATCCCATGACAGCTTTCGAGTACTTCTGAATCTTCTTCTGTCTTAATTTCTTTTGATAATTTTCCTGAAACAATGTAACATTTCTTACATACACGCAACACAATACCCCAGCTCTCCTACACACTTTACAAATCAATACATTTATAATGCAGAGTAAGCATATCAATACATCCATACAGAATCATTGCATAAAGATGGTGAAGCAGGATGATTTTGTCTTACCTTTCTCTAGCATGTCTTTCTCTACATTGTCCTCATGCTTGATGACATTCATATCCTAACAAAATAATTCAGAACTTTCAGAATTTTACAATAATGTCACATTGTATTAAACCTACAAAATGGATTTGTTAAATTTGTTTTACATTATATTTGTATGTTAAACTACTTACAAATCCAAAACACGTTTGTGTGAAGTCAAATTAGAATTACACTAATAAGTGTAAGCTGTCAGTGCTCATTCTCAACACTTCTTGACTTGTCAACTTTTTGAAATGTCAACTGATTATGTAAGTTTGTCTTATATAACGAAAACTTCAACCAATCACATTTATTTTTGACAAGAGATTGTCACCTGGTTATGAGTTAAAGCACATAAAATAACTGCAATGTAGCAACTATGACACTGACATTTCCGGATGTGGCGCAGGCCACCTTGGAACAATGTTTATTCGTAAACAATTACTCTTCCCGACCTCTTGCAAAACACTTCCAAAGTTGGAGGTAGGATTGTATTTAAACCTACATAACTAACGTACGTCCAACGTACGTACATAACCACATGAAAAGCATAACTTTCGAGGCGCCCTATTTTTCTGCCCGTGAGAAGTTAGATTTGTTTATGTTGTTTATCTGTATACAGGTCGGGGTGTCGCCGGGTGCACAGGGGCGGCGCTGTAACTCAGTGTCTTGCACACGCGCCTCTCAGACTCCTGTCCACTCCACTTCCTCATTCTTCCACCACAAACCCACGAATCCTTGCAACCTAAGGGACAGATGTATCTCGCATACAGTACTTTATGCATTAACTCGTACAAATAAAGGTTTGCTGCCTTCTTGATGGTGTATTCACCCACAAACGGCAATTCTGTGTCCAACCCCAATTTCTCGTGGCTATTTCTTTAAAGTGAGGAATTCTTATTGCGTGACGCGGCAAGAAAAACATTCTCCGACGGATTTACCCATTTGCGGCTGTTCCGCTGTAAACAAACCTCTGCACAGTTGTAAAACTTACCTCTGTGGTTCTCTGCAGCTTTCTGCAATAGTTTAAGGCGTGTTAAACATGTCCGCTGTGATTATCCCTGTGGTTTTGTCCACGGGTAACTGTTGTCCGTGTTTCTCGATCGCCGCCGTGTTTTTTTCATGCTAGTGCCCTCTCGCGTGACGTGACGGTACTGGCCTGCTGTGTCATTTCCGCACAGCTGTGGGTTGCTGTGGGTGAAGCGAAAGCAATGTATTGGCTACTGCACACATTGGTCATTAATCCAACCTGTGCAGTACAAAACTTCCTCACATCTCTTGAAGAATGCTACGGTGCAAAACACATGCAACCAGGCCCTGATATAGCTTATAGGCCGAGCTCACAGATGTTCCATGCATAATCAAAACAAACCTTAAAGCGATTCATCCAACTTGTTCCACCAGCTCATTTGACTGTAATATTGCAGAATAGCATTTCATGCCATAAAAACAAAAGTGTAATGCTGGCCTAAAATGCTTGGTATGATGATTGCTTGTCTATTTTAAAGTGTGTGCAATATGTAGGCTATGCAGCCTTTTGTACAAAATGAAAAATACAATACAGTCTCTTTAGTCTAAGATAAATAACCAATTTCATTCCTCAATTTCAATTTCTCTTCAAGTATTTTGTGGTAAAAATAATAGCCTTCGTTAAATTTAAATGCAGGTTTATGGAAATATATTGCATCTTCAACCTGGTCAACTATTAGTTTATATTTTCTCATAAATAGCCCAACAGTTTGTGCAGTTCCCCATGATATTGGTAATAGACCTATAAAAAAGATAGTGACAAAATGAACTAAAAAAAGTATATAGACTTGGGTTTTGGGCTTGCAGTCAGAACATGACAAGGACATATTTTGGCATTTAATTACAACTGCAGGACTTCTTCTCTGGCTGTGAAAAGCATTTCCAAACAGGCCCAAAACTTAAGATTAAGATTTCATTAAATTTCACTTGCTTTGATTTATAACTTTCAATGTTTGTTTAACATTCAATAGATGTGCAGAGAAAGGAATAAAAACAATCTGATGATCAATCAGTCAAGATGAATCAGTCAAGATGAGGGTCTTAAAACTTTTGTGCATGCAGGTTTCCCTTTCAGGCCTACACACATTTCATTACTATTTTTTCAAACTACAAACTTTGTGAAAAATATTTAAAAGTAACATTGCATATTTGTCTTTATAAAAACAAATTCTCGTTTTTATTTTTTTTTAGAAACAAAAATACTTTATACTTTATAAAACAAGTTAATCTTAAAGAATGTAATTTGGTTAAATAAATTCATTCCATTACAAAAATCACAGAAAAAGACAAAGAATACCATGTTTAATAGATTTATTGCTTTTTTTGTGGGTCTGGGCATGGTGCATTTGTGTGTGTGTGTGTGTGTGTGTGTGTTTATGCAGGGTGCACTCAAAGATCTGCATCTTGTTCCAACAATTTTTTTCTCTAGTGGCTTTGCTCATGCTCAACCCTGAAAACAATTTTATGAGAATGGCATACACCTGCTTGAATTTCATCAACATCTACTCACTTACACGTCCAGACACAATTAACACTCTTTGTTCATTGCTAGATCAATGGTCCGTAACCTCCCATAGAAATGTCTGTACGCTGTTAGATTGGTGTGAAAAGCTCCTTGTGATACGCATGTGTATGGCAGCTCAAGGAAGAATCAGTCATTACTTGGGTAATGGGGCCATCTGAATTGCAGGGCACAACGACGGTCAGATCCATCACACGCTTCAGCAAGAGATTTGTATATGCAGGTATGTCAAGTCTCTACTTAGAATTACACCAGAATTGCTGGTGAGGAGGCTGTCAGTTTCATCTTGCTCACCGAGCACTGCTCATTAAACATCAATAAGCTGCACACTCATTTCCCTAACACTACAAAATGAAGCACCTGCAAGGCTAAGAGATTTCATACATCAAGATGAGCTTTGCCATCAACAGGTTACTCATGAAACTAGAATCTGTTGGGGAGATTCTCTGTCCTCAGTGTCTGGCACGAATATTCATTATTCTTGGGGGGGGGGGCATTTAATTCTAAATTATTATATTAAATATAAATTAATAAATGCATACTTCTCCTTCTACCACTAACACCATCACAATATTGGTACATTTGGTATGTACACATTTAGAGACTTTGCAATTGAATGAGCCCATGCATGTATTTACACTTGCCGTGTACTCAACAAAGCAAATAAGCAATGTTGTAGGAGGATACCCAGAAAGACCGCAGGGAGCTGGGTTGGGAGAGACCTCTACTGGTCCTGCCTGGTGCCCCGCAGTGCAGTGACACCATACTGGGATAGGGTGGAGCTGCTGCCCTATGCAAGCAGTTTATATAAAACCCAGTCAAGTGACACACGAGTAGCTGAGTTTCAACAAATGCCGAAACCACAAAAATCATCTCACCAGAGTCGAGACAGACAGTATTGGGTTTCAGCGAAGCATGATACAGTAGGACCTCATGTGTCCCGTCTGCTGGCTGTTTCACATACGCAATGTGAAAACACTTTTTTGACTTAGTGAAATCATATGTAGGATAAATCAGGAATCATATGTTTAACTTCAACCTGTGCATGATATACTCACAAAAGACACTGGGTATGACCAAAAACAGCTGACAGCTTCCCTACACTCCCTACACATGTTGAAAGTTGTTTTGTCCTCTGCACCCAAATGTGACTCACTGATTCACTGTTGTGCAAATAACAGTCAGGAAGAATAAAAAAAGAAAATAATTTTCAGTTCTCCAAACTGGAAACCCTGCTGTGTTTTTGATTGGTACTTTTTTCACGCTTTTTACTTTTGTTCCTTTCACTTTGTCTCTGAATTTCCTCATGTCCGCTCAAGGCATGGATAAATATTTCATGGATGGCTAGAGGCTTGCTGCACTGCACTGTGTACTGAGTGGAAGCTGCCTTGCATCCGGCCGCCAGTCAAGTGAGGGAATGAGAGAAGGAGCAGGGGAAGCCGACATTCATTTTTGTTTTGTTTTTTTCTTTAACAAAAAAAAGGTTTGTTTCCAAACACGTGACTAACTGGCTAACTGACAACAAGCAAGTCCCTGTGCCACTCTCTGCTTCAGTCCCTGGAGTAAACTCTGTGTCCTTCAGGTGGTGTATTGGGGTGGTGGGTGAGTCTGGATGGAGGCAAGGAGGTGCGGTGTGGTGGTGGTGGAGGGTGGGGGGGTTGTATGTCTGTAAGGGGGCTGCTGGTTAGGGTGACGCTCCTCCACCCCAGCTTCACACCCTTGTTGTCCCTCCGTCGAGAGAGCCTGGGAAACCACAGGCCACCACCCTGGCGCCAGCCCGCACAACGGTCCAATCAATACTGCCGCATTTCCTGTCCATTTGCTCAGGTCACGGGAGTGGGCCTCATTAATAATTTCTGCGAGCACAGCTTCAAGTGTGCCTGTGGCAGGACCAAGGGAAGCAGTTTGACCTTTTTTTTTTTCTTTTGCTCTGATTTTGTCTGCCATCACACACGTGTAGTGGAACAGCAAGAGAACAGGACGACTTGTGAGATATCATAGACAATGGCTGAGTTAGTGAAGACAAATAAATTAACTAAACATTTCAGTAGCAGAAACACACAAATAAACCGAAAGCAAGCAATTATATAGTTTAAACCCTTTTTTATATATAACGGAAATGACAAAGGCTTTGCACACAATGCACCCAACTGTACACTTCTGTGGCTCCAAATCCATCTGTTTAATAGGCACCTGCTCATATAAAGTCACTGATGAGTGTTGTGGTATTGATGTTGTGACAGCTGAGGTAATGTTTTTCACCACACTAGCGTGGAAATGGTGTTGGTCAGATCTTGGTGATGGCTGTGGCGATGTTCTCTAGAGCAGATCGCGCCTCTGATGGAGGGAAACGCTTGATGGCCTCCAATGCTTTGTTTCCGTGGTAACTGCACAGGTCCATGGCTTTGCTCACTCCTTTTTCGCTCTTGATCATTCGCCATAGCTGCCCAGGGGAGAGGGAGAATGAAATGGGTGCATGAATATTTGCACAGTATTTTCTAGAATGAAGATGTCATCAGCTGATCATTTCCAACATATTTACTATTTCATACCTTCGTGTTTGGGAAAACTTTAACTTTGTTCATCACAAATTGTTACACACAGCTTCAGACACACACATACACACATACACACACACACACACACACACACACACACACACACACACACACTTATCCTCACATCATGGACAGACTTAAATGTTAGTCTCTTCCCCTTGTGGTTCAGCTTCTGCCCTGTTAGGACTCCACTTGCTTGAGGCATCTGGCCAAAATGATTTGGAAGACAGACTGTGCTGAAAAACCCCTGTGGGCTTCTGTCTTAAAAACACCAGGCACACAGCATCACTGGGCTCGACCATAATGTGGGTCTATGTTCACTTTGAGGAGAGGGACACACGCAAGCTGCAGTCTAAACATTCTACCCTGACATTTCTCAGTTTTGAATGTGGAGCCTCAACATAAATGACATTATAAAAGCAATTTCCTGTTTGTTACATGTTTGTATGAAGTGCTCTCCAATTTATGAGTTTGTTAACTGACTACTGTCATCTTTGAGTGCCACAGAAACTATACAGTCCTTCACTAATTGTCTCTGTAATGTCTAGCAGCATTTTGAAGGTGTAACCAGCAGTTTTGCTCGGGCTTTTTAGTTGATCTCTCGTGTATTTGACAATTTAGCGCAGCGGTCATGCTGACGGCTGTCACACAGAGTTAGCACAGTTTCCTCTGTGCCTCCGCGTCCCTGCCCCCTGGTGAAGGAGATTCTCCACCGATGCCACCGTCCCCGAGTCGCTCTGTCTCCTCCGTAAATAGGCCCGGGTACTTTATCCCCCTCGATCTGGTTTCAGACGCGACCTGAGATCCCCCTGTTCTCTCACTCTTCCTGCCCCCCCCCCACACCCCCACACACACACACACACACACACACACACACACACACCCTCCACTCTCCCTTCATCTGTCTCTCCTTCTTTCTTCTCCATCTGACTTTGGAAACCAAATTTTGAAACTTGCTATCGGTTACAGCTAACAGACACCCTCCTGGCCCCTCACACCCGGGCTGCAACCGTACCCTGACCCATTCCTCACTTGCACCCCAGAGGTGGGAGAGACATTAAAGTTGTAAAGGGGCACTGTGTCCACTGAGAGTCTGCTAGATAGGTTTTCTTTCTCAGATGAACAGTCTGATTTACTCTGATACTGCATATTTGTATTTGTTCATATATATCTTTTTAACTGTGCTGTGTGTTTTCTAAGAATA
This sequence comes from Tenualosa thibaudeaui, assembly GCA_027481765.1. NCBI lineage: Eukaryota > Metazoa > Chordata > Actinopteri > Clupeiformes > Clupeidae > Tenualosa > Tenualosa thibaudeaui. Next base: position 15,069,554 of record JAIFZK010000013.1, read on the forward strand.
TAAGTGAATAGCAACTTTTTAAGGATAATATTTAAAGAAATTATAAAATAAATAAGCAAATAAGGCATATTTTTCTTACCTTAGAATAGTCCATAGGCCTTCTTATGCATCTTGCCTGAGGAAGGAAAAGAGTAAAAAGGAAAATTACTATTTTTTAAAAAAAACAAAAAAACAACTAATTCATCTGATGTTATCAGCTGTCTAAAAACTAGTTAGTTATCAAGTCTAAAAACTTTACACCATTATTACTCTAATGAATATCTGCCAACAACCTGTGATTAGTAACCAGTAATACAGAGCCTTCTGTTGCAAAAGTTAATAAATTACATCATGAAATAGCACCTTAAGAAAACCATCCCTGTCATCTCCAACATCCCACATGTGTGTTACACTGTACTCTACTGGAGCTAGATGTCAAATGCCAAGCCACTGAAGCATCTCCCCATGGGGATTAAACGCTACCTGTTGCAGCTGCTGGAGCCATTTCTCCTGCCCCACGATCTGCCGGTGGAATACCACTGGTGCCAGGTCCAGGCCGAATGGCAGTGGTTCTGCTACACTACTCTTCACAAATGGCTGCAGGTCAGAGTTCAGCTGTCAAAATACAGAGACAAAAACAAAGTTAGATAGCCAGAATGCTGCCCAAGACTCCACTTCAGGATTAGGATGCGGAGAGCTTCGAGGAACAGATGGATGCAACAGATGCAAGCTCCTTCGAGGGCCTGGAATGGGTGTATGCAAGGTATGCTCTTACACCCACAAATCTCTGCTCCTCGAGAACTTATGCTCACTCACGAAAATTAGTAACTTATGAATTATTTAAATGATCTCAGGAATGTGTGTGTGTGTGTGTGTGTGAGTGTGTGTTTTTCTGGAAGCTGGCTGGTGTACCTTGTGGCCGAGAGACAGGTGCTTGCCGTACTGGTAGGCCAGCGTCTGGGCTTCCACATCATGCTTGGCCAACTCCATGGCTGCCTGACAGCTCTTCGCCAGCAAAGCACCGTGGGATAGGAACGTTTGGTCCTCCCAAGAGGCCATGGAGATGTCAGCAATGCTAGAATCCTGTGAATTTGTGGTGGAGGGGTGAGAGAGGGAATAACTACAGCATACACTGATATATACATATGCAAATTCAATTCACTTAGAGGACTGTTCAAGGGGAAAAGGCATTCCAACCAGTACAACGTCTTTGTCTGAAGATGTCTGAAACAGATAAGTACCTTTCCACCACAGAGTAGAGAGGGAAAAATCAATTAAAAAAAAAAGTTCAATAAAATCTAGGCGATACTTCGAAACAATCACAAGTAAAGTATCTAGATTTCCTATTCATTCATACCTGTTACCTTCAAAAACACAGTGAAGAAAACAAAATACAGAAAAAAAGGAAACGTGTGTGGGGAGGGCTGAATGAAATCAGAGCATGTTTGGAAGGAGAAAACGATGCAGTGTCTGCTCGGAATCCTCTCCTCTAAAAGGGGCAAGGTGAAACCCAAACCGCCTCTGTCCCCCGTCAGAAATACTCTCCCTTTCGCATCCCTGAGGAAACATGGCCCAGTGCAGACATTCAGGCTGTTTGCATCATGCACCAACTTTCTCATTTTCATTCATTATTTACCTGGGCCATTCTGTTCCCCATTCTGTTCTATTTCACTGTGAATGGCCTCTTCCTGACCGTCTGGTGCCTGCTTCAGACTCCCAAAATTGGGTTGATTATGAAAAAATGTGTGATCATGTGAGTCCAATTCCGTATTCTGAACCGGCCAATAAAATGTCACATTTCATGAGCTGTTGTGTGCCTGCTTTGCATGTTTGCAGTGCTAGCCACTACAGTACATCTGCACAACTAAGCAAACCTCATATACAACCCACTAGTAGAATGTTTACAATGGATACTGGTGTCATGTGACACTTCTCCATTGATCAGATGGAATTGGTTTATTCATCCTGTGAAGTGCTTCCATACATCTTTCAGACATGCCGTTTCACAGTCCCTCATTCCTGAGCATATGTCTGGTCAGCGTTTTGCTCAGCGACTGGGGCTGAATATGTAACCTGATACGTCAGGAACAACATGTTTACCATCATACAACACCAGCTACGCTAGACTGTGTCCAATTGAATCTGTCTCAGATTGGTCAATGGCTTAATGTTCCACAGAGGCCTCGTGACAGACTTGACTAAGCCAAATGTGGTTGAGGGTCCCCTTGTGGCTGACTGTGGGAACTGCATAGTGATCTTACCTCAGCAGAGTGGGAGCCCTCATAGTAGATGCCCTGGACTAGGTCACCAATGGCACTGGAAATTAGCTCCACAACCTGTTGACAGAAACATAGTGTGTTGTTATGAGTGGACATACTCTCAAAATGAACAGGGACTTCAAAAGCTGGCTTGCTGTTTACTAACAAACAACAACACTAACAAATCAAAATTTACTGAAGCTGAGCAGCTCAGAGTGTCCTGTGTGGAACCTTGTGATAAAAATATACTTCTCCACATAATCAAACCTTGCAGTGTTACTATTCTTCTAAATAATAACAGATAAATTGCAGGATTTTAGGATTCAGGATTTCAGATCATATCTGTCCAATTCCACAAGAATCTGTGTTTTCACAGCACAGACAGCCAACCCCTTATGGCATGCATGGAACACCTCATGGAATCTTGGAGCATCAATCTGCATGTGGCAGGGGAGGAGGTGGGGAATGGTTGGGTGAGTCTGTTAACCGGGTTGTCATCATGCTCGCCCTGCCATCTCGTTATCGGGCTAAGCAGCCTGGCCTGATGTTTGGGTTGGACTCATTCAGACGGGGGGCTTTGTTAATATGAGTCGTATTTATAGCGCCAAACCCCCAACCCCACCTGCACCCCTCAACCATCCCCAAACTGTATTAGTGGGGTGGATTGGGTGTCGGTCCAGCAGTTAAAAAGCAGATGGTGAGTAAAAACAGAGAAATGTCCAGAGGGCTGAGGGGTTAATGAGGCTCCAGACATCTGCTACCCTACACACACACATACACTTTTGGGTGCAAGAGCATCCACAAGCTCACACACACACACACACACACACAAAGATCTACACACACAAAGAATCTTCTACACAAAAGATAAGTGTTTATAACATTTTAAACCTTTCGCACCACCTTTGGCCTTGGCCTCTGTTTGAAAATGATCCTGAGAACACATACATACATTAACAGCAAAGCTGTCTCTTACACACACACACACACACACACACACACACACACACACACACACACACACAGAGAGACAAAGATCTACCCTTCTACACAAAAGATAAGTGTTTATAACATTTTAAACCTTTCGCACCACCTTACCACGTTTGGCCTTGGCCTCTGTTTGAAAATGATCCTGAGAACACATACATACATTAACAGCAAAGCTGTCTCTTACACACACACACACACACACACACACACACACACACACACACACACACACACATCATAAGAGAGCATCAGTCCTGAGTGAAACCACCTGCACTAGCAGCATGGGGTGCAACGCACAGAGAGAGAGAAAGAAATAAAGAGGGAAAGAGAGAAGGCTGGCTAAATTGAGAGGCTTGAGAGGTTTGGGCTTCTGCTTGTTCAAAGAGGCACCCTGCATTCGACGGGCAAACAGCTTGACTAAGGAAAATAAAAAGACTTTTGATGTCCGCTTTCCCTCAGGGAAGCTTTCACGAGGGCACACGGCACAAAGCACCCGCCAGAAAGGGGAAAAAAAAAAAACAACAAAAGAGTCAACACGTTTAAAGTGTTTTTTTTCACTGCACATTTGTTTTGTTATGAGTAAAAGGGGGAGACAGAGGAGTTGGCAAGTTTAAAGGGCTTTTCCACTGGATTGGAGGGTGAATGGAACCAAGATGACAATACAGAGAGACAGAGAGAAGAGGGGCAGAGAGAAAAGAAAGAGAGGCATCAGAGAGTAAGGAATCTGATAAGTGCAGAAAGGAAGACGCATATAGCAGATCTTACACACTGAAGCTCGAGTCAATTTTTTGGGGAACTTTGAGCAATTCCCTGCACTGTCCTGAAGGGGGCCTGTGTGAGCCCATTGTCCAGATTTAATCAGTGCACCTCTGATTTCTCTGCTATAATTAGGAAATATGAATCCAGGAGAGGAGGAAGGGGCTTGGGTGATTCGGGGGGGGGTAAATTGTCAGACGTGTAGCCTTTCGTATAACTGCCGTGTGTCTAACGTTTCGCACACCCTCCACTACCTCCACTGGCCCCAGTGCACACATGCACACACACACAAACACACACAAAGACACACAAACACAAACACACACACACAAACACACACGCACCTCCTCCTCCTCCTCCTCTCTGCCCTGTGGAGAGGAACAGCCAATTAGACAGACTCCACTTTTCCCTGTTCCAAAACTCTGTTAGCCTGTCAGGATAACACAACCACAGCCATTCTTCAGAAAATGACAGGAAAGGAGAAGTGCATCACACACATCCTCGTGAAATCCAGACATTTATTTTGAGTTATTTGGTAACACCACTCTCGTCTCTCCACAAGTCTCCCTTGGTGTATTTGTCTCTGTGTGTGCATGTGTGTATGCATGTGTGTGTGTGTGTGTGCGCCCTCGGCGAAACCGGATCCTTGAGGAAATATTGAGGCAACCTGACTCCCTCGCCAAAGAACCAAAAAGGACAATGCGCCTACAGTGTTACCAGATGTGCTGTCTTTGCTGGGCTGAGAATGAAAAAAATAAGGGGTAGATTAGAAGGGGAGGGGGGATTTTTTTGGAAAGTATCAGATAAAAAAGTCCCCCCCTCTCCCTGTTCCCTTCCAGCACCAACTACCCTCCTTCTCTCTCTCTCTTTCCTCCCTCCTTCATCCCGCGTTCCCAAATCCAGCCGGCTTGGGTTTCGCCGACAGGTCTGTGAGGGGGGGAAAGACGAGCCGGAGCCTGGGTGTCGCCTTACTGCCTATACTAGAGCTCAGCCAGGATCGCTCTCAAGGCCAGAGCGCATAATACAGATCAATCATTCGCACAGAAAAACACCCCTGCTGTTCTTTTGGAGAGGGACCTGCGTTAGCCAGACCACCCCCCACCCCCTCCACCACCACCCTGCTCACACCACTTACTCCCCCCCGCCAAAATCCCGTCCCCATTTCTCTCCCTCTCTAGACCCAGTCCACAGAGCTCTGCTTCAGGGCACAGAGAGCTTAGCGTGGACAGATACTGGGCACATCTGTCCTCTTCTTAAGCTTCCTCCTGGGGAGACACATGGCTAGACGGGCTTCAACCTACCAGCTGTAGTTGCGTCTGGAGGTGCCACTGTACTGTTGCATGCTCTTCCGTGGGTGCTGAAGTAAATGTTATGACATCAGATGAAAGGAGGGTGTGGGAGGCATCATGGGGCTGTTCAGATGCCACAGAGTTAAGACCTCAAGTCACGGCGACAGACAGCGCTGACCTCCCGGGGGAATGGGTGGTGATCTCTGCTTTCAAGCGTCCTTGTTGCGGCACGCTCAAGTCTGCCGCTAGGGCTGGTTCGTCTTTCTGCTGCTTTAAAAGCAGCGTGAGCTGGATACAGAATGGAGCGTGTGCCTTTTCATCGCTCCTTCAATGCGTGTCGACTCAGGTTTCACATTGGCCGGCGTGACGCAATGCAAGGTTTCAATTAAAGTTTACACCCAAGCTAGCAGAGCCAATCTCCAAACACTCACTCTGTCTGAGTGGGTGTTTGAGCTCAGGGAACAAATTCTCTCATGAGGGTGTAGTGGAGGCTACATCAGTGTGTGTGTGTGTGTGTGTGTGTGTGTGTGTGTGTGTGTGTGTGTGTGTGTGTGTGTGTGTGTGCGTGCGTGCGCATATGCAGCTGATGGAAATGGTCATGACAAATCCCAACGATGCTCAAAGAACCAAAAAAGGGGAAAAAAAAGTTCCACTCACATGGCATTTGAGAACTTAATATTAACAACAGTGACTCTCCCCACCCACTCAGGTAAGTGTGCAAGCCAACAAATCAGTCACTGGGTGGAACACTTCACCAGACCAAACTGAAGAATGGACTGTGACTTCAAGGTCTTGAAATCCTCACTGGAGAATATGCCATCACGCCACCAGGGGGAGCTCCTGAATGCAATTGTGCTACATCTAATGAATGTCTTCCATTTCTGCCTTCTACCCTTTCTATCTCTCTTACACAGATATATACACACACACACACACACACAAGGAGAGAAACACATACACACCTCTTAACACAGCCCCAGTTGTATTGGGTCACACTAAATAGCTGACTGACACTTGATCCCGGTCCAGCCAAACTTTTTACAACAGGAGGCGAGTTCAGTAGTTCAGTGCCTCTCAACACCAGTGTGGCTGCTTCCCTCTGAGGGCCGCGCAAACAGCGTTCTCTCCTCTCCTCTTCTCTCCCACAGCTGCACCAGCTCAGAACCTTGAGAACTTTTATCCAAGCTACCCCCCACTCCATCTTAATCTTCATCATCTCCATCTCATTTTCCACAGGTCAGAGAGAGAGACAAAAAAAGCGGAAGAAAGAGAGAGAAAGAAGTAGAGAGAGGGAGCGAAAGAGAGAGAGAGTGAGTGAGAGAGAGCTAAAGTGTAACTAATATGGGTCGCTATCAGTGAGGGGGTTGTGTTTAGTCTTCAGCTAGCTGAGCGCGGGGATATCCAGGATTCCCCTTGGAAGACAGAATGTGTGTCTGACCTTAAAATGACCCCTTGGTGACCTCAGCACTGTGGGAACAGAACAAGGTGGCGGTGGGGGCGTGTTTAGGTGGTGGTCATTGGTAAGGTGGATGTTTCAGATTTTGGAGGGTGGGGGGTGGTGAAGGGGTGCCCAGGACCCAAGCCAACTTAAAGTGGGGAGTGGGATGTGTTTAGTTTCCATGTGCACGGGAGGGTGGCACATTCTGCAGGGTGCGCTTGATGACAGGATCTGTCAACGTTCAGACACTAGGCGACATGCATATGGGCACACACTGCCCTCTGTAAATGGACGTGTGTGCATGCAAGTGCGTGTGTGTGTGTGCATGAGGTTATGTGTGTGTTATGATCATACAAGTGAGCACAATCACCTACGATGTAGAGAACAGTGTATCTGCAGTGGATACTTTTCATTACAATGCACATATTCCCTAACAAATAATTAAGAAATACCTGCCACAATGCATACTATGCTTCTGTCTCCTGAATGTCTGCTACTGCTAGGATTTCTGTGTGAACATAGTGTGTCAGGGTGAGAGATATTTGTCTGCATTTGCAGAGGTCCTTGGGCTAGCTATCCAGCAGGTGAAGACATTGATTAGCTGATAAAAATCAATTGGATTTGGCCAGGCTGAAACAGACACGGGGTAGCTTGCATTAAGTGGTCTTTAAGTCCTCAGTAAGGACTGCTGATACTCTTGCAAATAACCCACATAGTAGAAGATAACCCAAGTTGACCTCCCAACACACACGCACACACACAAACACACACACAGACACACACACATACACACACACACACAAAATCCATTCTGCAGTCACCACTTACAAACTGCTCTGGGATGGTCAATACTGATTACAGACAACATCAAGCCATTCCAGCCAAAACATTCCACTACTGGTAAGTCAATACAAATGTCATGACCAAATGCACCCAGCCCACACCACTGACACAAACATACACTCACTCAGACTCAGAAGGATGCTGAGATTCAGCCAATGTAATTGCTTTTAAGGCTCTCTGTTTCCCTGTGCATATGTACTCAAACACCACCAAACTGCTTTTGCCCAGTTACCAAAATGGAACTGGATTTTTTCCCATGAGAATTTTGTCCATCTATCTTCTTCGGTCAGTGAAATCATAGAAACATACCCAGATCTACAGACTTTATTTCCCACACAGCCAGATTTTTGGTACTTAGTGGACACAGTTCTAACACAGTTATTTCCTTCTAACCAATTTGATTACTTTACCTAAAAAAACACCCTCCAACATGTCAGGACCCACTGTGTACATGCTACACAGATGTATTTAGAAAACAGTTGCCTGACGCAGATCAGTTGGCCACTCTGCATGCGGCATGACCAGGAGATGAGGGGCTTCAAAGGGGCCACAAAGAATGCTCGGGCAGATGGCAGAAACCTGAGATAGTCAGCTGACCGCTCCCTCAGCCTCCCTATCTCCCGCCTCGGCAGAGATCACCATAGTTTCGACAACAACAGCCATGTTTGGGACTCCTCTGACCACTCAGCAAGAGTCAGCTTTCATGCACAGTCCTGCTAGCAGTTATGGTGAGGAGAGCAGCAGTGTTGATTTCCAAACACAAATAAAAGACTAGGAACACCAGAATTAATGCAGAATAAATCATTTTCATCCTTTGGGGGTGGGATATAGACTTAGGCACTCTGATAATTGTGTAACACATTGATTATCTTTTTTTAATTGGCCATCACAGACATCACAACATTTTATACGACCCAGCCCAAGCCTGAATTCAGGCACCATGCCTGAACACTTTAAACCACGTTTTATTCCAACTTTAAAGATTCAAAGCTTCAAGCTAAGCCTATTTAAGTCTATTTAACTCAAATGTCAACAAAAATGACGGAGGGAGTTAGTTTAGACAGCAACATGGCAGCCAACCCTTAGCACAGAGGAATTTAGGTCACAGGTTGAGAGATAATTTTTTTTACCTTGGTGTTGTTCAGCTGGGCCAATCCAGTGCAAGCGTTGGCCAAAAGGAAGTCCCCACTTAGGACTGCCATCTTGTTTCCGAACTGCATGTCTTTGAGAGGTCCATCAGCGTTGGTCCAGTCCTTAAGGTTGACAATTCCACGATGTACCAAGAAGGCCGTATGAATGAGTTCTGTTATCTCAGCGAGGTTCCTCTGACTATGAAGCAACACAGAGTGAAATTACATACACATCAGTGGGGTGTTTATCAGACTTCTCTAACGATGTTTAATAACTGCACGGACTTGACAGGAGAATTACATTTCTCAAATGTTCATTTTAAATTTCAGTATTTTCTACACAAAAGGTGCTTTCCCCTGCTGGCTAGACTACTAGCCAGTCTGGTATAGATGAGATTGACAAATCTCAAGAAATCTCATCATGGTCATCAGATTTTTAGTTAAATTAAATACTAACATTTCAGAAAATAGACTCTCTACACCATTGATTGTCTTCATCAAAAACTGCAGAAAACACAACATAACCACTGTACAACTCCTTGCTTCAAGTTTTAAAAAGATAGATAGATAGATAGATAGATAGATAGATAAATCTAATTTGCCAAAATGTGAGACAAAACCGAGGCGGGGGAGGGAAAAGGGAAACATTTTAAAGAATCTCTAAATGACTGCAACTCTTGATTATCAGAGACAAGACATGAAATTGGTCATTGAATGGCCCATTTCACACAAAGGTTATGGGGAGGTTGGGGGGGGGAGCAGGGGGCTATAATCAAATGTTGATTCAGCCATTCCGAGGGGAATAATCAGGTTGTTCCGCGTTGCGTGCGAAGTAGCTGTGGCGATGCGGGATGAATGTGTGATGGGAGGATCCTGGGAGCTGATGGCCACTTAGACGTCTTTCAGAGGGTGAGAAAGTGTCCTGATGAAATAATTCCCTTCCAACTGCCCGTCTGCTGACAATGCAAGAGTCTATATGTTGTAAGCATGTGCGGATGTGTATGTGCAGGTTGTGTGTAGGGGGAGGTGGCAAGAGGGCAAGGGGGGGGGTGGGGGTGGGGGATTGGGGGGGTTGGGGTTGGGGAGGAGGAATGGAGGGGTGACCATTTCCAACCCACAGTTGCACACTATACACACACATACACATGCACAAACACACACACACACACTAAAAGGCCTGACAGGTAATTGCATGGTGCTGTAGTTGTGTCGAGCCATTGTTAAAATGCACTAATATGCCCTTTTCTGTATTTCCATCTTAATCTTCTGTTCAATCACTACCCATTGTGCCTTTGCTGAGGAAGGAAAAAAGAGAAGAGGAGAGGAGAGGACAGGAGAGGGATGGGATGGGGTCCCAAAGGTGCTATCTGCCAAACAAAAAGCAGATATACCTCGGGCAAACATCGTAGACAAAACACAGTGTTCTAATACCTGCCAGGACAAACCAGTTCAAATATGTGAGTGATTCATATTATCTAACTTTTTTCCTTTTAGCTTTTCACTGTCACCAGTTTATCAAATGAAATGCATTAAGTGCTTAGTAGGTCATATCTTGATACTAAATGTGACAATAACTGAAAACTTTGCTCTTCATGGGCCAATGAATTCATGGAGTGGATGGATAACCTTAGGGTCTTTTCACACATGACCCATAGACCAAAGCGTTGGTGTATTCCTAATCAGTCAATCAATCAGTGAGCATCACCACACCAGTAACATGGCGTGCAGCTACTGAGACTGGGTACCCTATACATAGCTAAGAGCATGGGGACATGTCCGTCCAACCATCTACCTGTCTATCTGTCTGTCAGTCACTTTGTCAGTCTATCTGTCCGTCTGCCTGTCTGTCTATCTGTCTGTCTATTCCTCCGTCTGCCTGGCTGTATGTCTGTCTTGCCATCTGTCTGTCTGTCAGTCACTTAGACCCGTCTGTCTATCCCTCTATCCGTCTGTCGGTCTGTCTGAGGCTCTCTGCATTGTGTGACTGACCAGCAGCACTCCACATTCCCCTGAAACGCCTGATGAATCCGTGGCCGGCCCTCTCATCAGGAACAGTGGCAGAGCCAGGGGGCGGAGTAGACAGGGGTATAAATAGCTTCGGGGCCTCTGTTGCATAGCAACCAATGGCATCTAGCAGTGGGGTTACGCCCCTCCTGACACGCCCCTCACTCTGAAGCGCGCTGCTCCCATTTTCGAGCCGTAGTCATAGGCAGCCTGAAATTTCCTGTGCAAGTGAACTGCAATAGACCACCTAGAAAATCTCCTCAGTATCCTTCAGTCAGTGCACTGCCGATGACTATGCATTATAGAGCACTTCAAGGCAAATCAATTCAAATTTAGTGATATTTCCAGAAAAATTGAAAAACTGTAGTAAATAAAAGAAGAACTTCTAGTAATCCTAACAGCACATCAGATCTAATAATTCAAACACAATCTAGGGGGGTTAGGTTAGGAGCCTGGGCGGCGAGGTACTCTGCCAAATGTGCCCGCCGTGTTGTGCTGTTCGTCTTCGTGTCAATGTGATGACTTTGGCCCAGGCTGATAAGGGCAGTCAGGATTCCCACATCGCTCGCTTGCTCGCTCCAGCCCAAAAATCCCACAATCCCATACCACAGGGCAAGATAAGCGCTCTTCCCATCTACCTCTTCTTAAAGTCACTTATCGGACTTGTCTTCACACAAGAGAGTCCATTTTGAGGGCAGAATCTGCCACTCAACTAACCAATGCTCAACGTGCTTAAGACTCTTCTATGTCGCAATGTCAGGTACTGAAGCTCCAGATTAACACTCGGTAACTGTTTTGAGATCAGTCATGCAGCTGTATCTGTTGAATTGAGAGGATGTGGCCAACAGAGGACATGAGGTGACCAAGTTGGGCTCTCAGAGTGACATATGTTGTCATCTGTGTGGTGCATGGAGGAAATAGACTGTGTGAGTGAATGTGTGTGTGTGTGTGTGTCTGACTGAAAATGCATGTAGCCAAACAATATTTCAGCTGTCAATGTTAATGTGATGTATAAGCGACGCCCGGGTGAAGACATGACAAATGACAAATCAATGCATGTCCTAACACATAACCTAAGGTTCATTTACATCTAGTCAATGACCAAGACTGTTTGTTCTAGCCTGGCTGACAGACAAGGTGCACACACACACACACACACAGCCATGTGGGCCACTGAATGCAGGTGAATATAGAGCATGAATTTTCCACTCTCTAGTCAAATGATTTGTTATCGAAACAGCAAAACGTGTGCACTAGAGAGGAGATGTCTGCCTGCCCTCCTGCAACCCACCCTCGACTCGCTCTCTCAATCTTTTTCTCTCTCCCTCTCCACCTTTCATCCTCTCCTCTTCTCTCACACTTTCTCTCTGACTCCCTCCATCTCTCTTTCTTTCCCTCTGTCTCTCCCACCTTCTATCTCGCGCTCTCTCTCTCTCTGTTTTTCCATACCTCTTTCTCTCCCTCCATCTGTCTGGTGGAGTCCTGGGGAGCCATCAGCCGCCTGCACTGGAGCAGGAGACGTTTTACAAATGTTGCATGTCACAGGGGGCGGAGCTGGCACCCATGAGGTATCAATCAACTCCCCCCCATCGCAGTCCCTGCTCCTAATGAGCCCACAGCCCTGTGTCACAGACCATGAGTTGGAGGGGGGTGGGGGAGAGAGAGATAAAGATGGGGGGACAGAGAGAGACACAGAGATAGAGAGATGGAGAGGAGGATGGGGAGAAAGAACAAGGCGTGAAAAACAGAGGACATGAGGTGACCAAGTTGGGCTCTCAGAGTGACATATGTTGTCATCTGTGTGGTGCATGGAGGAAATAGACTGTGTGAGTGAGTGTGTGTGTGTGTGTCTGTGTGAGTGCATGTGTGTGTCTGTGTGTGAGTGCATGAGTGAGTGTGTGTGTGTATGTGTGTCTGTATGCGTGTTTGCTCATGCTTGTACGTGTTATAATGATTCTGTGTGTTTTCGCCTTTCTTAATCAGCCAAGAAATGATGGTCGTTGTCTTCACTTGACTTGAATTGTGGGAGAGCATGAAGTCCACGACCTTGTATGACTTCTTTATTACTGAGGAACTCGACCACAGGGACACTTACATCTTATAGCCTGCTGCAGGAGAATAAAATGCTCCCACCCCCACATTGGTATTGATTAAAATCTCTCTTCCTGATCCTTCTTGCTAATAAAAATACCTGTGGCTCATCTTCACTATAGGAATACTGTTGTTCAACACGTCAAGGTTTTGGCAACAAACAGAAATCTCTCATACTTTTTTTTCTGGGGGGGGGGGCAAATCTTGTTGGCACACTCTGAAACAGAGAAATTTACAGCCATGTGAATGTATACTAGTGTTTGGGCAGAGCCACATTACACCGGCATCCCCCCTGGATAACATGACGGCATACAAAAAAAGACCGCTGAATAAACACGCGTTTGTGAATTTACTTATTTTTCTATGAAATTGGCCCAGACCAAAATTGTCATAGTCAACAAAATTTATTTCTAAAGGCAGGCTTCTGTAGGGTGTGTGTGGTGGGTCCGCCTCTGCCCGCATGTACGTGTGTGTGTGTGTGTGTGTGTGTGTGTGTGTGTGTGTGTGTGTGTGTGTGGACTTCAAGCGGCTGCTTCTGTACACTTAGCTTTCATATGTAAAAACAAAAAATGTCTCCAGGTGACAATGCAGTCCAATGTGCCACAGACAGAGATTCTATAAGCTTTGTGCTGAAATCAGAGAAAGTAACACAGAAGGCATGTGAAATAGAAAAGCATGCATGCGTACACACACACACACATCACCACACACACACCACACACACACACACACACACACACACACACAGGTACTAGGCAGCCAGTTGGTGGAGTTGCCTGCCGTGGCTGGAAGAATGTGGTCACTTCCTGTCGCAAGGCCAGCTGAGTGCAGGAACACAGAGGCGGCTTTTTGGCCCCTACGAGGCGACAGCGGTGTCGCCGACGGCACCAGCGGCCCATCCCCTCCCACGTGCTGCCTTTGCTGCTCACACACTTCTTTCTCTCTCTCTCTCTCTCTTCCTCTTTATCTCCCCTTCTCTCTCCAGTCTCGTTTTCTCTCGCTTTGTCCCTTGCTGTAATGCACATCACTCTTTTTGCACATCACACCTCTCTCTCTCTCCATCCATCACCTACCTGTCTCTCTCTCTCTCTCTCTCCTCTGATATCCTTCTCTATCTGTCTCCTTCCTTTGCTCAATATCTCTTTGTAAATCACACCGCTCTCCCTACCCATCACACCCTTCTCACCCTCTCTCTGTCTCCCTTTCACTCCCTCCATCTCTAACCTCTCTCTCTCTCTCCATCTCTCACATCCTTCCCTCCCCTCTCTCTCTCTCCCTCTCTCTTTGCCCCAGACTGGAGTGCTGGCCAGGCCCGCTCAAGAAAGAGCTCATTCAGACGCCTCACTCCCTACCTGCCAAACACAACAGCAGCTTCTGGTAACTACTTGGCAACACCATGAAATGATCCACACATGAAAATTGCCCTTTCTGTGCGGCATTCCTCTTGAAAAAAAGCCTTATGTTTGTCTCTCTTTCTGTGTGTGTGTGTGTATGTGTGTATATGTGTGTGTTTGTGTGTTTTGCATGAGGTGTTTGTAAAAGACAGTTGTAATTGGAAACAGGATATGAGCATGAGTTTGGACAGAGCAGGAGGACTGTGCCATCACAGGCAGGCAGGCAGGCAGGCAGCAGCAACGAAACATGAATGAATGCACACACTCCACCTCTTTAACAAGGCCAGTCATACGATCCCTCTCTGACCAATAGGCCGCAATCACTCGGTGTGTGTCTCTCCTGAAATCACGGTGTCCCAAAACACTCACACACACACACACACACCCACAAGAGTGCATGCTGAGCCACTCTTATCTCTGCTCTCAAATTTAACCATCTACACAGAAACACCACTTGTTTGCACACTGTTGTATGTGAAGAGTGCAACAATTGTGTGTCTATCCTTAATTCTGGCTTGAAACTTCGTGTTCATCTTAAGGTGGTGATAGTGGGAGGGGGTGTCTGTCTGAGGCAAACACTGTATCGTCATGAGAATAGATTGGCATTTTCCATAATTCAAACGAGGCCCTGGCAAACATTTAGGCTCAGCACAAGCCCCTCCCGGCCACAATGAGAATCTCAGCTGCGTCCTGTTCAGGTCCCCAAGCCAGATGACCAGCCTGTGGGGGGGCTGGAATGAAGTCGCTAATGAGCTAGTGCTAGCGAGTCGTTTAGCACCCCTGGCCTTGGTTCAAATTGGCCCCGGACCGGGAGTGCTGAGGTGCAGAAGGAGAGGAAAAAGGGAGGGAGGGAGGAGGTGGAGGTGGAGGAGAAGGAGGAGAGGGTAGAAGTTTTTTTTTTTTGGTGGGGGGGCAACCGACATAGCTTCTCACTCTACCCCCTCCTATCCTCTCCCTTGGGGACCTCCGATGCCCCAAATCCTCCTCCTTTGTCTGTGGGACTCGGGTGGCTGAATTCATCAGGGGATGGAGAGGACAGGAGCTGCAGGAGGTGGAGCTGCAATGCCCCACTGCGAGGAAGCCTCACTCTCTCACTAACACTCTTTTACATGGAGGGGAAAAGAGCAGTTTTCAGGAGGAGCGAGTGGTAAAAAAGCTCTCACTTTATTACCATTGCTAAAATGGATGTTTTGGGGGATTCTTTCCAAGGTCGCTGTAATTCCCTTGAGAACCAAAAAAAAAAAAAAAAAGGGCAGTAGCTCAACTTACTGCAGTGTTTAGTTTATTCGCCAAAGAAAAATGTTTTTTTTTTTTTTTTTTTTTGGGGGCTGCTTTCTCTGGCTATTTTGACCTCTCAGACCAGTCGTTCAGTTTGTTGGAAAGCGAGGATGCTGAGGCCAGAATCTCATGTGGTAATGAAGCTCTGGACAGCGGAGGAAGAGGAGGAGGCTTTGCTTCTCTCACAAAGTGAACATGATTTTGAAGACTTAAAAGCTGATGTGGCTCCCTGCATGGTCAAAACATTTACAAAACACAATCAGAGCTACGCCACTGTAGAAGAACACAGATAAATGGTAACTGGTCGCAAAACAACATACCCTCCTCCTTATCCTGCATTCTAAAGGGAGAATTGCCCAAAGCTAGATAAAACTACTGGGGATGTGGTGTGTCTTGGTATGAGAGCGAGTCTTTGTGTGTGTGTCTGTGTGTGTAAGGCCAGGCTTACCTGGGGTAGATGCCGCTGACCATGTCTGGGAGCTGGGGATCAGGGACACTGTGGCTGGGGCCGGCTGCTTTGGACATGAGAAGTACCACCAGCCCGCGCATCTGCAGGTTGTTTTTGCTGTCATACACAAAACCCCTGTGGCACAAGAGACACACTGGCATCAACATGTGTGTGTGTGTGTGTGTGTGTGTGTGTGTGAATATTGAGATGAGCCAATAACCAATTCCAACAGACACATGAGAGAATATTTAAACTCCAGAGGAAACATGAATAGGTCCATGCAACAATTTTAAATTCCCACAGCATCCTGCGCTGTCAACTTAGTTAAACACCTATTAGCCATCTAAATGAACTGAGACAAGATCTTATTAGAACTAACAGTTCACACATGACACAGCACTGTAATTCTTAAAAATGTCACGATCCTAATTCACCGTCATGCAGAACATAATTCAATGTCAACCCAGTACTCATTTGTTTGTCTTAGAATTAAGACGAGACCAACATTCGAACCACACACATTTCATTTATTTTGTGGTTGATTTACTCAAAGCGCATATTTTATTTATTTTGAGGAGTATTTTTGGTTTCCACCAAAGTGGATAACAGTGAGTTTGGAGCAGACATATGTGCACCCTAGCATTTAAACTCATACCAGCTGAGCAACCAGAACACACAAGAACTGTACACACACACACACACACACACATGCACGCACACAAAGTTATGGCTGTGGACAAACTTCAGAGAACAGCCTGGGGTCCCTATGGGCCACCTTCAAACCCAGGCCAGCAGAATTCAGCAACTAATATTACCCCTGCTTTTTGAACTCCACGGAGGGAAGCCCCTAGCATGCCACTTGCGCAAGATATTCAAACGGCGGTTTCCTCTTTTTTTCCCCTCTCTATTTCTCTCTCTTTCCTCAGCTGCGGTGCCACAACGGACTCCTGCACTAGGCTGACTTATCCTCTGCACAGGCCAGAACCTCGGGGGATCAATCTCATTTTCACAAGGAACCCCCCACCCCCAAAACACACACACACAAACACCACCATGCCCAGAATGCCAGGGGTAAACCCAGACCCCGCTGCGTCCCTCTTGCACAACCAGCAGCAAATCCCCCACACACCCCCAACCCAACCCCCTTGCCCCGTAATCATATGGTAATCATATGCACAGAACGTTAGGATAACAAGACACTGCTGCTTCTTTTTATTTTCACAGACACGACCTGCCTCTGTGAGCTCAAACGCACTTCATTTGGGCTTGTGAGTCCCCCCGCAACACACTCTTTTATTCACTCGGGTTCCGACACAAGGCAAACTGAATCAGCTAATTGCTGCTCCTTCAGGACGCCGCCGATATAGAGGTCAAGACAATTATGAGGAGAGCTGCCTTTCAAGATCGTCGCTAATTTGGAGCCGAGCCAAAGGATGAGTCCGACGGCACTGGTGAAAGGTGGTGAGCCGCCACACAGCTCTCTGCTCTGACCCGTAACAGCCTCTGAATAATCAACAGCATACCGGCTCTGATTTTCCCTCTTTTCTTTTTTTTATTACATCCAGGAAGACAGGAAGGAAAGCAGAAATGCAGGCAGAAGACAGGCTGGTCAAACTAAACAGCAGTATATGCTGATGACTTGGTCGAAGAGTGATACATTTCAAAAGCAACAGGGATAAAGAAATGTGTGGGGATTCTGAAACATCCCTTGGGTCAACAACATATCTTATTTTGAAACAATTAAAAGATTTTTTTTTAACAATTTTTTTAAAACATTTTTTTTGTCCATTTCTCTGAGAATGTAATAATACAACAAATTCTCATTCCAAACCATCAATACATCTAAATGCAAATCTGTTTTTAGGTGTAACTGTAAAAGCCGTTTAGAGGAAGTGACACTGACACTGAACAAGGCAGAGCAGAGGCTTATCTCAGTGCCATTGGTCATTAAGGTCTGGCTCCTTGGTTAAGGCAGGCAAATGATTATAACCTGAGTCCACTACACTTGATTTTGGACCATGGCCCATCTGTGCCACAGGGAACAGTAATTCAATCTGACTGTGGCAGAAGCTAACACAACAGAGCAACCCATCACTATAGTGTCTGTGTGTGCATGTTTGTGGATGTATGTCTGTTTGTTTGTGTGTGTGTGTGTGTGAGCGCATGTGTGTAAGAGAGAGAGGTGTTTGAGAGATGGGCCACATTGATCTGCTGTGTGGTTCAGCACACTCATCTCCGGAACTACGTGCTGCACATGGGTGTGTGTGTGTGTGTGTGTGTGTGTATGTGTGTGTGTTGGGGTGGGGGGGAGTTGTTGGTGGTTTGGGGCTAAGCTGCTGCGGCTGCTGGTGGTTGCCGAGGAGATAAAACACCGTGGCTCTCCCGCGGGAGCGCTTAGATGGAGCACCTCTAATCCCTCCCCTAGGGAGTCCCATTCGCCATGAATCAACGCCGTCGTTAGTGATCAGAGATGACATGTGGCCACGCCCTTTCAGCTCCTACACCAGACAACCAACCTCTGCACGACCCCCCCTCCCATTCCACCCCCCACCCCACAATATAGCCAGACAGAAAGAGAGAGAAGGTAGATGGAGAGAAAAGCAGAGACAACCAAGGAGAGCCAGAGCGCAGTATCAAACTGTAGTCTAAATGAGAGAGAGGAGGAGAAAGAGAGAGAGGGATAGAACAAAGGAGAGAGAGAGAGAGAGAGAGACGGCAGAAAGAAATAGAGATGGAGGTCAGGAGAAAGGTATCCGTTCCCTCTGACTGCTAAAGTTGTTGAGAAGCAGGGGTTTGCGGTAGCTCTGATGTCACACCTTAAAAATGGACTTAAAGGGAAAAGTGTGGTTTGCTTGGGATATTTTGACAGGCCAATGCCTCACCAAACCACCACACATCCTGTTTTTCAAAGAACCACCGGCTGGTGAAAAAAAAAGCCATGGCGGAATCTAATTCCTTAATTTTGAAGCACAAGAAGGGGCAGAACAGGGTATGTCGCTCACTGCAGATGCCACAGCACCCGCACTGCTCTTGAGGGAGAAATTAGTAATGTTTATGTCAGACTGCGCCCCATGAGACAATCAATCAGTCAAGCCTACAGTGCCAATGAACGTGGAGCCAAAGGGTACAAGGGGAGGGGTGTGTGTGTGTGTGTGTATGTGTGTTAGAAAGAGAGAGAGGGAAGGCAAGCTAAGAAACAGGCATAAGACAACAGGAGGGGTTTTAATTTCATAGAGAAAATGTCATCTCCAAACAAATTGCAGAGCTGCGGCTCTTTAAGGAAGAGCAAGTCTGCATTGTTGAAGGAGGCATGTGAATGGGGGCCTATTGGGTGACCTGTGAAACATGAGCCATCAGTGTTGTGTTTGTGTCAGACAAAGGTCAAGAGGTCGCTCTCAGCAATCAGTGCTTACACAGGTCAGACAAAAGTCAAAGACCTCCTCTGTGGTCATCAGAAGTGATGTTCACTCAGCGAGTCCCACCACCTACTTTAACCATATCTCCCGCCCTCACTTTTCCTCCATTCTCATCCTCCTCACTCTACCCATCTTTATTCCTCCCTCTATACCTCACTCACTCACTCACTCTCTCTTTCACTCACTCACTCAGTCACTGACAGCTTGTCTTTCTTTGCTCTCCTCTCCCACTCTGTCCTAAACTTCAACGAGCTGAGTGGCATTTTTTAAGAATGAAGCGAAAGGGGAGAGGAGGAGGAGGAAAGCGAGCCCGGCCCGGGGTCCGCCTGTCTGCCATTGTGGATATTTTTGTCCGTTCCACGTCTTGGGGCGGAGACACTCCAGGAAATACGAGCTGGCTGGCCCGCGCTGACGGTGAGGAATCAGACTGTCAGAAGTCCACTTCAGGGCCCGGTGCTACAACACTGAAATGGATTGTCATATCAGATTCAGGAGTATAGGTTATTACACCCTTGGGCTACGGTTTCCAGCACGGTCGTCCACATGGTCGGATTGGGTTCCAGTTTTCTTTTCCTCTTGCAGACTCTGTCTCTCTCTCATCCCTGCCTCTGTTCTTTACCCTGGTGGTCGCACCCTTGAAGGGTATGACAGGCTGGCATGAGTTCTTATCCTTCAGCTTTGCCAACCTTTTAAAAGTACCCTAAATGCAAGCGATGCATTTTTCGGCAAGAGATAAGACACTAAAATGAAGGTAGAGCTTTTATCTAAATTTGTCTGAGGGTTTGATATACTTCAGGATTACACCCAGCCTACCTCTTAGTACCATAACATCAGTAATGCATCATGCATATCAAGGTTTCCATAAATGCACACTGCTCTTTCATGCCATTTTACCCATATTCGTTGAGCCTTTCACCTCTTTTTAAAGGATTACCTCACATCTTTTGTGTTATTCAATGTCATCAAAAATGTAAATCATACAATCATTCCATCTTTAGTCCCATTAAAAGGTGACCCTTTATGCTATATATTTATGCATTTAGTAGATGCTTTTATCCAAAGCGACTTGCATTTGTCAGCTATCAATTACATCAGGGTCAGTTTCCCCTAGAGCAACCTAGGGTTAAGTACCTTGCTCAAGGGCACAACGGTGGCAGGGATTTGAAACCACAATTTCAAGGCTACTAGCATGCTAGCCAGGTTCCTTAACCACTATGCTGCCACCACCACCCCATGCTTGGTGATATGCTACATCATATGTAACTAAAGACAGTGGGTCAGTAGGCTATGAACACAAATATGACAGCTGTAGTCCACTTTGCCATAGTCTGTCTTGTGATGATGCGTTCATCAAATAAAACCCTGGACCAGGAGGTAAGACACCAGTACTGGAGTTGCTATGAGGAACCACAGGAGGGAGCCTCCACACCCTATTTTTAGGAGCTCTATGGAGAGAAGTTGAATGCAGCCAATGCATACACAAAGCCTTTCATAAGTGCTCAATGCTCTTCATTCAAAATGACACTAACGGAGCGAAACCTGTGAAAGGTCAATTTTTCTTATGACATCTTATGGACTTCCTCATTACACACCTCTACATTACATTATGCTTCATTTAGTGCTTCTCTGCCATCATCCAATGTGGTCATATAAAGTTCAAATGAGTGCCTTGTCAAAGCTAGGTTGTCCAGGCTAACAGTCAAGAATCAGGTATGTAGGCTTAGGCTAATGGCACATGGCTGCCTTAAGGCTCAGAGCGGGACCAGACGCTAACGCATGCCAGTGAGTTTTCCTGTGTTTGTCTGCCACTGTAGATCACCTTGGAAGCTGTGATTTGACTGATTGCTTTCTGTGCTACAAAGTACGAAGTTTTAAACTCGTTGCTGGAGGCAATCCAAAACACAATTTGGCGACCCTTGGTGTAACCTACAGTGAATGGGGAACCACTCCTCTGTCATGCCTGACACGTGTGAGCCTAGCATTAGAGTTAAGATCTCACCCTCTACACCAGGGCTGCACAATTAATTGATCAAGCCTACTGAAATTGCAGTTTGAACCGATGCTTAGTAATGGGAAAGGTTGCAATATATTGTTGCTGCACGCAACTCAGCCCCATTGGCTAACTCAGTTACATATGATTTTCATATTCATATCACCTTCCTTGTGTGACTGACAGTAAAGGTCTTCAGGAGAGTTTTGCCTTCCATGCACTAGACATGTTCACCAATCCCACACGGGCCAACTTTGACCCAAAGTCTGGAATATTTAACTGTAGCCAGTAAATGACTAATTAAACCACAGTATGTTTCAGAAAAATTAAACCACATCTTTCACAATTCGTGCAACCCAAATCCTGATGCCCAAGATTTCATCAATGATGACAACTTTGATTGGTAACCTGGTCTGTGGGCCTAACAGTAGCCTTCACATAAACTCCAAAGCTCTTACCACGGAGATTATGCATTATAGCACTAATACTTTACAGTCCCACACCAACCTGGCCATATCCCTATGCCTTATGAAAAAGCCTTCATTGTGAAATGTCATGCTGTAAAAAGTTACTCATACCACGAATATCTAAAATAAATTTATCATCAGGAACAGTAATGTAATAGTGGAATAGTGTTGTAAATGTGTATGGCTATAACACTTTTCTTTACCCACCCACCCCAAGCAAATGGGAAAACGAATCAACAATCCTAACTCATGTTTAAGGTGAAAAAAAGTAAGTGAGATTTGAGATATTAAGTTCCTATACCTTGCAGTGTTGAGAAGAGGATGTTTTGTCCCAACTAGTTTTCTGACGTGCATTGCGATATTACTGAGTTCATCACTGAGCAAACAGCGTAGGCTCATAAAAGAAGTTGGATATCCAACAATTTTCTCCGCATCTGAGACCACTTTAGTCCAGTTCGAAGGAGATGTGTTGGAGAACAGGCTGATGTTCCTTTTTCCTTTACTAAAAGCGATGCACGAAAGTCGAGACCACATTATTGCCATTGGGTCAATGTTAGCTAACTTCAAGATAACTTAAGAGGAGCTAATGAGTACATTCAAAGTCCAGTAGACTTTGCTTAGTGTTAGACGTTAGACGTTATGAAGGACGCAAATACAAGCTAGTCAAATACGAAAGATAATTCCGTAAAGCAATAACTATTAACTAATCCATTCAAGTGGCAAATTTGTATTCCACAGTTAATGAATCAACAGCCACTTTTTAGCCAGGAGCTAATCAGCTAGCAGTCATGGTGGCTTGGCAATGTCACGTCCTGGTGTAAATCAACTAGTATTTATACTCCTTCAAGTAAGACATTATTACGCAGTTATGCAGCGTATCCGTACTCCAATATTTCAGCGCAAAATGTTATTAAGACTATTAATGTCCAGTAAAGAAAGCAAGCCAGGTGTAATGACACCTGCAACGGCGCGGCCATCTTGACTATATCAGAATACGGCATGTCGCAATTTCTTAACCCTTTCATTGCTGAACAGTATTAGCAAAAAATCATTGAATACTGACTCCCAGAGATGGGAAGTAACTAAGTACAACGACTGAAGTACTGTACAGAAGTAGCATTTTCAGGTATCTGTACTTACTTGAGTATTTATTTTTCTGGCAACTTTGACTTTTACCCCATTACAATTCATGGTAATATGGTGTTCCTTCCAAAGGAGGGAGCACCATTTTAACTCTGGTTAATTTAGAGTGCTGTAGGCTACGGTCATCTTCCTTGACTAAACCATCAAAACAGTGTACTTTAAGTACATTCCAGATCCTGCACTTTTCACTTTGAGTAAGGAAGTCAAGTCAGTTCTTACACTTTTACCAGAGTATTATTTTACACAAGTATCTATACTTCTACTTGAGTATGGAAACTCCACTTTTGCCATTTCTGGTATAAGGGTCTGACTGGAAATCACTGAAACATTATCACATTTCTTGTATTTTTTCATCAGTAAGCTATGTAAAGGAATGGAAGGGAAATAATGATGATGATATTAAATCTTAAGAGACATTGTGGTGGTTCTGTAAAACTTTATAGGTTGACTGGTGGCTGTTTTGGCTCCCCCTACCTTATCTGGGCGGAGATAGGTAAAATGCAAGGTTTGGCAGGCAAGCCATGGCGAAGTCTCGTAGAAGTCTCAGGTCTCACAAAGTAACAAATTGCTTTATGGCACTACACACAAACATGCTTCCAGACAGAAAATCGTCTAACTATAAACACAACATTGCAAAGCGGACTCAAACATTCATTATGGAACAGCCAAAGAAAAGGAAACAGAAAAATGATGTCGGAGGAACAGAGAAAGAGGAAACGGCAGTGTTGTAAACTGTCTAGTCCGAAGCTGTAGGGACAGCACTGTAGAGAAAAATGTGAGCACAAACCTGGCACAAGGAGACACCTGGCTTGAAGACAGAAAAACAAGGTAAATGTTCATACTACAATTAGCATATGGTAAAAAAATACCATAAAATCTTGTGAATCTCAGTCATCCCTACTTCAGGTGTCATGTGCATGTGTCTAAGTGTTTCTTTTTCCTTTGGGATTTCTTGACAGTATGCCATGTCTGAAAAGAGAACCATAATATAACCTTCAATTAAAGCTTGCATCAGTTAAGCAGAAAAAATGTATTGATGGCTTTAGACAGACCTATGAATGTGTATCCTTTCCACATGACCTCATAGAAGTAGCCTAAGCCTGCCTGGTGAAGTTCTTCATATTGCTATACCGCTTCACAAACCCGTATTCCCATCTTTCTCATGGTCAATATCACTCTCCCTGTTATTGAATTACACTAGCTGAAACGTTTTAGGGACACATCATACATTAGTTGTCTTAGATCTTTTTTCTTCTTTAATTTAAATTCAAAGCATGTTTTGGGTGGTTAGGATTTCATTGTACTGCGTGGAGGAGCACACAATGGAAAAGTCCAAGGCTACATTTGGTATACTCATTATCACAGCACCGTATCTGGTGACTGACACAAGACATGGCCCTCTATGTCTTTCTGTTTAGTTAGACCAATTTCAAGCAGTTTGTAACTTCTAGAAGTGTATTCTATTATAGTTCCTTTATACCACTTGGTAAGACATTGCAGAACTGTGCATGTACATCTTCTGCTTTTGTCCGGTCACAATCTGCTATTAGCTGAATAAGGCAATGGAATGACCATATGAATGTAAATACATTTTATTTTACTTTTTTGCAGGTTTAGTAGATGTCTTTGGAAGGTCATGGAGAAGATGTAGATTAATCACCTACCTAAACACAATCAGAGGTCATTAATCAGCCTTATGCTTGAGCAGTGATTATGTGAAATAAAACAATTACAAAATAAAGCTCAGACATTAATATCATCAAACTGTCTCAGAACTGTAATTATAGTGCATAAATTTTTTTTATTACAGTGCATGCGGAGCAATGCACTGAATTCTTATCCAAATTCTTATTATTATTCTTCACAACCAATTCCTGTGATTAATACAGCTTCAACAGTTTCACCTAGAAACTTAATTCCAACTTTATCTCGTAGGTCTCCAAAATTCTAGTGTGCTATGTGTTTTTCATATATTGACTGTTTGCATTTTTTCAAATATCTGTGATTAACAAGCAAAAACGTTCTGTTGAAAATGAATGGTGGAACTTCGGAATTCCACAAGAATTCTATTTCCAGTTGTCTTCCTACCTACCTACTCTTCTCTGTAAACATTCCACAGTCCTTTCTGCAACCAAACCAGAGAGGGTAAAAGCGGAGTTAGAGGCACAAACATTTGTTAACTTCCATGTTCTATTTTTCAAAAGGGGGGGGGGGATACATAAAGCTTATTGTGATGTTATGTGACACTCCCAATTATGCAGATCTAGGAACTATTCATGCTTGTTCCTATTGGAATGTCTTATGTTGCTCTATCTTGGTCAGTATTCAATGATCTTTGATGAAACACAAATCACACAAATCAACTGCAACCTCTCCACAATGACAACCAGTTATAACGACCAACTTTCCCTAGCAACAGCCCACCAACCACCTCAAGCACCCTAGCAACATCCTAGCAGCCGCAAAACTGTTAACAATCATTAGATTTGTTAGCTAAGTGCAGCTAGTAACAAAGTTAGTTGAGTAGCACTGCTAGCAAAAAAATTGCAATGAGGCCTCTAGTGGTAGCCTGGCAGACATTAGACATCAAAGGAGAATTGACCTCTAGCCATTACAGCTAGTTGTTTCTATTTTGCATTTTAAATTTGAATTATTGTGACAAATTAGATACAATTGTGTGTTGAAGCATTATTCTTTGGTTTGCAAGTAGAGTCACATGGATTAGTAAGAATGTACAATGTTTTTTGCTTTCCCCCTCCAAAAAATCGCCTTTAAAGATCGTTAAGCCTTGCGAGATCTCAACAGTCGAATTAAGAAACAATTAAAAAGCTGGCTTCTTTAAAACTACAGATCGACTTTTCATTTCACTTTTAAGCATACAAATTGCTACAAATTCTACTGTGTGCATTTTCATGCACTAGTCATTCCATGGAATTACTTTCTCAAGTTCATCAATTTGATCTCACACTAAACAAAGCAAAACAATTTCAGACTCTCAAAAATGAAAAAAAAAACTCACCAAGCAAGATATCAAGCACAATATACACTGTAAGCTACTATCATAATAATGAAAATGCATGCAAATGACTCAACCTTATAACCCAGATAAAGTACCTGCTCCATCATCTTATGTTTTGCACGCAAGCCTGCAGGGCTTCTGGGCAATGGGGGGTACCTCCTCTTTCTTATGAACAAGTCAGCTCTCTCTCCCGCCCTCTCCCTCTGACATAATGGCAGAAATGGTGTCAGTGATGGTTATCAATAAAATGGAGGTGTAACTTTAAACAAAAATTAATTAGTTCACGTATTACTTTGGTCTCTGACCCGAATCATCAGTGTCTGATTACAAAATGACTTATAGCCATCTTCCAATGTGACTTTTTGAACTTGAGAGACTTCTAGAGATCCTGTCAATATTACATAATGTAAAAATTTTACACAAATTTATTTTTAGAATTAAAGTCTCTTTGCTTTCTAAATCAATGGAGAACATGTTATTGCTTATTTTAGACGCAGAAGCATTTTGGATTCGGACAAACCCTAAACAATACATATCTGCTGTTATGCGGTCTCTTCGTCCATATTCCATTAACAGAGTTTCAGTTGGGCCCGTGATTGAGACTTGAATGTTTATGTTGAGCTAACCAGCAGCGGGTGATTGTAATTGTAATGATATTCTCAACCCAGCTGTTTTGTATCCTGTTTTAATTCCTTTTGTAAAACTTCCCCTCCACTCAAAATCCCATAAGTATCTTTTGAAATAGAGATGGTCTGTAAACAAGCATAGAGCAGTGTAGAAAGCAATCCCCTGTTTGCCTCATGACTGTACTTTTTCCACTCACTCTCTCCCAAGAGACAAAAATTCCATCTTCTAATCTTGTTTGTCATTGCATATTAGGACCTCACTCATATTTACAAACCATATTCTTTTGCACTTGATCCACAATGCTAAAAGCTGTAGAATTGAATAGGGAGAGAGCCAATACATTTGGAAGAAATGTAGCCATTCCCCCCTCCCATGTTACATGCAGGCACCTCCTTTTTGTATCAATTTGTGTAACATTATCCCTTCTACAGTGTAACTGTTTATCATGGGATAATGTTCGTTGGCCCTAGCGGGGGTTGTGTATGTCAAACAATGCGCTCATTGAGTCATCAGCCCATCTGCTTGTGATCTAGGATGGGATGTGGAGATTCGCTCAAGGACACACATGGCCCAGACTGAAGGACTGGTGTCATGGCGCCCTCCTTTCATCTTGGAACAAATCAAAGTTTTGGGATGTGAGATAGATAGATAGATAGATAGATAGATAGATAGATAGATAGATAGATAGATAGATAGATAGAGAGAAAGTGAGAGAAGAGGAGATGTGTTCCTGGGTCAAATGGCAGCGTATGTTCACCCACTCACTTGTGTTCTTGTGTACGTGTGGCATGCATAGATGAGTGCGTAAGTATTGTGTCTGAAGTACTGTGACAGAAGCTAAGTTCAGTGGTTTAGAAATGGAAAAATAATGGTGGGGGTGACCTACACTCATCAACCCTTAGGTTTGGAAAAGTTTGACCTTCTCATATGCACTGGGAAGCACTTGAGAACCTGCTGCCTTTTTTCTGTGATCAAAGTTATACATATAGTTATGCACCTGAGGATTCACTGAATAAGATCCTTCAAAATAGCCATCTTTTTCTTGTAATTATGGAGCTAATGTTCTGGAGTGGTGTTTAACCAAAGAAAACTATATTGGAATATATCCTTTGAAATGCAATATGTTAATCGTAGAAATAGATGTTGTTGTTTTAGGCTTTGTTGTTATTAGACGCTGGCAAATACCACAAAGCTGGGGCCAATTAGTTGTTTACAGGATGGCGTGAATATGTGAGGAAAATGGGGAATGACTATGAATTCTTGTGCAACCATTTTTGAGACGTTTGTTTGGTTAGACCTGGGGTTAAGCTTATGAGGAGTTACTGTGATTACGGAGTGGCATGCCACACAACGGAAAATGGCATGCCACAATGCAGTGACTTCAGCAGACCACACAAGCCACTGTGAAAGAAATCAGAGAGAGCACAATCTGAGCTGTGGATTCAACTAACATTCAACTATACAACTAACATAACAACATGTGAAAGTGACACTCTCCCTCTCTCTCCGTGTGTGAGAGAGAGAGTGTGTGTGAGAGAAATGTGTGAGGGTACATAAACACTTGACCCATTTGTCTTGATTTATTATTGTGGTATATCACTGTTCTCTTTGTCCATGGCAAAGTGTGGCAAAGGCCAAATGTCAGGCAACCCCCCGCATGAAACAAAGCATACAGAAGTGGCCAGAATAATAGATAGGAATAAACAACTCCTCATTCACTGATATCGTGCAGCTATCCGCGACACGCGTGGAGCCCAGAGTGAAAACCTATCTGTGGAAAATTGGGAGGAAATAGCCTACCCGGGATCAGCGCCTCGTATAGAGTTACAGTCGAAGCCCCTCCCCCTGTCTGGCTTTTTTCACAACCTCTCATTTGCCTTACCGAAAAGGCTCACTCCAACTAGCGTTCAGACCGTGGAGAAATACTAGGCAGAAGATGGCTGACTCAACCGGGCATCGCGAGCCCGCAACAGCAGCATCAACTTCACCGGGGCTCTTCTTGCGCCTGACACTCGCCGTTCTGCAACTCTGAAACGGCCCCGCCTCAGACACGCATCGATTTTCTCCCCCAGTGTAAATATTGACAGATATTGTAAGAAATGGCAGAGATGGAGAAAGAAGGTAGACCACCAGAAAATAAAAGAAGCCGAAAACCAGCGCACCCCGTGAAACGGGAAATTAACGAGGAGATGAAGGTAGGTCTTCTCTGTTTTGCGAGCTCGTCTGGGAAACGGCGTGGTTTTCGGGGTTACCATAAAGGCTTGTCATTTTCAGAAACACCGAGCGCCTGCCGCTCCGCCCTCAGATTTGAATAGAGACTTGATTCATTGACGGACTATGTTATGGATAATTGGCGAACTTTGATTTTTGGGTGCAGAACATGTCGCTACTGTCATATGTATTTTTACTCTTTATGACACATACATATAAAGATTCGCAGAATAATAATTTAGTAGCAATATGTTCAGTACTGACTAAACATTTTGATATAAATGCTGGTTGACCAAAAATACATTTACTGCTGTTTGAGCGGCAGAAACAGAAATTCCTAAATATTTTTACGCAGACTAATTTAAACTTAATACAGCATATGGTTTAAGCACATTATATTTGTATAGATATTCCTGTTTAGCATGGTTTCTGTGGAGTTAATGGAAAATCCAGTGCGTCAGTCTTAGCGTCAACACTGTACTACTACTACGATTAGGCTACTACTCCTGCCACCTCTGTGAAAACAAAGCTGCTACGGAAGCGATGGTGACAGAGAGTGCCTGCAGAAAATCGGCAACGCCGAGAAAGCCGTCACTTATGTCCTCAAATCATTGGATTTCATTACCAAAACCGAGTTCTCATTAACGCCTGGAGACCGATGTCTGCCCAGCTGTGGCGGAGCCGTAGTGCTGCCGGCAGGCATTCCAGATGTGCGCCCGCCTGAAAGCGCCTGACAAGAACACTCTCTCCGAACGCTAGCCTTTATATTCATTTAGGGTCACGCGTGTCTTTGTTGTTCAGCATTTGCTTGGCATGGAGTGCGTCTTCTGAAAGCAAAGAGAAATCTGAGCACACCACAGCACATGCAAGAATCACGTTGCATCTTTGTCTTTGGGTTCATGTGTTCATTGTTTGTAGTAAGACACTGTGTACACACATGGTTGTTTTGATTGTTACATTCTCGTTTGTTGCCGTTTAGCCTCCCATACAGTTGCGAACATCATTTAATTAGTAGTTATGTATTTAATAACCAGTCGAATGCAGTGTCAGCTGCTTTATCCAAAACAAATTTGCAGATTACAGGGATAGCCCCGTGGTGTCTTGTCATAAAACGTATGGTGGCAGGGCACCTGCTTAATTGCTGCTGATGCATCTTCATTGAGCTACCCTCAGGGACTCCTAAATTTGACAGATATTGATTGACCTGTAGTGAGGTTAGGCATTGGTCTCGATTGTCTTTAGCCTCGCATGCTTTTGTTTTCCACAACTCGTAAAGTGTCATAATCGATTTTTACCAACTTGGCCTAGCTTTTCTAAAACGGCGAAAATAAAATGTGATAACCCTCGAATATTGATGCCAATGTATACTGGAACTATACAACAATTTCAAAATGAGACAATTTTAAAGTCCTGTTTACATGACCGGAGTTGGATGAAATATAGGTTGTCCCAATCAAGCACTATGTTGCGCCACATTTTGGTTTCGTTTTGTTCTCGACAATGCTTTTACTGTATCGCATTCTAATTTGCTAATCAATAGTAGGAGTGTTAATGCAAATCTATGAAAACATATTTTCATTCGTGAGATTATCCGCGTTATCATAATCTCAAACAGTTTGTGGCGGCGTTCCCTCCGCATCTCTTGCTCATATGCAAGGCTGTCTGTGGCAAGAGACAAAGTTGTTGCACTATGCCAGGCTGTATAATGAAATTAAGACAAGTTGTGTTGAAATGCTCATACAGGAAATCAAATATCACTCACCTTTCCACAAAAACGTGATAGAGAAACAGGTCATAAAGACGCAAAGATGTTAAACATGCTCTATAAACGCCCAATAAATTTGTAATAGATATGTAGTAATACTCGTAATGTTCACTAACCAGCAGAAAGATCTGACCATACCAGATGGGTAATGAGGCAATTAGGTATGTTTTCTAATTTATTTCGTGAATCTGCGACTGTCTACATAAGTCATAAGGCACATTTCTTCAGGTGAATCTTTATGATTATACTTCTCATATGTGTAGAATAGAATCAGACAAGATAGGGACTGAGTTCAGAGAATGCATGACCTAGGAATGCAAGCAGTCTGTGACTTATGTGGATGGGCACATACAATTCAATGTGGCAGAATTTAAGATTATGTTGATCATTTCTTTGTTTATTGCATTAGTGACTTTTTCACTTGGTTGTCAAAGCATGAATTAGATTGCACTGGTCGGCATCTGGATATTCTAGTGTATTGTGTGTGTGTGTTGTTTGTTGTGGGGGGGTTATACAGTAGTTTTGTGCTTGGATGAGTGGAATTCTGTAGGTAGTGGTGACACATGGTGTGTGTTTGTGTATGCGTATGTCTGTGATAGTGTGTAATTGTGTCTGTGTGTTTCTATGTGTGTGTGTGTGTGTGGGGGGGAGAAAGAGAGAGACAGAGAGGAAGAGAGAGCAGAAACACATGTGTTTATGGACATAATTGAATGGATTAAGACTCTATGTTGTCTTAAATTGAATAACGGCAGTTATCAAGGATGTGACTGGCATAAACTCAATGGGGCATCAGTGCTTTGGAGCAGGTTATTTTATTAGCACTGAAGTGCGAGTCGGGTAGCGGGGCTCTCTTTGTCCTGTGCCGTGTACAACTTGCCTGTACATATCCCACAGCCTTTCTCTCCAATTCAGCTACCCAAACAAAGCATCGCCACTCTTATAATGCCAATCGGGTGAGTGGGCTGGTCTTGAATTTAGTGTCTCGTGCATCCGCTTCAGGGACAGATCTTGGCGCGTTCAGAGAGCCCTCCCGCTTAAAGCGAGGGAGCACAAGGCATAGTGATGAGGCATTAATTGCTTTCATTAAAGAGTAATTAGTAAAGTATTAAACGAAGACGGCAGGCTGTTTAAAATCCCAGGGTGATGAGCTGTGGTCTCTGTGGTGGTGATGGCTCTCCCAGTAGTCTGGGTGGCGGGCCGATGGAGAGAGAGAGAGAGAGGGCTCCATCTCTCCTCCATTTATCCAGCTGTAGAGGAAGCGCAGTGATTTCCGCAGCTCTTCACACAGCCACAGATGTAGCTCCCAGAGGAGATGTTGCCACTGAAGTGTTTGGAGCCAGAGAAGTTTGTCATTTTCCAATACTGGGAAACACCGAACAAAGAATATTTAATGAGGAGAACCCTCCCTAGTGCAGTCATTGGTGTTGTCCTATGATTGTAGTTACTGCCATGATCT
This sequence comes from Tenualosa thibaudeaui, assembly GCA_027481765.1. Classification (NCBI taxonomy): domain Eukaryota; kingdom Metazoa; phylum Chordata; class Actinopteri; order Clupeiformes; family Clupeidae; genus Tenualosa; species Tenualosa thibaudeaui. The sequence goes on from JAIFZK010000013.1 coordinate 15,101,546, forward strand.
CAAAGTATAGTTTCTGGGGAGGCCATGAGGAGAAACATCTGGGCCACACAGTGGTACTCTTTGTTTGCATATCCTGATTGTGGTCTGTCCCAGAGTTGCACTTGAACCCTGTTTGCTCTTTCTCTCTGCCCTATCTGGTAATGATTTAATAAAGTAGCCAGGAACCAACTCATTGGAGACACTAGGGACATGCCTGGCACAGAAACTGCAATAATACGGGAGCAGTGTAATGAGACCATAACTGTTTTGTTTGTTTTAATGCTGTTATAAATGCCCATACTGGTTCATTTCAATGTGGAATTTGCTATATACTTTGTATACAACTTATGTAGTTAAAATCTTAATATGAAAGACATTTTGACACCACATTTCTGATAATCAGTCGCAATTTATATCCGCTGGATGGTGTGTATGTGTGCGTGCATGTGTGTATTTGCGTTTGTTTGTTAAAGTATATTACTGGTAAATGGTCAGCACAAGGCCATGGTAGACCTGTATTTTTATATTCTCATATCAGCATGTCCCCTATGTTTCTGCTGTCACCCCAGCAAACACTTAGCATCCACACATTCCCCATCCCCCTGTCACACATCCATGCTCTGTTTATGGGCTCACGGTTTTGCGTTTCCTCTGTATCCTCTAAGAGTAAACACCACCTCCATTTAAAGTTCTCAAGGAACAGAACACCCTCTTTATATATGACATCTTTTCAGTTAAAGGCCAAATATTTCGACTGTACTTCCACTTCCTGCTGTAGTCACAGAACTGGCAGCTGACATCTTTACTTCCCGCAGTCCCACATTTCTGTCAGGTGTCTCTGCTTCTCTGCTCTCTAAGTCTCTGCTGCGCTGATGCAGGCTGCCTTCGGTAACTGTCCTCTGTTTGTGTACTGTGGCATTATGTGTGCTTTGCCTGTACACTTTCATAATCCTGTGTACAATTTATCATCACCCCACACCCATCCAATAGCCATTGCAAATTCACATGCATGTCGAGTGTTTGCATTGGACATCCCCTCAGTCTTGTTTAACCCTAAGGAGCTAGGTAGCAGAGGAAGGGGCCTCAACTCCTCTTTGCTGCTACCTAAAATCTGTTCTCCAGGTTTTCACTTTCAGTAGTGCCTCCCAACCTCCCCCCACCCCCACACACACACTCCAAGTACATGCCCACACTCAGTCCCATGCGCACTTCTCCTCTCCCCCATCGTCCCCAAAGCATCTCACTGACTGTTTCAACCGAACACAGACCAACTCCCAGCCCCTGAAGACTGTTTTCCCGCTAGTTTGAGACATGTTCTTTTCCTCTTTCCATCCTCCATGCTGTCTCTGTCTTCCTCTTGTTCTTTACTTTCACGCATCCCCACCCAACCCCAAACCCCAACCCCATCCTCTCCCTCCACCACCTCCACTTCAGTGGCTCACTCGTTTAAATGTTGGGGGGCGGGGGTTAGTGGAGAGACGAGAGAAAAGCATACACAATGTGCCCTTTTGAGGGATCATACCTCCAAAAAACCAAACAGTCTGACAGTGTTTCCTTCATCTTGTGCCGCTTTCATGTGCACCATGGTAAAATAAGCCGCAGTAAGTAATCGGGTTTGGGGGGGGGGGGGGGGTGTTGGGCGGGGGGGCTCTGGCTGTAAGAGCAAGGGAGAAAGGAATGTATACAGCAATAGGCAGCCTAAGCTGTAAAAACTGAAACCTGAGACTCCGTGCGGGATCGGATATCAAGGAAGGTAAGGGGAAATGAAAGCAGAGCAGACGGAGAGAGAGAGAGAGAGCGGGAGAGAGTGACTGAGAGAGAGACGGAGAGAGGGAGACAGTGAACAAGGGAATGGAAAAGTGTGGGCCTGGAAAGGCTGAGGGAGGGCCCGCACAGGGAAACTTGGCGAGGGGATTAGGGAATTTTATCATGGTGTACTGTGACCTACTCTGGTTTCTGCCCACACAGTGTCAGATTCAGTCCCCCTGCCTCTCCACCCTCCAACCAACACCACCATCACCACCACCCCTCACTGAGTATGACCAAGAGAGTAAAAGAGTGAGAGAGAGAGAGAGAGAGAGAGAAGAGTAGAGCAAGGGAGTTAAAGAAGAAGAAGAATAGCTGCCTCTTCATTATCCACCGAGAAATAAGGAGATGCGTATTAAAAGCTTGGCAAGCACAAGCCTCTCTGTAGTGGCAGAAAGAGAGATATGATAAAAGATACAGTAATGGTAATCGTGCCATCTCTGGGGGGTTGTGGCACTGCACCATGAGTGGGCATTTTAGGGCACGGCCGTGCCCCAGTCCCCCTGAGCATACTGTACACATTTGTTCTGCTAAAACTAACCCTGTAGCAAGCCGGGGATTCCAAACTGAATCAGGCCTTCTCAGTAATACCCTCCACCCTGGTCAGCCTCAGAGAGAGAGTGAGAGAAAGAGAGAGAGATACACTCGGCCATTGTCGCTACAAGCAGTTATGTTGACTCGAGTCATTGCCGTTGGACTGGCTTGGGTGGGTGTAAGTGGCCTGTAAGTGCATAAGGGGGCTTTAGCTGGGGATGTTATAAGAGAAGGCCTGGAGAGAGTAGGTTCATCAGGGAGAAGGAGACACACACACACACACACATATGCATAGACATACTGAACACACACATGCTTACACTCATACACACATACACTTACACATACACACACTCTCTCTCTCTCTCTCTCTCTGTCTTTCTGTCTCTTTCTTACACACATACACACAATATAAACACACACACATACACACACAGAAACACACTATCCCAACCTTCTCCCTCTGTGGGTCATTCCTGTGCTCCCCTTTCATGAGCGGGCACTCGGATTAGGTTCCACACTCTTTATCTCTCCCTGTTTTCTGGAAGGGGCAGCAGGGTTACCGAAGGGCCACCGAGAAAGAAAGAGCAAGAGAGGAGGCCGAGAGGTAAAAGGAGAGAATGAAAGAGTGTGAGACAGAGAAAGGGCATAGGAAGGGAAAGGAAGAGAAGAATTGAGTTTGTGAACAAAAAAGGACGAAAGAGAGCAACAGTATGAAATGAAGGAACACAAAGATCATGAGGAGGAGAAAGAGTTGGGAGACAGTGAGAATGAATGAGAAAGTGTACAGACAGAGAGAGTGCAGGAGAAATCAGGCCACCTTGGCTTTTTGCATTTGCCCCCTCACCCTCAATCACAACTCATACCGGAGCTAACACGCTCTTACACCACTGGTCCAGAATCAGCTCCAGTTTCCAAACTGGGAGAGTTCATTCCATGGAGCAACCCAAGCAGAGGTGTCAATTTCAATTCAGCCCTGGCTTCAGATACCCTCCCTGCAGGCAGGCAGATGGATTGGGTTACAGGGACAAAATGGTGTAAATCTCAGTTGTCAGTTCATCCCCAGCGCTCATCTAATATGTTGAAAAATGTCGAAAACAATGAGTCTGTGACCTAGTGCTTGACCTGAGCATCGATAGAAGCCAATAGACTGTGTTAATCCCCATTTTAAATAGCCCCAGCAGTGAGTTCATTCAGTGCTGGTGTGGATCTTCGTGCACATGGAGATGAATGTTCAGCAGTCTGTTTGGCCACTGTTATTACAGTAATGTTGTAACTGACCTTGTGTTGCCTAGACACTGCCCTTTGTGTACTGGTCCTAGATTCAGTAGAGACACCTACTGGTTGACCTGTGGCATAGCCGCGTCTGGGGAGGGAGTTCTAGAGGTTCACTTTTCTGTACCTCGGCTGGAGAATTGACTGGAGAAAGTTGTTTGGATGAAATATGACTGTGGCTCATAACTCAAACTTACTATAACAAACTTAAAAATAGCTGCAGTATAAAACAACCATTTGATGAATGAATTGGAATTCTGCATGATATGTATATGTGTAACAGATGCATCTCAGCACATTCGAGTAATGTAAAGTGACGTGTCTCTCACCCAGGATAACAGATCGCTTGCGTTTTTAATTGACAGTTCATGTTGCCTGATTGACAGTTGATTGACATTTGAATGCTTGAACGTAACGACATGACTCGTGTCTCATCAGGTGCGGGCCGAGCGGGCCCACCCCTGGGCGGGCGAGGCGGGTGATCTCCATGGCAACCCGCCCTACTCCATGGTGAGCCCCTTAGTTTGTCAGAGAAAAAAAAAAACAATGCTTTGATGTCAGCTAGGTGGGTGGTTCTATGGCACTGAAGGGTTTCTATAGGAGCATCACTGTAGTACGGATGCTTGATCAAAGGGAGGGGAAAGTCACTTTAATTTTTTTATGATGGATCACATTTTGGTTTAAATACTCATCATATACATTTTTTTAATTGACATGTTATCTTCAGGCTTAAAAGCCTGAGCTTATGCCATCATTTGTAATAGTAAACCTGTGCCAAGACTGGGTGAGAGGAGCTTCCTAGTTTTAGGAAGCAATTTTGATTAATTTAATCCTTTTTAGACCTGTTTAGAGATAACCAGGAGACAGTTGAGACTCCTAATAGCACTAGTCGCTTAAAGGATTTGTTTGTTGAAAAAAAGTTTGTTTCTCTACTGGTTTGTTTCTATTTTATGAGGTACCATGTGGGACCCTGGTGCAGGTTCATCTGATATTCTAAATCGTGCCACACACACCAGCCTCTTTCACAGGCCGAAGCGTCTGAGAGGGATGTCTGCCGAAAGCTGTGGCGGTCTCTCCGTGGTTTTGACCATGAAAGGGATGTAAGAATAGACTCCTGACTACCACCCACAGAGGGATGGTTACCGTCTCTGTTCTAAGCAGGAGGTCTGACTCCTCCAGAACCCAGGTCGTGTCGATGACAGGAATGACGTCGGCAGGTTTTTACATTGAGCTGAAGAGGCTTGAATGGCCGAATTAGACAAAGACGTTAAATGTCCTTGAGCTAAACCATGACTTAGAATCCAGTTGCCTGTGCCCAGCTACTTCCTGTGCCTCTTGATATATTATTGTCTTGTATACTGTTCTGTGCATCTTTTGTTTGCATTTAATGACAACCATACGCTACCGTCATTAGTGTGGGAGTTGTGATTTGCTGTATGTAACATCTGGAGGATTTCAGAATTGTCAGTGACATCCTATAGAAGCTGGTAGAGAATGTCAGTTCTTAATTACTTGTCTGAGCCTATCTCTCTCTCTCTTTCTGTCTGATTCGACAGACAGGGATATGAGGGTTTGTATTATCGCATGACTGTATAGCTGAGTATAGCTGGCCTTGACTATTCAGTGACTTGCACTGTGTCCATTAAAGCCTCTACCATCACTACCATGTAGTGATTTTTCTGACTGAAAGAAGGTAACACAGTGATTTACAATGTGTTGCCTGTAGCTCATGGAACGTAGCCTCTGGGATCATGCTTGAGTCCTTGATGAGGAAGCAATCAGTGGCTGAATCCCATTGCCCCCTTCCCCTAAGCCTTTAGCCCTGAACCCTCAAAGACTTAACTGACATGAATCCGCCAATCATTATGTAATTTCATGACAGTCAGTCATGAAATGACATCCATAGCTGTGTTGTTTGAGCTCACCAAATGCTGACTGTAAGAAAAAGAACGAGAACATTTTCAACATAGACAGATAGGCAAACCAGCAACTAACTTTAACAGAATAGCACATAGGACAATGAAATTAAGTTTCTATGCCCCGTTCAGTTCATTTTAGCTGCCAGTTCACTATTCAGTGTGTTATATCAAATATTCTCATTCTTTTAGACTGCACTCAGTGTCCATGAACAGCAGGGCTCTGCATTTATTCACAACAGATTTCTCCTCTAAGTCTTTGAGGGTATAGGGCTAAGGGTTAGGGAGGACATCAGGATTCAGCCTTTATCTTACCTGGAAGTTATATGGATATGGCACAGAGGAAGAAAGTGCTATGGGCATTGTTCCTTCTTTTTCCTTACTGGATTATTGTCAGTTAATTTGTCTTGCCTGTGTTTACACTGATGACTTCCAGCTTGTGTTGAATTGGTAGCACATAGGACTCCCTGGTCCATGGCCAGTTACAAGGCCACTCTGAATCTCACCCCTCCCTAGTGTATTTCGTAGCTGTACATTCCAGCACAAGGTTTCCACTCACAGAAATGTTCTCCATTTTCACTCCTCAACAAGATTCAATAGTGAAGAGAAGAATTTATAAGATGACATACATTTCTTCAGATAACAGTGAAACAGCAACAGATGTTTGCCATTCCTTAGAGGAAAGCTGGCCTTCGTAGCCCTGACAAACAAACAAGGATATTTAGTGCATAACTCTGAAAAAAAAATCAAACTCTCCTCTGTAACTCTAACCATCATCTTTATTAATCCTGTCAAGTAGATGTACTATGGACCTTATATTTTATCACCAATAATCTGAAACCGATGAGAATACCAGATTTTATATTGCACAGTTCGGTCATGAGTCGTAACCTGCTTATTGAACCAGTAAAAGCATCAGTGACAGCGGGTGAGGTTGATATACAGCATTGTGAATCAGATGTTGAAAGTGAATATGATAAAACACTTTGATGTAGCCTTCAAGTTACCACTCTCACTGTTGCCCTGTTGAAATTGCTGAAAATCAAAATCCTACCGCTCCTGTTCTGTATCTCATAAAACACTGACAAGTTTGAATTGTTGGAAGAATCACTCCAGATAATCAGGCATCATTATACAGAAATGAACACTCCGATTAATCCTCTGAATGAACTGTTGAACTGCTGAGTGAACTGTAGCCATGGACTTAATCGGACGACCTCAAAGAATTGTTCATCTCATACTTGTGCAGTTCAGTGGAGTGAACCATCCATTTGACATAATTTGTGTGGGGGTTATTGTTTTTGTTGCTGCAGCATGTTTTGCATTCCTGTAGAATCATGTTGCTTTTTGTCCAAACTAACACTGTTTTGCTGGATCCCCTCTTTTGTCCCCCAACAGAGTTTTGCTGAGAACACGATGAATGAGCTCCTGGGATGGTACGGCTATGACAAGGTCGAACTCAGAGACTCAGACGACATTGACATCCGGAACTATCCGGACGGGGAGGTTCGACAGCACATTTCAGTGGTGAAAGGTAAGACATTAATAGGATAACACTTGGAAAAACACATGGAAATAACATGGGACAACGTAGAAAACAAACATGGAAATGTAATGGGATAACCTGGAAAACAAACTTCACTTGATAACAGGTGGATACTGGCGTAAATTCATTTTCTATTTGCTATCTATCAATTGTTTTAATGAAGCAGGTACTAATTATAAGGTAAGAAAGTTAATCACAAGTTTGTAAGCACCACATCCAATTCTTACTTAGCACAGGTCACAAAGTTCAGAGCAACTTATCGTGATTATGTACTGGTGCTTTTCCTCCATTGTTTCCTCTCAGAGGAAAATCCAGATGAGCTCAGCAGAGGAGTGATCCCGGGTTCATCTGAGACGTTCTCCCTGCCGCGCAAAATTGGGGGTATTAGCAGGATTTAAATTGTCAAGTGTCTGGAGCTTCCTGTAAGCACTCGGTGCCCCTGTGAGGATTGGGACTAGAGGGTGACACAACGAGGAAGTTAATTCCCCCGGGCGGTTTGGCCAGTCTGCGAGGGGAAAGTAGGGGGATTTAGACTTGAAGGAGTGAGAACATCAGCGGTGGCGGCAGCAGCAGCAGAAGTCGCTAACTCACGGTGCCTTCCCCTGCTCTCGCCCATAATTACATTCCATCATCAGACAAATCCGCGACGCACAGATTACGATATTTTGTTATTGTCCACCGTCGTCACTGCGAACGTAGAGATTAGGGACAAAACAATCAAACCTAATTAACTCATTTATCGTAAATCCCCACCCTACTAAATGCCACCCCCCATCACCACCACCACCACCCCCACTGAGTACATACTGAGTTATAATGACAAATGGTTTTGGAAATCTGTACATAATTTATTCATCCCTCAGCCTTTAAAAAATACCCTGCTCTTGTTGGCTGCAGGTACAGGAAAACGTGTGTTTATTCAGTCAGTGTGTGTATGTGTGTGCGTGTGTGTGTGTGCGTATGTGTGTGCGCACGCGCGTGTGTGTGTGTGCGCGTGCGCGTGCGCGTGCTCGCACTGTGGCCCAAGCTCTGCTGGCCAGGCTGTGTTTGCTGATGGCAGTCTGTGTCCATACCAGAAAATAAAAGCAAACTTGCTCGGTATGCGAGTGCATTACCACTGGCCCGGATGGTGGAGACGCCTCTCTCTCTCTCTCTCTCTCTCTCTCTCTTTCTCTTTCTGTCTCTCCCTTGCACACTGTGGACTTGTGATTGCACTAAGCACACTTAGGGGATGCTTTGTAAACACTCTCACAACACTAATCCCCTGTCACTATCACCTCTGTCGTTAAAAACATGTCGATGTATGCTAATTGTGTGGTGGTTGTTTGCTGTGAGTGACTAAGTAGAAATCTGAATGTGACTTCATTTAGAAAATAGTTCCACTCTCCCTCGAAGCTATTTATAAAGGTTTTCAAATCTTTCCATAAAAAAAAAATATTTATAAAGTGGTTTTCAACCACATTTTGGTTGAGAAAGTAATGCACAAATGTTTAATTTGAGACTGTGCCGCTCCTAGCAAAATATTGAGCCGGACCTAATCTTAAGAGACCATCTGTGCTCCCTCATTGCTTCTAGAAAATTCTATGCCAAAAGCCTCAGCGGTGGAGAACAGCACCGGCTCGCCACCCCATGCCAACAGCTCCCGCTCCACACCTACCCCTCGGAATGGAGTGACATCAGAACTCTCCTCCACCCCTTCCACTTCTACTCCTACCACAAAGGATCATGGGAGCGTGCCTATCATCGTGCCCCTTATACCGCCTCCAGTGATCAAACCACCAGCTGGTAAGATCCTCACATGCTCAGACATCTCAGCCATGTCTCCTCACCTCACATACATGTCATGGCAACTCACTCACAACTGAGGAGATCTCAGCACCTTTCCTTCACTCAGCCAGCAGCTAGCATGAGAAATGTCTGTGTGACAACTAAAAGTCGATCTTTGTGTGTGCGTGCCTGTGTGTATGTGTGTGTATGTGATTTTGTCCAGGTGTGACCTAGTTTCAGTGATGTTTCTTGCCAGTTCATATATATACCATATACAATATATGTGGATATATATTTTCTACTGTTTTGGAGAGGTTACTGACTATGACTAAGTGTTATTTGAAAAAAAGCAAACCTGATTGCCGCTTCTGGTCCTGTTACCCATCAGCAGAAAGTTAGCATGTTTGTGGGCAGAACAGAGAGCTCTGTTGTGGCACAGGAGCGTGCCGTGGCACGGGAGACTTATCAGCTCCCTGTGGCAGGAACGTGCTGGCATCAACCTACAAGGAGTTTCCCCAGCCTGGCATGACCCTGTCGGGGCCGTGTGTCTGGAGCCGGGGAAACAGATGGTGTGGCCTCGCTAACTATCCGACAAACACCGGCCAGCACGCCCACCCTCTGCCCACTCCCCCAGCAACCCCTTCCCACCCAACCCCTCCACTCTCCTCCCCATGCCCCCCCACTCCCCCTCCTGCTGAATAATTCATATTCCCTGTGAGTAGAACACAGAGGGTCTTTTGAAGTGCAGGTATGCCAGGAGAGACTGAGGCGCTCATAATTACCAGATTTTTTTTCCCGTGCCGACACAACTCCGGGGTGAGCGAGCACTGCGGAAGATGAGGTGGAGGCCAGAAGAGCCCAAAGGAAAACACCCTGCTGTGGTGGCCATTTTGTTTGAAAATATTTTCTTCTTCTGAAATTACTGACGCGCTCTTTGCATCATTTCTCTGACACTGTGTTGATTAGCCTATAGCTAGGTGGGCTTCATTATGGTTGATAGAAGGGACAAAGGAGTAACTTTGACCTTAAATGTATTTCTGCTTTTAGTCTCAAACTGACCTAACAGAGAAAGTAAACTGTTTTTCTAAGCAGCATCCATAAGAGAGAATATCAGGGTTTCCATAGGCTAAATTTGGATGACTATGAGTGTGGCTAGTTCTCTTTCCAAAATCACTTCCAGAGGCACTCTCTAGGTATCCCCAATAGCTTCCTTTGGTCCAGTGACCATAAGCCTTTGTCCCCCCAATTACCCACAGGCCAACTCAGAGAAATTATGGCTTGTGACAGTGTCAAGGTGAATGGTGAGGTTGCCAGAGTCAGGAAAGAGAAAGGTCAACTACCAAGACAACAACAGTTCAAATCACACAAGAAAACTTGAATAGATCAAGTAAAAGGTAGAATCAGTAAAGCTTTTCTGCAAAACACACCATCAGGGAGCTGCTTATTTTTGGCCTGAAAATGAATGAAAAACAGCCAGGCATAGCCTGGTGAGTTAGATGAGAAGGCTCAGCATGATTACAGTATTTTTCATAGGTTACCACTGACTCATAGACATGAATGATGACAAATAGGGGTGGGAATCGAGCACCAGGTACCAAGTAGAACCAAGAATCTAATGCTTCAGTTTACTGGAATCAAATGGCTCTGATCTTATCAGTTCCTCTTTTCAATGGCAGCATGGTCATGGCCAGTTGTTCTCTCTGAAAGTAGAATTGAGCTTTACAACACAGTTCTACATGGTAGAACTATCCAGACCAGTGAATTTTGGGCTGGTTTGAAGGAAATGCTATGAAATTATGGATTTAGGGGGCCGACGGTGGAAATGGAAATACTGTATGCTTTGGGGGCATTAAACCCAGATTCATTGGCCTCAGCTGACCTGCACATAGTCCTGAGACACAGTGGTTTGATAGTGGATGGACAGTGAATGACTTTGCCCACATTTTTACATATTCTGTAACACCCTTGCACACAAGCAGTGTCTTAGAGATAATCCATCTGAACAAATGGAGCCTCCAAGTGGAAAGGCCCTCTAAACAAATTAATTAGAGAACTCAACTTGAGGGACAGAGTCTGACATCCCCTTTGTTTTCCCTGCAACGTGAAGCATGAATAACAGTATTCTTGCAAGACCTCGGGAGTGCCACCTACTTCAGACACAATTAAACTGTCAGCCAGGGGCAGGAAGTGTCGATGCACACGTGGCCAAGCCCGTAAGGCTCGTAAGACTAGATGAATGGCCTCTCTCGTTGTGCGCATTATGCAGTCATGTTCAGGAGGAAGACTTGAAGCATTCATGCATTTGACTGGCCACAGCCAATGTACTCCAATGTTGGAGGACTGTGGTTGCACGAACGGCCTACACCTTACTTCAGCCTCCACCCAAACACCCACAGAGCCGCCTCAGGAAAAGAGTTGGAGGGAGAAAAGAAAAGGAAAAAAAATGGGGGCAACGGGAAAATTAAGAGTCATAAAATATGCATGTGGTGTCTGCCCTGGCCACCGGTCGTCCTGAAGGGAGTTATTCTTCGTAATTGTGAATTAGTCCTCCATCCAAAAAGGCAAATTCATTCAAGTCCCATTAGGCTTAACAAGAAAGAAAAAGAGAAGAGAAATAGTGAGATGAAAGTGAAAAAAATTAAAAGGAGGAGAGAGAGATTGAGTGAGAGAGAGAGAGTGAGTGAGAGAGAGAGAGAGAGCGTTAGCCAGCCACCTATGGATCAGAAGGTGAGGAGGAAGGTGAGAGTCTAATGGTCACATTTTTTTGCGGCTCGTACTCGTTTAGTCATTAGAATGCCATAACTGTAAATTATCAGAATGGTTCCCTGTGGAAGAGAGTTTGGCTGCAGGAGGGGAAAGACCAGTCGCCTCTTGAGCACCAGACATGCAGCGAAGGCCTAAACCCCAGCCCGATGATTAAACAAAAAAACCCTGCTGCTTTTTATATGGATCTGCAAATGAGTGAAAAGCTGATGGCTTTTCTTATGCACAGTGGCCCTCCAAAGAGCTCCTGGTCCTAGAGGGTGGAGAATGAAGAATTTTGTCACCACAGTGTAATCAGCACACACTTGGATATGTCTGTAGATACACTCCCCATCCTGTGTGTCTGGTTGGAGAGCTTTTTAACCGCTTCCCCCCGGCTTCTTCTGTAATCGGCAAGGCTCTTTCTCTCCCTCTCTCTCTTTCTCTCTCTCCCTCCTTCTCTCCTCCTTTCCCTCTCTGTCTCCCTGTCTCTGTCTCCCTCTGGGCAAATGCCATCGCCCTCCTCTTGCCTGGGAGGGGAGAGCTGTCACGAGGCATCATGGGAAGACTTCTCCTGTCTCGTTGCTTCGGACCGGGTGAAGGCGGAGTGATGGGATGTGACAGGCGCCTGTCAGGCAGAGTTTGGCGGGGGTGGGGGCAGGGATGGGCAGGAGGGCCCAAGGGTGGCAAAGAGAAGGAGAAATGGAAAGAACAGGGAGATTGGGATTATAAGGATGTCCCATAACTGGCCTGGTCTTTGGGTCTACGTAGAACTGGTCCTTGTGGAGAGCCCAAGTCGAGGGCCAATAACAATAGCATCCATGGAATGTTACTGGGACAGCCATCATGGTTTTTTTCCTGTATTGATGAACAATCAGTGTATTTAGAACAGATTGACCTTTATTGATCTGCCAGGTGAAAACAGTAAGACTGTTTAATTTAGGCACTGTATAAGCACACCATTGAAATTCATTCATGTGAGTAGGCATGCTGTCCAAGGGCGTTTTAGGTAAATACCTTTGTCTGCATTTAACAAGGCATTAGCTGCTTCTATCGGCTTATTCTGTTGGCATTTTGTGTCTGTTTTAGCATGCAAATCCTCCCCAGTATCTGAATGGCTGATTGTGAGTGTGGATGGATTCATCTCCCCTGCTGATTCTCTGGTCTGTCAGTGCATGTATGCACCCTTTCCCTGCCCAACCCCTTCCACCCCCCATTCACACACACACACACACACACACACACACACACACACACACACACACACACACACACACACACACACACTCAACCTCCCCTCCCCACACACACACATACACACACACACACACACTGCCATCTCCACCACCCCTCCTCCAAACAAACCGACTCCCCCACATCATCTTCTGTCCCCGCTGGCACTCCGACACGCCCCTTCCTTCACTTGCTCTGCAGTGGAGTGCACACACACACACACACTTAAAGATGTGTGCACCTCTATTCATCCTCACTTATACACACAAGCTCAAGCATGCACAAGACACACACACATGCACACTCATACACACAAAGCATTTTTTTAAACTTAAAACTCAAAAGTGCACACTAACTCCTGACTGACACACACAAATACACTCATGTGCACACACCCACTTAGACACGCACATGCACACACACACACACACTCACTCACACACACACACACACACACACACACACACACACTCGCACACATTGATCTGAGGCTGTCACCACCCTGCCCTCCTCGCAACGCTGGGTGGTTACCGTGGAAACACCAGACGGAGGGCTGCAGCCTCCACCAGTGGCAGGAGGCGGCATTCAGAAATTCAGAGAGATTGGTGGAAAAAGTGGAAATAGAGAGGGGGGGGGATAGCGAGAGAGAGGGATAGAGAGGAGGAGTTGTGGGTTTGGAAAGGGTGGGGGGTGGAGAGGGGGTGCTGGATGGGGGGTGTCTGGCTTCTGCAGGGTAGTCACGCCTCCATCAGGTCCCTGGGGGGCAAATTATGTTTCACTTCAGGGCGTCGACAACCCAACGCAAGCCTGTCAAAGACTCCAGCTGGGCTCCCTTCTTTGACATTCCATAAGGGCTGCCACATGCCTCAAATTTCAGTGTGTGTGTGTGTGTTTGTGTATGTGTGTGTGTGTGGACACATGTCCTTTTCCCCAAAGCATTGTTTTAAAAAGGTCTAGTCTCATAACCTCTGAAGAAGCTGAGGGAACATTTACTTTTCCTGCAGGGTTTTCTTTTTTGGTAGATTGCCTTTAATCTGGAGGTTTAGGGCAAATTGTATATGATATTCTATAATTATGTGTGTGGGTTATGCATATATGTATAGTGCCCTGTTTGTGTGTGTGTGCGTGTGTATGAGTTTGTGTGTGTGCGTGTGTATGAGTTTGTGTGTGTGTGTGTGCACAAGCGCGTGCGTGCATGTGTGTGTGTATGTTTGTGTGTTTGTGTGTGTGTGTTTGCTCATGCACCTGTGAATGTGTGCACCCATGTGTCAATTTGGCTGTCACATCTTCACAATACGCAAGGTCTGCGTCAGTGTCTGCCATGAATGAACTGTCTGTCTGACGCACAACGCTCCTCCCCTTCCGAGTGTAAAATTGTCTCTCCTTGCTGTCTGTATGTTGCATGTGGATTCCTCCTGTGTCGTGATGTTCAGATGCCATGAATGTTACTGTGAATGTTGCGTAGTAAAATCTTTGGGTTGATTTTAGCATCTCACTCTGGTTCTGCATCTCTATGTTTCCCATGTCCACCTTTGGTTCTTTCCAATTGTCTTTCCTTTCTATCACTCCTACCTCTCTTTCGTTACTTCTCTCTCTCTCTCTCTCTCTTTCTCTTTCTCTCTCTCTCTCTCTCTCTCTCTCTCTCTATATATATATATATATATATATATATATATATATATATATCCTCTTCTCTCTCTCTCATTCCTTTCTATCTCCCTCTTTTTGTGTGTGTGTGTGTGTCTCCCTCTTACTGTAATGCTCCTCTCTTTGTCTGTCTAACCATCCTCTCTCTCTCTCTCTCTCTCTCTCTCTCTCTCTCTCTCTCTCTCTCTCTCTACTGTCAATCTCCCAGAGGAGGATGTGTCAAACGTCCAGATCATGTGTGCGTGGTGCCAGAAGGTGGGTGTGAAGCGCTACTCTCTCTGCATGGGCAGCGAACTCAAGAGCTTCTGCAGTGAGAAGTGTTTCGCCGCCTGTCGACGGGCCTACTTCAAACGCAACAAGGTAAAAGAATAAATAAATACATAAACAAATTATGAAACAATTTTTTTTTAAAAAAGAGACCAACACACAAATGCCCTCCCCCTGTCCCTTCCTCCTGCTGCCAAATAGGTTTTAGATTCACAATAGACCTGCTGAGCAACCCCCCCGCCCCCCTCCCCACGCCCCCCTACAATACCCATCCGCAACCCCACCCCCACCCCTTCACTCCCCCCTACCCTCTGCTGATACTACTTCCTCTTCTTCACACTAACTCTGCATGTGATCAGAGAGGCCCACTATGTGGCTTTAACCAATTCTTCACATTGACTCCTCTTTCTCTGAACACGCCACAGCACATTCACACACACCTTTCCCACAGTGGAAATCATGGCACCTCTGTTTGTGAAGAGAGACAGAGAGAGAAAGGGAGAAATAATAATGTAAAATCTGAAAGCTAGTAAATATGCAGTCTGATGGGACCGCTGCATGGAAACACCTCAGATTAAGAGAGAGGTTCGCACTGTGTTTTCTCTGGAGATGAACACAGCTTTGAGCTAAAGCTAACATTCAATCTGACTACACTATGAAACAATTCCTTTGTTCTGTAACAGTCACAGGAAACATCTCACAGCCTAATTCAAATCAATTCATCTGAAGTGTTTCCCATGTATCATCATCTAGGCCTGGTAATGGAGTTTAGTCACTACAACACTGTGGTTCCACAGAGATCGGATATCCCCCAAATCACTCTTAAGTCCACAAAAAGTCCCTGTCTTTAATTTTTGGGATACAGTAGAACCTTGTTATCTTAAACGTCTACCAAATGAATTTCCTTTTTATGATCATAAAACAGGAAGTGAGGTATTCATTTTGTGCTTTCTTTCTTGTACCTAAGCTTGGATATATAAGGAATTGCGCTGTAAGTATACTGTATTTTGATCCCCTTTTTCCTTGTTTGTCTTAGATTACTTTCCCATCCAGACGTGATCACGTACTGTAGGGCTTCATAGCATCGTCTGCCAACAAAGGCTGAATTTCCCCCCGCCACACACACACACTCATATGTGCATATGTGCTCACTCACTCCCACACACACTGTCCAAATCCACACATGTCCAAATGTGCAGGCATACAGTATATTTTCACAGATGTACGGTATACACACACACACACACATTTTGTTTGCTCACGCATACAAATCCATTCCCTAAGATAAATCAGATCAGGTATGAAACAAAGACTGGTCTGCTATGCTGTAGCCATACAGACATTTTGGCTGCACACACCACATACACACACTCACACAATCACAGAGCACAGAGTAGGCCACAGACCCAGACCTGTAAATACTTACTGTGTGCGCACATGCATGTGCATATGCTTACTCATACAGGCACACATACACACACACTCACACACACACACACACACAGAAACACTTCCATGCAGATATGAATGATTAGGTAGTCGCCTGAGGTAGATTCTCTGTATTATTTTCTTCTGTCCTGTGTAACTAGCATTGCATGACAAGTGTGTTGCTTGTGGTCTGCCACTCTTTATTTTTTTGTGTTGTAGCCTCTTGAAGAGATATCCATTCTCTCAGTAGTTGCAGTCTTAGACACCCATGTCACTTGTTTATGTGATCCACCTCACTCTGGTCACATACACAGATTTGTGAGTCTGAACACTATGTCACATGTGGAGTTTGCCCACATGTTTGCCCCAACCTGACAATTAATATTGACAGATGTGCATTTAAATAAATTTTTTTTAATAAACTTCAATTGATCTATTTGAGTAATATTACCTAGTTCTAATAATGTTTCGATGAAAATGCAACAACGGCGTTAGACACACAGGTCCTCGTTCAGCTCAGCCCGTCCTTTCTCTCCCTGGTAATTTTCCCATGATGCACCTGGATCTGTGTTACTGTACAGTGCCTGACTCAGGGTTTTTCATGACATGTATTGATGAATGAATGAATACAAACTCTATAATATTCTGCTTGGCCTAGTTATGCTCTGTGACTGGACTAAGCGAATGTAGCCTCCCTGTGTGTACTGGATAGAGACGAGCCAGCCCCTGATCCCAGCACAGTGGCACTGATGTAGCATTAAGTGGAGTGGACTGAGTGGTAATTAGGCTGGCAGCACTCAAGCCAGAAGTGAGAGCTAAGCATTTTCTTGAAGCATTTTTGTCCGGCAGGTGTTTTCTGTTTCCCACCTGCTTCTCTGCTGTAAAAAAAGGGCCTGCTTATGCATACATGCAGACACACACACGCGCACACACACACACTCACACACATGCACGCACACACACACACATACACACACACACACACACACATACACATACACACAAACCACAAAACATATCCAACCACTGTTAAAAGCCTATAAAAGTCTGACCTTTCCACTTTTTCTCAAGAGAGTCCCTGAGTGTTGCAATTTCTCGGGAGCACGTTGGGAATCTGACTTTGACAAGCTGTCATTTTCTGAAAAGTGAGAACTTCAGTTGGGGTTTCCAAAAACAATCCTCTGTCACAGGATATTCACCCTGTGTTTCCCATCAAACTGTACTTTGCCGAACGTCCTTTCGTGACTTAGAAAGGTTTAAATTAGTACCCCTTCTGAAAATATTCTCCTTTTTTTATTTCCATGAAATCAATAAACCATGATATTTATTGCTGATGGTGAGGATCTCTCCAATTCATCCATTAAGGAAAATCCCAACAGTCTCTCCGTTTCCCTCAGTTTCCTTCATTCCCTGGGAACAGATGAAGTGAACGGACAAGAGAAGGGAGACTGAATGGAAGAAAGCGATCAATGCTATGGGGCATAACACGTCAATGAAAGCTGCACTGCAGGCAAAATCACGTTTGTGCGGTCAGCAATATTCCCCTTCAAACATAAACATATCGACGGAGCTGTAAAAGTAGATTTAGCACCGTCAGGGGCCCGCTGAATGTTTGCCCTGTGAAACGTGATGTAGCGTGATGCTGTATTTAGGAGCAGACCCCCAGTTGGCTTTGGCAGCCTTGACTGGCCACTGAAAAAAAAAATGTGATTCACTGCTGTGACCAGTGCTCTTCTATTCCCTCTTGTTCTGTGTGTGTGTGTGTCTCTGTTTCTCACTTATACTTTCTTCTATTCTTTTTGTCTTCCTCTCTCCCTCTCTTTCCGCTCTCTCTCTCTTCTATCTTGTTCCCTCCCTTTTGTCACATTTCTTTCATTCATGCTCTCTCTCCCTCTCTCTCTTTCTCTCTCTTTTCTCCTTTTCTCCCAGGTGAATAATAGTCATGTCAGCTCCGAGAGACTGCGCTTATTGTTAGACTGAGTTTATTTGCTTGAACCGACAAGCTGGGGGTGCTGACTTTTACCACGTTTTATCTGTGTGTGTGTGTGTGTGTGTGTGTGTGTGTGTGTCGGTGGGGGTTCCAGTCCTTCTCTGTGCCCAACAACCAGCTCACAGTTATCTAAATTTGATGCTTGCGGTGCTTGAGTGGAAGAGTTTGTTTTTAATTTGTGTGTAATTAAATGAACAAATCGGTTATGTGAAACTCAATCAGGGGACTGACTTCAATTCATTTCTGTCATTTTGACCTCACCATCCTAATCATGTGAAACAGTAAACATGGACGTACGGCAGTGAAACTGCTAACCTCACTCCATCACTGGCATGCGTGTCCATTTTTATTGGCTTTTGTGCCTGCTAGAGCTGCTCAGCTATACTAGGCAGGGCTGCGGAGGCGATAGCTGGAGGGACATAAACAGAGTCACTCAAGGGCAATAATTTTAAACTTGTTTATGTGTTACACAGAACAAGATAGCTAGCACGTCATTGTATCTTTCCTCTGCCATCTCTCTCTTTCTCTCTCTCTCTCCTTTTCTCTTTCTCTCTCTGTATGTATGTACTGTTCCTCCCTTTACCACCTCCCCTTTATCCTCTTTCAAGAACCTTCATATTGTCACGGCACCCACTCTTTGTTACCATAGTTACTGTTCTGCGCTGTTGACACAAGTTGTTGTTAGGCGTTCCCACGGCACCCTGGGTGGGGTAATCCCAGAGTGCACCTGAGTTTGGGGAGCAAGGGTGTGTGGAGGGTAGAGGGGTACAGGGTTGAGAGCCGACTCGAGTTGAGCCGGCCGCTCTGAAGATTCCTGGTGTCGGTTTCGCTTTGATAAAGCACCCAAGGCCGCGAGCCGGGGCTGGAGTCCCGGGGAAACAAAGAGAGGGAACCGTGGCTTCACCGGGAGATACATGAGCGCCTCGGCCCCCACAACAGGCTCCACGGCACTGTTTTCATGTTGTCTGCAGTCAGAACACACGCCAGAGAGCTGCTCCCGCGCACACAAAGGGCCTGTTTGCTTAGACTGCACCGAGTCCACATCCAGGCCTTCACATTCATGTGAGAGGCTCGTGTAAGCGATACCCTTCTGAGCCCTCTCCCTCTCACTCCCTCTCTCTCTCTCTCTCTCTCTATCTCTCCCTCTCAAGCTTGCACTCGCTTTCTCTCTTTTTTTTCAAATCCCCCCTCATATACACCACAAGGTCGGCTGCGACAACAAACCCTCCAGTTTTTCCAACAAGCCCGGCTGAAAAGTATCTCGTGTCCGTGCGTGTCTGAAAGGCGAGACGGGGCGCGGGGTAGCGAGGGGGAGTGGGCTGCGGCCACGGCGTCGCGTTTCGGTAAATACCTGCAGCTGCCTCGTCTGCGAAACCCGAGCCGCCGTTCTGTGGTAACTGTGAGTGGGCGGCTCCGGTTGCACCCTTCCACCACCACCCCTGCCCCCCACCCTCCATCCCCCCATCCACCCGCAACCACTCTCCCAATCTCTCAAGCCCCCCTCCATATGCCCCCCCATGGTGGCTCTGACTCCGAATGCCCCACGTTTTTTTGGCACGCAAGGAATTTGCAGCTTTCCAGTCTGGTGGTCGGGGGAAGGCACAGCAGCCTGACCTCCCAGGAGCACCATCCCTGATCACTGTGCAGAGAAAGCGAGAGAGAGGACGTGGGTACAGTCCCAACATGATGGAGGCATGGAGGTCCAGGCTTCAGATGAAGGCCTATTAAAAGCCCTCCATCATCGAGCCTGCAGGGATAATTTGACTACATCTTAAACAAACCTGTTAAACAATGAACAGCCTGAATGTATGAGTTGGCATACAGAGATTGCTAAGATTTCAGATTACAATGGAGATATCAAACATATAGTGGTGTCTGTTCCAAGAGTACATCTAAAGGGGAAGGGAAATGAATAAGGACATTTGGGGTGAAACAAGGGTCAGAAAGAGGAAGATTATGTCAACTGTAAGTGTGTCTATGAGAATTTGTGTGTGTCTGTGTGTGTGTGTGTGTGTGTGTGTCTCTGCTGCGACAGGAGGTCTCTCAGGAGGTGTGGTAAACCTCTCTGTCCGCGTGTGTTTGCTGTGGAGCACAAGATGAGAGATAGCGGGCCAGCCCCAGGAATGTTATTGCTCTTTTGCACACACACACACACACACAAACACACACACACAAACACACACACATACACACATATTACACTCAAACACACACATGCATTTATACGCACACCACAGCATACTCATAATCATATATGGACACACACTCAAGTATACACTCGAGTGTGCGTGCGATCAGCACCGTCAGGCATTAGTCACTAGGCATTACTCAGGTATGTGTAGTACTGTACTCCAAGGTGCTAAGGTGTTTCTGGGCATGACTGGCAGCTCTTGGGTGTCTGACAGACACATATCCTTTTCTGTGGTGGCAGCTCCAGAGTAAATATGTACTCTGAGCTGCAGGCCGTGTCTAAGGAGGGTCAGCCGGCCGGCTTGGCTGGCTGGGTCAGGTCTAGAGCCTTGGAAACAGCAGAAGGGAGGAGTGGAGGTTTTGCGTGCGTAAATTGCATATGAACAGAAAGAGGAAGGAGAGAGAGAGAGAGATGTAGTGCCGCCGCCAAAACATGAGGATAGCAAGGGATGGACGGCCTGAGCCAAAAGAAACAAGGCGTCCGTGCCAGTGCAGTTTGAGAGATGTTCAGGCTTTTATTTCGCCAGGGATAATTACAAATTATCATTCCCCCTGCTGGAGTGACAAACTCAATATTCTGCTCTTCCAGTGAAGGGTTGCAATCATGAGACAAATGTTTAGTTTTACACTGCTCACACTTGTGGGAGGAGGATGAGGAGAAAGCCAGAGAAAGAAAGAGAGAGGGAGAGAGAGAGAAAGAAATGAAAGGAGAGCAGTCTGGGCTTTTCTACAGATCACTCTTTATAACCTTAGATGTCAGACCAGGAGCTTTTGTTAAGCCTCAGCCATCGACTGAAGCCCAGAGTGAAAGCCTGAGATGTCCCAGACGTGGGGTTGGATGGATAGTGCTAGATGTGTATTCATACCTGACTGGGGAGGGACAGGGGAGGAGGAGGAGGAGGAGGAGGGGGACTGCTGCTCCCCGGGTCCGTGCACATGTTACTCCCCAGACACGAATGTGTCCGCCTCATCCCCTCACAAACAGAATAATGCATGAAACCCAGCATGAGACACAGACTCACACACAGACATGTGAACACACACCCACATACACAGATGTGCGTGCGCACACACACACACAAACACATGCTGACACATACACACACACACACACACACACACAAAAAGAAAAAAAAAGCTGGAGAAGCCAAGCTCCACATGCTGCTTCTGTGTGTTTTCTGAGAGGATGGAATAACAGGATCATACCTGGCCCCCTGACTAGCTGCTAACTGTGGGGATGCTTCTAGTCCTCCTCCAGCCCCTAAATAGGATGGAAGGATGGGAGGTGAAGAAAGGATCCTCAGGATCCACAGAACAAGAGGAAGGCAGTCGTGAACAATAAAGACCAAACACAGAACAATAGCCTGCCATCACTATGAGATCACATGACGTAGGAGGGGGGACATGCAGTATGACAAACGGGTCATTTCCTGTGCTTCGGAGATGTCAGATTTCAGTGGAGATATTTGAGATAAAGTGGTATCTATGGAACAAAGTGACATTTTAAAGGTGTCCTTCTCTTGCTGTCAGCAAAGGTGTAATTCCAGACAATGTTAAATATTTTGGTAGAATATCAAATTTTGGTAAAGCAGGTCTGATAATGCATGCAGTCACAGTAGATCTGCCAGAAAGCCAACTAGAAAAGATTTGATTAAAACAATTCTGTGTTTATGACAAGGTCTTCTAAAGTGTACGACTTCAAAAATGAATGTCAGCTTACTGGATTGAACTCTAAAGCTAATATAAATCCCTAATTTGAATCACAAAGTATTGTTTGTTCTTACAAACAATGTGTGTTAACAAAAGTGATTAAGTTTTGGGATGCAGGTGTAGCATTGGAGTCTACACTGTTGTGGTGGCATTGAATAGCATAGTGAGTGTAGCATTGGAGTCTGCACTGTTGTGGTAGCATTGAATAGCATAGTGAGTGTAGCACTGGAGTCTACACTGTTGTGGTGGCACTGAATAGCATAGTGAGTGTAGCATTGGAGTCTACACTGTTGTGGTAGCATTGAATAGCATAGTGAGTGTAGCATTGGAGTCTATGCTGTTGTAGTGGCATTGGGTAGTAGAGTGAGTGTGGCGCTCTGGAATGGGAGGGGCTTTGGTGAGATGTGGGTCTGTGAGATGTGGGCCAGGCCAAGTGAGCACCTAAATCTCCTGGCTGCCGCTCAGCTATAAAATGCCTGATTGCAGCACGGGGGGCTGACAGCACGTAAATAAAAAAGTAAAAGAGGGGGGATGGAGTGACATACTTTCTCTCTCTCTCTCACACACACACATACACGCGTGCACACACACACACACAAATGTACACGCACACATACACATACACACATACATGCACTGGTATACACACATATAAAAAACATCATATTTTGTTGCATCCATACCTAGATATATGTTATGGACATATGATGTATATTGTGCATATACTGAAAACTTTGTCTTGAACCAGCAACTCCAATACTTCACATTATCTGAATTTAGACTTTTCCATCTTTTACCTAGTGATTGTCAGTAATTCTGCTTGTTGAGACTTGAGACTAAAAAAGTGTACACTTTGGCTTTGTCTTCCTCTCCCTGTGGGGTTCCTGCAGGCGACAGCATGAGAGCACATCACTAAATCCTCTCAAAATGTCACTTCACCTCTGGTGTTCTCCCTATGGTGCCTTGTTGTAAACATGGCTCCCTCACTTTAACCAGGCGGAATAACAAGACCTTGCCTAACACCACAGTGAAAAAGGAATCGGTGTGTGTGTGAGTGAGTGAGTGAGTGTGTGAGTGAGTAAGCTAGTAAGTAAGTGTGTGTGAGTGAGTGAGCTAGCAAGTAAGTGAGTGAGTGAGTGAGTGAGTGAGCTAGCAAGTAAGTGAGTGAGTGAGTGAGTGAGTGAGTGAGTGAGCTAGTAAGTAAGTGTGAGAGTGAGTGAGTAAGCTAGCAAGTAAGTGTGTGAGTGAGTGAGTGAGTGAGTGAGTGAGTGAGTGAGTGAGCTAGTAAGTAAGTGTGTGTGAGTGAGTGAGCTAGCAAGTGAGTGAGTGAGTGAGTGAGCTAGTAAGTAAGTGTGAGAGTGAGTGAATGAGCTAGCAAGTAAGTGTGTGAGTGAGTGAGCTAGTAAGCGTGTGTGAGTGAGAATTGCGTGAGACAAAGTAAGTATGTGAGTATGTGTATGACACACTGTATGCAGGAGTGAGGACTAGAAGTGCCTTTACTGTTGCAAATACTAATATTCAATCTTGCTGTGTTTGTCCTTGTGTGATTATGCCTCTTGTTATGATTCCCAGGGCTGCTAGTAAATGTGTCGTCATTTTGAGGACAATGACAGTATCTTTTCTACACTATTTCAAGAGAGTTAGTCACTGTGTGAGTGAGTCGTCAGTGAGTGATTGAGTGAATGCACAGAAAGCCTCTTGCTTGGCAGTATTTTGATGTCTGTCAGAGTGGGTATCAGGGCACAACAGATGAAAAGGTTGTGTTAAGTGAGAGACTCATCACGAGTGCATAGGGGTGTTGTTAAAGGCAAAGTGATGAGTCCTGTAGGTGTGTGAGCATTTAGGACGAGCGTGTGTGTGTGTCTGTGTGTGTTAGACAAATGGCCAGAGTCCTCTCAGGTGAATGAGTGTCTGGGTGATGGATTAGGGGAGGGCGGTAGGGAGCTGGTGAATGAGGAAGTTAAAGTTTGATGATTAAAGGTGTGTATGGTGCATGGGTGAAAGTGGGTGACTGAGTGTGTGTTTGTGTGTGTATGAGTGTGTCTCTTTGTATGATTGGGTCTGAGTGTATGTGATTAAGACGCTGAGGGATGTAGATAGTCAGGTGAGTAAGTGAGTGACTAAGCAAAAGTAAATGAGGGTGCGTACCAACTCTTTCTCTCTTTGTTCTTTCTCTCTCTCTTTCTCTCTCTCTCTTTGTTCTTTCACTCTCACTCTTCCTGTCTCTCTTTGTCTTTGTGTGTTTGTGTGTGTGTGTGTGTGTGTGTGTGTGTGTGTGAGAGAGAGAGAGAGACTAAGTAAAGCACTAGTCTGTTAAAGTCAGTAAGCAGCCCATGGGTCCTCCAGGTTGACTGCTGTGACTCACAGTGGTGGGTGATTATTTCATAGCTGCCAGCATAGACACAGGAGCAGGCAGCCTGCACCAGACGACAAGACAGAAATTACAGCAAAGACACGGGGCTCTCGCTGACACATTCAGCACTCTGTCACTCACACACACACACAAACCCACACACACACACACACACACACACTTACAAAACACACACAAGCACACATATACACACACACACACGTTTTTTTGTACTCTCATAGGACTAAGCTGTCACTGAAGACTACAGTGCTCATGTGGATTGCCGCAAGGGAAACTGTACAATTATGCATTTCATTGTAGCTCTGACATAGCCTTCTTAAATACCTTCCATGTATATAGACTATAACACACAGCACACACAGCTAGAAGTAACATTTAATATAGTATGGATTTCTATTGTGACTAGGAATTCCTTATCTGACTTACGGAGGGCTATCAATAATTGCCTGACTGCTGTGTGAAAGGTCATTGTGTGAGCTCAGAGCTTCTCATCAATGCTGAGGTCACCAAGGAAAGGCCACTCTGATGATAATGGTGACAGTTTGAGGTTGGAGACTAAAGCCAGCGACACTTATATAGGAGGAGACACATCACTTAAAAAGTCCTCCAATAGAAATGTATTGTGGCGGTTAGCAACGGAAAGATGGTGGAGTTGAGTCCTGCCCTGCAGTGAAAGTAACCAATTGCATTTTTGGACGCGGTATGACTGAAAACCTTTTGTTTACTATCTCCGTCACCGTGGTGATAGACATGCCACAAATGTTGGTGCAGGCGCAGTGAGCGAATTGCCACTTTAAAGAATGCTTTTTTTAGCTTTATTTGATTGATCTAGATTTTGACATTGTTCAATTCAGACTTAAACAAGGATTCACACAATACACTTTTCATCTGTACGACATGTTGATCTGGAGTTTTAGATATCTCCCCATTCATTTTGATACCACCTGGTCTTGATAATCCATAATAGCTGCCAAATAGCCCAAATTCCAAGATGGCGACCGAGTGGAGGGACTTGCCTTAGAAGGACTTTGTTAAACCACAGAGGAATGGAGAGAACCAACTACTGAAAAGGACAGAAGGAGGGGCTGTCCTATGGATGTGCCTTTCTCCCTGCAGGGAGGGCTCACTCAGTGCCTGTGTGTGTGTGTGTGTGTGTGTGTGTGTGTGTGTGTGTGTGTGTGTGTGTGTGTGTGTGTGCATGTGTCTAGTGTGTTTTGCGTTCCTTTGTATGTGTGTGGTACATCCTTGGGGATGCAGACCTCTCCTCAGAAGGTGAGGCAAATACAAATAAAGGGAAATGCAAACAGGCACACAAACACACACACACAAACACACACACACATACAGAGACACACATATTCACACACACCTGGTCTTGTGTAGATGCCCAGATGGATACTGGCACATGCACAGCTGCAGTGGCCCTCTGGGTTTGGAAGCCATATGTGATGTACAGTACTGAACACACTGAAGTAGTCACACACACACACACACACACACACACATACACATACACACACACACCTTTACACAAACTAGAGCTCATTCACATTCATATCCATGTCAGTGAAAAAGATGCCCACTATGCCCTTGGGCCCTCCTGCCAGGTGCTTGGCATATGCAGCGGGCACCTCGAGGTAGGCTGGTACTGGAGTGGCAAATGGGTGGGACCAACGCCCAGGCTGGAGTGCCGTGTCTGGGCATCGGAAGAGTGTGGAGGCATCCTGGCCGGGTGCTTTGTGTGTGAATGACTGGCCAACATCAGTGATTCCTGCCATGCAGCCAGGTTCTCATTAGTACGATATGGATGCTGTGTTTGTGTGTGTGTGTGTGTGTGTGTGTGTGTCTGTGTGTGTGTGTGTGTGTGTGAGTGTGAAACTGTATCAACGTTTCTGTGAATATATGTGTTAATGTGTATATTTGTGTGTTGGTGTGTGTGTGTGTGTGTGTGTGAGTGAGTGTGTGAGTGAGTGTGTGAGTGTCTGTTTTAGTGTGTTCATTGACGCCAGTGACTGCGCCAGAGCCTCATTAGCACTATATGTAAATGAGTTGGCACAGGGCCAGAGGGTCAGAGCTGGAAGCAGCACAAAATGGAGACTGGGTGGTGACACAAGTGTGTGTACGAGTGTGTGAGTGCGCGCGTGTGTGTGTGTCTGTGTGTGTGTTTGTGTGTGTGTGTTTTATATTAAAGTAGAGACAGTGTAGGGACCATCAAATAAACTGTCAGAGTAAAACTGTGAAATCTTTTTCAAACACAAAATTGTAAGTGTGGGTTTTTCTGTGTGTGCATTTTTCCTTAAATTTGTTTTCTGTGTGTGTGTGATTAAAGAGGAAATACGTGTGTATGTGTGTGTGTGTGTGAGTGGTGAGTGTGTACTGGCACATATGAATATACTTGTGTGTGAGCAAAAGATCTTTATAAATGGCTGTGCAGGTGTGTATGTATGTGTGTGTGTGTGTGTGTATCCACGTGTGTGTTTGTGTGTGTGAGTGTGTGTGTGTGTGTGTGCACGTTAGACCTCATTTGTTGGAGATGAGTGAGCTCGGGCAGGGGCGGTGGGTGTGTCTGCACCACTAAGGGCGGGACGGCTGCAGTTCTAATGACCCTCACTGCACTGGAGAGGGGGATGGGGGTGGGAGGTGCAGCTGGGGGCGGAGGGGTGGGGGGCAGAGTGACAGAGAGAGAGAGTACATTACAAAGATTGCAATGATTAAAATGAAGAAGACAGAGCATGGGGAATGCTTTGCAGACTATTATATTGTGTTATGGACCAAAACACAGAAATGCAAAACACAGAAAACATGATGGTTACTATCACGTTTTGATATTTTACATTGTTTCTACACTATTCACCTTGGCAACACTTTATATATGGGTGTTACTTGTTGAATTGAATTTAACTGACACAGACACAGGCAGAGAGAGAGAAACGATAGTCAGAGAAAGATAGAGGGTGATTTAGAGGGGTGAAAGCAGCCGTCTTCTCTGTGAGCCAGACGAGGGCCAGACAGGGAGCAGACGGGCCATGCCTCCTGGACTGCAGAGTGCTGTCATATGATCTGATGGGGGTGAATCATGGAGATGGCTCCAGATCAGCTCACCTCTCAACCTCATGCATCTGCGTGTGTGTTTGTATGTGCGTGTGTGCATGTGAGTGTATGTGTGTGTGTGTGCACGTGCGCGTGCATATATGTGTGTGCTGGGCTAGCATCCTCTCAGCAGACCCATCAGAAATGTGCTTTCTGTGAGAAAGAAGTGGGTGACACAATTATGCTAGTCTCAGGTCTTTTCGAATCTCAATGCCTACCCCAGTCCTAAGCCCTGAACCCTAAAAGACTTGCCTGTCATGAATTATTAATATCAGTCTTAGAGGTTCAGAGGGTTAGGGTTTAGGCAAGACATTGGGATTTGACCATTGTCAGGGCTAATGGTGAGAATAGCAGATACAGTCTGCCATGCGAGCAGATACAACAGAACACCTATGTGCTGAGAACAGTCCATATGGCTTCACAGTGTCCACACTTTGGGTAGCAAAAACATCACACTCGCTGGTTTATGGAAATGAAATATTTCCTGTGTGCACTGTGCTGTGGTGAGAGCTCCCTGGGGCTTCATCACTAGCAGAGCGTGGGCGATGCTTCCTCCTGGCCCAGAGGGCCTGCGTGGTCTGGGGGTCAGGTTTGGGTAATGAGGCATCCGCCGATGGTAGTGTAGTGGAGAGTGCATTAAAGCAAAAGACATTCACCTTCTTCACAGGACCATTTACATGAACCGCTGAGCTACACATACAGAAACACACACGGACGCACACACACACGCACACACATGCACACACACGTAAAGCCTCACCATTTACTTCAAAATGTGAGTCCCTCAGGCATCAAGGGTCTGACTTCTTCATGTTTCCATATGTTTCAGATCAAATTGACATTTCCCACAGATTTTTTTTTTCGGTGACTTTGGTGTAAACAAATCGATGCATGCTTAGAGGTGCTTTCTAAATATATTTGCTCTCCAAAAACTGAGAGTAAAGGTGAAAATCAGAGTAAAGGTGAAAATCAAAGGGTTTAGTTCGAATAGACTTAGAATTTATTGTCCTCATTCCACGTGTCTTAAAAGTCACAATTATTTGTCCTGCCACTATTAATAACTTCTTTGGATGGTGTGTATGAACCTATTATGAAGGGTTCTTTGAAGATCCTTTCCCTGTAGCGTTTGCATCACCTTGCAGAATTCTTTTTAAGCACTGAAAGCTGCTTTTAATCTATTTTGGTGACAAAAGGCTTCATCTGGAAATCTCTTTGATCTATTTCAACCTGTTAATAATCTGTTAGAATTTGAAGGATTGTAGATTGCATTGATTATTTCCTGTGTTCTTTTGTGGATGACTTTATTTCTCTGGGAAAAGAGCTTGAATGTATTTAATGAAAGATGGTGTCCTGATGTCCTAATCTGGATCTATCTCCAATCCCCTTGAAGCATTTATTGCCTGATATTTAGATTATATTTAATAGCGCAAGACTGTGCAATGACTGAACCTGTCAAAAACACATATACACACAAAATACACACACACACACACACACACAGACACGTTAATTCACACATGCGCACAACTTCTACTTCTTAGTTTATTGACACCCTCAAGCCAGTGCATGTCTCACCGCAATCCTCTCCCCCCTGTCTCTTACCCATACCTCTTTATGACTGTCACTTCATTCATGAGCTTCTGTTGTTTCCTTTGTTATTTTCTTCCCATTTTATTTTTTGTCAGTCCGTAAAAAGAGGCCGTTATTTCTCCCCCTTCAGGCGAGAGACGAAGACGGCCACGGCGAAAAATTACCCCACCACAGCTATTCTAAGGAAACTCCCAGGCTTGTCTTCAAGACAAACAGCGATGTCCTTGTAAGAAATAAAACATTTAACACTCAGCTAGAGCTCAAGTGTGGTAACAATGATATTGCTGTAGACCACTGTGTACCACTGATCCACTCTAGCTAGGCTCATGTGTTCATGTAGACCCCATAACTAGATATAATTGGGTCTAATTGGTTAATTAGATCTCATTAATTAGATCTTTTCTTCACAGTACCATATGTCTTAGTTAGCATCTTTTTCTCTGATTCTGTCTGAAAATATAGTGGATTGAATAGTTTGTAACTGTTTTTACATTTTAGCTGATTAATTATATAATGTATTAATGAAGGATTCATACATATTTTCTTTTTCATTCCAAATTTATTTTCCCATGTTTGATTTTTTACATTGTCAGTCAACATTGATTACATGTTTGTGTGTGTGCAGGTTTGTGTGTGTGTGTGTATTTATGTGTGTGTGTGTTTATATGTGTGTGTGTGTGTGTGTGTGTGTGTGTGTGTTTGAGAGAGAGACAGAGAAAGAGAGTGAGAGAGAGACATAGAGAGAGAGAGACAGAGAGAAAGAGAGAGAGAGGGAGAGAGAGAGAGACAGAGAAAGAGAGAGAGAGAAAGAGAGAAAGAGAGATTGTCTATGTGTGTGTGCCTGCACATGTACCTGTGTGCACAGATTCTCTCACTGTTTCACAGTCCCAGCTGTGAATACACTGTAAGTAATATTTCCAGCATAGTTTTATTCCTCACAATCATGTTTGGCAGCCATATATAAGTGTTATATTGTTCAAATATATAGTGATATATTACTCTGTCATCACAAGAAATTAATTAATTGTTGTTTCTTTAAGTATGTCAGACTTTTTAAAATGGAATATGAACTTGTGTACACTGATATTTATAGTTTACTTTTGTTTAGCATGCTTTGTTCAATTGTATCAAACACACCACATGCCCACAACACACATCCCAAAAAAATTGTTTCTGAAATCCTCTGTAGGACAAACTGTGGATGTGGAGACCTCACGGAAAGCCTTTACCTTTTACCCCTGAGGCTGTGCCATACCACAAAAATGGCAATGGTCATTGTGGCCAATGGGGCGCTTTCATAGCTTGTCTTGATTGATGGCTGTGCGCTGTGGCGCGTTGATGGGCGATTTGTGCTCGTCCAGGAAGGCAATGAGGCTGTGCATGGGGCTGGTGTGTGTGGGTCAGGGATGAGCAATATGGCGAAAGATATGATTTTATGCAGAGGATGGAAGGGGAGAGAAAAAAAGAGAGACGCTAACGTCTATGTGGGTCTGTCGCTGTAAGGTAGCAAGGTAATTATGGCAAAGTGCATGGTTACACCGTGCCGGTCCGACCGCCAGCTCACTGCTCAACGACTACAGCAGAAATAAATGACGGTAATTACCTTCAACTACAAACATCTGTGTGTGAGTGTGTGTGTGTGTGTGTGTGTCTGTGTGGGTATGTGTGTGATTGAGAGAGAGGAGAGAGAATGTAAGAGATAGATAGAAGGAGGGAGAGAACTTTGAGTGAAAAAAAGAGGGAGAGAGGATGAGAGGGAGGCAAAGGGAACTCCATTAGCGTAATGCGCAGTGAAATTTCACTCACCGTGGCGCGACTCGTTAAGTGCTTTCCATCTGTCTTGGTTTTTCAGCGGCGAGAAAATTAAAACACATTTATAATTTAAACTCTGCCGACACGCCATCATCCTACCCTGATTCACATAGCAGCCTTTTAAACTTTCTGAGTCACTGTACCTAAACCACCATTAATGCAGTACAAATGTCTGAGAGAACAAGAAAGCCAGTGACTGGCACCTGTCAATCAACAATCGCACACTTCAGTGGATTTCTATGTGAGAAAAATGTTTTACCAAAATGTCTGTTTGCAAGTTGTTAATTTGCAAAGGCCAAGGGACTGTAATTTAAGAATAATTATGCTTTTCATTTTGCAGTTAGTTACCACCACAAAATGGAAGCTGACATAGACCTCCATTGCAGGGGAGGACCAGCATTTTAAGAGGTCTGACAAACTAAGAGAAGTCCAGGCGTTGGTTTAGGGTGGACTGCAGAAATAGCTAATAGGTTTATAAATAAGCCACTCTGACTCATCATGCAAGAAAATCACTTGACTTATCTGTCACTGAAGTATCATATTCTGTGTGCTTGTTGCATCTCTTTACAACCACACAGCGACTTTCGAGGACCGTATGTTGACAGAGATTAGCCGAAGTCAAATCTAAGTAATTGGCTGCAGATACACTCTATTTAATCCAAACAGCTCCAATTAGTGCTCTGTAACATAAGTTACAGGGTTTAGATATAGTTTTGCAGACAGAGACGTGATTGTGCGTGTGTCTGTTGTATGTCTGTGTCTGTGTTTCTGTCTGTGTGTGCTATGGATAGGTTTACCAGCTTCAAATTCATCAAAAAACCCATCAAAAGATGCTAGACAAATTTATGTATGTACTGAGTATTCTTTTGGCAAGTGAAATCTATCTATCATTCAGACTGATTTAATGTGCAGTCAGTGGATCTGTGTGTAGCCCAGACAAGTCAGATGATGTCTGCATTGAGACATCACACCCTGATACATCATGCCCCCCTACTCACCCCCCCCCCCCCGCCACCCCCCACCCCCCCACCGTATCCAACCCCCTCTCCATATCCCAGTCTGAACAGCAGCTGTGACTACGACTGACCCTCTAGCCTCCTGAGTTAGCAGCAGAACACTAGCTTTTACGCCACCACCACGGCAACCTGAGACACTGGCCATGTGTAGTGATGAAAGACACTGACAACAACTGGGGGTCTTCCTGTGTAGACGCTAATGTACGGGGCAGAACAAGAACAGCGTGGCCATAAGCGGTCAGAGAAGTAATCTGAGACTTAAATAGTGAACAGGTTCAGAATATTCTGCTCTTGGATCGTTACTGCTGACGCAGAAAAGAAACAGGAAGAAAAAAAAGAATCCACACGAGAGTCGAGTTAAGGTGTCCATGACAACCTGAAATAAATCAGACTTGAGTCCAAGGAAACTGTCTTAACTCGCAACTCTGGGTCTTATTGAAAGTGAGTGAAAAAAAAAACAATGTGGCAGCATGAATGGCTTGGGGTATATTTGAGCTGGGCAAGTTAAATGCTTGTCAGACTGGGTTTCCCCAGTGAGCTCATGTTCTGCTTTTTCCACATATCCATACATGAGAGGAAGATGGTAGATAAGCACTCAGCCTTCAGTCCCATAACACAGTGGAACTGGAAAAAGAATAGGAAAGAATAAGACAGGAGCCAAAGACAGTTAAACAGATATAAAAGTTTAGAACAGAGTTTTGGGAAGTGGAAGTTATGGACAGGAGAGTGCAATGCAGTGCTGTGGGGGTGGGTGGGTGGGTCGTTTGGCCATTTAACGAGGATGAAACATGTTGGCACAAGACTGGCCATCAATCTGGGCATCATTGGCCAGTGGACACATCCATCTTTTTCATTCACGCCTCCTGCCTCCTTTGTGTGTGTGTGTGTGTGTGTGTGCATGTGTATCTATGCACTTGTGAATGAAAATATCAATCTATAACCAAAATCCAAGGGAGAAGTTGTGGCTATCTGTTATGGGGTACCTACACAGAGATGTCGGTACACTAATGTAGTAGATGTGGTGTAGGAGAGGGAGCGAGTCCAACAGTTGTAACAAGTGTGTAGAGGCTTGACAACATACAGTACTTTACAACATGCATGATGAATGAAAATGCTATTTTATGTTGCTTGGTTCATGCACTCAAGCGTATGTAGAAATCGTCATGCTAGTTTCACATTACATCTGTATGTGTATGTCTGTGTGTGTGTGTGTGTGAGAGAAAGAGAGAGAGAGAGCATGTCTGCAAGCTAAGTAAGACCCTAATATAGTGCCGCCCCATAGCCCATCAGCATGCAGCAGTAGTGGTGTGTGATGTTTACAGTGATGGATGGATGTCGTTGAGGGTTCTGACAGCTGAAATACTCATACACCCACACACGTTTGCCCCCATACACACAGACACAGACACACAAACACAAGCACATACACACACATACATGCATATAGGCTCATGCACTCCCTTGCGCGCACACACACACACACACACACACCACACATTTAATACAGACACACACAAGCCTGCACACATACACACACATCGTTTAGGGGCCTTGACAGCTGATTAATGCCTTCATTATCTCCTGCGAGGCTCTGCCGCTTCCCTGCGACGCCTCAGCGCTAATCTCCCTGCTCCATACTCGGAAATCGGCTCGCCGGGCCTGCCTCGCACCCACCCACCCTCACCTCCCCACCCTACCACTGTCACCGTCACCACCACGACCCGTTAAAGCCGCTCTGCTTCACTTCCGCTCCCATGTGGCACGTCTGAACCAGACGAAGCCACGCTTCCACTCTGGAATTTGGAGGCAGAAGTGTGCGGGAGTGTAGGATTTGTGCATGAGCTTGGAGACAGAACAGAAACAACTCCTCTGACTTGAGTGGCTTAGTAATAAGGAAAGGAAAGATGGAAAGAAAATGGGAGGAGGAGGAGAGGAAGAGAAGGATGAAGATGAGAGTTGTTATTTTTTGGGATGAGAAAATGGTTGAAACAAGGCAGGGACATGCTGTAGGGAAAGTCCAATTACATGGTGATGGCACTGGCGGTGGTGTGGTGGGATCAGAGCAAAAAGTTTCATTTATCCACCTGCCACTCAGGATGGTAGCGGACAAACCCCAATGTGGTGAACAGGGCAGGAAGGAACTGTTTCCTTAGTTCCTGTTGCTGCCGTCTCAGTGTAGCTGTCTCACTTCCACGCTCCCTCCTGTCAAGCTCGCTAAGCGTCAACCCACCCCACCCAATGCACACACACACATATGCACACTCACACACACACACACGCACAACTACAGCACCTCTCTGCTGGACAAACTCACTGACAAGCACACATGCACACTCAGAAATGCTGTCTGTGACCAGACACATATTCAGTGACGCATACACAAATTCTGTCTCTCTCCCTCTCTCTCTTTCACTCTCTCTCTTACACACACACACACCTCCACACTTGCCCCTGGCATAGCTGCAGGGTCAACTGACAGAGCCACAGCTAAAAGGCTTTCCCTTCAAGGGACAATTAGGCATGCAGTTTGAGTGAGTGTGTGTGTGTGTGTGTGTGTGTGTGTGTGTGTGTGTGTGTGTGTGTGTGTGTGTGTGTGTGTGTCTGTGTCTGTGTCTGTGTCTGTGTGTGTGTGAGAGAGAGAGAGAGAGGGAGGAAGACATATATAGAAAGAATGAGAGAGAACATAAGAACAAGAAGGAAGACATCTGGAAAGTGAACATCGACATTCTATATTTACAGAATTATTCACTGTTAAACACTTGAGCACTACAATAATAAAATGTATAAATATTATCTGCTTTTGAAAGTATTCAGTTATGCACACACACAGACACAGAGCAATAGAGAAATACATAGAATCTGTGCAGATTCTTCAGAGAACTATTATATAAATAAAGACATAATTGATTCTTTTAAAAACATTATTATTTTGTGCTGAGCTTGTCATATTTGATTATCTTGCACAATCTCTTTAAAAAGTCATTGTCTTTGTTCTTGGATCTGTGTCATAGGTGTGCGACTGGTGCAAGCACATTCGCCACACTAAGGAGTATCTGGACTTTGGTGCCGGCGAGAGACGTCTGCAGTTTTGCAGTGCCAAATGCCTGAACCAGTACAAGATGGACATCTTCTACAAGGAGACCCAAGCAGCCCTGCCCGGGGCTCTGTGCAACCCGCCCCTCTCTGCCGTGGATGGCAAGAGTGAGGGTGCGACAGGGGTGCAGCTCCTGACCCCAGAGTCCTGGAGCATGCCTCTGAGTGAGTTGCGGCGCAAGGCCCCGTCTCCAGGAGGCGCTGTGTCAACTGCCGGACCATCCGTCTCAGCGTCGGGCTCCCCGTCCGAACACAGCGCCGTGTGCTCCTCGGCATCCTCCTCCTCCTCCTCCTCCTCGTCCTCGGCGAAGAATCCCACGCCGCGACCACCCCACGAAAGCCCAACAGTACCCCCACCTCCACCGCCACCTGTGCCTGGCCTCCACCCGGCGCTCGGGGTCCCCCCTGGCAGCCCCCCGATGGTGATGACACCCCGTGGGCCAGTCCCCCTGCCCCTGTTTATGGAGCACCAAATGATGCAGCAGATGCGGCCACCCTTTCTGCGGCCCCCCCACACTCCTGGTCCAAACAGCCCCCTTTCCAATCCCATGATCCCTGGCATCACAGGTCCTGCACCACCTCGAAATCTTGGCCCCCCTTCGAGTCCCATGCACCGCCCCCTGCTCTCCCCCCACATGCATCCGTCCTCCACACCCTCGCTGGCTACGGGGAATCCGTCTGGACTCATGCCACCTCACCCAGGTGCCCACATGCCAGGCCTACCCTTCCCTCCCGTCAACATGATGCCCGCTGGCCCACTGCCCGTGCCACCCATGATGAACTTCGGCTTGCCCTCACTGGCGCCCCTGGTGCCCCCGCCCACACTACTGGTGCCGTACCCAGTGATCGTACCTCTGCCAGTGCCTATACCCATCCCCGTGCCCATCCCCTTCAGCCCCAAGGCCTCCGAGGACCGGCCAGGCAACGACGGCACCGTGCCCAGCAGACCGGCATCGGGGCCTGGAGGCGACTCCAAAGATCCACGGCCCTTCACCCCCAGCTCCTCCAGAGGGGAGGGCGGGGAGTCCAAGAAGGGTTCCCCAAGCACGGACACTCTCTCGCCGGGCTACTCGGGCTACACGCTGGGCTCTGAGAGAGGCAGGGCAAGGGTAGTAGATCTTACGGTGAAGGCTGAGAGCCCCAGCAGTGGTGGGGGGAGCCTCAGTAACAGCAGTAGCAACTCACAGCGCTCTCATTGCAATTCCCCAGCTGCACCGCCAACGGAGGGTGTGATTGACTTAACCACCAGCCGACGCCCTCGGCAGCAGCTGGTAATCCAGAGGGCAGTGCCCAGCGTGGAGGTCAAGGTGGAGGTTGAGAGTGGTCAGACAACGACCGGTGGAGAGGGCAGCCGAACAGAGGCAAGCAGCAATGCCACAGGTCGAAGCGGGGAGGCCAAGGTGAATGAGCAAGACGCCTGTAATGCTATGGACTCAGTAGCGCTGCCCTGCGCCGACCCCTCTTTCTGCGGAGCTGCACCCCCTCTCGCTCAGCCAATCACGTGCAGTGCCACTGTACTCCCCGCCCTGGCCACCCCAACAGCAGCCGCCGCAGTGGAGCTGGGCTCAGCGGCGCCATGTAACGTGATTGTGAATGGAGGCAGCGCGCCATCTCTGGAACCCGCCCGACCCCGGATACCTCCGGCCAGTGACCAGCGTCCCCTGCTGCCCGAGCCGGCCTCCGCCGAGGAGCTGAAGGAGAACAGCTGCGCGGGCGCCGCCGAGTGGGACGCAGGTAAGAGGGGCGCTGCCGCCGCCGCTGCTGTTGCTGCCGTCGCCACTGCTGCCACCACCAACACAGAGGAGGCGGGGGGCGCGGGAGGCCCCGGGGACCCCAAATTGGCCGACCCCGGGGCCGTACCCGATGAGGACCACGCGTACGCCCTGCCCCTGTTGCCCAAGGCTGGCTGCGTGATCCAGCCCGTGCCAAAGCCGGCCGATAAGACGGCCACCATCTTGCCCTGCGGCCTAGCCCCGCCGCTAACCGCCACCGGGCCCCCAGAGATGGAGCCGCCCCTGAAGAGGAGGTGCCTGCGCATCCGCAATCAGAACAAGTGAGAGGAGCCACACAGGTTGGTCTGCTCACCCCTCTGCCTTTGAGTTGCTACTGAAGAGAGCAGCCGGGGGTGCTTTGGGGTTTTCTCTCAGAATGCCAATTGTCTCATAATGTCTTTTGACTGTCTGAGTCTTATACAATGGCAATGTAATATGGTTATTCTCATGCTGCATGAATTTATGGTTGCAAAATAGTGTTATGCTCTGCCCTGTGCGTCAGTGTTCAGTTACACTTGAACACACACTGTTTTCCCAGTTTTAAGAGAACATACAATAATTTTAATATTTAATTCAGTACTTTTTCAGACAAGACTTTTTGATATCAGAGATGACTGCCCATATGGGAAAAAGGAAACAGTATTTATTTATGGCACAGTAGATTTTGGACAGATGGTGTGTACTTGCACACACACACACACACACGCACACACAAAAACAAAGTACATTTTAAAAATTCATGAGTTCTGTATGTTGTTCTGTTAAAAAAAGCACCACCATACATTCTGGGCAAGCAACAATCTCATGACCACCTGTTGTACAACAACAAGAACACTGGTGTCAGCTGTCGACAAAGCCTGATTAATAACACATGTATCATAAATAATGCATGTCTGTAATGCTGTTGCAATTGAAAAAAAGAGAACAGGTTGATGGTGTACATCTGGATCTTTTCACTAAGTCAGAGTTATATCATTACAAGGTTATGAATTTCCAAAATGTAACTGCATTATTAATTAGGTTGTACATCGCTGCGGGCACATTAATTGAATTTAGCTTGAATGATTAAATAGATCTTTCAAGGAACATTTGACTGAGCTGTGTAGAGGTATAACAGTCCCACTTTATATCTTTATGTAATTGCTACAGTGTTGCAAGGCAGGTATTTGGAATTAATTTGCTGATTAGGATTATTCATCCTTGGTATTCTCTCTCTCTCTCTTTCTCTCCCTCTCTTTCTCTCCCTCTACCTCTGGATCTTTTCCTCCTTTCCTCAGCTCTGAAGTTGGCAGCCAGCAGTCAACATGATGAGGAAAAAGTCCCTTGAGCAGCCACCAGCCGTTTGCCCCTCGCCATCTCACCCACCCACTGACCAACCCTTCCTCTCCTCCTCTGCCACCACCACCACCACCACCATCACCACGTACAGCTGCCCGTAGAAGGCTCCTGGGCTCTCCACCACCAGTCACCGCCTTAGACTGACAGCATACTATCACTCCTGACACTGAGCCTTCACCTAAGGGCCCCCGCACAGGACGCCAGAAACCCTCTTCTCACATTTCTCGCATTTGAGACATTCCTTGTACACGGTGTCATCACCCCCAGCCCCATCCCTCAGCCCTCTGAGTAACCCCTCACCTGAGACGTGATCCTCCATGGACTGAGAACCTACAGTGTCCCAAACCACACAGCTGGAGGACTGTGATGCGCTGAAAACAGCCTCTGCTCAGGCCTGCATTCCTTACCTGCAATCTCAGCTTCACTGGAACACTGATGATGGACGCCATTTTAACCGTGTCTGGAAAACAAGGCTGTGTGTGTGTGTGTGTGTGTGTGTGTGTGTGTGTGTGCAGTCAAACCCAGTGTGCTGAGCCTGTCATCAGTGGCGAGGCCTAAGAGGGGTCCCTGCTGGAGAAGGAGTAAATGGAGATTTGCTATGCTGCACTATAGACACACTTGAGTGCCAGGAGAACATGACCAGAGGTCTATGCCTCATACAGCACTCCCCCCCCCCCTCTCTTTCTCTCTCCATTCCTTTTTTTTTTCTTCCTCTCTTTTTCTCTCTCCCTCTGTTTTAACCCAACCTCCCCACGCCCTTCGCCCTCTCTCTCGGCCCCTAATGCAAGCAGAGCTAATGTTTATGAATTGACGCAAGTGAAAAAAAGAGGAAGAGTCAAAAAAAGAGAAAGAGAGGAACTCCTGGAAGGTGTAAAACAATCATGGGGGAATGTTTTTCTTGTTGGAAAAAAATTAGAAGGTGAAGACGAGGAGATGAAATTTCATCCCCATGTCCTGTCAGTGTTTTTCCTCCGGGTGAGTGACAAGGGGGAAAAAGGTCTCACTCTCCCTCTCTCTCTCTCCCTCCCATTCTCTCTATCCACTTCACTCTTCTCAGTACGGACACAACCAGACAACCAGAGGGAGAGAGTGGTGGTTGGGAAAGGGAATCATTGAGAGCACAGAACTGTTGGACTGTTTCTCTTTTTTTCTTTTTAAAAAAAAAAAAAAAAAAAGATTTTCAAGCAGCGAGAGGATGTGCAATGGAGTATATGCTCACTGAATCATGGACAAACAGGGTAGAGACCTCACCAGCATAAACCTGGGGGTTTGGGGTACGTGGGTGCCAAACTCTGCCACTGGCTGCCTCTTGGGTAGCGGATCCAGTTCCATTCCACAGTTTTATGCAGCTGCCGGTCGTGGAGCCAGCCAGCCTACACCGATAAAGCCCAGATCATCATAGTGCCATCATCGTGTTCAGACTATGTGTGGAGTGTATGCATTTGCGGAGAGGCCCTGCAGCAAAATAAATGTTCTTGAAAGACTGCTCCAATCAAAACTGTTTTAGTGATTAAGAACAAGCCAGCCACCAAACAAAGCCTCAGCTGCATTGTTTTGGTGTTGTTGGAGTGTAAGACAAAACTGGATAGGACTGAAGGCTCTTGTTCTTCATCCGCAAATGAGTACCATGTACAGGAGTCCTGAGGCCTGTGATTATGTTTGTGAGAGATTTTGCAAGCCATCTGTAAGATGGCTCAAAAGAGTCTATGGTGGGCTAGCACCTGAAAGTATACAGGAATTTGTCTTTGTTGACATAACAATCAGAAATGAAATCTCTCTCTCTCTCTATTTCTCTGTTAGGGTTAATCCAAAATCTTTGTTGTGAAATCATTTATTAGGGTTGCACTACTGAAAACCATGTTATGAGTCAGTCAGAATCAGGCAGCCAATGAACACCTTACCAGAGGATGATGCTGAGCAAGGGCCCTGCATCAAAGGTAACTCCTCTGCCTTTACATCTATGCAGTGCTAAATTCACAGCCTAAGGGATCTTCTTTTTGTTCATAACGTGTCGCTGATTTTCCTGTTATGGAAATGGGAAAGTTGTCTTTTTTAGAGAGTTTACTCATTTTTGAGTATAATTTGTGAGGACAACCCTTGTGCTTAAATTACACGTCCTTTTCAAGCACTGGAGAGCACCAGTGTGACCCAAGAGATTTTAGATGCCAAGTGCTTGTCACCAAGATTTACTTTGAGCCCACAGGAAGCTGAGCAGCCAAGCTGATATACAATACATATTGTATCTGCAGACCAACAAACCACTAGTGTTATAATTTCGCACTCGAGCACATCCGTAATACAGTTGACTTTCAATGACTGTATGCGGAAATGGAAATTTGAGCTCGAGCGTGTGTGCGTCCTTGCCACACTGCCAAAAAAGTGAGCTGTCTCCAAAAGCCAAATCCTTGAAAATGCACAGATAGAGTCAACAAATAATAACACTCGATTCAAGCCAAAACATTATATGTAAATGAACACAATTAGACACAGAGTTACGTAAGCCAGCTACACCGTCCATGTAAAGGTTTAAAAAGTCTAATGTCTGGTCACTTGCGTCTGATCAGGAAAAAAAAACAAGTACTCAGAAAGCTAAAGTTGAAATTTCTTCTGCTAGTGTGGGATTTCCTGCAAAATCCAGAACTCACTCTGTATGTGCCAGATTTTTTTTTCCTTAATTTTTTTTTTTTACACAAAAAAACTCCCTCTACTCTGATTTTCATGTTCTTTTCAATCTGTCTCACCAAAGTTGACCGTAGTCTCCCCCCTGCCTCCCTCCACTCTCACAGTCCTCTCCTTCTCCCTCTTGCTCTTGCTCCCTTTCTTCCCTCCCTCCGCTCCTGGACGGTACACAAAGGGAGGTGTAATCTCACTCCATCCCCCTTACCTCTTTCCTGAGGAATTTGGTTTCACGTTAAATGTTTTTCTTTTCTCTTTTTTTCCGAAAGAAAGCTCAGAGGTCTAATTGTTACACGTTTCAACTGGCTCCTCATCTCGATTTTACATTGGGCCCAGTGACAGTCTGCAGGGAGTTAGTTTACTGGAAAGCTCCTAACTTTACTCATTTGTTTTTTGCATACCCCTTAGTAGCACTCTTTAAATGTCGAAAGGAAAGTTCAGATTTATATCAGCCCCTACTGTAAGTGTGTGTAAACATATTGGTCATTCACGATCAGTACCTTACATTCTCAGAAGTGCACTCACATGGGCGGATACCATACACAAACATATGATAAATACATGATTGGTCAAAAGCAGTGGATTTGTGCTGCATATCACTGTTGATCCCTCTCTCTCTCTCTGTCTCTCTCTCCCAGTCCCAGTGTTTGTCTGTCTTTATGTCCGCCAAGCCAGTGGAACCAGACACCAGTGTTCAGATTAGAGACTGTTGACTCAGAGAGTGCGCTGCAACCCAACCTGGCCCGTGTTGATGGTCAGGCATTTCAGAGTTGGTTCACTCACGCCAAGAGTGGGATTGAGTGTCCCTCTAATTAATGCCTCCGATTTCTTCTGTTACTTTTTTGCTCATTTGTCTTCGTGATTTTTCCAGATTCAAGCCCTTAAACGGTCCGGGGGCTCTCGCTCCCAGACACACCAGCGAGCACGTACAGTACTGTACACCAGTGCACATGCACTTAATATCCTGCTAAGGACATTGTGTGAACATATACTCGGACCACACACACACACACACACACATATCACTCCTACACATTGTCTCCCTTTCCATTTTTCTCTCTCTCATATACACACACGCACACACACACACAAGGCACGGAGAATGACATTTGATCTCTATATGTAAATAAATGTCAGAATCACACGCTCACACACACACACAATTGCCCACACAGCTCAGGGAAACACACACGTCTCCTGAACTAAGGAAAAATCTTTTTTTTTTTCAATTGATTGGATATCCTGGTACTCAGCTGTCATGTCTACCCTGATCATGTTACCATAGCTCATCTTATAAAGGTGTTTTGTTTAGTTTTTTTCCTGAAGGGGCAGTAGTGTGACAGATATGATGAAAAGCATGATAAGCTCTACACACACACACACAAACACACATACATGCAGGCACATACACACACACACACACACACACACACACACACCACACACAGCAAAAAGTATACTAATGTATAACCTTACAGAACCCTTCACTGTAATCCACTCACCAAGGGCCACCCATTCACTCACAAACCTTTAAGCCAAAGTCCAAAATATTAAAGGCTCTATTATTTTTTCCCCTTTGCTCCACTGACAGAAAGACCATTCTCTATCCATAAGTGCATAAGTGTACCCAAACATTTCAATAGCTTTCAGGTCCTGGTGTAAGCCCAGCGATATTGAAATATGATTTCCATTTCTTAGTGTGCATGTCTGTGCGACCTTGCTGGTGTAACCGTAGCCGGGAGACGGTTTGAGACAGATATAGCACTGAAACTGGAAACTGTTGTAGTGACTGCGGTTCCTGTCAGACGTGGGAGACTGTGGGAGACAATGACACCAGCTTTTGTCGTGTGCAGAAATATCTGTGTGTGAGTGTGTGTGTGTGTGTGTGTGTGTGTGAGAAAGAGAGAGAGAGGGAGACAGAGCGAGAGTGTGTGTATGTGTTTGATGTGTGTGTGTGTGTGTGTGTGTGTATGTTTGATGTGTTTATGTGTGTGCGTGTGTGTTTTTGATTGTGTGGCTAACCTGACCGCAGACTGACACTGTCCTTGACTGATGTAGATAGTGAGACTCCACCAGTGGTGTTCTCCCCAGTCTTGCTTGTGCTGCTGATTCATACTGAAGACATATGCACACAAGGAGAATGTCCATGTCACATTCATTAAAATAACTGTTTCCCACTGATGTTTCTGATGAAAATTCTGTAGCCCATCACAGATGAACCAAAATGCTGGTTTTATAATATTACTATAACTAAATCAATTTGGACTTGTTGTAGTCCCAATTGGTTTTGCATGGTATTGGATCATATTGGATCATATTACAAAAATGAAACAAACTAAAGCAATATACCCAGTCAGTTCTGTCCACTAGACTGAGGGCATGAGTTAACATGACACCATCTGACCAGCAGGTGTCAGTGTGGTGTTAATGCCCAAAAGAAAGGGGTGACTAAAAACTGGAAAATAGAGCACCAAGGCCTATTACATACATTGGCATGGGGACTGTCTGTGTTATGCGAGGGGAATACCAATTACATGTGTGAGCCACAATTATAATAAACATATGGGATGGTGCATAAAGTACACTATGAGTGTGAGTGCACATATGTAATGATAAGGTCAAATGTGCCAATGTGAAAATGTACAAATGCACATCAGTGTATTTGCAAGTTTGCAATTAGGAATAACCATCCTATTTGGTTCATGCAGATGAACATACACACATACACAAACAAACACACACATACACACACGTAGAGACATAAAGAGAGAAAAAAACAATACCAGCACTACCAGTTATATTCACCATACTCTAGTAAGCATTTTGGAAGCATACAGTGGTTTGGCATTATTAACTTTATAGCACCACTGAAGTGACATCTGTTCTAGTCCTGGCTGTGGATGAATTTGGCATTGGCTACAATAGTGGTTCATGCTGTTGGTTATGCGGAAGGGACTGGGGATATGCATGCCTTGTATCTTACTTAATGAGAGAGGATGGCTCCAGCAACAGCCAGAATTATGCAATGACAACTTCCTACTCTTCAAGTGTGAGGCATTTGTGAAAATCAAGATAAACAACAACAACAACAACA
Source organism: Tenualosa thibaudeaui (assembly GCA_027481765.1). NCBI lineage: Eukaryota > Metazoa > Chordata > Actinopteri > Clupeiformes > Clupeidae > Tenualosa > Tenualosa thibaudeaui. Next base: position 15,145,431 of record JAIFZK010000013.1, read on the forward strand.
ACAAAAGACAACAAACATTTTGAATGTTTTAATGTTACTTTTCAACAGTGAACAGAAAAGCTGCCTTAAAATCTCGCTTGTGCGCTCCGTAGGTCAGACAATGATAAAGATGCTTGCTTGTTTAAAATCCCACTTTGTAAAAAACAAAACTTAACAAAAAAAGTCAAAACAACTTTGTTATCTTGCTAGTGTTGATGTATAGATGCTTTTCTGTGACTTGTATGACTCCCCATGATTTTGCTAAATCTATCTACCCAGTGCACCCACCCCCTCCCCACACTTTCCCCACTCCCTTCCTCTGTACATTGACCTTGTGGTGAATTCTCAACTTTTTGTGTACTTGCAGAACATTTTATAGTATTATTTATTATTGACAAGTGTTTGCATTTGCAAATGATAAAAGAGAGAGAGAGGTTCTTGGGACAGCACATTTTGCTGCAACATAGTTGCATGGTGAAAAGTGTTTTCTAATTTAAAGGGAGAAAACAGCTTGACTAGCGAAAGTAAAACATAAATAAAAACTCTTGTCTTTTTATTATGAAGTTGTTACAAAACTTGTTGCCAAGATTTGCTTTACAATGTATCATTTTTTTGTGTTGTAACAGTATTTGTTTTACCCGGTGAATTGCTTATTAAAAATAATAAATAGAGGCCCACACCAACTGTCTTCTCTGTCATTGTCTTGTAATTCTAATGGAAACTGAACTCACTATTTATGCATGCTGAACACAGCCTGATAATTTATATTAGATTATAGTTCCTTTTTTCAATTATTTCATTACACTAATTCTTCATACTTAAGGTCTTCTATGAAGTTGAAGTTCTTGAATTCCAAAAATATCCGTTGAAGAGCTCCACATACATCAAGAGCACAGGAATGTTGTACACAACGCATGTGTACCTAACTCTTTTCACAAGTCGGACTATATATAATGGAAAGAATTTTCGTCAGCGTTTCACTCCCTGACATAGCCTAAATTCCTTTGTTATAGCTTGAAATGGACACTAATTTTTCAACGACATTGCTTATCAGACATGTTGAAACGTAATTTAGGCTAGACAATAACAAATCAACTTTTTAAACTTAACATGACTTCCTCAAACGCAAACCATAAGTTCATGAGGAACTGTCTTAGTTATGCACTTTATGAGAGCGTCCTCTACCGGAGAAGAAAATACAGCAGCAAAGTAAGCGTGACAATGTCATTCGTATTAAACCCACAAGAGGTCACTAATGTATTATACAAGGCTACCTCTGGCCCACCATCATGGTGGTATTTTTTATCAGTGTTATTTTATGTGGAGCTCTGACATTGAACATATTTACCTTGCTAAATCCGATTGTATAATTCTAATGAAATCAGGTGGTTTTTATTTGTTGGAGACCCCCTTCAGTAAAACGTTACTCACTTTCATTGTTCCTAAATTAAATATAAGTTTATATGCCCTCTCGGTCAGGTCAATTGGGGATCCAATCGAGTTGGAATTTTAGTGTATTTAAGGCTGATCGATAAAACTTTAGGATAAAAGGTCACCCGACTTCCACATATATTAATGCCTTTTATGGATCTGAGTTCAGACACGTGGATTGTTGTAAATAAAATGTGTGTAAATGCTATTTGGTGTCGTAAAGGAACGTTAGTAGCCAATCCAATTGTGTGTAATCATTTCCGTTTTACTTTAACTATTAGAGGTTTACGTCAATAAATCAGTTCGTCGTGAGTAAAGACTAAAATATGGATGCTTAAACGTTCTTTTGGCAGCGTAGTGATTTTTTCCTTTTGAAGCCTTCAGCTGTTTTGGAGATCAGCAACTGGTGAGAGGGGAATGAATTGGTTCAAACGTTGCCGCCGGACATTCCTGCCTTCTTACTACACTGGCGGACCTAAGCAGCAGAGAAGGCTTATGGGTAAAGAGGCTGTGTCTGCGTGTTGATGTCAGAGGAAAGAGAACGCGAGCAACAGGAGCTGCAAGGAATCGCTATGGAGAACCGACGGTGGAAGTAGCCCCTCCAACTCTTGAGATGAGGACAGACTTTACGAAAGGTTTTGGGGAAGCGCGTTAGGGCAACCGGTGGAGGGACGTTTTTCGTGTGCGTTAGTGTTATTTTGATGTTATTTCACGGTTATTGTGCTGGCGATGTTGCGTGTGGAGCTAACACTTTACATGGACGGAGAGAAAACGCCTGGGTTTTGAATACCACGGACTGTATGAACGGCAATTTTTTAAAATTTAGGCGCAAGCACTGCGAGCGCCGAAAATAGGAGGGGAGGGGGATAAGAAAACGCCCTGTTGCTGAATCCCCTCAAAATCAAAACTTTATCGCGCCATCAAAGATACAGGACCTCTCTTGTTGAGCATGGAAGGGGAAGTTTGATCTCATCGGACTGAAAACAAACAAGGCGTAGATCAGTAAAGAAGTTTGCGGAGTGACCCCACACAATTGTGGATTATTTTTGTCTTTTATTGTGGACACTACGAGTCGGAGGCAATTTCAGAGGGCGGCGCGGAGCCTGTCTAGGCCCACGGCCATTGCCCATTGCCCAAGAAGAAAATAATATTTTTTTAATGTGAACCTAAGAAGTAAAGGGGAGCTCGTTAGATATTCGCATTCTTTACGAACGGTTGCCTTACAATTTAAAATGTCGTCCGGAGCAGAGAGAAGGATGGAAAACCGGTTGCAGAAACTGGAAGCCATGATCAAAGATCCCAGGTCGGCGGTTAATTTGGAAAGTTTACTGGTAAGTTTGTGGTTATGTATATTTTATGAGGCGAGTTGTTTTGTTGCCTGGTATCATGGATATCGCCTTGAAGCGGTTGCTACATGATTGCTATGTTGTTTCCCACTCTCGCATGCAACATCAATCAAATGTTACATTTTGCTGTTGTGTGACAGTAATTGCACATGTATATGTGTTGTCTGTGAGCGTATGAGAGAAATTTACTTGTTGTCAAGTCAAGAAGTCATAATATGTAGGTCATTATAAGTTGTAATTTCTGCTCTTTTCCTTGTTAAAGAAATCAATGTAGTTACAAGTGTCTTTTTTCAAATATTAGGAGTGTAGGCCTACTTGTCCTGAAAGTAGATTTTTACTGTACTCAGGGGAACAGGCAAATTATGGTTACATTCCTAAATCTGTCATGTTTCCTTTGTAAGTCAGCAACAGTGTTTTAGATAAATTGTTGAGGCAGTAGGCTGTCTGGTGGTCTCATGGTGTGTTGTCTGTATTGTCTTGGTTGTAATGTAGATTAATTACAAGAATGAGTGTGAGGGTGTACATCAACATAATTACATTAAGTTTTTGGCAAGTCCAAGGAACTTAATTATCAAGTCAAGACCCTCTGACGTGGTCTAAAATTCTCAGGTTCACTTGGATGTAAAGGCGATTACTCTTAAACTTCTAGGATCAGTATGTGATGACATACATGTTCAGGGGCAGTGAATATTAAAATATTTGTTCCCCTGATGTGACAAGATTTAGAATTGAATGTCTGCTAAACAATCTCTATTGAATGTCAACAACAGAACATGCCCCTGTGGACCTCCCCTCAGCACCAGTACCACCACTCATATACAACACACTTTTCTGAGTGACATGAAGTGAGCTGAAATGGTTGAAGTGTGTAAAGAGCTCCCTTTTTGCAGCGAGCAAAAGAATGTGTGTTTATTTCCTGAAAATGAGTGGGAGAGGTTTGAGCAGGATTGATGCTGTGGTCAGAAGCGGAGTGGGAAGTCGCACGTGGGAGGGAACAGGCCGGGTGCTTGGGCAGCTCTCCCATCCACAGCCATTTATAGCCAGACCCCTGCTGTCGTCGCCTCAGCCAGAGATAGCGGTGGATGGTGGCTGTGTGCAGGAGAGGGGCCGTGGAGAACACCGAGATCCGTTTGGGTGAAGGAGCTCGCTGTGGAGTCAAGCAGTTCAGGAAGAGATACAAACGCTCAAGCACTCACTCGCACATTCACACTAGGTCTGCTGGCCGACTCACATTCCCTCTGTTGCCTCCATCACACACACACACACCTCACACTCCACACCCCACATCCCACGCACCCCCACTGTGTGCACACATACACAATTACATATCTACAGACACAAATACAGCATTACAGTTTCTTACTAATTTGAACAATCTGATTAAAGTCTTGGTAATGCCGTTCTTTCCTTGGCAGTGAAGCTGGCTAGAAGCCTGGTCTTTTCCCCTATTGATTAATTTCACAGCATGTCAAATTCTGATGCTGAACTGGCTTGTGATGGCTTGAGATGAGTTTCACCTGTTGCACCCTTTGTGGTGTCTTCAAATGCCTTTATGAGCTTCCATCATCCCACCATGCACTGCATATCTGTTATCATGGAGGTAATGATCAACATTGATCCAATGGAACCTACCGATCATAAATATTGAATAACTCAATGAAATTCAGCCAAAAAGTTCCTTCCTTTATTCCTTTCCTGTATTGTGATCTGCGAATGGCCAACATGTGGCTGACCCTACATGGTGACGTAAGGTCTCAGTCTAGCCTGAGAAGTGGTAGGCCTAGCCTCCAAATAGGATGAAACTTTTTCAGTCTCAGAAAGTGGATGGTCTAAATGGCTAGAAGACTAGCTGTCAATGATCAAAGGAATTCTGGATTCTGAATTGTCTGTGTGTCAGAGTCCAGCTATTATCCTTGAAATAGCAGCATGTCTGGTTGATATTTGGTCTCATGTCACATTCAGCAATATTAAGCTCAGTTTCAAATGTACAGAAGAGTGCCTAGTGGGGAACTGCATATTTTTCTGTAGTTCATGTGGCCACATATTTCAACCGTGACATCCCTTAGCAAATGTAAGAAAACTGGCTGCAGGTAACAAAGTGTCTGATATTTGATCTTTATTTAGCTGTAGGCTTGGTGTCAAACAATTGATCTAAATAAATATAAAAACAATACATTTTATGTATATTGCACTTTGCATATATCGAAAGCCCAGAGTACTTACAGGATTGCAAAATTTAGTACTTTATCTACAGTGTCAGTAGTCAGAGCCACAGTTTTTGGTTAAGGTCATAAAATGCTGTCAAATTTTATACTGGTGAACCAAAAAGACTTTTTTTCTTTCCTTAATTTTTTTTCCCCTGTTTCGCTCACCCAAGAGGAGCAGTAGAGTTGGCCCAAGTCAGTCAGTGGTCCTCATGGCTCTGCCAATTGGCTATTATTTCTGTTTTGGAGTGCACCAGTCTGGCATCTGTAAAAGGCCTGTGGTATCCATGATAAAGAGGAGAAGTCACTCTGGAGTCAGGAATGTTGATGGCTCCTTATCACTGCTGCCCTCTCCCCGCGGCCCAAAGCAGTAGGCTGAGGCTGTCAGCCTCCTTGGGACGAAGATCCAGAGTCTCTCTCTTTCTCTTTCTCTTTCTCTCTCTCACTCTCTCTCTGTCTCACTCACTCTCTCTTTCTCTCTTTCTCTCTCCCTCTATCTCCCTCCCCACAGTATTAAAATTCCACTGTCACTCCACATCCCAGTGAAGCCCAGTCGTAAACCAAAAAACCTGGAGTGGAGGGTCTAGGCATGCAGGACGACTGCAGGCTCCATCAAGCGTGGAGCCGAATCTGCCCTGTGTTTAACTCTGTGGGGTTTCTTTTTATCATCATTTGTTCTAATTGAATTCCATTCTTTCGAGCTACACAGCATATATCTGAGTGCACTGACCTGCTGTGACATCCATAGTGGTCTATGCAGTCTTTTTGGCTTTGATCCCACATCCCCCAACTGCCGCTGTGGTTCTGGTCATTGCAAAGATATGATGCATCTGTACAGTGATTCTGTCACGGGCCTTTCCCCCCTCTATTTTCTCATTTGCATTGCTCTTTTCATGACCCTACCACTATGATGCATTGTGGTCTTATAGACTTGAGTTTGGATGACGCACTGAGGCGCTTTGCCTCTCCAGTTTAGCGTGCTTCTGCGCAGTGGGATTTCAGCGTTGCGTTGCATTGCCCACACAATTCAGAGCAGCTTGTTACATCGCCCTCAGACCACAGTGGTGTGTTTAGAGTCCAGTGAAAATAAATTATCCTTTCTCCTTGCAGCACACATACTCACACACACAGAGTCTTTGCAGAGTTTTGTCAGATTTGTATTGGTGCCACTGGCTGGCAGACAGACTTTGTGTGTTAAGAGAAGAGTAGTTTTTTTTCCCCCTTGGAGGGGGTTCTTTCTGATCTGATAACGAGTGAGGGCACACCCTTTGGACTGAGGAATGCACCAGGCTGCTTTTCTCTCCCTCTGGTCCACACCACTGAGACACTGTGTCTTGTCTCGAGTCATTTGTGGTCTTGCATGCAATTTGGCTGGGGAGGGAAATAACTGCATTGGTTTGATGACATTATACCAGCATCATTGACCCAGGATGTTTAGATCAGTCATGGGAATACAGATTCCAATGTGTCTCTGAGGGGAAGTTATTGAAAGGAACAGTTGTCAGTATCATGAGTGATGTGAAGCAGAGATGTAGAACAGAGAACAGGACATGAAGAGAGCAGTTGTCAGTGTCATGATGATGTAAAACTATGTAGTCAAGTGTCAGAAACATTCTCTAAATGTATTTGTATGTTGTTTGCTCCTGCTGCTATTTTCTGTCCCTTAAGTCCATGACGCATGTAATGTTAGGCATGCTCATCTGTCTTAAATCACATCTTTTTCTCGGGGGGAGTGGCAGGGGGGGTATAAAATTTGATCTTGAGGTCAACTTGATGGCCAACTTGCAGTTTGTAATGTAACGACAGATTACTTCAACACGACAGATCACTGGAAATAGTGCACTGGTATCAGTGGAGTCAGAATCACGTTGAACGAACTATGCAAGAACACTCAGAGGTGAATAGACTATATTTTGTTTGCATTCATCTCAAGGATGTGCCAGATGCTGGTCACGGTTCTCCAGTTCTTAAGTAATCAATTGCTTTGGGTTTCCACACCCACAACAGTATTCCCACACTATCTATGTTGCATTCTATTCTTAGTAGGCTATATATATAATGGGACAATTTGCTGCTGTGCCTGTGGTGGGCAAATTAGTTGTGCTTTTAAGGAATATTTTCTTTTCGGTAGTTCTCCCTTCGTGCTGTAGCTGTTGTCATACCCAGTTATCAGCATGAAATGCAGAACTCCCAGGGTAATGCTAGCACAGCCGTATTTGGTATAGAACTTGCTCATCTAACTTTAATTTCCTCCTTTTGCGGGTTCTTCAGATGCAGTGCCATTCTTAATACTCAAGTCCTATCACTAGGACTATTTTTATACTGTATGGCCATGTATTCCATAAGCGCAATTATGCACATGTGGTCTTAAAAGCTAACTTGGCTATACTGCTCTAAAATTGTCCATTTTTGGAAACAGTTAGGTCTGTAAAGTGAGTGCAGCCCATCAGTTTTACTGTGCCTGAGGGACAGAGACTTGTAGACAGTTGCAGTAGTTATTTTAATTTCTTTTATTGAGGTTTTGGCGAAAGCCATCACGCTGTCATGTTGGGAACTTTAGACAAAGATGAACTCTTGTACTCTTTGAGAATTGAAGTTGGCTTCAGTCCATAACATACAGTAATTGATCTGGACAATGCCAGGCTGGCAGTCAATGGCTGACTTCACTTCCTTAGAGGCTAGTTTGTTGTTGATGACAGGACAGGCCACACAGGAAATTGAAATCACATCCTGGATTTGATCACAGGGAGGTGGGATTGGTTGCCTTGAGGATGTGGTCTCTCAATTTGTTTCTTGCTCCCCAAAATACTGAACTGCCCCTCCTTGGGAGAGCATGTCCTCTCCTCTCCTCAGGCTTCCATAGTGGAAATCCTGCCTAATTTGAGCTCTTGAGTTTTGAGTTTATTTTTCCTGTGCAGCGACCATGTGCTTGTGTTTGTTTTCTGTTGTCCCTCTTTGTCAGTCTATGTGCCGGGCTATCTGGGGCCCCACCCATGCTTTGCAAAATGCATCAGTATATTTGAATGGCCTTAATGACATTTACTGAGCCAGGAACAGGTGTTTAAATCTGTGGATCTCTGAATCAGGGCTAGAAAGGTCATCTATAGTCCTATTTGCCATGGTCAGTGTTTTAATTAATTGTTTGAACCTCATCACATTGCTACAACTAAGGTCATCACTGGATATGAACTGGTTGTTCATTAGGGACATTGCCCGGTGGTAATAACAACTTGTTTCAATAGTTCCCTGCTAGGAAATGGAGGCAGTGTCACTTTGTTCCACAAGATTAACAGCTCTAATTCTCCTAAAGGCACTCTGTCTGAGGGTGGTGGACCAGTCTGGCCTACCAGGAACAAGCATTAAGAAATTAAGACATGTTGGGACTTGGGCCAATTAAAAAAAAAAAAAAAATCCCTCTTAGCTCTCCACCAGAGTCAGTTTCTCATGCAACACCTCCCTTTCAGTTATGAAAAATCTGTTTTTAGATAAACTGCAAGAATGAAAGGAATGTGAATAAGTACGTTACCTTGACATCTTTTGTTGTGGGCCCTTTAAATCAAGTGGGTTACCAGAGCAGCACTTGAGAACATCACAGTAGTGGCATATAGCCTAATTTGCAGCTGCTACAATAAACTCCAGTTACTATTAGGCCATACCCATTCACATTTGACATTATGTAATTAAATTGTCTTACTGTTATACTAAAAAACAACACACTGTGACATTTTGATCCATCCCACACATGAGAGGAATATTTTTGGGCTTTAGCAATCCACTCACGTGAATTCATACAGGATTTACTTGTGGCTACTGTAAGGTGCATAAAGAGCACTCGGCCATCCCTCTGGTGCTTAGTTAAGTCTGCAAGGCCTCTGAAAGGTTCACAGACTAGCTATGAAGAGAGGAGAGCAAGTGCTCTGTATAGTAACGTCTGTCCCAGAAACGGAAGCATCCCAAAGGGAGGCTGATTCAGTTGCAGTTCTTGTTCCACTTCCATCGAGGTGGAGGAGGAGTTGAAGGTGAAGGTGGAGGTGAGGCAAGGTGGAGTTGGGAGCTGTGTTTGTCAATGAAAGACCTGCTCTGTCTACATTGCCGTGTCTGTAAGACAGTGCCTTGAGGGCAGCACATGACATAACTTGCCTCAGTGACAGACAAAGGATGAACAATGATGACCAACTGCTTAAGAGGTGCCATCAAAATTTTGTGGGAAAAATGGATTTCAGACTGTATCAATGTTGAAGGTGTGATGTTTAGTCCAAATCACTACATTGTTTTCCTGGACATCCTATAATGATAGTGTGATAGAGTAAGAAAATAATATTTCTCAGCATATTTTGCTTATTTGCTATATTCATGTACTTGCCCTAACACAGAATTGTAAACAACCGAGTTATAATTCTTCAAGCACATTTCTATTTGCCCACTAAAACCAACATACTGGTTTAAATCTTTCTGGTGTTTGCGACTACTTGTCTCATATCCATTCTATACTCAGACTTGTTTTAAAGGCATTAGAACTTAGAACTTAGAACTTAGAACTGTGCACAGATGAGTGAGGAAGCCCTTTTTTCCCTAAAAAGCACCGAAGGGGAGGAGCCTCTTGCATCACCCAGTAACTTCCTGGCTGTGTGAGCTGAGTGTATGCTGCTCTTGCTAAAAAAGGCACATATTTTCCCCCCAGTTTGTTTCCAGTTACTTTTCCAGTTCATTGTGATCTAATGAAGACTCATATTGGCTCTCACTCAGCAGTGGAAAACTGCATTAGCAGAGGAGGAGCCCACTGTGATTGCATTCTCCAGTGGGCACCCTTTGCAGATGACGAGGAAATGCTATTAAACATCAGTCTAACCAAATATTATGTTGTCTAGCCTCGTCTGTTTCTTCGTGCAAAGCTGAACTGAGAAAAGACTTTGGAGGTCTCTTTCAAGAAGGGTGCTTTCTTTTGCATGTGCATTCAAGCAGCGTTTTTTGTTTGCAGTGACAAAGCTGGACGGGTGTTATCAGCTTGTTTTAAAGGCTGCTCATTCAGCTACTCTTCCTCTGCCTCTGAAAACTTCCCCTTCCCTCACGAGCGTCTCCAAAGCTCGCCTCGGCTTCTACCGTGCTTTCATCAACCTATTCCCTCTACTCTCTTTTCTTGGCTCCATCTCTTTTTCTCTCTCCCCCTACCACTTCTCTCTCCCCTCTGTCTCTTTCCCCCTTCCTCTCCCTCTCTCTCTCTCTCTCTCTCTCTCTCTCCCTCTCCCTCTTTCTCCCTCTCTCTCTCTCGCGTTTCTGCTCAGCTGGTTGCTGGAGCAGAGGGGGACTGGGCTTGTTCTGTGCTCGCACATGGAGAGCAGCTGAATTTATGTCAGATTTGTCTCAGAATGTGGCTGGTGCCAGCAGAACTGGGTGCGATGTGCTGCCGGAGAGAAACACTGCCATATAAGGTGGTGTGATAGTGGCCGCAGCCATTTTTGCAAAACAACCATCAGCCTGCTGGCCTCCTCTTGTGAGACGCCCTCTCCACAAACTCCCCTCTCCCCCAACCCCTTTCTTTCTTGCGCTCTCTCTCCCTCCCTCACCCTCCCTCCTTTTGGTTTCTCTCTGTCGTTTAGTCCCCTCTCGGTCTCTCAGTTTCACTCTCTATTTTGCTTTCTTTTTCCTCTCTTTCTCTGCTTCACTCCCTCTATTTCTCTCGTTCTCTCTACACTTCACTCCCTCCATTACCCTCTCTCTCTCTCTTAACAGTTGCAAATGCCACTAAAGCTACACCAGTGTTTTCCAGGGTTAGGGTCCTCTGGTCGTTGCTGTTCCATCTCTGCAGAGCTCTTGCACCATTGATCCCATACTGATGTCGCCTACAATGTTGTCAGGTTGTGTCACTAGACCTCAGGCCATGTTTTCATCTTGTTAGGCTCTAGTATTCCTCAGGGAACAGAGCTTTCTGTTTCATATTAGCTCTGAGTGCCCTGCGAGTGAGTGTGAGCATGAGCAAGAGAAAGGGTCAGAGGATGGAAGGATGGATGTGTAGAGGGATAAGAAGAGTGTAGGAGAGCCCAAGCTGCTTGGTGAATGTGACCTATCTGATGACCAGTCACCTCTCATACAGCTGAAGGGCCTGGAGGATCTGGAGAAGTGATTGCATTCCTCGTGAGTCTCACGTCTCTTTGATGGCTCTAAATTTAGGAGCGTAGCCTCTGAAGGCTTAACCCTCCCCTCCACCCTTCCACCCCTCCATCTCTTGGCCTGGTTTAATTGGACTTCTCTTAAAATGCGATCAAAAGAGCTAAACTTGAAACTTTGGAGTTGGAAGTTTGTGTGAAGACTTTTGGTTGGGAGGATGGCCTAACTTTGTCTCAGGGTTTACTTAATGCTTGACAAAGGTTTGCCACACATGCTTCCCCCTTACTGTGAACGAGCAATGGCATGTTCCCTCAAGTAAACGGCAAACAGGTATGCAAGCAATATCTGCTTTTTTTTCCCTGTAATGGAACAGAATTTGCAGGATATATTCACCCCCCCTCTCCCCTTCTCTACTGTTTGCTCTGTCTCTTTGGTAACATTTCCTCAGAGTGAAGGATAAGCAAGATAAGACAAAAATAGACCCACACAGGCCCCAAATATGCTCAAAGAACTTTCCCCTACGAATTGAGCTTGGCCAGACCATGGCAGTTGATACAGGGTGAGGTGCTCTGAGACTATCAGTGTTAGCTGCAGATAGACGACACGCTAGCTATAGTGCCAAGGACAACCTTCCGCAGCCTGTGTTTACTCTGTGACTAAAGGTTTCCGCTATTGACACTGATCATTTAGATAAGCTATATAGTGTTTTAATTGTTTCCATTGTAGCAATTACAATATGACATGAACGTTTGTGTGTGTGTGCGCGTGCAAATGTGCACTGGTGCTCTGAGTCAGCCTGTATTTATAAGTCTGAGACTCACAGCTATGCACAGCGGAAGTGTGTTTGAAGGTGAAAAGAAAAGTTCATTGTTCCTCCCACTTTTTTTTCTGTTGGTCTCTCAGTTCTCCATCCATACATCCATCTATCCACTCCTAGTCTTCCACCACTACCACCTCCTCTGTATCTTTCTCCTACGCTCCCTGCCTCTCTCTTACTCTCTCTCCTTCTCTCTCTCTCACTCTCACCCTACCGCTCTTCCTCATTCCCTTCCTTCCTGCCTCTCTCTTTCTATCTCCCCTCCCTCTCCCTATGTCTCTCTCTGTGCACCTACACAATGTTAGTTGTTTCTCTCTTGGACGTCAGGGCGTAATCCACCGCAAGGGAAAATGGCAGTGCATTCAGTGCCAGTTTCTCTTGGTTAAGTGTTTTCATGAAAGGCCTTTTCACTGGCGGACCCTCCTGTACCAGCCATGTCTTAACCATTACCGAATCGTGCCCCCCTCTGGCATTACAAGGGTGTTTGGAGGGGGTGGTGGTGGTGGATGGATGAGTCAGCAAGTGCCCTCTTTAAAACTGTCATGGCCACAATGGAATTGCTTGGGGTTGTTTGATTTCTTTTCTTCCCCACCAAAACCTCCTAAACCTGCTTTAGGAATGTCAGTCATTCAAAAAAAAAAAAAACAATTCAAATGTGCCTGGTTGTTAAGTCACCCAAGAGCAGCTGCCAATGTGGTTTGGTACTGTTTTGTGTGGAACTGTGGTGGCTACTTGGGAGAGTTTAGTTGGGATATTTACTGTACTTGCAATGACTTAGAGAGTGCTTTAAAAAAGAGCTAGACATTCCTTTGCATTTGTATGGTTGAGCTGCTGGGCATCGTGAATCTTTTCTCACTTGTGACTGTGCGTGCTTCCCACATACTTGTTATATTGGCTCTGGGGGCTCGTCTGAGCTCACACAACATGACATAACATGCTCTTAACATGACAAGCTCAGTGTCCCTGCAGCATACCTAGCATTCGCCGTTCTCTGGATAGATCTTTATCAACGGTCCTAAAGTCATAAACAGCAAAGCAGCTGTATATCAACCGAGCTGCACTTGGAGACATCTGAGCATATACAACCAAGACCGGTCTCAGCATTACTGGACACAGGGCAGAGTAAACCACTGTCAAGGGGTCCAGAAGGCCTGAAGATGTGCAGGTTATCACTTTATGGCTTGCATTGATTTGTCACTACTATAAGGGCCGTGTTTTCTGGTCTTGTGTTCAGATTGTTCTTGACACCACATCTCCTCTTTCCCCTACATGAGTATGTCTGGACTGTTTATGTAATTGTTCTTTCAGGCTCTCTGGTCATTTGTCAACTGTAGTACATGCAGAGACATGAATTGGGCCTGAAATGTAGATGCGATGGTGAGAGCCTGAAGTCTCAATAAGGAGACAGCCTTGCGTTGTGTCATTCAAAATAAGCTTTGTGCTTTACTGTTGTCTTGTTTTTATTTTTGAGTACCTTCTCAAAACGGTACTCAAAAACATGCATGTTGCACGTAGTCGTCCTGGACCACATAACATTGTATGGGAATGGTGTCGTTGTTGCCAAGCATTACCAACATGTCTGCAAGGTTAAGAAGGGTTTTTTTTGTGTTGTATGGTGGTGCTTAGACCCTAGCTATTTGCTGCCACCATCCCCTCGTGGTCGTGCCAAAAGCAGGCCAGTGGTAAAGCCCTTCAGGGCCTCTGCTCCTCTCCCTGTGGCTGCTGGGGTGGTGTCAGTCAGTGGAGGAGCACTGCCTAATAATCATCTCCCTAACTCCATGTTTGGACCTGCTGCACCACTGAAGAAGTAGCCAGAGACTGGAGAGGAAGATGGAGGGGAAAAAGGAGTGGGGATGGCCTCTGTCAGGACTGGACAGAGTGGACCCCCTTTATTACAGACAAACACACACACACACACACACACACACACACACACCTTGTTTAAAGGTTGCTCTGAGCCCCTTTTTACACTCTCATCACACACACAGCTCCACAGCTATGCTTAAATACGTCACATTATGTTGTGTCTGCAGAACTATGAAAGTTTGGACATCAATAAAGTATGGTTTGTTTTGTTTTGCATTCCTCTGTGTGTGTATGTGTGCGTGAGTGTTTGCAGGCCATGTGGTGTTTTTTTTGTTGTTGTTTTTTTTTTTTTAGAAGGATGTTGGATGTTTTACAGTGTGACATGCAGAGCATCCACACCAGAAAATAATTTGATCAATTTGTGCCTCTCTTTCCTTCAGAAACTCTCATGCCACTCACTCTTGTGTCTCTTACTAACCTATTTCAACACAAGAAATGACAACTTGGTATAGTGCGATATTGCACAAGTCCTTTCCTGTTGATTTTTTTAAGCTGACATTTCAGTTGAGGGATAGAGGAATGGCAAGACAACATTTATTCATCCTACTGCCTCCCTGCCTGTGTGTGTGTGTGCACAATGGCAGTATGTGTGTTTTTATGTGCGTGTATGTGTGTGGTGATGCGGGTACTGGCCACACAGGAAGTGAATGTCTGCAGCCTGCTGGTGTTGCCCTCAAACATCTATGGAATGGATTGGCAACACAAATCATTTCCTGTTTTTTTCTGCTTTTTGAAGGGGAGGGGATTTGAATGAATGAAACTGGAAAGCTCCTTAACCTGAGACTCCTTCAGGCTTTCCAACTGCAAAACTGAAAACACACAGAAACACTGACCAATGCAATCTCTGTGTCTGATCTTTTCACAGAATGAAAACAATCACATTCAATTCACGTCAACTTCAACTATAATTTTTTATGTTGGTGTTGTAGTATTACTATGTAGTGCATTTCATACTTAAAAGCTGTTCAATATGCTTTACAGAAAGGATGAAAACGGAAAAGAAAAAATAAAAACTGTAGAAATAAAGAAGAAAAAGTTCAGAAATAAAAAGAGAAAGCATCAAAAACATGAAACCCATTAAACATAGGACCCATCAAAGGTAGTAATAATAATAATAGAGAGAAGTGCTGTCAATGTAAATGTGTTAACGCAAATTAATCATGCAGACGCATCTGCCAGCACCCTCATTTATACACAGTTCATCCACTCGCTATGTTTTGTTTGCTGGTGTGTTTCAGCAGCCCACTGTAGGTACTTTTAGTAACACTCTAGTCCTCTGTATAGACTTTAATCGTTTTGAATCGTTTTGAATTCAGTGGCAGGATTTCTCAATTGTACTGTGCTTATCTTACAACAATGTTTTAAATTCAGCAAGGCAGACAGCAGGCAGTATTTAGGCAGTCATGAGAAGTTTGCTTGATAAACAGACTGCCCAGAAACCTTGTAAACAGTTTGTATATATTTTTATTTTGTAACAACAATAAAGTTGTTGAAATATGCAATGTCTCTTTTAACAATAACGTTTAAAAAATTGTAGATGCCTTATAATGGAATTAGAAAAGAGCTGACAGACACATTGAATGACGGTACAAGGAAAAGGGTTAAAAAAAATCATGTGTGTCGGTCACCCCTGGGCACCCCTGTCATAGATGGCCTGTGGCAACTACACTCTTTCACGTTGTGTATAAAACAGAGGAGTGCCACTTTGCTGAAGCCTGCGATAACCAGGGGAATGTGACATTCTTTCTTCACAATATATAAAGGTGAATTCTGGAACTTTAAGTGTGTGATTAGTTGTGATTAATTGTGATTAACTTAAATTTTCTATTGTGATTAATCAGATGATTTTTTTTTTAATCGATTGACAGCACTAATAAAAAGTAAATAAGTTTTTCCCCCTCTCGCAGATAGACAACTGAGTGTTTTTTTGCAGTGGGGGATTTAAAGGTTAAGTGAAGCGAATGACGCCAACCCGGAGAGAGGGAGAGATGCCGGCTCCCCACATGGCCACATTATCTGTCGAGTCCCAGGCGGGCCGTGTCATTTCCTGTACAAGCGAGTGGCCGCCGGAGATGAGTGGCGTGTTTGTGTTTTTTTTTCCTTAAATAGTAGTTTTGTGTGAAGGGGCCCATCCTATATCAGGACGCTCTCCGTTTACATGGCAGCATGGAATGGGGAGAATCTTTAGTCACTATAGATGGAGAAAGAGTGAGGATGGGGGGATGACTCAACCTCACTTCAAGCCACTTTCTTATTTTGTCTTTTTTTTCCTTCCTCTTCTCTCTCTCGTGCTCTCTCTATTTCTCTCCCTCTTTTTCCCCTTTTCTATGCTATATACTGCATTATTGTGCCCGTTTCCTGCCACAATAAGTTGTGGTTATCCTGGGCTTTATGGCAACACACAAAGTGCCACCAGCGGGTGTACCAGTGGCACAGCTGGCAGAGAACAGTGTTGGCACCATCTAGGCTCATGCTTTGGTCATTTTGGAGTGTGTTTAGCAGAAAAGGGCTTACTTGTGCTTCAGTCAAATGCGTCTATTAATTGATTGAAAGTGAAGGTGTGTGAAGTGTGTGTATGTGGCAGCCATTTTTGCAAAGTCCTGTTTTTCCCTGGGTAAAGGTTTCCAAGGAGACCATGTCTGGTATGTACAGCACAACAGAGCTCAGATGTGCTCCGGCCTCTTTAAGAGCCCCGACCACTTAGCTACTCTCTAAAATAGAGGAGAAATTCCCTCCACTGCACTTGCCGGTGATCACCGATGAAATACACAAGCGGCTAATTAGGTGGTGATTTGTGAATCCTGGGGGCCAGACAATGCCACTTGTGAAAAACCACAAAGTACCCAGCTGCTTGCTTCCAGTACTAGTCTTGTGTTGTATTTGACAAGTGTTTGTGACCATGCTTTGTAGCTAGTGCCAGTGAGTATCAGGTAGTTCTGGGCGGCATGACTAGTCCATAAAACTGAACCAGTCCACTGAAAGGACCAGTAATACCATCCACCATTCCTGGACGCCCATGCTAGGCCCGTCTCCCCTTCCTTGAGGCTTTGTGACAATGGCACTGTCAAATGGATCCTTACTGTTACCCCCATGACCCATCTCACTCCTTTGAGTTTGACACCATGTCTGGCCAATGCTACATTGTCCAGCCATAATTCCTGATAATCACTTGACTGACTACCATATAATGTAAAGTGGGATAACACTCCATTATGAACTGTTACGAACCTCAGCTAAAACCATTGGCAACTCACAGATTGTAATTTTTCTGCCCCCGGCAGTTGGGTCAGCCCCTTGAGTCGTGGATCTGCCCAAGGTTTCTTCCTAGATTAATGGAACATAAGGGAGTTTTTCCTTGCCCCTGTTGCTCTTGGGTGCTCCTTCTGTGAAGCACCACGAGACAATACTATTGTAAAAGGCGCTGTATAAATAAAATTGAATTGAATTGAATAGTATCAGTATCAGGTGAGAGGACACGCTGTTATGGTCTGCAGCAGTTTCTTCTCTATGTGGTCTAACATGCTGCACCGTCATCCACCAATCATGGTAAAAGGCCCGCAGAGGCATCAATCACAGACAGGCAGTCCGACCTGCCCACCAGCCTTGCAGTGTGTCACAGTGTGCATCAGCCAGGGAGAGACATTTGCCTCCTGAAATTGCTGTCAGGAGAAATAAATATATTTACACACTCTTACGGCTGGGGTTCAGGTGAACTCTGCAGGCTCTGTGAAGCACCTTGAGGCAATGTCAATTGTTTTGGTTCAGTATAAATGTGATTGGATTGGATTACCATGGAGAAGGGACTCCAAGGCCTTGGTTATGCAGTCATGAATATCTGCATGTATTTTTCTCAGTCTCTGTGGGTGTCGGGGAGATTCCAGCCACATGAATCGGTGATGTATGTGCTATAGTACAGCCAATTGAACAGTTGGATCACGTCCAAACAAAAGATAGACTGCAAAGCCATATATTTGTCTTTATCCATCTCTCTATCCAATTGCCATGTGACATCTTGCCTGTTTTCTGAGAGATTGGCCTGTCTGCTCTCTTTACTAATTTTATAGTGCAGCCTTTATATTATGAGATTTGGCCATAGAGACCACCCATCGTGTGTCTCCGTGTTCTTGACCATGTGAGTTGATTTCTCTTTTTATGTGCTTAAGATTGAATTAGTTTTATGGCTCTCTCCACAGGATTCCATGAATGCCTTGGTGCTAGATTTGGACTTCCCGGCCTTACGCAAGAACAAGAACATCGAGACCTTCTTGAACAGATGTAAGCATGTCCATGTGTGTCTGTGTGTCTTCTGATGTTCAGTGTGTGTGTGTGTGTGCACGCCCCCGTGTGGCCATGTTTGTTTGTGGTGCATGCATGCTGGTGCAGGTTAATTGTCTGCATCTTTGTGAGTGTGTGTGTGTGTGTGTGTGTGTGTGTTTGGCCGTTGTAGCAAATGCAAGGTGGCATTAACTTAAGTGGTTTTAGTTGGCCACTGGATCATCTCCTTAACCAATTCTTTCATTCCCCTGCCCTCCCTCTCCAACAGTGAAAAGGACCTACTGGTAGCTTTGGATTAGCAGCTAATTAGCTTAGCTATTTCCTAATTACTTCCTCTATCCTATTGTAGGATACTGAGCCTTATAATAAGCTAATTAGTCCATTAGCATTAGCTATTGTTTGCATTTTTCTCTACATTATCAAAGAAAAAGCGTAGGGTGTAGCCACTGATCGTTAATTACAGTGGCAGCAAAGGTCTACATTGGTTATATGCAGACACGGATCCACACACTAGGTTTTTCTTTTTTTTCTTTCTTTTTGAAAGAATGTGATTAAAGAGTTGTAAAAAAAATCCTTAAGGGGTTTTTGTGCCACAGCGGGATTTATGTATCACTGTCACAAAGCTGTTGAAGGTGCCATTGAGGTTGACAGCTTAATATGTTTGTGATGAATGCTCTCTGTTAATGCCTGCTGAGAGCAGACCAAGCCTCTGTGCCTGTGTAGATATAGTGTGTTTCAGACAAGCGTTGTAGTACGCTCCATGTATGTACTTGTTAGGCTCACCACTGTCCTAGCAGTTGGTTCTCCCATTGTTTCGCTGGGCAAATAGTGGCACGTCAGAGCGCTTGTGTTCCTGCAGCTCACCACTGTTTTACTTCTGTAATTATCTAATCATAGCTGCCGCATCAGACCGAAAGAGCACCGTTGCCATGGTGACCATATGGGCTGGATGCAGGAGGAGGAGGCGTTTTGGCTATAGAGGCTAATAATATACTGCGGGCACAGAGCAGGAAGACTTACTGGAGCTCTGTGGCAAGGGGGTGTGGTGACAAGGGTTTGTCTGTAGTTTGGTCCAGATAGGTAGATAATTAGAGGTGTTTGTGTGTGGATGGGTGGGTGTATGGATGATAGTTTTGTTCTTGTATCTGAGAGTGGTGTGGAAAATGTGTGTTGCTTCCATGACTCATCTGTGTGTGTATGTGTGTGTGTGTGCGTGCGCGCCTGTGCAGATGATAAGGTGATGAGCCACATCAGAGATTTGCAGATGAAGTCTGAGGATTTTGACCGTGTGAAGGTGATTGGCAGGGGGGCCTTTGGCGAGGTTCAGCTGGTAAGCTCGCAATATACACACACACATACACACACAGGCCCAAATCATAGCTACTTTAGCATAGACTGACACATACTTACACAAACAAACAAGCTTGCGCACACACATGGGCAGACAATTGCACAAACCAAAACATTGCATTATGACAGTGCACACACACATGCGTACACACGTACACACACCACACACCACACAGACCCAAACCACAAGCCACACGTGCACATGTACACATGGCGTGCATCCAGCACAACATGTACGCGCCACAACACCCTTCGTAAACACAGAATTATACACGCCCAAGCTGTCAAAAGGTTGTGTGTGTGTGTGTGTCTCTGAGGCTCCCTATTGAATGCAGAGTTACAGTAGCCAAACCAGAGTGTCGACCGAGTGTCTTCTGCAGCTCACGTGCAGGAGTTTTCTAATTATCCTCCACCTTCACCCAGTGCTTATCAACCTCCACACACACACACACACACACACACACACACACACACACACACACACACACACCACACACACTCGCCATTACTCTTGCACGTGTTCTGTCTTCATCCGAGAGATTCTACTCTACTGTCTATCTGTGATGATGGCCCTTGCGTTGGCACATCCCCTCCAAGTGAGTGGGAGTGCAAAGGAGTGTGTGTGTGCACACGTGTGTTTGTTTATGTGTGTTTAGCAAGAGAAAGGAAAGGAAAGAAAGTCTATCTGAGTCTGGGCTATTGCACAGGAACCATTAAGCTGACAGTAATCTGAGTGATTGCAGAGGCCAGTTAGCACACATCCAACACTGAAACTAAGTACAGTCTCTCTCTCTCTCTCTCTCTCTCTCTCTGTCTGTCTGTCTGTCTCTTTGCCAGTCTACCCTTTTAGCAGTGGCCTTATCTCTCTGTTTGATTGTTTTCACTGTGTCCTTTCTCATTTTATTGTCATCCTACTCAGTTAATGTTTCCATGTCAGATGGATAAAAATGCAGCTCCATTTCGGATGCTACATATCTTGACACTTGACAACTCGCATTTACTAATTCTTACTGTGTGTGTGTGTGTGCGCGCACACATGCGTGTGTGTGAATAGGTGCGACACAAAGCCTCTCAGAAAGTGTACGCCATGAAGATCCTGAGCAAGTTCGAGATGATAAAGCGCTCCGACTCCGCCTTCTTCTGGGAGGAAAGAGACATCATGGCCTTCGCCGACAGCCCTTGGGTCGTGCAAGTAAGACACACATACACACACACACACACGCACACACATTCAAGGGCACACACAAGGGCATGCATGTAGAGTGAACTACCTGCCCCACACACACACACACACACACACAATACATTTTCATCACTGGGGGGAGTAGATCACCCCCGCCACACACACACTCTACATTTTCATTACTGCCCTACTGTAGTAGAGCAGATTAGTTTCCCTCCATGTAATTGTAGTTTTCCTTGTAGTGCTCCATCACTGATTGGTCAGGTGATCTGTAGGTACCTTGCCTGTTTAAATCCTGGTAGTAGTTAGGGAAAATACGCACACTGACAAAGGCCATCAGACCGAAACTTTTGAGGTCACCCTGCTGCTAAGAAGTAAAAACTAAGAAATAAAACTGTTAGGAAAGGAAAGTACAAGTGTGATCCATCTTCTCCGTGCATTTATGCATTAAGCAAAAACTTATCCAAAGAAATTAGCAAAATGAGCATAAGCAAGAGGAGACTCTAAACGAACAAAAACACTATTAGCAGTTGTTTTGTCAAGTTACAAATGTTACACCGCATGTCATATTTTAGTGGCATTGATATGATTTATAGTGGTATTATTGAGTAGTATTGCATTTCTGCATCATGCTTGAATGGTTCTTTGTGTGTGTGTGTGTCTGTCTGCTGATCTGTCTGTAGTCACTCCTAAACTGTCCAGTGTGTGTTGTCCATTCCTCAGTTGTGCTGTGCCTTCCAAGACGACCGCTACCTGTACATGGTGATGGAATACATGCCGGGGGGCGACCTGGTCAACTTGACCAGCACGTACGACGTGCCCGAGAAGTGGGCACGCTTCTACACGGCCGAGGTGGTGCTGGCCCTGGACGCCATCCACTCCATGGGCTTCATCCACCGCGACGTCAAGCCCGACAACATGCTGCTGGACCGCTACGGCCACCTCAAGCTCGCCGACTTCGGCACCTGCATGAAGATGGATCAGGTGAGAGACAGAGACGGGGTGTGTGTGACTGGTTGATTGAATGCAGCTGAGGCTAAAGGTTAGGGGAGAAACTGGGATTCAGTCATGAAGTCAATTCATGCCAGTTAGAGTCTTTGAGGGTTCAGCGCTTAGGGATTGGAATTCATTGGAATTTAGCTTAAGTGTGTTTTCTATTTATGTGTGTGGCTTAGGCGAGGGGTTACACTTCATTGCAAGTGCTTGTTTTTGTCTCTGTGTAATTTTAGTTCTGTTTGCACACTTCACTGATTTATTGACATTTAAAGCTGTTGACCTCTTGATTATGAGCTTGTATGTGTGTTTACACAAAGAATGATGTGCTTGCCGTTCGCTTTGTCTATGTTTTTGTGAGTTTATTTTCTGAAAGAAGGAGTACATGTGTGCAAGAGTGTATTTGTGAGTGAGTTTGTTTACTTGAGTAGGTGTACGTGTGAGATGGGAAGAATATTTCCAGTGGTTAGTCACAGGGCTGGTCATTTGTAACTGGTGGATATGCCTTTGTTTGTGACACCGTCTACCAGTAAAGCCTACAGCAGCTAAACATAGTGAAAGGAGTGGGTGGGCTTTTGTGTGTGAGCGAGACTGAAGAAGGCGAGGCCATGTCTCGCAGTCTCTGTTGCATGAAGTATGCGGGTATGCGGGTTAGTCAGTAGGTGAGTCATCCCAGCTGGAATAAGCAGAGCCAAAGTGAGCCAGAGCTCACCAGTCTTACCGTTACTTTGCATGGCTGAACAGCGTCTGCTCCATCGGTCTGGTCTATATTGCAGGAGGTGCTCAGTGACCCAGCCGACGTTGCGCTCCAGGTCACTGTTCTCTGACCACTTGTTGCGGACACCCATTCTCATTCCCCTCTCTTTCTGTCACTTGCCATCAATGCTGATTCAGGGAAATGGCATCCAGTTTCTTGTCTTTCATCAGTTCCTGCTAGCTTTTAGTCACTGGTGTTAGTGCATGTGCAGAGAATTTGTGCTGACGTGCTGACATTACACGTGGTGATTATTAACAATGTTGCAATGTCCATGAGGCAGCGTGAATGTCAGTAGAGCGCTTTTTTTGCATAATGGCTAAAAGCTACCCATATATGGAGATATTATGTGTTTGTGTTCTATCGCCATCTAGTGATGACCTTTGCTGCAGCACTGCAAGCAGATGTGTGGTGTGTTGACAAATCGGTTGTGGTTTTGGCCTAATAATCCAGGATTTTTCAAATGTCTCTGAAAGCTAATTTAAAATTCTGCTAGTGGCTGCCTAGTGAAATGGTAGCAAAGGTTGATAAGAGTGATATGAGGAACATTTGTCTTCATGCTCAAGTGAAAATCTGTGGAAGTCCAGATCCTAATTTAATTATGTCCATTAAATTAAATTATTACAGTAATCATGACTTGTAGGCTATGGATTGCAGTAGTGATATAAATAGACACAGCTCGCACAAGTTCTGGCTCTTAGGAGTTACAATGCAGAAAGCACGTGATGATTTTAAATCTATAACTAGATTAAAATGTTAAAGGTTTAGGGTCTCTGCTGCTTTTGATGTACTGCATGTATTTAGATAAAGAATATTTTGACTTTTGCTGTTGTGACCCACCTGTTTGATTGACTGGTTAAAGTGGCTGATTGATTGATAGAAGTAAGAAGAAAATAGATTTATTGATTTACTAAAGTGATAGATTGATCAATTGATTGGTGCTTCCTAGACTGGTATGGTGCACTGTGACACGGCAGTGGGCACACCCGACTATATCTCCCCTGAGGTCCTCAAGTCACAGGGAGGTGATGGCTACTACGGGCGGGAGTGTGACTGGTGGTCAGTGGGTGTCTTCATCTATGAGCTGCTTGTCGGTGAGTGACCTTCCCACATCTCTGGTGGGGGCACGTTATTCCATGATGGAAAAAAAAAAAAACATTCTTTAATCTCATAGAGGAGCCTTTTCATGCCATGGTGTTTGTCCTTAGGTGAAACCCCGTTCTATGCCGACTCTCTGGTCGGAACCTACAGCAAAATCATGGATCATAAAAACTCGCTCAACTTCCCAGATGACGTGGAGATCTCCAAGGGTGCCAAGAACCTGATCTGTGCCTTCCTCACTGACAGGTGAGCCAACCTGGCACTCTGCTTATTGGAGTGATGACTGTAGAACTCCCACTGTTATACCATAACTAGAGGGGAAACTCCTCAGCACCTCAAGCCTCAGGGATATTAGATTGTGAGGGATTGAATGAATTTAAATTAAAATGACGTATAGATGAAAGTAATTCAGAAATTATTAAACAAAAAAATCATACTAAGACATGTTTTGATCAGTAGATAAAACCCTGCCTGTCACATGCATTTGTTAAATTACTAAGAAGATATTTATATTGTAGTTGTTTTTGTGGGGATATGTGAGGGTTAGTAATGGGCTGTACATGAGGGCTTATAAAGTTTTGTCTAATAGGGAGTTTTTCTGTGAACTCTGCTGTGTTCTCCCCCCATTGAACCATATCCCTTCCTCAGGGAAGTGCGTCTGGGTCGGAGCGGGGTGGAGGAGATCAAGCACCACCCTTTCTTCAAGAACGACCAGTGGACCTTTGACACCATCAGGGACAGTGAGTAAACACTGTGCTGTTTACCTAACCAGTATTTTATTATGGTCACGTGTTCATGATGAAAAGTTCTCCTATGTCCATTTTTGGATTTAAATTTCAATACGGCTACATGGTCATGAGAGATCTATATGAATTAGCATCAGATGGATATAACTGCAGACCCAAGGCAAACAGCATATGTTAATGTTTTCAGACTTGTACATATGAAAGTATGCATACTTTGGAAGTGATCTGTCTCTTATCTCACTAGTTTCTTTTGCCCTCTTTTTCCCCTGTGTCCCTAGCCGTGGCCCCTGTGGTTCCAGAGCTGAGCAGTGATATTGACACCAGCAACTTTGACGAGATTGAGGATGATAAGGGCGACGTGGAGACGTTCCCCACACCCAAAGCCTTCGTGGGAAACCAGCTGCCTTTTGTAGGCTTCACCTACTTCAAAGAAGACCAGTTAGTCCTCCACTTTTTTTTGTCTCTCCCTCTCTCTGTTCTCACACAATTTTTAATTTATTATTTTTTTTGCATTCATTTTTTCGTTCTTTGCTCATCGTTTCCTGTCCCTTCTCCCTTGTTTTTGATCTCATGCCTTGTTTTGATTTAATGACTATTTGATAGTTTGGGAAAGGAGAGGTGTAAGACAAACCACTGGTTGAAGAAGAGGCACCAGTACAACACTGCAGCTGCCAAATAAAAATGACCCCTGTCTCTGTTTGTCTCTCTCTGTCTCTCTCTCTCTCTCTCTCTCTGTTTGTCTCTCTCCCTATCTCTCTCTCTTTCTCTGTTTCTCTGTCTCTCACCATCTCTCACACACACTCTCTCTTTCTCTGCTTCTCTCTGTTTGTGTCTCTCTTTTTCTCACTCACACTAACCCATCTCTCTTTCCCTGCCCTCTCAGGTTATTAAGAGCCTCAAATTCCTCTGCAGTGGAGAATGAGCACCCAGTGTCTATAAAGGCAAGTCCCACCTGCAACTACATCCAGTCTCAAGTATTTCCAATCTGTTTATCCGTAAATCAGAGGAGGCAGTCCCTTCCTGTAACACCACAGCTGCATTGTAAAGCACCAGACTTCTGTAGTCGTCTGGTCCAGTAGCGCAGGGCCTGGTTAAGCCCGGCATGTTGCTGCAATGCAAGGGCCCTCCAAAGCCCTGTGGAAGTTGGCCCTTGAGGAGCATGGATTAGGGGTTAATCCACAACTAATTGAATGACTTCTTAACGACACATCCAAACATAACAAGCTTTTTGTGAGTGGCCAAACAGGGCTTTTTTTCCCTCCCCCATCTTTCGCTGATGCTAACTCAGTTCTCTGTTTGTTTTCACTTACAGGATACCTCTGTGGTGAGTTGGACTTTGTTCTCTGCTCCACTTCTGTTGGCCCATGTTTGAAATAGTCTTAAAGGTGGTAAAATGTGACATGGGAAAGTAGTTACAAGCACACATTAAAAAATGTAAGCTTGATGCAGGTAGGCCAGCAAGTGCAGCCTTGGTGGCATTTTTATGTCCTGTAGTGGTGTGTTTTGCTCATTAATCTTCCTGAATGGAGTTGTTCCCTCAGTGAGAAAGAAGAATGATGTTTGCCCTATATTTATCCTGTGTGTGTGTGTGTGTGTGTGTGTGTTGCAGTCTGCAGCACTGCAGAAGAAGCTGCATGTGCTGGAGGAGCAGCTGAATAGTGAGATGCAGGCCAAAGATGAACTGGAGCAACGCTGCCGTACGGCCACCACCCGCCTGGAGAAACTCACCAAAGAGCTGGACGAGGAGGTGCGTGCTTAGTTACTTCAATTCAGTTCAATTCAACTATATTTATACAGCACCTTTTAAAATAGTATTGTGTCATGGCAATTTACAGCAAGGAGCACCTAAGAGCAGCAGGGGCAAGGAAAAACTCCCTTATGTTTAGTTAGTCTAGGAAGAAACCTTGGGCAGATCTACGACTCAAGGGTCTAACCCAACTGCCAGGGGTCATGCAGGAATAGTACAATCAGTAGTAATCATGATAGACTACAAGTTGTTTTAGCTAAGCATCATGATGGTTCCAAAATATTGTCCCATAACCCTTTAGTACATTACATTTCATGGTAATCAATCCAGGTGGTTATCAAGAATTAAGGAGATGGGTCATGGGACTAACAATAAGGGTCAATTTTTGACCGTGCGATTGTGGGGGGGGGTCACAAGTGTCTTTTCCTCTATCTCTGTTTCCAACTGCTCCCTTTCCAGATTCAAAATTCAGTTTAAAACAAACTAATATTAGAAAAATACCATATTGTGATTTGAAAAGAAATATGGTTGTTTAGTGTCAAGGATAAATGATACATTTACAGACACTGGCATGATACTGTGACTATCCTGCTGTGAATGCATCCCCCCGACTCCCTTTAGACCAACAGCCGTAAGAACTTGGAGTCGTCCTTGCGGCAGCTGGAGCGAGAGAAAGCCCTGCTGCAGCACAAGAGTGTGGAGAGCCACCGCAAGGCCGAGAGCGAGGCAGACCGCAAGCGCTGCCTCGAGAATGAGGGTGAGCACATCCTGAAGACATTTACTCTCCTCTCGTTAACTTCAGAGGTTTTCCCTGATGACCAGTGACAGGATACCACAGGAGGAAATCAATAGCAGGCAGTAGCCAATTCAGTGTGACACAGATCTTTTTGTCATATCCATAACTCTAATAAAATGTCTAGTAAAATGTATTTTTTAAATGTGATTAATGGTATGAAGTTGAACAGCTATCTATAATCAGTGGTGGGTTTATGAAAATATATATATATAACTAAAATTCTTGCTCATGTTTTGAGACATTTGTTTTATCAAACGTTACATCCATAACGCTGGAAATGCCACCTTCTGATTGTGTTTACTCTCTGTTCATTGCAGTGAACAGCCTCAGGGACCAGCTGGAGGACCTAAAGAGAAGGAACCAGAACTCCCACATCTCCAATGAAAAGAACATCCACCTGCAGAAACAGGTCAGCCCCAAGAGTCCAGGCTCCTGGATGTTTATGGCTTTACCACTGCATAGGCAGACCTACAGGGATGTACAAAATCTGCAAGTGTGTCTTTATATGGATAAAATAATCAGTCCAGGTTAGGATTTGCGCAGTGGAGACCCTCTGGCACTGTCTCCTATGTTAATGTCTTTGAGAGTGTTTGATTTCTTTGTTTATGTAGGCAGGTGTTAGAAATTAGTTGTTTATGTAGGTGAGTGTTAGAAATAATTTTTTCTTTCTTTCATTTTTTTTGTAATAAGTGTACATTAAAAAAATATCTAGCCATATAAAGTACGGCCAGATATCAACAAATAAATATTTATATGATGGTAAACTAAATATGATTCCCTGCAAGGAGATTGGGTCAGTGTAGACCCATCTCTGAAACTGAATTGTGTGTGTGCTGTGGTGTGGTGTGTGTGTGTAACTCTGTGGCATCTTCTCTCTCCCCTCTCCCTCAGCTGGATGAGGCCAACGCTCTTCTGCGGGCAGAGACGGATTCAGCGGCGCGGCTGCGTAAGTCCCA
This sequence comes from Tenualosa thibaudeaui, assembly GCA_027481765.1. NCBI lineage: Eukaryota > Metazoa > Chordata > Actinopteri > Clupeiformes > Clupeidae > Tenualosa > Tenualosa thibaudeaui. Next base: position 15,173,080 of record JAIFZK010000013.1, read on the forward strand.
GACGGAACTCACCAAGCAGCTGCAGCAACTGGAGGCCAATGGTCGTGAGCTGCAGGACAAGTGTTGCCTGCTGGAGAACAGCAAGCTCAAGCTGGAGAAGGACTACATCAGCCTTCAGGCGGCCCTCGAGGCCGAGAAGAGAGACTGCAGCCAGGGCTCCGAGACCATCACTGACCTGCAAGGTATGTGAAGTAGAACTGGGACACACCTGCATGGAAGCCGAATTATTTTGCTCTTTTGTTGACCTTGTTGTTCACCCTTCCTTTTTTGGTCAGGGCGCATCACAAGTCTGGAGGATGATGTGAAGCAGACAAGACTGGCTTTGTCCAAAGCTGAGGCAGACAAGAGGTTACTCCAAGAGAAACAAACTGACCTGGAGAAGGTATAGCCTTCATTTTCTGCTCCTCCATTCATTGGACCTCTGTTTGAACACCCTCTCGCCACTCTTACCTCTTCCAAATCCAGCCCCACTGCCACAGACCTGTCTTTTTGTTTGCAGCTATTTCCCATAGCTAAATTCAAGCAGCTGTTCCCCATAGCTAAGTTCAAGTTCAAATGTATTGTTGTATTTAAAAGGTAGTTTACCAAATACAATGGAATTCTTACCTGAATGCTTCTTCACATACTTGAAATGTTAACCAATAACATGAAATAGTTGAATAGGAGGGCAATAGTGTATATTGGAGTCTATTGATAGTTTTAGTTCTAGAGATACACACACTTCAGAGATGATCATTATTAAGGCCTCTGCACATAAGCACCTACATGAGTGCAGTGCACTCCACTTTCAACATATTTTTACTTTGATTTAATTTTTTATTGCCCTGCACACCAGTGTCAAACTCTTCTCCCACCACTATGTAAAGTATGATTTGGGTTATTTTTTTCAATACCACACAGTAAGACCCATTGCTTAACCAGATGCTTGACAGTTGAAAAGTTAGGCACAGATACAGTAATTTGATTGTTCATTTATATTATGCAGTAGTGGAATTTAACTCAGAACTCTAAGTTCCTCTTTCTCATTCCAATGTCTTTGTGGACATTCAATGTCTCTTTGTGGACCCTCAGGAGAAGAACAATAGGGAGATTGACATGATGTACAAGCTGAAGGTGCTGCAGCAGAGCTTGGAGCAGGAGGAGGCATCCCACAAGGCCACCAAGGCCCGGCTGGCCGACAAGAACAAAATCAGCGAGTCCATTGAGGGGGCCAAGTCTGAAGCCATGAAGGGTAAGGAGGAGGGGGTCCCCTTTGGGAGGCCTCAGTCAACAAAAGAGTGATGACGAGCCTTTGTCAGCTAAATCCTAAAAACAGCGTGCGGGTGTTGTCTCTGTGCGTCTGTCTGTATACGTTTGTGTGTGTGAGAGTGGGAGTGGGAATGAAAGAGAGAGAGAGAGAGATAGAGAATGTATGCCACTGTGCAGACATGATAAATAGATCCACAATGTGCTTATTTATGGAATATGTGTTTGTTGTGCATCCTATGGGTGTGAATGTGTGTGAGTGTGTGTGTGTGTTTGTGTTTGTGTGCATAGAACAAAACGAGCCATTGCTGGGTAATTTGTCATGCAGTTTGTGTTTATGCTTGTTTGTTTATTAGGGTATGTTTATATAGTACGCCGTATATTTATATGTGTGTGTGTGTGTGTGTGTGTGTGTGTGTGTGTGTGTGTGTGTGCAGAGCTGGAGCAGAAGCTGCAAGAAGAGCGGGCCGCAAAGCTGCGTGTGGAGAACAAGCTGCTGGAGCTGGAGAAGCACAGTTCAATGCTGGACTGTGACTACAAGCAGGCACTGCAGAAACTAGACGAACTCCGCAGGCACAAGGATAAGCTCACAGAAGAGGTGTGTGTGTGTGAGTGCGCAAGTGTGCACACACTTGTGTCAAATGTGTGTTTCTTTTGTGCGCATACTTCTAACATACATGCCTGTGGATTTTGAAGTGCGTGCCTGTGACTGTATACTGTATGTACATGAATCAACATATGTGCACGCTAGGCACACGTTTATGTTTGGGCTATGGGCTATGGGCATGTTTATGCTAGCAGGCGCTAGCTTTTGTACACATTTCCGAGTGGCTTTGCATGTTTGCGTAGAATGGAGCCACTTGGATTTGGGAGGCCGAGGGAGGGCCGTCGCAGACATTAGAGCAACAATTTGTTTAACCCACACACATAGAGCCCTGCTAAGTGGAACTCCATGGTAGTCCCAGGGAAATGTACTGTCTTGCCCGTCTTGTGTGTTTACTAGCCTCCAGCATACCAGGTAGTCATTAGTGCTCTTTTGGGGTCACTAGAGAATGGCTCTTACACTCACACACACATACACACATACACTCACTGTATATTGGTTAGGAGAGGCTCAGTTGATGAGGTAGACCGTGGCCCTCCCTTAGCCCTTGTCTGTTGCTTTTAGAATGCCTCAAGCTTTTGAGTAGCAAGTGGGTGTGACGAGGATTGTTAGCCGGTTAAACTGGAGATTGCAAAGCTGAATACAGAAGCTGATTGTGCTTCCCCTGCACTGATTGAGATGAACGTCACAAGAACAAATACAAATATGCAAATATAGGAATGGAATGCAGGTTCAGTGCTGAGGCCATTTTATTTGAACTGGTTGAAAAAAAATAGCTTTGGCATTTATGTAATCTTGCAGGCAAGAAATAAGACTAAACTTTGATTAAATAGAACGGTACACCAAGACTGTACAGAAAAAGTATGCAAGAGAATTTATGAATGTCAAGAAGTTCATTATTGTGCTATTAAAGGTGAATAGATGGCAATATGAATGTGTGAATGCCAATAATAATTATATCTGATTTGGGTAACACTTTAGATTAGGGTACACATATTCATCATATCATAATTCACGTACAACAACTAGCTAACCTGCTATGAACAGTAAGTAGAAAGTAAGTAGAGTTCATATTTTAACAGTCTACTTTGGATAGAATAAGCTTGTGCAGAATAAGGTATTAATAAGAGACTTGTAATGTCTAAAATGGCATGTATGTTACTAATTTGCATGTTAATAAGCTGCTAGTTAATGGTAAATATGTGTACCTTAATCTGAAGTGTTGCTCTGATTTGTATCTATTGTGCTACTCTTACATCTGCACATTCACCTCACCGCTGTGCCATGTCCATCCCCATTATTCCCTCAGGTGAAGAACCTGTCACTGAAGATTGAGCAAGAGATGCAGAAGCGCACACTGACGCAGAACGACCTGAAGGTGCAGGTCCAGCAGCTCAACTCCCTTCGCACCTCAGAGAAGCAGCTCAAGCAGGAGACCAACCATCTGCTGGACATCAAGCGCAGCCTGGAGAAACAGAACCAGGAACTCCGCAAGTATGAAGCACATCACCACACACACACACACTCATGTTGTCTATTTGATCACTTTTACATTTGTAAAGTGTCTCTAAATGGGTCGTTCGGGAGTTCATTGTGGTTGTCATAAACTTCTCATTAGGGTATCTAAGGAAGTTTACTTGAGCTCACAAATCTTCCACTCCCTTTAACTCTGAGAAGTTTATCTATCTGTTCAAAGCATCATCCCACAACTGTTGTTTATTTACCATTGTAAAAGCGTGTATAAGTAAAAGTATGTAAACAAAGGCCTTTGTTCCTGTAGCTGTGATGGTGTGTCTTGGCTATGTGTGACAAGCTCCTCAGAGGAGGCCGTTCACCTTTGTGTGTCCTCTGATCACTCAGGGAACGCCAGGATGCAGACGGTCAAATGAAGGAGCTTCAGGACCAGCTGGAGGCTGAGCAGTATTTCTCAGTGCGTTTCTTCATCATAGAGCCCTTTCCTTTCTCACCACTCACATACATCCCTAAAAGGGCTTACATTAATGACAGCACTATCAACCATAGAATTAAATACTGGCTGGATGGATATCTTTTCAATACAGACCCAGAGTTTATACTCAAAACTATGCAATGAGTCCCTATGACTATACATTGCCATTTTGAAAATTATCCAAAAATCATGATTTTTTCTTTATATGCATTTCAGGTAGTACCAATAAAATGTCACTTTAAATTAAATACCACACAGCATTTAGGAATGAAAAAACCCTTCACTTTTGGAGCCTAGGAAGTGTTTGTTCTGACAGGTTTCTTTTAACAGCCTCTCTCTTCCTGCAGACTTTGTATAAGACCCAAGTCCGGGAGCTGAAGGAGGAGTGTGAGGAAAAGACTAAGCTATATAAGGAGATGCAGCAGAGTCTGCAGGAACTACAAGAAGAGAGGTAGGAGCCACAACAATACCCTCTCACCCTGTGTAACCTTTCACCCTGAGTAACCTGGGAACATGCAGCCATGATTTGAAATGTACAATTCAGATGGGGTTAGCCAGCCACCTGACCATGACAATTAGTAAGTCAACAATATTATGTATTTTGCAGTTACTGATGTGTGATGTTGAACCTTTCAAACATATCATAAAATGATGAAGTTAAATGTTTAAAGTTCAAAGTTTAGTTGAGTAACCGAGGCTGTTACAGAAATCAGACTGGCTCGTCTGATGGTTAGTCAGTGACGTTACCACTACCACAACACAAAGTGATCATTGATAGTATTGATGTTGACCTGGTTAGCAGATCCTGATTTTGTCTCACCTTTCTGCCACCTTGTGACCAGGGACTCGCTAGCGGCACAGGTGGAGATCACGCTGACCAAGGCGGATTCGGAGCAGCTGGCGCGCTCCATTGCAGAGGAGCAGTACTCGGACTTGGAGAAGGAGAAGATCATGAAGGAGTTGGAGATCAAGGAGATGATGGCGCGGCACAGACAGGAGCTGGGCGAGAAGGACACCACCATCGGTTTAGTGAGTCAACACCAATTTGAGCTGGAGGGAGTGTTAGCTAGCCTGGTGCATTACATGCTTTCACATTGTTTCACTTTGTGGAAAGCGCCTGGAATTCCTCAGTTGGCGTACGTTTCCTTCCTCGTGGGCAGATACTTTCTGTGAACCAGAGCCCCCTGTTCACTGCTTAGCCAGCCAAAAACTTGTCTAAGGAAACCTAAGCTAATGGAGAGATCCCAGACTGCTGTAGTAAAATACTCAATGTGATATTGAGTGGCAGCACTAGGCGATGCTAGCCTGGCAAAGTGTTATCTGCACATCTCGCATCAAAAGACAATTCAATGTCCACCCTTAGCCCTGAACACTCAACAACTTGGCATCCATGCCAAGCAGGTTAGGTCAGTTGAGTTCAGAGTTCCGTTCAGGTCAATTCAGAGGGCTCAGTTAGAGCTTAGGGGGGACATTGGTATTCGGTTAGTATTGCTCTTTTCTAATATTTTTATGACACTGGTTTGTAAACTTTATCAACAATACATGAAGACAAGAAATCTTCTGGTTATTTGAGGATGTCTTAAGGAAGATGGATAATTGTTTGTTTTGCTGTTATCCCTTAACCTAATTTTCAAATTTGCCCCAATCTTTTACAGTTAGAGGAGGCTAATCGCACGCTGACGAGCGACGTCGCCAACCTGGCCAATGAGAAGGAGGAGCTGAACAACAAACTGAAGGAAAACCAAGAAGGCACGTTATCCTCCCGTTGTCTCTCTCTCTCTCTCACTCACTTCCTGCTATCTCTTCCTGTTTGAAAGTTCGACGCACTCTAATCACTGTTGGAAGCAGGCAACGGAAACTCTCTGCTGTTTACCAGTGTGCTGGAGATGGGTTTCCATTATGCATCCTACCTCCACCCACGCATTTCGGCGCCATTGTGATCATTCTTCAGTGGTCAATTTGTTTTTGATGTTTGATGGACTGTTGGGAGATGGGTTTAGATTCAGTGACATAAGAGAGCTTTGGAAGTTTATTTTGTGTTTTTGTGTGTGTGTGTGTGCTATTCAGATTTGCAAAAGATGAAGGACTTGGAGCAGCAAATCAGTCAGACTAAGCTCACCTATGAGAAGCAGCTTCAGTCTGAGAGAACTTTGAAGACTCAGGTATGGCTGGCAAGGAGTCAGGCCCACACTGCACCGATTTAAATTGGCCCTATGTTTGGGGTCAGATGTCATATGTTGCTATATGTTTTGATCAGAGTGAGGTCACTGCTATTAAGTTCTATGTGTCTTTTGTGTGTGTGTGGGTGCATGCACGCATGCGGATGGTTGTCTGGTCCAGGCGGTAAACAAGTTAGCTGAGATCATGAACAGGAAGGAGGTGCGGGGCGGAGGCAGTCGCCGTGGCAACGACACAGACGTGAGGCGGAAGGAGAAGGAGAATCGGAAGCTGCAGCTGGAGCTGCGCTCCGAGAAAGAGAAGCTTAACAGCACCATCATCAAGTACCAGAAGGAGATCAACGAGATGCAAGCGGTATACACAAACACACACACACACAGAAATGCACTCTCACGCACCCCTACAGCTGCATTGATAAGTGCCAAAGGGAATAATTAAAACTGAGAAGAAAACACTGGAGATAAATTTACCTTTGAATTATGACGCTTTCGGTTTTGTTGGACTTGTGGAAGAGAGGAGGAATGTTTGCTGATTGTTTACAAACTAATAGTAAGACTGCAGAACTTGTGGAACTTGGCAGCTCATTCAACCATGACAGTATCACACATCAATGATTGATATTCTTGCTTGCATGCAAAATCAAATGGAGTGTAAAAGCATCCAATCATTGTACTAGTATAATACAGACAAAGAAACACACATTCACACACACACACATACCCCTACAACAATTGTGTGTATAATTAATCTTGATGCTATTGAACTTGAGAAAGTGCAAAGGAGAGGTTTATAAATATCACTGTTGAGCAAACTATTGAACTTCAAAAAGAGCAAAGGAGAGCTTTGCACAACCAGGAAGGAGCTTTAATGACTCACTTTCTGTGTGTGCGCATGCTTGTATGTGTGCGTGTGTGTGTGTGTGTAGCAATTGTCAGAGGAGAGCCAGACCCGTATCGATCTTCAGATGGCACTAGACAGTAAGGACAGTGACATTGAGCAGCTGCGTGGCCTCCTCAACTCGCTCAACATCCACTCACTGGACTCTGCCAGCATCTCCAGCGGACCTGATTTTGATGCAGACGACACCTACACAGGTATGCTGACCATCTATATATCAATCCTACTGACGTGTCCCTAATAAGCTTTTTTTTTTTTTTTTTTTATAAACAATTCTGCCAAAACGGAAAGCAATTTTTAAAACGGTAATTGTTTCACTAGTACTTTATCTTCAAATTTCCTTTCTGAGGTGTTGTGATATTTTTCTGGACATGTTTTGACATTACTACACAGTAAAGTGATGTTACTTCCACAGTTCAGTCATTACTCAAGAATTTATCTTTTAATATAAATATGTAGTATGTTGTTTGCATATAACTAAAAAAACAAGAAGCAAATTTATCCTTTTAACCTTCAGTCAGTAAGGAATAAGAATATGAATGAATGAATGCATGCATCTCTTCCTCACAGTTCGTAAGCCCTCAGTCAAGGCCAGCAGACAGTCTTTTAGAAAACGCCAGGAGCCCACCCGCTCTTCAGCTCGCACTGCACCACGCACCGCACCCCCTTCTAGAGAAAACAACCACTCTTCCTCTAACACTGACAAAGGTCTACACCTTTCCCTCATGAACCGTCATGTTCACTCCTCCTCTACTCAATCATTCTCCTTTCTTTCTCTCTCTCCATCCTCCCTCTCCTCCTCTGAAGTGGGGGTGTGGATCTCTCACTCGCTCCCTCCACCAGGGTAGGGTTTCCTGGTCCCCTGCTCTGTGGCCTCTGATTGGTTTCTTCTCCTTGCCTCTCAGCCTGGTGCTTCAGGTGATCTGCATGGGCCTGGTGTTTAGATTTGATCCTTCAGACCCCCTTGACTTGCCCTCTCTCTAACCTCAGCCGTGCTTGCGGCTTGACTTAGTGGAAATGGATTAATAAGAAGCTTGAGTTGCGGTGCTGTTTTTTTATGGATTGTGTCCATTGTAAACATCGTTTAGTCCTGAACCAGATGTGATCTCTGTCTCCGCGAACCTCCCTTGTTATTGCGGAATCTAATCATGTTTACTTGGTGTGGTTACATGTTGGACGTACATGGAGTGCTGGCGGGTTGTTAATTGCTGGTTTGAACGGTATGGGGACTTTTATGTGCTCTTTCTGGTTGTGCAATGTTTGGAGAACTAGACGCTGCTTTTGCTATTTGAACACCCCATTCTTTCCTGGGTTCGTGTCCGTTGCTCTACTGTCACAGGCCTGTAAGTCTTTCTGTCTGCCATCAGCAGAAACTAGCATTGCGGACACCAGGAAACAATGGGGAGCTACTGCCAACTGCTGGAGATGTGCTGTAATTGCAGAACATAGTAGCACTTGCATGGGAATCAAACCCAATTTCTCTGCATCTGTTTCAGAAACGAGGCTTGAAGGGTGGCTTTCAATGCCCGTGCGAAACAACACCAAGCGTTTCGGATGGGAGAAAAAGGTACCTAGATAGTTTCTTGTCTTTTTATATGTTTAATATTGTACAGCCTGATAAACAGCCTTTTTGACTTGTTTGCTAATGCAAGATTAATTTCACATCCTGACTGGTTTATATGATTGTGGCTCTGCAGTATGTGGTGGTTAGCAGCAAGAAGATTCTTTTCTACAACAGTGAACAGGACAAAGAACAGTCCAACCCTTACATGGTGCTAGATATAGAGTGAGTTGAGAGGCACAGACACATTCAAACATGTATATAAGACATCTGTTCTGTCTTAGACCTTTTCATTTATTGGAGTTTTACTTTACAAGTGGTAAAAGTTAATGGTTTATTATGTGTCCTTCCAGTAAACTCTTCCATGTGCGGTCTGTCACCCAAACGGATGTGTACCGTGCTGACGCCAAAGAAATACCCAGGATATTCCAGGTTGGTAGGCAGACATAACAAAATAACAAATCAAGAGAGGACAGTGTTGGATGGATTTATTGTCTTTGCAAAACAAACATTGTGGCTGTTATGCAGTCTATATATATCTCTTGATATTCAGGTTGCAGTTGTAAAAAGCACTGGTGGTTGAGGGATAGGCTACAAAACCAATTTGAATCCATTTAAGAAGTAATCTCACTCGTATCAAAATGAAATAAACAAACAAAACAACAAGCAAATAATTTATATATCTTATATTTTAATAAATACGGCCTGTCATGGCCTGACCTCTGCTGGCTTCTCTCAGGTTCTGTATGCCAATGAAGGAGAGAGTAAGAGGGAGCAGGAGCTTGAGCCACTGCCCATGGGTGAGAAGTCCAGCTACATCTGCCACAAGGGCCACGAGTTCATCCCCACGCTCTACCACTTCCCCACCAACTGCGAGGCCTGCACCAAGCCCCTGTGGAACATGTTCAAGCCACCGCCCGCCCTCGAGTGCCGGCGCTGCCACATCAAGTGCCACAAGGATCACATGGATAAGAAGGAGGAGATCATCGCACCTTGCCGAGGTGAGGTTTTGTAGAAGGACACTGGTAAGATGTATTGACAATGCAAAATGTATATTGACGATGTAAAATGGATTTTCACAATGCAAAATGGATATTGACGATGCAGAATGGATACTGATTATTCAAAATTGATATTGATAATGCAAAATATATATTGATGATGCAAAATGAACAATAAAGAAGGAGCAAAGGTAAGAGATGATGATAATGTAGCATTACTTCATGGACATTGCCCATAAAAGAATTAGTTTGATTTAATGGTTTTGGTATGTTTCATAAGCCTAGCTTGGTTAATAATAGATAGGTCATGGTTTTAGATGGTAAGGAACTGAAAGAGTGTCAAATTACAGTGTATCTGATGTGTGTATCTGTCTGCTTAAGAGTATATGTGCATCTTTGCTTCTGTGTCCAGTGAACTATGACGTGTCCATGGCAAAGAACCTGCTACTACTGGCCGCCTCACAAGAGGAGCAGCAGAAATGGGTCAGTCGGCTGGTCAAAAAGATCCCCAAGAAGCCCCTGGCGACGGACCCAGCCCACCGCTCCTCTCCACGGGCCCCTGCCAAAGTGCTGGGCAGCCAGTCGATGAGGAGACCCAATCGACAGCTGCCCCCAAGCAAGCCCAGGTGAGCAATAAGCCCCAACTGACTAGTGCTAATGCACCTTGTAGCTACCCAGTGATCAATGCTAACCATTGCATTTCATTTAAGGGCTTTTTAGAGTAAATGACAACTAAGGCCATGCAGATGGTGTCCAACTAGCCACAGTGCTATTCAGTGAGAGAGTGCCTCAATATGCCTGACACTCTGCTAGCTTGATAAAAAGCTGCTATGGTAGCTTGCTAGCCGTTTTGAAAGAGATAGTAGGCTGTTACTGTAGCAGGTTATGGATTGGAGTGCTAGTATGTGTGACATGCAGGGCCATGACCAAGGAGCCAGCCGAGCCCCCATCACAGGGGGAGAAGACTGGCCTCATCCGCCACAAGGGTCACGAGTTCCTGCCCAGTCTTTACCACTTTCCCACCAACTGCGAGGCCTGCACGAAGCCCCTGTGGAACATGTTCAAGCCGCCCATAGCCCTGGAGTGCCAACGCTGCAGCATCAAGTGTCACAGAGGACATATGGATAGGAAGGAAGAGGTTTTAAAACCTTGCGCTCCAGGCAGAATCCAACCACAGTCTGAGCCTGGCTAAAAAAAAGTGGTTTTGTATCTGTTGAGTGTCTACCTCAAATAGTACCAATCCGCCTGGCGATGATCACAGAGTGTGTGATCTGTACTTGCTGCTGAGAAAGTGAGTTGACTTCTTCCTGAAACAGTCTTGGCGGCCTTTAGCAACAGAGTGTGAGCGACAGGACTTGTAGCTTGGAGGCGGAAACTAACACAGTCATTTGAAGGGTGCAGCCACACATCCAAGGAACTACCTCACTATTTAATCATGACTATTTAATCATATTTAATCACCAATTATTAAAATTTAATTCGACCGATTTCAAATTAATCAACCCATTGCCATTATTTTGCTGTCTACTATAGCTAAAATCCTTAAATTATATGTTCTGAAGTTAGGAGAGAACTGGCAGAGGTTGCACTCTTCAAATGCAGCACCTTAACAACTTGTTGCAGTAGCCCCTTAGGCTGCCTATCTGATAGGGGGTAAACTGGTCCAAGCGCTTTATGAAGGGTCATGTCTCCACTCCCCCCACCTTCTCCCCTTGCAGATGGCTGGATGAGGGTTTGCAGGACTGGCACTGGGCTCTGGATGATGTGGAAGATGTTGATGACTATGTTGACAGTGCGTTTGATTTCTGAGGAGCCGTAGGCTCGTAATCAGGGTAAAAAAAGGCTCTGAAATGGTGTTGGTGTGGATGTCTGTGTGCAGTGGGTTTGCTTAGCATGCTGGTTGGCTTTTTATTGGAATGGAGAACTGCCTCTTTTCAACCAGACCTTTCCATGAGTGATCCATGTTATTGTATGTCAATATAATTGTAAATTAACTTTTAAGCACTGACACTCCCTGCCATTTTGGTGAGTATTTTATTGTTGTTTGTTGTTGATGAATTGTCATCTGTGTGCACTTCTTTTTTTTTTTTTTTATCCCAGTGATCTTTTTGAATTGGCATGGTATCTCTAGACGGTGTGCCCTGTTTTCTCAGTCTTTGTTGGCCTTGTATTACTGTTATTTACTGTCCTCTTGTTAAAGACAAGTCATTTCTTCCTGTGGCTGGTGTTCTCTACGGACAGGTTAGACCAACATTCATCACTTGTAGTTAGACCACTACATTGGTAAAATGTCAAAATCAAGTGAAATGTAGGACAGACCTTTTGTCCTTTTGGGATATTAGCCTTTGGTCAGTTCATCACTTGCAATTCAGACTACTACAATGGTGAAATGTCCAAATCATGTAATGTATGGGATTGACTAGGAAACAGACAAGCCATCCTTCACGGAGAGTAGTCTTAGGTCAGGCTGAAGTGCACAGTGTACACACGACCTTTTCTTCTATCCTTTGACGTCACTGACCTTTTTCGTCCCAGCCCACCGAGAGCGGATGCTCCCAAGATGAGGCGAGAGATCTCCTTCAGTGGCCAGCCCAACAACTTAGGACTGCCTTAGTTCCTTTTTTTTGTTATTTGTTTTGTTTTCAGTTTGCATAAAAAGTATCTACACCACAGTATTTTATGTTAAAATTACAGTTTATTCCATTTTGTTGTTTTGTATTGATTGTTTTGCAATAAAATCTGGCTTTGACTCATGGAAGAAAGTGCAATGACTGACTGTAGTTGGGAGCATGACCTATGGAAGGTGGTGTATTAACAACTAGAGCTTGCTATGTAGTTCAATCTACTTTTGCTTAGATGAGTTGGGATGGTAGTTGAATGCCGTGTTTGGAAGTGAAACTAACCATCTTTCTCTCTTGTCTGTTCTTTCCTCTGTCCCCCCCCCCCTGCTGTAGTTAACCTCACTTGGAACTGTGGTGAATCTCCATGGTGATTTGGTGTTTCCTCTTTTTTTTTCCCCACCATCATGAATGGTGAAAGATGTAGTGAGACAGGAAAAAAATTGCAGAACTGCTTTTTTTTTAATTGAAAAAAAAGCGAGCTGTTGTAGAGACCTCTCTTCCTCGTTGGGCTTGCAAAGCTTTTTGCTTCCTCATTGAGCACCTGTTGGCCCACACAAGTGATCATTATTTTCAGGCTGCCACATTTCTATCACGCACTTCCATCGCTTAAAAAAAAAAAAAAAAAAAAAAAAAAAAAAAAGTAGTTGAGCTGAGAAGTAGCCTAGTAGCTTGGATGCAGAGGGATTTGCTGAAGACTGTGGCCCATCCACAGGTGGAGAGACTGTATCCCCATGGATGAGGGCAGGGCTGCATTGGAGCTTCTCCCACCCAACTCGCCAGTGATCGATCAGAGAGTTCAAAGTCCAAAGCACTTAAACCTGGATTATGTCCTGGGGGAGGGGGGGATTCAGCAAAGGAACCCAAAGAGGGACCATAAGCATCAGGGACTTGGAAGTGGCCCTCAGTCACTATTCACATGGAAGCTCTGCTCAAGGAAGTGTGGTTTTCTGAAGAACATTATTGGTACCCAACACTACACCACCACAGCACTACAGATACACATGATGTGGATGCAAGGTCACCTTGTTGGTTCATTGTTGTACTTAACACAGATTGTTTTGTTTTGTTTTGTTTATAATATATATGTCATTCAGGGCTTTGGTAGTTCACTATAGACACTAGTTACTAAAACGTAAAAGTAAAACTCTTAAGTCTGGATCGAAGAGTGCCAGTATTGACCTCATGCTCACCCCTATAGTAATGCCTTAAATGTATCACAGATCATTCCGGAAGGGCAATGTTTACGGCAGATGTTTCAAACACAGTCAGTGCACAACAGCATTTTCTGCCACTGTGTTTGTTTTGTTGAATGTATGCCTGAGAGGAAGGACAGGTGTGTATTGTATAAGGAAAAACAACAAACACACAAACAAACAAAAAAAACAAATGGAAATGCTGTACGTTTCACAGTACATGAAGAACAACTCCCATTACGACTCCTCGAGTTGTTATTGGTTGAAAACTCCTATGTAAGCTAGCATGTTTGCAATTTGATGGTGTGGGCTGAAGGAAACTAATGTGGCTTTGTATTTGGGGTAGTTCACACCCATATATGAATGTGCTCTTATATTATTCTTAAGAGAGGGACAGAGAGAGATCAAAAGAATGAAGTTTTTCAAATTATATATATTTACATATTTTTATTTTTACAGGGAGAAGATATACAAATTGTTTGTATGTAACCCAAATTGCTTAAGAATATTTCACTGCAGATTTGAAAGAAGGCTAATTGTTTTTATGCTATTCCATGTCAGCTGATGGTGTGACTACCTTCCAGTTTGTTGGGAGTACTGTACTGATGTGCTGTGAACTTTTTCCCCTCAAGTCCCTATTGAGTTTGGATGAAGCATGTTCTATATAAATATACATAGTATATTTTAACATGACATCATACAGAACACCTTGTATTTATACTGGCCTGTGCACTTTGTATTTTAAAGCGCTACGTCCAGATTGCATGTTTTATATTGCTACGTTGAACCAAACGATAACCAGTTTGACAATAAAAGAAAACTGTCTTTAATTCCTGTTGTCTGAGATGTACAGATTTTGTTTTTCCTGTTTTACACAAGTTACGTTTAAAATAAATGATTTATGAACATAAAGAAGACACTACTCTTGGACTGTAGGTGTTTTTTGAGGTATTTATTGAGTCTGAATACAATGCTCTCTACGAAAAGACTAACTGCGAAGAATGTTTTTTTAAAGCTGATTAAAGCTGCTGTGTTGGAACTTTAGTTCCAACCAAGCAGCTGTACCAGCTTACTTAGGTACCTGCAATCTTTCCTGGGCTGGTAACCAAAACCGAACAGGAAAGAAGACAAACAATGACACATTTTACATTTCACAGTTTGAAAAAATCTTTTGTAAACCTCAGGAATGTGCTCATCTGGTCTACTCTAACCTACAGGAGTAAATCATTTCTCTCACAATACTACTACAAGTCAGAGTTTGATATCAAGGGAATGTTTTACAAAGGTTTGTGGTAATAAACACAATATTTGATATGTAACCATTCCAACTTTCTACAAATATTGTACCAATTTATCAAACATGATTTTGAAAAAAGTAACTTTAAACAAGAAAATATTGTTGTATAGTTATTGCACTTATATAAAAAAAGCTTTGGTCAATCATTCAAAACCATTTAAGCAGTACATTAAAAAGAATTATAATTAACAGTCCAATGATGATACAATAATGCCAATCTGAAATTGTACAAATCTTCAGTTATGTCATTAGTTGTACAGAGTTAGCTACTGAGATAACCAGAAGAGCTTCTGGTTAGTTTTAGTTCCAGTGTGTAAATTCCTGACCTTTTGCTGTAAGAAAAGGGAGTTTTTCTTAGTCTTGTTTCTTGGAGCTCTTGGGCCTGTAGTACATTACTGTTGCCGTAACCCACATGTTCAGAAGCGTCATCACGATAAACCTGATGAGAACTTTTGATAGAGAAAGGGAGAGAAATGTTCCTGAGGCCTCGGGAAATGTGTAAGCCATGAACAGAGCCAAAAGAGGACAATCAAAAATGAAACAAGCAGAAATTGTTTCATTTAAAGGACATGGGCTTATACCATGGTACTTAATAATCCCAGATACATTTTTCAATTTATTAACAGAAAAAAGAGGTCCATACTCACCCTGAGTATCTCCAGTTGTCACGAGTGTGGTGAAAATCCTTGCTGGAAGAGATGGGACAAAAAAAAAAAACATGTAAACCCTTATAACACAACATGTTCCCACTATAGCATCACTTGAGAATCTCAATAGTGTAGAAATTCTACATGCAATTACTTTGTGTATGGTGAACTGAATAAATCTTTTAGTACAGGTTAACTTCACAATAAATAATTGTTATATGACACAAGCTGGTGTAAGTGTGTGTGAGAGAGAGCGAACTGAAAAGACCTCAGGATAGTCTTACCCATGCAGGTGTAGGTTGCCATGCCCCAGGTGAGGGTGCTGACCTGACCGGAGTCTTTGGATGCCCACAGACACTGGAGCTGGGCGACCTTGCTGCCAGCACTGATAAAAGTGCACAGGCTCTGATGACGAGAGGGCACACACACAAAGAACAAGATATTAAGTATGGTCTGACCCAGCAGAGGATGAGGGTGAGCTACGCATCAGTAACCACTGGGCTGTAAAAAGTGTAGTAAAGGACAGTAACAGTCCTTATAGATAAGGTCTGCTAGCTGTGTGTAGGTCATCCTAAAAGACTATAACCTCCGTCATATCATTATTGTTGTCTAGACAGTTGATGAATTAAACATAGAGGCCTGGAACATTGGGTTGCTAGAGCTTTTAAATGCAGTGCAAAAGGCACAAGAGACTTTTTTTTGTCTATTAAAAACATTTCACAGGGTTCCCACTCAAGTCAAGTCAAAGTCAAGCTCTATTCCAGTTCACAGGGGTTTTCAGGAGTAAGTCATGGAAATAAATATTGTTTTTTTTTGTGACTAAACTAACAAAATACGGACTTTGTCTGCAAAATTATCAAATTCCCTGACTTTCCATGTCTGAAATAGATTTATTAAAATTCCATGTTATTCCAGAAATTCCATGACACGTGGGAACCCTGATGTTACTTTACAGTGGACGTCTGACATAGCTCACCAGAACCCCTGCAGTTAACTGTTTCTATAGGTTAGTTTCACCTAGTTTTTCATATTTAAAAAATCAGCTCATGGTTTATGTTAACTTGATTACTATTTACTAACCTTTTCACTTACATTTCAATAAGATTTTTAAAAATGCCTCTCATCAACTCATATCAGTGGACACTATGCAGATTTTCCTTCCAGTTACTACTGTAACTACTCAGAATATCCTTAAGAACAACATGTACTCACCATTGCAAGGTCAATAACCCACTTGTTTACAATGAGAAGGTGCCAGCCTCCCACAAACCTGTTCAACTCAAGTCAAGGAGCAACACAGCAACAAGATCAACAACAACAACAAAACATAACATGGAGTTGTTGTCGTACCTCTTCTGTAACTTTGTGACCAATTGGCATGACAAACTTTACATACATACTGCTTACAAAGTTATTACATCCATCATAAGCCTATGACAAAACTTCATAAGCCTATGAAGCCTTATGGTGTTTGACCACAAAATTCTCCATCTCTGCTGTCTCTCCTTGTCACTATAATGTACAGGCTCCTTAGTAAGGCACCTTAAGATGTGGTAAATGGACTGCATTTATATAGCGCTTTTCTACTCCTACGAGCACTCAAAGTGCTTTACAGTGTATGCCTCACATTCACCCATTCACACACACAGGTGGCAAGGTGCCAACCTGCCACCGGGAGCAATTTGGGGTTCATTATTTTGCTCTGTCTGTCTGATGGGGTCAGGCAGAATAGGGCTCGAACCTGCAACCCTCCGGTTGCCAAACAGCACCTCAACCACCTGCGCCACCATCGCCAAGATAGGCAACAGTAGCTCAGTATCTGTATCAGTAACTGTATCTTTTCCTGCAGTGTATAAGTGAGGACCATTGCATAATATGTGTAGGTCATAGAAGCCACTAAGTAAAGGATACAAAACTGCATACAGCAGTCCCTGCTTGAGGTTACCATTGTAATGGAGAATCAGCAGCAACAGCATAACATCTTAGGAAGGAGAAAGAAGCAAAGACATGAGTGGTATGGGACACAGGAAATGCAATGCACTCAAAATCATGAAATTATCATGCAGTTCAGTCGCATTACTGTTCACTTATACACTGGGTCATCACTATACTGTTTGTTACCCTATGGTAATTTCTAATTGATTAATGACTACTGATTAATGACTCGAGTTTCTGGGAAACTGCTTGATCAGGTCATGAGTTGAGTAGCCTACATGCACCAAATATTAGCTGACTATTGGTATTGTCTTAAATATAACCAAGGGTATTATACTGAACTTACCTTGGGCAATTAGAATGGGGTACTCCAGGTACGTTGGAGGTGGGTAGTCATAGTACATTTGGTAACGGACAAACACAATGAACCTTTAAAAACAATGAACAATGGCATGGATAAACAAAACAAGTCTATTATAGCTTAAGTGTTGCTTAGATTCAGGGGAGTATTTGTGTAGGTGTATTCATCCCAAGTTCACAATTCACAGCGTGATATAGAATGAACAACAATCACTGCCATGCAACAAGCCAGCAACATCCCATCCCGTACAATAACATGAACGCGCTTTAGTAGTCCTACTGAAAGGAGTTATTTTCAACAAGTAGCCCTGAGGACGGCTGATAACAACTATGCCTTTCTGCCGAGTTCTTTCAGAGTTCAACACAGCTGAGTCAATGGCCAGTGTGCCAGACAGCGTCTTTTCAGGGAGAATGCAAACTGGTATCTGCAACAACTGTCTCAACCATAAGGGACTACAGCTGCAAAAAAATATTAGCGCATGGTTGAAGTTGTCCATCACTATAACTAAGCATGAATATGTATTCTACAACCCATCCC
This sequence comes from Tenualosa thibaudeaui, assembly GCA_027481765.1. Classification (NCBI taxonomy): domain Eukaryota; kingdom Metazoa; phylum Chordata; class Actinopteri; order Clupeiformes; family Clupeidae; genus Tenualosa; species Tenualosa thibaudeaui. The sequence continues at coordinate 15,191,105 of JAIFZK010000013.1, forward strand.
GAATCACTTGTAAGAGTCAGAGAGCACAGATTTTCATGACACCAAACCAAAAGGACATCTCATTCTTACTTAAACTTTCGTCCAGTGGCGGCGACATTCTCGCTGTATTAAAATCCTAACGTTAAAGTGATGAGTGGCAATCGCCCAACGGGCACATCCACACACTCTGAAGACTTGTGTGATGGCGTGTCTTACATTGCAAACTGAAAGTTGATGTAGATTTATAGTGAGATGTCTCAGATTTGAAGTGTTTCGTTTGATTAACGTTTATGCGACTAAATGACCCCTATTTCCAATCAAAATCAGGAAGATGCCTCTAGTTTGGAACACCTTGATGACGCTGAACTCGAAATGTAATGTCATGATTTATCGGGCCAGGCCTTAACATAGTAGCTTAGTTCTGCTTTTATGTCGCTTTTCGTCAAAAAGTTACATTGTATATTCTTACCCCGTAAGTTCCAAGAGTAAACTGTTCAGGCTCACACCCGTGGTAGACTTCGCTCTCATCAGCACAAATATTTGTGGAAACTTTAGAACCATGCACACGACAAGGGTGCTAAAGTTCGCAAAATGCAATAGCATGTCGTCTTCCATCATAGGCTATAATACGCCGATGCTTGGACCTGTTAGTAAACCCCTACCACGATCTTGGCATCAATGAGGCGGCCCCTTCAAATTTGGTGAACGGTAGATGCACTTCCGCACACATCATCCAACACGGTTTGACCCTGCGAGGCATCCGTAGATGTTTCATTTTTTAAATGTCCTGTTACAGGCTTACAGACACAAATCCACGGCCTGAGTGGAATATTAGGCCTATGACTACAAATTTCTTGCATTTAATTAATGCCGTGCGGCTCATACAGCCCAAATCTTTAATGACAACTCAATTCGGTACTTGTGGAAATAATCACAATAACTTTATTAATACAGAGCATAAACAAAACAAAAGTTTGCTTTGGCGATATGCTATGTTTTAATCCTTTTGCGTGTCTACAGCCTGTTTAAAGGAGTAGCCAAATTCTAAACTGAATAACTGATTCAAATGAGTTGGAAGAATATTCAATTAAACTGACAAAAATATAAAACGCACGGCCTAGTCCTACATGAAATCGCTTACTTTTTGCAGCCCGCGTAAATGCTTCGCAAAATGGCCATCTAGAGAATGAGTAATGCCAAACTCAGGGACATCAACATCTGTAGGCTAAACGTGTAATCTAATGTAAATCAAATATGTTAGCAGGGCTGCATTTCTGGACCCTGTTTCGTTTTGCCATGACTGCCGGTCAGTATTAGCAGTTTGTCCATCCGAATGAGTTCCTTGCCGAGCTCCGTGCATAAGCGACTTCCAAACATCTGGTTTGTGGTGTTGGGCAGACAGTCAGAGTACACAGCCACATAGTTGGGGAGGGCAGACTGTATCCTCGGACGACCCTGCGAGCATGGGTGCATTTGGATTAGATGCTGATAATTTTTTGACAGTGCTGCATTTATAAAATACAAAGGGTTAGGGTCGTTTGAGCACTGTAAACAAGCTTCTACATGTTGGCAAACCAACAAATATGATAAAACCTGAAAACGACTGAAATCTAATCCCAATAATTCACGGGCAATTTGTTTTTAACAAAGAATATAATGCATCTGGTAAATATTAACTGCCTTACCAGCTGGTCAAAGTTCTTGAGAAAGCCCCAGTTTGTTTCCCTAGAAAAAGATATTTGGTTAGCCATTATGTGAATATCTCAATCATGGATTTGACAGGTTAGGCCTATAAACGTCATTCAACCTCTGTCCTGTGGTAGCCTATTCAAAATGCATGTTAATCTCATAATTTGAAAATGATTCATTGATGAATGGGAGAGGATTTGTATACAGTATCCACGGCTATCTGAAAGAATAGGTGACTTCATCCATGGCAATGAAACTACAGAACCCTACAGTAAACTATACCATCCGGGGGGCATTCGGTCAAATGCAATCCACTCCTATCAAATATCGTTTGGACAACGGATCGTTTAACTGGCATTCACGCGCAGGAGAAAGCAAGGGCAAGTCTATTTTAAGCAGTTGTACAAGCGAAAGTGATAAAAAAGTAACGACTAATCTCATTACCACTCTTTCACCCCCATCCTCTCCGCGCGTACATATTCTCTCCATATTTGATCCTGTTTGACCGGGTCCCGAGTGTCAGAGTCCTGTGCCGGTGTCTCAACGCCTCCGGTGTTTCGTGTCCTATCCGGTGGGTGCCTGTATATAGACACAGAGGACTGTGATGTTAAAGCAACGCTAGGTCGCTCCACTAAGCGGTAACCAGCTGAGGTTGCGCGTCTTAAGTTTCCTTTCCTATCCATCTTCAGAGAAACTATCACACATGTTTTGCTTTTGCTAAATCCATCGTATTTTCTCTAATAAAACAATTGCAGATGCCCTTAATTTGTAGTACGCAAGCCCTGCGACTCGCTGGGCGATATTCCCACGGGTGAAAGGTGACGCCGTACTAATCACTACACAAGCACCTCTGGCGCTCGCGGGCGGGCCACACAGTGCTTAGTGCGCTGTTGTTTGTGGGCTCGGTCTCCCTTAGAAACCGCCGGGAAATGCTGTGGTGCCCACAACCCATTGTTGATTTACGAGAGGTGACACATCCGCTGGACTCAAAGAGCCTGTCTGGTCTTTGTCAAGTGAAAGTTTCTGGGGAAAATACAGAATAGGATTCATTTAAAATAACAATTTGAGAAACAGTTTGAGCTGTATAATAATTTTGTGTCAGTTTATCAGACCAGAATTTTATTTGCTTCAAACTCACAACAGCACTCAGTTTTCACCCGAAAAGATGGAGAAATACACCTCGAATAATAGAATTCTCAATATACAGTTAGCTGCAGTGATTCCATTTCTTTAATTTACACATATTTGGATCTGATTTGCATAGTCCCTTCGGTGCAGGAAGATGGACCATGTTTAGATTCTTTGTTTAATGTCTCCTATTGACTTTCTAAATAAAAAATGTGCTTTTTCTTTAGTTCACTAGATGGCAGTATATATCTGGACTGTGAGCCCATGAAGCTGGAGTAGAGCTTAAAGGAGAAATCCTGTGTGAATCAATCAATAACCCTGTTGATGAGAAAATGAGAAAATTTAATACAACATACAATACTGAATACTGAATTGGCAGTTAACACTAACTATAATCACTTTCAGTTTAATTTCCCTATGCCCCATTCAGTTTAACTGCTCTTCAGTCTATGTTGTATCAACTTTTTTGGTTGTTTTCCCTACAGACAGTACTCTGTAACATCGACAAGGAAATTGATTGAGTCACCTTGGATTTCTCCTTAAACGTATATTCATAAAAGTAATGAAATAGCCTACATCCTGAATTATCTCATTTTCAGACAGATATGTCCTTGAAGTTAACTTCCATATGCACACACAGAGGAGCCAACCAACACACAAACACAAGCTAACACACAAGACCATAAGCATACACACAAAAGCCCAAATAGGAACACATAACAACTGCAACACACTCACTTCACAGAAGGAGACACACACACAAAAAATTAAACGGATCAGTTATCAGATATCTGTTGCATACTGTAGAAGGAAAGTTGTTTTGTTGGCAGCTGACTGAGACAGTGCCTCATCCTCATACGTTAGGGGAGCTCTATTACATGGAGAGACTGTTTAGCAGCCTTTGCAGGATGACCTCTAAACTGTATCTGTCACGTTCCCAAGGTTGTAAACCAACCATCATGAAGGTGCAACTAAAGGCATGTTATAGTATGTTTATGAGAAATCTATAGTCACAACTGCTTTTATAGGTCACTGATGTGCGCTTTGGGGTGAAGTGAAAATAACCATTTGCACCATTTGTCTGCACAGGCTATGAGAAGAGTGAGGATCAATGAACTGAAAAGCCTATTAGAAGGAGAGATTGCCTGCACAGGTGTACCATATTGCATTTTTATTTCCTGTCTTCACAAAGGAAGACTACATTCATTATTTCAAGGTAAGAGTCTCACTAATGCATGGCCAACTGTATGGTGCAATGATAGTCTGTGAACAGAGAGAGAGCATTCTCTGTGTCAGCAAATCATTTCACATGCATAAAGGAATAGGACTGATGTATACCGTACAGTGGAGTACATCATGTTATTGCTGTGGACAGAATTTTTAGGCCTACAGACGTTGTTTACATGCAGTTTGGAAATAGCTCAAAGCCATTATGCCGAGCTCTCCAAGGGGAAGGCTGTGAAGCATTTCAAGTGCATGTGAGAAGTTGACAGTTCAATCTTGTCTTGGAGTTCAGGCCCACATTCTGGTCACGGCTGTGACATATTAATAATTCAATAGCTAAGTGTGTCTTAGTCTTGGCCTGAAGGCTTGTCACACAAGCATGGGACTTATGTTGCATGGCCATCAGTGATTTAGTTTTTATCTTTTGTTTGTATGTGGCATCCCATAACGACATGAGCAACTCCATCTGAAATGTGTCTGTGAGGAAGGATAAAAGAACTTGCAGAAATACACTCGAGTCGAGGGAGACACTGTTATGGGTGGAGAAGCCGTAAAATATAAACAAAAACTGGTTCAAAAATACAGTACTCAGCATGGGCATGGACAGCTTTTGTGCTGCTGTTGAACAGACAGAAAAGAGAAAAAGAGAAATAGAAAATTAAAAACACATGCACAATTGTGGTTTGAATTGAAGGCAGCATTGAATTATGGCAAGCACACACTAAATTCAAATTCTGATTCAGTGTTTTTATAGCCTGGTGCACCAAACGCTTTCATGTCGTTTCACTTTGTGCAAAGTATCTGGATTCTCTGCATTGGCGTATATTTTCTTCCTTGACAGATACTTTCTGTGAACTTTAAAAATATTGGCATGCCAGAGCCCTCTGTTTGCTAATTGTCAACTGTCAAAAAATTTTCAAAAAATGGTCGGAAGGAAACCTAAGCTAATGGAGAGATCCCTAACTGTGCTGTAGCAAAATGTGATATTGAGCAGAAACACTAGGATGTGATGTTAACAATCCAAGGTGCCTGGGGACTATGCATGGCAGGGATGTCATCTTCCCTGAGTCAGACTTACACCTGACCGCATACCTTAAGAATTTCTCGGCTGGATAGACACGACATCAGGGTTGTTAGGAGGGCTCCTACTTTCTGTTATGGCAGATCCACTTGTTTGGTATTTTCTGTTGAGTTCTTTTTGTTGGTGCTGATCCACTGACAAAATGCAATGATGTGCCCAGGACCAGTAAAGACACGTCTTCACGTACAATGAATGCGCCACAGAGGCCAGTTGTCCTGCTGGGGCAGTTTGTGATCCAATTTGACTGTATTGTTGGTGCTGATCCAAGAGAATGCGTTGTTTGTCCTTGATGTTGCTGGGACAGTTTATGACCCACTAAGCAATATTCCTGGTCATGAGTATGTGGCTGAACAAAGGAACTGTGTTGTTTTGTACTGAGGCCATTTGTTGCTGATGATTTTTTTTTACATATTTCAATTGGCTTGTGGCAGCTTCATGGTACAGCATGCGCTGACACAGAGGCCAATCATTAACCCATTAACCCATAAGTCCATTTACACTATATTCCTGATGAAGTTGTGCAGTGTGTGCTGTTCCAAGAGGAGACTGGACAGGCACATCATTGGGGTTGTGTCAAGTGGGCTCCTACTTTCATCAACGTTTTGCTGAGAATATCAGGACGTCTCTACTGGGTTCAGCAGTGGATCCTGGCGTCTCAGAACCACCCCTCTTTGCGTTTGTCCAGTCTCCTTATTTGGGAGGCCAGATAGGGTAATTTCTTTTCAGCCATAACCACAGGCCTGCCCGCTGATTCCCAGGTCCCTCATTAGTCTCACCAAAGAGGCTGATATTGAGCCTCGACATCCTCAGGGACCTAACCACTTCCTCACATAGGAGTTTACTGTTCTTTCCTACTTCTCTACTCTTTTGAGGGTGATGTCACAGATGGTTAGTGGTCAGTAGTAATTGATTAGTAGTTGATCAGTATTCTTGAGTGTTAAGTTGTACCACCTTCCTTTCGATTGGCTTTTCCAGCACTGTTGGTATCGGTGATCGATCTTGATAGATGAAAAACCTTTGCTCTACCAGTCTGCCTTTAACTATGGAGACGCTCCTTGATTTGGCCCTTTGATATTTTCTTGAAGCTTCTCTAAGAGGCGTCTGGTGCATGGAGCAATTGTTGTGATAATAGTCGTATCACCCATATGGGCCCTCATGGGTGGTAGGAGGATCTTTATATAAATAGACTGAATTCCATTGTTCATCATAAACATCACAAGGAAATGGTTTCATGCTTTTGTTAAAATTTCAAATTTGTCACCTCACTATGCAACTTGCTGCTGGAGTTCCTCAATGAGAGGCCACAAGCAGTACAAAAACATCACCAAGAATGACGAGACCCACTAAAGGAAGAAGGTCGACCTTCTGACCACATGGTGCAGAGACAACAACGTCCTGCTGAATATCAGCAAGACCAAGGAACATTGACTTCCAGAGACGCCACACCCAACATCCACCACTGAACATCAATGGTGCTGCTGCGGAGAGAGTGAGCAGCGCCAAATTCCTGGGGGACCTCTCCTGCATCACTTGCAAAGAAAACTCAGCAGCACCTCTACCTCCTCCACAAACTCAAGTGAGCAAGAACCTCCTCGCCCATCATAGGCACTTTCTACAGGGGCGCCATTGAAAGCATCCCCACCAGCTGCATCATTGTGTGTGGTGAGCTGCACTGACTACAACAGAAAAACCCTGCAGTGCATAGTGAACATGTCAGGCACAGACTAGACACGAGTTGAATATTAAACTAAAGCAGATTTATTTTCAAACAGATCAACAGAAACAAACAAAAGTCAACGTCCGCTACAATTAGCGGAGGGTAAGGAAATAACTATAACGCTCAGAAGTTTAACCAAGGAACAAAACCAGAACAGGTAACAGAAGTACAAGAGGTCCAAACAAAAGCACAAGATCAAAACTAACTGGGAAGAATGATGAGGCCAGACATGGGGAGAAACACTTAAGAACATGGAGACTGTGCCAATCGTCTGTGCATCAGGAAGTGGCTGTGACTGGGGAAAAGAGCTGTGAGTCTGTGAGGCGGAGTGAGGAGGCGTGGTTGTGGCCAGGTCTGATGCAGACCTGACATTATCCCCCCCTTCAGGGGCCACTCCTGGGGAGTGGAATCAAGGATGGCATCGACCGAATAGGTTGGGCTGGCGTCCACCAGGAGCAACAAAGGCAGGTCCGGTCGTGCATCAGACTCTGGAGGAGCAGGGGAAACAGGATAGGGTTTACGCAAGGAGACATGGACGATGGGGTGAATGGACACGGGGGAAACAGAAGCTGGTGCCCCAGGTGGGACCTGCCCGGGGAGATAAGTCTGTGGAGGACCAGGCCAGAAGTTCGGAGGACCAGGCTGCCGTTGCTGGGGGACGTACTGCTGCTGATACAGACCATGAGGCTGCAGTGACACCTGGGGCCTTGGCATTGACCGAGGCACTGGCTGCTGGGCAGGAAGTAGCTGATAGTGGGGAGGCTGCTGGCCAGGGACAGACACAGGGGTAGGAGCCTGGGGAAAGTGCTGCTGCTGTGGCTGAATGGGGATAGTGGTGCTGAGTGCGGAAAGTGGACTCTCAACCAAGGTGGTTCCCAACACCAGTGCGGAGTGTTCATGCAGGGACCTAGGGACAGGAAGACAGGACAGACTCCGGGTGAAACATTCATCTCCCAACTTCAGAATCTCCCCTGTGGCCCAATTAACAGTCGGGGCATGCTGTATAACCCACGGTCGACCCAATACTACATCGACCGTGGCTTCCTCAAGGACTAGAAAGTCTATACTCTCCTTGTGGTCGCAACCCACTTGGAGAGTAAGTGGGCCAACTGGTTGCTGGATAACCCGGTGGGTGATGGGGCGGCCCAAGATGGAGTGCACTGCATAGGGCTCCGGGCAGTCTTGACACTTGAGCCGCAGGCGTTGGCAGATGGACCCCGCAGAGCCAGAGTCAAGTTGGGCCCGAGCTGTGAGAGAGACACCTGCAACACTGAGGGTTACTGGTAACAATAACGACGATGAAACAGATGGTTGTTAGACACGCAGGTGAGTCACAGGAGACGAAGGAACAAAGCGGCTGACTCGGAACGTATCTTAGGGAAGAATGACGAGGCCAGACATCAAGGAATCAGGGAGAAACACTTAAGTAACGTGGAGACCAGATGATACCAATCGATACACAGGTGAGGGTGATCGTGCATCAGGAAGTGGCTGTGACCGGGGAAACAAGCTGTGAGTCTGTGAGGCGGAGTGAGGGGGCGTGGTTGTGGCCAGGGCTGATGCAGACCTGACAGAACACAGCTGGAAAGATCATTGGTGCCCCACTCTCCTCCCTGCTAGACACATACAACAACCGCCTCACCCAAAAAGTGAACATGATTGTGAGCGACGCCAGCCACCCCCCACATACAATATTTTCATCCTCCTGCCCTCTGGGAAGAAATATAGGAGCATCCGTGCCCACTCCACCAAACTAGCAAACAGCTTTATCCACCAGGCTGTCAGGTAGCTGAACTCTCTCCCCTCTCTCATCCCCTCCTCTCTGCCCCCCAGTTGCTGCTGTTTTTGTTTTTGCATACAGCATTTTTTTTGCACTACTACAACACATCTATTGCACAATTATATTTTTGCACTACTACTTACATATGTTTTTTTTTTTTTTTAACTCTAGACTCTGAAGTTGCTGCTGTTATTGTACATAGCATTTCTTTTTACACTATTACAACACATCCTACATTTTACATTTTACAACACATTACATTTTTCCACTATCGCTCATTCTGCACATCATACAGGATTTTTTTTCTGCTTGTGACATTCTTGTATTTTTGTCTTGTGATCTTTTTGTCTTGTGATCTTGTCTTGTTTAGTGTTGACATGAAAATGTCCTTATCTGCTATGCACATTTTTCTTTATTGTTAGGAAATGTCTTATCTGTTGTGCATCTCTTCTTCACTGTGGGATAGTGAGAAACCTACTTTCAATTCCTCTGTATGTCTAGTATATGTGGAGAAATTGACAGTGAAGCTGACTTGACTTGACTGGATATTGTAACATCTTCAGACATGTCCTTACATCTTTTCAGTTTGATGGCACTGCTTTCACATCCGACACTTTCATTACATCTCTGCCTTTGCTGTCTTTCTAAATGTTGCATAAGAATATTGTCACCCTCACAATTGCTAGTCGTCTAGCAGCAATCCTCAAAGGAGCCAGGGAAGAAGCTCTTTAAATCTGTATTTGGTCAATTAAGTACTCAACCAGTGAATGTAATCCCCTTTCAGGAGTATAATGCATTTCATCCTACTTCATGCTTTTGCACATATTGTTTATTTCAAGGTGACATATCAAGCATTTTATCCATATCTTTCTGACTCTCTCTCCTGGTATCTCGCTAACACCACACAGAGAGCCTTTACGAGCATTTTACATTCTTCTGTTCTTGCACCCTTTGATGGAGCTTGTGCTCACATTGATTTAAATGGACAGAAAATCCCCATGATACTTAGGCAGCTTTGAAACAACTTTAAATCTGGCTTACTCACAGGATTCCGATTAGCATTTCTGACTATAAAAGCATTTCGTTTAACAATTAGAGCCCCCCACCCAGTGTGCACTGCAGTCCTCCACTTTCGCCAACACTTGGCCTTCCATGAACCTCACAAAAGGTGGAACAGATTTTCAAGTAGGAAGACACAATGAAGAAGATGGCAAAACAGAGGCCAGGTCTATCTAGCAGTTTCTCTAACAGTGATTACAAAATTAGCATGTGGCTTTAATGATGAAGACTTGATTTATTATAAATACAATCGCCTGAATAGATGCTTGTAAACATTTTGAGACCACATATACATGTAGGAAGAGTCAAACCATGTGCCAGAGTCTAACAACTGCTGTGTTTCTGTGTTGTTGCTTCAGTATGTTCGCTTTAACCTGTTTACAATACACAGTGTAGTCATATAGAATGCATGTTACAGGCATATGATATTACAGTATTCTCACGGGATACATAACTGTGGAAATCCAACTAGTCTTCTAAATGAGAGTAATGCAAGCCAATAAAAAGCAAACAATAAAATTATAATAAAACCATGACCTTCCAGTTAGGGGAGCTGTTCATGCTGCTTGGGTTTGTTAACATTAGTTTCGACCTTCCTGAGCCCAGCTGCTCCACTAAGTGTGTATAATGTGTGTGTGATGTGAAGAACGGCATGAGAGCCTGAGTGATTTAAAAGAAAGTATTAAAAGATGGCCTCTGTGTTTGTATATTATACTTTCTGGGAAGACAGTACTGTGTGTGTGTGTGTATGTGTGTGTGTGCGTGCAGTGTGTCAACCCCCTCAGGCTGCTGGTTCACACCTCCCATTGCCCACATGTGGACTCATGTGCTCAGATCTTTTTTGACACTGTCACTCCTGTAGCCTGTTAATAAAACCAGACCTTTGTTATACACTTTTGTTTTGTACAGAGGGTCTGGACATTCAGTAATGAGATTTGATTAGTTGCTTGAGGTCTATAAGTTTAAAAAGTTTGGATCAGCCCCTGACTGATAGCTTGCCTTAATCATCAAAGGGTCTGTTGCATCTGCATTTGGCTGACTGTGTGTCTTTTTTAAACCACAAGAGTAATGTTATGATTCTCTGTTGTATTCCTGCTAAATTACAATAATTACAGTACAGTAAATGCAATTGAACAGTCATTACAATAAGTCATTATAAGACAATAAGACATTATAATATGTCCTTCATTTTAAAGAGAAGATCCATTCCAGTGCAGTCTGAAATAAATGTTATTTCATACTATAGAAAGCATATCATGAATCATTATCATCAGCATGTACAGTATATGTTGTTCAAATGATCATGTTAATGGGAATCTATTCACGTTTGGCTAAATTCCTCGGAGCAAGCACTGCTGAGAGGCCTCATTGATGCCATGATTGTCTGTAATGGGGAGAGGATTGTAATTAAGGCCCCTGAGTTTGACAAAGGCATGAAATAGCCACTGTTTCTGAGCCTAAACCTGTGTGCCTATATTAGGATATTGTTGAAGTGAACCTGCTCAAAAAAGGCTGTGGATCAATGCAGACATTCACCTGTGTGATGCTGACTGACTGCAGAGGAACTTCGAAAACAAGGTCCGAAAGTGGTGCATGGTGCAGTGAAATTGTTCTTGCCTGTCGAAGAGCTTTCGCCCATCATCCATCATTATGGAGTAATTACAGGGCGGTTATCTCTGTGTGATGGGCCAGATAGCAGCAGCACTGCTCCAGCAAGTGCACTTTGAATGTTAGCTGCATGCGCTCTCTTAAAATAAATCTTGAAGCAGTTTTTTTTTTTTACCATTACATAGATGTCTGTGCTGCATGTTGTCTGAAATGGAGGGTGATGAGATGCAGAGACTTGCATGCTTGAGGCCTGAACCAACCACCCCCCCCTCCCCCACACTCACACGCACACACACACACACACAAGCACAGATACACACAGATGTTGGGAAATATATGTGGTTACTGAAATTCAAACGGAGGGTGATGTGGTGAATGCTGGGGCTTCTGTTCTGCACATGCATGGACTATGAACCAAACTCTCCACACACACACACACACTCACCTGCACGCACAGATACACACAGATGTTGGGAAATATATGTGGTTACTGGAATTCAAATGGAGGGTGATGTTTTGGATGCAGGGGCTGAAGTCCAAGCTTGTGCAGAATAAAAGCCACCCCCCCCCCCCACACACACACACACACATACTCATCTGCACAGACAGATGTTGGGTAATCTATGTGGTTACTGAAAGGCTAGACTAGGCAAGGCTAGTCTACTCTTAACTGAAATACTCTACAAGCCTTTCTGTCTATGTCTCCATCAAGTGCCCTATGATGGGCTGATGCCTCCTAAAACTGACATACACAGAGCCCATATTATTTTTGGTACTTGGTCTTACGTTTGAACCTAAGCACCTCTCTCTATTGAAACTCCTTTTACAAAGTTCCTCAAAATGTTCAAGTTCAGCCTCACTTCCTGGTGAATGTCAGGTACTTCAGAGAAGATGTGCAATTTTGCTATATTACCAGCTCCTCTAAATGTCAAAGGACTATATTAATTATGCTACTTCGGATGCACAAGTCATGAGTGATTGGCAGCTCTAAATTGCTCACTCTTCCACTCATTCGGTCTCCATAAGTCAAGCAAACAGGATGAAATTAGATGACATTCAGTCACTGGCAGTGACCTCAGGAGAGAATTTATAGAACTTTGTATCTGTCTCCGGCTGTGTGCGCGCAAGCCGCATTGTCTTCTGCTCCAAACACACACAGTTGGCGGTGGTGGCTGCAGTGCTTATGTAATCTGCATTTCCTTTCTTCACCCCCCCACCACCACCACCCCAACCCGCCAGCGACGGCAGAAGGATGATGATGGTAATTATCCCTTCCTTGCCAGGCGATTGTGGACCTGAGTTGCCAGCCTCCACCACCTCTGCAGGGGAACATGCTCATCGCGGACGGTGGAACCAGCTTTGTGGGTTTCGTGCGACCCTAACTGACAGGTGTCCTACTGTGCCGTATTGTTTTGTTCTGCTCTTTTGCAGAGCTTAGACAGGTCTTACTAAGGCTTTTTAAGTCAAAAGATCAGAGTGTTATTCTTTGGGTGGTGTTGTTGTGTTTGTCATTCCAGTGAACCAGTACAGAGCATGACATTGTTTTTGGCCTCCTGCTTCATCATATTCAGAAGAGGCAGTTAATAGCTTGTATAATTACATGTCCCTGTGTTTCCTGTTTACTTTTATGGGCCATTATTAGAGTTGATGATGGGCCATTATTAGTTGATGGTGATTATACACTACTCTTTCATATTGTGTGTGCCTATGGGTATGTGTGTCTATATGTATATGTGTGAGTGTGTGTGCGCCAGTGTGTGTGTGTGTGTGTGTGTGTGTGTGTGTGTGTGTGTGTGAGAGAGAGAGAGAGAGAGGTCATGAGAGTGTTTGGAGTGGGTGGATGCATGCTTAATGGATTTGATTTATTTGCATGTGATGGAGACAATGATGTCACATGTCAAGGTCCTCATCCACTGCCTTTACTTGTCACCTCTGCTGAATCTGCTTTCAATTTTTGTTTTTCACCATTGGCGCCTTAGCTGTCTTGAGGCAACAGGGGGCTTCAACATACTGGTTGGTAACCAGGCAACGGTGTACCAACCAAGTTCTAAAATTAGGAAAATGATGACGTCAAATGAGCTCAAACAAAATCAGTGGAACATCCGAAAATCATACTAAATTATAATAATTTGGCTGTTGAACATAACAATTGTGCACAAAATGAAAAAAAAGCATGACACTTACAGGATTTGAATTTGAGATGTGGAGGCATTCTCAGGCTGACCCCTACAATTTCTATACATGAAATTAGAAACAGGAGTATCTTCGGACATAGCTGTAATAGAAATGTAAACTAAATATGTATTTCCATATTTCTGGTCATGAGAAACTCATTTACAATACTGATATCACTCTTACAGGCCACATTTGCGGTCAGCTAGAGGTCACTGACCTCCAGGATAATGCATTTCTATGCATTAAATTAAAAATGGGTGTATCTTAGGATGTAATTGACATAGAAATGTAAACTGAATGTGTATTTCCATGTTTTTGGCCATCGCAAACTCATTCATAATACTGGTATTGCTCTTAGAGGTCACCTCTGGGATCAGCTAGAGATCATTGCTCTCCAGGATAATGCATTTCTGCGCATGAACACATGTTTCTGCGCATGAACGCTGACTGTTTTTGAGCATTGTGTAGACGGAATTATTTTCTAATGCGAGGAAGGATAATATACCCATTTTTATTTTACATTTCTATCACATTTATATCCTAAGATACACCCGTTTCTAATTTTATCAATCAAAATGCATTATCCAGTCAGTGACCTCTAGTTGACTCCAGAAGTGACTTCTACAGGTGGTATTGGTATAATAAATGGGTTTTTCATGGCCAGAACCATGGAAACACATATTTTGTTTACATTTCTATCACAGTTAGATCCTAAGATACACCCATTTCTGATTTCTTACATAGAAATTACTATCCTAGAGTTCAATGACCTCTAGCTGACCTCAACAGTGACCCCAAAACAGTGACATTTTTTAGTTCACATTTCTATTTCAGTTAGATCCAAAGAAACTATTATACTACTACTATATAAGATCTATTTTTTAACAGAAACCTTCAGGTCATGATAGAGGACTGGCTGAGAGCCCATAGTAACACTTTCATGTAATGACATACCACAGGGAACCATGTAAACATTTATAGGCCATTGTCATAGCTAACGTTAGACAGCCATCTCTGTTTATTACAGGTGCCACACAGCTTACATTGGTCAAGATATTTATGGCCAACTTTAAAAACTGGGTGCCACCACCAGCAATGCACACAGTCTGGTACATAGCAGTATGCCACTAAAACTATTATGAATTCCTTGTCATGACTAACATATGCACCACACCCGGGCCCTGTCTTTTGACATATACAAATGTATGTTGTGGGTTTACAATGCTGTGAAGAACCTAGCAAAAAATAATAACAAAGTCTCCTTTGAGTATGAAACTTTTTTGAAAGCCACTGAACATGGTTATTCATTATGTGCGTGTTGAGATTTATGTAGAGTAAATGCATGTAAATGAATAGGCTATATGGCAGAAGAGGTTTCCCCCGTTTGTGCTGTGGAGAAAAAAGGAGAAAAACAACTTTAAAAACATCTTGGCACACATTCACTTATACACACATACTCTAAGTGCACAACTTAACCACACTAATCAACAGTAATATATAACAACAACTGATTCTCAGTAAGATACCATTTCAAATTACTTAATAATATTCAACTCATTATCTCTTCACCTGTAAGTCTGATTTAAAATATTATAATCTGTCCATTCCTTTAGGGTATAATATGCATAAATTATCTAAATTAAAGTCTGTGAATTAAATTTATCAGACAAAGCACTAATTATGTTGCTGAGAGCTTTACAAAATGATGCCTCTGTTTGGGATTAGCCTTGAGTCAGATGAATGAGATGTCTCAAAAACAATAGCAGTGAATGGTTCCTATTTTACCACTTTGGCACAAACATACTGACAATTGACAATGCTCCCAAACTTTTAATGACTACCTTCAGTGTAATGATTTGGGCCCCTAGATCTTCCTCAGACTTTCTGTCCCAAGCCTTTCCTTAGACCCACCTGCATAATTTGGACAAATTTTTCCTCCGCTGCCTTTTTATTTTCTCCAGCACTTGAATATTGGCCAGTTTGTGAAGACTCTGTAGTTCTCCATTCATTGTTCATTAATTTTTAACTGTTAAATGGACTGAATGTTCAGTGCCCTGATAAAACCCTGGGCATGGTTTCAGTCATTCTCAATTCATCACCACTCCCTGTTTTGCATTGAAGCATAAAACTTGGTCGTAAACAATCTGACGTTGCTACCAGTATTAAAGTGAGAACACATTTCCATGTTAAGAGAGGGAGTTTTTTGCATGTCCTTTGAGATAAACAAAGCCGTGCACACTGGGCAGCAGATTCTGTCCTTGAAGTGTGCCATGCTTGTGGGGCCAGAGGACTGGGACTTGCAAGAGCTCCTCGCTTGGCTCTCTGTGGTTAATCCCTTTAGAGTTATCACGTCCTTGCCAGGCGCAACCTCTCTCTCCCACACCAAGAAGCCCAGCCCAGCATGGAAGAATCCTTTGCACATGTCAATGGACTCCCCAGATTAACCCAGAGAAGTAGAGAACAAAAGGATTTTACAGTATGTGTGTATGTATTGTGTCTTTGTGTGTGTGTGTGTGTGTGTGTGTGTGTGTGTGTGTTTGTGTGTGTTTGTGTGTGTGTGTGTGCGCGCGTGGGTGTGTAGAGTAATCCTGGAATAAAATAAATACACATCACAGAGGTGAAAACAGAGGCCTGCTTTTGATGTGCTGTGTGTGGATCACACATCAGCCAGTCTTGGAGGAGAATATCAGGCGTGTTCCTGTCAAGGCTCTCGGTTTCAACTCATGTAAAGAGATGTGCTGTGAAATAGCACTATGAGGGAGGTTCAAAGACACACAGACTATTCATGAGTGTGGCGCGTCTCTTTTTTTTGGCTAAGATACAGACTCAATCACTCCAAAGAAGAAGTCCTTTTATCCACACAGGCACTCAGTTTAGTCATCTTCTATTGTGAGATTTTATGTTTGTTGTTTTGGTTTTGTGAGTGTAACTGATGTCTCCAGTAGCTGTATAGGGGTTGAGCAAATTTCTAGTTGAATGAATCAAATAAGTTATATTGTATTCTATTATATTGGTTTTTATTCTGTTTTATATTCACTTTATTTCATGAATCTCTCTGAGAAAATCTTGTGGATAACAGTACTTACATACAGAAAATCACTACTGTTATAAACATGTACAGAACAAGAACGGAAAAATACATCTCTATGTTGAGTCAGAAAAGATTGCAGAAGTGGCTGAATTGCTCACTGTGCCTGTCCTACAGATTTGGCAAGCTGCATGAAGTGCTTTTACAGGATCCTCCATTTCCTATTCAGATGATGAGCAAGTTGCCTGCAATTTGATGTTTTTTGCAAATGTACTTGGTAGAAAAAAAATAATAAAAATTTTGGTCTATAGTCCATCATGTGAAAAGGGTTTTAAAAGTCTGTCACAGCTTTTCTAGAGGACTACACAATTTGCTCTTTTCAGTTGTTTAGGTATATAATCCTATTAGTGGTTCAAATAACGGCATTAATGCATAATGAAAGGCTTTGGCTTGTAAAGAACTTAGTTGTTACTTTGTCCAAAAAAAAAAAAAACATTTTGAAAAGAGTTTTCTTCCTGTGTTGCCCTCAGGCCTGTGTAGTCTCTCTCCAACAGTTGGAGAATAATGGTACTAATAGGGCTGCAGACTGGACTAAATGGCGTTGTCCTGGCAACCCCAACCTCCAGCTTTTACTGTGATGCCAAGAGGGTCCCTTTCGTTTTTCTACAGAGTATTCAACGCTATAATTAGGTGAGCAAAAGTTCAGACCTAGACTGGTAATAAAACCAGACCCTTGTTCTACACTGTTGTTTCGTACAGAGGGTCTGGACATTTGGTAGTGACATTCGATTGCTTGCTTGAGGTGTTTAAGTTTAAAAAAGATTGGATCAGCCCCTGACTGATAGCTTGCCTTGACTGATAACATTATAGCTCTGCATTCACAACACCTCCCTCTGTTTGCTGATTGGACAGGCTAAAATGCCTCCTGAGACAATGAGCTCAATGGGATCAAATCCAGACTAGCACTGTAGGGAGATGATAGTCAAGCAGAAGTGCTAGGAAGGCATGGCGAGGCTAGTTCAGACCAAGCCATATTTATATACATATACATATTTAGTGGAACCTGTTTGGTAAATTACAATTCTATATAAAAACTAATACGTAAAAGCCAATCAGGATGTGGGTTTACAAAAGTGTGAAAAACCTCTCTGTGTTAAATTCAGATAAGTGATTGTGAATACTTCACACCTTGTATTGTAAAATGACATTTGAAGCAGACCTCATAAGATATTCATGAAATATTTAGGTGTGACACGATAAAGTAACAAGTTTAATGTCAATATGTCAATGCCATTTCAATACCTTTAGCTGCTAACATGAATTGGTATCTGCTCGTTACAATACAAGATGTGTGTTGAAGTGAGTGCTGCAGTGGTGACCATTATGCTCCATGTGCCCCTGTCTCCAGTGAGATGAATCCTATAGATGAAACCTTTTCATCACCTTCACCTCCCTATATGATGAAAAAGAGTGCATCCCTTTCTTTTGTTTATAATTGTCCCTCCTGGGCAAATGGCAGATTTTCCAACAACATGTTTGCACAAATAGTTCTGACCTTAAAAAATATATATATTTATGTAGTTTCAGTTTGTCCAGTGTGGTTCAAGATTATTTTCAAACAATGAATCACAATTTTAAAAAAGACACTCTCTAACAGCCTCTTAGGTCGTCCTCTGGAGCTTTTTCAAACATTATGAGGGTTACTATACCAATCATGAGGGACCTGCAATTCAGTTGATGCAGTTTATGCACTCTGACCGCTATATAGGAGGTATCTCGTTTATTGTCAAGTTTATTGTCTTCATCATGATGACAGCCTTAGATCTTCATTTCAGCTATCCTAGAGGTCCATCCAGATGGGATCACTTTTATCTCACTGATGTCAAGCTTGATTTTTCTTACTATACTTTCTATATACTGTCCAGATATTGATTGTGATATTGAGCAGAGGTTCAGTCTGAAGCAGAGCACATTCAGCTGCCCACTCGTGATTGTATCTTTGCCTTTGTGTGCCTTTGGCAGTCAATTGGCCATAGAGCCCAGAGGAAATCCTTAATCGCTTTAATGAGAGCTCTTCAATAGATTGTCTGCTGTAAGAACTTACTCATCTAAGGGTAGACCCTATATTGATCAGACTGTGCAGAGCAAGAATAGGTTATTCCAAGGCATACAGCATTGACCTAGACAATATATCACATGTAACTTTTTCCATGATTCCTCAAATAAATAACAAATAAGTGTACCAGTACACAAATACAGCATTCTATTCTTCTTCATAACATAAAAATAAAAATACTTACATTATTTTACATTATACTTACTATTAGTTTTTTTCCCATATTTCAAGAATGACACATGCCATTGTATATGGTCACAAATAGCATGACATGCATCTAGTGCTCTGCAGTGGCTGACTGGAACAACTTGACAGATTCACAGCTCTGTTTTATCAACACAGCAAACGCCACAGTTTGCACCCTTATTTCCACTCCATCTTTGTCTCTTTCTTCAGTGCTGTCCTTTGAGTTCTGCTCCGGGCTAGAGTAAAATATTAACATGGTCTTTATCCCGAGCTCTCAGGCATGCAACGAAAGTAGACAAATGTCTTCAAGGAGAGCAGTCAGTACATTTTTAATCCCTCCCGACTTCCATTCCCCTGCCAAGTCTGTATGTCTCCAGGAAAATGTCAACTTTAGGAGCCTATGACATGTTGCAAAGAAAGCAAGCATCTAGTGCAGTGTTATTTATGATTGTATAGTGAGTGCACAAATGCTTTCCATGACATCTTTGACATCGTGCCCTACGTAACTCCACTGCCACCATCTGTCATCAGAGTGCCTGTCACTTTGGGTTAGAGCAACAGCAGATGCCTACACTCTGTCAGGTGGCAGATATTGTAACACTAATCATCTAACTATCAACCAGCTCGGTCGCAGTACCATAATATAAAAAAAAACAACATCCAGTGCCTGCGATTGCTGACATATCCTGTCAATGACGCAAGCGGTAAGATGTCCTCTCTGTAGCACGTCTCAGATCCATATGGTCACAGCCACATATACTACACACCAACACTATGGCGATGTGATGGTCCAGGAAATATACAGTAACACTTTAGCTGACGAGTGAGTACATAACACATTCATAGCAGCTGTCAATAAATTGCTCACAAAGCATTCATGACTGTTTCATAAAACATGAACATTCATACCCAACCATTCATACGTGAATGTAGAAGAAAGAATGGCGATAACTAAAAAAGGTCCAACAGTCTCAAAGTAGCATTTACAGCAGTTACCTGATCATGTCACATTTCAATATTTCATGAATATCTTATAAAGTCTACTTCAAATGTCACTTTACTATACAAGTTGTGAAGTATTCATAATCACATCTGAGTTTACCACTGGGAGGTAAACTGCATAGAGATCACCCTTGACCTTGAAACGGTTGAACACATTTCCATTTGAGTGTAGCCAAGGTAGCAAAAGATAATATTTACCTGCAAAGGTTACATTAATTTTTTTATGAAACATTATTGGCTTTCTCATGCTCTCTCTTTGACACTGGACTTACCCCCTGACTCTGATGTGACATGACCAGGTAACAGGTTTAAACCCAAAATGGCAGTGCTACATTGAGAACACTGGACTTGTACAAGCATATAATTTGGATGTTTCATAAAAAAATAATGTAATATTTGCAGGTGATATCATCTTTTGCTACCTTGCCTACACTGAAATGGGAATGTGTCCAACTGTTCCAGGGTCCACAAATACTGGTCAGCTCTATGGAGATTACCTCTCAGTTTTAAACTCAGATAATGATAATGATTATGAATACTTTAAAGCGTCTATAGGAGAGTGACATTTGAAGTAGACTTCATAGGGCATTCATGAAATATTTAGGTGTGACATGATCAGGTAACAGGTTTAAAGCAAAAACAGCAATGCTGCTTTGGGACTGTTGGCCTTTTATTTTGATAAGTTATCGCCATTCTGTCTCTGAAATGTTGGGTATGAATGTTGAGTCATGTCTTATTAAACAGTCATTAATACTTTGTAAGCAATTTATGACAGTTGCTATGAATGTGTTATGTACTTATCTGTCAAGAAAAGTGGTACCAAATAATGGTCTACAGTATATGTGCAGTTCCAACACAGAATGCCATATCTGCTCCTTCTGATATCCCAACTAATAATTGTTTGTGGATGTGTATTCAGACAGAGGCAGACTGACATAAACAAGAAACATTACACAGCCTTAAGCATTAACCACTATGCTACACTGTTTATTATTATGTGATACCTCTGTTGCGCATGTCAGGCATGGACTCTCAGACACTGGAATACATCTGTCTTCACACATCTGAATGCCATCACAGGCTCAAGCTTTTCAACAACTGTTTGAGGTGCAGTAAATCATATCCCTATATAGTGCAACAAAATAAATGTAGGACCAGCAATAACTGTTCTTGAAGAAAAGTGACAGCACCCCAGGCCAAAAGATAGCGTGTCGTGTAAGAGCCTTTAGCTCTCACTTCGACATTCCTGCCCTCCGATATGAGAAATTTATTAATAACTGAGCCAGTCATGGTGAGAAGGGCCTTCGGAGAAACCTGAGATTAATGAAAAGGTGGTAGGTGGATGTGAATAATTCAGATCCTCTTCTTCATTCATTTATTGCTAGCCTGTGGACCGAGGTCCCACATTAAGCCTGGGCTTGCTAATGTCAAGCACATGTCAGTCATACCCACTGACCCCATCAACATGATGTGATTTCCCAAAAGTATAGCCATGTTGTATTTCTGTAGTAAATGCCTTCCTGGAAGCAGAGTCGTCAGCTTCAAGGTCAGATTGTGCCATTGTGCCACAGAACACAGGTAACAGTGAGCTGTGTAAGCTTATACACACTTCTTTGATGGCAATGGCCCTCATGCATGATCACTTGCATATAGCCAGTTATTTGGTCACTTGAAAGCATGTGTCTGTGTGTAGAAGCAGATGGTGATGATTACCATGGTTGTTGTTGATACTGATGTGTTGTCTTTTGCTTTTTTCATTCTGAAGGTAGAACTACTTGGTAAATCTGTTACTCAACCACCTACACTGATTAGCCCCAAGAGCTGGCAAAGGTATACCTTAAAGTAAGGGTGGCCAAACTACAGCCAGGGGGCCAATCGCAGCCATCAGCTCTCTTTCATGCGGTCCATCATGAAGTCAAAAAATGAAATTTAATGTGGCCCATTGTTACATTAATTTCATATCATACTGTATGTCCAGCGAACATTATAGTTTCAGTACTGGTGTTCAATAGCATTATCAATAGCATCACAACAGTGTAGCATTAGATGGCCTGTGGATTTTCTGATCTGAAATGCAGTCGCATTTTCACTTGAAACTGGTTAAAAACCAGTGCTCTTAAATATTGTTAGTGTCACTTCATCATTGCTAAGGAACTGAGGAACCTAACTTTTTGTTAATTAAAAGTGAAATGTTTAATACATATCAATGATGTTCTCTACAAGGCTGCTAATTGTATGCCAGCTTTATTTTCAAAGCCATCGTCATTGTTATCTCTCCAATACCTGCTCTTTTATTAGGGAGAAATTATATTTTATGATTCAACAGATTAAAATAAATAAGCATGTCTGTATATGTGAATCAAGTTGAGCTTGGCACTTCCTCTTCGCTGGTGAAACCAGTCTTGGATGTTTAATATTCTGTTGAGTCACTCACCCACCTACCCATATCAGACCTCTCTACCCCCCTTCCCTACCACCATACACACACACACATACACACACACACACACACACACGCACACACACACTCCTGTTTCCTGTTCTATCCCTGATGGCAGTGGGTGATTGACTGCGCTCTTTCCCTGATGTTGTGCTCAGTGCTCCTGGGGGAGCTTGATAAGGTCTTAATTACCCGTCTGTATCCACTGCAGTAGATAAAGCCAGGGCCATTTGTTCCCTCTAAGTTGGGCAGTCAGGGGTCTGGGAGAAGGTTACCTCCCAGAGTGGTGCGTACTCCGTAACAGGTTTAGGAAATTGTCTCCTGGGTCAGGATGTGGCACACCATCCTTTGGAGACTGATGTATTGCTGGGGGATGTGTGACACCCAGGAGATGCTATCTGTGGGATTCCATTAAGAGCCTATGTTTCCTGCTGGTCCGAGCACAAAGACACAGGCTCCGGCATGCACTTTACTTCCACTCAAAAATGCCTGGGAAAGGTCAAAGTCACACTCTGTGAGTGCAAGTGAGTTACTGAGTGAAACTTTCTTGATGGATCTACAGTCCAGGCAGGTTGATGTTTTAAAAAATTAACGACCTTGAAGACCAAACATTGCCCCTATAAACTTATCAATACACATGTCACAGCTGCAGTCTGACTGCAGTCTCCTACCTTCCATTGAGATATGAATTACATGGATTGACTGTGTCAATCCCATTATAAGTAAGGTGGTTTTTCCATGAAGAAACATTCAGCTTTTGTCATTCCTTTTGTATCTGATCACTTTATATTACACTGAATAAAGCAAATAAAAATTCTACACAGCTATACCATACTATTCCATATGAGCTGAAGGACAAATTCTTAAGGCTTCTTAAGAATTCTTAAGGCTGGTATGACAAGACGACTTTCAGTCTGTCAGAATTCACTTCTTGGTTGAAGACAGAAACCACATCACCCGCTGTCACCTATTTTAGACCTCATGTATTATTGATGTCAAAGCTCTCTATAAATACAGGGTGGTGCATAAAAATGGTCCCCTTGACCACTCACCATCACTGAATCTTTTTATGCATCTTTTTTCCGCTGCTTTCAAAAGATTTGTCACTGTCATTTTCAGCTCAGCAGTGCGCCAAAGACCAGTGTACCTGATGACTGGTGGGGAGAGGGAATGAAAAGGAAAAGAGACTGAGAGAAAGAGAGAGAGAGAGAGAGAGAGAGAGAGAGAAAGTGAAAGTGGAGAGAGTGACGGGGAGAAACGAATGAAAAGAGTGAGATCAATAAATGGTATAATTCAAGCCGAGCAGGACAGACGAGGTAGACCCTGAAATAGGTCACAGCACAATGTCACAGTTAGCTGTATGCATTCAACTCTTGCACTTTCCTTTCAAATCTCACCCATGACAGCCTGTGGTTTTCAGTATACTTTCCGCAATCTACGGAACAAGAGCACAGCAGGGACACACTTGCAGATTCACTTGTTTCCTGTGTGAGTGTGTGCGTGTGTGTGTGTGTGTTTCTGTGTGAATCACCACAGTTTGAGAGGAAATATATCTCTATTTCCTGTTTGAGAAAGAGCTGGATGAGGAGCCAGAGGAGCAGACTGTTGGAGCATAATTCTGTCACTCAAGGGCAACTCTATTTATTCCAGAGCTTCACAGGGCTCTAGGGGTTGATGGGGTCAGGATCCAAGCGAGGCCCCTGGAAGATTAAATTCTTGCAGTGACACATGCGGTAATGTCAGATGAACTTTACCTAAGATAATGCATCACATGTTAAATATCCTGAGGTTCATCAGCCACAGGGAGTACAGCAGGGCAGCAGCTGTCTGACTCATTTAACTGACTATTACCACTTCAGAGAAAAATCCAGGAAGATTTCCGAAAAGCGGTTCCCTTGCCACGGGCTCTTGTCGAGTTCCATTCAAGTTCCTGTTAAATTGACAGGTGGGGGAGTGATCTCATGGAAACATCAAAGTCGTTTCTTGCACCTGGAGATTTGTTTCTGCGACAGTGGCAGGAGTGTCAGTTGGTGCAATCCACCACTTGTGCTAGCAAGGGGCTCACCCTTAATTGGCGTACTTTACATCGCCTGACAGCTCCGCTTTGAGGCTGTGACGGCTGTCAGACAACAAGGTACTACTGGGAGTGGGAGAACAGATTTGTTTTGTATCTGAAGAACTCCCACCACGTCTCTGAAACCCACCCCAATTCACTGAGTGTGAATCTTAAACATCTGCCTATGACATACTGTGTGTGTGTGTGCGTGTGTGTGAGAGAGAAAAAAGAGAGAGAACCAAAGACAAAGTGGAAATGACAAAAACAGGGAAAGCACAAGCAGAAGAATAATTTTTCGAGGACATCCCCACTTTGACTTAAAATAACACAATTTGATGTGTTAGCAGTTAACTAGTTAGCAGAACTTTTAGCAGATCTGATTTAGTTAGCTGAACTGTTGTCACATGCCTTCCACGGATAAACCCACTTTCTCTCATAGCACATTACTTTAATAGAAAGTCATATGTATGTATGGAATATCATGTTTAAAATGCACTTTGCATAATAGGATTACATACCTTGCAACTCCTAGAATCATCAGCATGGATCAAGCTCAAGCTGTATCAGTGTGGATCCCTTTCGTTCTAGTTCTCATGGTTCATGGCCAAGGTTGGATAGGTCTTGCCGCAGGAATTGTTAGCTGAACATGACATGACTCCTCTCGGTCTACATAAAGCCACAGGGACTGTCAGCCTAATAATAATTACAATGGTGCCCTCGATTAATATCAGGCAAAGGCGTCAGGCTGAATGGCATGTTCGCTGCAAACCGAGGCAGACGCTCCCCCAACTGTTTCCCACCTCCTCTCTCTCTTCTCCATCACTCATTTATTCATAGACACCCCATGAATTAATGAGATTATCGTATGGGGCAAGTCAGTGGCAGTGGCATCATTCCCCTTAGAGTGTTACTTTGCCATGGAGCATGCTCTCTCTCTCTCTCACACACACACACACACACATATACACTGTCGTCATGCCACATTATCCTGGAGCATTCTAGGCATGGCCACTACATTAATCACAGCAACTGCAAAGTTTATGTACACCTTAAATTGGGTTTCAAATCGACCTCTCTCTCTCTCTCTCTTTCTTTCTGGTGTTGTTGCTGTGGGTGAAAATTTGATTTGAGAAATTGGTCCCTGAAGGCCCTAAAGCCCTTAATGAACTAAATCCTCCACTTTAAATCTTCATCCCAAAGAGGCTGCGTGCAGGAGACCAGCTCCGACCCACTCCGACCTTGGTGAGTGACCCGGCTCATCATCTTATTGCATACATCCTCCTCCGCCGCTGCCACTGTGATCATGCCAAGATGACTCAGATCCATCCTCTCCAGCTCCATGTTGCTGAGATGCATATTGGACTCCTGTACCTGTCGCCTCACTTGTAATCTCGGCCGTGAATCATCAGCAGGCATCATCTGCTAGCCGAAATCTCATTACTTCATACACCACTCATGGATATGTATTACCCGCGTCCACAAATCCATGCAATAATATAATGTTAGGGGGCCAAATTGGGTTAAACACTTATTCAGAGTGTTATTAAGTTCCATTAATCTTCCAATGAGAATGGCCTTAACCTTGAATGCTGCATTGTGGATGATATGTTGATGGAGGGGAGAATTAGAAGCAGTGAATTAAGAATAGTGTGAGCCAAGAGCAGTGAGAGTGTAATCTCTGTGTGCTCAGGAGGGTGATGTGTTGCCCAGGCTGATCATATTAATTAGTCAGACCTACAGGCTGGAGAACAATGCAGGCGTTTATTAGATGGTGTGCAACTTTGAAGATGCTTGTTCCCTGTAATTCAGTGCCTCTCCAACTGCAGTGAAGAACTGTCTAATTGTCTGACAAAGTTTTTGCAGAGAGCTTGAGGAAGTTATCTTCATCAGTAATAGGGTAGATTTTTTTCTTGTCTGACTATAAAAATGTAACAAGAATATGACATTGTGGGAATAGTGTTTTTTTCCCTTATTCCTTCCCTAATCACTGAGGCACTTTTCATCATAGATAACCAGATGCCAAGATGCAGAAAATTCCAGTAGGACAGTAGAAGAAATTACTTTTTAAAATTCTTTTTTCATTTTGCTAGTCTCGGAGGTGTTTTATTTTCTACCACATTAACTTCATCCAGCACATCTTGTAGATGACATTTCCCTCTTTGTTCCCTTTTTTCCACTTCATGATTTGAATAATGTGTTGTTCTTCATTTAACTATGCTTCTGATTTTTTTTCATTTTTTTTTCTGGCCCACAGTACATCTGGGGAAACAATGTGATTTCAATAAATCAGGGCCTCAGATTGTAGCGAAAATGACATTGTTAATTCTGCTCCAGTTTACTCCATTATGAACACCACAGGCCCTGAAAGGGAGGGCTGTTTCAATCCGACGCCAAGTATCCGAGCCTCCTCATTATACACCGTGTTCTGCTCAGTGTGATCCATTTGGAGAAAAAGCCTGTGAAGCCATGTTATGTCACAACCAATTACTACTGAACAACCTCCAGATCTCTCTTGCTGCTCCCTCCGTTGTTTGATTTATAGATGCTTAATGTGAGCCAGTGTTGAATGCGGAGTTCCTAATAGCAAAGTGATCACCGTAGATAAGGTTCATCACCCCATTAAGAGTCTCTGTGTGGTAGAACACTGGCTTACTTCCACTCTTATTTTTTTGGCTATGCTCAGAGACGTGCTCACTGCTATGGTTTGATCCGCCTGTGTACAACCCACCACCTGAGCCCCACACTGCTCATCATCATCATCTCCCCCACACCTCCTCCCTCCCTTCCGCCCTCCACACTGCAGTCACGGTGAGTGCACAGCAAATAGGATGCAGATGAGAGTGTTTTACCGCTGATGGGCACCCTCAGCAGATTAGTCTATTTTATCTCTCTTTGGCCATTTAGGACAAAGTTCTGGGCATTTGTGTTATCGCGGAAGAGCTAATGAATACTTTATAAACTTTATTTTCAACCCTTCTCTCAAATGTTTTTGTTGATACTATAGTGAGTTTATAAACCAAAGTAAATTCCATAACATGTATTTTAATATATTTTTTCATTACACTTCAGAGATTATCCTCAATACCAGAAAAAAATATGGTGTGTTGTTATAGGTTGATACAAATTGCTGCACTGGAGTTGCACAGACACATATCAAGTGTGTCTGTGTCTTTTCGAGGAGGAGACGTAGGACTTGGGTCTTATGTCTGTAACATGACACCTGACCAAACCTACTTACACACTGACCCTCTTTAATGTAAGTGTGTGCATGTGTGTGGGTGTTTGTCAGCTTGAGCCAAACAGGAGTCACCTTACTAGAGGCCTCACTGTTAAGTCACTGTCTTTGACCTAAGCTTTTGCATGTAGTTGGTATCAAAACAAACAAAAATTATACACAACAAATAGTCCCCACTCCCAGCCCCAGCCAGCAGAAGCACCAGGCTGGCAGGAGTCTAGGAAGACACTGGACTCACCCCCCGCTACATTAGTAGTGTACTTAGGGTACCCATGTCTTGTCTTGTCATACCTGTTATGTTAGGTAGTAGCACTAGGCAAAAGTATCCTTACGCTACAACCTTAGGATTAGAATTGTCTTGTTTTGTATCTGCACTTTACTGTTGTCCACGTACACGCATGGGATAGTGGGAAACGTAATTTCGATTCCTTCGTATGTCAAGTACATGCGTCACCTAGTGGCCAAAAGTAAATTCACCAGATCCAGGTCCCAGCAGCAGAAACCCCAACAGAAAGCCAGATACAAATTATCTTTATTGAGAATTTACAAACTAAATGGATGACTAATATGTAAAAAAGCTAAAATTAGTCCACCAATAAAAAAAAAAAGTTGTTTCTAAGGGCAGAGTTCCTCGGTCGCTCAGTCCCTTCAGAGCAGAGAAACAGTCACATCAAGGAGGGGGGTTGCTGTGGTTGTCACACCAACAAGGCGTAGTTATGCCACTCTATGCAGCAAGACAGCCAATGTGGAGGAAAGGTCCAACAAACAGTAGATCAGGCCAGGAGCTCGAAGAGAACACAAGGGATGACCAACCACAGATAGCCGGGGACACGTTCAACCACACCTATACAGAAAATTTAATTACGGCCCTTTAGGCAGCCATAGCGAGCGTTGAAAGAGACTCAGATGCACCGCCACGCGGTCCTCCGGGCAACATCAGGGACTGGGACCACAGGAGAGATGCCAGAGGCTGGAGTGAACACAACAGTTAGGCACAGCAGAGGGCTACAAGTAGCAACCATACCTCACCCCCGGACAAGGGGCAGCAAGGCGACATGATGCTACACAACTGGCTTTTAAATGCTCCTGACAGGGTGTGGTGTGTCATTAAGCCATTAGTGGGCAATTGCAATCATAAGCAACAAGGCAAAGGCAATAATCAGTTCTCCTCTCCACAGGAAGTGCAGCCCAAATATGGGCAGAGAGGAGGAGCACATTAATAAGTTCACAAGGAACAATTTAGTAACATGGAAAAGGAGGAAGCACAGTTCAAATATGGGCATGGGGCTAAAACAGGAAGTAGGTTGCCAGGTTCATGAGCAGATGTCTAAAAAGTCAATCTGGGCACACAATAAACACACACAATAAAATCCAATACAAAAGTGAGACACCACAGCAAATAACTACTACAATTTGTGAACACACAATTACCATTACAATATAAAATACACTGCACACAGTAGGGCCCTAATGTCTCTGCTAAAACAAACTGGGTCAAACTGTTACATTCCCCCCCCACTTTTCTGGTGGTCGTCTCGACCACCGTCTATGAGTATCCATACCTTGCTGGGGGCTGCCCCCTGGTGGATCTCTGTGACCGCCTTATAGTCTCATCAGTTGGGCTCATCATAGGGGGGCTTAGCGGACAGGACACGGTTTCAGGGAGTGTGTGGTGCCCTGGTTCATCTGCCAGCTCTTCAGTGAACAGGCTTGAGGGTTGTGCCGTTGGGTCTGTTCCACTCACTACAGGCAGCAGGGCCCTCTCGGCATTTGATGCAACGGGAGGAGTAATGTCCTGGGCATGGCCAGAGGGCTGATGCTGGTGGACCAATGGAACAGCTGCGAGTGGATACCAAGGCATGGTTTGTGGTTGGGAAATAGACGGTTCCCCTCCTACTAACTCCTCTCTGGCTACATCCACAGGACAGCAACGCAGGTTATTGCGGTGGATGGTCTTTGTGGGGCCTTCATGGCCTTCCGGGCGGATTACGTAGACCGCTTGACCTGATCGTAGTTGGGCTACCACCACCCAGGCATCCAGGCCCCAACGTGGTGCCAGCTTGCCCTTTGCGCATCTACGAAAGTTCCTTTGGAGAACTCGTTCCCCTGGCAGAAGCAAATCTACCTTGACCCGTCAATCATACCTTTGCTGATCCTTCTGTTGGCGCCTCTGAGCATTGGTCTTCACCATAGTGTAGGCTTGTGTCTTATGGTGGTGCTTCACCCAATTGGTCAGGGAATATTTCAATGTACAAGGGGCCGAGGCCGAGGGAGACGTGTGTGTTCCACCCAAAGACAATAAAGTGGGGAGTCATAGCAGTTGAACAATGG
This sequence comes from Tenualosa thibaudeaui, assembly GCA_027481765.1. NCBI lineage: Eukaryota > Metazoa > Chordata > Actinopteri > Clupeiformes > Clupeidae > Tenualosa > Tenualosa thibaudeaui. The sequence goes on from JAIFZK010000013.1 coordinate 15,220,939, forward strand.
GTGGTATTGTTATAAGCCTGTAGTAACACCAGGGGTTTCTGCAGCCAGTGGTTCTGATCAGCTTCTGAAAGTAGAAAAGTAGTAAAAGAACTAAGGAGAGACAGCAAGGTTTGGTTAAACCTCTCGCATGCACCATTACTTTGAGGATGGTAAGTGGTGGTTCGAGACTGTCTACATCCATACAGTTGTCACAGTTGCTCCATTACTGCTGACTGGAATGCTCCACCCTGGTCGGAGAGGATCCTTTCTGGGCACTCCACCACCCGAATCACAGCACTGTACAGGGCTTTGGCTGTGGTGGTCGCAGATTGGTCCTTCATTGGTACTGCAAAGGCATACTTGGAAAAAAGGTCAGTCATGACTAGTATGTAAGGGAAAGGGTCTCCTGGCCTTCCTAGTCTATTCCCAGTACCTCAAAAGGGTATGAGGTAGTAATGGATGTTAGAGGGGCCCTTACCTCAGGTCCAGGCTTCTGTCGGAGGCAACGAGGACAGGCTGCCGTCCAGGTTCCCACGCTCTTCAGCATGCCAAGCCAAAAGAACCGTCTCCTCAAAACCGACAAGACCTTCTCTGCTCCCTGATGACCCAAGCTTTCGTGGTACTGTTGCCATAGTTCTTGTGCCTTTTGCTCTGGAGACCAACACTTGCCAGTATACCTCACCTGTCCTTGGGTCAGTGCATCTGCATTGTAGTTGATTGCTAATGATTGCAATTCGTTCCCAGTCCAGCAGGAGTCGCTTAATATGATGCCCTGGAGAAGGGTCCGCAGTTCTGGATACAGGCTTGGAGGGAAAGGACGATAGCGCTCTCTACAGGGTGGAGCAGTGCCCGTGGGTATCTGATGCTGTACCAAGTTGGTCCTGCCAAAGTCATCGTCATGCATGGTGAACACACAGCTCCACTTCCTTAAGAGCTGTAAGAGGCGTTGGTGTTCATCTGGGTTCAGGCCCTTCCCATTCCATGGCAAAGACTGGATGGTAATCTGTAGGTGTAGAGGGTTCAGAGGGGTTAGACACAGTTCTAATTGCCACTTCCACAGCTCCAGAGGAGTCAGACTGAACCACTAGATCCTGTTCCAGTTGAACATCACACTCATCAATCTGAGTCACCTTAGCCAAGGGCCGGCACAGTGGGACCTCTACAGGATAGGGATTTGGGTTGCACATCCTTATTGGCAGCTTACCTCCACGCACCACTACCAGGGACCTTGCTACATACCACTCCCTACCTGATCTTCAAGGGGTTCTATTAACACATTGTGGACCACCTTGGGGGCTCCTTCCTGAAGTTGAACCCAAACAACCATCTTGGACTCGGAGGGGATAATGACTGGCGGCTGCCGAGGCAGTCCTGCAATCCCTTGAAAAGGGATGGCAGGCCCTGCAGCTGTGATCCTCTGGCAGACAGAAAAGGCTTGTTCCCATGCTTGACCTGCTACTGGTGAGACAAGAGATTTAAACACAGTCAACCCAGGATGCTTACCCCTAGCCAACTCTTCCCAACACTAAGCAATTACATTCATGCCGAGAATGGCATGGCCTGCTCCCATACACCCATCTTCCACCACCATCCCCTTCTGCGGAACCTGGACTCCTCCAAACGCAAAATCCAAAACTGCATAGCCAACATATCGTCCATCCATATCCATTCCATCCAATCCATTAGTGGCTCGTAAGGTCCACAAGGTGGAGAGTCATGGGCACAATTCATGTCAATATCACCAAAATGTCTGGCTTTACTCACCAGAGTGACTTGGGAGCCGGTATCAAGGACACAGGGGATCATACTTCCATTAGCCTCTACGTCAACACGCAGACATTCTCCAACAATCTGGGACTTGGTGGTCACTCCCGCAGAGTGGGCGACAGTCCCTGCTACACGCCCCTCTGTGGCAGGGGGTACTTAAAACCTGATGTAGACCTGCGGCGAGGCGGACAATACCTCTCAGTCCCTGCATATGGGTCTTACCTGGGCGTTCCAGTGGAAGGACCCGTGGCCTGATGGAGTATGTTTAGGTCTTGGACGTACTGTAGGACCGGAAGACGGGTGGAGCAGCAGGTAGATGTGGGGCAGTAGACTGGTTAGCCATTAGGAGGGTAGGTGACAGCTGCTTATGTAGTTCTTCCACAATGGAGGCGCTCACACCCTTCAATTGCTCTGCCACCTCCTTGCGCATTTCTGCTTGGAGTTCACTTTTCAGTTGGCTCAGGTCAAGTGTGTCACATTTTGGAGTGTTGACTAGTGAGGCAGCTGCTGGGGGAGTCATGGCCCGTCTGACCCAAGCGTGGTCTTTTCCATGTTGCTGCTCTTGCTCAAGTGCCACAGCCTCTGAGCAGACAGTGGCAAACATCTGTGGATTACGGCATACTTCACAATAAATCTCTTGTTGGATTGAGCCTGCTCTTAAGTTCAAGGTAAACTGATCCAGCAAATATTCACCCTCTTCTTGAGTCGGCTCACGTTCCTGCCAGTCAAAGTAGAGTTCTCGCAACTTCAAGATAAAAGACTCCACTCCCTCATCCTGACCTTGTCTGCAACTGAAAAACCTAGACCGCCGCTGGGCTCGACTTCCTCCATCCCCATACTTCTTCTGTAGGGTGTCAAGCAGCGCCTTAGTGTTGGCCTTCTCCTCTGCTTTGAATAACCTGTCGCCTGTCGCTTGCCTCCCCATCTAGAGCTGCCAACAGAAAATCCACCCCTTGTTGTGTAGTTAACCAAGAAATTGACAATAAAAGTTACTTTGACTTTGATTATTCATTGAACAATAAGACAGTGTTGACAGATGAAGGAGCCAACAACTCAAAGAAAGTTATACGAAACCAGAGGGGAAGTTTAAACAGGTGTTTACATCTGAGGTGCAGGTAAAGGATGCCACGTGGCATCACATAGACGTAAGTGATCCCTTTTCTTCCTGACTGACTGTACTATACATCCTGACAAGGGCAATCACAGAGGTGACCTGAGAGCATGATCTCTGATTGCCACTGCTATTGTGTGGATCTATAGTTAAATGTGAAGAGGTATGTGCTCTTTCTCTCTCTTCTTTGTGTGTGTGTGTGTGTGTGTGTGTGTGTGTGTGTGTGTGTGTGTGTGTGTGTGTGAGTAGTGTGCATGTCTAAGTAACAGTACATGATTCAAAGCCTTTTTCATGGGGCGGATAGTGATTACACGGCCCTGCGCTTGATCGACCTGCTCTGATTGGCTCCTTTGATGGAGCCCTGTGATCATGATCTCCTGTGCCTACAAAAGTGGCCTTTTCAGAGGGCATGGAAAACACATCCCTTTCCCACTAAGGGGAAAGTGACTCATATATTTCATCTCCATGCTACATGACCAGTGTCAAGCCACTTTTGGTCTAAAAAGACATTTACAAAACGTGATGTTTACAAACCATTTCAAAAGAATTTGTGACATTTCAAAAGAATTTAAGCAACATAATGTAAATATCACCACAATTATTATTATTCATATCCTTTTTAACAGTCATTCTTCCAAATCAATTTGAATGGCATAGAGTCATATGAAGAGTGCATAAATACAAGTGTTATTCCCACCAACCATCCAGCATGTGCACTGTAGTTCTGTCTGGAGGGCAGGAAACCACCATAAAACAAATATCTACTAATAAAATAAAAGAAATCCTAGCTTTAGCTATGACATTGTACACTGTATTGCCAACCAGCTCCAATTAGCTTCTTCTAACATTGCCAGTAAGACTGGGAAGTAAGACTTTGTGCCTTTTAGGTAACTAGTTCACTAGTTTTACACCAATAAAACTCCACAGTGTTGCTTTAACATTTTTCTTGTCAGCCTTCCTATTTGCCAAAGACTTCCTTCATGACACTTGACCAATGAAGACGTGAAACACTATTATCAGGTTTCAACATACAATGCAGAGGTGTTGAAAAGATGGGACAGCATATGCTTTCCCATCTAGTCTATTCTCCTGGATTTGCTTTCGTTCCATTTCTTCTGTCCTAAAAGGATATAACTTAGCCATCCTCCGTGACACTTCCAATAAAGAAGTGAAACACTATTATCAGGTTTTGACATACAATGCAAAGGTGTTGGAGAGATTAGACAACATATGTTTTCCCATCTAGCTTATTCTCCTGAATGTGCTTTTGTATCCGTTTCTTCAGCTCTAAAAGGATATACAACAGAGGAGGCATAAGAAATGAATCCAATTGAGATTAGCCCAGGGTGACAACCATGAAAGAAGCAATAACCCCTTGACAAGACCATGACAAATCACATGCTTTAAAGACCAGGATAATTTCGAGTCTCTAGTATGTTTTGTTCACATTAAGCATTGTAATATTTCAGATTATCATTTATTAGCTATGGATGTCTACCCATTACATTTACATTTACATTTAGGCATTTAGCAGACGCTTTTATCCAAAGTGACTTATAAAAGAGGATTACCCTCACCAAACTGTGGTAAGATATACTATTTAACATATATATATACTACAAAACTACAAAACTACACAGTATACTGCATCTATCTGGCCTGTGAGTTTCACCTACATGTAGCCATGCTGCTTTAAAGAGGGAATACTAGTGCATGCATACCCTGTTACAGTAGCATCACCACCCTCTCTCTCAGTGTACAAAAGTGTAAGGTCTTCAACATCCTCAGGGCAATGTAGTCTTGGAAATTTTAATTTATATGATGTAGTTTTTTAATCCACAAAACTGGCCAAAGGGAAAAAATGCACAGCAGACAGTGGCAGATATCTCTGCTCCTTCGGGGGGTGACATTAACCAAGACACAACATTTCATATTTTTTAAATGTTAAATGAGAAAAGTGCAAAAGACTCAAAGGTAATGTCCTGGTCGAAATGCAGACGGGTAATGAAAGAACCCCTGTGGCATGTGTGTTTCCTCAGTATGTGATATTTCCTCATTTTGTCACGCTTCAGCAAAATAATACATCTGCAAGTCATGAAGAAACAGTGGTGGGCACTTAGTGCCAACTCAGTATGCATATAAAAAATAGACTCCTCAGACTTACTTGTGCTGTGTTATTTATTTCTGTATTTTTATTATTTTGCAATAATTTTTTTTCCGTCAAAGTTTTCAGAAGAATTAGTACCACACTAAATACCATACCAAAATATGAAAAAGATGGGAGAATCTTCCATTTCTCTCGCTAGTATGTCAGATATATCAAACATCAAGATGTAAATAGAATGTTATTGTAGAATGATCAAGTAGATGTATGTGATCCTCTTCTACTAACTGATCTACATAATATGACAATGGCAGTCAGAGAAGTAAGAGCATGAATCACGGTTGTTATTGCCACTGTGTGCACGCCACATAGTATTAAATGTGATGAGGAATGTACGTGTGTGTGCTTGTGTGTGTGTGTGTATGGACACATGTGTCTATTTTTGTGCACATGTGCATGCTAATTGGACATGATTTAAGGCCTTTTTCATGGGGCAGATGGTGATTACACAGCCCTGTGCCTCAATGATAAACTTTTAAAGATGCAAATTAAATTGAAATTCAAAAACGGATATCTATTTCAACCTGTATTAGGTAGAAATCAGAGGGACTTTGTGTGCTCCATCACCTCAGTTAAACTAGCCTGTGAACATTATATTGATTTTGCCTCAAAGACAGGTAATCAATCTCAGCCATGACTCACCAAGTAGCCTACTAACATCAAACTACCTCCCCAAAGGCCAGTTTCAAATGGATGCTTAAAAATGAATGTCAATAGTCACTGCCCAGTTCAAAGACACCCACAGTCGTGGGTGTTAAGAGATAGTCCTTTGACTTTTCTGCATGACATGCATTAGGCAGGGCAGTGATAATAAATATTGCATCATGGATAAAAGAGCGTGGGAGCACTGAAGTGCCCTTGTCAGGGTTCAGGAGATTACGAACACTCGTTTGCAAACACTACTCACACATACAAGCACACACACAATATGTTCCATCTCAGGAGTGTAAACAGATGCCAAGACTGCAGTGTGAGTTGCTCATATGTTGCTCATATATTGTTAATGCAGAGGTAGGTGACTTGTGAGCTGATGGGTTCCTCCTCCTGCAAAGAATGTTCCGGGTGTTGTATCACACAGGGAAGGGCCCTTACTGAACTTCAAGAGAAGCTCAGGCAAGATACACTACCTACATATAACAGCTAAGCTCACTTTTTCACTCACTTGTTCATCAAAAACAATAACAATAGTATTGCACCTCCCATTTCAATAGACCATTTCTAAAAACTGTTGGCACAACAAAAAAATATAGAGATTATTGATAATAATACATCATACACATGAATAATTATGTGCACAACATTCTTGATATATTTGGTTCAGAAAACTCTACCCAAACAATACCCAAAAAAGTCAAAAAAGCCTTTATTGCCTGTTTCTTTCTTCTCCATTTCACCCTTCTAACCTTCCATTAGTTAGTTTTTTTATTGCAGCACAACAGCGGTGAAAATGATTAGCCCATTGAAAAGGAAGCCAACAATCAGACTGAGGGAGCTGGTCGAGGCAGTAAAGGCAGAGAGGGTAATAGTGCAGCAAGAGGCACAAATGTTCATTAAGTTCCGTGTTCTATTTTCACAAGGGGGAGACCAGAGTTGAGCCTTCACAGGCTGATACAGAAGATCACTGAAAAGTTTAAATTGTGGCGCTATGTGACACTCCCATTTATTAGACCGGAAACTATTCACATTTGCCCCCATTGTAACGTGTTATGTTTCTCTAACTTGGTCAGTGTTCAATGATCTTTGGTAAAGGTCAGAGGTACTGAGTGATACGTTCAGTTAGAGGTTGTTTCAGAAAGGCTTTAGTGTTTATCCAGAACTTAAACATTTTAGTTGGAACCAAGATATCATGTGTACACTGTGTGTTTAGTGCTTATAAATGCATATAATCTTCATGGAATAAAGCCTAATAGATATAAATACACATTGTCACTTGTTTAAACTGAGTCTGAAATTTGTCTTCCTCTCAGATTAGGAACTGAACTTCCTTCCGAGCTTCTTTGTCCCTTCCCAGTCTTCTTATTTGCATGTCATAAAAGACTTGCTGTTGTGATAGCAGTACAGCTGACAGTGGTGGGTATCTCATAAGTGTAGTAAGTGTAGAAAACCCAGCCAACATCAGCTAACATCATTAGTCAACCAACATCATTAAAAGCCAGCCTTTTTATTGTACTTTTTTCAGTGAATGTCATATTTTCCTTTGAAGACTTTCCTATGTGCACTGAAATGCACCGGGTCAGCTTTTCCTCAAAGAAAAGGTCGAACACACACACACTGAAGCTGCAAGAACGTTCTGTGAAGATATTTGAACTTCGGCAAAAAAACTCCTCTCCCCTTCAATATTTTATCTATGGGTGGTTGTTTTTAAGAAAGCTGAGACGTGGTCTAGAAAAACCCCATAAAAAATTCAGTTGCCTCATAGGGGAAATATCTGCTTTGTAGTGGACCCTTTAAAATGACTACTGGTCCATGCAAGTAATTACTCCTCACAGTATCAGCCTGTAGGCTCCTGATACACGACTCAGCTTTGGAGCTGTTTGTTTGCTCTTAATTAAAACATGTTTAATGTCATGTAGAGAGAGGAAAAAAAACATTTCCTTCCCCCATAAATTTGTTTGTTTGTTCTTTGCTCTGACTCACTTTTCCTCAGCTTTCACGTTAACTTTATTACCAGTGCCTTCACTTGTGTTTATTACCTCCGCCAAGAAGGTTATGTTTACGCCAGCATTTGTTTGTTTGTCTGTCTGTGTACAAAATAACTAAAAAAGTACTAGGACAGTGAACAGATTTAATCCGGAACACCATCTGGAATTTGCATTGCACCAGTGATCCTATATTACGTTGGCAGAGGTTTTCTAGCAGACAGGTTTTCTAGTATTAATGTTGTTTTTTTATACTATCAAAAAGCAATGCATTTAAAAAGCAATGCATTTATAGGAACCATAGATGAAAAAGAAAGCACAGAGGTATGCCACCTATGGCAGCTGAACCACACCTGTAAGGATATCCACAAGCAACCTCACTCAATTATACCTTAGGCTAAAGCTCTACCCTTTGATGCTTTACCACTATATAGGGACATATTAAAAAGGAATACATCTGTCTGAGAAATAGTGAAAAACAATCCAGTCTGAAAGTTTGCCTTGTTCGGAGGGTGAACATGGGTAAAGTGGGACATTTTTGAAAATATTATGTTCTCCGCTAGCCTGACTGCACAAAAGCTTAGAAAGCTTAACATAAACGTAAACATAAAACCACAAAATCTTAGAAAATATTTTACATTTAGAAAAGATCACATCTCAACACAAAGTGGCCAAATCGTGAATCTTGTTGGCGCACATTGGTAAAGTGGCACACCCATACTGCCAAAGTGGAATGTTTCATTTTTACTTTAAATGAATAAATAAATAAATAGAGGTAATGGATGAAATTACCATATAAGATACCCCATTGTTAATAATAATTTGGCAACACTTGATGAACCATGCTATGTCTTACATTAATTAACAGGGTAGATTCTCTCAGTTGTGCATCAGACAACACATCAAAAAATTTTGCTAGCTAACAGGCTGGCTGATTATCATGTTGACCACTTAAATTCAAAACTAAAATATAGTTTGAAATTGTTTATAACAGTTTATACAATATGCAGTCAAATGTCACTGTAACATCATGTTTTGGAATGGATAACATTTCTTAATATCCCATCCCACTTTAACAATAGTTAGCTGTCCCACTTTACGAGTTTCCATACTGGTAAAGTGGGACAATAAAATTCACCTTTGGACAACAACATTTTATAAGAAATTTAACTAGGTTTAGATGTGTGGATTTCACAGTAATAAACATATAAACATAACAAATAAACATACCATTTGCAACATCCCAAAAAGCGTTAGATGTTTGCATCCTTAACATCACTTACATCAGAATGGTATGTCATTTCTATTTTCACTATTTCTTGTGGTCATGATGTTTTGTTGGCTTGATCACATCCCCAAAAAATTACATCACCATCACCTATACAACCATATTTTTAAACTCCTGACATCCCAAAGATTAAGTAAGTCAGTAAAATCATCATCATCATCATCATTAATCAGTAAAAAGTATGTGAAGATACAGAGGATAAAGCTTAAGTTGTCCCACTTCACTCATGTTCACCCTAGGGGTAGCCTGCTCTTTGAAGTGGTTTATCCTCTAATTATTTTATCATTTGCATGTCATTTTAGGCTATATGATCATGTGAAGCACACATTGTCCATTGTCCATCCAATAATGCAAGTTCTGTGTTCATGACAGGCAAATCTTGCTGCACTTCACGTGCTCATTATACCTGTCCACCCAAATGGACCAGATAGGCATAAATGCGGAGGGGGGGAGGGAGGGCCCTGTGCGTTTGCGTTACACCACTGATGCTTGGTGTGCCTTTAAGAGAATGAGGACTTCAGGCCCTTCTGTTATGAGGTTTACCACTAACTCTGGGTTAACTTACCCAGGTTTGCCCCTTAACCACCTTCTTCAAATATTATATCCCAGCAGAGCTGCGGATCCACTGTTGGGGGTTCAAATAAACACATCCTATTACACTAGCCTTCTTTTTTTTTACATGCAAATGCACATCTATGTACAAGGAACCTATTAACTCAAATCAGACCATTTGATCCATACAGTCAGTATCAAAAGATTGAACGGTTCCGTTGGAACAGTTATATCAAACACACTGCATAGAATATACTGTTGGGTTATTTCTTTATTCACTTTTTAAATACACTCGACTCCTAGTTAACTTACCCAGGTTTGCCACTTAACCACCTTCTTGGAATGTTATATCCCAGCATTTTACCATGTCAATCTCGTCTGGAAGCAAAGTTGTGGATCCACTGTTGGGGGTTCAAATAAACACATGCTATTACAGTCGGCTTCTTTTTCTCCTCTCTTAGTGTTGACACCTCCTGTTTGGGAATTGTCCCTCCCTTGTTGGTGAGCATGTAATTCTCAGAGCAGAGCCAAGCGTGAGTCACGGTGTTCCAGAGCCTTCTGCTCAAGAAGACAGCCCACTGTGGGTCTGTCAACCAGAGTGACAACTCAGTGAGGGAGCTGAAATCATTAGCCTGACGCTACCATGGGAGACCTGCTAACAAGCCCTCATTAGGAGGAAACTGACATACACATAGAGATAAGAAGATGCTGCAGGGGAACAGAGACCCCCTCTTTGTTTTCCTAGAGCATCCTTCTATCTCTAGAGAGGGGGAGAGAGAGAGGGGTGGATGGATGGATGGATGGTTGGATGGATGAATGGAAGAATTGACAAACGGACAGATATTAGAGAGGGGAGAATGTTGGATTGGTGGAACAACACTGGTCTTTACATCTTTTTGTCGGATGTGCAGAAATAGTGGCATTCCAATGCAGTACATCAATGAGAAGTCAATTTTAAATGCACAGCATGAATCACATTCCACTGAGCCAGCAAATCTCATCCAGGGTCTATTTCAAAGCCCTGGAGACCTTTAAAATGCTTGGATGATTTAATTAATGGTAGCCGTTTGACCTCAAGGTCAAGGTTACAGTGGATTGTATTTGATTAAATTCTACTGAATATTTACTTTCAAGAACTACACCAAACACACGTTATTCTGATATTATTTAATGATACTGTTGCATCCAGTAAGTAAAATTCAATGTCCCTATAAAACACTTCAAATATATTTTGTAATGAAAATAAATATATTTAAGGATGTTGACTTGTTGAAAAACACTTTAACAGAGAAAATATGTCATTTTAATTTACCATTAGGTGGCTAATGCGAAACCAGATAATTCTCTGGAAGCTAGGTTGTGACATACAGTGCTCGATACTGCTGCTTATTTACAACACAGCTCAAGGCTACATCAGAAGTGTCACTCCCAAAGGGAGTACAGCGAATGCAGTGATTTTTTCCTTGCCATACAGCGGGGATGTGTGAAGTCTCTGATCTGTAAGTAACTTCAGATGAAAGCATTTGCTAAATGTAACCGAGCGGCGCTTGTTGGCAGATCAAACCTGCAGATTAATATTCAAATGTAGCACTCAGATGGGTATTGGCAATAAGGGAATGAGTCACATTTAATTCTGGAATCAGCATCATGTAGTCATGTAGACCTTGGCTTTTAGGTCCAACTCAAGTGCAGTGGAACACCATGGCTGTGTTTGAGTAGTGGTCATCATTTATCCTGGTTTTCTTGTTTGTGAAGAAAGAAGGTAAATGTTTGTGCATGTTTGAACTAAATGGCTAAAAATTCCACGGTGAAAAACAGTGGAAACAGGTTGCAGTGTTCAGGAGCAAGGCAGACAGTGCAGCAGAAAAAAAATGGTCTGTGGTTTTACACGAACACACACACACACACATACATGCAAATGCACATCTATGTACAAGGAGCCTATCAACTCAAATCAGACCATTTGATCCATACAGGCTGTATCAAAAGATTGAACGGTTCCGTTGGAACAGTTATATCAAACACACTGCATAGAATATACTGTTGGGGTATTTCTTTATTCAGCTTATAAATACACTCAGCTTTTTCCAGTTAAGGTTCTTATCAAAGGTCAAACCCCTTTTATCATTAAATTATTTTGAAAAGGTTAGACTGGCATTCATTTAATCTCATAACTAAAACACCCTGTATGTTGTAACTAGATACCCCCTCCTGCTGTCATCAACTGTATCAAATGCTGTAGCCCTCCTTTTAAGAACACAGAAGCTAAAAGCACATCTTCCCGTGTTCGCCACCCTTTTTTGGCTCCACCACATTTTAGGATTAATTCAAGGGCAATTAGGCCTGTTGATCAATTCCACCTTCTCCGTCAAGGATAAGGAGAAGGGCACAGTGAGTCTTTGCTGTAAATACCACTAAATTGTGTTGCAGCATAGACTTGGCTCCTTAAAACCCATTTTATTCCATGGCTTTCAACTCAACATTAATATTTTTCATTATTTCTTTTGTCATATTTATCATTCTTAAGCATTATGTTGTTTTCACCTATGCTGTTTTATTGTTCTGCTCAGCTCTGTGTTTTGATTGTTGTCAGTATTATGGAGAGGCTACATTAGGTGTCACTGTAGTGGTACATTCATGTTGTGTGCTAAGCAAGTGGAAAACAAGATGAGAGAATGTTGCTCACATTTGAAAAAAATAGACCAGTCTATTATTTACATGACACGAGCAGGGTGTTTCAGTTATGCTCAGTATGGCCCTGGTCTTAGACTTACTGTTTCCCAAACAAATTTTTGCATTGTCTGTACTGTTTTGTCTACCAAGTGCAAAAATTTAGATTGCACCACATTTTACTTGACTGCTGCTGTTTTTTAGTAAATACTCTGTAAACAAAAACTCTGTAAACAAAGTTAACACCTAAAAGTGATATAGCTACTCAGTCGTGAAAGTCTGGTGAATACACAGATCCGTGTATCCTGATCCTGTAGAGCTGATTTGGCATGGGAAGTACCTGATTGCTGTTATCTGTTACCTGGGGTGGGCTGCTGTCGTTGGGTAGATGTGCTACTGGTAATAGTGTTGCCTTGTTGCTCCCAGAAGGCGATGACACCAAGTGCCTGATGGGAAAGAGGGAACGAAAGGTGACATGGAGCATAATGGAGCTCCACAGTGACCCAGGACCCCAACTGAGGCTTCCCCAGCATGAGGAGAATGGCTGTGTGTGCAGCCAGCATGATGCATCACAGCGTGTTAGAGTCTGTGTGTGTTTGTGTGTGTGTATGTGTGCATTCATCTGCATATATGCATGTACTGTATGTATGAAAGAAAAGTGAGTGATATGGACAGAAAAGAAGGGAGAACTTCATTCATTTACATGCAAAACAGATCATAGATTATGCACAAGCAAAGAAAGAGGAAAATAAAATAAAATTAATAATCACTTCTGCAGATGTGTTTTTGCTTTTCTTCCAGACAGGTCACATTATTGTTGGGGACTCAACTCTGCTCAACTTTTGCATTTCAAAGAAAGACAATTCAGTGGATGAAAAATTAAGACATGGGGGACATGGAGCAAAGGGAGACCAGTCCCTCTTCCACCCGATTGCCAGTAGGCAGGAGAGAAATCTGAATCAGAGCTGGACTGAATTCAGCAAGAGGCCTTTAGTTGCAAATTAAGGCTCTCTTCGAGCATGCAATTCACAACTCTGCCCGTCCTCCATCAAAGTGATGGATGTGTCTTTGTGTGCGCAACACTCAGTCATTCGTACTCACACACACACACAAACACACACACACACACAAACACATACTGCCCACTTACAGCAGGGAAAAGGGCAGGCATTGAAATGAAGGGGCCATGTTTCTTTCAAGTCTGAGCCTCAGGGATTGGTTGTCCTGATGGCTGAAGGTGAGAGGATATGGGGTGCTGGAGAGGAGAGAGACATCTGCCCACGCACCGACTCCTGCTCCCCCCACCTGTTAGTCAGAGATAAGAGGCACCACCAGGCAGCATCCACACACAGGGCTCCCATCATGCTAACGAAAGCAATTGTCTCCCAGGCACAAACACTCAAATTGACGCACAGCAACACACACACACACACGCACACACATACATTTTTGCACATACACGTAGGATGACACATGCAACATACAGAGCATGCTAATGAAGATTGTTACGATGGTGGCTACTCACTGAGTCACGCATACCCAGAGAAAGACAGGAAGAGGGAAGGAGAGAAGTGAATGCACCCACCCACGCATGCATACACACAAAAATGCACTCTGCATGCAAATTATGACTGAGGATTCTTGCTCCCTGTGCGTGCATCACACATGGATCTTAAGATGCGTTCATCTGCAGATGCGTTCATCTGTTAGTCTGCTGGCCTTCGCTGGATCAATGCCCATTATAGGTGGCCTCAACGTGGACCTGCACTCCCCTCTGTTAATCTCACTGATGAATGACTGTGCTGCCGTCATTCTTTTGGTTGCACCCAGTTAGCCCTTTAGTGCTGCCATTCCTTAACCCACAATGCACTTGGAGTCATGCTTGTTCACAGACCACCAGTCATTGATGGCCATTGATATGTGTCAACCTACTAAGAACTGAAGCCATCTGAGGGGTGAAATGTCCATGTCTAGCAAGCCTAAGACATTCGTTCATGCTGATTCTTGTTCAAACAAATCATTTCCTGTCTTTTATTGTCCTGTAGACCCAAGGGTCCATGATTGATGCTTAAGATTTACACCACTGAAGTTGTTGACCAAGGGACCACAACTATCTGTCACAGCCCCATCAAGTAAATTAAATTCCATTAATGGTTTCACTGAAAGACCAACAGATGTAGCACCATTCCACACCTTTAATTAACGACTAGTCCTAATTTATGCTCATGCTGATTAAATCTGTCATTGCTTATAAATAACGAAAACGCCCACGAGACCCTTTTTCAGATCATGTCAGCATTCATGAGCAATACATGAACAAAGCGTTCATGTGATTGGCTGATTGCTGAGGCGAGCTAACTATGAAATGCACCCTAAAATGGCAAGGAGCATGGAGAACTTAATAGTTAGGCTTGCTTTGAATAGTAAAGTAGTATACTACACTATACTACTAATATGTATGCCTAATATCAATCTAGCCTACCATACTTCACAAAAATAGACGTTCACTGAACGAACGAAAGTCCTTCTGGGACTTTACATCTTTCCTGCACAGAGCCCATTCTGGTGAATTCTTTTTTGTCAGTCAGATCAGGTCCACACATTTTTTTTACATTGCTGCAGACAGTAAGATGAGACAAAGAATATTCTCTGTACTAGGAATACTGCAGATGTGTTTGCCAGTCTGTGCACATCTCAGGCCAGCAGTTGTCTTGTATAGCATGAGATAGTGGAATCAAAGCACAGAATAGCAGTGTGTGTGTGTGTGTGTGTGGAAGAGTGGTGTGTGTGTGTGTTTGTGTGTGCACAGCATGAATGGCCACAGTGGACGTGAGGGGGTCGAAGGTATGTGAAGGGCAGGTGAGGTGGATCAGAGAACACCAAAGGATCGTGGGATTCCGCCTACCACCACATCCCCCAAGGCAGCCCTGTTGGTAAACACATCAATGCATACTCTGGAATCTCAGCATAGCCAGAACGTATATGCAATGTAGCATCAAGCATATGGTGTGATGACATGTTTTGTAGATATTGTTTAAAAATATTGCAGTGCTTCTCTGTATGTGTGTCTTTTGCCTGACAAATCCATCTTTTGACTGATTAGCCTGCCCTTTTGGTCAAGGTGTGTGTTTGTCCCTTACTGTCAGATCTAAGAATGGATGTTTTGAAGTGTTTACTTACTCTTACCAGGGGATGCTGTATCGATTTCCCAAGTCACTGGTTAATGGAACTGCATATGATTGGTCATGAGCACTCCGCTCAACATGCTGATAAAGCGAGATAGAGGGAGGGAGAGGGAGAGAGAGAGAGAGAGAGAGAGAGAGAGGAATCACAGGGTAAACCCAAATTAGCAGGATCAAGTCTTTTAGTCGATCCAGCAAAATGCTGACCTTGAAGACTTCAATCCCTGCTCTGCTCTCTCCTCAATCACAGCAGAACTCCATCAGTGTGGCAGCATCACTCAGTCACCTTCTTAACACAGCCATCCTTTTCCTCTGCATCCACCGCTGTCACGTCATCTAGATTCTGAGCTTGAGCTGGTTATTGCCAGATAGCTATCTAGCCCACCAAGACCTAAGTTAACCTTCCCTACCAGACCATCTGGATGCCGTGCTCTCTGTCTGGATGTGTCTTAATTGCGACTAGAGGTGATTTATGTTTGCTCCTCAGACAGGCCTATTAGCAGGGGCCTGGGATGCTGAAATACACCCCCACTAAAGCACGTCACAGCACAGCAGCAGAGCTACTTATTTATGTCATTTGTCACCAGCACGGTCACACACAGACACAACCCATACCACCAATGCACACACGTGGCTAAATGATTGTGACAAGGAATATATATTGCTACATACAAACTGTATGTCTTTCTCTCTTTGTATGTGTGTGTGTGGATATGTGTAATATATCACCTTCAATATATTGGGCTGTACAAATCAAAATGTTCTCTTGAGAGCGAGGTGTGACATTTGTAAATGCATTTGTGTGTGTGAGTGTGTGTGTTTAATGAACCTAATGGTGTGAAATGTGTTGCAGCTAATGTCCATGTCTTGATGATGGATGGTTCTGTTTGCCTGTGGAATCTGCAGTTCCTTTCTCTCTCGATTCCTTCTTTCAAATGAATATGGTGTCAAACTCTTTGAGCCCTCCCTGGCCCTTCCTCTACATCAGTCAGTGGAGAGGAACAGGAAGTGCTGCCTTTGATCACAGTAATGCGTGAACTTTCGAGTCTCTGTCTACTGTCATTTCCTCTATGGCAGACAAAGGTCATTCAATGGACCTGTTTACCTCTGTTGTTTCCAAGGGTCTGGGAGAGCTTTTTAAATGATTTGTCTAATGATTTTGACTGAGGAGGAGGAAAGAAAAGGAACTAATTATTTTATCTGACTTAGAATTAGAAATTAGCCATAGAATTCCAGTTTGGATTTAAGAGACCAGTCTTCAGGCTTTTTTTTTTTTTTTCTCTTTTACATTCATGCTGGAAGCCTCTCCTCTCTGCTCTCTTGGGTATTAAAATAAACAAGTATAATTTTCTGAGGGAATATTGTATATACAAGACAAGGTGGTAATTAACAAATATGCCTTGGTGCATGTCAGACTTTGTACTAACACATAGTAAGTTATATTTGCAGTCGAGGTGTGACGTGAGAGTGTTGGTGGACATCTTCACTGTCCTCCTCCCTCTGCCTTTCCCTACCCCCTCTCTCTCTTCTTGTCTCTTGCCATTCCTCAGATGGAAAGGTCAGCTTCGCCTTGACTTTTCAAACAGTTCGCTTTGGCTGAGTAATTATGTGCACCCATAATTAGAGAACAGCGGCCCTAATTATTTTTGCTGGGGAAGAACTAATGAGATGCAGTGAGAGAGTGTAGGCGACTGATCCCCCACCCTCTTCCACCCCCTTCTCTTCTCTGAGACTGAAGCTGTGTTTCATCCCTTGCTTTTTCTTTTATTTATTGGATTTTTAAAAAAAAAAAAAAAAGAAAACTGAAAAGAGAAAGAAAATCAAATATATAATAATTTGTCGTTCTAATCAGAGAGACTAAGGATGACTAATATAAGCCTGATTGGCACCTTATCACAGACGTGCTTGGCAAACTGCCAGACAAGAGACCGTTTCACTTTTTTTTTTTTTAACCCAACTAATCAGAGCCCAGGGTTGTTCTGTGTCTGGCTGATTTGGTGGGCCGTGCTAACCACTGGTTATGGAACAACTTGTTTCAGCTCAAAATTAGCCGGTGAAAGTTCAGCCCTGCTGAGCATGAGGGTGATGGGAGGACGTGGCATAAGGAATACAGCAGGTCTTGTGTGTTTGAGAGGCGCCACTACATATCATTAAAGTTAAGGGGAAAACCATTTCAGCCACATACTCCACAGAACTAAAGTCTACACTGACACATACACTACTGAAGGGGGAAAATGGGTGAAGAACAGACAGACAGACTATGTTGCTAAAAGCTAAGACTGTATGCAAATTGTGACATGCTGAGTCAGAAGACAAAGGGATGACCCATCACACATTCCCAAACCCAACACACACAAACTATGCCCATAAAAATACTTTACAAATACTTCAGCTGTATTCTGAATATGGAACAGAAACATTCCCATGCCCATTGCACCTGCACGCATGCACGCATCATCGAGAAGCACATAATCAGGGGTGTCAAGTGTAATTGAGCTACATAATCTTCAGGGAGGGTAGCACTCCATTGGCATCCCAAAGTACAGCAGTACACTCTCCACATTGCCCACCTCCACAGTAAGACCAAAGAGAGGGACACACATGTGGCACAAAATTTGGTGCTATGACCCCTGCCCCTACACAAACACACACACACAGTGCCACATAGGCATGAGAACATGCATGTATGCACATGCGCACACATGTATGTACGCACACACACCAGATGGACTGAAAAAATGCAGACAATAACAGCATTTCACTGCTCTGTAAGTCATTTAGCAGCTCTTAATTAGCGTACAAGAGCCAAGTGCTAATTGAAAGTTTCCCACATGGCCCGTGCACTGTGCCCAGAGCGGCTCGGCTGTTCCCATGGTGACGCAAGGGAAAAAGCTGAGATGACTGGCAGCCGAACAGTGCCGCACAGGATGAGAGGATGCCAAAAAAAAGAAAAAGAAAAAAAAAACAGAAAAACTGTAACCAAATGGTGAAGAACAACCAGGCATCAGCACAAGCACATTCACAGAGCCATATCATCTTTGATAGAATGTCATGGCAGTCTGATGGAGGATTAATGGGAGATACAATGGGCCAGGTCCAGCTCCATCACACACTCAACTCTAAAACCAGATGGACTTAAAAGACCTAAAAGCAGACGACAGACTTTTATAACAGAGCTGCTGAAAGCATTCATGCCATGCTGAAAGCAGTGATGAAATAATCACGTGTATGGATGCAAGTAAACAGACTTTTTTTGCTCATGATAACAAAAGAGACAAGTAGACAAGACCAAACACTGAAAGAGTATTACATGACAGTGTATGTATATGTATGTGTCTTTGTGTGTGTGTACTTGCTATGTTAGTTATCTGCACACAGTTAGGCTCCAGTGTGATCATAGGAGCATAACTCAAGCCTCTCATATGTGTGATAAGAGTAGACATGAATTGAATCCAGGACACAAAACTGTGGCAGCGCTCACGCGAAAGGACATGCCACGTCTGGGGACATCTTGTGTGTTCACTGCCTGTGAGGCATAGGTGTGACACCAATTACCCAGTCTGCCAGCGTTCAGTGAACATGCAACCTTGATAAAATAACACTGTAACTCTACAAGCTATGGTTGAGTTTAGGATTTATGATCAGTATAACAAAATATAAATTATGATACATAGTAATTAGCTATAAACAGCCCTCTAATTTTAAAGGTTAAATGTCGATAGGGATGTCATCAGTACTTAACAAATACTTGTGCTTTGTGTGTACTGTGCATGGACCTTTTCCAGTGCCTTTGGATGTAGACTGTATAATTGAACAGTGTTGGTGATTTTGCCTTTTGTCCTACACAACCTACACTTTACATATCAAGTTCAAAGCTGCTTTTCACAGACACCCAAACAGGTTCCAGAGCATTGTAAATCTCTTACTGTCCTATATGTTTTTGGTAATCCCCTTTTCATATATATATATATATATATATATATATATATATATATATATATATAAACAAATGTGTGTGGGTGTGCAGGTGGAAAAATGGTAAGAGTGAACTATGGGCTTTAATAATATAAATGGTTCTTGTAAATTATTAAGAGTTGCTCCAAGACAGAGACAACATACTCAGGGGATACTGGCCAGTGCATGGGGTTGGAGAAAAGGGCATCACCCTACACATACACAAACACATGGGCACCTATGGTTGTTAAAATAGTGCCCAGACTGTAGCTACAAATCTTTAAGTCCTTTTGTTTTTACTGGTAGCATTTGCCTCCATAATTAGTTTTTCCTCAGTTTTAGTGGTGGAACTATTTTGGGAAAAATATAATACCTTGGTGTTTGCCTCTAGAGAGACGAGATGCTTGGCATGCATTTTATTTATCGTGCATGAATGAACTACAGTAAGCATTTCGCACTGATTAAGAAACAGACATCCACCAAATTATACAGTTATACTGGTCAATTTTGTTTCTTTGGGACAAAAGCCACATAAATAAGCGCAGCGAATACGCACGGTCTTTCTTGGAGTTACTAAAACTATTTAGGTCGGAGACAGTCACTATGATGAACACCGTTTCTTCACTTGTTCTTTCTGAGTCCTGTGCGTTCCTGTCAGCAGTGGAATGTGGGTATCACTGTGTGATGCGCGAATGCTGCTCTCCCATTCCTCTGCCGCACCATCCGGCCTCTGTGATTTGCGCATCGCAACCTCCAGAGACTGAAGCTCCATGAGCTCAAGTTCGTGTTTGGCCGCAGTCTCTAGCACCTTTTGCTTATTGTAGTAGATGACGAAGTTGTTGATGATGGGATGAATTGGCAACGCGATGGCGATTACCCCGCACAGGAAGCTGATGGCAGCGTTGCACCTGCCCAATGTTGTCTTCGGATAGATGTCTCCATATCCAACGGTCGTCATGGTGATTATAGCCCACCAGAAAGACTGGGGAATGCTCTTGAACAGGGTCTCTGGGTGACTCTGTTCCATGGTGTATCCCAGAGCAGAGAACACAAAGATGCCCACTCCCATGTACATGAGCAAAAGACCCAGTTCTTTGAAGCTTCTTTTCAGCGCATAGGTGAGGGTTTGCAGCCCGGAAGAATGGCGCGCAAGCTTGAAGATCCGCGCAATGCGCATTATACGCAGCGCCTGGACTGCCTGTTGCACGTTAGCCAGCTCCATCATTGCAGTGCCCAGATATGTCAGGACCAACACTACATAGAATGGCATAATGGCTAGAAAGTCTATTACATTCATAAAAGCAAGCGCAAAGCGCACTTTATTTGGAGAGGACACGAAACGAAGCACGTACTCCACCGTAAACCAGCCAATGCACACCGTCTCAATGGCATCCAGAGTTGGATGTTCAATGAGATTTCCCTCGGCGTCTTCCACTTGAAGGTCTGGGATGGTGCCTAAACACATAACCACAGAGGACACAAGAATAAACAAAAAAGATACGATGGCGATAACGCGCGCGGGAAACGAGGACTCTGGCTTCTCCATCAGTTTCCATAGGAACTTTTGGTAGCGCTGCGAACGGCTCAGTCCTGGATCCCCTTCAAGATCATCCAGGATGAGTTTGACTTTATCCGCAATTTCAGCTAATTCTTCTTCTTTCTCGTTTAAACTGCTCTTGCAGCATTCGTCCAAGTAACTCAAGTCAATTTTCCAAAACTCCATTTCCTTTATAAAACAGATGGGACAAATCCCTCTTTTCATGTGGATCTCGTCAAAATAATAGACCTCGATTATACATTTGAAAGCATCAGGGTCTCTGTCGAAGTAAAATTCCTTTTTACTAGGGTCATAGTCGTCGCAAAGAGCCGAAATCACGTCCAAACTTCCAGTGGAGAGGTTCACCAACTCCGCCAAACGACTCTCCGGATAACGATTTAACATTTCCCCACATAACACCACCCTGACACCACCTATGTTGACAGTTATTTCGGTGTCCTCACTCCCTTCAGACGTTCTGCAGTTCGCATACCGCGGTTTTGGTAATGTCCACATGATAGCTCTTTTCGGTTTCTTTACATTCAAGAGTCTTCACAAAAATGATCAAGATTTGTTTTTGGTCGATTCACTGCAGACGTATAAGCCATAAGAACATAATGGATATAAAATAACTTAAATAAAATAAAATAAGTAGTCTAAGAACAAATGTGTTTTAGAAGATGATCAAAACAAAGTCGGAGGGAGAGATAATTTAATCCAGATATGGTGTTACAAGAGCGCGCGTTTCCGATGCCGCTCAACACCAGTTTGTTATCCAGTAACAGGTCTCCTCTCTCTTCCCTCACTCACACATTACATATACTCTTCCCACTTCCCCTCCTCCCGCCGCAGTCCAAGGAGTTGATTTATTCTGTCTGACTATGCGCCGTAACACAGGACTGCAAGACGATCTATATAACATGTAACGTAACATAGAATTAGTCTTGGAAAGACGAAGGCGATTATAAAGTTGTATTAAGGTTTAGGATATTACTAGCGCAGAGGAATATACATGTGTATCGATGCCAATCACTTTGTTTAGTTTTAACAGATTTTAGGAGGAAAACGCGAGAGGAGGAAATCAGACAACGTTACAACTATTTTAACGGCATTTAAAAATCGGTAAGTGAAATTTTATTAGTGAGTCAAGCGCAGTTCGCGCATATTGCGCCATCCGCTGGTTCATCAGAAACTGCGGCAAAATTGAGCAAAATGCTTCAACTGTCGTTGAAAACAAAGAGTTTAATTCAATTTGCTCTTCCACTATAATTAATCGAACTCAAAATGACCTTCCCCAAAATAGCCTCTTCCCAGAGCTAAAACCACTTTAAGAACTTATTAAGAACTAATAAGAACTTATTCTCAGATAGGGCAGCTGAGTATACTGCCAAGCACTTCAGTTTTTGCAGCTTGATGCACATTTGAGTGAAAGCTGTGTAATTAAAATGTGCTTCAGCCTTGTATTTAACTAATCAAGATTAGGTGACTGAGCAGGAAAGCATGGGAGGGATAGAAAACCCTTGTGCAAAAGTGTCTGAGTACATCTGGACAGCGCCTCACTCCACTATGTAACGGTTTTGACTAAAGATCAACAAAAAAAACTCAAACTTAAATTCAACAAAAACCCAAAGACAAGTAAAATTTAGGGTCATTGTTCCAATTGTTCCAATGGTCATTTCTATTTAAAGCCATGTTTGAATCATACAGCTAATGGCCAGCTGTCTCATTAGCCAATACCCTGAAGCAATCTAGCACTCATTAATGAGATGAGTGGCTAAGTTAAAGACACATCCACTTCATGTGCTAACACACCAACAGTATTAAAGAGATAGGCTTATTACAGAGGCATTGAAGTTCATGTTTGTTGTCATGTTATGTTAAGCTGCACAGCCTGTTTGGTCACACCTCCTCAGTGGGAAATAAAATGCTTTGGGCACATTTAGGAAAGCATTATTTAATTTTATAGTCATGGACACTTACTATGGACACAAAAGTCTTGAAGTGGGTTGGAGTGCAAAGCACCAATATTTTTCAAAAAGAAAAAGAAAAACCCAACAAACAAAAAAGACAGACCCCAATCTGCTAAAACAAACTATTATCCTGTTTCTCCGCTGATCTGAGTTTGGCCCCTTATGTCAAGCTCATTATAAATATAGGCCTTCTTAATCCAGTGCAGTCCTCCAGGTAACACTTGTCAGAAGAATTGCACTGAGTGCTCATATATCATCCAGACTCGAAGCAAGTGATTGGCAGAGGAGGCTGAACTTTGGTGGCAAACGCCATGTTTTCTTTCTTTCTTTTTTTTTTTCCTTTTTTAAATACCCCTAAACAGTCCCACAGTCCATCTCGCCCTGTTTGGCCAACTGCCTGGCTGTGAAGCCAGGTCACATTTTAACAATTCTGCATTCATATCTCTCTTGCTAATGCACACATACACATACATATGCATACATGTATGCACGCACACACACAGACAGACAGACTTGCAAGCACACACATGCACACTCAAACACTCACACAGCTTTGTACAGGAGCTTTCTCTCTAGCAGGACAGGGGCATGTAGGCCCATGCTCTCTCATGGCCACGCCGTTTCTGAGGACCCATCGAGTCTGCATGGGGTTAAATAAATAGTCTGGGGAGAGGGCACAGCCAGGGGCACAACAGGCTCACCCCCACACACCCTCTCTAACCGTAACCTTTATTTCACCAGGCCTATCTTCTTGGCCTCAGTTTCATAAATCAGCAGCCGCCACATTTTCACTATGAAGACCTCTGCTTCCTCATCCAGCACCTTTAAAATGACAACACACAGGAACCACATAATTCAATGTAGTCATTGGGCATGTGAAATAAACACGATTTGTATTAATCTAATAGTCGAAAAGAGTGAATGAAGAACTCACCATGGCAACATCATCAAGTATAGTCTGAGGGGTGCTGTGCGCCATCACCTGTGAAGCATTACAACACATTACACCACCATTTCTCGGATACGTGACAGTACTCACATAGCCAGGTGCTGGAAATACGACTTGTTTAAAAAAATGTCTCTTTCTAATGTACAGGTTTATTTGATATGCAAGTGACTTTTTATATTTCTTAATCATTCTCATTCTAACCTTGGAGCAAACAAAGTCAACAAGAGTGGCCTCCTCCTCGCCAATGTACTCGATGATCTTCTTGTTGATCCATGGCCTGATCCGCCGTTCCATTAGAGTCTGTGGAGGGGGACAAAATGCACTCGCTCAGAACCTCATTTGACGACAAACCAACTCTTAGTTAACAAAGAGGAGTGTTTTCACCAGTCTCACCGTGTCTACGATGGACCAGTCGAGTGGGTAGGAGAAGAGCTCGGTCTTAGCTGTGGGGATCTTCTCGATGAGGCTCTTGATGTGTCGACGCTTCTCTTCGCTGTTGGCGCCGCCCCTGGTGGCGCTCACATCCAGGCCGTCCAGTCCCAGGTTGCCGCCGCGATCGTCCTCACCGTAGTCGAGTGGCACCAGCTTGCGCTTGCGGGGCGCCTCAGATTCCTCCTCTTCCTCAAAACGGTTGAAGACACTGTCCACAGTCGAGAGCTTCTTACGCTTCACCACGTGTGGCTGACCAGGACTGCCTGTGGCTCCTAATGAACAGGACAGGGGGAAGAGTTACAAGGTTTAATCTTCCCAGAAAGTACCACCCATTATCTTATTAGGCTCTCAACAGCTCCAGTTCCCAGCTTCTTAACAGATAAAAATCTTTCTGCTAAAGCTTATCCGATACCAACTTATTACATTAATAGTTTAATCAGAAAATTTGAAATGACAAAGAGCTCATTTAACGGCAGACTGCTCAAGACACTTTTCAAGACGTAGCAGAAGAATCTATTTGTACTTATCTTGAGTTTGTTCCTAAACTAATTGTGACAAATTAGCATTAAATGTTTTTGAAATATTGGCTTTGAGGCCACTGCCAAATTAATACAACGTTCACACACTGATAATGCACAAGATTCCTATGTTGCTAGGCAGTGTTCCTTATTGTGGTTCCAATATGTGCTCACTGAGTAGGCCTACAATTTATTTTCTAGAAAGCTTCAATCATCAGTGGGCAAATTGGCATGTGTCTGACTGTCAGTCAGAATAAACAGAACTCGTTATGTGGTTGCCCAGCAACACTGCTCAAAACATCACCCTGCACATCACCTGAAAAACTTGGATGCATTTGAACCCCTTAGCCAAGCCAGCCCTCAAAAGAACAAACTCCCCTGAGCAGTGCAGTGAGGCTGCAGTAATCTTATGAGTGCTCCTCTAACCTAGCTTGAGGCTGAGGCCAATCTTCGGCCGGTGCTCCTCCGCAGGCTGGGCCTCGGGCGAGTTCTCGTGGGGGATGATGATGCCACAAGGCGACTCGTTGCCAGGGGTGAGGGGGGTGCCGTTGCCGCTGGCGGAGGAGATGGAAGGAGCGGCGGCGACGGGTCGGAGCGTAGGCTTCAGGCAGGGCTTGGCCTCTTCCTCCTCTTCTTCGCCTACGTCTTCATCCTCGTCTGGCCCATCGTCTGCATCCTCATCGTCTGCGGACCGGTGATCGGATCGCTGTGGTGGGGCGCCTCGATCACCTCCGGACCTGTGTTCCCGTTCACGTTCTCGGTCCCGTTCTCGTTCACGTTCGCGTTCGCGCTCTCTGTCCCTGTCGCGGTCCCGATCTCTGTCACGCTCCCTGTGGCTGCGCTCCCTGGGGGCTTCCTCAGGCTCCTCTGGCTTGATGGGGGGCTGCCGCCGCTGCTCCGCCTCACGCTCCATCTGCACAGAGAGTCAGGCCTGACTGTCACAAACTAGAATCCACTGCTGCAAAAACATTCTACCTTCCCTCCTACTTGAGTTTTCATATGGAATGAAAATTTTTTAGCAAAATAATGGATGGGTTTGAGAGTTTGGGTACACAATTACAGATTGATCTCCTGCTTACGATAATATTCGTCTAGTACAACAGCAGTCTTGTGTATAAACCTCTTTCATGAAAAAAACAAAAAAGGCTCCCTTAAAGCATTTACCTGATTCACCTACAAAAAAACATCTTTGTAGTCTAACTAAGTTCCCAGAGTGCAATCCCTCATACGCACCCTCTGTAGCTCGGCGTCAGGGTCAGGGTGCCCCTCGGCAAGCAGCCTCTGGCGGATCTCCTCCAGCTCTTCCTTCTCCCGCTTGCGGTCCCTCTCATCCAGCTCCTGCTCCTTCTCTCGGTCTCTGATTCGCTTCTGCAGAGCACTCCCCCTAGTGGGCAAGTCAGGGAACAGGTCAAGCTCCACTTGTGACAAAGTTGCTTAACAATATGGCTCCACTAACAGCTTCTCGATCCATAGAAACAGACTGGATTGATACTTGTGATCCATAGAAATGACTACATTGATACTTGTAGCCATGGGTCTTGGCCCTTCACATACTCCAAGCCAAATGGGTGGACCAACCTGTAGTATTTTGGGTCATCACGATCATCATCGTAATCCTCTAGAAACTCTTTCAACCGTTTGGCCTCTTTAGCCTGAGTGAACAGACACAAACAGATTGACGACAGTCTTTGAACTTGATCAAATACATACAGTGGATTTATGAGGGATTTTTCTCACCATTTCTCTGCGCCGCTCGTCTTCTCGTTCAGCATCTTTGCTGTAGTCACGCGCTTTCTTCCTCTCACGGATCTCCCAGTTTTTTAGCCGCTTTAGGATGACAGGTCAAACTGTTAGACTGCCATCTCTCTCAAGTGCTATTTCAAACCTTTCAGAAATACAAAATCTAAACTCGCCAGCAGACTTGTTTGTACAGATGTCCTATACAATTCAATATATAACTCCATATATATATACACATATATATCCTCCAGATTTATTTTTGTGCAGTTGACATTGACAAAGGCCTTTTGAAAGACAAACTTTCTTTATACGCTATGAGCCAGCCTCCTATTGCTTTTTTACACTTACTATTTTAGTCATATAAACTGCTCCCTTCTTTGGGGTTGGTGGGGATGAGAAGTTTACAGAGTATAAAGGTGTACCTCTTGGTAGGCGGCCTCCTTCTCTCTGAGCTTCCTCTCAAGTTTCCGCCGTTCGTACGCCTCCTCCTCATCCTCCTCGCGGTCTCTCTTCTTCTCCTCACGGTTGCGCTCCCTTGAGAAGACACAAAAAAAAAACTGAGCTGACATCTATATTTCCATCACAAAGACGGACAGATGCTACACCCTCAGAGTGGTTCATGTGCTGTCTACACAGCAGGACTTAAATTCTTCGATCAAGAGTTTCTTTAGGCTATGGATTCTACTGCACTCGAGAAACTGTCACTCCTCACAAAATGTTTTATAAACAACCTTGAGATTTTGAAACAGAAGATAAAACTTAAAAAATCTTTTATCTAGGGAAACGAACTTAAACGCCTTAAAGTGGGTTGAGACAGCACCAGTTTGCAAACCACATACTCATTTTATGTGCTATACAGGCCGGTACTCACAACAGAACTCACTTGTGGTCCTGTGCAGAAACTCACCTGGACCTGCTGCGGTCCCTGCTGCGGTCGCGGCTCCTCTCTTCCCGCTCCCTCTCCCGTTCCCGCTCTCGCTCTTTGCTCCTCTCCCACTCGCGGTCACGGTCTCGCTCGCGTTCCCTCTCTCGCTCCTTCTCCCTCTCCTTGAGGCGCTCACGCTCTCGCTCCTTCTCCCGTTCGCGATCTCTCCGCTCACGTTCCCGCTCCCTCTCCTTGTCTCGCTCCCGCCGCTCCCTCTCCAGCTCCAGACGCTCCTTCTCTTTCTCCTCCTCAAGTTTCTGTCAGGGGGGCAGCAAAAAAGGAGAGGGAGACACAGGGGGGAGTTTAGCCTCATGGCCCACAAGACAGCACCACTGGCTCTGGTAGCTCAGAGAAATCAACAAAGCCAACAACAACATCCATCTGTCACTGCTGTGTGTTTTTTTTAACTGTTGTTCAAAGTGGTTTACAGTCACAAGGGCAAACATTCACACAGACACACAAACACACACACACACACTCACTCGACTCGAGTGATATAACATGGCCACAGATGCTCCCTCGGAAGCTATCTGCTACATTAGCTGGTGCAAACCACAGGAGGTGCATATCAAAAGGGAAGAAGCTGCTAATATTCACATGTATATAAAAACTATTACGCCACTAATGGCTACCCATCAAGCAAATCTCTGTGGTTACACAATTGTATTCATGCAAATGGGCATTAAGACAAGAATACCACCACTTAGTACAATGGGTCACTGGTACAATGGTAAACCACCTCATACCCTTCTCATTAGGGCCTTTCCTTAAGGATTGAGCGTAACCTGGGCAGCAGTTGTTTATTTTTCCATGACTATGCCGCTGGTATTTACAAAATTTGGCCTACGAGGCACAATAAGGCTGGAGACACACACATGCTGGAAACCACTTTGCATCAACACCAAAACCTAATTTGCCAATTACATAAACTGGTTTAGTTGACAGATACAATAAGGTAATAGTGTAAGCATGATTCCTGAGAACTGGATACAACGGACAACATGTCAACAATCTTTTGGTACCTAGAAGTAGAGAAAAGCATTTCAGAAGAGAAGCATTTCAGACACTAGAGCAAAGAAAACAACTGCTTCTGCATGGAACTAGTGGTTTGGGACTTACAGACGGCGAACTACGGATTCAGAGCTTCACTGTGTTTAAGCGGCCTATATGCTAGGCCTAGGAGGAAGAGCAGGTCAAACCATTTCACAATCACACAGACTGGCTGGGGACACAAAAATAAACCTTGCCACTAAGCATCCATGTCTATCAAAAAGTCCACACACCTAGAAATCACCTAGATTAAGGAAGGAAGAGAAACTGGGCACACATATTTTAACTGTAAGCATGTAGAACTTCACTTCCTGGTTATGTCTTGCTTTGTTGTGTTTTGTTTTTGTTTTTAAAAGAAGGAAATAAACATTTGAAATCATATAAGAAGCAGTCTTACCCAGAGTCTTCTGGTTGGCTCTCCAGAATCCAAGACCAACATTAAACACAGATTTAAAAACTCACCAGCCTGTCAGAGAGCCCCCAATTCATGAGAATTCTTTACAAAAAAAGACCTCACAAATATGAGGCCGACTCTTTACTCTGCTGTGCCAAAGTGAATAAAGGTCCTACACAACCGCAGAGCTGAGGGGGGTCTTGTGTCAGGGAGGTGAGACAAGAGAAGGAAAGCAAACGGGGAAAAAAAACATAAAAACAGAAATATAGAAATATAAGACAAAAACAAGGGAATATCATCCCTAAAATGCCTGATGAGAATAATGAGACTCCCTTCCTCAACTAACACTGTAATCCCCTCTGTATGTGCATGTCTGGACTTACCTCCTTGTTCAGACTTCATGAGAGAAGCAATACACTGAATGCCAATAGGTAACATATACAGTACATAATACTGTATATAATAGTTAGCATTTATAGTATACTGCTGTTCATATATGCAGTTGCACTGAACGAAGGGGACTTTATATGTTATAATGCAATAACAATGTTGCAATGAAAAATACTTGTCAGTATTATTCCAATATTTTGACCATCCCATACTGTACATTTCATAGGCCTCTTGGGCTTCATATCAACCATTTTAACAGCAATGTTTGCTTCCAGTTGTCCTTCTGTGTCTTAAGTGCTGTCTGTGAGAATGGACTAGCAATAAAAGCTGCCTGTCGTGTAAAACTAATGAGATGTCTGATGATGACTGATCAGACTGCAAATGCAGCAAGTCTCTGATTAATGGGTCTTATTCTTCAACTTCCTTGTGAAAATGAGAACAGACTCCTCATTTTTAGCAGTGCCACTGTGGAATATGTAAAGCCCTCCATCAGAGGGCCACAGATGCCATGTCTTCACAGAGACAGAGAAGGGGGCTAACCATCTGGCCAAAACTCTGGAAAATCTGAGCCATCTAAACTGCACTGATGAACTGATGCTTTACAAAGCACAAGGACACTTAAAAGCCCAAAAGACAAAAAAACTAAACAAAACAGACACACAAATAGAAGGGATACATTAAAAAAGTGAAGGGGAGAAAAGGAGAGAAAGAAGAAAGAGTGGAAAGAAAAGAGGAATGACAACAGGAGCGAGAGGAGACACACAGTGGTCTTACCGGTCAGGTCTTCAGAACACCAGCGTGCTGTGGAGGGGCGCCCCCTACTCTAACATAGACTGCAGGCAAAATAGCCGCAGTGGTTATTCATCCCCCCCCCCCATCCAAAAAAGTTAGCAATTACTCAAAAAGGAGAAAAAAATGTGGTAAAGAAAAAAAACACTTCAGGAAGAAGGACCCGCAATGGCTCACTAAGCTCTTGGCTGATGACCAATAATCACCTTGAATACTAAATACTCGACTGGAGGGAACGGTGAAAAGCCCCCCTGCCTTCCTGGGGCTGTGAGGCTGTTAATGTTCAAAAGGGAGGCCCATGAGCCAGTTGCCCCATTAGCAGATCCTCCAGAAGGGGGCGCCCAAGACGTGTAAAGAAGAAAGGGAAGCTCATACTTACATCCTATCCCACGCAACTTTTTCCAAAGCTCTGAGATTCATCTTGCTTTTGTCACCATATGATCTCTATCATAATGGTGGGGTTTAATGAATAGATTAGCTTTAAGGGAAGTTTACATAATATCCATGCACTTTTGTGTCTTCAATTTGTCCTAGTCTACATTTTGTTCTCTCTACCCCCACACAGACATGTGAGATTTACTAGACCATGATCATGTCAATCTACTTCAGAACTTCAACTGTGTGAGTGCACATGACCCAATAGAGTGGTTTGTAAAGTTCACTCTGCTGTTTACAGCTGAGACTATTACGAACTATTAATCTACTTCATCTCTTGTATTTTCAATCCAAATATTATCTCACTCCTCTACAACAGTTTTCTATTTTTTTTGTCAGATGCTCTCTGCAATGTTGTGATTAAGATTGTGATTATGCTTATCAAGGCAGCACACAATTGGACAATCAATGTTCAAAGAGCCCAAGGCTAGGTTTAAACAAAAAAAATACAAAGACATAATTGTTACCTTGTGAGTGTCTCTGAATTTGCTGATCTCTCTGGATATTAAGTCTCTCTTATCCTCCTCCATCTCAATGGCATTGATATCCTCCTAGGCCAGAAACAAAGCAATGAGACTGAGAAGGGCAAACATACTAGTGAGTGTACACTTCCAGAGGTTAGATAAATAGAGTTTAGACACAAACATACTTGTGAGTGTACACTTCCAGAGGTTAGAAGAAATAGAGTTTAGACACAAACATACTTGTGAGTGTACACTTCCAGAAGATAGAAGAAACAGAGTTTAGAAACAAACCCGGATGTTGTTGCATCCCATCAAACCACTTCACATGTTACATTTGTCATGATTTGCATTCTATGATTCCATGAATCATAAAAGGTTATAATGAATATGTCATGAGTGAAGGCCAACTGTTCTAAACACTGATCATGGACTAATATATGACTGCCTTTGTGTGTCTATAGACCGTTTCAAGAGTTCAATAAGCTGTTCCCACAGGGCTTCCACATTAATACTACATATCACCTTCCCAAAATAATTGCCTAAGGTTTTTCAGGAATACAAAACAAATAACTTAAAAACAATTTGGCAAAAAAAGACTCAGGTGCTGATTTTAGGAAGACAATAACATTTTACCTTGAAGTAGGAACAGACTGACCAATTTTTTCAGTCTTTTACAATTAGAACGAGATTGAGTGGGCCAAACCGACAGACTCAATTGTGGTGTGATTGGGAGTTGGTTATGAGTACAAACCTAACGACTGAGTTGTCAGCATTTTAATGCCATAATTTGCATCATAGGAACCACAGAACGGACCGGTTAAAAAAATATTAAACACGTTTGATGCAGTCTGACTCAGTTGCATCAACAATGGAAAGAACCGCAATGTCACGATAACACACATAATGACTCCTGCTGCGACTAAACATTGCAACTACTGTTGATTACCTAGGAGTACTTATGACTGGCCCGGACGTTCCATTGTATCAATATCAGGGCTAATAATAGGTAGGTCTGTTCTTAGCTTTAACGTAGTGGAAGTAGTTGGAAATTGAACGTTCAAGCATTGTGTTTGTTGTTACGGTTTAATCTGTCTTTACATCATCAGCACTGGGACCTAAGGGGTATTCCATCAAGCCAGCTAACCACAAATCCTGGTTAATTTCGATAAGCCTCGCTAGTTTTAGAGAGTTTGGTTCCATTACTCTCATTGACAGGAATCTCAGCTGATTTACTGGGGTAATATGCTTCTGAACTAACCTGCTCTTAGGTTAACAATCAGGCTTAATAAATCAGTGTCTCAGAGAATGCAATCAATCAGAAAATGGTTCAATTGAATGATTGATTGCCTTCAGTTGCAGGTGCAAATCTGCTTTACCATTTATTCAATAAATAAATAAATAAATAAATAAATGATCAAATTATAATTCAGTATGTCCAATTTCTGCATTACCAGTGCTATATATATTTATTTTTTCTTGACATTCAGTTATTTTACTCAAAATCCTGCAGATGGTGTGTAAATCAAAGTTTCCTTCTTGCAATTCTTTTACTTCTACCTTAATTTTACGACAGTAAATCAGGTATTCCTAAATCACCTACTTAGGTCTAGTGCTGAGCTTGTGCACGAGCAAATATGGAAGCTGATTTAAGTCTCGTTTAAGTGAACGAGAAGCAGATGCGGCTAAATCAGGTTAGTAGAATGGTTTCAGTCTCATGTTAAAGTTGACGCTACTTCAAACAAAGCCTAATCACTTAAGCGCCACAATCATTAGCGACTCTGATGGAATAGCCCCTAGTCTATGGTAAACTGCAAACTAAATTACTGTAAACACAATAAATGATAAATGCAGAACAGTGTGTGAATGTTACCTCCTCTTTCTTCTCTTTCCGCTTCTTGCGGGGGTGCGAATCCGAGTCCTGAGAAGGGGCATTGAGCTCACTGGAGTACTCACGAATTAAGCCTTCGATTGCCCCTTTCACTGTCTGGTCCCGACGCTTTGTCTCTTCGTCCAAGGTCTCCTCTTCATCCTCTTCGTCCTTCCCTCCATCCTCTGGCTTTGCCGCCTGTCAAGAGAGAATGGAAATGTGAGGAAGATAGGGCAAGGTTAAAGCCTCAGATCTGGACAAAAGTAACCTAAGGGCAAATGTAGCCTCTGGCCAAGTGGGAAATCGTGACAGTCAGCTGATTCAGAACAGTACCAAAATACTCAACAACTGTCTTGCTGTTGATCCAGTGGTTAACCAATTGTTTCAAATAACAGGGAGCCCACATGCAAGATTACATACAAAATATAGTAAGTGGCTATGCATAAAAGGAGTGTTTAAATTAAGTGAAAATGAATGAACCGTGAATGAGTTAAGATCAAGGAATTACAAAGTTAATTCCCATCCATATTAAAGTGTTATAAGTGTTATAATATAAACGTGTGTATATGTGTATGCATGTGTGAGTGTGTGTGTGTGTACGTGCAGATTACACACCCCATTGGCATTTCTTTTCTTGGCCTTCCACTCGTCCAGTTGTGCCTTGGTCTTGGCATCGACCTTAACCAGGAGCTTCTTGTCCCCGATCTGCAGCTCGTGTAGCAGCCGCAGGGCGCGGAGAGTGGACTCGGGTTCCTTGTACTCACAGAACCCAAACGCTATGAGGGGGTGAAGGAGAAGGAGCAGCAGGTAAGAAAATCAGTCATGGGCCTTGATGGGACAGATGCCTGTTGTGCTTACTACAGTCAGTGTGATGGACACGCGATGGTGAGGGACCAAAAAGTGAAGGAATGGGAACAGGCTTTACACTCATAGCAGGAACATTGTGTGGTTGGAAATAAGGCAGTAAAGTCAAAGAGAAAAAAAAAAACTTAAGGGTCCCCTTCCCTTTCCCTCTCTCTCTCAGGTCAAACCCTCTGCAAGCAACATGCTCCTCACATCCTTCTGTCCAGCCTTCCACCTTTCACACAGGCCTTCCAAGCATGCATCTTCTTGGACCACAGCAGCTCTGCTTGGTTGCAGGGACACCATTGGGGAGGGGCCATTTGGAGGATGGTGAATTATAATGATGGGGAGGGGTGGTGAGTATATCAGAAATGGTTTTACCTGTTTTGTTTTTACCTTGAAGTTTTCCAGAGGCTCCCTGGACTCTTTTCCAGCTGAGGACCAGGCCACACTTCTGTGATTAAAAAAATTACAAAAGTCTGGTCACTAATCTCTCAATGAGTTCACCCAGTTCAGTTGACATGATTTAATCTGTTAACGAATGGGCCGAGCCTTAGTACCTAACCGCACTCACCGACAGAAGCTGTCGGACTAGCATATCAGAAGCTTTTTCTGAAATGTTCCCCACAAACACTGTGGTAGTGGGGCCACCGGTGGTAGCTGTACTGTTGGTGTTGTTGCTGCTGTCCTCTGTCCCCTTGGCCTGTGTTGTGATTGCCTCCTTTCTTGTGACTGTTGGTTTCTGTGTTACAGAGACTGCGGAAGGGACCAGTACCTACAGCCATCCAAAAAAAAATGCATTTCTTATAAACTATGTGGATCTACTGTGCACCCATTAATTGTGCACAACTGTATCCCTTAGAAGGCAAGTTCAGCCTTAGTAAAGATTGACATTTAATTCTAGCTTACCGTTGGCGCAGGAGTCATTATGCCCATGTGAACTGGAATCATTGGAGCACCTTAAACATAGACCAACAAATGCACAATAACTTAGTTAGCAACAACAAACAAGTAACAAATTTATCTTTTATCGGCACATCATACCAGCGAACTATAGTATTCAAACCTTAATTATAGTAACATCCCCTAAGCATTCATTTGTCTTTCCTAACACTTTAGCTGATAGAGATGCGTGATCACTTACCTGGGGGCACTGTGGGAGGATACCCCCCAAACTGTGGAGGGGGGATACCAGGAGGCAGCTGTGGGATCCGGTTTAAGTGAGGGGGGTACGACATCTCGATGAAAAGCTACCTAACGTAATGTTACAGATTTAGGGTTAGATCAAAATGGCACTGCAAAGGGGCCTGTTCAATTAGTCAGCAATGCTACCACCCAAGCTATCAGCTATTTGGATCTGGAAGTTATTCGCTAGTCCACTAATCAGCTAACAGTGGAATTCACCTAGACAAGATTACTTACATAAATGGTTGTTACTTTTTGAACATGATATGCTAACTTACGTTAGTAAAAAAAAAAAGAAAAGCTAGGCCAACTTCGTAATGCCAAACTAACGTTAGACAGCGTTGGCTGTAAAATACACAATCCTATCTAACAATTTAAACCAACATTATGTAGCAACAACGTTTGCTACCTAGCTAATTGGTTAGCACTCATTTCGCTCAACACATTTTCACCAGAACAATGTCGTCGTAGTCAGTGGCAGAAACTGTCAAATAAACAATACACAGGTCGGGCAACTTTACAATCGCTGCAACACTAACTTTACAGTACCGTCCACTCCGTGGCCATAATAGTCGACGTGTTATTGTCGCCAAACAACACCGTTAGTTTGCCTCAGTTTAAGTTAACATGCTGGCTAACATTGCCTCTTCGGCTACCAAACTGGCAACAACTGTACGTACGTACCATGTTAGCAAGCCTAGCCAGCAGATAGCTAACGTTAGCGAACAGCGAGAAACAATTAAACTTACCTGTTTCCTTCTTTATCAGGATTATTTCACCCAAATGTATTTGATAACGTCGTTTATTGTATGCGTTAATAACTAATAACATGGGATGCTTACGATAAATTCTGAAAGAAATGTCCAAATATAATACGCCGGTCAATTAGCCGTATGTGCATATATGAAGCACAGAATAAGATGGACGAACGTGAATTCACCAGCAGCAGTAGCCGCCGTGTTCGCCGCGCAAAGTACTCTGGGAGTTCGATAGAGACAAACAAAAGGGAGAAGTAGTAATAGCGTCGTTGTCCACCAGGTGGCGACACAAACTCTAACCTGAATTACATGCAGTACGTGAGACTCGGCAGACTTTGGCCAGTGTCAGAGTTCATACTATCTGCCTAAACGTGTGCCTACATAATGTGATTTTCTCCTTGCGCATCCATATGGGCTAACGTTTATGATGATTATTAGCCATATTTTTACATAATTTTCCATTGCAAAAATATAGGCTACACCAGTATCTGATCATGAAGTGAAGTTTTTTCGTAGGCTCGTCTTATATCTGTTATTCTTTTCTGATCTTAAATCTGTTTTAGTAGGAAAATGAAATTTAAGAGTTATGTTGTGACCGGCAGGACGTATGGGAAAACATTGCTGTAGGAAATGTATTACTGTAAGGAACTCGTCATGATGGCCCACCAGTGAGCACACCCTCTGAACAAGCCCTCGAATACGGGTTTTTCATTGGCGCTCGAGTGAAGGTGTGTCGGCAAACCTGACGCAGCCCCTCACCATAAATGGGTATACAGCATTTAATTACCCTAAATATCCTGCAACTTTAACAATTTTTTCTTTATAGTGTCTGTAAAACAATTGGTAAGTATGGTTTACCATCTGAGGAAAATGTTGCTATGGTCTGCAAATGATTCTTGAAAATATATCACATTTTTCGGTTGCTCGCAGTAGCTTCCTATGACGCCCTGCCTCATGAATATGAATGAGATAATGTACCAAAAGACAAGCGCGCCCCCTCAACTTCAGAATTAGCATCCATCTCAAAAGGGACAGCATCCAATCTTTGTTCGCCCAAAAGTCAAATCTCGTTGCAAGAAAACTTAAAGACTTCCTAAAACTCCGAATCCACCGCAATGGCTTTGAGAAGTTCTTTTTCGCGTCTTCTTAGAACACAACTTCATGCTTGTCAAAGTACCCGGGCGCATTCAATTGCTATATTGGGAGCCCCGTTCTCAAAAGGCCAGGTAAGATGCTACTCTTTTAAAATGTGTCATTTAAATAGCTAGTCAACCTGTGGAATTTCACGAATGTATTTGGTGTCCTTTTGTCCCTCACATATCGTCCTCTCACGTTTTAGAAAAGAAGAGGAGTCGAACATGGACCAAAAGCCATACGGGATGCCGGTCTTGTTGAGAGACTGTCAAATTTAGGTAAGTTATAGACTAATCTGATAAAAAAATACATTTAACACGAAGCCTAAATGTATCAATTCTCTAATCGTTATCTGAGTGACGTTAGGCTGCATCCCCTCCGAAGTAACGTTAATGAAAGGCAACCTGGTTCTTACATCATACCCATGCCAAGCAGGAAAGCGCTTCGCATAACTGTGGCCATTGTTTTATATTTCTGTTGTAGTAATTACAACAGATTTACAGTGTAGGGGGTTATGTTGACATAGATGACTATTTAAAATTTGGAGAAATTAGGCGTGTATTGCAACCACATGGACTAAAGGATGAGTTTGATCATGCGTCATGTTCTTCACTGCAACCTCCCGCCCACTGACGCAAGCCGTTTGCCCCGTATCTTTCGGCATCGTCATGTGGAGTTACCACCCACCCAACTAAATGCTCCCTCTGCGGAAACCAGACGATTATAAAATGGATGGCGGAATACTCTTATGTAATCCACAACGAACTGCTTCCGATAAACTTTCTGCCAAGCCTTTTTTATGGTTTAGGTGAAAGCTCTGAACTAGTAGGCCTAAAATGCAACTGAGATCAGGCTAAACATGCAAACTCTATTAACAAAAATAATGATCAGTAAGCAGTGATACTGTCTGTTTTATTCAGTCTGCAGTAAGGTGGTTTGAAATGTGAACAAGTGAGGGGCACATTTCCATGCACAAACTTTAAAAATGTTTGTCCAAGGTTGTTCCTCGGGAATGTGCAAGTCATTCTAGGTATATATAGCTCGCCTGTCTGAATAGTCAGCTGTGAAACAGATAAACATTGCGTCGCCTCCCGTCTGTTAAGTTACGCAAGATCTATAGAGCGTAATATGATAGCTGAGCTATCTTGGGAGTGCATTTTTTCCATGGTCAGATGTGGACGATTGACATACATTTGGCATATCATCAGGCACAGAACATGTCTGTTCAGCATGAGAAATCATTATTTACATCCAATAAATTGAGCAGTAGTGGTTTCATTATTTTGTTAAGATGAAAGGCACTGTACCATCCCTAGAACTGAAAATAAACCAAAAAGCAAAGCATGTCATGTCATCATTCCATGGCAATAGTCTCAAGTCCAAGCATCTCAGACGGTGTCCAACAAGTTAGTGATGGGAATTTGGCAGAATTATGATCAGACTGTGTTCTCTGTTTTAATATAACTAACAATCTGTGGGTCTCAATATTAATCTGATATATGGCACAAGTCCCGAGACGTACCTCCAGGCAGTGTCCTGTTGCATTCACTCATTTCTATATCTAAAACAGCAATGTTCCATTCTATTTTTGTCAAGGTGACTATGGATGGTAAAAAGATGCACCATTAGTTTCTATGTACTACTAGTAATACTAAATACTAGTAATACAACTCCTCCCTTAGTGGCTGCTTAACCATCCTTAATCATCCTCAGATGGTGCCCCCCCCCTTCCCACAGTAACTTGTTTACTGCATGCTTGCGAATCACTCCCCCGTTCCATAATCTATTGATGCACAACAGGCTATGCAGTGCAACCTATGCAGTTTCCATAAAACTCCTGTGTGTTTACATGGAATCTGGGATGGGATGGTCATATCCAAATGGAACCTGATCTGTGGTTCATGAGAAAATGGGACACATGGAAACTGTCAAGTCAGACTAACACCCCATCTCTTCCCTACCCTACCCCCATCCCCTTACAATATAGGGACCATATTAAGTGACACCCCCCACACACACACTTCCCAAAATTAGTCCTGTCAATCACAACTGTTTTTGCCTTTTTACAAGTCGGAAAACAGCAGTAACAATGTGCTGAGGTTCTGAATTGATAATAACAGTATACACCAATTTTTGAAACTGGTATGGTCTGGTATGACTTTTCTTCAGATTACTCAGTCCATGACTTCGGAGACCTGAGTTTCCAGCATTTGGATAAGGATGAGCCATTCATGCATGTGCCCTTCCCACGCACAGTGGGCCGAGCCAACAAGCTGCTGTCAGGCGCGGTGAGCCGCGCTGTTGAGGCAGGACACACTACCATCATGCTCGGAGGAGACCACAGGTGAGCTTGAGCATTGAAATCTGATGAAAAACAGTTTCTTCTCATAAAAGCCTTTGGTATACCAGGCTATTCTTTCATTTGTGCAAAGCATCTAGGACTCCTCAATTGGCGTACATTTCCTTCCTCATAGGCAGATACTTTCTGTGAACTTTAAAACATTTGGGGATGCCAGTGCTCCCTGTTTGCTGATTGGTCGGCCAAAAATTTGCTGAAGGAAACCTAAACTTTTGGAGAGATCCCTGACACAGTACTGTAGTGAAATGCAATATTGAGTGCAAGCACAATGCGGCGCTAGCCAAGCTAGTGAATTTTACCCTTCAAAAAGAAAGAGAAAGAGGGGCAGACATGAACTCAAGAGCTGTTTTTTTTCTTTTCTTTTTTTCCCTGGCACAGCCTTGCCATTGGCTCTGTGGAGGGTCATGCCCAGCAGTGCCCTGATCTGTGCCTCATTTGGGTGGATGCCCATGCTGACATCAACACACCAATGACCTCCCCTTCTGGCAACCTTCATGGCCAGTCGGTGGCCTTCATGCTCAAGGACCTGGGAGACAAGGTAATTGGAGCACTTACCTTGAGTCTTCAGGTGTTTTCCTGTTTCCACATTACATAAACACATTACGTAACAGGAAGTCTTCTTGTTCACTCAAGTATTTTTCCTGAATTCTTAGAAAATCTTGAATTCTTAGAAACTCTTGTTCCTCATAATGCCATGTTCTGTTGTGAAAGAAGGATGACGTAATGTTCTATCTGAACTGAAATTAACAGCTACATGTCCCAACAGATGCCTGATATTCCAGGATTTTCTTGGATGAAGCCTTTCCTCGCATCTAGGGATTTGGTTTACATTGGTCTGAGAGATGTGGATCCCGGTGAACAGTAAGCATTCATACAATTTGAGAAAGGACATCTAATCTAATTAAGTTGCGATATTTCATTTGGGCAGCATGTGGGCATTCAGATAATGTACTCATAGATATGTTTTTTTTTTTCAGCGTTATCCTGAAGAACCTCGGAATCCAGTACTTTTCTATGAGAGACATTGACAGAATGGGTATTCAGAGAGTAATGGAAGTCACTCTTGATCATCTTTTGGCCAGGTAAGAAAAATAACATATTGTTTAAATGGCGTACATGAAATTATCAATTGCATTCCAAAGTAGTTTGCTTTCGCAGATACTCTGCTCTTTTGTAGCCATAATGGCGAGGTGAAAGCGAAGAACTCCTGCACCGCGCGAAGCACGGCTCGGAGTTGCTTTTGCAGAGCCATTATTTCCATCGAACTGGTCACATAGTAGCCCGTTATCCCGCTTATCTCCCGTTTGTATTTAGGATATAATTTTATCTATAACTTTCTTTATATTTAGGAATCTTGTGCACGAACAACAGAAAATAACCTATTATAGCTACCGTTAAGGGGGGAAATACAGCGTGAAATACTTTACTAGTATTGTTATTGTTATGGTTATCATTCATGAGCGCATTGTTAAGGTGATTCAGATATTTCTGATCTACTTCAAAGGTAGCCATAAGTTTCTTCCCACCTCATCAGCCAATCAGAAAAGAGAACCCCATTGTAAAGGGAGATAACGCATGCATACTGCTTACCCTTTGCACCTTGCCTTGTAACTGAGGATGTTTGCTCTTGAACAGGAAACAGAGACCAATACACCTGAGCTTTGATATCGATGCCTTTGACCCCTCTCTGGCCCCAGCTACTGGGACCCCAGTCAATGGAGGACTGACTTACAGAGAGGGCATTTACATCACTGAGGAAATCCACAACACCGGTAAATGCTGGAGAATACTGTCAATGCTATGAATTGAATTCAGAGAAATAAGGTGTTAGCTTGCAGTTATAATGAGGGCCTCTTTCTGGTGCAGGGCTGCTGTCTGCCATGGACCTGGTGGAGGTGAATCCTGTTCTGGGGACAACCAGTGAGGCAGTGGAGGCCACAGCCAGCCTGGCAGTGGACGTGATCACTTCAGCTCTGGGACAGACGCGAGAGGGCTCGCACGGGGTCTACCAGGAGGACCCCACGCCAAAGGAAGACACAGAGCAACTGCGGCTGTAGAGCTGCAGGCATTTCAGTCACAGAGTGTCAACATCTCACAATTCTGCATTCCAAAATGTTCTCCAAGTCTTGCTTTGACCCCAGATCATAAATGTGGCTGGTGAAAGTGTGCTGTTGGATACACTGCTCACACAAGGTGTTGAATTCAAAAGTGGTCCATCAAACTGAATTCATGCATAGACCAGAACAAATGATTGCCTGATTACAGGTACTTACAATTAAGGTCCAGTGAGCAAGTGAATGTGTGTGAGTTTGTATGCAAGTAATGCAAGCTGTCAGGACTGCTGATTTTAGCTATTTCCAGGTGAAAATAGTTTAACTTGGACTAAGTATAGTTTATTTGTGGGACGTCAGACTTCCTTGAAAATATGAAACAAAAAAAGACAGCTTCAGAGTTGATTTCATTAGTTAGGATCTAGCAAGACCATGGTAACCTTGGCTGCTGGTCCAGATTGGCTGTGCCTGTGGCACCTTTGCAATAATGACGTGTTTGCACCTTAGGACCAGGTTTCCTTTTAGATACTTTATATAGTTGTATATTTTAGTGTGAAATTTTTGCATTGTATAGTTTTAATTTATATAGCCCTGTGAATACATTTTTATTCTGCTTGTCATGATGTGTCAATAAAAAGAAAAGAAACAAACAAATCACTCCAAAAGAAATTGAGACATGAAAGGACAAACAAATGTCCTCAGAAATTAAGTACCATGTCTATTTACAGATTTCATGGTAGAGCTTCTTTAACTTGTCTTTCTGTAAATAAAAAAGCCTCAGAACTCAATAAAATACTGACTCATGAACTACAGACTCAATAACAATCATTCCTGGTAGTATCCGCTGCCAATTAGATTTGGATGTCCTTCAGCGAGTGTTGTTGAAACATACCATTTCCTATGACTGAGATAAACAGTCAACCAGCAGAGCATAGGTCAGTGTGTCAGAGGCTGTACTACTGTACATACACAGCCCATGAGAATTGAGTTTTAGAGTAGCAGGTGCCCTGGCAGACAACATAGACAACTATCGGGTGCCAAAATACACGTGGAAATCTCTTCTCGCCAGATCTGCAAAGCAAGACTGGCATGTTTTCAGTGACAAAAACACGCCATGAGAAAGCTCCATGTGTACTACAGCTGACATTCAGTGCCTTGTTTAATATTCAGTATAAGACTTGACAATAACTCTTAGCCTTGAAAAAATCATTGAAGTTTACAAATATATTTCAATACATTATATCATACATTACATAGGTGTTAATTATTGCAATATTAATTTCAGTCTCTGTTAGTATGTACAGAGTCCATTTGTTTTCATCCCTCACAAAAGGGGGCTGGAGCGGGCCTATCCTCTTGAAAATGTGGGGTGAGCAGCAGACACAGGCAGTGAACCCACACTTGTGGCTCAGAAATCTTGTCTTGGTCGTCAAGTCCACAGGGCTCCTTGGGTATCCCAGAGTTCATCATACTGTGGCTAGCCCCCCCCCCCCGCCTCCTCCTCCTCCTGTGGCTCAGCTCTTCAGGGTGGCCAGGCTCAGAAACAGACCCAGCCAATACAGAACCATCCCCCAGTCTATAATCACAGAGGGGAACTTGGTTCATCTGGCCCAGAGAATCACAGCCTTTGACTGAGTATAATTACACACCATCAAAGCACGGCACCTACTTCTCCTCTTACAGCAGCTCCCTGAAGGACGACAAGAGCTCACAGGGGATTGACACGGAGTCTCTTGAAATCAGCAGATCAGCATGGTAAAGAGGAACAGAAGTTGGGGGGGGTGGGGTGGTTGAATGTGACAGAGATAGTGGAGTGTCTTTGGCTCCTGGGCTGTGCCTTTTTGACCACCAAGTGACCTATTTACGGAAGAACTTCAAATACACCACAGCTCCCAGAATGCCCAGCTCCATGACGATGATGACTGCCAGAAGCAATTTGTTGGTCACAAGCCTGTTAAACAAAAACAGAGAGAGAGAGACAGAGAGACAGAGAGAGGCCATTGCTTTTGTATCCACACAAATTCCAAGCATCAGCCATGGCCTACAATTTAGGGCTTCGGGCCTGTTGCCAGTTCGAATCAGTGGAACAAGGCTGAAGTGCTCTTGAACAAGGCACCTAACCCCTCACTGCTCCCTGGGCGCTGCTGTAGCAGGCAGCCAACTGCCATGGGTTTGTGTGCTTCAACTCACTGTGTGTTTCAGGGTGTGTTGAGTGTTTCACTACTTTATGATTGAGACAAATGCAGAGACCAAATTCCTTGTGTGTTTAAATACATACATACAGTGCATCCAGAAAATATTCACAGCGCTTCACTCTTTCCATATTTTGTTATGTTACAGCCTTATGTCATGTCACGCCAAAGAGTTTCATCTTTGTCTCATCAGACTAGAGAATTTTGTTTCTCATGGTCTGAGATTCCATTTACTAAGGAGTGGCTTCCATCTGGCCACTCTACAGGCCTGTTTGGTGGATTGCTGCAGAGTTGTCCTTCTGAAAGTTTCTCCTCCCTCCACAGAGGAACGCTGGAACTCTGACAGAGTGACTCCTTAGTAAAAGGCACATGGCCCACCTGGAGTTTGCCAAAAGGCACCTGAAGGAATCTCAGACCATGAGAAACAAAATTCTCTAGTCTGATGAGACAAAGATGAAACTCTTTGGCGTGACATGACATAAGGCTGTAACATAACAAAATATGGAAAGACTGAAGCACTGTGAATACTTTCCGGATGCACTGTACATACTTGGCCAATAAAATCCAATTTCTACAATCTGCATTGGTTGAAAAGGAGGGGTGTGTCTCTCAGCTAAAGTCTTATGTAATAGCATCTACATAGACATAACCTACTTTGACCTCTGGAAGCAAAAACACATTAATTGAAAACAACTGATAGTGCATATCAACAGCCCAAACATCAACACCACCTGCCCAGACTGGTAGAGGGGTGCCAAAAATGTGCTCACCGTCGGGACATGGAGCGGAGTATTTTTCGACTCCTACTTAAGTTCTCTCCAGTATGAACGAGCTGTAAAAACAAAAACAAACATCAAGGCATGTAGTTTTCAAATAAAATTACAAATGATCTATACCATTGGATCTCAAACTGGGGTCCACAGCAGGTTGCCAGGGGGTATATATAGTAAATTTTGCTATATATTTTTGATAAGTATAAACATATCTTATGGGA
Organism: Tenualosa thibaudeaui; assembly: GCA_027481765.1. Taxonomy (NCBI): domain Eukaryota; kingdom Metazoa; phylum Chordata; class Actinopteri; order Clupeiformes; family Clupeidae; genus Tenualosa; species Tenualosa thibaudeaui. The sequence goes on from JAIFZK010000013.1 coordinate 15,265,221, forward strand.
AGATAAATACTAGAGATAGTATAGAGCTCACTCGCATTGTGCTCATTACTCCCACCAGCATGTCTATCTAAAACTGCTGTGGCATTAGCAAAATATGTTTTTAGAATAACAGTTCAAAAGCATCTGAAAGAGCTAAAAAATGGCTATAATCTTATATGGGTAAATATTTGTTAAGATTATGAGGGGGTCCTTGAAAAAATTTGAGAAGTTTGAGAACCCCTGATCCATACAATTTTATCATCACAGTCTGATAAGGTCACACAAATTTTGACTGTGTTATATTCATATTCCTGTTTTAACCGCAATATCGACAATATTTGGGTTGTGTGACATGTAAACTCATTTCGATTGCCATATTCCAAATGTGGCCATGTTTCTAAAACTCCTTATGATTCCGCTTCCTGTATTAAGCAGAGTACTGGGTCCTGTAAAATAGGAAAATTCAAATGTGCAAATGGTCTACACGGTTTGCAGCTGTCAGCTTTATCTTCCTGGCTTAAAATGGTACTGACTACCCGAGGGCTTCTCATATAAAATCCACTAAACCTCACACTACAATATGCCATTTGTCAAAGTTTCACAAAACAATGTGCTGTACATTCCCTTTGCTTCACAGCGCGCCGCAGTTAAAATTCAGAACACGGATTCACATGTAAACTGGAATATTCTCGTAGTAAGCACAGAAAATTGACCTTTCAAATATGTTCATGTAATCAGGTAAACGTAGCCCTTGATGGTCTATGAGCGCATCTGACTTTGGCTCCAGACATCATGGCATCATGGAAATTTGCCCAATGCAATGTTCCACTGAGTCAATCCAGCATGCAGTGCTAGTAAGTCAGCCAGTCAGCCTTGCTCAGTTTATCTCACCCGGTCACGTGTGCCATCCAGTTGCTCTCGCTGCTCGCCCAGCTCCTCAATGATGTCATTGCCAATTTGGTCAGTTTCTGCTGCGATTCGCTGGCTGCGCTCGATGCTGGCTGAGGCATTATTGAGTGATGCTGTACCCTGGATGAGCAAGGCCCGCTGTGATTGCAGGTGGGTCTGCAAGAGAGAGTGAGAAAGTGAAGAGCAAGAGTACTGAAAACATGAAACAGTTGAAATGAAGGACACATTGTACACAACACCACATAATTCTTGCTCATCATTATTTGCTGTTGTGAATGATGTAAATAATCAATGATTACTGATTAGTTACATTGTACACAACAGCAAATAATTGTTGTTTTTTCTATGTTTTATTGACACCCAACCACTTTGCATGTTACATAATAATCACCTGCTTTGACAAATATTTAACAAATACAGTTTACCAAGTTTACTAAAGGGCACAGACAAAATGACAGACTGAGCAAACCACATTCTTCTTTGGTTGATGAATGGCAGAAAGTTAGACGGATCTCAGTACTTACACTATGGTCGTTCTGAGAGGCATAGATGCCCTGCCTACTCTCCCCTGGACGGATGGCCAGGCCTGGACCTGGATCTGAACTGCGGACATCCCGCTGCAGCTTTCCCAAATCCCGCCTATATAGCCGGACCTTGGTGCTCATCGGATTCCGAAAGGAGGACGGCGCTCCAATGAGCTCTCGTTCCATACTTTGCAGCTGGGAATTTTAAAGGCATCAGGAATATTAATTATCATGATGCAATAGTCTGAGTTCTGAAGAGGATGGAGCTTCAATGAGCCATGATCCATGCTTTGCAGTTGGGAATTTTTAAGCATCACGGATATTAATTACAGTGCAATGCATTGTTTATGCATTCAATATGCAGTCAATGCATTGCAAATGTTAAAGGTTTAATTGATTAGTGTTTAGACTGACTCACTGTCTAAACAACTCTCCACTTTACTGTACAGTGTTTTTCTCTAATGTCAATTTGTAAGTGCAGTTTTCAAAAGTTAAATTTGCATGGACTGTAAAATTCCTGGGTATTGCAAATCTAGTCAATGTGATGCAATGATAAAGGCCTGCACAGAAACAGATCTGGTGTGAAGCACAGGTCTATTCGGTGGCGGAGCGCCCCCTGCTGCCTGGACTACATCTTTAACTTGCAACATGTTCACTGTAAGGCAGGGGCGTCAAACTCAAATACACAGTGGACCGAAATAAAGGGTCGAGGCCCGAACATATTTCGTGACAGCCACAAGACAGACAGGTTTGCCCTTTATATCGGTGAACATATATTCAGCCTCCCAACTCTTTTCTCCAAGTCAACCTTCCGTTTGGCCTTTTTTTCAGGGAAAGTTTTGCGCTAGGCTAGTCTACTTCAGGTAACAATAATGACAAACAATTGTATGAGGCTGCTGATTAATGGTAAAGATTCTAGAGCAGGTAGTGGGGACAGGGCTCGTCGGCTTGCGGGCCTCGACTAACGTAATACCAGCGCAGTATTAACGGTGCATGCAAAACACCAGCGGACCAGTTCTGATAGACCTTAGATATTATCTAAGGGGCCAGATAGAATTACATCCTTGGATTTGACAGGTGTGCTGTAAGGCATTGTACGAACTAACATTAGCTGCATACTAAACTGGACCTAAACTAACCGAAATTAATAAGGTACTCACAACTTCTTCTGCCTCCCCAATCCGCTCATCGAAGACTCGCACCAAACGCTTCCTTTCCTCTGCAAAAATAAATGAATAAATAAATAAGAAAGTCTTGGGCCCACTACACATTGATTTGGATTGTACCACGTCTAAAAGTCATAGAAGGCCAATACAACTACATAGCATACATCAGTAGTTTCAGTTACAGTACTGTTCCCTGTCAAATCGCAGTCGGCACGTTTTAATCTGTAAATTAGTTCTGGAACACCAAATTGAACTAGACCGAGTTCACTCTGGATTTTCTTCAAAATATGCCCTACCTCTCAAAATCCTTCAGTCGATTTAAATTGTGATGAGCCCTAACGTTAGCTAGTTTTAACGTTAAACGGAAGGCTATAGGGTAGAGTAGGGTATATTTTACATGTCATCCCAGCCTTGCATTAGCCAGTTAAACAACCAAATGTTAACACCTCAAAAGAAAATGCTAGTCAAGTTATTCTCAAATATTCTCATATGCTACAAGAGAGATGCAAGTTAACGTTTCTAGGTAAGTGCTGGGCTAACATATAGCCAGTGCAGAATGCACTGAATATGCTATTTTGTATCTAGTGAACAGTAACAAAACCAAAAGAGCGCAAAAATGAGTCTTGACTGAATGTCAGTGCTTGCGTTTAATGAAGATAAATGGTGCGCTAAAGCTTCTCTCTATCAAGCTGGCATAAGGTTAGTCGACTTAATGTTATTTGGTTTACATTCAGTTTATTTACCTCCGTGACATCGCATGATCCGCTGGGGCATCAGATCAAGTTCGTCATACAGAGATCTGTAAATCTCATGTAACTTCTCAAACTCCTCTGATGACATTTTGCTAGTGTTTATGAAAACGTCAACAACTATATGATATTAGAAACAATAAGTAGGATAGATACAAACACCAGCACCGCCGCGATAATAAAAACCTCGGGATGGTGTTCTTTTCTCTTCCGCGTTAATCTCGTGATTTTATGCAACTTACTTATTGCCTGTTCCAAAGTTATCATTTTTTTGTGTCATTAGATATCCCACGTCAAACGAATAGCTCTTGTTTACACATCATAGGCAAAATTAATATTTTATGGCACTAACTGTAAGAGTTTAAAACATACTAGCGGAATTATAAAGCTGAACAATTCAGGCACTGTTTCAGTGACCTATATTGCGGTGCATTGTGGTTAATGTTGTAGCTCACCACTAAACACTTCCCACACTGCCTCGATCATCCGTTCATCTCTACTAACTGTTCTAGGCAGACTTGTTGTAGCCTTTTCTTTGTTTTAGGTCCAAATAACTAACTACAATAAGGCGTTTTAATTTATTCTGCTAATGATGTGTGATGCCATGGTTCATTATAGGCAACCATTTAGAACCAGATGCAACCAGATGTAGACGCTCAAAATTATCAATACAGTGTACCCATAAAATAGAGTACAAACGGTAAATTGTCAAAAAGAAATTCAGGAATAGGAAAACATGGGTGTTCTGCAGACTTGTTGGGGAACTACAATCCCAAGATTCCATTCTGGGCATAGTATCTATGAGGGGAGAGAAGGTGCAACATCACATATCTCAGATCAGCAGAAACTCATTGAGAAAGCTAGCTGCGGTGCAGCAGTGAACGACCGTCAAAATTTTTCTCATCATGATGCTCGTATTAATTTGCACAAGCCTTGGGGTGATAGGACTTCTTCTGATTTTACTGTCGCCTCATATTAGGTAAGCAATGATTGAAACTGGTTGCCTCGTGAAGATCTATTGCGTTTTGTATGTGCAAAGCTATAGTAATGATAGTCGTTTGCAGTATGTACATTGTATACATGGTAAGGTTTGCTAATTGAAGAGCAGCAAGGCCAGGAAATATTTCTCGTATTTATGCGCTTTTTAAATTCGGCAGGCATTTTTGAATAAACAGGTATTGGTGCCTCGTTAGAGCCAAACAGCAAAATCAATACATTGACATTCGTATACATAATAGCTTATTTAAATACACACAGGAGATTTGACCAGGATAGTAACCGCCTCTGCCCTGCATAGTGCGCTTCAGAGAATCAGCCAATGCGGTTTAATCATGGGCGGAGTTACAATGTAACCATAATGTAACCGCTTACCATTGGTTGCACATGCTTCAGGTTATCTCAATGTGTGTCGTGCGACTTGACGTCTTTTGTATTGTGGTGCTCGCATAACATTGCACTAGTAACCAAAGTGTCCCGTAGTGTTGGCATGTAGATTGAAATCAATCAGTTTATGTTGACTGCTGAATTTTTATGACCTTTATTTAGCCCATCAGATGATGATTTGTGGTTGAATATTTCCTTGCTGTTCATGTAATATACATGCATTATACTTAGACCCGCATGTAAACATTCAATCATAGGCCACTATAACCTGTGTATTAACTCAGGCTCAAAGCTTTTCAATTGATGTTCTGGTGTAGGAGATATGCAGCTGGCGGGGTGTGTCGTTCCCAAGCCCGACTGGATGGAAAGACTGCACTAATTACTGGTGCAAATACAGGGATTGGAAAAGAGACTGCAGTAGATCTTGCAAGCCGTGGTAAGTCCTCATTTCATTTCTTTTCTTTCAGTTGTGCTGATTCAATGAGTTGCATTTTGAAGTGTGCTGTACTAAAGGTCTAAACATGTCTTATAGTGTTTGTTGTTGCCTGGTTTAGCATTGTTTTTAACTCTTCAGATCAGGATTGTTTTTTAAAGAGGAACCACATCACCATATCCTCAAGTTAAGTTGGGTTGCTTTACTAAATCTTTCGCTTTGTTCTGCTGACAGGGGCCAGAGTGATCTTGGCTTGCCGAGATGTGGAGAAAGGCGAGATGGCAGCAACAGAGATTCGTACAAGAGTTGGTGGTGCAAAGGTGGAGGTTCGGGAACTTGACTTGGCAGATATCAGTTCGATACGATCGTTTGCTCAAAAATTCCTCCAAGGTAATCTCAAAGAGGCTCTCAGTTACCACTGCAAACTCCAAGCCAGTTATATTCAACAAGGAAAAGTGCTGATGATTCTCTCTCTTTTCCATTGTCCAGAGGTCAACCATTTGCACATCCTGATTAATAATGCAGGAGTGATGATGTGCCCTTACATGAAAACTGCAGATGGCTTTGAGATGCAGCTTGGAGTCAACCATCTTGGTGAGTTAGTACATGAAAAGAAGGTATATCTGTAAAATGAAGTGGAACCTTGGTCAGTACTGGTCTTGAGACTAGCAACTCGATTGAGTTCTTTTCGTAGGTGTTCAGTTTATCCAGGGGTGGAAAGCAGTATAACTTGTCAGTTCCTATTTTCTTTTATTTCAATTATGAAATAAAGCTCAACACCATCTTATTATTACCTCTTTATTAGGCCACTTTCAGCTGACATACCTCCTGATTGGTATTCTAAAAAGGAGTGCACCATCACGCATTGTGGTCGTCTCTTCACTGGCTCACTATTTTGGCTGGATTCGCTTTCATGACCTCATGAGCCAAGGCAGCTACAACAGTGGACTGGCTTACTGTCAAAGCAAGCTGGCAAACATACTCTTCACTCGGGAGCTGGCACAAAGGCTAAAAGGTACTACTGGGTCTGATGCAACTTGACAAACACTCTAAAAATGAACTGAAGTGAACATCAGTGTTTGTAAGGTGTTTATCTTATCATTAAGAACATCCTTAGTGTTTCATGCCTGATGATCAGTGTCTCATCTTTCAGGTTCCAGTGTGACTGTGAACTCTGTGCACCCAGGATCAGTGCGCTCAGAGTTGGTCCGCCACTCTACCGTCATGTCCCTGATGTTCACATTATTTGGCATGTTCCTAAAGACGCCACAGGAAGGAGCACAGACCTCCATCTACTGCGCCGTAGCTGAGGAGCTAGAGGTCGTCTCTGGTCAGCACTTCAGGTATACCCATTAAACCCTCATCATTCAATCAAAGGGGTATACTACAAAACAAGATTAGCAGCTTGTTGAGACCCTAGCCAAAGATGCATATTAGCCTGGGTAAAGTCCCAGGCACACCGCTAGCAAATTAAAATCTCTCTGCAGATCTGTCTGGCCACGAACCACTGGAGCTCAATTTGCTAAACATCCAAGAACCAATCAAAACCACTTATCCAGCATGGGGCGAACATTGTATTGTATGACTGACAATCAATGTAACAAAAGCGTCTGCTGTACTGTCTGTGGTTAAACTTTAACATTGTAGTTTAATTAAGAGTGTAATTCTTCTCCAGTATTTAATTTCAAATCTCATGTAGGTCTAGTTCCTCAGCATTATTTACAAAAAAATAAAAAACAAATAATCGTCTGTACAATTTGGATGCACCTCATCCTAAGATTCACCATCCCTCTCACCCCGTTCTGCAGTTGTCTATTAACTTTAGCCAAATCTCACCTCCTGACTCTTCTTCCACAGTGACTGTGCACTGGCCTTTGTGGCTCCTCAGGGTAGGAGCGAGGAGACCAGGCGCAAGCTGTGGGACGTCAGCTGCGAGCTGCTTGGGATCGAGTGGGACTGATCTCTCTCTCTGCCCTCCTTCGCCTTCTCAACCTTCCATTTTGTTCCCCCTCCCTTCTCCCCAGATGTGCCAATTTTATTCATTCCATTCATATTATCTTCAGTCTCTCACAAAAATTGCAGTGGCTGAACCTCTGTAAAACTCTGTAAAACTACCTGTGAAGGGTTCAGTGTTATGAACCCAGTGTTAGGGTTAATAATTTCAATTGTTCTTTACTCATGGATTTATAGATTTATGGACTTTATGGATGAGTTTGTTTTCCATCACTTTTTGCCCCATTCACTTGAATGTTGCTTTCGTTTTTCAAACTATCCATCTCAGCATTCACCACATGTAAAGCTGCCTAGGATTTTACTGATGTCTTTTATACAGATATGTGAACATGACTTTTACTACCTTTACATTATTGTTCAGAGATGAATATTTAATATATATTTACAAAACCACTGTTGAACTGGGACTCCCACTTGAGTGAAGTTTTTTATTACTGCTGAGATAAGGCTTTTCATTTCTTACACATATCCACCACAGAACTGCAATCAAAAACTCATACCACATTTATTTATTTTTTTAAAACTTTACAATGTATTTACCTTCTTGGCTTTTTTCCATTCACTCAGACTGACATTGTTGGCAAACTATCAAATGGATACTTATGGGTGTGGGAGCAAACAATAATTAGAAAAGTCCCGACATGTCACTTGGATTTAAAGAGTGCATTAATTGTTATTACATAGTTCAAAATTATTTTTTTTACCATTTAATTATGTTACTGACACTGATCTTTGAAATAATCTGTACATTTCCGTAAATCACTCCATGGTGCAGAAACAGGATTTGAGTCTTATTTCTGTTGCATCCTGCTGCCTCAGCTGTAAGGATATTCAGTCTGCTAGTCTCTTAATCCCACATATATAGAATTCTTATAGAATATATAGAATATAGTGTATCTATACCATAGAAGTGAGGAAAGGAAGCCGATTGATGTGTTCTGAGTGGAGTAGGCCAATGACTCACTGAGGCATGCACATACATGTGAAGAATTCTTTTCAAATAACTTTTTAACACACAGGGCTCAGTTGCATGGCAACTAAAAATACAAAGGCAAAACACGTATTGCTATGAGCATGACACTACCTTTACCTCAATCGAACTGAAACAAAAATGGTATGGATGCTATACTTGACGAGCCATCTACCTATATAGCCAACCCAAAAACTCTTCTGAAGACTACTTCACAGCTGTCATACATATGTCAGTGATTATGTAAACAAGACATTGAACAAACATCTTTCCACATTTTTTTTCTTTTAAAAAAGCCATTGCAAGTCCCTTTTTCAGAGCTATCTTCCCATGGGGTTATTAAAGGCCAAGAGGTGAGTAAAACTAGTGCTAAGCACTGGCTACACATTGATGCCACTGTATTCACATGGTCTTCGGTAAGAGACATAAACAAAGGGTTAACCTCAAAGCTTTTAAGCACAGAGAGAGAGACCAACAAAATGTGTGTTCTTCCAGGCCTATACAAACACACACAAAACTCACATACGTCAGCCTTGCAGGAAAGATGTGTTGAAATAATACTGCAAATGAACAAACCAGGAGTTATACGTATTATATTTCTAATAACTCATTTGTTGTTGTGTAACACTTTGTATAATCATCCTTTCTGTTCACTGAAGGCTGCCGAGGTCCCTTTTCAAATCAAGTTTCCTCAGATTTTTTTTTTCACAGTTATATCATATGTCCTCTGTGCTATGGCTAATGCCCTGAAGTGACACTTAAGGCTTTCAGTTTCCCTTTGATAGGGCAGAAAAACAGTGCAGCCAACTAAACGCTGCAGACATACTCAAACTCATTGCCACACCAACCAACAGTACGAAACATACCACCAATTTCCTGCATCACGACAAGACTACATTTGGGCTGAAGGTCTGTGTAAGGCTATGATGCCATGACCATTGACATTTTAGTCACCTATTAGTTTCACTGACTGTAACATCAGTAAATTGTCAGAAAACAAACAAATCGCCTCTATGTAATACTTTTCATCCTTAGTGGGGAGGGAAAAAAAGGTATTGTCCCTTTCTGGTGAGGTAGTTAGTAGAAGGACAAAACAGTGTGATATGTATTTTGTGTGTAACTTGTGTGTAACTCTCTAGCTTTTACCTTCTAGACTAGCACTCTGCTCTCACCTCCAAGCAAACTGGCACGCTTAATGCCAAAGGCTCAAGCAAAAGAAAGGGAGTGGTGGCACTGCGGTGAACCAAGTTCCTCGAATGAGGGTGTCAACAAGGAAACAGACCCCACACAAAACCAGTCTCCCAAGGGCAGGGGTGTGGACCTGTTTGTGTTACTGGCAGTAGGGGCTGGGCTGATGGAGAGGCAGTGGGATGCTGGCTACTGGCTACCTGGCGCTGGGCCGTCCCTGCCGTTGCCTGGTCGGCCGATCCTGGTGCTCGGTCAGCCACTGGCGGCAGATGTTCTCCATGACCGAGTCTCCGGAGCTCTCAGCCGCCTGGAGCACCTCCTGCACCAGAGGCCCGGCCCGACCCGGCTCCAGCTTCACGGCCAGCAGATAAGCAGCACGTAGTTTACTGCACTGCAGGTAGGCCTTAATCTGAGATGGGAAGAAAATAACAATTCAATAATTAAATGTAAGAAATGTAAACTCCCGCATACTGCCCACTCTGCAAGCAAAATTATTTAATGCAACATTTCAGTCAATGGGCCTTTGTCAGGTTATTTCCATGACATGGGAAAACTACAATCAGGGCATTTATGTTAAAAAAAAATAAGCGTTTGATAGCCAAATACCTTGTTTTCTGTGCTTTTACACTCAAGAATCAGTGCCTCAAGTTCTTTGGCCTAAGAGCAGGGAAACAAAACACATTTTGTTAGTAAAATCACCACAACCAACTCTGTAACATTCCATCCCCACTGGGGTGACCTGAACTCACGTCAGCCGGGGCCTTGTCAGCCAAGGAGATGCAGCTTTGCACGATGGAATCGCAGTCGTTCTTGGTGGCCGTGCCTGACTCGCCCACACACTTAAGGAGCTGCCGCACGGCACCATACTGCCGCTGACGCACCAGTCGCTGGCCGGCACGTGTGTACACAGACAACGCCTCCAGCTGGAAGTCCTGAACAAACAGAAGAGCTGAGCGTTACAGGGATTCTAAGGAGGGTTACAAGGCTACCTAATGAGGGCAAGGAAGTTGCCACTTCACAGTCTGCACTGTTCCAAATGCTATTGTTCTTTTGCCTTCTGACAGTACTCGGCAGCCTCAAAGAACAGGGATATGGGCTGATTGACTATAGATTTTTCTGAATCACTGGGACAAAATATGCCAAGATCCGTAATAATAATCCAAAATTCATGCTAATATTCCTTCATATACATGGGTGATCCGAGGCTATCTTCAGTAACTATGTGAGTCAACTATAGGGTTAAAAAGAAATTGGTAACCTGTATGACTCTGTATGCAATGCCAAATCCCTCCTCGATATTCTTTCCTCCAAGCATCACCTGCAATGCATATTATACACCACCAATACACCACCAATTGAACAACAGTGCAACAACAGTGCTTTGCTTAGAAAACATTTGAATAAAATGCAAAATCCCTGATGGGGTAAACCCACCTTACAAGCCACATCGATCTTCATGGGACCTGCCCCGAACAGAGTTGGTGGTGCACTGGCTTTGCCAGTAGTAGGGGTGGGAGTCCCAGAGGACTTTGAGGGGGAGGAGGTCTCGCAGCGGTGCAGGAAGCGAGTGACCTCCAGCTGGAGCTCGATGGTGTTCATGTGCCTGGGGTGGGTGGGTGGAGAAGGAGAAGAAGGAGAAGAAGGAAGAGGAGGAGGAGGAGGAGAAGGAGAAGAAGAAGGAGAAGAAGAAGAAGAAGAAGGAGGAGAAGAAGAAACAGGAGGAGGAGAAGAAGAAGAAGATTAAAATGAATCATTAGCTGCCATGGGTTTCTCAGAAAGGCTTAGCCAGCCTTCATGGTGTTTCTAACAGTATCTGAGCAAAAACAAAAGATACTGTACTAATCTTAATTAGATACACAGTACTAAGCTTCATTATTACTATTTTAGTCATTTATTATTAAATTGAAAATGTTCTGTTTTAGTATAAATTTGTTAGCAGTAGAAGTGACATGTTTAAAATGGCTTGTAATGCCAGTCTCTAGATTTCCATTGATTGCATCCAATCATTGGCATCTCAACATCCTTTCTCACCTTGACACATCACTGGCGGACATTTTCTTGCGGAAGGTTCCGGAAAGAGACTTCTTGCGGCCCGTTCCGCGGCCCTGCTGCTCCTGCAGGTAGGTCTTCAGGTGCTCCTTGGCTCGCACCAGCCAGCGCTGCTGCTCTCCCAGCTGCAGGTAGGACTGAGCACCATGCGTGAAGAAGCGGATGCAGGTCATGGCAGCACGGACATGGTCCTGTGACAATTGAGATTTATGCATTTTACTTTTTAAAATAATATAGGTATTGTTTTGTTTTTTTTAACACAGAGTATGGTTTAATTCAACTTTAAACCTCCAACAAACATTACATAAAGAAAACCTATGAAGAACACAGCTCTGCCTTTCAATATAGTTAGAAAAAGTGACAAAGATATTTATAAAACAACATTTTGATACAAGGACCAAAATCCCACACATCTTGGTAATTCACAAATTCACTGGTTGAATCCTAATGTCCCCCTGAACCCTGGATGCTCAAAGACTTAACTGGTATAAATCACCTTCATGACTGGCCGATTCAAGCCACTTAAGTAAAGGATAACGGCCAATGAGGTGACCAGTTCGATGGAAATAATGACGAGGCGAAGGCAAAGGACGGAGGGTTGCCTCCACCGAGTCATCATTTCGATCAAACTGGTCACCTTGAAGGCCGTTATCCTGCTTATCTCACATTTGTATTTAGGATATCATTTTATCTAAAACTTTCTTTATATTTAGGAATCATGTGCATGCACTACAGAAAATAACCTATTATAGCTACCGTTAAGGGGGGAAAGTACAACATGAAATACTTTAATATGGTTGTTATGGTTACTATTCATAAGCACACTGATATGGAATGGTGACTCAAACTTCAAAGGTAGCCAGTTATACAAAGTCAACAAGTCTACAAGTCAGAACATTAGGATTCAGCCACAGTATGTCCAGTATGTATTGTGTGTACTGCTGACCATCATGAACTGCTGCAGTTGGCATTGTTGCAGTCTAAATAAATATCAACAGCCTAATGCTTATGCTACAGAATCATAGCTCATGGTCTACAAAGAAGTGTTTGTACTGCTGTACTGCATTGTTATGCCAGCAATGACTTCCACAAATCAATAACTTCATTTATGAAGATGTACTTCTGTTTGGTCTATTATGTGTTGTGTGAGCTGTATATCAGTATATGTAGTGTGATCTGTATGTCAGTATGTGCTGTGAGCTGCTGACCGTCATGAACTGCTGCAGCTGGTAGAGTGTGTGGAAGTAGCCGCGGCGCTGCAGGAGCTGGCAGGCGGCGATGAGGTAGCGGCTGCAGCCCTCCAGCGTGGGGTCCAGAGCCTCCAGCTGGGTCTGCAGCATCCCCAGACGGCCGCGTTCCAAACTGGGCATCAGCACCACCTCAAGGAACACCTCCTCTGGGCACTCCTGAACATAAAACAGAACCCAAGAAGAGGACAGATTCATACGAGTCAGCAAGGCTGTGTATAATCTGGTTGTATTTCCTTATTTTGTATAATTTTTCATGTAATGAAATTTGTTAATTTCCCCAGGCTGACTTTAATTCACATACAGAACATTGTTGCAATGTTGCATTTAGGTTTGTAACAGAATGATTACTAAGGATACAGAGTTAGATATTACCAGAGACAGTTGATAAATCTTTGATACAACATTTGTATCTTTTGGCAAACATTTTGACATTTGTAGCTTAATGTCTGTGAACTGTACTGGTTAGACATTGTTGCAGTCTAGATAAATATCAACAGTCTAAAATACACATAACTAACATTGTTTATAATACAGATTCATAGCCCATGGTCCACAAAGAAATGTTTGTCATGCTGTACTGCATTTTTCGGCTCTTCAATAAAATTATTACCTAAGCTATGTGAAGGCAAAATTGTAAGGCAGCGATGACTTTGGTTCATTTATAAAGACGTACTTCTTTTTGGTCTGTTTGATAGTTTGTCTGAGAACTTTTTTTCCCCTCATCCAATCCTCTGCACTGATCTTAGCCTACTTAGGCTGACCTCACCTTACTAAGTAGATGCGTGAGGGCCTCCTTCATGCCGTCGTGGCGCATGTAGAAGCTGACCAGGGCCAGGTGTGTGCCATATGCTTCCAGGTAGTGCAGACTCTCCTGGTAGTTGCGGCAGTTCTGCACACAACCCCCCAGGCGCTCCAGAGGGTTGGGCTCAGCCAGGGCCTCCTCCAGCTCCTTCAGGGAGGCCAGGATGTCCTCTTCAGCATTCTGAGGCTGCAATACACACAGACATGAACACATGCGCACATGCACACACACACACACACACGACTCTGCTCATGCATATATCAATACAAACAAACACAAAAACACATGCAACTCTGTTCACTTACTCTTTCACTCACACACATACACACAGTTCTGCTCACTTATTCTTTCTTAATACACACACCCACTCACCCACACACATGTTCTAAGCATTGCAACAAACACACCCGCTCAAAAAAACTGGCATAAATGTGCAAATGTGCATCATTAACCAAGCCTCACACTGTGAGATTATGACATGTAAGGCGATATCCACCCACTTGCTGTTGACCTACAAGGCTTGAGCACTAAGCCTCCAGCTTGAGCAACAGTATACAGTGAGGAATTACACAATCCCCCCTTGCTTGATTAAATCTGCTGTGTTCCGCTTCACGCCTCTGATTCTTTTGTGTTCTGCCTCTTATCCAACATCTTTCGGGTTGAAGTTATGTAAGGTGACATTCAGGGAGAGTGCTAGACAATTTATCTCGGCCAAGCTAAGAATAGTCAAGGGAGTCGTGCACTTCTATCTCAAAAGATGTCTGGCAGGTGGGGGACAGATTTAGAGCCCAAAAACAGTCCGCTGGGAGAAACATTTTGTTCTAAAAGCTGCCAAGGGGCCGAGGCTAACGGGTCAGCCCTTAACAAGACCAATCCGAACCGCGCTGCCACTTTTTCGTCGCGGAGATGTGCTGCTAGGAGACGTAGGGGAGCAGCTAATGAATCAGACCATTTCATGCTTTTTCTCTCAGTTTTGCCACCTCCCACACACAAATTCAAACACACACACACACACAGAGGAGGAGGGAAGGAACATTCATCCTCTGTGTGCTTGGATTGATGCAGCAGTGGCTGATATGTCCAGTATCACAGTGTGTCCCAACACAAACAAGAGAGGAGCACAAAGAAGCTCATGATGTAACCTTTATATGCCCTTACAATATTAAAAAGTGTATTAGAGGCTTCAGTGCACTTCTTCAAAAATAAAGAGGTTTACTAGAGGAAATGATTCAATTTATTCAACTCTTTCTTCTATTATTCTTTTTTAAAGACAGAGGCCAATCTCTTTTATAAAACATGAAAACTAGACCACAGAAAAGATGATAAGCTGTTAATGCTGTTACCATGGAGATGGAAGTGCGGTGGATATTGGCCTCGAGGTGCTGCAAGATCTCCTGGAGGATCCGCGGGCCGTGGCTGTGCTGACTACGGTCCACCGGAGGTTTCAGGCAGCGGGCAAACTTCTCCCGCGCCCCACTCAGGAAGCCTACCTTCAGGCATGCCATGCCCCATGCGTGCCACACACCAGCTGGATCTAGCCCACTCTTGGTGGAGACCTGAGAGGGAATGTGCATTGGTGATATGCTGCTAAGATTTACAACGTAATGGTAAAATGTCTGCTAACATGCATTCTGACACAGCTGCTGCAAAAAAACTTAATAGGTTTTTACCTAATCAATCAAACTGACAGAAACTCCTAGATCAATATCAACGTTTACCATCTAGGAAATGGGTATACGATTAAAAACGCACCTGTCGCTAAATTTCAGATTATGGTGCAACTTTAGTTGTTTTCAGTTCAAATGTGTTACACAAAATGAAAGCCCTTGAATTGTCTTGACTGGACTTCCTTCACCATGCCAGCCTTGTCTGAGCTCATCCAGCTCCTCTGACAGGCTCACCTCCACGGCCAGCTGGTAGTACTCCGACTCCAGCAGCTGGTTCCGGAGCCGAGACACGGCAGCCGCCTCTAGGATGTCGTCCAGAGAGGGGATGTACTTGTAGTTGGCCTTCACTAAGATCCCCAGCACGTCCACTTTACTGATGTAGCTGTGTGAGGAGCCAAGAATACTCACAAATAGAAATGTGAACTCACAAATAGAAATGTGGTTCACATATTAGCTTCTAATGTTGTCCTCTAATGCTGGCCATTCATTTAATTTGTTTTGGTTTTAGTATGTATTAGCTTATTACTTATTTTGCTGCATAATTTGCAGCCAATGTTGGAAAACAAATCAATTGCAATCTTTATAAAAGACAATGGTCAACAGTTGAGCTCATGGCTTGATAGTCTTGATTGTTATTACCCTGCCCTGAGTGTGTGTGTGTGTATGTGTGTGAGTGAGTGTCACTCTGTCAGTGTCCTTATGTGTAAGTCTGCCAACCTGTCACAGAGCTCCAGGTTCTGAGTCTGTCCTGTCTTGACGAACATGACCTTGGCGCTGAAGAGCAGTTGGCGCATGACGTCGGTGATAAGACGGGCGTCCACTTCGGGGTTGGTGAGTGTGCGCGAGAGTGAGCGGCAGTGGCCGATCAGCTGGTGTCCACACGCTGCGGGGTCACTGTGCAGCGAGAGAATGGATACACAGAGGGACGTGCTGGGAGCCTGATGGGACACAGGAACACAGGAAGGCATGAGTGGGTGGACGAGGAACGCCCAACATGTCATGTTAACAGTTGATCTCATAGCTTGATAGTCTTTTACTGATGGTTAAGTGCCCTGACCTGAGTGTGTGTGTGTGTGTGTGTGTGTGTGTGTAGATGCACGTGTGTGTGTGCACATACCTGTTCATAGTAAAACTCGCTCAGTAGTTTCTGGTTATCTGCTGGGTTGATGCTGAGCCTGAATTGTCTCTCAGGGACCTCAGGGAGTCGCACAACCTCCTCCAGTGCACTCTGGGCCGCCGCAGGACTGCTGGCTACTGCACACAAGCAGCACAATGGTTAGCGGCTAAAATCTAGTGCCATGCTTCTTATGGCTCTCTACATACACGTGAGTGACACAGTAAGCTACATGCTTCAGTAACAGTTGAAAACATGGTCTATTAAACATACTGGTAAAAGACTAGTGACTAGTGCACATTTCTGCCACTTGCAAGATACATAATAAAGTTCAAGTTATACAACCAAGACTTCACTTACATTCAGCCTGCTCCAGTTCATCATCAGAACTGTAAATAGAAAGTCACAATCATCAAAAATGCATTTTATTATCATGGTATTTCTATTGTTCCTCATAACTGTATTCACTTAGATGAGTGCAGTGAAGCCATCTTACTCAGGGTGAAAGAAGCTGTAACACTGATCACACACTCGCACTTGCTCCTCCCCATCGCAGCCCTCTATTGCCATCCGGTGGCTGGAGCAGGCGTCGCACACCAGCCTCCCACACCTGCGGCAGTGGTGGCGCCGGTTGAACTAGAGTGAGGGGGAGGCATCATTAACCACAACAAAAACCCCAGCTTCAGCCTACGCTCCCCTGCTGTACTTATGACAGCTGACACTGCCAAAATAACCACAGTTCAACACCGCCCTTAAACCTCCTCGATACTATTATTATTAACACTTCAAGCTCCAGAGAAAGCAGAAGCAATACTACTGAATGCTATAATTATGTGTGAGTGCTATAATTAGAGCTAGACAGATAGCTAAATAGAGAGGCAGATTGATAGACAGACAGACAGATAATTAGAGATAGATAGATAGAGACAGAATGAGAGAGCGCTTCTCTTCTCTTCTTCTCTGCAGTCTCACTCACCATGGAGAAGCGCTCACGGCGACACACCATGCAGACGGGCTCCTGGTGGTCGGGGATCCAGTCCTTCCGGACGGGGGGTTTGGGTGGAGGGGTGAATGGGGTGGCAGGGGTCAGCACTCTCCTGCTGATGGAGCTCCGCTCCCTGCCGCTGCTGGAGGGGGTGTGCACGGGTGTGCTGCCTGAGAGGGCAATGGCAATGAAAAACCAGCAGGATAATCAAGCAACTCACTTGCAATTCACTTGACCAAAAAATCACCACAGCCCAAACATAGCTTTGACAGTAACACTCTCTGTGTGCTTTGCTGCATTGACAGCAATTCAAAAGCAGCTAAACTGAACACAGCACAGCTCAGTATAGAGTGACAAAGTAGAGGACAGTAATTGTGTTTGCAATGAGTGCATGACTTTGCAAAAAGACTGGGTCAACTGTGGTTTCCACTGACCTGCAGAGGGGGGAGGGGTTACGCTGGGGGAGACAAGACAGGTGTCTTGGGCGGGGCACTGCAGGTAGGCGTCCTGGAGACTCATGACGGAGTCTGCAGGTAAAGAGAAGAGGTGTTTAAGAAAAGCCACTTATCTAGACATACTGATGCTTCACATAGAGCCCTTACAGACTTGAAGGAGAAATCCAGTGCGAACCAAATAACAACAAACAAGAAAGCTATAGATTGAATCACACCGGATTTCCCATTACATGAACCTACTCCACTCAAAATCCAAAAGAGGCACAGACGCACATATGATGAAATTTCAGGTCCATCTATTGTTGCGTAACAAAAACTGTATTTGACATTGTCCATGTGTTCTGTGGCTATACTTCAATTGCAACTGATTTTGCAGATGAGCACTGGCTATCCTTCCATTTAGAGTGGAGGGAAGAGGCAAGAACAACCCACCTGAGCGTGACATTTGCCTGGGGGCACAGGAGAATTCCAGAGCTTTCTGGCCATAGTTGGACAGCAGTTTGTCTATGTCCTCATTGTTGAAGCCAGCCTCCTGGCCCAGCAGAAGGTTCCGTAGGGTGCGCACAGCCACATCGGCCCACTCCACCTTCAGGTTCATCAGCAGCTGCTCCAGCATGAGCAGTGGGGCCGAGAGCAGCGGGAAATAATCCAGCTGAGACACCTCCGGCAGAGTCAGCAGTACCTGGGGGAGAGGGAGACCAACAGAGAAAGGGACAGACCAAGAGAACGCAGAAAAAGAGAGAAATTTGAGGACAAAACAGACAATAGTAGAAAAGGAAATGAAAGGGTTTATGTAAATACACAAAAAACAACTATTGTTCTCAATAATTAAGCCCACTTAATTAACTGGCCTAAACAACAGAAAGAAAATTCAGTCAAACCAAACCAGTGTCATTGTTATATTTCAAAGCAGGCACTTATAAAATGTTCATACACACTGAACATGATAGATCTGCAGATATGTCTGCTATTTCTGATTTATATGCCTGAAAGTAATGCATTCAACTTTGGTGGAGATCCAAGAGGGAGAGCCAGACCTTGGAGCCCAGGTGGAGAGCGTGGATATGCCTGCGGCGGGCGGGGGACACGCGGCTCTCAAAGTGCACGGTGAGGTAGTCGGACAAGAAGTGGCA
Source organism: Tenualosa thibaudeaui (assembly GCA_027481765.1). Taxonomy (NCBI): domain Eukaryota; kingdom Metazoa; phylum Chordata; class Actinopteri; order Clupeiformes; family Clupeidae; genus Tenualosa; species Tenualosa thibaudeaui. The sequence continues at coordinate 15,283,990 of JAIFZK010000013.1, forward strand.
GGCAGCCAGTGTGGGCTGGCGGTCCAGAGCACGCTCACAGACCTCCAGGCCCCGAGACGAGTCGGGCAGACCTTCAAGCAGCTAAGGGCCAGAGCAGAGAGCACAGCTGGTCAGTCAGCTCACAAACACCTCATTACCAAAACCACAAAAGGAATAAATGTCCTTTCAAAAGAGCACATCATATTTCAAGCAAAAGTTCACCAAATACACACCAAACATACAAAGTCAGGTGTTCCAAAAAGCACTAAAACCACAGCTATGTTTTTAATTAAACCTGCGGACTGTGCTTCAGACAGATCGTCTTGTGATGGAGAAATCCACAATACATTTGCTTTCAATTTTTATCACCTCAAACCTCAGTTAGAAGGCCATTTCTCTTCTGAATGAACCAATACAACATAAATGTCTGAAAGATACTTTTCAATTGTGCATACACAATATTTTGTAAAGATTACAGCACTTTAAGGAGCTACCACACATTTTCAGCATACAGCCTACATAAATTTCAATGAAAAACTAGAAAAGAGCTTGGAGAGCACAGACCTCCAACAAGGCAAAACAGGGGTCACTGACCCAATACCAATTCGAGACCAAAATGTAATCATCCGTTCCTTGGCCTAATACTCACGTTGTCTCAAAATGTCATCCATACCATACTTTTTAAGTTATCTTGCTCACAGACAGACAAACAGACAAACAAACAACAGCGTAAAACATAGCCTCCTTGCCAGAGGTAATAAATCGAAGAAGGAAACTCTGGCCTCAGGTTAGTGACATCCGAGTGCCACCCACCTGGCAGGCCTCGTCCGTCAGTCCCTTCTCCAACAGATGGAGAAGGTGTTCAGTCTGGAGCTGGAGTCGGGACTGCTCCGATACAGGATAGAGCTGCACCCACTGTGCACATAGCTCAAACTCCTGAACACAAACAAGCAGATCTCGATTTAGACTTCCACATCCAGTATATAGCAAACATTTTAGTTCAAACACATCTTCAAGTACACTATGCAATACATAATACAATTCATGTCTCATTATTCCCTTGGGGCGAAATGAGGGCCTGCAGCTAAGCACTTTTTTGAACTTGGGAGAATGAGAGCAATCTATGGTTAAAAAAAGCTTTAGCAGGGACAGAAACTGGGCTTTGGCAATGCTGTATTTGGTTACAGCAGTTGATGATGTAAGTGCTGATTATAGAGTCTGTGTGTGTGTTTGTGTGTCTCTCTGTTCTTGTTGACACCCACCCTAGACTTCAGCAGCAGAGCCATCACTGCCTCCGGATCCTTCTTTGACTTTTCCCTCAGCTCCTGCCATGTCTCCCATGGCAACGGTGTCTCTAAGCTCAGCATCTAAAATATCCATGGCAATGAGGAAAGAGTTGTGTCATTGTGCAGCTTGGACTAATGCTAGCTCTCATCTAAACAACGCCAAAGGCCAGACACACTTTCCCTCAGTCAAAACCACCAAAATTGAAGGGTTGTAAACAAATTGTAAGTGCCATTTTGAAAAACATAAATACCTAAAAAAAACAAAAAACAAATCCTTAACCATATGTTATATTTGTACATCCATATCAAGCTCATCTGATCTACCGACTTATTTTGAACATGAGAATGTAAGGGAGCTTACAGTGTGGTACATGTCCAACTCCTGCTTCTTTTTCTGCAGTTGGTCCTGCAGGGAGGCGTCCATGTTAGATTTGCTCAGGCAGTATTCCAGCAGCTCCCGGCAGGCCCCCAAGGGCCACAGGTCCAGCACTTGCAGGGCCAGCCGAGCCTGCAGGTTGGTGTCACGCACCCGGAACAAATGCTCCCAGCCATGCTCACCAGCTGACAATGAGGAAGGGAAAAAAATGAAGATATCAGTTACAGTCGATTTCTGTCGAATATAGTGATAACTCTTCCCTATGACACAACTTTCAGCTTTATTGCACTGTTCAAATGTTATATAATGTGCAACATTATATAACATTACTTAATCATGGTTTTGCAAGTGCTCAGAGCTAAAAGTAGCCCCAGCACTCATAACTGGACAAGTTAATGCATAAAATAAAGTGGGTCAACTGGCAAGTTCCTGGAGAAGAGCTACATTTTCATTGCAATTTAGGTCTTGTTTGCCAATATATTCTGAAGTGTAGTGAAAAACAGACCTATCTATGCAATTAGTTATATCATTTTTATCATCACCATTTAATCAATTAAATTAACAATTAAATATAATATGCAATATCATTAAATTTTGTAAGTATTAAATATTAATTTATGTAGCATGTCTTCTGGTAAAAAGGCCACTCAAAGCACTTGAAACAGCTGACCTATATCGTGATTTGCAATAAGGGCTGATATTTGGCTCTCCCACTCACTCACCCCCCTGTGCAGCACAGGCTAGCAGCTGGTCCCTGAGGGCATCCTGCTGCACGCCTCCTTGCCCATACAGCTCCAGGAGACGAAGGGCTCGCTCCAGTTCCCCCGCATTCAGTGCCTGCTGGAAGGCCTCCACTACCAGAGCCTGGGCAGCAGCACTCTGGGGCCCAGAGAGGATCAGTGCTACCAGTGGCGTGCCACAGAAGTCAGCTCCGAGACCTTCTCGATTTCCCTCAGCCTCCTGGTCCAGTGACGGAGGGGCCCCCAGCACAGGCTCGGCCATGGTGTGTATGTAAGCCCTGAGGATAGGGAAGTTCTGCAGCAACGCCTGGGCCTCACGGGAGATCTGCTCGCCATCCAGCGGTGCCTCTTTGCGCCCACCGGGGCGGAAGTAAGAGGGCAAGTTGGGCCAGCCAGAGGAGGGACGAACCACGCCGCTACGGGTGGCAGACAGGCACGCCAGAACGGCCAGCAGGGCCGAGCGAGACTTTAGGAAGGCCAGAGCAGACGGTGTGAGCAAGAAAGATGAGGATGGTGAGGATGAGGCAGATGATGAAGAAAAGGCAGAAGAGGAGGAGCTGAAAGAGTTGGAAGGAGAGATGGAGAGGTTCCCGGAGGAGGAGGCACGGGTGTCTTCAGTGGAGCAATCAGATGACTCCTGGGAGCCGAGGTCAGAGCAGAGGCAAGGGGGAAGGTCCAGAATAAGGTTGTGTTTCTGGGCATGTGCCTGGAGCAGCACTGCGATTCGTGCAGGACTGAAAGCCCCGCCCTCCTCACTCTCTTTACGTCTGCCGTTGACCCAAAGAGGGAGCGGCTCACAGCAGTGTTGGACCATCACCTGCTCAACACTCAGACCCAAACCCTCCTGCTGTAGCTGAGATGACAATCTACAAACACAAAAGAGATGAACAGCACTACTTCAAATACTCTACTTCAAATAAAAACAATTATTTTCCCTAGGTCAGCAATCAAATCCATGTTTCATTAGATTTGAAAGACACACATGCTAAGGCAACAAAAGTCAATCATGAAACTGTGATGTATATGTGCATGCGTAGGGGTTTACTTGTGTGTACCTTTCTGCAGACACCTGGCGTTCAAACAGCAGATAAGAGAGCAGCTGAGAGGGGGACTGCTGAAGCACTAACAATGGGTTCCCCAGCTTCACCTCAGCAGTCTGGTCCGCTGGACAAGCAGATAACAAGTCAGCCTCAGACAGTTGCAGAAAAACAATGAAATGAAATGAAACAGTGGAAAACAAATTCCTTTTCTGGTATCTCCGCAATAGTAGAGCCACCCTTTTAAACCTTTCTTTGCAGGGCTTTTAAAGCTTATATTGATTGGTCTTGTGCATGTACATTCCAGCTCACCCTCTGATCCCATGCTTCGCACCAGCACCGAAGCCAGAGTGTTGACGTAGTCCAGGAAGGTGCGCACATAGTCAGGCCTGCAGGTGGTGGTATCAGGCTCAAAGGGGCAGAGCTGGTCCAGCACCTGCAGCAGCTGTTTCATAGCCGACCGCACCGGGTGGGCCTCAAGCTCGGACTGCTTCAGGCTTGCCTGTTCTACCAGCGCTGCCAGCAGAGTGCTACAGGACTGGCTCTCAGCTGCAAGACAGAAGTAGATTGAGGTAGATGATGGAGGTAGATGAGGTAGATTACCTACCAGCCATAGAAAACAGTTGGTCATTCTAACTATGGGTTGATTTCAAACTTCTCAAGGTCTGGTATTTGCTTCTCTGAGAAGAGGGTCCAGCTATATCTGGCCAATATGTCGGACTAACTTCCATAAAAGCTTCCTAAAGCAATCTTCTGTAACTTCCATGACATAACTTCCATGATAAATCACAATTAATGAGGCAGCTAAAGCATGAACGGAGACTTTGATGGGAAGTACAAAATGCTAGTCAATTTATTAAGCACTTTTACATTTCTAAACAGAGGTAAGCTGTGTGTCATGTCTGACCTGTAGCGTCAGCAGCAGTGGTGAGGACTTGGGCTATCTGCTCAAGCCTCTGTCCCAGGCTCAAGCGGCTAGAGATGGCCTCCTCTGTCAGGGTTGGGTGGCAGGAGAGCAGCACCTCCTGGGCACTGCAGCCAAATGGGCTGCCCAGAGTGACTTCCTCTCCAATGCCCTCTATAGGGGGGAGAGAGAAGAGAAAGAGAGAAAGGGAGCGAGAAAACGGCAGAGTTCTTTATTCCCTGCTGTATGTCACATATGTATGTCACAGACCTTTCATGTACAATATAATCAGTCTATTTCTCTGCAGCTTGTTTGTCTACTTCTTTGATTTAATTATGAATAAAGCCTCATCCGTCAGCCAGATGCTCACCTCCTTTAGCAGGCCCTTTCCCAGTGGCTGTGCGGTTCAGGATCTTGCTCATCTGCTGCAGCACTGCAGGGAATCCCCTGATCCCATCAACATGAGGCACTTTGGGGTCTAACCTCAGTCCTGCAGGAACATAGGAGATAACAGGCACAATATAGACACAGAAGAAGAAATATTATACTACAAATATTATCTGTATTTTTCATGATGGTGAAGTGTGGCAGTGTGTATCCTACACTGACTAATGACCAATTAATTCCTTTAGAGTCTCCTCATTAAAGTTTAAGTTGACTGGTGTTCAGCAGACACCTTCAATCAAACACCTGGACCTGTGTTGTGAGAATCTAAACATGGGTGATGTCACCACGACTCCACCACACTAACCAACCCTATTTACCTCTGGCCTCTAGGCTGGCATGGAGCCTGCGTTCGGCCGTCTCCAGGAGCTGCCGTGAGCTTTTCCACAACTGGCTGTGGCACATGGCCAGGTCAAAGGCAGCCATAGCCGTTGGACTCAGCTCCTCCAGTAGCCTTCTGATGGGTGAGGAGGGGTCCGGTGATCCCATGGGACTGGCAGGCAGCTGGGAGAGCCAGTAATCTTCCTCCAGGGCTGGGATGGGCCGCTGAGGAGAACTGGTGAGCCGCTCTGCCACATCAGAGATGGAGTAGAAGGCCATGCCTGCAGAGTGAGAGAGACAAAGAGACAGAAAAGAATGAATGCAGTAAAAGTAGTAAAAGCGTTACATAGATTTGATTAACATACTCAACCTAACAATCACATTTTTCAGGTTTTCTTTCAAAGTCCCAAAGGTTAACATGACTTGAGTTTATAGCAACTCCAGAATGGGACACTGTGCTGTGTGCAATGTATCTGTAGTGTATGTATGTATATGTGTGTGTGTGTGTGTGTGTGCATGTGCGTTTTCAAAGGTGAAGTACCAGCAGCAGCAGCGTTCCCAATGGCTTGCAGGGTAGACCTTCCACTGCTCCCCAGCCTGCTTCTCCCTGGGGCAGCCACTGCCCCCAGCCCCTCAGAGGAGGACGAAGAGGAGAGCGACTGGCTCTCGATCTTCTGCTCCACCTGGGCTAGCTCCAGCAGCACCTCCTGGTACCGCTCCATGAACACCAGTTCCCCCGCACAGCTGGATGACTCCAGGCCAAACATCAGCATCACCTACAGGGCAAACGCACACGCAAGAGACAGGCCATATTACATCTGTATGGAATTTAACTGAATGTTAGCTTATTTCACCCCAGGTATTGTATTGTTAACCTCTGTGCTCTGTGCCAGACTTTATTAAACATTACTTATAATGAATCATAATCGGATTGTGATTTCATAAGAATGTATAGAAATACATTCCATGTATTAACCTTATTGTAGATGAAATGTTGCTATCTCAACTATAAACCTGAGTGTTTACACAGGCCATGAAGCTTTCACTGACTCTTCGCTCACTGTTCTTCATGCCTCTTTAAAAACACCCACTCGCACAGAAATTTCACAGGCCACTTCCTCAACAAGTTCCCTTCCAATGTTTACTTCCTGCTTTAGTTGTCACTAGATTGGTTTTCTCAGATATTCATCACAGAACGTTATGTTTTACCTTGTATCTTCTGTCTTTCTTTCATTTAGCAAATACAAATACACTCAAATGTTCCGTCAAGTTCCGTCAGTGTTCTGTCAAATTCATCCACATGTACATTTGAACATTTATAATAACCTGTAAAAATAATGGCTTTTGTTCTATAATGGCCCCTTTCTGACTCACAACCTCCTCTCACCTGGTGTGCTTCCATGAAGTTGCCCCTGCGAATGCAGGACACCAGTAGGGACTCTGGAGGAGCCAACATGGCAGGAACCAGCCAGCTATGAGGCCCTCCACAGGGACAAGCCTCCTGGTCTGGACGGCCCAAGACTGCACCTCCACCGCCATCTAAAATTCATAACCATGTTAACCTTATACTCCTGTACAGCAATCACCTAATATGAGTTAAGGAATATTCTCATTGCATTTAATATACTCATTAAAGTATGTAACAATTACTAGTTCAAAAGATAGTGATTTACTCTCTAATTTAAAGAATTACAGCAATTTCGATTATGTATATCTCATGTGCTCATGTGTTGTGACGGATGCATGAGACTCGCGGCCCACTCAGAGCGCAGATTGTGATAAATATTGACTGGGTGGAAATAAGGCGTCAGCTTCGCTACTCACCAGAGGTGCTGGCGCTGAAGTCTCCATTCTGCTTGTCGGCGGGGAGGTGGAGCTTCTCAGGGCGATGGCGCCCCGGCCTCCGTCGCCTCCTGCTGGTGGAGGAGTTGCTGCTGTTGCTGTGCCTCATAGACAGAGCAGGACTTGCAAGGGGAGAGGGCATCTGCAGAGAGTCTGACCACACAACAACACTATACTTACTGTGCACCCATTAAAACAAGCAGGTATTTAAACATTTACATACATGCATTCATACAATTATAGATAAAACAAATGTCAAAGGAGAGCTTTTATGTTACTGACTGTGAACTTGTAGAGTCCAAGAGTAATACTTTTTTAAAGTCATTTCCTTCTCAGTTACAGGTAAATTTATCACAAATATACAAACACAAGCGAATATGACAAGAGATGCAGACTAGTTGTTTTTCATATATCCCACAATCTCTACATGTAAACATCAACAAAAAAAAAACACAATAGGTTGAGCAAAATGTAAAAAGGTGCATCCCCTCATTAACAGCTTTCTGTTTAACAAAATAGGGCCCCAACCCAGAAGCGTTTTTATCTCTTGGTCTCACCTGTGTCTCCACCGCTGTAGTTCTTGCTGACCACCTGCAGCCTCCACTGGGCCTCGGCCGTGCGCTTGGACAGCCTCTGCAGGCGCGGCTCAAACGACTCAGCCGTCACTGAGCAGCCGAGGCTCTCGGCGGCAACAGCACCATGCACATCCTGGCCTGAGGCGGGCGAGTTCAGGCCCTCCAGGCCCTCCCTGAGCAGCCGAAGGAAGCCCTCCATGGTCTGCACGTCCGCCAGGAAACCCCAGCACCCTCGCGTCAGGTGGTCGAGGTCCAGGTGAGTTTGGTCAGGCTCACCAGTCCCCTTTTCAGTCTCCTTTGCTTTGTCCTGCTGGCAGGGTGGGGCATTAGCATCAGGCCTCTCTTGGTTCTCTGCATTCTCGCCGATCCCTTTGTTTTGAGTGTTTCCCAGTTCCACATCTCCGGGAGTCTGGCCTGAGGGCTTTTGTTCTGTACCTGAAGACAGGTCAGCACTAGAGAGAAAGAGCAGTGAGAAGATGTTCTCCAGGAGCTCCAGACGGAACAGGGCAGGAACCGCCTCCAGATAGAGCTGGCATTCTGACAAGTAATGATGGAAGAGCTTCTCAGGTTCTGGAAGATGAGAAGATCAGATGTTGGCACCCATCACTCAAGTCAGAAACGCACACTAGATCATTTTCATCTGCCCTTATATTAAGTCATTTTCATTTGCCAAACATTATGTCCTAAACTGAAGAAGTCTACATATCTGGCCTTCTACACTGTTTGTTACAACTATTTGATAATCCACGCCATCAACAATTTCAAGAAAATGTAAACTGTTCTTAATATCTTAATATCCAAGGGAATTTTATATCATGACAGTACCTTCTGAGTAGCTGGACATCTCGTTCCCCTCCTGAGAGCCAGGGCTCTTGGGCTGTTGTAGTCCACACTCCTTGCAGTCAGCGTGCGTGTGAGCATTCACACAGATAGCATATAGTGCATACTTCATGGCACAGAAGCCCTGGAACAGAGTGATGTTGCGCTGAGCAGCAAGGCTGCGTGCATCCCCCAGACCAGAGAACTCTGCAATGGAAGACCAGAGACAGTTCACATTTTTATCATTCCTTTGTCACATACAGTCAGTATGTTGAGACAGTCATAAACTGTACACAACTTACAGAGAAGTAGAGAGAGAGTAGAAAGAGAGAGAGAGAGAGAGAGAGAGAGAAAGAAAGAAAGAAAGAAAAAGTGAGACAAAAACAGGAAATTAATAATATGTTGTTGTTTGTTGCACCTGTGTGTCCTGAGGGGCTGAGGCTGTGCAAGAGGTCCAACACCTTGCGCTCGTCATTGCGGGCCAGTGGTGTGAGAGAGTGCAGCAGGTACAGAGCAGAGTGTTGGCCAAGAGTCAACAACTGGGCCTGGAGAGCCTCTTCACTCACATCCCTACACATACCCCCCCCCCACACACACACACACACAACCAGCCCCGCAGACATACACACATCAAGAATCACACACATACAGACACGAACATACACTCGTATATCAAGAATAACACACACACACACACACACACAAACAAAACATTGCAGATCTGAGTGAAAACATTTTTTGCAAGGACTGAGTTAGCTTCTTTAACATGGCATGTTCAACATGTACTTTCCTGTTAAAACTTCCAATCAGACAGAAACTTGTGACTTTAAATTGGTCAACATCAACCTGGCCTTAATCCTCTCTAATGAACTGAACTCTATTAAGACTGAGCAACAGCAAGAAAGAGGTGTGTGTATGTGTGTGTGTGTGTGTGTGTGTGTGTGTGTGTGTGTGTGTGTGTGTGTGTGTTTGGGGGGTGGGGGTGGCTTGGTGATACTCACGGGTTGTTCTTGGCACACCACTCCAGCACCGCGAGCTGAGAGTCCAGGCTGCCGGCAAACTCGCTCAGGACCGCGTCACTGGCCGGGGGCTGAAGAAGAGTTTACATCCAGATTAGACTCTAATCCACTTATTTACAACAGTATGGAACTAAGTCTAAGATTAAGTGCATACTGTTATATCTGACCCACCACCACTAAGTGTCAGATATAACAGTATGCACAACATGCTTTATGGGATAACTTTGGAATGACTGGAGCTAAGAGACTTTAGCCCAATCTCCCTAGAGCAAATGTTAGCTTTGCCAAAAACCTGAGGCCCCATGAGAGAAAAAGCTGACTTGATGGAGTGATGAGGTGCGTTGTGGCATTGGGTGGCACAAAGCTGCCTTTGTCAACATGGAGACTGTGGCTTGAGGGATGCTCTGAATTACACTCACTGATGTATGGTGGCCAACAATGAACTAAATGTACAGTCGGATGTTTTACTGTGCACAAGGAAGGTCACAAGGATTTCCACTTCCCAAAACCAATGTTTGGGAACTGTATATGAAAAAAAAAAAAAAAAAAAAAAACATTTTTGCTTGGCAAAAAAAAAACTAACAAAAAATACTAAAAACCATTACAGCTACTAAATGCTACTAGCATGGTTAACCTGCCTAGGGTTAAAAAAACAAGGCTGTGATGCTTAAAGCCATTGGACCTGGCAAAAGTTGGTTTGCAGGACTTTTTGCATCAATATGCCAATACTGCTGTTTCTTTGTGTTCTTTTGCCGTTTTAGCTCATTTGAGATATTTTGACCTAAAAGCTGTCATATCTGTATGCACCATTGAGTTCTGTTATCCAGAGAAACTTGTGGTTAATGGTTTTGAGAAGATATGTGAGGCATTAAGCAAAATGTCTGACCTGCTGGTGGTGGAGGACCTGTAGCAAGGTGCGTGCAGATGTCACACTGGAGCACTGAGGCCAACCCAGGAGCAGCAGGAGTCGGGCCAAGGGCTGGAACTCGCCCCGCAACATCTCCGCCAGATGCCCAAACTCCTGCCTCTTCACCAGGTCCAGCCCCGTCACCTGGTGCAGGGGAGAAGGGCCAACAGCAGGGAGAAACAGGGATAACATGAGATAATGAAAACTTAATACAAGAGAGAAAACAGATTAAAAGTGTTTGGGAACTAATTTAGTAGGACATCTACTAGTTTTAGTAGACAATTATTTTCACAGTTGCTTAAATTATCAATTATTTTCTCAATAAATCAATCAGTTTGATCAGTGAATCAGAAAATGGTGAAAAATGGCCAAGATTACCATGTCCTCAAATGCTTTATTTTGTCCACATGCCAAAAGATATTTAGTTTACCATCAAAAGCTCAAAATATTCAAGTTCAAGAAGCTAAGGTATTTTCATTTAAAAATGACAATGTGACCAAAATAGTTCACAATACATTAAAGGGCTCATTAATTGTGGCAGGCCTTCTATTAATAACCTGTATATCCTGTATTAATAACTCCATGGAAAATGTATTTGGTGCTATCTAAAATGACAGAAATGGGCCTAAGCAAGTTTGAAGACATTGTTGAGCAACACTGTAGTGTGACTACATGAGAGATGCTATCAGCTAATCGTGTTTGGATTTCCTCAAAATCTCAGAAGAAATTATCTTACCAGCACTTGCTCAAGGAAGTGCTTTCCACTGCTCAGACATTCGAAATAGATGGCTTTCCACACCGTGGGCCGGTCACCATGACAGCATAAGCCCAGCATTAATTTCTCGGCTTCGGGTAATTCCTCTGTGTGGAGGGAGTGGGGGGTGGGGAGGCACAACATGCATATTGCCACAAACATGAACAGAGTCATTTTGATGTGTGATCAAATAGGGTTGTATAACATGTAGATATCTGACAGCTCTTCAGTACCACTGCATATATCTTTTAAAACCACACACAGAAACATGAGGAAGCAGCTGGGTAGCAACTACTGAGCTGCGTTTTCTTACTTCCTGAGCTGTCAGACAAGCCTGGTACAGGTCACAAGTCATAACCATTATAAAAACCTATTTCGCATAATGCAAAACAACATGAAGGCTACAAGTTAGATTATGAGACTATGCAAAATCTGCTGAGTCAGAACGTGATGACACAGCTTAAAATAGAAGGTAGCTGCAGCGTGAAAAACATGAGCTTAAAGCATGTAGACATGTAGTGTTTAGGTGTGTGTGTGTGTATTCATGTCTCACCCTCAGTGTGTGGGGCCTCCCTCAGTATCTGCTCCCTTAGTAACCTCAGACTAGCGGAACTGTAAAGGGTCACCAGTGTGTGGTCCTTGGGCCTAAGCAACGAGCTCAACACCCGGCCCTCATTTAGGGGCCCCTCCTTTGCCCTCCACAATGCCTCCCAGAGGCCCTCCAGCTCTGTCTTGGGCCTCTCTGCACTCCAGGGCATCAAGGCCAGGACTGAGGCCACCTCCTCGGCCAAAGCCTCTGATGGCAACTCCCTGAGCTTCTCCAGAAGGTGCTGGATAAAGACGTCTTGAAGGGAGTAGTCCCACAGGCTGCCACTGCCCTCGGAGCCCCGCATGAGGAAGGAGACCAAGGCCTCAGCCAGCCGGGGTTTCCCCTGCCTCAGCAGATCCCTCACGCACTCCTGGACCTCAGCACTAGGGACAGACATCTTCTTCTCTGCCCGGGAGTCCCAGAATGCCTGCTGGAACTCCTGAGAGGATAAGGTTAGGAGAGGGAAACATTTGGAACTGTGTGTACAATTGTCCTTTGGGCAGTAATATCACATTTTCTACAGACAGATATATAAATATCCAAATATCCTGAATTTGAGACATCATCTGTGGTAATTTGGTGCACGCTAGTGTTACTGAAATCTAATTTTTGGAGGCTCTCAAAACAAGGTTTCAGGAATACTGGTTAGTAAGGGAAAATTCTACTCGCTTAATATGACAGTGTATCTGTCACTCAGTCTTCCACAGATAACTGGTGCAGCAATGCAAGTGGTGGGTGGTGGTTCTGACCTTGAGCACCTTCTCTGGGACATCATCCCCGAGTTCCTCCAGCACCAACATGAAATCCAGTTCTGTACTGACCGCCTCTGGGACCTAAGCCAAAACACAATGCATCATGTGATTTACTATGCCTGGGCCAAACCATAAAAGCTGAATGGCAGAAAGCAGTTCCGCTACCAGGATTACTGCTGCAAATACATTTTTTACTTCCCCAGTTTGCGTCCAAATTGTGCCCAAACAATAGCTTTAAGTGCTAAAATAGAAAAAGGAACAATTCTAAAGATCCACAAACACTATTTATACTGTTAATGGCATATGCACACCATTGTGATAACAATGTATGCATACATATTAGATAGTGACTGTATCACTGTTTTTCCAGTCAAATTTCTTGCATAATCATTGCTTAAAACCATTTAATAAATGAACGTGACTTTGAATGGCAAAAGCAGCAATTGGCTAACATCTGACATCAGGCAATGAGATCAAGCAATGGCATATCCTAAACATGCGGCTAACATATATCGCTTCTCAAAGAGTACTTTACCCTTGGGCCATGTTACGTCTCCACTGCTAAAACATACTAATGTATTTATGCAACATTAGCACAAAAAACACTGCCAGCGTCAAAACTCCCTACCAATTCCTAATTGAATTAGTTGCCAACCAAAATTTCATCCAATCAGTTTTTATCTGTCCTGAAAGAGGGTCAGTCACACACACACACACACACACACTAATATAATGCACTGAATAGGTTAAGTTGATGATTGGGAAGTAGGTCATGGAGGGATTCATTCAAGTCATAAGAATCTGGATATTTGCTGGTAAAGGACGTGATGGGGGTCTGATTTAATCTGGAGCACATTCCAGAATCCTCAGAACCGGTCACTGCTACTGTGACACTTAAGCACGTACAGATAGCACGAGTCAGCAGTGCTGTTCCTTCTCTCTGGGCTGTTTGATTGTTCTTTTGAATTATTTTGGTCAGTATTGATAGTTACTTTCATGATTACTCGATGATTTTGGAAACTGTACATTTTGTAAACAAATCAGATCAAATTGTAATTAGTCAAACTCAAAAAAATCTAAATGGTAAACCATCTGATCCATTGTAAATCTCCTCAGCCAAGTGCATCAGATAACTAGAGATATCAGCTGTGCACAGGCAGAAGGATTACATGACAGATGTTTACTTTCTGAACCTGGAGTTGTCCACCTATGAACAGCCATGAGGCCATATTTCAATGATGGTGTTTTCATACTACTAATGATAATCTATACTCTTTTGATCTTGTGAGGGAAATTTCATCTTTGCATTTAACCCAATTGGGAATTAGTGAAACACACACAGCACTCAGTGAAGTGAAGTACATACTAACCTGGAGCAGTTGGCTGCCTGCTATAGCAGCGCCCGGGGAGCATTGTGGAGTTAGGTGCTTTGCTCAAGGGCACTTCAGCCATGGTCCACTGGTCAGGGATCAATCTGGCAAGTCCAAAGCCCTAACCAGTAGGTCATGGCTGCCCCTCAAACATGTTTTATTGATTAATTCAATTAACTGCTCAACCTTACCTTCTCTTTAGTCCAGTCCTCCAGCACCAGCATCCAGAACCAGGCAAGCTTATGAGGGCTGCCCATCTTTCCCCACCTAAGACACAAACCAACACCTCCAGTAGTCAAGACATGGCCTACAGCCCCAGACTAACAACATCAATCTATCAACACTTCACAGGGACTGAAGCTAAAGACCTCCTAGATAATAAATAAGTACAACTAATCAAAAGTGGTACATGTATCTTTCTTATTGAATTATTGTTGTGTGCATATATAATTTCAATACATGTCAATAACTGACTGTTTAACAGAACAGAACTGAAGAACATCTCTTCAGTGCTTTGATTAAGATAAACAGGTCCCAAGCCCTTCCCCAGACATTAGATATGGATTATGAAAGTGGACTGTGGAGATAGGATACTCACGCCAGTGGATAGGGGTGCTTGACCATAGCCCAAATGATGTCCCGCAGTTCCTGTGCGACCCCGCCGGGGGCCCGTCCCAGCTGTGGCACACAGGCGGCCGCCAGTTCCCACTCGCCATGCTTCAGGCAGCGCTTGAAGAAGCTGAAAAGCTCCTCAAGAGAGCTCTCCTCCTCTCGGCCGAAAGGGAACATGCTTCCCTCGCCGCTCTCCTCACGCGGAGCAAAAGAGGGAAGAGCCCCTCTCTACAACACCAAGAGGTGAACACCAAAGGCTCTCCTCTTCCGGAGTGGGAGGGTGATCATTCTTTGTTAGTGACAAATGAATAAAGACATGCATTGCTTATGGTTAGATGCTGAGGTTAAAATCAGCTGTGATGTGATACAAGGTACGGAGTTCACAACAAACATACGAAACTCTAATGCTATAAACTGCTTGACTGGAAACAATGGTATCTAACTGAAATGACAAAAAAACACACAATTCTGTCGCCTACAATCAAGCGTTTGGTCACGACGCCGAATTTTGGCTGACAGTCTGTTAATTCCAGTCAGTGCTAAAATCGGTAGCCGTTTCTGTTGGATGACAGACGTGCTCAAGAAGCCAACAGAATTCACACATGCACATGCAATCGATTTCAAAATTGCCAAAAGACAAGAAAAGTCCACCGGATGAGCAAGGAATAATTATTTGTTCCCAATCGGATATATTCGATAACGTTACAGCTGCGGGATAGACTGAGGTTAATTGGATGGTCAGTCATTGATTCTTGGAAAGTTTGTCAAGAGCCCAACCACCTCTGCCAAAAGCCGTCGTCGCCGTATTCAGTACTATAAGAGTTTTGACTGTACCACTGGGTCACTTGAAGTCTCTTAAATACAGTGGGCAATATTAATAATTATGTGACAAGACAGACGCGAAAGTCATCTTGCCTGAAATGTCAAAACACGCAACATTTGGCTATCCAAAGCAGAGTTTACACATAGCTATGACTAAATTTGCATATCGTTAGGAATGTCTCATAACACCGAAAGTAAATCAGACAGAACTCACTGTCCTTGCTTCAGGGTGTCTGGCCGATTACAGGAAGTTTCGGTAAACGTCTGCAAATAATCTGTCTTCACTGAAGCCATGCACAAGCCTGGTCATGTGACTGAATCAGCTGATGTAAGTGTAGTTCAAAGGTCGCCTGCGCTCAACTGCCAGAGAGAGCAAGCAATTCATAATTTCACGTGAACACACTTCTTGTCATTTCAAGTCAGTGGACACAGAACGTCTTTGACTGTAAAAAAGTAGACAAGGACGTGTTGCCCTTCATTGTCCAAATGTAGACTTGAAACTGCAGCACCTGATTTGTCCACTTGGTTTCGCTAAAGGTAGGTGTGACATTTTATTTATTTATTGAGCGCACACTAAGCCAACTGACAACTAGCGCAGTTCCTGTTATTTTCATAACAATGACTGCTATTGTAGCTCAGACTTACTGTATTCTAGACTTAAATCTAAAATGTTCTTTTTATTTGCATAGCACTCTATGGAAGTAAAAATATGTGACCTATGCTGCCCACCTTCCTCTGAATCAGCCAATATCAGCAGCTAAACTACACTATGCCCAATTATTTTAAGTCTATTCAATTTTAGACTTCTCATTCTCCTGCACACTCCCTTAAATAATTTTGTAAAATTATTCTGTGTAATATTTACATCTGAATGCAGCAAACCTCAAATTTTATGTAGTAATTTACATCATACAAATATGAGGCATTTTATTGGCATTATGGATGTGATTAAAACACACACATACACACACACATTTCATGGAATTGCCCTCAAACTTCTTGGTTGTGTTTATGAGCGTGTTCTAAACTACACCATGTGACAAAGGGGATTACAGACTTCCCAAGTTGTGGCTCAAGCCAGACCTTTTCATCTAACTCTAACTAAAACCCTCCACAATATTTTACTCTTCCACCCACTCCTGCACAATAACCTGTGCACATCTTTTGTCCCCTTCCCACTTGGAGGTCATTAGCTGGGAACTCCTGTGGAACCTAACATAATGCTTTGCATCTGGCGCAATACTCATTTCTGCCCACATGTGGATACCCATATGGACTAATGATGGGACCCAGGTGGGCCCTTATGGTGAGAACTGGCGAGTAATCATAGGCTATGCATTCAGGTAGTTGATTCAGCACCATATGGGCACATGTAGCATGCTCTGGATACATTATTTCCACCTATAATGAAATATAAAGAAAAATCTGTTATGTGTTTATAAGTGTGTAGACATGTCTAACACATATTATCCTACTGTGAGTAGGTGAAAGCATTGGAGATCATATGCTTAAGTAAGCTACAAGATGTGACTACAAGACAGAGATTAGAATTGGATTAATGAGAAACAAGTCTTTCAAGTGGTTAGTGGTTGTCTTTGTCTATACATTTGTGTTTAACAATAGGCGATTGTTTTCATTTTCCCATATGTCCCATTAAAACAGTGTGCAGTTTTCCACAGCTCATCGCCAATCACACCCTGCCTCTAAAGACAAGTCTTCAAAGCTGCATTTGGAAGTGTGGAAACACTCCTCAACTACAAAGCAAACATATTTGGCGAAATCATTGAAGGATGTTCAGAATAATAAGAATAAGGCCTTAAACGTTGTAAGTGTAAAACTAGGCTACTTGTCAGTACGCAAAATTATGCAAAACTACAAATGCATTAAAGAGACCTTGTTCGACTGAGAACCCTTCCAATCCAGCACCGTCATTAGCGTGGACTCCCTTGTCCAGCTTAACAAATCACATTGACCAGAGATGCCGATTTCTTCTTTGCCACTAAACTTTGCAAACTGATAATAAACCCCGTTGGGAGTGAGGAAAATGTACTTAAATGTACACACTTTTTGTGACTTCAAACTACCACCACACACAGCCACTTTCGATTTCCACTGCTGTCATTCCATCTGGTCGCTGACTGGCTGCATCCTGGTGGTCAAAAATACTATTGCATGTTCAGTGCCAAACTACAATCACAGTGAGGTTAAAATCAGCGGAGATACTAGAAGGACCACGCCAGGCTACTGAGGACCGGCCACTTATGACTGACAAAAGAGCATGTGTTGTTTAAAACTCTGGTAGTCTGTTGATAAAGATTTGACATGTGCCTTCTCATATTTATCGCTTCTTATTTATGAAGTGAGTTTAAGAGAAACAAGTGAGGTCTCAAAGCACTGGTTTATTTCTTGTGAGACAAAGAAATTTCATTAAGTAGCCAAGACTACCACTATATCTGAATCTGCAGGTCGACCTAGGCTACTGCACGAAAGCGCTTGTGTGTTCCATCAGTGCACTGTCCTGGGAATTCCATGTTGCGTCGGACCGCACATGGTATATACTGTTCTTTATAATAAGTGCGTGTGGTGAATCTGAAACCTGGCGACGTCCACGCAAAGTCTGCTGCCTTGTTGCCTGATACGCATTGCTGTATCTGAGGTGGTAAGATTGTCAGCGCCGCTGTTAAGTCATACAGTTTGTAAGGACTGTAGTTCTTTAAGAACAGCTTGTCATAAGGAAGAGATTGGCTAATACCGGGCTAAATCATGGGATGCTGTGGCTGTGCCACCAGAGGTGCCCGTCTCTATGGGAACACAGAGGCATGAAAGAGGCGAGGCGGGGTTTCGTGGCATCAATAGGCTGTGCTTGGTGAGCATACAGTGCTTTGACAGGCATTGTCATCGCTGGATTCTGCGGGTTACGTCGACAGGCAAAATTACGAGGGGAGATGGCAGAGGATATCAAAATTTTGAATGTAAGTGGCTATTTATGGAAGCCTCTGATTTTGTTGTCACTTGGCCTGTTGCAGTGTAGTATTTGTTGTTTTATTTCTTTTTTCTTATTTCTAACATGGTACAGTGTATTTAAATACTGAATTATTCAGAATATATAATTATTAGTAAATTATTGGCGGTTATATTAACCAGTAGGCTATGATATTGGATTAAATCAATGTTTATTCCCCCCTCGGGGGCTCATTCAGGTTTATGGCCTAATATTGATCAGATGTCACGTTCATCCACAAATGACTGCTGCTAAATGAAGCTGCTAAAACGGGTTGTAAAATGTCATTCCGGGTGTGGACCGTTTCTTTCTTTTCAGGAGGAAGAGTATGTTGGAGAGATCAAAGGAGGAATGAGACCGACTATGAGGCTGACGGTGGTGGGCATTGTTCATAAAAATGCTAAGAGGTAGGCTAGGGCCTGATGTGCCAGTCTGGCACCTGGATAATAAAGTGAAGGTTACACGATATCACGATGGTCTCTGAAAACCTGATGAAGCGAGCAATTAGGTCGGTCTTACTCGGATGCTCAAAGAGGTAGTCAGATAAGAGTATGAATTTATGTACGGCAGTGAACAGCTGAAAGTCTGCAGGCAGATGAGACACAATGTAGGGATTGTACTGTGCGACACAGTGATGTCTATGATCAACAGGAAATACTGTGAACGCTGTGTCAGTGTCCCTGTGTCAGTGACTCCCATGGTGGAACAATTCCGAAAATTTGCAGGCAACCAAATTTGGTGAAAAAGGAGTTGTATACTCGTATTGGGATTTGAACCTTTGACATCTATTCCACAAACACAACACACAAAACATGGAATTTAAGGCCATTTAAGGCTAGAGAATGATGAGATAGCATCGTTTCTCACCATTTCAGTCTGTCTCCCAAAGAAAGTCACTAAATGCTTTCACAGTACAGTGGCAATGGAATCTTTCCATTTGGATTGTTTTGTAAACAGCCATATAAGGGAGAAATAAATAGTAAAAAAGTAAGTACATGATGCCAAAACTGTAGATAGCAATCACTTTGTACATGACTTTAATGTCCAGTTGGGGGAAAAATCTATTTGAGGTGCTGCGCAGTGAAATGTATTTCCTAAAACTGACGTTCAGCATAAATTCTGTAGAGGTCGCTGTCACACATCAGATGAAGCTAAAATTTTGCAACCCTTGCACAACATGAAATCTGAGACATGATGTATGACAGAGCTTCACTACTGACTGACCTTTGCTGTGTCCCTGTAGAATGGTAGTGTCTGTGGCCTGTCAATCTGAGGAGAACAAAGAGGAAGATGTCGGCCTCCAGGTCACCATAAGTTTTGGGGAAAAGGCTGTGCTCAGGAATGCCCGACTGGAGGGCAAATGGGGTCCCTCTGAGAATGCCCTCTCGTTTTTCCCCTTCACAGCAGGAGAGCCGTTCAAGGTACACCATGGTCCAGCGGACTCGCATCAGTGACAAAAACATTTTCAAACAAGTGCATGGTGCAAGATTGGATTTATTGCTGTCTTGTTTTTTTTTTTTGGGAGGGGGGGTCTATGCCTTTTATATTATTTGGATTAATGTCTTTCTGTCATAATTAAACTTCTATTTATAATACAATTCAAGTGATTTCAATTCAATAACTCCCTCTCTCTCTCTCTCAACTGTACTCTTCTTCTCGTCTTTTCATCAGATGGAGATCTTGTGTGAGCACCAGCAGTTCCGTATCCTTGTGGATGGTCAGCCCCTGTGTGGCTTTGCCCACCGTCTGAAGCACCTAGCGTCCCTCAATTCTTTGCGGATCATGGGGGACTTGCAGCTCACTAAAGTGGCCTAAGGAAAATGCAAAGAGAGACAAGCTTGGACACCTTAGGTCCTTGGCCCCAGTATTGTAAGAAAGGAGATGAGTAGCAACCCCATAGTTGTTTTTGGTTTCCATGGCACCCCATGATATAATGGTACATGAGCAAAGTGCCTTCATATGATACTGTACTTTGGTCTGACTGATGTACACAGATCTATGGTAGGCTAAGATACAGTCATTGAGAATGTGAAAAAGGTTCCCTAGGGTGAATCGTTAATCAGTTGGTAGCACAATATTTTGTTTTAGATGGTAAGGAATGCTTTGTCCTATGTAATGTTTTCGAGCAGATATACTTAAGGGTACCTATGATGCACAGATTTTTGTTTGTTTGTTTAATGACAATAATTGTATACCCTAGAAAATAATAGTCCTACCTTAAACAATACCTCTCCCAATAACAGACGAGATCAATTCCAGCGCTTAAAATGAATTGAATGTACAGCATTTGCCTTACCTTTTGAACAACCAAATGGCAAGCCTGACAAGATTGATGTTTAGATAGTGAGTAGAAAACAGCCCATGAAGTATTTTTAAACTCATGATTGTGAGATCCGAGATGCTGAATGTGCCAGGCAATACAAGTAATTCCATGCATTGGTGCTAAACTCCACGTTCTGCTGCAGCACGCCATATGTAAGATGTAATTACTGAATGTTTTTTTCTTGTATTGGCTCATTCATTTTGTATGTACAGAGCTGAGTGGAATTACACGGTAATCATACTAAAGTGAACAAATATATCTCAAACCTTTTTCCAAATCTTTGGCAGTTGTAGTGTGTTCTGTTCATCAGTGCATTGGTGTGTAGTGAAGCAGTCAGGTTGTGATGTTTTATACTGTGGATGGATGAAGTATGTGTAGGAGGAGGTGATGCATTTATCTGATACATTTATTCTGTCTCTCTCTCTCTGTCTCTCTCACACTCTCTATCTATCCATCTATCTATCTATCTATATACAATGTGTGTGTGTTTGTGTGTGTATGTATGTGCATGTGTGTGTGTGCATGTTTGTGATTGTGTGAATGAAGTTCTGTGGTTTTGGAAGTATGAAATATATAGTAGGTAACGATAATAAATTAGACGTACACTAAATGCATTAGCATAAAAAGTGTAATTATTTACAGTTATCTGTGTTCTTATGAGGAGGCCACGTTTTTTTTCATTAAAGAAAACAGTTTACAGTACAGTAAGTTGCGTAGTATCAACATGTTAATGTATGTTTTAGACAGAGGTTTAAGGCCCCACGATATTGCATGTGACATTCATTGAATGCAGTCATTAGTCACTGTAAAATATACAGTATAAAGGTTGAAAAATATCTATCTTGGTTACTCTGTGCTGGTTTGCGATGAATAGTATTTCTAAATGATGTTGGACACGGGTGTTCATTTTTTTTATAGTTCACGTCAGCTTCTTGATGGCCTCTATCCAGTCTGTCTTCTCCTGGCTGGTTGGAGCCTGGATGTAGTAGTCTGTGTCTGACTGAGTGATGATTTTAAAAAGATTACCTTGGACCTTCCCCTTCACACCTGAAGAAACATGGCAAACAGTCAGAGACTCTTACTGCATTTGTGAAACACTAACAAGTATGTTCACATGACTCAGAGGACTTGCACTTTGATCAATGGTTTCACAATTCACTGTGACACTCAGAAGTACAGTACATACACATACATACACACATATCAGAAGCACACCTGTAGGGTGAGACTGCAATGCATATGACTCACCTGAGGGCACGCCGCTGTCGTCCAGAGCAGAGACCAGACAGCCACGCAAAGAGAAGCCGCCCACAGGGTTGAGATCATCCTGTATGGTGAGGTCACAGAGGAAACAGAGATAAGTCAGACCAAAACCACTAAGTAGTATGGGTTGTATGGGTGTTAAAACAGACACACGCTGTTTCTTTCTCCTTAAGAAAAGCTAAGTGCTCATGTCCTGACAACAAATACACAGTAAACTCTCATTTCACCACTATGACATGGAATGGAATATTTAAAATATGTGGGATACATTGAATAGCCTTCTGCCTTTGTGGTGATCATTTAAATGATGATTTAAATAAGAGCTAAATACTTGTATGCTATGTGTGAAGTAATTGGTCACCTTGGTAGGGTCATAGTAGTGTAAGTATCCAGGATCTGCCCTTAACACAAAGAGACGCACTTTCCAGTTCTTCCTCTTGTGTCCCTAAACAACAGATGTCAACCAATCAGTAAGGTTCAACACTGGAGAAATCCACCCTCTGGCCACCAACAGCTCCACGGTTTCAGTGCTACCACATAATTGTTTACCTGTTTCAGCAAGAATCCTCTCTTCTTCACCTTTCCACTGAGCTCCACAGCTGATAGAGATGTTTCTGCTTTCACACCACCCCTCTTCTTGAAGGTTTCAGCCTGGTAAGGCAGTAAAGTGACATTCATCAAAATCTTACCATTTACCCATAAAATGTATATTGTGTACTATGCGTGCCAAATTACACAGGGTGCCAAACTGTAAGAACATATGGTTTTGACAAAAAAGGTAATCCAATAGCCCTTCACAAATGGCTATTTTTTTTTCTAACCTCCGGCACTGGCCATCCAATAATTGGAAATGTGCAAGAGTAAAGGATGGGAAGAAACACTCACAAAGCTGTAGAGGGCTGTGGAGTCATCCAAAAATTGCTCCCCGAGGCCACCAGTGCGCAGGGCCTCAACACTCCGCACCCCCACGGGCCTGATGTATCCCTCCTCGAGCAGAGCAGAGGCCAGCGTCACTGCCTCCCCACGCGTTAAAGCAAGTTGCATGAACACCAGCCAGTCCACCACTGCAGAACCTACAGGAACACACACACAGTCAACACACAGTTACACACCTACACGCATATATATATATTCTACACAGATAACACACAATCCATTTCATCAGTTTAAATTTTAATCACTTCAGTTGAATTTTAGTTTTCAACCTACATCTGTGCTCAGTGAGGCTGCTAGAAAAATTAATCAAGTGGTTATGGCTAAGGTGCTCATAAACAACAGGGGTGTATACATAAATTGGCCTGTGTTATGTGGAGTTTAATTCTGTCTGATACAGTTTGATTCCCATTGCTATGTTAGGGAGAGCAGACTTACCAGAGAAGCAGTTGCTGAATGAACTGCCCTGTTCCACATGACTAGTCAACTTGATTCCACTGTGCACATCATACATGGCATCCACCACCTCACTAAAGACATATGAAAAGCGTATGATGTATTATAGACATATATCCACTATATCCATTACAGACATATTTACCTCCTTTGACAGACAGACACACACTATACATGCAAGCACACTAAACTGCTTGTGCACTGCTGAACAGTCAAATTGATAACAACGGCCCAGCAGAACTTGAAGTAATAAGGCAGGGTTTACCTGAGGTTGACATTATGGAGCTTGAGGGAGCTAGAGCCTTTGCGTTGTGGCTGGAGAGCCTCTGAGCCAGGAGGCTGACCATCAGCACAGTGGAGCTTTTCCACCGCAGCAGCGATGCAGGCAGCCCAGTCGTCCCTCTGCTCCCGAGAACAAGCCTCCAGGAAGTGTTCATCTGACGTGTTGGTCTGGAGCCTCAGCACCAGCTAAGGTGTGCAGCACCCATGAAGAAAGACACACACACACACACATACACACAGAGAATACACACAGAAAGAATTGAGGATAGTTGGTTACAGCACTGCATGATGGACATACACTTGTCAACAGCAAGACTTTTTCAGTTAAAGCTTGTAGTTTGTTTTTTTTTCATTATGGAGGAAAACATGTTTCCTTAGAAATGAGGGGTATGGTTGTCTCTTTGACATCAGCTCATGCATGCCTCACACATCCCCACATATTTCTTCCAATGTACCATGACATAACTAACACTTTATGGGGAACGTCAACATCCTCAGGCACTGACTGATCTGAGTTAAGTCTTACAGTAAAACACTCCCAGAAAAAATAAAAAGGGGCATGTAAGGACATATTCTATCAAGATAATTTATCTATGTTTTTCTATTTCTTTCTTACAGACCTAACATGCCACATGCATTTTGAGTACTTCTAAATGTTGCTGTTTTGTAAAGGAGAACTTGTTTCAACAGAAGAACTTGTTTCAACATCAATTGGAATAAAATAAAAGAGGGAGCATGTAAGGACATATTCTATCTGGATCATTTCTCTGTGCTTCTTCTCTTTGTCTTCCTTACAGACTTAACACACCACCTTTTCATTCTGAGTACTTCTAAACGTTGCTGTTTTGAAAAAAGGCAAAAAGAATTTAGGTTACTCACCGGCCTATTTTCATATTCCAAGAATGGACAGGTAATCACACATCCTGCCAGAGGAATTGTTCCACGCTTAGAGGAATCCTTTTTACCACCTTCATATTTGTAGTACATAAGCTTATCTGGCAGAAGAACAAACCAGCGAGCTTTCCAGTTTAAAACCACATGGCCCTAAGGTACAAAGATGAACATGTTTGTCAACGCAAGATCCATCTGATACCACGTTTACCATGTAAGCCCATCCATATACATACATCCACATGCTACAAAATAGGGTAAAAAGAATAGATCCTAACCCGTTTCACTAAAAATCCCTCCTTCAGTGAAGAGCTGTTATGTTGTGTGTCCATTGCCGGTGAGATGTGTACTGACTTGATGCCAGCAATGCTGCCGTTATAAGGCGTGTTGAAAATTCCCTGGAACATCCGTCACCTCTACTTCCACGCCCAACCAACTTCATGACCTCCAGGCACAGCTGACTCAGATCCAGACAGAAAGAGACGTCAGCCAGGAAGTGTCAAGGTGTGTCATTATAAAAATGATTAGATATACATTTCATATACAAAAATACTTCTATTATTAACATCTATTATCAGTATAGGATACATACTGTGGATATAAGTACCACTGTTTTAGTTTATGATTATGAAGATTTGTGTGTGTGTGTGTGTGTGTGTGTGAAAGACAGAGAGAGGGAGAGAGAGAGTTCAGTTGATTTTGATAGTCACACTGTCCCTTTACCCACAAAGGTATTTTTTTCACTTTATGGGTGTGGCTGTGTTCAGCTGTCAGGCTGTGAAATGTTGACATGTAACGGAAAAAAGCTGTCAGGCTGTGAAATGTTGATATGTAACGAAAAAAAACACATTGCTGGCTGAATCTATCACAACTCGTCTCAAGTCAGCGCAGCCATCCCCACACACTGCATGAAAACATCACTGATTCTCTTCCCTGAAACCAGATGGTTCAGTTCAAGAAGAAATGTACCATGCAGTAACTGATCAGCAATAAGGGAATAAAATGAAAATCAGACAAAACCAAAAAATCTGTTTGTGTACTCTGATGGCTAATAAGGATGACATCATGCTGTTGGGAATGAGTAACGTTAGGGTGAGGCATCAATGACAACACCAGTAATAAAGTATTAAAGACGACAAGGAACGATAACACGTAACACATTCTTTTGGCTAAACCATGGCATGCCTAGACATGCTAATCTGCCCTCCTTTTAATCATTTTGTTTATTTTTAATGGAAAAAAATGAGCTGAAACACATCTTGCCAAAACATATTATCTGTTCACTTGCCAAGGCATATCTGAAAATCTGCAGTAGTTAAAAGTGGCGTTTTTTTTTTTTACAGAATTGGCACGTTTTGGGGTGCGTTTGTGAGAAAGGTGAAATGTCCCACTTAAACACTGGGTGGCGATATTGCTCCAGTTCCACGCTACAAGATGTCAGTTGAAGGTTTTCTTTTCTCCTGTTTTGTGGTATGGTGTGTAGGATGAAGCATTCAGGACATAAAGTACAAAAACGTATGTTGGGATATTGGATATGTTAAAACAGTTTTGATGACATATTTTAAGATGTGTCAAGATGTCCAAATTTGTATATTAATTATATAATATTATCAGTTATATTTGTGCTGCTTGTGCATTCATGTCCGCCAAAACTAATAATCGTAACCAAACAGACATGTTAATTTAATATCTGCCATAAATTTTCAAGTTCTCTCTGCGTCTGTGCTATTAGACTAGATTCCTTGTGTGCGTTTGTGTCTTAGGGTCTGTGTTTGCACACCTGTGTATGCTTACACACAGCTACAGCTTTTGCACATGTTTGTGCCTCCGTTTTAATTGAATTCTTCCCTCCATAGCGACTCTGTTTTCCATTCAGTGGAGCATGTTAAAAGAAAAAAAAGAAAAGATAGAAAGAAAGAAAGAAAAAAAAAACACCCATATCCTGGAGATGGGAGAAGCCGCCCAGGAACTCCCACTCATCTATGTCTCGTGGTTCGCTGATCCCTCTTCAGATGAAGGGCTTGCCAATGGGGCTGACAGCTGGAGCCAATGGGAGCGAGCGAGGCCTCTACCTACGCTCTGTGAGCAGAGCAATAGGTCAGAGGTGTCAGTGAAAAAACAACTAAGATGTCATGGGAAAACCCTGCTGCTGAAAGCAAAGAGGTTTAACTGGAAAGTTATAAGGGTCTCAGTGGTTTTACCTTTATATGATGTTCAGGTGGTATGTTAGATAATAGACCTTTGCCATCCAGTGTATTCAGTGTTAGCCATCTGACTCTGAAACGTTTTAAAACAAATGTTTTAAACTTGTTGAGATATGCTTGTTGGACTCTCTTAAAAATGCCAATGGTATTCTGATGATATCTCTATTTCTTCATTTAAACTATAATACTATCTCTCCCCTAATAACTTATCTAAAGTGTTTGCCAGTCCTGACATGGATAAATGATTGACTCTAGTCATGTAAGCATTTCTATCCATTGTTTTCCCCCACCCCACTTCTTCCCACATAAACTAAGACAGACAGACACACACACACACACACACAGAATCAGCTGTGGGATGAAGAAACCAAGCTGGATCTGAGGGCTCTGCCTACGTGTCCAATAAGGTGCGCCCTATGTGCGTCTTACCAGAATAACCATTAACCTTGATCAAACACTGATTACGTAAATCATGATCTCTAGAGAGAAAAAGACCAGGATGTGGAAGGGGCAATTCATAACATTGTTCAAATGGAGAAAGCCGTTGCTATGGAAATCGTACACACATTGGCATTGACACACACACACACAAATAAAACAAAACAAACTGACCAACAAAACAAACCATCCGCTGAAATAAGTTTAAGCTGCTATTCCAGAGGACTGGATCCTTGATTGGCAGCAGGCAGATATTATCAGGCAATCACAGTTTAGATTGTAGAGAGCCTTGGCTTTACATCCAATACCAACTCCAATTTGTTGCGTGCTAAACTGCGGTGAGTAAATGCCTCCACTGTTGACGGTACATTTGTTCACCAGGGCTGGGTTGACCTGAGTATATTCTTTGCACTGAAATCATAAAGGCCATTGTAGTTCCCCAGACAAAGGTTTTGCAAGACAGCTATTGTTAAAACAGGACAAAGTAGCAATTGGACCACCCCATTAAGCTATGATGGCAATCCACCAGTTATTCCTTACCACCTCAGAAATTGTAAACAAAAGTAATGATGGAATAACAGACTTCTTCAGAAAGGTTTGCCACTGAAAGTGTTTTCTTTATTGTACCGTGGTAATGAACATTTGAGATAGGGTAGAATAAATATGACGCAAAAATTGTGTCTGCACATTTCAGGAAAGTAGGCCAGGAAAAAAGTGTAGCTGATGTTAAGTGTTTGTTCTGGAGAAAGCACCCTTTCCTTCGTAGCAAACAGGAAATGATGTCCTGCTGCAACACCTTAAGTCATGTTTTGTATTATATTCAGGTACAACTAATTCCTATTCAGTTCCATTGAGTAAACTTTATCTGAATCAATATATTTACACAGTGTGTATGTGCATTAAGTGAAGCGAACTAACATAAAAATACAAAACACAGGTGAAACTGTAAAACCAACAGGTGCTGTGAATGTGATTCATTCAAATGAATCAAAATGCTGCTTATGAAAGTAAGTAAAATAAAGGAGAAATTAAATATTACAATTTTAAATATTCTTTGCTTCCATGCCTCATTAAAAAAAAAACAGCAGCAATGCCATGAACATCTCTAGCACGAACGCAGTCAAGCCCACTTTGTTCTAAGCATCCAAAAGCCTGCAGGCATGCTGGAGCCCATGCTGCCCAGGGATTAAGACTGAGAGTTTCCACAAACACACTGACCTAATGTAAGGTACCACAGCAGACGTCTGTGGGCCAGCATGCGTGTGAAGAAAAAAAAAACTCCATAATACACAATGTCTGTGGAAAGTACCACAGTGGAAACCATTCATAGAATGTCTACAATTTAGTCATGAAACTACATAAAGAATTAACTGTAGCTAGACTTTTACAAATGCTAGCTGGGCTACTCTTAGTACAGAGGAGTGGTCCTGTGAAGCTAAAGGATTCAATAGCATTCATTTCCTCTAAGGAACTGACACTTTATGATGTTCATACTATGTCTACACATCAACTAAACCACACAGAAACCTTAACTGTCATCCTAACAATATATATAATAGCTAATCACTCAACTGTATTAAGTGAGGACTAATGCTACCAACATCTTCAGACCATCCAATAGAAGGCTCTGATGTAAAGATGTTACAAAAATAAATGCAACCATTTGAAGAGATGAAGTGTCACCATTTCACAAAAGCACAGTGATGTTTGCATGTATGATGAACTGATGCCCAGGTGTGATATGTTGGAGTACCCATATGGCCATGGCATGTGCACGTTCAGGGTGCTGTGGGTGTGTGCCATTCAGCTACGACTTTTTCAGGGTGGGTGATTGTGTCCCTCCACTGTTCCACAGCCACAGATGAAGGGCTGTCAAACCCCATGTGCACCTGCAAGAAGTCAAGCCTTTTTAGCACACTCTTGTAAACAGAACAGATAGAACAGTTTTACTGAGACAAGTTTCAATGTCTGCATAGTGAATTTTTTTAGAAAGAGCCTTTCAATAGTCCTCCAATGAGGAGAAAAGTACTGGATAAGCATAATTTACTTCTACACAGAAATACAGTGACTCTGGAGTTGGGATAACACACTGTGTTATAGAATAGCAGCAATTAATAACCTAGCATGTTCTTCTTCTTGCATGTTCCATTGCCTTCTATCTGTCACAATCCTTACCTGTCCTAGAAAGTGTCTGCGTCTGACCGATGTGCGGCTGTAGAGTTTTGTGCAGATGTGAAAGGAGGAGTCCTGCACTGGCAGAGGGAAGTGGAGCGTCTCACCCCACTGCACCTGCCCACCGGACAACTTTAGTGCCCGCGTCTTCCTCTTTGTCACCAGCATGCCTGGTGAGTGCATCACCGCTTTGACAAAGAAACCTTTTCCAAGAATGGGATAAAAAATATAAATAATAGCTACGTTTGTTATCGTTGGACATGTTTGACACAGCAAACATCAACAAGTGGTTCCATTATCAGGACAGCATTGTGTGTTTGACAACATATCATGATGAAATTATCATTATCATATAACAATGTAACAATAATTATAACATAATTGATGCAGCGACAGCATTGTGTGTATATTTTATGAAAAAAATAGGATCAAGATGCTATAAATAACCCAATGACAGCAATGTGTGTGTATATAATGAGGAAATTATTGTCATTATGTTGTAGTTAGCGCAGTGATAAACGTCTTTTAAACACGAGGCAAGTTTCCCTCACGTGCGAGCTGTCTGACTCATGACTGTGGTGTGCAATGCTCGGTGGGACTCACTCTGGCTGAGAGGTGAGGAGGAAGAAGGCAAGTTCTGAGCAGACAGCACCTGTAGTTGCATGCGGCCACTGACCGGCTGGAAGCAGGTGGCCAGGAGTAGCTCAGCATGACAAGTCTGGGGAAAGAGAAACACAAACATAGAGGCTCACATACAGGGACATGACCAGTCAAAGCAGCCTACTAGATGGACAGCATAATGCGTGTCTGGTGTTGACAGCAAACGCCACCAAGCTAGGATGCGTCTCAGTGCACAATGTTATTGAGTTGTCATTTAGAATTTATCAGCGAGCTCTCAAGCGGCCAAAAACGTGACCCGTGACACTTCCTTGATAAACACAAGCTGAGATAACCTTAATGCACTCACCAATATTACCACCTCCAGACATGCTCATGAGTGAGTTCTGGTTTAAAAAAGAGCCACTAATCAAATCCACAGACGAGTAATGAATGTAAACCCAAAGACAGTGGTTGCGGTGGCTGCACTGAATAATGGACCTTCCATTGGCATTGTGTGTTATGCTGCCTTAAGAGGTGGTGGGGGCAGCTAGGACAAAGGCTCCTGGAGGGAAAGGGCGATGATTCACCCTCCAATTTCAGAGGCGCTGTTCGAGGTCATTCCCTACCACTACACAATTTGGACCCGAGACCGGTGATAATCAAGCATTCTCACAGACTGAATCGGCTGACCTACTTTTTGCTTTTCACCCCCAGTGGAGGTCTGGCTTATTTAATGTGCTTTTAGTTGAGAGGGTTGAAAATGGAAATTTGCATTTGTAGCTATTTTTATCCATGTTTTACCTCTAGATGTATCAGTAGTTGGTATTTTTACATCAACACAGATGTTTGGTGTGTTGGGACATCCTTGTGGGAAAATACCATAACACAAGGCAACTGCTGTGGACAGCAGCGATACGGCTTAATCCAAGACAAACAGATGGTTTATGAGGCCCACTTTAAAGTCTCAAATCCAGTTCCTGTAAATCAAATAAGCTGCCTTTCATCAAACAGCTGGGACATAATTGCTTATCACAGACTAGGCAATTCTGTGCTGCTAGAGTAGACCCATAAGGAAATATGATTTATCTGAAATCCATTGTTGGTCACATATTAAGGAAAGATGGAGTCAACATGTACAGTATCTGTAGAACATACGTAAGTAAAAATACATTTGTACACTTGGTTCAAAGTGTACACACATTTAATATACACTGTACACACTGCACCGGAAACTTGTATGGGTCATAATTGCACTGTAGAGCGTAAAACCTTTTAGCAGTCATTTATACTGAACACACCAGAACTCATACCACACTCTCAACTCAAGACATTTTCCAAGAGTACATTAGTCAGTGCAAAGGAGGAGGAAATGTGATAAGTATTTTCCCATCCTCCACCAGTCCCTGAAGTCTACATAGCATAGGGAATAAAAAGAAGTCTTCTAACCTACAGCAGTCTTTGAAGTCTACATAGGACAGGGGAATAAAAAGAAGTCTTCTAACCTACAGCAGTCTTTGAAGTCTACATAGGACAGGGGAATAAAAAGAAGTCCTCTAACCTACAGTAGTCTTTGAAGTCTACAAAGGAGAAAGGCTGCACACCTGCCCGTATCAATTATTTTCATTCAGCTGATTAATCTATTGATACCTTTCTTAGTCAATTAATTAGTTGATTAGTTTGATTGGTAACATGTCAGTAAATGGGGGAAAATGTTGGTCAATGCTTCCCAAAGCCCAAGATGTCGTCAAATGTTCTGTTTTGTTCTCATGTTATCATGTCATAATGACATTTATTTATCATCATAGATAAGCAACTACAACTAAGAATTTTCAAGGTTAAGATACTGCAATTTGAGGTATTTTTCAAAAACACAATGACACAAAACAAATAGTATTACCAAAATAACTCTTGATTAATTCAATAGTCAACAACTAATCAATTAATCCTTACAGGAGGAATCATTACAGCCCTACACAGGAGGAAGAAAAGAAAAGAAGTAACATCCAAAACTACACTAGTCTCTAAGTCTACACTGGAAGAAGAAAGGAAAGATGGACTTTTCCAAGCCACCCCACATGCTGGATAACCAAATGCTTCCACAGGAAGTGAATCAGGCTAAAACAATGTTGAATTAGCATTTTAATGGGCACAACAAGGGCATGAGCATCCCTAGCCTTTGCTGCTGACCTTCCTACTTATCTACATTGTTACTAAGCAGCTGAAGCCCACCAGTAGAGCTTGCTGTCCTAGCCACAGGCAGGGAGAAAGAGCACAGGAGTGTGACATTACTCAGGTGGAACTAAGTAGATATACTGATGCACCTGTTACTGCCATGTGCCCACGTGTGAGCCCCATCAGCCAAGAAGAGGAGCCCTTTAAGAAAGCCATACAGCCACTTTGGGCTGATAGATAGAGCCGTTTTGAACTGAAAGAATTCTACTGAGTGCTGTAGAAGAGAAAGCTTTTAGTTTTCAGACAGGAGAAAGGGTAGAGCTGGGGGGGTTAATGGTCATTGTGTCTCAACGGTGCTTACTATGCTCTCTCCGTGGCCCAAATCACTCAGTGCAAATAGATCTGATTTCAAATACCACAGACTCACTCGGGACTTGGAGGGAGGCCTGAACTCCAGCCAGTGCTGGGTCTCCTCTGGGCTCAGCTGCCTTAAGGAGTGCACACACTCGGCCAGAGTCCGCTTGCGTGGAGTGTGCGTCTGCAGACGCAGTACCAGCGCGGAGCTGCGCAGCTGCTGCAGCGACAGGGCAAAGACGAAGGTCTCCATAAACAAGGCATCCTGGGAAGAGTGGAGCAAAAGGCAAAACAGATGACAAACACTCAGTCACAACCCTCTATGGCCATCAATGACCATCCTGTTGCTAGTTACAAATTCAGCATGTCAATACAAAAATGAATAGTAGTCTACACTATTATCTACATTAGACAAGTGCCAAAAGGGGAAGCAGACCTTTCTGCTGATTCTGATTCACTGCTGCATAAGGTTAGTCATAACAGCAGCACATGGCAGTCTTAAAATACGTTATATAAACAGCAATACTGAACTTGTGTCTTTGCACGTGTACTTATCTTGACAATGAGCTAGATTGCAGTTTCATTTATTTACAAATGGATGTGTGTAGTATTACTAAAGGACAATTATTAGAGTAATTAGATAAGAGTGATGACGGAGGGGCAAAGGTACATTGAGCAGGTCCTTTTGACTGGAAAAGTGTCAAAAAGTTTAAAAATGGATAAATTATTGATTTAATATAATATAAAATAAAAAGTGTGCTGTTGTTGTTACTGTTGTGTCTGAAATCTGTGTGTAATGTTCTGAACTGCTAGCTCAAGGGTTATTCCTGAGAAATGGCCACCTGCAATGCATATATCTGGACCAAAAAAGGGCCAAACATGATTGATGATTAACGCAATGCAATGCTTCTAGGGTTAAGGACATGATTTTCCACTTACCGGACATCCATCTTTAAGGGTGCTCTTGAACTGAATTGGCTTGTCCATGGTGATGACTCCTTTGATCCCAACCCTGTGCTCAGAACTCTCCACTGGGATGTCCTTACACTTCAGACATACACAGAAGAGATATACCAACATGATGCCATAGATGACAACACAATTATGTTATAACTGAATGCATTAACTAAAGTTCAGTAAATAGCTGAATAGCAGACCTACATAAAATATTTCTTAACATCCCTTGTTTGATGGGATGATATTAGTGGTATTAACAGCAGGAAGCGAAGCACCAACTCTTATATTTCTGGATACAGTAATTACAAAATACATGGTATTACAAGCCTCTCACAACAGAAAGTCAGTCTGATAAGAGAAAACTAGCAAACAGAGTTTCTAGGAGGAGAGGGCAGGCCACAGAGAACAACACATCTGATCAGAGATGTGCTGCAGGACCAAGACCCAGATTCCTAGAGACAGAGGCCCCATTGAGGGGTTGTGGGAGATGGACACAAAGGAGTGTTTCACAGGGAAACACAAGCCTCCGAGCTGGGACTGTAATCCTACCTGGACCAGGGTGATCCACACCTGCTCCAGGGCCTCCTGGTAGCTCAGCTT
This sequence comes from Tenualosa thibaudeaui, assembly GCA_027481765.1. Taxonomy (NCBI): domain Eukaryota; kingdom Metazoa; phylum Chordata; class Actinopteri; order Clupeiformes; family Clupeidae; genus Tenualosa; species Tenualosa thibaudeaui. Next base: position 15,317,784 of record JAIFZK010000013.1, read on the forward strand.
GACACACAGCTTGCCCAGATCCCTCTCATCTCCAGATAAGGTGATGGACTCTGCAGACAAATTTATAACAACATCAATAGGACATTATGCATGCAGTGTTGTGTATGTCTACAAGAGAGAGTGTGTGTGTGTGTGCCAATCCAGTACTTCATTTATTCATACATTTAAACAGGAAATTCACACCAGAGCTATATTTAACACATCATCATATGGGGAAGCTCAGCTAAGGATAAACTGTGAATTTGTATGAAATCCTTCATCATTCCTCTATTGAAGACTGAGAGCTATAAGGGTGTAAGTGACATTTCACCAACTTTACAGGAGAGCCAATACAAAGAAATGAACATAACTGGACTTTATGGACTGATTTAAGGTATTGAGGTATTTGAGGTATTTGAGGTTTGTGTTTATCAATGACATTTATATATGCCTGAATAGCAATATATATAATAATAAACAAATAACGCTTCATCTGAAATCTTTTTTTTTTTTACATTTTTAAATGAAAATAAATGCCTCTTTGGCACTAACTTTTCTTTCCATTATGAAAACAAAACATGGCTGTATCTCTGCACTATGGGTAAAGCATTATATTAATGGCTTAAAAGTAACTATAAATATTAGCACACCGGTCTACCATCATTGCATGTGTAAGGGTTATGCACACTATTTGGTTCAATGTATTTTTCAAGTCAGTTGGTTTTTCATTAATAACGCTAAAATTAGAAAGAGCTGATCAAGAGCTTTCATTTGATATATAAATTTGACCAAGATGTCACTTACACCCTTTTGGCTCTCAACCCTCCCTATCTTCATTCCACTTGTGTCTGTCCCAGTAAATCCCTGTGAATGCTTCCTCTGAGGATACCCACAGAGGAATTAAACAGAGGTATTTGGAAGTAATTACGGTGTCTGCCTTTTCATGATTGCTCAATATGTACAGATATCAGATATCACTCTGACTCAGTCAACAAGATAAAGGAGGGTTCAAAACGTGTACTGTGAGTTTGTGTTTGTGTTAGTTTGTGTGTGTGTGTGAGTGTGCACATGTGCGTATATTTGTGTGGGTGTATTTGTCTATAACAAAAAGTCTCCACATTTCTCAAATTTACTAAAGGAACAAACAAACTAATACATTAAAATGAAAAAAGACAAAAAAATGTCCCTTGTTGAAATACTTGGGAATCTTGCAGTCTTTGTGACTCTGGAGTGAAGACCTGTTTGCAGGAATTGGACATGAGTGAGTTACCTAGGCTACGGCTGCTTCCAAAGGATTCTCTCACAGAGGATGTACTGCTCGGGACACTGGATACTGAATCATATCTCTGGAAGACAGCCAGAAGACATCACATTTAGTTTAGAGACTTTTACATGCTGTCGTGAGTTTCAGAGGAAGAACACACAGGAAACTACAAGAAGCATCACAAGAGTGGAACAAAGAGTGGAACCAAGTAAAAAACTAATGTTTGTGGCAATTCTAAGGTCCAAGGTGTTTTCCTCACACTGATGTACGCCTTTGAATGGTATATTGATAATGTTATCGAGCATATGGGAGTGGCAGGCAATACAGCGCCTATCGGCAGTACAGCGCCTATCAAATGCTCGCCATAATTAATGGAGAGTTGATGACAAGTTGGCTCGAAAACTCTTTACATAACAGAGATACCTCGCCTGGTGACGCCCAAACACACTCTTTGTACAAACTTCTATTTCACATCTCAGTGATTTGGAGTACATTTCATCTAATACCTGATAAAAAAGCTTGTTACAGGTGAGCAATTGTTTGGAATGCAGAACACGAAAAACGTGACTAACAGGCTCAATTTCTGGCACACATCGCTTGCGGAAATAAGCAAGAGATGGAAGTAGGAAATGTTGACCAGCTTTTATTAGAAGTGGTTGGCTACATTTTTCTGATGAAATGCTTTGTGTGGTCAAAGGCACAGGAGGAACATGATGGATCAACTCACCTGGATGTAATTCTGGGGGTGATTAGGACTGGACAGGTCAAACATGGAGCTGCTCAATCTTTGCCTCACATTTTTCAGGTCATGGGCTAGAGGACAGACAAAACAAAAAAAAACTTTGGCATCACTGACATAGGAATTAATCAACATCAGCAGGTTTTTTCCTTGTTCCTATCTGTCAGTAAATTGCAGCAAATGACATTAGATGCTGCTTACTGGCAAAAGAGCCAGCAGGTCTGTTGATTTTTGCAGTATGGTGCACCTATAGCTCTGCAGTAGTGGGCCCACTGAGTCTGAATGCCTGCTCTTAAGGAATGTGACTTAAGGGGATTGTGGTCAAGAAAAAAATTTGTTTGAGGTCAAAATGGTCAAGTGATTAAATAAGAATATCACACATTCCTAGAATGGCTCTTTGTCATGGTGGGATAGCACAGTGTGGTCATGCTAGTGCCCCATGTGTTTGTGCTGGCATCTCTGCATCCCAACATATTTTGTCCGAATGCAAAAACGACTATACTGGGAAAATTAAAAATCTATTGGTGGAGTTTTTTTGCTGGGAAGGTTGCCCATTTCCCCAAGGGGGAAGCTGATACTCTAAGTGTAAATATTATTCCCGTCTACGAGTACACAATAATGGACAAAACACAATGAGGAAACAAATACACTACAGTGTAATTATTCAGCACCATCACCATAACTATATCTTCCCCCCTCATTACAAATATCTAATGTAAATACTGAATGGATACCACCAGTAATTAAAGCCTCCCTTCTGTTTAGATCCCAAATATGAAAGAGGGTTTAGCAGTGTGGAGAGCTATCATGAGGTTATAACAGCATCATCACATTGTTAGCCACCTTTAGCAGGTCATTAGCCTAGATAGGCATTACAGTATTTAGGAGACCAGTGCCGTTACCTGAGTTTGGACTGTTGCCTTTGGTTTCCCGGCCAGACTGGTGGACAGTGCCAGGTGAGATGTGATTCACCATGTGGCCAGAGTAAGTTGTTGAATCAAAGTTATAGGGTGTCGTACTCTTCCCCATGAGCTCAGCTTTCCTCTCTGCATATGCTGACCTGGCTGAGCCTGGTGTAAACAGACGGATACAGTATTGGGTACAAAACCATGGGCTCCACTTTGTATCTAATGACTGAATCCCAATGACCCATCAAGTCCTAAGCCTTGGCCCTTTAAAACCTAAGGCATAGGGCTGTGGGAGCATTGGAATTCAGCCCATGAATGCTCGTGGGTATACATGCAGTTTAATTGTTTATGCAGTTAAGAAAATCCATAACTCAAGAGGTTTACGGTTGACATAAAATACGCAAAAAGTCTGTATAGTACAGAACGACACGTACTCAGCTGTCCTGTTTGATAACTGGCATAGCGGGATCCCTGGGGTTGGATGTAGGAGGGCTTGAATGTGGGCAGCACGAAGGGCACCTCTTTACCATCCGGCGGAAGTTTTGACATGAGGTAGTCCTCAGAAACCCCAATGCCTGGCTTAACATCTTCTCGAACAACTACTGGATTCGAGTTCACCACTTTGGAATGAAATGAGCACGATAAATGAAACAATACAGGTAGATTGTCAAGCCTATAGACTTAGTATGGTATATTTCAGATTTCAGCAACGCACATACCTGCATGGCCAGGTTCCTTCTCCTTGGATCGAAAAAAGTTGCAACAATTTTTTATACATTCCGTTGCCATGATGGACAAAATGCAGTGTCTGGAGTGACAGGTGTGAAAAGATTCCAGAATAATTAAAAACGTAATAAAATCTAGATGTTCATGCCGAAGACTTCCTCTCCTCTCCAAATGTTATTAACAAGCCTGGTGATCCAGTAGTACACAAAATGAAATCAGCAGTTGTAGCCTAGAAATACTTGCGCCTCAACCGCAGTTAACAGTGAGAGCAGGTGGAATTCAGAGCCACCTTTGAAGACTATTAGGCTACATTGAATAACTTTTGACTGCGACCACTGGGTCACTGCGCCCGCCGGCTCTCTCCTGGTTGGCGAGGCACTTTTGTCAACATAAACGTCATAAATATGCTCAACTGAGGGCGTGCTCACACTCCCTCAGGAAAAATACTCCCCTCTTTAAAACTTTCCTGGTATGTCTTAAATTTAGAGTATAGACTATAACATATAGTGCAGTTCTAGGGTCCAGTAAATACAGAGCCTATCACAAGATCAGGCAATTAAAACATATTTAGCTCTAATCTTCAGACATGTTGCTTGGAATGGGAGGACACCAGAATTCTAAATCTGTAATCAGTCATAACACAAAGCACTATTCAGGTCAAGTACATCTTTATTACACTGACCAGGCTCTCTCTCTCAGGGGCATCATTAAAATAAAACAAAACAAAACAATGTACACATAACCACATCACAATAAACAATCATTTGGCAGGAAAAATGTTACCACTTCAACCTATGCAAATTAACTTTTTTTGAAGAAATTATTACAATCAGAATACCTTAAAAGATTGCCTATCGACAAAGATAATAATTGTTCATTCTGACTCATTTCTCATTCATAAAGTTTAACTAAGGGGACACTTCCAAGCAAAGGCAAACTGTCATGTGTTAAAAAGCTTTCACAGTTCATTACCAACAAGGTAAAGAGAAACAGATATGGAGACAAATCCAGGATAATAATAATTATAACACTAAAACTGAGATTTCTTCTTACATCTTTGGGAACAATTGGCTTACTGGGCTATTTAGGTTTTGGGGGTAACAGACAGACACAAACTTACGTTACTTATACATAAATATCCTTCAGCTTGAAAGATGAAGTGCTCTTGAGCAGGCAGCCATGTTATACAGTGTCCAGTTGTTGGGAGACTGGCGAGTCCCCAGCACACATACTAACAAACTCACTCATACATTCACACATACAACTTAATGATAGTTGAGGAAAAAAATGTTAGATTAGTATATCAAATGGACAAACTGAGCTGCCTGATTGGGAATGTAAGACCTTGTCCTGGCAGAGTTTCTGACTGCAGTTGAGGGAACACTGTTGAGTTGTGAGTGTAAGCGTAGAGTAGGGAGGTCAGACATAGAACACACACACAGAAAGGCCTTTAGAAGGGGTGCTCCGAGACATATATTGTAAGCCGGATGATTGAGCTCCCTCGGAAGTTGATCACGTTGTTGACTGTGACCATCTCCAGGTCCAGGACAACTTCTCTGGGTCCCCGAATGGGTCGAGACAGAACCAGGGTTGCACTGACATTGCTGGTTTGCTGTGTCAGAAGAGACAAAGCAGGGTTTCAATGGCTTGTCACTATTGGTCAAATTGGCAGCATGCATAAACCACTGTCATAACCAGCCATAAAATATTTATTTCAGCACACAAAATGGAAAACACGAAAAACGATTTATACAACCAGTTGTCTCTGTGAGGGTAACATCTTCAAACACACAAGGGTCATGAGCAGAGTACACGCTCTGCTGTCTCAGGATCAGCATGCTCTTGTAATGTTTATACTTGCCTAAATGACTGATGATTATTTACCACTGAACCCACCAAAGAAAATAAACTGTGTTAAATATTTGTTACCCTTTGTTTGGGAATCTCACTGATCCTATTCAAACACTACACATACTGACGACTCCCCCTTCTGGCCATTGCATCAAATGCACATGACTTCATACACCAGTGACTGGTGTCAAAGCATTCACAGAACTCCTTGAGATGCAAATAACATCAACGGAAGGCAGTGGGGCTGTGCTGAAAATATTAATATGGATTGTCAACTTTTCATGTATCAATATGTATTAGATAGATGCTGCTATATCGATACAGCATGAAAAATCTGCAAATCAGCATGAAGAACCACAAAAAAAGGTAACTTCAATATTTTAAGTAAAATATCAGATGACTTTTAAGATCTATGTGGGCCTGGCCTGAAGCCCTTTTAATAATGACCTCATCTGGATAACACCCATTGTTATTGGAATTGTGTTGTGATTTCTGTATAAATCGGGAAGTTGGAGCCAATACTTCAAGGATTAGTATGGAGCCCCTAAAGGAACACGAGAAAACTTTTAGGTGCGCACCAGAAACATAAAAGTTTTCTTGTGTCACTTTAGGGACTCTGTAGATTAGTTCTCACATGAACTTACCCGCATGTAAAACTCTCGGCCCTCATTGCCAGACTTGATCTGGAAGATATAGAAGGCTCCAGGGTAGCGCGTGGTGGCCTGCATCTGGAAGATGTCGGCTGGCACAGCACGACCTGAGGACAGGTCCATGTGCCGATACAGGATTGTAAAGGGCTTATTTCTGCAGGCTGGGTTCTCAGCCGAGCACATACACTGACTAGAAGAGAGAGAGAGACACTATTATTACTATTATATTATAATTGTGAATAAACTGTTTAACTGACAGGGAGTTATTACATATCAGTAAACATGAGGAAAGTAAGTAATGACAGCAGCAGATGGTAATGAAAAGAGTAATGTTGAATAAACATTAAAAAGGTTCATTAAGAAGCTCTTAAAAGATTATTTTAAGATTGCACCAAATTAAAGCAATTCTTAGTTGTTAGTCCTGATGAAGTGTTTTTGAAGCACCACAGAAACGTATGTTCATATTCACAGTTGGTATATGAAAAAGCAAAACAATGAATGGCCAGAAAAAACTTACTTGTCACCAAATTCAATGTAAGGTGGATCACACTGTAAAGGGCTCAGACATGTATGCCCTCCCTGGAAATTGAAACACACTTGTTCTGTTGTACAGGTGTTGTTACCAGTGTCACATTCATTGAGGTCTTCAAAATCAAGCACACAACAGTAAAGACTGGATTAATCATCATCGTCATCATCATCATCATCAACAACAACAATGTCAGCAACAAGACCATCAAAAGCATTACCGAAAGCGATTTGCAATTTAAAGCAGTAAGCCGAAATGTCTTGTACGAGAATACATTTGAAACATTTGAAACACACAACATTTGAAAATATGCTTGCCAGAAGGCAAGGGAAACATTTCGTTGCTGACAGAATGAAATAGCATAACCTTATTTGGAATTCTCTGTGAGACTGTATTTTCCACAAACAATAAAAAAAGGCTGCATTCAACTTTTGTCATGCATATTAGATACCTTGCTTACAATTTCACCTTGACTGTCTCCAAAGCAAGACTATTAAGGACTCAATGAAGCTCAGAAAGAACTCTTATCAATGGAGTGGCATGATGGTTGGCTTTGGTCATTACCTTCACAGCTTCTTCCGTCCTCAAATACATAGTAGCCAGGTGGACAGATGCAGGAGTAGGAGCCGGGTGTGTTCACACATGTGTGCTGACACAGGAAGTCTGAGAAGCTGCACTCATCCAGATCTACAGGTCACATATAACCATGATTAGAACTAAACAAACAAACAAACAAAAAACATGGCATGCATTTGCATTCACATTCAATTGCATAAGCATTACAAATAGAGACCTAATTCCAAAGCTTTTAAAAAATGGTGATTGTGAGTAGAGTTACTGTATATGACTGGTGTACAATATCTACAATTGAGAATCGTCATTCAGTCATTCCTTCAGTCCTGTTCTTTCTCTTCTTTTCCTCTATATTTGGACAATCTGCATGCCCAAACTGTTGCCTCAGCATTTAAGAATTGCTGATAAAAAAGAGTACTGGCCAATCTCTCTCCTAGTTCTCACGCCTTTTTAAAATATAATGACATATTAACCCAAAAATGCAGCTGATTGCATCACTACCTAAAGCAAACATTAAAAATGCTTAGTCTTTGCCTACCTTGGCAGCATGCAGAGATTTAAGTTGTTCATGATGCTCAGTATTAGATGGTGTCACGGAAGAACTTATAAAATGCTAACTCACCATTGCAAGACGTGCCATCAGATCCCAGCTCAAAGCCCTCATCACAGTTACACATGTAAGAGCCATAGGTGTTGAAGCAGGCATGTGAGCAGGGCTCTTCTGAACATTCATCAACATCTAGGGGGAAATGTGAGGAGATGGACAGGGAATGTCAGATTAGGAATAATAAAGCTTGGTTTGGAACACCATCACAGATACCTCTATATCTATACAGTGGTTTGAATAAATTCATATATTATTCTCTACAACTATAAAGGTCTGTCGCCAATGACTGTCTATATATACAGTCATTGGTTTGTCCATTGAAGTCAAAGCATGTATGGCAGACTTCATGTGAGATGATCACACAAAAATAACTTTTGACACATAAAATGCCAAAATGTGTGTGTGTGTGTGTGTGTGTGTGTGTGTGTGTGTTTCCTTACCTGAGCACGTCCTGCTGTCTGGGTTGAGCAGGAAGCCAGGGTTGCAGGAGCAGGAATATGAGCCGGGCACATTGGCACACAGCTGCTGGCAGTAGCCATAGCGACACTCATCGATATCTGGACACCAGTAAGATGGGTGGAGGTGAGGAGGGGAGGGACAATGTAGAGAAAAGCTGAACACACACATGTTTCTGAAGACAACTATGCCAGCTCTCACAAACAAGAGCAATAAAAACAAAAACAGCAACAACAGCAGCAGCCTCTGCCTGACACACATCACGTCCGCTGTGTGGGAATCAAGAGCAGGCCACACCCTCACCTTGACACTGTCCACTGACCAGCCAGTAGCCTTCTGTGCAGGAGCAGGTGTATCCTCCGTCTGTGTTGAAGCACACTTGGGTGGGGTTGCACTGGTGAGTGTTGGCCTCACACTCATCAATGTCTGTGGGTTAGGAAGGAAGGGAAGGCTCTGAGTTCAGCAAGTTAACTACATGTCAGCAATGTGGCTGCCAAGTCGCCAAGATTTTCTGCATGCTTTGAACACAATGGTGGTTGTAATGACCCCATTAGTACTGATAGCGGTAGTAAGATTGGGTTGTTGTTTGACCCCTTTGCCAATAAGTTCTGAAAACAAGATTAGCCCGCCAAGAAGATTAAGCTGTGACTGATGCTTCCATTTATAAAAAAAATCTTGAATCAAAATGTAAAATGTTGTGGAATGAAAAATGGTTTGCTAGACGTGAGGAAAAATGTTAATGGCATACAGCATGTGTGGAAAAATTGTGTGTCCTTTCAGTATTGTACAGTGAGTGTCCAAAGGCATTTCAGTGCACAGACTTAGTATTCATGTCCACCCCTCCCACCCAGTTTAGCAAAGTATTACAGCATAATCTGTACATTACCTTATGTGGCTATCAACTCAGCTCAAATTCCTACCAACTGTTCATGGTTCTCAGACAATGAAGTCACACATATAACAACATTTTGGGGGGTTGGGGGGGGGGGGGGTAGGAGAACAGGGGGTGGGAGTGAAAAATCCAGATAATTACTTCTTGTTTAAACAAGCTGCTGTGATGCTGATGGATGCTGGAGACCCATGTCAGTGCCAGGATGGAGCGAGGGAGCAAGCGAGGGAGGGAGGCAGGCAGGCAAGGGTGGAGCGGAGTCTCGGTGGGAGCGGAACGGAGTGGGGGCAAAGAGTGAGAGGGGAAGCCAAGCCAACAGTAACACAGTGAGGCACCTGTTAGCACTTAGCTGGAAAAAAAGGAGCACACCGTACAGCAGCCTGACCATCTGGCCTCCATGTGTACTACGCCATGACCCCCTAGAGCCGAAGTGTGCAGCTCTGTGTGGGAGCGTTTCAGTTCAGCTCCTTATATAGGCTGACTAATGACAAACAAACCAGGAGGGGCCTGCTGATATGCCTGTCAGCTTTCAATGAAGAGATACAGAGCTTGTGGAAGGATGGGAGGAGAATGAAGACAGATGGACAGGAATGAAAAGGGATAGAGAGACTTAAAGGGAGAAAGACAGAGAGGGAAAATTAGTGGCGTGAGAGTGTGAGTGAGGGAGCGAGCAAGATGCGAGAAAGATAGAAAGACAATGAGAATCAAGAAAGGGAGGGCTTGGCAACGAAGCACTTTCAGTGAGAAAGTCAAGATAGCACTAAGTGACCTACATACGAATTCCTTCCTTACACTCAACGTGAAAAGAAAACACAGTTTGAAAATATTCCCATAGATAAAGATCATGACCACTGAGTGGTTATGCCAATGTAACAACAACTGCAGGAATATGACCCACAGAAAAACGAATGCTTTGAGAAATGAAGCTGGGACAATGTGGCGGTTAAGATAATGCTGAAGAATGAGTGCATGCTTGTGTACACAATACCAGGAGATCTCTGTCAAAACAGCCACTGCTTATGAAGGGAAATACATAATACCTGCCACGAAGCAAGCTAAGTGCCAGCCATTATGGAGTTACATAACATGACTTGTTCCATTAGCCACTGGGCAAACTACTGACATCATGCTGGTGGATGGAAAGACATTAGGCATGTTAAATTTAAGCATGTATAAACAATTAAGAATACACAGAACACATACTGTATATATACAGCATACTGCAGCCAAAGCAAAGGAAGAAAATATAACCGCATTTGTGTATTTACGCACTTATATGAAGGACACTGGGCAGCAGTTATGTTGGTCTGTATTACATGTAAGACCCTGTAAATAAAAGGGGCTGGTTTCATAAACACAGCGACACCTGAACGAAGCCAAAGGATATACGCTGGCAACACAGAGTGGTTGACTCTACACATGAGGCATGACGAGTTCTATCACTCCCTACAATTAACCCAGTGAAAAACAAGCTGAGTCACTCCCTCGTAAACCTGTCTAGACTGGCCATCGCGAGGATTTCTCCACAAGGAAAGCAAATACTGCGATCAAATGAAACACAGGCCAGACCACTTCTCCAGGCGAGTTGAGGTTAAATGTGAAGGTTAGGGTTTGCTGGCCTTCGGCAACGCCTGAGCCCCTTCGAGCGAAAAACAAAGACGCGCCTGTGCAAAGCCATGTCTGGGAATGGGGAGAGAGATTAACGACGAAGAGGTCAGTCTCGAAGCTCTCTGCCCCACTGCAGCATCACTCACCGGCCCCTTTGCCTAAATGTACATCTTCAGAAGACTGGGGACTCAAGAAGCCTCCCTCCCCACTAGCTCTCCCGCCCTGCAATGGCTTGGCAACCAGTGAGGCCACAGTTGGCAACGCATGACCTCATTGCTGGCTGTGGCCACCAGAGATGCTGAAATAGCATCTTGATTTTTAGAATTCTTGTGGTTTACCCAAACATGGTTTACAAGTAGGATTTTGGACCACAAAGACATAATTATTCGAGTCAAAACTAGGAGTGCTCTATTGGAGTAGCAAATTACATCAGTTTTCCACTTATTACCAAGCTATGCCTGATCTGACATAAATTGAGATAATTATACCCTAATAGGTATAATGTATGTCCATTTTGAGCATATGTCCCTATTGGGCAACTCTTCTTCTCTCAAGCAAAGTGTAACGGGCCTGAGAAAGACATTATGCCAGTCTGTGTTTACACTGGAAACCCCCGTCTCAAAGCCAAATCAATCCTAAGTTCATAGATGCAAATGGGTTATGTTGGGCCAACCATTTACGCTTCAGTTTCCTTTTCTGTCCTCGCTTACGTCTGTGCACAAAACAGGGCCAATTACATGTCCGAATGACGATGACTAAAAGACTAGATATCCACTGGGAGTAGGTACTCTACCATTGTTTTGGCATTTTGGTGACCACATCTACATTTTGGCACCTGTAGCAGCAAAGAGCAGTCAGGCCCCTCTACAAAAGTGCTCAAGCAGTCCCTCTGGCCCACTGCCCCAGAACCACCACAGGTATGACGAAATTACAGAGTTGTATTTTGATGTGTCTGTGCACAGTCTGTGACCAAAAAAGGCCCTCAGAATCTCTGGGATGCCGCAGTGTAGCCAACACAAAGCCTGGCTTCAAAAATATGATCTTGTTTGTCTAGAGACAGGAATACATGATAAGGATCGATCCCTCAGACAAACAAGAGTTCTGGGCAGAGCCACTGACAGAGATTCCATGTGCAATGCCAAAGACCTTGATCCAAGGAACCACATGGGGCTCACATCTCACATATGCAGAACCATCTGAAAACAAAACCTCCTCTATCTGGCTCCAAGATTCTGGCTACTCTGGAGACAACAAGTGGAAGAGACCTGCTGTAGGCACTTCTGCCTTTCATCCACTGTCGGCAGGGTGATGTGATGTTTGCCATGTTGCTCAGGGTCAGAGAGGAAATTAAAAATTTGAGTGAACAATGGATGAACTCACCAACACAGGTGCCATCCTCTCTAAGCGAGTAGCCAAGGACGCATGGCGCCGTGCGGCTCACTATGGGGTAGCTGGGTGCCACAGGCCCTGGAGGTGGGGGGGCAAACAGGGGCTCACTGAAACCCACAGATGTGTCTGGATAAGCAGGAGCCTCTGGGTAGGCGGGGCCTTCGGGCCTGGCATAGGACTGTGTATACAAGCTCTGGGGGATGCACAAGTAACCTCCATTCTGATTAATGCAGCGCATATCCAGCCGACAGGCATCTGGCAGAGTCCGGCATTCATCAACATCTGTGGACAATGAGGAACAAGTAAGAAAGCCAGGAAATCAATTGAGTGGATTAAAAGAAAGCCATACAGGGTATCAATATGAGATCAGCAAACGATTAAGAAACTTACCAATGCATTGCCTGCTCCGTCTGTCATATGTGAAACCTTGAGTGCAAGTCTGAAAAGATAGAAGGGACAAGCATGCTCAAGGATACATGGAATATCATTTATCACCGAATTCATATAAAACAGAAAGCCTAAACCTAGACAGGGCCTTCAAACACAGAAAACACAGAAATAAACAAACTAAAAGTAAAGAACAAAACTGTCTGACACTTTAAAATATCATTAAGAATTAGCTTTTGCTTAGCTTGTTTGTATTATGATGAAACTGTATAATGGAGCATACCTGAGCTTTTCCAGAGTGAATGCAGGACAATGCAAATGCAAGAACTGTCAGCATTCTGCAAGACAATGAGATTAGTAGTGCTGTTGAATCAGTCCTCATCCCATTCATTTTTCCTTTCGTGGGAAAAGTGTAAGTCAAGACTTAAAAAGATGAAAACGTCTGTTTATGGAACTCTACACATGCTAAACATTTAACTGCTTTTTGTCTCAAGAAGCCAGTGAATGCACACCGTTTTGAAATAACGGTACCTTACCTCTCATATGGCGGGGAACTCGAGCCACGTATTGCAAATAACATCTTTTCACGAATCCCTGGCAATCCTTTTGAAAGATTGTTTAAAAGCGGCCCACAGAATCCGTCTTGTAAAAAAGTGCAAACTCCGCACCACCTTCACAGACTTGCGGGATGAATGCGTAATTGTGGCGTCCTAGCCTCCCCAGTCAGCGTGTTAACGCGAAAACCAACACCTGGGTTTGGTTAAGCGCTCTTCCGTCGACCTAAAGCAACAGTGCATTGACCAAGTAAAGGGGGAGTGTCTTTCAATGCGAACTGTTCCGTTTTCTAGACACTCCGTACTCTCTACAGATTGTTTAGCAATGCAAATAAACGGGGCCCCAGAGCATTTTGACAACAGCTGGATTCCATCAAAAGTTAGACAGCCCCCTTTGAAGGAAGTGCGCGCCAGAGTCTGCCACAGCAGTCGCCGACACAAATTTGACCACGGCGGGCGTTGCAAAAAGACGCGCAGAGACGGAACGGTCTGTTTCCATCTGGTAATGTCATTAAAATAATTTCTGAAGAGTAGTGTCCGAAAGGGGTTTTAGTTCTTGCAACTTCGGACACCTGCTCTATAGTCATAGGCTACTAGTGTCCCTAAGAGGACATATTCCCTGACACTGACCACACTCAGCGTTGGGGTGAAGGGGTCACTGTCCTACAGTCTGCAGTGTTGTTTTCAGTACATCCCACAGATATTTGGAAAATGCTACCATTGAAAGGCCGTATGGTATTTGACCTGTTATCATGTATCTCACTGGAGTTTTGGCCAGGGTTGACACATTAACAAAGATATAACATTTAATTACGATGAGTGATGTCATATCTTTTACTCTATTTCTGTACCATTGTACTGACACAAATGTACAATTTTTCAACTAGACTACTTCTATTATCAGTCTGTGTAAGTCACTCGAGGATAAAAAAAAAGAATGTACAACACTAAATCGAAGAGATGTTTTTATTTTTCCAGAATAAACATGTTTAACCAATTGATTTTTTTTATCATGCCTGAGAATTTCTCAATTTTGGCGAAAAGTTATAGATTAAATGAAAAAAGGTACTGTTGGAGCAAAGAAATGATCTCTCGCCCCTAACTATAAATTATATTGCCCAAATCATGAATATAGTACAAATAATTTCAATCATAAAGGCATTGTGGAGTCTATTTCTCGTAACAATATTCCCTTACAGAAGCTCAGTTTTAGGGAGGCAGTGGAGTAAATATAAAGCTTTCCTCCCAATATCATGTTGCAAATACCCACAGAAAAATGTCCATTGGAAGTTCATTTATTATTTCTTTAACAAAGAAGCCTAACCTTCATTCTGTAAACGTGTTTATTCTTCTTGTGCAGCTAGCAGACTTTGTAAAAGTACATGTTTTAATCTTCACAAACCCAAAGGTTCATTCAATTTGATGAAAAAGTATGCACTAGCACTTTCCACAGTGCCAGAGAATGAAAAACATCCATCATTTACAGGTTTAACAACGTATTAATAGCATGTTGCAAAATACATGAGGCCTATCCATCCCGGCCACAAAACCTTAGCCCTCAAGGGAAGCTGTTGTCCCTGTAACACTTTGTCATATCTGGCAACTGCTTAGAGAAGAGGAAAATAGTAGAGAAAAAAAACTGTATGGTTTTAACAGAGGCAGTCGGGCATCTAAATCTTGCCAGACAACATCAAGGGGGATCCCACACCAGATAAATTGCACGATTAAAATAACTAAATAATAAAAAAAATCCTCTTGATTATATGCTGCAGTGTATGGATGCTTCTCAAGCCTAGAGGTTTTAAAACAGTCTCAAACCAGATACCTTTTTGGTTTGGCATCCTACAGTTCTCTGCAAAAAAAAAAAAATCAACTGATGCCTTCCACCAAGAGGAAGAGAGCAGTAGGGATGAACCACAAATAGCATCAGCCTCGAAGGCTGTGATGTTTGCATCTGTAGATTATTCTCCTGGCTTTGCCGTCCACTCTGCACAGGCTGCATAGTGTCTCGAGGGGTTGTGATTGATTGGCTAAAGTGCTTTTGCGGGCACTGACAGGCACCACTCATTGCTTGAGCAGGTCTTTAAGCACCGCCCCTGCGCTGGCCTCTGCAGAAACAGGGACGGGCGTGAAGGTAGGAAGGGAGTCAGAGATGGGCTTCATCAGCAGGTGACCACCGCCAGCTCCAGTGCTCCCTCCGGGATTCAGCAAGGGCACTGCAGCTGAACGAGGAGCCAAGAAAGGGTTGGAGTCGGACGCTCGCTTGCTGGGTCCTGTGGAGGGATAAATTCATTAAGCTTCAACAATATAAAATAAACTTAACTCAATTTAATTGATTATATAGAGACATTAACAATAATAAGAGCAACAACAGAAGCTGGAACCAGGGCCGATTATGACACAAACTTTATATCTGGAAGACACTGCATGGGCATTGTTGACATGACATTTTTTGGGCTTTTGTTGCCTTTAGGATGAGATAGGATGGGGAGATGTGACAGGAAGTGTCCCTTTACAAAATTTAGTATAAACAGTAATTCCATTAAAGAATTAAAGAAATACCCTTTTGAGGAAATAAACAAACTTCTGCTTTCAACATTAACTCCTGTGAAAATG
The DNA here is from genome assembly GCA_027481765.1 of Tenualosa thibaudeaui. Lineage (NCBI taxonomy): Eukaryota > Metazoa > Chordata > Actinopteri > Clupeiformes > Clupeidae > Tenualosa > Tenualosa thibaudeaui. The sequence continues at coordinate 15,333,509 of JAIFZK010000013.1, forward strand.
TTCCCTTTTGTCCTCACATCAACCATTCCACAAATCTCTCTGACAAAGTAAAAAACAATCTGGGCCCTTCCAGACATGCATGGCTGCAAAAGCTGTATTGAAACATGGCTCATTTGTGGTAGAGTCTGTTTTATTACCTGAGCTTGCTGCTGGTGTACTGGCTGACATGCGACCAGGTGGAGGTGCACTCAAAGGTGCGATATCATACATTGGCAGCTTAGGCGCTGGAAGTGATGGAGTTGACTCCGTTTCCAGGAACTTCACAAACATCTCAGAGAAAGACTGTGGGACACAGCAAACACACACCCGCATGCACACAAAAGCACGCACACATGCACGCACACACAGTTTCAGTTTGAAAAATGTTAAAAATGTTTTGCAAAAACACAGACTCTGAAAGAATAGGTTTCATCAAAAGAGCTGTTTTCACTCCATTCTTCTTCCAACTAGCTGGTTCAGAGTGTCCTTACCGAGTTGAAGCTCTGAGCCTGAGTTGGCCGCTGCGGAGTGTTGGGGACACTCTGGACGGCTCTGCCACCCAGCCAACTGGACACCCAGCCAGTCACCCCACGCCTCCCCTCCTCCTCCAGCATCTAAAGGAGAGCCCAGCAAACAAATTGCACATGCTATGACACTAGGCATGGCAGGACAGCGCATTTCATACGTCATACTTCAATGTGCCTCACAGAGCAAGGATTAGGAAATAAAACACTAAAGGATGTCATAAATCTGACAAGGGCCATGAGACACACACTTGAGCATGTTTAAGACGGCCAATTGGAATACCACTGACCTTTATGGATTAGATTTGGCATATGCCTTTTTAAAAGATGCAACTAATCTATTAATCAAGACTTTACTACCTTTAGTAGTAGTGCATTTAAGCGATACCATTCCTTTCTTTTTTAGGCATACTAAAGACACACAAGTAAATAAAGAAAATGAAGCGTCAATATCACTACATTTGGCAATTGTTTGTGGCCCTAAAACAGCTCATTTAAATTCTACTGTGAACCCACATTCGACAGAGAACCACTGACTGAATCATCTAAGTCTTAATGAGTTTAGAATGAGCAGTGTCAACTACTGCACACAATTTAATTTATCCCAGTTTTTTTTTTTTTGTCTTTAAGATCTTGGAACGCTGTTCTGAATGGACCTCTGCCAAAAGACTGCTAGTGCTTACAGATACTACAATGACTTTGTGAAACACAATGGAGCGCTTGAGATCATCAGACCAGATGATGCTATTTGCTATATTTATCAACCAAGAATGGACAGAATGTTGCCCAGTAATGACCCTCAGTCTTTACCAGTAAAATGAGCTCACAAACGTTTGTACATTAGTCTAAGAGTAGGCCTAGGCTAAAGAGATTAAAGGCAACTGTACTGACAATTCTTTCCTCACTTGTTTGATGGAAAAACAAAACTTCATGCAGGGGTGTAACAGTGATTACTCAGTAGTCCATGTGATCAGTACTTCAAAGGGCATGATGGTACTGAAATGTATAGCAGATTACATGGAGAAGACGCCTCACACCAGCAGCAGACTCTTGCTTTAAAGGAAATAAGCCAAATTGCTTATCATGACTGTCTGTCTATGTAATGATCGTTTCGTTTGGATTATGAAAGTGCTCATCATTCACACAGTCCTGACACAGGCCTTGAATATCAAGTGAAGAAGTTCTTTAACCTTCTAATAGTTAGAAATAAAACTGGAAGGTTTGGTTATATATATATATGTACATTCTACTGAAGCTGTGAATTTCAGTTCAGAGTAGTAGAAAGCACATACTGACAGTATTAATACTACATATCAAAGGTAGGAAAGTCTTGTGCTTGAAAGGAGGCATGCTACAAAAGAGGTCAAATCCATGGAGTACTCAGCATGTTTGGTAGCAGTGTTGTTTATCCACTGCACATATGGTTTCTGTCACATCTACAGTGTTATATAAATTTGTCCAACAACGACACATCACGATTTCGATTTTGCCATATTTTGTCATTATTTGCCAACAGAAAATTCAAAGCATGTGGACAGGTCTGTTAGCCTCAACTTGGCTGAAGAGAAGCTACATCATTTTTTTGATTTGAAAGGAAGAAACATGTACATGTGATAGTCGCTTAAGTGACATTCCATAGTTTGTTTACTATGCAGCAGTTCCTGCCAGCTGTCTTCGCAAGAATTAAATTAAATGTTTACTGTATTGTATGTACTGTATGTTTACTGTTTACTTCCAATGTAATTGGTTCTCATTTACTGGTGAGAGTGTGTGTGTGTGTGTGTGTGTGTGTGTGTATGTGTGAGAGAGAGAGAAAGAGAGAGAGAGAGAGAGAGAGAGAGAGAGAGAACTTTCAGGAAGATGGGGAGCAGAAGAGGGAGACGCTCTCACTGATATAACCTTGTTCCCTCCACAACCCCCTGAGAAATGTCTGTAAACACACTAATCATCACTGTCCCTACTCACTGCTGGGGGGTGGGGAGAAAAAAAGAGTTTGACATGGATACCCCCAAACAACCCATCCAAGAAACGCCTCCAGAGTAATTCATCAGAATCCTCTGGAAAACAAAACAAATGATGACTTCAACTTCCTCAGTGGGGAGAAAATATCTGACCTTTTCTTTTATTAAAAAAAATGGGGGTGGGGGGTGGTAGGTTTCTGGGTCAAGATTTGGAAACAGCATTAGGGCTGTAAAGAGACATCTTAGAGTGGTATATTGCAATAAGTGAAGGTAAGAGTTTACGGTTAAGTGGGGGTCTCTGAAGAGCAATAAAAATGTAGAAAAAGCCTTCTGAGGAGTTGTAATGTCATTTTGCCCCTCATTCTACAAATCTGTTTTTCTTTAAGGCAGTTGGGTAACATGGTCTGAATAACTGGAAGTGGTCCCATCAAGTCTTAGCCGCTGATTCACTGAGGCTTAGGAATGCTTTAGATGCTGGTGTTGGCCTCAGACACTCCTCCCTGCGACCGCCACAACTGATGGAGTTGGTTTTATGATGGTTGGTGTGGGGGTGTCTGAGGTGTATTCACCTATGGAGGCTCTGAATTGCTTATGTGGGCTATGGAGGTTCCGAACTGCTAATGTATGCTAGCAGACCATTGAAAGAAATCACCATTTAATCAAGGATGCTTCAACACATTTCCAAGATGATCTGGACTGTGTACATCATGCTGCCCATTAAAGCATTGCTATTGTGATCTGTGCAGACATGGCCAAGAACTTATCAGGCCAGAGGCTCATGACTGAGGAAATCTCAAAACAAAACACTTCTGGGGGAATACTGTAAACTAGGACCCCCAAATATGCTCTACTTAAGTAGGTTTGTCCATAAAGCTATGCACTGAAGACTTTTAAAATTCAAAGCTTGGCTGGGATAAACCAGATGTTAAATAGGTAAAACTACAGAGTATATTTACTTCAATAGCCGTCCAAATTTCTTATTGTTTTAACTGAATAAACATTTGTATTTATTTCATCCAGAAGTGTTAAGGGATACAGTACATCTTTGTATGAGGAGCAGGGGAAACAAGGCCCCCCTCCAAAGAAGACTCATTCTTGTTTTGCTTTAACATCTAACATCCCTGCCACGCAATGTTAACTCCCATGACTATGGGTATCTGCAGACAATATTAGTTGGAAATTAATATTAACATTTGCTTATATTCAATTATTGTTTGAACGTCTTTCGTAACGCTGAACAACTTGAAAGTGAGACCATTTCTCTTGGCATGGATCCAACAACAATAAATGACCAACAGACCCCTTGACAAAGACAGGAAATCATTCTGCTCAGCTGGTAGTTAGGTATCAGTAGTATTATACTCATGAGAAGCAGTGATCTATTCCAGGCTCCTTGATGTAAAGACTCTGAGGTCTTGCTGAGCTAATGGTCGTCTAATTCCACAAGGGAGCTGAGAAATCTCTCGGCGCACTGATTCATGATGATGTAAGTCGATTGAGGAAGGACAGAGCAGCATGTTACGTTTTGTGAGGTGACCTCATGAGCCATGTCAGAGGTCAAAAGAACAAACAGCTTAGAGAGCAGACAAATAACAACACATTGATGTCTTACTCAAACTTTTAAGTGCATGTGTATGCGTGCATGTGTGTTTGGCTTACACTGTCGACTTCATCTCTGTCCACCCCAAGAACACTTCCCATGAGCCTCAGTACCTCTGCGCGCTTGTTTCTCGGGGTGTGGAAGTACCCAAGGAACAGGTTCCTCATGAGTACCCTGCGCACACAAAAAACACATCCCTTTTTTCTACATGTATTCCTCTTCTCAGTCAGGAGACTGACGGTCATGCCTTATTCACTTACGATGTGGCTCATAGAACATTACGAGCTGGGCTTCAACTTACTTGTCCACTTTGCCCTCTGTACTGTTGAGCAAGCTCATTAACTTGTTTTGGGAATCTTCAAGCATCTCTTGCCTCAAGCTCACTGCAATGGAACAGACACAGACACACACACACACACACAAACACGAACACACACATTCTTATCTCATCACTGTTGCACGCCGCCATTTTCCAGATGTCTGCGACAAACCTGACCTGGGGGATTAATTCTCTGTCTGAGCGTAGCGGCATGAAGGGACTGGGCAGACCTGCCAAAATAAAGGCGGCAGCAGGGCAAAGCTCCCCCTCAGTCAGAGTCATACCCTTATTTAAACATTTCACACGGCGATTTGGCAGAACAAACAAAGCCCAATCTCAAATGCTTGCCCTGCACTGATTGAGGAATTCGTCAATCTTGCAGGGCAGAGATGAGAGGGGGGCTGTGCAGTGCGGTAGGGTGGGGTGGCATGGACTGAAAAGGGTTGGTGGGGTCTGGGTGGAGAACACGGTGAGAACGTCTGAGAATGTCTTGTGATGTCAGTCTGAGACGTGTGATATGAGTGGCCTGGCCTGGGAGACGGGCAACCCTGCTGGGTCAGCAGTGAGCTTGAAAATGTGATGGATTTTATTTATGTTATTCCAGGCAGGCAGATAAGGCCTGAACTGACTGCGCCTGACTGCAGAGGTAAAAGGAACGAATAGGTCCGGGATTTGACGGCCATGGAGAAGAGAACACAGACCCGCAGATCTGGATTTGGCTCTCCGGGAAATAAGGCGATAAAACATACGTGCTGTCAGTGAGAGCCTGTGAGGAATTTCAGACACACGCACCCAGGGCTGCCTCCAAGAGCCCAGACACACGTAGCAGATGCATTCAACATTCTTCTGCCTGAGATCTAACAAAAGGAACCACTATACTCAGATAAAGTTAAGTCTGGTGATTTAAGGTTAATGCTGGCATGTGCTGACCGTTTAGGCTTATTTTGGCTTGAAGACTAAATTACATGTTAATACTATGACATAATTACATGTATAACAATGGTTAAGAAACATTAAATCTCAACAAAGTGCATCTGAAGATCGTAGGCTCTAAGTTATGACTAAAATGAATAAATAAATGGTATTGTCAACAAACCTTGTTTTTTCAGATCTTCAAGCTGTTCTTCTTTGAGATCCAACTGGTCGGTCAGCCTAGAGGCTGAATCCAATGCAGCATTGGCCTCATCCAGGTTTAGCTGCAAACACATACACACACAGACACACAAAAACACACACACACACACACACAATCACAGGGACATGGTCACAATCATTAGGAAGGCTGCAGCCCATCAGTCAACGATGCAATGCCATGACAACGGCCACAACAACCCACACAGGTGGCGCTGTAATTAAATGAGCTCAGGCTGCATCATCTGTTCATGTACCTTCAGGGCTGCAGCTTCATCCGCAAGTCTCTCTGCTTTCTTCCTCCACTCCTCCTTCTCTCGCTTGTGCTTGTCCAACTCTGCTGAGTACATGGCCTTCTCTTCTGCAAAGAGAGAGAGAGCGAGAGCATTACAAACATTCTTTCACTGAATGAGGCTCGCTTATGCGGTGGAGGCGATCAATGAAGTCAACATGAAAGGAGAAAATAACATTCTAGCATCAGCACACATTATGAATATCAATCAAAAAATATGCTTAATAATTTTAGTTAAAAGTTGTGACTGTCAAAACTCTCAAATAAAAGACAAACACACATTATTTCCACTGGTATGTACTGTCAATGTCAATCTAATATCTCAGCTAGAGAACTTTTATAGGCATGGAAGTGTGGTGTCTTGCCTTGCTGGAACTGTTCTAGCACCATCTGCAGGTTGGCAAGGGACATGGCATACTGGTTGACCTGCTCCTGGGCAGTGCGCAGCTGCATCAGAGCTTCGTCTCTCTGCTTGATCACCCCATTAAGCTGCTCCTGCAGGGACTCCACCTGCAGACTGGCCTGTTGACTGAATGTGTTGACAAGCACAAAGATGACAGTGTGAACTATGGTGCAAGGAGAATTCAGGAGGCACCCATGGTCTACCAGTTAGGGCTTTGGGCTTGTAACCGAAGGGTTGCCGGTTTGATCCCCTACCAGTGGATCATGGCTGTATTGCCCTTGAGCAAGGCACCTAACCCCTCACTGCTACCCGGGCAGCCAACTGCTCCAGGTTGGTGTGTACTTCACTTCACCATGTGTGTTTCACTAATTCACGATTAGGTTAAATGCAGAGACCAAATTTCCCTCATGGAATCGAAAGGGCATAGATTATCATTATTCAACAATAACAATAATAATAACAATACCCGATAATAATAATAATAACCTCTACCCGATTGCTCAGCCACAGAAACTAATCTACAACCTTAAAAAAATGACCTGACATTGATTGAGATGAATTCATTCAGCGTCACTTCAAGTCTTCTTACCTGGCATTTTCCACCGCACTAGAGGAGGATGCCAGCCTCTCGTCGAGCACTGCCACCCTCCGCCTCAGCTCGGCCTCGCGGTCCTCCGCGGCCACCACCTCCCGCGTGTATGACTCCTCCATCTCCAGCAGGTGGTTGCGCAGGCGTTCCAGCTCTTGCTGCTGTCGCTGCTCCTTGTCCCGCAGGTGCTGCATCTGCCGTGATACACCCGCACACGCTTGTGTTTAACAAACCTTGTGCGCACAGTCTCTTATGCACATGGTGGTACTGGTGTTTGTGATTATGAGAGAGACTTAGAGAACTTGCTTGGTCTACGTCACTATTTCAATACATAATCATGTCTGAACTCAGAAAGCATTTATTTATAGCTGAAGCCTTTATACCTTTAAATATAGGATACTTGACCTGATATGCTATTACGGCTACACATAAAGTCATGGCCAAAAGTGTGAAATGTTTCCAGAAAACGCACCATTTCTCACAGAAACTTGTGGCAACTACAAATGTTTTTACATACACATTTTGTGTCTGTGCATTGGAACAACACAATCACCCTCAACTTAAAATTTGGTTGCACATGCTTTGGAAAAGATAACTGAATCTAATCTAATCAACAAGCTTCTTATACCTATGAAATTTTGGATCTCACTTCTTTGCAAACTGCTTCAGGTCTATTGTATTGGAAAGGTGCCTTCTCCGAATTGCAGTTTTAGGGTCTCTCCACAAGTGACCAATCAGATTTAGATTTGGTGCTTTGTCTCCAACCATGGGTGTTTTTTAAGTATTATTGGGATCATTGTCCTGTTGAAAGACCCTTGACCTCTGACACAGAGCCAGCTTTCTGACGCTGGGCCCTACACTGCGCCCCAAAATCTTTTGGTAATCTTTACATTTCATGATGCCATGCACACAGTCGTGTCTTGTGGACAGATGAGACCAAGGCAGAGCTTTTAGGTAAAGCATGCCATTCATATGAAAAGCACATAAACTTTTATGAAATGTGTCTCTTTTTGTGCTTTTTGTGTTGCTCCAATTCACATAAAGGCATAAGGATGCTATAACATCGTTATGCTGAATGAGTATTTCCACTAGTCAACATGAGATTAGATGAATGTACCTATAATAATGCATTATGAGTGCTGACTTCATGCAAAGTGTTACTGTACATTCCATTTATTCAGACCAGTGGAATCAAACCCCCCTAAGCTGGTGATGACACACTTGATCACAATGTAAGTGTTTTCCAGATCAATGACCAAGATATCTGTCCCACCTCGTTGTGGACAGCTGTGGTCTCCATTTGCTTCTGTTTGAGCGCCAGCATCACTTGGTCCCTCTCCTGCTGGAACATGACAGCTTTCTCCTGCATGGACTTCACCTCATTCAGCAGCTGGTTCAATTCACCTGACTTACCCTGTTGAACAATATTGAGCATATCTAAATGAAAAAACTAGCAAGAAGTTTTTATTTTCTAAGAAATATGAAACTTTTTGGCGCTCTTAATATTTTCCCTCAGCACCTGAACCTTGACGGTCTGCCTGCACCCCGTTTTTTCTTTCAGGCATGTCTAAGCTGTCTGGGAATGCAGAATTTATAATTTAGGGAAACAAGAAACTGTTGAAAACTCCCCCCGCTGCAGACAAATCTTGACACTATCCTTCAGGAGGCATTTGAGGTAACTCAAGTGTGGCTTATTGCGTGTGCTGAACCTATGATTAAACAACTATTGTGCCAGATATATGACTGACCTGCTCTCTGTCCTTGAGCATCTTCTCCATGGCTGCAGCCTTCTCCACCGCGGCGTTGCACTGGAACTCCCTTTCCCGCAACAGCATGGACACCTGCATATTGGTCTCCTGGAGAGCCCGGAACTCTGACTCCTTCTCGCGTGAACGAGCTGCCACCTGTTCGTTTTCCTCGCGGAGCTTGCGGGCATCCAGCTCCAGGATGAGTGCCCGCTCCTTTAGATTGGTGACGGCCTGCCGCAGCAGCTCATTGTCACTCTCGCGGTTCCGTAGACTATCAGTCGCCTGGCTCAGCTGCTCGCCTTTAGACTGAATCAGCAGGTCCTTCTCCCGGAGCGAACGCTGGACCGACTCTAAGCGCTCACGGAGCAGACGCATTTCCTCTGCCCTGCCTCGTTGCTCGCCCTCAGAGGCTGCGGCAGCATCCGACAGACGGCCATTGTTCTCCTGCAGTGTCCTCACGGTGATGTCGCGTTCTGACAACTGCCGCCGCAGGGATTCCAGCTCCTGTCTCAGTCCTTCATCCGTCACCACTGCCCCCTGCTGGCTGGATGACTCCACAGCAACTGGAGGGACAGCCATCACTGGAGGGGCGGCCATCATCTGTGGGGCCATAGCCAACGTATCGGGTGCTACACTATCCAGTTTTCCCAGTAAGACATCTTTGGTACTACTCAGCTGGCTGATGCTCTGCTGCACCTGGACAAGCTGCTGACTCAGGGAGCCCAGGCGTTTCTCCTTCTGCTCATAGCTCTGGATGAGTCGGGCATAGTCGCCAGACAGCTGGGAGCTGCAGGCACTGTCAGCCGTCACCTGGCCCTGTAGCTTGAGCAGCTCCTCGTGCAGCTGCGCCGACTCGTGCTGCATGTTCTTCACGGTGGTGATCACCTGTGTCTTCCACTCCTCCATCTTCTTCACTTGCTGCTTCAGTGTGTCACGCTCCTGCAGCAGCTCCTCGAACTGGTTGCTACTCACGGCACCGCCCCCCAAACCACCTCCACCGACACCAGAGTCCCCAACTGACGATGCCTGAAGAACGGTCACCAGCGTCTGGCACTTCTGCGTCAGCGCATCAATCTCGATGTCCTTCTCACGGATGATGCGCGACAAGTTCTGGATGGTCTCGCGGAACATCTCCTGGCTCCCCGACGGGTCACTGGAGGAGGAAAGCCGCTGGTTCTCCTGCTGGAGCTTGAGGAGAGCCGCCTCCTTGCTGGCCACCACATCCATGAGGTGGTGGTAGTCCGAACGTAGCTGGCTGTTCTCCCGTGTCTTCTCGTTGAGCACGGCGAGCACCTGCTCCCGCTCCACGGCGTAGGCCTGCAGCTGCTGCTGGAGGAAGAGAACGTCCTGACTGTGGCCTCCAACACCACCCATGGACACCCGAGCATGGAGAGCCTGGATCTCCAGGTCCTTCTGTCTCACCATCTGAGAAAGCTTCCCTACCTCATCCCGAGACACCACCAGCTGGTCCAGCTGTTTGGTGAGGGACAAGTTCTTCTCATTCAGCTGACTAATCTCGTTCTCCTTCTCCTTGATGCCCTTCACCAACTTCTCGATCTCCACCTTCGAGAGGTCGTGCTTCTCATTTCCGTTCTCCCGGCCGAGCGACTGAGTCTTGTCATCCTGTGGCATGATCTCTTGGCTCGGAGGGGACTGGAGCTGCTGCTGCGTCTCTACCGCCACCTGGAGCCGAGCGATCTCCTCATCCTTGGCTGTGATGAGACGCTCGTAGTTCAGGGTGCTCTGATCGTGCCTCATCCGGGCCTGCTCCAGCTCGCTCTGGGACTGGAGAAGAGTGTTACGATGCTCCTCGGCCGAAGCCCTCAGGGACTGGGCTTCCTCGTCCAGGAGATCCCGAGCAGCTTTCAGTTGGGTCACCTCCGTCTCCAGCTCCGTGATGATGTCCAGTGTCCGTGGCTCGGACATGGGCTGTGGCCGGCTCTGCTGGTCCCTTAGCCTGTCAATCTCCTCCTTCAAGTGGCTGTTCTCTTCCTTCATGGCACCTAGCTGCTTGTCTTTGTCCTCCACCGAACGTCTCAAGGAGTCGCTCTCCTGATTGGCTCTGGCAATGGTCTCCTCCATCTCCTTCGCTGACTCTGCTGCCTTAGCTTTAAGCTTCTCGGCAAAGGCGTCCTTCTCTTGCAGGAGCTCGGTCAGCTGCTTCTGCCCTGCCACAGTGATGGAGAGCATCTCGTTCGTGTCCTTGTGGTCAGCCGTCAGCTGCTCCACATCCCTCTTCAGCTGAGCGATCTCGAGGTCCTTCTCCTGGTTGAGTCTGACCGCCCGCTCATGCTCGGTCTGCAGTGCCGAGGCGTCCATTGACCGGGCTCGGCTCAATTCATCGATGGTCTGCTGGTACTGCTTGGTCTGGTCCAAGATGCGCTTCTCAGCCTGGGCAAGCTCGCCTTCCAGCTGGCTCTTCTCCAGTTTCAGGGCCTCGATTCGGGTGTCCTTCTCCAGCACCACCCTGCTGAGGGAGGCCTGGCCTTCCCGGACCTGCTTACTTAGTTCCTCCATTTTAGCCACAGTCTGAGCGCCCTCATCTTTCAGCCGGCGATTCTCTATCTTCATCTCATAATCCTCTGACTTCACCTTCTCGTGGGAATAACGCAACTCTGCCAGCTCGGTCCTGACCTCCTCCACCTCCTTCTCTTTGTCTTCCAGTGCTTTCCTGTGGCCTACCGTTTCGCTCTCTCTCTCTCCAGCTTCACCCAGCTTGCGTTGGAAAGTTTCCAGCTCGCCCTCTCGCTCCTTCAGCGTTGCTCTCAGTTCGGAGGCCTCATGTCGAATTTCTTTGGCCTGCTCTTGTGACTTGCTCAGTTTGTCTCTCAACTCTTTCACCATTGCCTCCAGCTGTTGCTTGCCCATGTGTAAGTCATTCAAGGTAAAGGCACTTTGGCTGAGTTTCTCCTTCATGGCCTCAAGCTCTTGCTGCAGCACCCCCTTCTGGTCATGGGTGGCAGTGAGCTCTGACTGCAGATGGGTCATCTCATCATCAGCATCTGTTCTTTGGCGAGAGAGCTGATCCTTCAGTGTAATCAAATGCTGCAGAAACAAAACATTGGGTTTTTAATATTTGCAACCCACTTTTTTTTATTGAAATGTTGTAAGATTAAAGATGTAAATGTTTCTGTCAGGGACATAACTGACCTGTGTGGCCTCTTGGTTCTGTCTATCCAGTTCTTCCAGCTCTGCGGTGAGTGTGTCCTGATCCAATTGGGCCTGAGTCAAAGCCTTCTCCTTCTTCTCCAGCTGGGCCTTCAGCTCTGCCACCTCACCCTGATCAGCACCCCCAGACTCTTCAATCATAGCCCCTGCTGCAGCTCTCTCCTCTGCCATCTGTAGCTTCTCTGCTAAGGCATGCTGCAGTTAGAGAAATAGGACAATAGAAACTGAGTTTACATTGATCTTGAAGGGGTCGTGAAACTAAAGTAAACTAAACTAGCACTAAAATAAAATAAACAATATACACAACAAAATATGATGAGTGATAAATTTGACAACAAAGAAGTTTTCACTTCCAGTTTCAATGGCATTCAATCGGTCAGTAAAAATATATGAACAATCCACACGTGTATTTGCAAAACCAAACACCCCACCCCTACACACGGCTCCATGGGGGTGGTTACATTATAAACAGTGTATTGTCTTCAAACAATGTTTCTGTCTACTGTCTTTTCTTCAATCCTTAGAATTCTTGTGAAGTTGAGTGGCTTGGACAAAATGGACCTGGACTTCAGTCTGATTACCAGACATGCGTACAGCTGAGAGAAGCAGCACCCACCATTTCTTTTTCCATGTCTTCCTTCTCAGTTTTCAGTGTCCCAATTATTGTGTTGAGCTCCAAGATATCAGCATGTTCAACCTCATCCTTGGTCTCACTCTGAAATATGTAGGGAGAATACGTAAACTACTGGCAGCATGGTAGAAATTGTAATAGCAGATATTGTGAATAAAAGAAAACAAGCGTAAAACGTATCCATACAAACCTCAATGAGACCCTTTAACTTGGTTATCTCTTTCTCTGCTCCTAAAACATTACACAGAAAATAGCTCTAATGTATCACATTTATAGCAGTCTGTAACCTACTTTCTATCGAACTGCAAGTCAAAGCTCTGCTATCCACTAGAATAGGAGAGGAGAATGTGTGCCAAACTAATAAACAGCACTGATGAACTGAAACAGTTTTTTAATTTACCACTGAGGGCCTTCTTTAGCGCCTGGATCTCAGCATCCTGCTGTGCCTTAAGCATGGCCTTGCCCTCCTGTTCCTGTACGCGGGCCTGCAGCTCGGCCACAGAGCTCTGCAGTCGGCTGTAGTTGCTCATCAGCTCTGCGTTCTCCGCCCGTGCCTCCTCCCTCTCCTGCTCCAGGGAGGCGTGCAGCCGAGCGGCCTCCTCTAGGCTGGCGGTCAACTCCTGCACCCTCTCGTCCTGGCGCTCGTGCCCTGGGTTCAGGGCTGTTGGGGTGAGGCTGCCAGCTATTATAGAGGATGATGAGATATGCATATAAAGATAGACATCTTGACATTTTAAGGCAGTGTCTAAGCTGGTCAAGAAAAATCTAATTATTCTAGGTACATTGTCTGCTGCTATGAGTTGAACACAATGCATGCCTTGGAAATATTTTGTTTTTTACAGCCAGGACAAGTCTATCTAATCAGAATCACATACACAACATTCCAAAAAGCATACTGTGCACTCTTGTGCCTGGTCTGTCCTCTGTTATGTATTTATCTAGGTTATGTTTATATTGCTAAAAATGTAAATGGTACTGCTGACTACATACACTTATATAGTGAAGGAGCAGTGTAGGTGAACATTGTGGAAATAAGTGAATAATAAGCTGATTCTATCACAAATTTAGTGATTTTTTTTATAATTACAATCATAGGTTCCCAGAAGCTTCCTGCAAACTTTTCCTAAGACCTTTGAACACTGGCTTATCAAGTCTTTGGAGTGGTAATTTGGAGGTGGTCATATCGGCGCCAGTACACTTATGAAAGGAGCCTCATTAGCCTCATGAGAGCACTCCTAATTCTGCTAACCCACCTCATTTCACACTTGAAATGCATTGAATTTCTTCAAGGCGGCACTAAGCATCAACATAGAAAACTTCTGAGGAGCAGTTCTCAAAACATCCGTTAACCACGAACATATGGCTTTCTTTTTTTTGGGCACCGTCACCCGTTCCCCAAGATAGTCCTCTCACCATTCTGGAGCTGCTCCTCCAGCTCCTCGATGCGCTCCTCATACTCGGCCAGCTCCTGGCGGTGTCTGCGCGTGACATCGGCCAGCTTCTGCCGCTGGACATCCTGAAGCGCGGTCAGCTCGTGCTGGTGCTGGTCCACCTCGTGGCCCATAGATTCCCGCAGCTCCTAGAGAAAGAGAGTGTGGAGAAGAGAGAATGAGAAAAGGGCACTAGCCTCTGTGTGTGGTTGTGTGTGTGTGTGTGTGTGTGTGTGTGTGTGTGTGTGTGTGCACGCTTGTCTATAACAGTAATGGGGGGTTCTTACTAACCGACCAATTCTGCTTATATCAGTTTTATTTATATGGTAACTGAAGTAGACCCAACTCATTTTACAGAGCCCAGATAATCATAAGGGCAATTTAACAGCTCAACATAACAGTGCATTGATGCATAACACCAAGTGTATTGGCACTGCAAGATGCAAAAACTGTGAAGTTTAATGGTGACACAGAGTGATTAAACAGGGTATTGATCCTTGTTCTGTGGTGTGACAGAGAGAATGAAACTTTGTCTGAATCTGTAATGCCTCAGAAGCTACCAAAAAACCTCTTTAAAAGTGGAGAATGTCACATTTGCTATTCTTTTGGACTTATCTGCCAACCTGACCATAAAATGCAAGCTCTTTATGCTAATTGGCTGCCTATGTGTACAAATTATGTCAGTTGTCTCCTTTGACCAGATTGACCATTTTTTTGAGACAGATATTTACAAGAAACAGAGAGGGTCAGAATATCTACTGCCATTACTCAACAAAAATAAGGTAAAACTGGTTTTGCTTAAATGTCATCTTCAAATGTCACACAATTGTACTTGATCTTCAGAGATCAAACTTAAAAAAATAAACTTAAGGGTCAGGATTGTCTTGGAGTTATAATATGTGAACTGCCTTGTGTCTTGCTTAAGGTGCTCATACCTTGATAGTTCTTTGCAGTTTAAGTATTTCGCTCTGGTCACCACTTTCTCCTCCTGATGCTTTGGAGGACTGAATGAAAAACAAAGGTGACATTGTTATCCCCGAACATCTCTGTAATTATTCCAGTGATGAAAGAGACAAATGACTAGGGCAAAGGCTGGAATGTTGGCACTCTCTACCTGAGCCAAACGTCGCCAGTGGGACGTTTCTGCCTCTAGCCTCAGCACCTCATTGGACAGGCGGTTGATCTCCTGCTGGGACCACAGCACGTCGCTCAGGTCCATCTCACCAGCATGGTGTGGCAGGAAGGAGGAGGCAGTGGTGGTGGTGGTGGTGGCTGAGGTCGTTACAGGAAGCAGGGCGGGCTCCGAGGAGAGGGAGGAAGAGGTATGCTGGGCTGAGCGCTCCAGTTTCTGGACCTCTTCCTGCAGGGCACTCTGCCGAGCTTTGAGGAGGTTGATTTCAACCTGAGCCCATACACACACACATTATCATACAACAGATGTCCTACTGTGTCTGTATATAGATAAAATTGATTTCATGCACTCCAAACAAACATGATTAGCAGGTCTATACAGCCATTCTTCATTGCTGAACTATGTATGAGGACAGGATACCTCTTTCTGTGATAAAATGTTTCTGTATTCTGAAGACAGCTGTTTGTTCTGAAGCTCTGACGCCTCCAATTTCTCCTCCTGTTCTGCATGAATCTGTCGAAGTCGGTCATACTGGAACAGTAACAAAACACAAAAATGTATGACAAGTATGTACGCATCAGAAAGGCATCTTGACAACTTAGAAAAGCTCTCTTGGACATATTCATATTTCATCAACTGGTGTGTGAATGATCAACAAGCTAAACATAACACACCTCAGATTTCTGTGTGGCAAAAGCAGCTTCCACTTCCTCAAGTCTAGACTTGGACACCTGCAACTCTGTGGCAGCATCTGTTAGTAACAAAAACATTTAGCGTATGCTAAGGGCTGTAACACCAATATTATCCCTGTAATGACATAGCATTTAAATCATTGGTTGCATAACCCACAGTGAAATACATGCAGGCTTGCATGCAGGATAGTGATGAAAAGCAGTTAAAATACTGTTTCTACTCATTTCAGCTTTTAAATATGATTGATTAAGCCTATATGGTGATATATGTTGTTTATTTAGCCAAGTGAAAAAGGCAAAAATGGTGGTATGAGCAGTCTCATGTGGAAGTAGTCAAAATGTGCCTCTTATTTACGCCATGCATGAAGGGTGTGTGACTATGCCTAATAGTCTGAAATCAAGTTAGGAGCTTTATCTCTGCAAACTTAGATAGGCGCATGTGACACCACTCAACTCTGCTGGCTGCACATGGCTGCCCAATGGTCTTAGAAAAACATGTATGCTCAACAACAACCGGCTGTTTTCTGGCCTATGTTCATAGCCTTCTCAAAAGGTTAGGCTACATGACTCAATTAGAAAATCTATAGGTCTACTTCTGGTTATGAAGTACCCTCAGTCAAACAAGTAGTCAGATTCGCGTGATCGTCAGGCCTCATTTGAGTAATATGTAGCCTACCTCTTCGCTATTTGTCAAGAGAGAGAATTAAAGTAGAGAGCTATTTGTATACCAACTTGAACACATGGGGACAGTCATTCAAAATACTGTGGCTGTAACTTACCCTACCAACTAATGTGCAGAGATGTAACCAACTCCAATGGTAAGCTAAAACTGCTCAGATTAATGTAATAAAGGCCTCTGGCTAGCGACTCATACGTGATGTCATGTAGTTTGTCTCCGCCAGCTTGTATCGCAGATCACTGAAGTAAAATTCAATAGTATGATGATGACAGACTAGTCTACATGCTGTGCTGGAACGAGATGATCAAAGTTCTCGGTCCGCGCTATCGGTCGTACCACTGTGTGTTTACTTTTGACAGCGAGGGGCAACATGTTGACATTAAGACAGCCCATATGATGCTAGGTCAGTCCATGTACATGTCTCATTGTTATTGGGATAAACCATATGTGCCATTATAAAAAAGAATTAAAGGACAGGGAACTAAAACGTAAGATTTTTTAATCCATATGGTGGCTTAGCATTCTCTAACTTGCTAAGGTCAGCTCATTTTAGCAGGTAAATTAGGTGTACTCACCTCCAACTTCCTCAGCCCCCTCTAGAAGTATGTCTTTGGTAAAATTTGAGATTTGTCCGGTAAAAGATGAGAGACTTCCTCCGACCTGGCCGAGTGACTGGCCAAGTCCCGAGCCTAATCCACCTAGCCAGGAAGACATGGCCACTAAGTCAAAACAATGACAGTCAGAGCAGGTCGGCTAACCAGTGGTAGCTAATTTAGCTTGCTACTTCAAGCTAAATCCACGGTGGCCCCGTCTTCGGGTTTGTCAAATCCTTGGCACAGAAGAAAACGGCCTATTTTCATTTGTGCATGTCTCAAGGGACGCTGCCAATTTAGTTTCAGATCAGTTCCAGGGCAGATATTTTGGGCTTGGTCTCCACATCGAAAAATTCTTGAGGGCACCGGTGGTAACTTGACTTGATAGCAAACGCTAGCTATCATAAGTGTTTTGCTCCGTATACAGTTACAGCTGTAACGTTAACAGACTCGTTGTAAAATCCAAAGAACACTCGCACAGCTGAAATGGTAAAACAAATGCGATTAGACGTAAATAAACCGTTAGGCCCAGCGACATTGCGATGTCCCCTTTACAAGAAAATCAAACTTTATTTAGGTTGGTTTGCACGTCGACAACTGCCAACTCGACTGCAGCCATCACAGCTGCGACGTGTACGTCAATGTACGTGGAATGCAACATGGAATGCTGGGAACGCGGCGGACCAACATTACCCAGCACACATCGCACTCACTGTGGGCAGTACCAAAGATGTAGTGTAGGTTGATGTAGGCTGTGTTCAGGTGTCTACATTTCGAAAGATTGGAGAGGGCTCTTACACCTTAAAATGTGTCCTTGACTATCAGACTGCCCACCAAAAAGGCATTACATTTAACACGCTGGCCTATCAACTGCAGTAAAACTGCACTAGAATTAGCTTTATCGTGGAGTATTATATTATAGTATATGTATGGTGAATATATATCTCACAACAGGCAGTTCCTTCTACATACTGTAGTACTTGACCAAACTCAACTCACCTCTCCCGCTCCCTACTGGCAAATACTTTGCCAATGGTTAAGGATGAGGAAGTGATTTTAACCCCTGTATCAGTCTTGGTATCAGTCAGTGCTCTGCTCTTGCAGAGCATGTTGTTCAAGCCTTCTACACCAGACTTTGTGATATCTTGTAATGTCATTATATTTCTCTGCTCCTATGTTGTTGAAGGATGATGCACGATCATTCTTTAGATGCTTTCTTTTCAACACCTTCATGGGGTGTATTCTCTACCAATCCTACTTTGGGTTACCTTCTTTCTGATGAGATTTCTGTTGTTTCACAGTGCATTAAAGGCCAGCTCTTTCTCATTGCAGTTGTATCTCGTTTCTACATAATCTACATAGCCACGGAGTTCTCTCTTACAGCCAGTCTGAGGCAGAACCTTCTAGCTCCTAATCTGGACTACATTACTCACAGCCTGTAGAGCATCTTTAACTTCCATCTTTTCACACATCATATCGACTACGCCTCTTTTGTTCTCAAAGGTGTGAATGAGGAATTGGGTATCTTTTCTGTGTGACTTCTTTAATGTGATGGAACAAGACATTAACCTGGCTGTGTTAGCATATACATCTGCCCAGAAAACCCATTTTGCAAAAGTAAGTGTGGTCTACCAGGCTAGCTGGACATGTAGACTAGCTGAAATCCTGAGAAGTCGTAGGAATGACCCAGGACATGACCACAGAATTACAGATATTAGTGTTCCCACTCATTCATCCATTTGCAATCGAAACTGAATGTAGATCTGTTACATTTATTAAAAGAAAATTAATTTACAGAGTGAAGAAATACAATCTATGTGTTGATTTAAGATATGGGATACAAAAAAGAAATCATGACTAAAATGAAGTGTAAAGGGGAAGATGAAATCAAAGAGTCCCAAGAAGTGTAAGCATTCAATTCTCAATTCCAGGCATCAACACTTGCTGTGGAAACTACATGCCGCAGTTAGTGTTACACACCGGAACAAAGGGCAATCCGATGACTGTTTCCAGTAGCATGTTTGTGCAAATTGCAGTGAACAGTTTGCTAACGACTTTTTGAGTGTCGGCTCAGCAGCAACCCAGTTCTTAAAGATATCTTTAAATATATATATTTCTTTTTTCCTGTATCCTGTAACTTTTCAATGACTTCATCACGCACACACACAGCTCAGTTAATTTCAGTGTTTCCACCTATCTCCCATCTGGATGACCATGGTGCATCTCTGGTGTGTACGTCAACAGGACAACCATGACCCAGAGATGCAGAAGAGCCTGAAAGTATTAAAATGCTAAAATTATTCACGGTCATAAAGTTAAGGACAGAAAAAAAAAGCCAAGACAATCTCCTGAATGATCCTGAAGGACATCATTTGGAATTCAAATGGAGTTTCAGACATAAGTAGGTTTGAAGTTACTCACCATGTAAAGTATCACAAAGACTCTGGCCATAGGGTATCTCCTCAAAAAGATTCCTAACCGAATGCTGAAATGAAATCAACAAATTTGGGCTTTATACTCTGACATCACATTTTATGTCAGATTAAGTTCAAAAGAATGCATGAAGCTCTCCCATTCTGAATAGGCAGTCACTGCACTGTTAATGGGCTGCTACCATCCCTATGAACTACTAATTTCCTGGCACCTTCATGTAAATACTTGTAAATGTCAGGGGGACACTTATCAATACTCAAAAACTTTTCTGTTACCTATTGTACAGCTGTCAGGACATCTTTAACTGGAACTAACCTGAAGCGATCAATGGTGCTGGCTGCCTTCCGTACTTTGCCATAGACCCCGACTCCTGGGTTGTCATGGTCAGAAAAAAGAACAGGTGTGTTCCTTTGCCGTGTACCTTAAATAGTGAATGCAAAAGAAAATGTTATTAAATGCATGTTATCCATCTGAACCATGTACAATGTGATTTTGTTTTACTTGATCTATTTAGTGTTTATAATTAGAAATATCCAAAGTATGTATCTAATTTTCATGTCTAAAATCCAAGGAATTATTCTACCATAGCAATAACCTGGGGATGTATTTTTTTTCTTAATCTACAGGACAACCCTGTTTCTGTTTAACATTCATAACAAAGAATTATGTTCCACAAGACTACATTACCCACAACCCTCTCATTCTCACCAGGTCCTTCCATGCCACTCATGTTGATGGCAGAGCCTCCACTCTGGCCGCCTTGCACGCTCTTCAGCTGCTGTTCTAGCCGTTCTAACTGGAAGACCAGCGAGCTTTTCTCTGTGCCCAGGGCCTCCAGCATGGTCTGTTTCTGAATTAGCGTCTCCGTTAACTGGTGCAGCCGACTCTCCAGCTCCGCCTGGCTGTTGCTCAGCGTTTTATTGGTCAGCTGAGGAGACAAGAGCCAAGATGAGAAGATGGTCGGAGACCATACTGGGATGTCTGATGTCATAAAAATTCCCACAGCCACAACAAATCACTCTAGAGGAATGTTGTTATTGCAAGACATGTTGGAATTAAGATTTAAAGCCAGTTTTCTAAAGCTGAATATCAGATGTATCCACATGGGTTATGTGTAACTATTTGTACATGAAATATGGTACATACTGTGTGTACTATTGTGTGTGCATGCTTGAAATTACGAATAACGCTTGATGACTAAACTTGACTCCATGAGGTTTGCTTGAAGTAAGCATGGATTCTGAGACATCTAATGCTGAAGTAAGTCTCAATGGACCTACTTGATTCCTGAGTTTTTGAATTTCCTCCTCACGGTCTTTGACTCGACTCTGAAGAGCACTCTTGGCACGGTGATGCTCCTCTTCCATGTACTGTATCTCCTGTGGTCCATAAACAACCATACCCAAGAATAAGCACATGAAGTGCATTTGGCTATATACTGTACATTCCACACAATACCATGCTTTTTTGCACAAATTATATGTATAAACCCATTTTAAGAATAGCAACATAACATGTATATGACCATGGTTAATTAGCTGTACGTCTGACCTGTTTGTGACGTTCAACCTCAGCCTCCAGCTCCTGTTTGGCACGGATGTGCTGAGCCTGCTGATCCTGCAGGTCCTGTTGTTGCTCCCTCCAGGTTTCTGCTTCTGTCAGTGCCGCTGTCTCCAAGTCCTGCCAGACAAACAATGCACAATAGATCTGGACATTTGCCTTTTTATGTAGTGTGAGCTTTCAATGCAATTTAGTTTTTATTTCTATCTTGAGCTTGAGTTTTGATTTAGTGGCCATAAAGGTTTTTGCTTGTGTATAGTTTACATTTGCTTTGTCACAAAGCCTAAATAAAAATTTTTGCCCTAGCCCTAAGCCCTGAACCCTCAAAGAATTAACTAGCATGAATTAGCCAATTGTGAAATTGATACATATCAGTTATCGGGATTCTCTTTTCAGATTGGATGATGAGAGGAGGGAATTAACTTTGTATAACTGCCTACCTTTGAAGTAGATCCGAAAAATCTGAATCACTATTTCATATCAATGTGCTTACGAATGGTAACCTTAACAACCGTAGTAAAGTGTTTCACGCTGTAGTTTCCCACCTTAACGGCAGCTATAATAGGTTATTTTCTGTAGCTCTTTGACATGATTCCTAAATATAAGGAAAGTTATAAATGAAATCAGATCCTAAATACAAACAGAAGATAAGCAGGATAACAGCCTTTGAGGTGACCAGTTTGATGAAAATAATGACTTGGTGGCGGCAACCCCGTTCTGCACTTTGCACATTGCAGAGTCCCTAGCCTCCACCTCGCCATTATTTTCATCAAACTGGTCACCTCGTTGGCCGCACATACATTCTGAGTGTTCAGGGGTTTAGAGACTAGAGGACATTGGGATTCATGCCTATAAAGTGTGCTCGTAACAGCAGAGCTGGTGGTCTGTCCTCACCTGTATCTCAGTCCTGAGGGTGTGTACTTGGCCTTGCAGTTTCTGGATCTCCTCCCGCTGGAGCTCCTTCTCGTGCTTTAGCTCCTCCAGCTCCAGCACCGCTGCTGAGCCTCCATCCAGTGAGTCCAGCCCAGAGCCCTCCTTCAGACTGCTGATCAGCTTTTCTTTGGACTAACACACAGAAGGAAATGTCACATCAAGTTGGTAATAATCTAAGATAGATAATGACTTCAAAGCAATGACTTCATATAATTTCATCATAAACATGCATTGGTATACTTTGTAATAATAATACAAGCATGTAACTTTAATAATACTCCAACAGGAATTCCCTGTTTCCGCACTACATCTTTGTTCATCATACTTAATGTGTGTGAAAGCATCCTTCTGTAGGCCATGTCAGACTCTCTCCCTGTGTGCATGTGGCTAACCTGCAGGATACGTGAGGCTTTATGTTTGTAGTCCTGCAGCTCCTGCTTGGCGTTCTCGGCAGCTGCACGTGCACTCTTGGCCTGCTGCTGCTGCTCCTCGGCTCGGTGCCGCTCCTCCGCCAGCCGACGCTCCATGCCCATCAGGGTCTCCGCCAGGGCCTGCTTCTCATTTTCTGCCCGAGAGAGACGTGCTGCGAACTCGCTCTGTGGAAAAGCCCCAGACCCACATTCCAGTCACACGGAGGAACAAGGACTACACAGAGGTATGGCCACTGCATAGATGATTCAAGAGGGGAGGGGAGAGGAGAACAGAGGAAGATGAGAGACAGAGTGTTTGTTTGTTGTCTGTTTATTTGTTCACTGTTCGCTCACCTGCATCTGACGGTAGCTGTCCTGTTCCCTCTTCACCGCTGCTTCAGCTTCTCTCACTCTCTCCTGGAGGCTGTGAATAGCCTGAGAGTTCAGATTGTCACCTTCAGAATGGTCTTGCAGGATCCTACAAAAATAAATGAAAGACTAGCAAATTCAACAACTAACAAATTCATGCTTGCCACAAACAATACACACTTTAAAAAAAAGTTACGAAGGAAAAAGTCGCAAAGTAAACTTTTTTGTGTATGAAACTGGGATGACAGTAATCTTTCAGTAATCTTTATTTACAGTCATGGGTTACAGCCAAATTATGTGAAAGACACCTGGCAAGATATCAAACAGCATTTGGTTCTGTATCTGGGCACAAACCTAGACTTTTCATTCTGGGCCTCTTCTAATGCAGAGTTGCGGACCTTCAGAAGCTGGTCTGCCTCGTCCAGCCGCACCTTCAAGACAGCCAGCTGCCCATCCTTGGCCGAGAGAGCCTCTGTGAGGTCATCAACCTGTGACCTCAACTCGCGTATGGTGCGATCTGTCCTGGACTGATCGGAATTCCATTTTTCTGTGCGTGCTCGAGATAGATTCAGCTCTACAGAAAATAACACAGATAAACAGACATAAGAATACGACAGTACACTATGTGAAAAAACTGGGCTATCAGAACTTTTTAGGTAACACTTTCTGATTCCAGAGAAGTTCGGAACAGTAGTATGATTATGTTTTACCTTCCTGAGAGACTTTGGCCCTCTGGATGACAGAGGCCATCTCCTGGTTGAGGGAAGCCACCTCGCTACGGAGTAGTTGGTTCTCCAGCCTCAGGTTGGACAGCACTTGGCTCTGGGATTCCTCCACACGCAGACTGGAAGAAACCTGGCTCTGTGACTCTTCTATAGGAGCCACTGAAAGTTCTAAGGGAGCAGGGTCCTGAGGCACAGCCAGCCCTGAGTCTGAGCTCTCTGGAGTATCTAATGGCAAGAAATGTGGCTAGTTTGAAATGAACTCATGTTTGTTTCAAATAAACATCCTATAAACATCCAATAAACATTCTCCATGCGATTCTATTCTTGTAGTTCTAAATTACTTCTTCAATGGACTGTAGAATAAACCCTCTACACTAGACTGATGTGAGAGAGAAATGCATCTCTCTCTGGAGCTCTGTATTAACCCAACTGGTGTTGATGACTGACAGTTAATCAGTTCATGACTACTGATCAAGACCAGTTCTTGGGTTTGTGAAGCAACAAAAATGCAATAGTAATACAAATAATAGAAGCAATAGAAAGCAATAGAAGCAATAGAAAGCCACTAATGGTGGCCTACAGGGTGATTGATGGCTCTGCTCCCATCTACTTGAATACTCTCCTAAAGCCCTATGTCACCTGCCGACCACTTCGCTCCTCTAAGGAACGTTACCTGGCACGGCCAACACCTTGCGCAGGTCAGTCCAGACTCTTCTCATGTTTTGTTCCACGCTGGTGGAATGACCTTCCAAGTGCTACCAGATCAACTGATACCCTCTCCACCTTCAAAAAACTCTTGAAGACCCAACTCTTCCAAGAATATCTCCTGGCTTAAATTTTGAGAATGCACTTAACATCTTATACTTAATTTCTCTTTTATACTGCACTTCTCATTACACTATTGCACTTTCAACTTAAAATAGTGCAGTTTTTATGTTAGCAATATGCACTCTTTGTTAGTTTCTTTCATTGTGTTGTAACTTGAATGTTATCCTCTTTTGTAAGTCACTTTGGATAAAAGCATCTGCTAAATGCATAAATGTAAATGCATAAATGTAGAAATTAAACAAGTGTCAGACCACAGACATCTCCAGAATGAAAATGCCACAAGAGAATACACTCACCAATGGAAAATAATAAGCACACTGTAAAATGTTTCTGAACATGTACTCATAAGTGATAAGATAAAGCTTTTTCAAAAAGAGGGTTATGATGAAACATGGAGAATGGTTTCTGATGAAAAGTGGTGCTCAATTTTGTCAAAACAGTCTCACCTTGGTTCTGATCTTTGACAGAGCCATCCTCAGTTTTAACACTGTGGACACTGGCTGACAATGAGCTGAGACTGGAGGTGCGTGAGAGGCCCCTGGTGGAGGGGGGAGTGGAAGGGGCAGATGGCAAAGCCAAGGGGGCAGCAGAGGCTGCCGGGGCTGGTATCACCTCTTCAGCAGGACCTGACACTCTAGGGAGCTCCCGCCTCACATCTCGCCTCTCGCCCTGTGGAGGGTCAGAACTATTCAAGAACTTGAAGAGGAGGTCGTCATCTACATCCACATCTTCAACCTTCTTGGGTCGGACGAAGCTGGAGGAGGCCTTGGTGGAGCTGGTGTTGGCTGAACCCAGCGGTGTGACAGTGGACACATTAGCAGTACCTGCCAACAGCGTGGCTTTGGATTTTTTAATGTTGTCTGCAGCTGCAGAGATGAAGTCATGTCCTTTGTCATGAGAGGAGCTCTGGTATTGGTGTGATGTCTCTGGTGCTACTGTGTTGAAGCCAGTATTGCTATACTGAGATGATACCGTTTCATCACATGAAGAAGGGTAGGAGGACTTGCGACTTTGGTTCTTAGTCAATGCTTGAGCTGCCCCTTGATCGACTTTGTTCAAGAAGTCCTCAGCTTTCCCTGCCAGATCGGCAAACCAAGACATCCTTTCACCTGGTGCAAAGAATTTGTGATGACAATTCTTTATATTAAAAAATGTCACGAGTAACACTGCCATATGCAAAATTCATCTCAAGCATCTCTAAGAATTTTCTTGGGGGGGGGGGGGGGATTTGCAATGTAGCTAGGCACTAGGGTTGAATATTGATAGACGCTGGTGAGTATACACATCACATTACGTGAGTCCTGTGTAGATGAACGAGGAAAATACAGTACTTAACGAAACTAGTCAAAACTTTGAAAATAATACGATTAGCGTTAGTTGTATAATTGGAAACGGAAAACGCACACGATTACTTATAGTTACTTATAGTTACACCTGAAGCATTTAACCAGCTAGCACAGCTAGCAAAGGAGTGATCTGCACATAACCCTAGACAATAGGCACATAAGACACCACTGTCAAATAGAAGTCTTATTGATTATTAAAAGAATATCAGTAAGCATTTTCCAAATATATCGATAAACTAAATGTCAAATGGGGTTTAACCTCCAGAGCCATCTTCCAAATCATAGTCTCATAACCTGGTTGCTAGTTAGCATCACACAATTATGCTATCATTTCCATACCTTTGCCGATTGTTTGCTGAAAGGAGAAGCTGCAAAGACGCAAGCAAATTCGAAATTCTGAGGGCCTAAATAAATGTCATATTTTTGTAAAACTGATACACACTTGAGTAAAAAAAACTTAGTACGAGTTTCGTACCCTCGATGTCTTCTGTCAGATCTCTACGTCCCAAATCCTGCTTGACGTGGACCAGGAACTTCAGGAAGGACCCAAAACAAAGTGCCCTTCAAACTGCCTGTTTTTCCCCCCCTTTCTCCCTGCACTGTTACTTCACGCAACTGATCAGTGCTTGCCGCTCACACAATATACGTAAGAAGTTATGGCAATGGCATTTAAAATGGATATTTATTGGCTATTAAAAACGCAGTTATATTCATATACTTTGCGTGTAATTTGAATAAACTGTAAAATTTAAATACATTTATTCTACCACTACTTTCACTACTCCACTCTTGACTCAGCAATTCTCTTACAGTATAAGCTCAACCAAATCAAGGGACTACTTTTATTCATTATTTGACCTGAGAAGTAAGACAAAGACAACCAGGTACGAAACAGTGCGTCTTTATTCTGTTGCACTCACTCCAAATCGCATATTTACATGGCATGCCACATCAATACAAGATCTAAGGACATAATCCATAACACTTAAAACCAGCCCTCCGTGAGAAAGAAATGAGGGCATGAAAATGGAGACACAGAATTTCTTCTTCTTTTTTGGAAAAAAAAGGAAAAAAAAAGATAAAAAATTCTCAGTACCCAGGTTAAATTTTATTGGTAGAGTTTTCAAATGGGGAGATAAAAGGACATAGTCCCATATCTTTGTTTTCATGTAACCGTATGTTACTCTTTCAAAGTGGGTTGGAAAAAAATATATACGGAGGATAAATTACAAAAAGAACATTCATTCCAGGTCAGGTGTACTGGGGTGTCAAAGAGCCAAAGTCTTATGAGTATGTCCTCCTAAAATGAATGCACAAGCACAGAGCCCCTCGCAAAAGTGGACAGGATATAAAAAGATATGAACCTATGAGAATGCCAATGAGGGAAAAAATAATCAATATATTTTATATATATATACGCTTCAGAAAATAATTAACTACGGAAAACACAATTCCGAGTACGACTCTGCACACAACGCAAATAACCAGTGGACAGCCTTTTCCCCCTAGAGTAATCCCATCCCATGAAAAGGAAATTTATCTTTTTAATTTTCTGTTTCATTTAATATATCCTCTCACTTTTGGGCTGAACAATTTGCTTGCTCGCAGTCAAACTCATTTCATATACATCCACACCCACATACAGCCTCTATTCTTTGAAACATTTCTCTAATGAAATGCTCTCATCTTTTTTCCCCTCTCTTTCACACCACACACACACACACGTATACTATCCCATTCTGCACACAAACACTTATCTGTTCAGGTTTCTCTTGCATACAGTCAGACATACTGTTAATTTCAATCATACGAACCATTCATTTGTATGTATGCAGTCCCCACACACGAGCACACAACACACACATATGCACGCGCACACACACACACACAGAGGGGTATCCTTCGCCCTAGCACCCCAACTCCTATGGCTAACACATGCAGGGTGAGGAAGCTGGAAGGTTCTTCAGATGAGGCCCCGCCTCTTCTTGTAGTCCTCCAGGTTGAGGGAGCGTCTCGGGGCTCCATCCTTGACTGGCAGAGAGTTGGAGCTCACTGACAGAGACTTGGTCTCTGTGTGACATAAAGAAGACATAAGTTAAAAGTTAAATTATTAAGTTAAAAGTTATCCATTTGTATTCATCCATTCAACCTTTTCCCCCATTTTCATTCTCGGTAGTGGCCCTCATTTTCAAAATAGCTGGGAAACAATGCTGAATAATAAACATTATTAGCATTAGCCAACATTAGCCAGCATAGGCTACCATAACATAATCTACCAGTATTATTATTTACAATTATTGATACCCAATATAGGTAAAAATTTATGAGAATCATCACAGCCATCTTTTAAAATGATCCACCTATTCGGTTATCCATCTCGCATCATCTCTACACTCATCCAAGATAAACAAATCAAGCCTCACCTGCAGTTGGGACCTGAAGGTCGATCTTCACGTCAAAGTCATGAACTTTGAAGAGGTCTTCAGAGAGGTCGCTTGTTGTCTTTGTGACATCTTTGTCTTTCTGGGTGGCTTGTCCCTGCAAATGCCGGCACAAAGAATTAAAGCGACGAGAATGTTTGACCAATGGCAATAAAGAAGGTGTGCTGTTTGAAAGCTTACCTGTTTGTTCTTCTCTTGGGCGTTTTCCTGGGCTGCTGAGCCCGAACCATACTTCTGGTTCAGGTGAGCGATGATAGCGGCATGAACTGTGGGGTCTCTGGCCTGTCGAGCAGTTAGATTTCACAAAGCACCATCAGAGCAGCTACATGTATAACATGCCAACTTCACCATTATGGCTAACTTCACACTCTGATTCACCATACACGGACAGAAGATGATGCCGGTGGAGGATCAGAGCGTGAAGGATACAAAAGGATCCATCACAAAACAATCCATCTTTACAAATTCTAAATGTGTATGTCCATCATCAGACAGCTGCTGCGTGCGCACTCACGTTGGACACCATGGTGGGCTGGCATTGCCTCCTTGTGAACGGGTCCATCTGCTGGTCCTTGGAGTTCTGGCCTTCGGCCTGAAAGATAGAAGCACATTTAGAGTTAGCGCAACCATCGCTGAGAAGAGATGGCGGTAAGCGAAAGGCAAGAGATAGGGAATCTTCATTCTACAAGGCAAGGAAATCAGCTTTAGTGGACTAGGCGTCTTCTCTGTCAGAGACAGAAATTTACCTCTCTGGGTGCATAATCCTTAGATACAGAGTATATATATATACACAAGTATATTTTCAAAAATAAAATTCACATAAATTCTTCTTCTGAACTGCAGAACATAATTATGTGCTGGTCACCTAGCTGACCAAACGTATAAAGGACATGCTTACCACAAGCGCTTTCTCAGACTCCACAATGTTCCAACTTCGATTCCTCTGATTAATATAGCTGCAACAATAAGAAAAAAGAACATGGGGGAGAGAAAGACTTAGATGGAGTATCAGTGGAGAGACTAGGCTACTCTGGTGCTGTGACCATTGCAGTGGAAGTCCAATCTGTTATGACTGACCAGTAAGGCATTCCTATGATGCCTGGCCCTTACATTATTCCACTAGAACATAAAAATCATAAACTGTACGTTTGCACTCAAATATTATGGCATGCTCAATCCACAATTTTTTTCTTAGGTTTGGTTGTTCTTTGGTTCAAGGTAAAAAATTGTCAAAAAGAGAAAATGTTTCTCAGGCCAAGACACACTCTAGTTAAAATGTCTTTATTCAAAATTACGTCCTTAAAGGACTAGTTAAAAATGCCCAAGAATAGCGGCATAAGGCCGCCTTCTTGACAAACTGTACTTTTTCCACATGGGTTTACCTGATAGCAGAGATGTTTTTAGTCCTCTGCCTGTCAAGGGCTTCGGCCCTCTCCTCCAGCTCGTTTAGCTGATCCTGGATCTGTTTTGCCTTCTCTCCATCACCAGTCTCTTCTGCCATAGCCTACAAAATATAACACCACCCATATTACCAAAGTGTACAAGGCAATAGGCTTCAGATGTACGGAAGACAAAAAGTCCCAGAAGGATGTTCGTTTCAGGATGGTCACTCTTTTCCGGTGAACGTCTATTTTTGTGAAGTACGGGCAGCTAGACTGATATTAGGCATAAGTACTAGTAATGTAGAGTAGTTATAGTAGTTTACTATCCAAACTAAGCCTAACATGCTCCTAGCCAGTTTAGGGTTCATTTTTTTAGTTAGCTCGTAGCTATAGCCTCATTACAATTGTTTACCAATGTGTAAAAGCCGGGAACGGTCGACCATCCTGACACTCCCCCCGTGCACATTTATTTATTTATTAGTAAATATGAACGAGAAGAACGAATAGAAAATAGAATGTGGGTAAACATTCTGACCGTTTTTGACATTATGTCAGAATGTTTGTTTAGCTCAGTTTTGTCTAGATATCCACTGAAAGTATCAAACTAACTAGCGCCTGGCTGGCCCTCCTACAATATCACACCTTATCATGTATGGTTGCTGAATTAAATATAGTGCAAGCGGATGCAGAATCAACTCTGCAGATTTCCATGACAATACCTCTCATAACTGAAAAAAAAAGTGTGTGCTGAAGATGATTAAAAGAGAAGACAACAATCATACCTTCTCTTTTAGGAGCTGCGTTTTCTTCATGGCATAGTTTGGTGGAGCCTTCCGGAATCTGTCCTTCTCTTTCACTATCTGTAAGTGGAGTGAGATCATTGGAATTCCATGTTCCAAATTGCACATTCAGTTAATGCATATTTGTTGGCAGCCTGTATGCAAAAGACAACAACTTGTATAACATGAACTTACATCTTCAATATCTTTATCATTGAATTTGTAGTTGACTGCTTCTTTGATGGACTGCTCTTTTTTGGCAATCTCATCCAGAGTTGGGACTTGCATCCCTGCAATGATCATCTATGCAGGATGTACAATTGAAATTATAGTTATAGA
This sequence comes from Tenualosa thibaudeaui, assembly GCA_027481765.1. NCBI lineage: Eukaryota > Metazoa > Chordata > Actinopteri > Clupeiformes > Clupeidae > Tenualosa > Tenualosa thibaudeaui. The sequence goes on from JAIFZK010000013.1 coordinate 15,363,925, forward strand.
AACAAACGTCCAAAAAGTAAAGGTGCACACATGCAGTACTTTAACAAATAAACTTACTGCTTCTTTCCACTTCATGAACTCGTTTTCTGTGAACTCCTGATTGGAAACAAACTCCAACCGGAAGACACGTGTGTCGTTGCCATGACTACAAATGGGAAATATTAAAAACCAAATTCAACACACCGACTCTCAGAAAAACACCACATGGTTATAATTGTCAGGGTTTGTATGTTCACAGTAAAGCATACATACAAACATACTTTTCTGATATCTGATTGTCTGGAGACAGAGAAAGCGTACCGTAGTTGCAGGCCTTTATTTGTTCTTGTTGTACCCAGCTGGTAGATTTTAGCCGTTTCAACCACATCAATAATTTCAGCAACCTGTTGTATGTAGGTTTGAAAAAACAAACAATACATTTGACAATTGAGATTGTGATAAACAGATCAGCTCAGACACTGAATGTGATGACATGACAGCTATTACCCAACACACAAACAAACAAATTAAAAGATTAAATTCAAGTTCCTCACCCTGTATACAGGCTTGCTGCTGCTGTTGCCGATGCCTATTCGCACAAAACAGCCGGTCACAGTTTTTGCAAAGAACGGCATATGACACCAGCGCTCTAGCTTGTGACGAGACAGACGGATACGATTCAGCTCTTCAGGGAGTGAAACTGGTTGGGACTTGGGTGGCGCCTCCTCTTTCCTGCAACATTAGGAAGGACAAAATTTGCTCAATAATAAACACAAACAACCACTGTACTTCCCATAAATAATTGAATGGATAAATAATATAGATCATGAGGTACACAAATTGCAAATTATGATGTGTAATGGACAACAAAAAACAACTTAAAAACATTTTTATCCTCATGATATCACAAATTCCTTTAGTTTTGCCCTTTGTTAAGGCCCCTGAGTTTTACAATATTGACCTGGAGCCATGAAGAATTTATTCTTAAATATTTCTCAGCTTTTTTTTTGCAGGATTCCAAGTATGGAATCACTAAACTCTAATACTCACTCTTCTTCTTCGTCATATGATGAAGATCGTGAGCTGCGGCTACTCTTCACTGATGACTTGTCATCATCCTCTTCCTCTTCCTCATCATCGGAGTAGACGTCGCTGGCCTTGAGGGGCTCCCGTTTGGCCAGGAGCTCAGCTGCAAAGAGAGGACAAAGTTCTGTTGTCATAGTAGCACAATTATGACCTTGACAAATATCATGCCAAAGTACTGTAAACATTTGTATGAAGTAATGGAGCAGGCCTCGATGACAGAACTAAAGGTCACCTGTTCTGTTCTTTTTCTTCTCTCTCTCAGCCTTCAATTCTTCCATGGCCTGGGACTTCTTGTCCAGCTTTTCATCTCGCTTGGACCTCCTCTCTTTGTTGTGGGACATAACCTGGACAAGACAAGTCATGTCGACATAATCTAAGGAACAATCTTCTCGACCACACTGGCACTGACGATCATAAACAGCAAAACATTTTTTGTATAAAAAACATCCTTACAAAACCCAACAAAACCCAGCAAAACCTACCAATAGACAAGATATGTCAACATAGACAACTGAGTCAGAACAGAAGAGCTCCGCCCTGGTGGACAGGAGGCCTACTCACCACCTGAGCGTCCTGAGCCTGAGACTGTTTCTTCTTCTCCTGCTCTTCCTCCTGCTTCTTCTTTTTCTCCTCCTTCTCCTTCTTCTTGGCCTTCTTCAGTTTTTGTTTGATTTCAAACCTGAGAGAGAAAATCTCATTTTTGTCTGCCAATCTCCCTTTAACGCCATAGGCATGTCAATGATGGTATGCTATGCTAACGTGGCCAGGTGGCAGTGGGCCTCACCTCCTCTTGAGGACTTCTCGCTTCTCGATACGGTTGAACAGCTCCTGCTCGCGCTCCTTCTCTGTCATCTGCTCCAGCCTTGCCCTGTCCTCCTCATCTCCCATCAGGTCGTCCCCGTAGCCATCACGGAACTCTTCATCCTCTGAGGATGAATCAGAGTCGGAGCTGGAGGACGAGCTGTTGCTGTCTGAGTCAGACACCTCTCCTGAAAGAGCACATGGAACACAGAAGGCGCAGTGAGATGTGTGTGTGTGTGTGTGCGTGTTGAGGGGGACCTCAAAATGTAAAGTACAGTCTCTCAGAGTAGAGCTTTCTTGTGAATTTTTCAAGATTAGATACAATGTAAAACGAGCCACATAAAGCCTTCTTCACACTGCAAGCAGTGCATAAGCAATACATAGTGGTTGCGCTTTTGTGGACCAGAAACACCTCCAACACAACTGCCAGCTACTTTTATATTCTATGGAGACTGCTTCCAACCACTTGCCGCTCATATAAAAAAAAAAAAACAAAAAAAAACTAAACAATAGTCACTCGCAATTTTCTAACAGCCTCACAGTCATCGTGTGGTTTTAACACGCATGTAATGTACAAGTTATGTACATGTTGCCATGCTTGATGGAAATAAAGCCTAAGAAGTAGCCATCATGCATTATCACCAAATTCTTTCCAGACTATAAAGGCTGGGTTCTACTTCTACCTTAATCCATTAATTGCAAAATGATGGGGGTAAAAAAAAACTCAGTATAGTTTTGCAGAAAATATTATATAAACAGCTGCCTATAGAGGACAAACACTTTTACTTTCTATTCTTAAAGCAAAGCACATTAACATGACTGAGCTCGACTTCTGCTCAGTTTACAGCCCAGGTATCACCAATTGCTCTGCAACATTTTGAACTTCAATCTCGAAGTGGCAGCTAGGCAAAGTGATCAAAGCCATGTGAGTGATTAGCCTCGCCTCTTAACAGCCCATTTTAAGCAGGTGCATGATAAAAAAAATAGAATGTGGAAAAAAAAAGAATACAAATTTCAGTCTATGGATTCTGCATGTATAGACTATGCATTATATGCTGGAAAGCAACGTAATGTGTAATCTTAAAGGGCCATAGTCATATTTTGATCACTTTGTAGGGGCCAAACCTAAGGTAAAGATGGTACTACAACAGGCCATACCTTCCTCAGGTGCTGAACTCTCTGCAGAGCTGTCGCCATCAGAGCTGCCTGATGATGCTGCCTTGTTCACCTTCTTTTTGGCAGCGTTCTTCTTTTCTGTTCCTTTTCCAGGTTTGACCTTCTTTTTGGCCTTGGTACCTCCAACTGTCCACTAAAAACAAAATGCACACATGTACACAACACTAAGCAAGCTTAACCATATCAGTTATAGAACATCCCCATGAACACAGACTTTCTATGTGTGAAGTAAACTGGTCATGCATTTACTACATTGTCAGAATACATTGAGGAAAGTCTGAGAATACTTTCCAGTGATGTAGCCGTCATCCAATACAGGATTTTGGGACAAATTACATATAGGCCGTATTATAGGCAAATTACAGCGTTGTATCTACAATTTGCAAAAAATGCCCATCAAAATGAAAATTGATCCAGATCCATCTTTACTTTCCTGTCAATGTAACACTGTACACATGTAAACATTGTAAACTATGTTTATGGTTTAGTTGTTTGGTTGTAACAAAATACAAGACTGGACATGCCACAGTTGTTGGTATGGTATGCCACAATGCACTCCAATTCTGCCTGATCAAGACTTAACCTGAACCTGAAGATGGATCTACATCTTCAGGCAAAGAGAATTCTCAGCAAGTCTGTATGTCAACATTTATCCAGCATAAGCAAAGTCTCCATTAGGCCTACATGCCCCATCCATTAGCCTAATATTATTGTCTATACATAATCAATGCTTCATGACACCGTAAGAGTATCACTCGAAACACAAACAACTTAGAAGCCAGCCCACTCTGTCACACCCACCAATTTTCTGGCATGCAAATGAAAGAGCTGCTGTGACCAGAGTTGTGTATTTCAGGCCTTGCAATGTTAAACATTTTTGGCAAAAGTCCCAGGTGATACAAATATAGACCATAAAGAGGCTCCACTGTACCTCATCATCGCTATCGGACGTCTCGGAGTCGGTTGAGGCAGCAGGCTTGTTGACAGGTTCCTCCTGCTCATCGGTGTCCACCCTCTTTCGCTTAGCCAAGGAAAGTAGTTCCTAACCAAGACAAGGAGACATACAACAGTCAACAACTGCAAAACTTTCCACTTGCATACAATTTGTGGATGCCACTTTTATTTTTACCAGTTACCACCAATTATTTCATTGTACTAACATCTACCATTGATGTGAAATGCTTAGATATTTCCATATGCATGCCAAGAGAAAGCACACATATTGTCACTTTTTCCGTTCATGATATAAAAAGACAGATGCATCATGAAGTTAAACATAATCCTCGTTTGCACATAACACGTTCACTGATAGCCCAGCTGAGCTGAAATCAACATTTTTTTGCCCGCAGAGCCTTTCTGAAATGCAAAGATTATGTCCAAATAATGTATCAATCAACATACACCAAGGCTGGATGATGTGTTCAGATTAGGGTTTAATGCATTTTACCATTAATGCCTGTAACACTGACAATGAACAATATCACATGGAGCTGTGCATTATTCATGTTAACACTTCCAAATGGACTTGGTTTTGTCTTTAAAACCAGTATGAGAAGAGAAATAGTGTACTTGATAACACTCATCTATTTTCACAACAACTAAAGAGCATTGGAATAGTTCATGAACACAGAATACATTAATAACAAAATGAACTGTAAATCACACTCCTGCAATAATGCTTATAGCTAGGCTAGCAACCTATGTTAATCGCAAATGCATTGACAACAATAAACACGTACACTATCCATTTAATGTTGCAAATGGAATGTCCTTGGAATATGTCTAAATATTATTGTAAACACGGTAGAAAGAGGCAGATCGATGACTGGCCTTCAGCATTCCTTTGCAGTTAATGCTATCCATGGCTAGAGGGCTATCAAGTACTGTTGTCAACACCGAAATAGAACTTTAGCTAGCTGTGTTCCTGACGTCATTAAACAGATAAGGTTCTAAATCCTGGACAAGCAGTTTCCTAGTAGAAGGAACGGTGTTGCCCCGTCGTCTCGCACAATATCAAAAGGCAGTCGGTATCAAAATTTGACACGAGCATTTACTGAAGTGCTGCTATGTTGGTTCGCCAGGCCTGTGGCGGGGTATTTTCCTCGACTCAGGGTAATACTGGTTGTAGCTCCAACATGCTAACGGACACTCTAGCTAGCTAGCATTAGCTACCAAAATCGTTTCGCTCTCATTAGATGGCTAACGTTAGCGCGCTCTCGCAAACTAGCCAGCTTGCTGTACAATCTAGGACACCGCTCTCGAATAGGAAGGACAACGTCGTTACCTGATCCAGATTATCATCACTTGCGCTATCCTCTGAGTCGGAATCAATAACGACTCTGCCTTTCCGTTTCTTTACATTCACCATGATTAGCTGTTTGGCAACCTCTCCGTGTGTGACGCCTGTGTGTATTTATTATCAGCGGTAGCTCCGCAGTCCTCCACACAAAGGCGCTAGAGTTAAAGTGAGCATGCGCCTGTTGTATGAGCACCCCTAACGTCACTGGTGGTTGTGTTCACAGATGGTCCCAGCAAACTAACCGACGATTCTGAATCATATGTGTGTGTGTGTGTGTGTGTGTGTGTATTGGAACTTTTCAATTTCATATTTTTGTAAATTGTGACTTCACAGCCCCATGCTACATTTGGCCACCTGAACAGGCCAAAATCTCAATGCTGTTCATGTGGCATTTGTGTATGTGTGTACGCACCAGTTTAGTGAAGTGGATGGCTTGCCATTATAAACTGTTTGTTAAGCTGATATAAAATAAATGCAACTTTACCAACTTTGAATGGCTTTACGAGACAGATATCTGGACTGAGAGAAATCAGCATGGTCCTCCTTTGTATGAATGTGGGAAAGGTAGCCTTGCAGACGACTTTACAGATTGAACATGCCCCAAGTTGCGATCATGTTGTTCAGAGCCGTAACATTCAGTTGATCAGTTGGTGTCTCTTCAAGGTACTTTTTATTGATATGAGGCTGAAGACGTTAGATATAACATTATGAAAGGTAATAATCAGGAGACCGCTGACTTTATTTAAACACACACACACACAAACAATTAAATAGGAACTGATGTCAAAAGTCTTGGTTTTAGAGAGATAGTATTTTACGGACGGACCTGGGCAGTCAGCGTCACATCCTGTCCAATGGCAGCCTTTGAAAAACATGACATTTGTTCCTTGAACTGAAACAGCTCGGTCTACCTATGTAAGAATAAGCTACACGTATAATTCCAGGCTCACAGGGGCACTAACAATTATTTCGCACAGGGCATGATGAGATCCATACTTTATTATAAAGTCTGAAGTGGTCAACTACGTGTGGCGTGGGTAAGTTGTCTTGCATTATGTGGTTGTGCTAGTTATCCACTATTTTGGAGTTTCTTCTAAAATAATGTCAAAATGCACTCCAGTAAGGCCACGTTTATGTCACGCAAATAGTTTATTAGGTAGCTAATATAGTTACGGTTAATTAAATTTTAAATCTGTTCTTCTTATTTCCCAGACAGTACAAACAAGCAGACTTTAAGAAAAGAATGACCATGGCAATGTCAAGAACAGGATGCATTTTCTCAGTTCGACTCCTTGGGACGTACCAGAAACAGCTTCTTTGGACATCTGCTTCATCATTCTCTGTTCCACGCAGAGGGTATTGGCGGCCTGGTCAGCCTAGGGAGAGCAAATGGTTATGGCAAAGGATTAACTTTGACTTCTACAAAGGAGTAGATGGAGTGCGGAAACACTTGGGACTGTTAAAAGATGAGTTTATGCAACGCTGGGTCGGGCCCGAAGGCAAACCGCTTCTTAATCACGTGCTAGAGCAGACGCGAGTTTTGTGGGAATTTCGTGGACCAGAGGACCTGAGTCGGTGGCTTGTTTCCTCTGACAGGGAGATTGGTGGTCACAGTGAGGCATATCTGAAATTGGGTAGGAACAACACCACTTGTCTCGTCTACGGCACGCTGTGCGCCACACCTCCAAGGGATGGGGAAACTCGCTACAGTGGATATTGCTCAGTGCGCTCAGAACAGCCTCATGTGAGTCTGACTATTTTGTTAAAGATGATGCGATTTCATTTCTTGCCTCAGTCTTTAAAATCACCCATTTTCCTCTTCCAACTTACGTACATATTCATAGTGTACTCTAATTGAATAGTTAAATGTAACTCTTTCACCACAGGGTGCATTTGATAGGAAGAAACACTATGATATATCCAACTTCAACACCTTACATTTGCGTATACGTGGTGATGGGCGCCCTTGGATGATAAACATAGGAACAGAAAATTTCTTCCACCATCAGAAAGATGACATCTACAGCTATTTTCTATACACACGAGGTGGTCCATACTGGCAAGATGTCAAGGTATGCAACCACCAGGCGCTGACATATATTGTTTGTTGAATCAAATAGTTTTTTCTCCTCAGATAAACAACCTGTCATAACTCAACAGATCCCATTTTCCAAGTTTTTTCTGGCCACCCGTGGGAGAATACAGGATGATCAACATTGTCTCCTGTTAGACAAAGCAAGTTTGGTATTATATACAATTTAGTAGGTTAAATAGAAATTAAAGGCAAGATGTTAGTTGCTTCAAAGCTGCAGATTGTTTTAACAGGTTGTGCCTTTTTCCTCCCATAGATAAATACCATTGGATTCACACTTGGAGACAAAGCAGATGGACCGTTCCAATTGGAGATTGATTTCATTGGAGTGTGTAATGACGCAGCACATACTGAGGAATTTGCTTATGAGGTTTATAAGAGAAACCCAGAAGTGTGACATGCATTGGACAAGTCATTACATCACACAAAATAAAACACTGGACTGTTGCAGCCTTGCGCTATATGTTCAGAGAGCAACAGACTCAAAACTCTGTAACTACAACTAGCTATTTAATGAGATCATCTTCATAATAAAAGCACAGAATATGAACATTTTTTTTCCCTACCTCAATGTGGCTCCTTCCTCTACTAAGACTCAGTTACAATAACAACAGATTGAAAAACAAAAATATTTTTTTTTAAAAGCAAATATTTACAATGGTACCAAAGCCTTGTTTGAAAGAAGGGAAATATACCAATAAACACACACACATCTTTACAGGGGAAAAGGGACAATGTAAAAGGTGTCAATGCATATTAAAAAATAATAGGATTCCAGAGTTAAGTCATGACTAGCCCCCTTCTGGCTCCAAGCATCTTTTCCTTCTTCTCTTTCCTGTCCTCTGTGTGTTTCACTCGCCGGTCTTCCCTGGAGTAACAAACAACTGGCATCAGATACTAACCCAAGATCTGTATAACAGGCATGCCAGCTGTATAGATGTGAACCCAACACAGCATTTGCCATTCTTTGAGTACACAGCAGATCTATTCTCTAAGAAAAATCACATATTTACAGACCAAGATCTGAATGCATAATATGACTCACCTTGTTTGTACTTGGTGCTTTTTGTAGTTCTTCTGGCGGGATGGAACTGTATGAGACTTGTTGATTGAGTTTTCCTGCGTTTCTCCAAATGGTTTGAGTTTACCTGTTCAAATACAGCTTAAAACAGTAAGCAAGCCTGCACCCATGGTTCAGTATGACATTCAACAAATGAAATGACATGTCTCACCTTTGTGTGGTTTGTAGGTCAGGGGCTTAGACAGACTGGCCTTCAGGTCAAATGCATTCTTCTTGTTTGTACGTGGAGTGTTTGAAACACTTGTGTTTCCACTGAAGAGAAATGGTGTTGTTCCTATGAAGATATACACAAGTCAGTGAGTTTAAATGTTTGTGTTCATGCCTTCAGGACAGCAAAGGCCTAGAGCCCAAGGTTTATATTCAAATTCAGTTAACACGTGGCTACCTGGAGTTTTGATGACACTGTTGACTGAAGTGTTTGGTCCAGTCTTTCCTTCAGTGGCAGATTTCTTTGCAGGGGTTGATGTGAGTGTCACATGAGGTGACATGCGAGCTGGAGTCTTTATTAAGGAGCGCTTATGCTCGTTGTCCTGTGTAGCTTGTGTAAACCTGAGAATTAAGTATACATTTTGGAAGAGTTAACAGATGTGGACTGATTCAGAGTGTTTTTACTTAGAATTACTGCAAGGAAATACATTACTGTGGTTGTACTTTACCTGACATTGATCTTGGTGGTGGAAACAACAGTGGGTTTGAAGACAGTGCTGCCTTTCAGGGCAGGCTTGGTGGCTGAGAGCTGGGAGACTCTGCACTTATCCTGGGCAACTGGGCTGAACAGGGAAATTCTGTTCACCTTTGGCTTCTGTTTCATACATGAAAGAGATGGAAATGTATCCTCTGCCTGCAGTAGTTAAAATTATTGTAAGATTTAAAATGCAGTGTTGTTAGTACAATTTTTTTTTTACTTACAGCCTGTATCATGCCATCTGCTAGTTTTGGGTTGGTCTTCGTCTCTGCAGATTTCAGGTTGGTCTTCTCTGAGAGTGTCTGACGTGAGACAATGGGTTACTTAAATTATTAAAGATACTACAATACTAGACCGACAACAGCATACCCCATCCATCCAAATGATCTTAGTTTATTACCTTTAGTTCTTTCAAAGAGTTCCTAAAAGACTCGATTTGCTTGTTCTTCCTTGAGACATAGGCATCAATGGATTCCATCTTGTTAAAATGAGCCTCATGCAGTTTCTTGAAGTCTAGAATGAGAACACACCTCATGTATTTTTTTCCCCATGGCTATGATAATACCAACAAAATGCAGAGAAAGAATGAATTCATTTTTCACAGCACACAGACACGATGAGCACTAACATCACTGCATGAAATAGTGTCTTAAAAGCAACAGTCTGGACTACCTCCAACCATAGCCCTCTTGTTTGAGGTTGCCAAGTGCTGCTGGCAGAAAAAGATGAATTTGGTACAACATACACTGAACTGTAAACTTAGTGAGGGCCAAAACCTCACATTCTATTAATATTTGCTGTCAATAAACTACTTGGTCTATGTTCTGTGTTGTAATTTTCTTGTTCTTTTTCCTATCGACAGCACTCTGTGACCTCAACCAACAGGTCTATGCTTGGAAGTACTCCAAACTATCGCTTTAACCAATTATGTAAAAAGTAATATTACTAGGTGTAGTTGGTCTCATGGCCGGTTTGGTCTTTTTCACGAGTCCAATAGCACGAGGGATTTTTCCAGCAGGTTTATTCAAAGCCTTATCTGTTGCTGTATGGAGAAATGGATGTTTACACACTGAAAAGTAAAACACTGGTAATTATAGAATAAGACAATTTGAACTACAACCAAAAAGGGTTAACCTGCTTACCCGACACAGATGTATCAGTAGCGGCCTTGTCACTTTCAGACTCAAGTGGCTTCTCTGGTTCGTTCTCCTTCTCTTCCATCACAGGAGCCATAGCCTCCATCTTAACCGTTAAGGACATCTTCCTTCTCTTGGAGCTTATTTTGTCTTCTTCAGGTTTATCCAGCACCTCATCACTCTGATTCTATGTGAGTGCACGCAATACATACAGTGTGTGGATGGACTTTGATGTTTCCCAAAAGAGGCACAATTCTTAACCATGAACCCACAAAAATACCATAGACCACAATAAGACATTCATCCCAAAGTTAAAAAAAGGCTTTAACATACCTCAGCAAGATTCGGTGATGACGTTGGTTCCGATTCAGCAATATCGTTGTGCTTCCTTTTGCTCTTCTGACCCCGGCCCCGACGCTTTGTCACAAAATCAGCTGGTTCCTGTACTGGGGCATTCTGGCTAGAATCATTGATGTCCTCATCGGAGGTCTTCTCATTTACCTCAGTCTCCTAAAAACATTTGTGCATGCAGTGGTCAATTACTACTACGTGGTATTCAAAGTAGATAGTTAAGCGGCAAAACCAACACAAGAGCCTAGTCATTCTCTTAACTAAACAAAGAAAGCTACTCTACTTTTATTAGACTCTAAACTTACCCAGGTCTATTACTTAACTACCTAACATTACTTGTTACCCACGTTGTCTGAGAGCATTCATGTACACATCGTTATCCAAACCTGGATGACGCTATGGACAAGTGGCTCCTAGACAGGTTATCAACACAAAAGCTGCACAATTAAAAATGGCATCTTACGTTTTGTGTGAGGATCCCCTTCTGTTGTTCGTAATGTTCTTTCAAGGCCTTTAGAAGCTTATCAGCCTGTAGTTGGACATAAGATAATGCAAACAGAAAAAGTCGTAAACAAAACAGTCATGCATTAAACTGATAACATTAGCTATCGATAGCTGTGTTGTCAACGTTAAATTAGCAAGACCCAGCTGTGTTGACAGCATCAATATCGACGACCAACTTATTCAAATACAGTCAGATCTATGATGTTAAATCACGAATCAAAATTAGGATATCATGTTAACGTTAATCAATTTAGCTAGCATTGCTAACGTTAGTCATCCTACATCTTTGGTAAACACTAGGCTACGTCAGACAGGTTAAAGTAATCACAATCTACCTTCAAATTAGCCTTGAGCCCAACTTCTTTAGCAAGTCGACGCAAGTCAGCATACTTTAAAGAGTCCAAATCTCGATCATCCATTGTCTTGACAGCAGTTTTAAAGACGAAACCAAACTTATAGCTTGCAGGTCTACAAAATGTGTCTATTGCAGTTTCTGAAGAGGCGCCTGACGGTTGAAACCGGAGCTACTTTCAAACCATGTCGCTCCTTCATACTGATTGGTAGAAATCTGTTTCACTTGGACATAATCCTCCAAGTGACACGCCCACAGTGGACACCCCCCCCCCCTCCCCAAAAAAAATAGTCTACTGCCATCTCGCGGCCATGCTTGGGGATGTAGGACGCAGAAAATTATTTTTGGTTTGACCTTTGGTCCTGTGATGAAGTATGGCTTATATTGTAAAAATGCTGCTTGGTTAACTGAGAGAGACTGAATGCAGCAATAGGCCCGTTTTCCATCAGATACTTTTCTTATATGTCTTATATCCCTTTTTCCTTTGTCATGGTATTACTCGATAGGTGGCAGTATAACCTGTCTGTTGTTCCCATCTTTTACCAGAAGTAGCACAGAGGAAGAAAGCGCGGTGTTTATGATGTATTCTGATGACTTTATATAAATTGTTAGCTAAATACGATGTCGTACAGCCAAAACATCTCGTTTAGTTCTGCAGGTAAAAGCGACTTTTCTCTATCCAGCTTAATACTGGACAAATTCAAGGACGTAAATTTGGATGAAACTATAAACCGCACTAATTACAAAAGTACCTTAGTGTTATTTTGTGCTAAATGCAATACAGTGCTCGGTGACTCCCTTGGAATATGTGGCGAGTATGCTGATTTGAATTCAGTCATCTGTTTGAGTAAGTATAAGACTTTAAAAGAAAGTCTGATGTTATATTGAACATCTTGAAAAATCAACCGAACACTAGTCTGTCTACCTAAATGCAACTCAGTTGGTCTGTTTAGTAAAAGAGAATAGAGAGGAAATCGTAATGAGGCTTTTGTTGCAAGGGCAATCAGCATTACTTGTACAACCTTACGTAATGTTCTCCCTTGTCCAGAAGTCACAGAGGATGTGATGGTGAAAGGCGATCAGAAGCCCAGCGTTGAGGGTCCTCTTGCTGCATGGTTTGTAACAGACTTCTGCCACCAATCATGTCAACACGAAACAGAATAAATATCCTATATATACTCCCCTTTGGTCGTTTAATGGTAACAACGCTACATTTTGTCCTGTTTTAGTATACACACCTCTCTTCAGTGTTCTGGCTGTTTCTCAGTTGTGGGTGGAGTGCTGCAGGCAACCCCACCACATTTGTCAGCTTTGCGAGATTTTTTCCTCCTACAGAAAGACCGCATTAACTGGTAAGATGCCATACATCAATATAGACTCATTCTTTTAAAATCTGGCCTACAGCCCTTCTCCAATTTAAATATGTATTAATACGTAGGCCTAATGGAGTTTGATCAGGTTTGATAAACAGGTTTAGAATAAAAAAAGAATAGCTGATAGCACAAAAACTTGTTATCTCTCCCGTAAATAGTTTACTGTATAATCTGCTATGCTGCAACCATGGGTTTCCTCAATACTACCACGTTTACAAGTACCGTTTCACATAAATACATCAGAACATGTATCCCGTATGAATCCCTGTAGTCTATTGGTTGAACCCCAAGTAGCCGGAACCAATCAAATAACAATCTAAACTATTTTGATGCCGTGAGGGGAATTTGGTCTCTGTATTTAACCCAACCAATCAAGCGGAACGCACACAGTGAAAAAGTAGAGTACAGTAACCAGGAGCAGTTGGTTGCTATAGCAGGCGGGCGGGGAGCAGTGAGGGGAGCAGTGAGGGGTTGAGTGCCTGGCTCAAGGTCCACTGTTCCAGGCCCTTGTGTGTGTTACAAAAGTTGCTGCAAGTTTAAACACTTTTTGATCTCTCTCATTGACAGTTATAATATGACAAATGGCATGATGGTGGCTGGATCCACTCTAAATTTTGAGCAGAAACCCATTGGCGAAGAAATCTCAAAGGTGAGAAAACACTGTTGCTGTTCTTGTACAGGTACAGTTAATGGTGAAATGTGTCAGGTGAATCATCTCAGTTGTATAAAGCACATTACCACCTCTTCCTCTCTTTGTTCCCCTGGGGTTAATAAACAGCTTAAACAGGAGCTGGAAAGTCAAACGAAGAGACTGGAACTTCTCAAGGATTTGCTCTGAAGGGGAAATTAACCCAGAAGTATGCCCCAGATAAGCTTTTAACCTTATCTCCAAGCAAACAGTCCATCAGTTGATGTGATGACTGTTTTCAGTATGTGGATTCAGTATGTGGACATCTCACCCCACACACACACACATATATATATATATATATATTCATATGGATGATTAAAATAAAAGATAAAATGCAGGCCTTGTGACTTTTATGTTCAATACATTAACATGAGGGTATCTTGCATCAAGGCATTTGTTAATTTTATTTAACATTAATGTCTCCATGGACAGGGATCACATTGCCAAGTTACTGAATTAACAATAGTGCTGTGATGTTTTTTATTTTTTTACTCTTTTGTGTGGTTTTCACTTTGGGCCAGTTAACTGTATGTGAATGAAGGATGTGCTTAAGATGTGTGACTTCAATACCCATCATCTTAAAATTTAACAACATTGAAAAGACAAAAAAATGACAGCACGCTATTTGTATGATTGGCACCATGCTGCTTTTTATTGCTACATATGTGATGCATTTTCTTCACGTTCAACAAAATGGTTTAGAGGCTCATCTTAGCATGCTTGGTGCCTCTCTTGAGTGCATAGTTTAGACAAAACCTACAGTCTTTTCATTTGGAGTTTCACAACAAAATATTACCAATGTTCCATTTGTGCCTTTCTTAAACATAAACTTTCTTCTGTTAATTAGCTTTGCAAAATGACATTACAGTGAGCTACAACAGATTTAATTATTCAAATTTCTATATTTAGGTCACTATATCAATTGTTTACCATTACATAATATAAACAAGTGCAGGTTCATGGTCAAATTACCAAGCAAGATTGTAAATCTAATGTTTTGTTTTCCAATTTTTAGACAAAAACAACAAATTTATGTCCAGTTTTAAGCAATTTTGCTCTTACGGTGATATTAACAAACACAGAATACTTGCAGTTAATCAGTTACATTGACTTTTCTGTAATTTCATTAACAATTCCTAAGAGACTTTGCATCTTTCACAAATTAACACAAATTAACAAGTTAACAAGGTACCAGAAGAATTTCAGTTCAACACAAAATTCTTTTCACAACAATGCTGTAGTCACCAACTGATTTTTCCAAGCAATGAGTATTTTAAGTCATATTCAAATAGTCAAACAAAAAATGTCATTATTGCATGCAGTACTACACATTTCTTAATTTGCTCCATCATGCAAGCACTATTTCCACTGCATTCCTATAGACTGAGACTATATTAATTCATAGTTATTTTCACAACATCATGTCCATAATTTATTGGAGAGGGGTCGGCTTTGTGATGTCATGTGGTTACAATTAATGTGAAGTGTCTCTCGCTGTACAGTACAGATGAGGGAAAAGTGCTTTATGAGTCACATCCTTGTCGCCTTCTGTCTTGAAGCAGCGTTTTCAGGGAGGTCCTCATGCTGTCACAGGATAAACTCCCTTGGCCATAATAGTCACACAGACAACTCCGTTGCCACGGTGACAGTGGACATACAGTTTAGTGTGTTCGTCCAGAAAATACTACTATATAATTGTACTAACAAAACCACTACACCTTCTATTGCTTTTGGTTGCGATACAATGCATATAATTCATGTGCATCTGATCTGATGATGATCCTGTTATGATGTCATCATGGTGTAAACATGCTATGGACACATGCTGGAATGTTGAAAGGGACTGCCCCTTGCATACTCAACAGGCCCTTACATTTCTTACAGTGGTACTTTTGAAAATATTGTTCTGTTCTCAATTACAAAATAAAGAAAAGAAAATTAACAGGACACTTCCCAAATTATGTAGTTTCAGTTCCTTTGCCACATGTCAGTTGAATTAACGAATCCCATGGATGAAATTCCTAAACCTCAATCACAATTATGGACGACGCCTTCAACATCCGGTATCTTTTCAACACTGAACACATTATATGCTAATGTTTTCCATTACATATTTCTTTTAACCAAAATTGGCACTGAAGTCATGCACATTTTATTGCTCCTGTCACTACTTTATATAGGGTATGGCTTAAATTGTATTACTATTTTCAATTTTAGGCTGCTTTCCAATCTGAAAATTTATTTACAATATAGTAATAATAAATGTCAACGTTGTTAATACTCTAATTACCTACATGTTACCTAGTGTTACAATTCTGTGCTATTCTGAATCTAGGCCACCTAGCCTACTTCAGTAACCTACCAACTAAGGACATATTCCATATGGAGTCTGAGAACCTCTATGTTTGGAAGTATGCAATGAGGACGGCCCGAATTGCTTTGAGTCACACAACCAAACAGCAAACAATTATCAAGAATATGAAAATTTACCTTTACAGTCCCTCACTGACCAACCGGCTCATATACTTCAAACTAAGGAGGTAATACTTATAGATCTTCCAGTACTGAAATTGGATTGTTTTTCAGTAATATTTAAGGTCAAAAATAAAGTAAGTTCAAGATTAGTCTAAAGATATATTTGTCACTTGAAATCAACATGGAGCACACTACTCAATCAGCTATACTCTCAGATATATTGTAGGAGGTCTAACTGTACATGTGGTGAAATATTTGCTACATAACATTCTGTGAGGGTCCCACAGATCTCACAGATTTGAGAAATGCTTATATCCACTTGTTTGTATGGCATGTATCACTTGAGCAACCCCATAAACCGCAAGACATGCTAGCACCAACCACAATCATGCCAAACGTCTAAATCTGACAACAGCACTATAAATGTGTATCTCTGGGAATGTGAAAATGGACATGCAAATCTATTGTGGGCCTGGTCAAACTTTGAGTGTCTTTATGCGTTCAAGATCAGCACTACTCTTGCTACTATGACAGGGCAAGTCTAACTTTTACAAAGGCCTGTCTATGTGGTTTGAGACAGACAAACAAAGACATAGGGAGTCCCCACTTCTGGAGCAATCTCAGGCTAATGTTGGAAAGGATGCTACATCCCAGTTGGTACCTAAAGTTTGTTCTGTCTATACTGTATACACCTTAAAATATATAAGTATATCACTAGAACTATGTTACTCAGCAAGCATCACAACCTCTCATGCACGGCCATGTATTATGTTGGCACTAAAAGCTTGCTACATAAGCGTATGGGACTATACATTTCTTAATGGAAGACATTGGTGATTTTGTTGTTATTTGAACAACTTGTCACTTGTTTACAATATACATATTTATATTTAAACCATTACAGGTATATGGGAGAGGGAGAGAAACATATTGCACAAATCCCATGTCCAGGGTTTACCACATGGACCTTGGACTTCAGATTAGTTCTTTCTCAAAATCGTTGTAAACAAGTATCAACAGGTATACAAACTCAACCACTTACCATTTTCCTTAACCACCTTTCATCTTTCCTTAATCTTCAGTTCAGTTTCCTATGTCATTTTGAACAGAATAACATCAACTTGCAAAACACTCCAGTGTCGAATGAATGAAAATGAATGAACAAAATACCATCTGCATTACAATACCTTTCTGATGCATGCATGAGTGAGGTGGACACCTAAAGTTTGAGATGAATGAAGATCAAATTGACAAAGATTGTCCCTCATTCCTTGAAAAAGACTTACATTTGTTTCCTCCATTACATTTGGAAGAAGCACATGCTATCTCTGCTGTAATGCAAACCTTAACTTCAAAGATGGATCTTAACAGATGATTGTCAGTGAGGTAGTGGATTACACCTTATTGGATGCCCATGGTCTACTTATTATTCCATTGTCACATTTTGTGAGGAATAACATAAAAAATACACTGAAATAGTGATTCAAGGCAGCCATTAAAAGCTAACTTCTTAAACTAATCTTAAAACTCCAGATGGTACTACTATTAAATGTACACATTTAATTTTTTTTTCTTTCAGCACTAGTTTTTGGACAAGGTAGGGCAGCTGGATGGACATATTTGGTTTCATGGAAATGTAGTGATTTGCAGTGATCACCACTATTTTTCCAGAGCCTGTGCACTTGACCTTGGGTGTTTCATCTGTGACCATGATGACTGCAGGCCTTGCATCTCTGTTGGTCTTCTTAAGTATGCATCCCTTGTCAAAAATAGAGCAACACATCCTTTGGAGGGCAGCATAGAACAGATGCGCTTTGGGGTGCACTTGAGCTGTGGGGGAAAAATGAAGCCTTTGCTACATTAAATCCTAAACGTCAGTAACAATTTGTTCTTAATCAAGCAGTAGGCCTTTGTTACTTACCCTCTTGAATGTGTGAATGCTGGCCATGGTATTTATGAAATTTGGGATGGTTAAGATAGTTTTCCCCATGAAGTGAAAAACAAGGCAACAGGGTTCTGAAAATAAAACATCGTAGGGTCTAAGAAAAGCCTATCTGAATTTGTGCCAAAAACAGTAACAGCCATGAAAATAAACGTAATTAAACGTACTTCCGAACGTAGTCGTAATGTCAGATAACCTACTATCAAATGAAAGACTCGTCACACAAATGATAACGACTGTCAAAGACTACTGGGTGGCATTTCTAACTGAAAGGACTGCAACAGCAAAGAGAACTTAACCATCAACCACTCAGCTATATGTTTACTACAATACGATTCAAACAATAACATTATTTCCATTAGAATTAGGCAGGTTTTGCTTTACATTAGCATATCTTCGTATACCTCTTATACCTGACCTGCATGATATGCAATAGGCACTGTGGTAAACAAAGGATTACATGAAGCCGTTTGTTACAATGTAACAAAACGTTGACTAAACATACCGCTACAATTACGACGCTCAGAAACGGTGTTGCTGCATCACAGGGACATGTTTGCTCGGTCCCCCTCTGCAGGGTAGCCTGTCCTCACGGGCCAGGCTCTTCCTTTCGCCCGGCCCGTGAGGGCTGCAACTACGCCATTACTCTCCTGTTATGCTACACCACTTGTTCTTCCGCTCGAACACATGTCATTTTCGCTGTTTGCTTAACTGAAGCCTATTGCGCGACAGAAACATCAGTCAAACCAAAGACCCGCCCTCCACCATCCCACCCAGGACAGTGAAGTCGCTCTTTGCTCTTCGTTAGGACGCTCTTCTTCGAGAAATTCTCTGAGTAGAAATCGCCGTACCACTTGCTAGATGGAGCACGACCTAGAGATACGCTATTCAAAGTTGTTTTTCACATGTTTCAAAGATTTAAGAAGGTTAATTGTATATCATACTACAATAGAAAATTTAACTAGAGATTTAAAAGGAATTGCGTAAGAATCTGTTCCCTTGTTTTCCACGCAAAGTGCAAATGAAGTGGTATGGCAAGGTTTAGAATTTCACTTGTCCAATAATTTGACAAAAGCAAATACCAGACAATATGTTGTAATTTCATGGATGTAGGATAAAGTAACCAGAATGAATACATACATTTAGTCGTCAACTTCTGTTAATGGTTTTGAGGCTTTGTGTAGATGTGGACCTAGACTGTCAAGATTTCAGGAAACTATAGAAATCACAATAAGCATTTTGTGTCAGCAAAATACTAGTGAACAAGCATAGAGGCTTTCCTACAAAGAGTCTTTAGTCACAAAGAATGACCAAAAATAAATGAACGAATAATACCAAGTCACGTGAGAATATAATATGCTCACTTCAAGATCCTTAAGCAGAGTGCAGAACTATAACCCTAGGGTCATGAGTCAGACCTTTGTGAGATTGATATCTAACAATGTAGAGGTTTAAGATAAAAAGGTGATGTAATCATGATGGGGATGTCTGTAATAGTGTGATACTCTACATTAGGGGTGCTGTTCGGCAACCAAAGGGTTGCAGGTTCAAGCCCCTCTCTGCCTGACCCCATCGAAGTGTCCTTGAGCAAGATACTGAACCCCAAATTGCTCCCGGTGGCAGGTTGGCACCTTGCATGGCAGCCTCCGCCACCGGTGTGTGAATGCATATGTGTGAATGGGTGAATGTGAGGCATACTCTGTAAAGCGTTTTGAGTACTCGTAGGAGTAGAAAAGCGCTATATAAATGCAGTCCATTTACCATCATCTGATCAATTATAATGACTCATTGGTATGTGTACAGGTTTCTGTTTAAAGATTGCCATAACAACAAAGCGTGAAAAATGACAATTAAGCAATGTATAAGACTTATTCAATTGTATTTGTTCACATTTAATAGCATAAACACTCCAAACAAGTATGGCACTTGTACTTTATTTTAATCAAAACATTACATCATTCTTCAGTATCCTCACAATTAAGAGCAAAAGATTTCTTTACATTTTTCCCATTCATGTATGATTGGTAAATCACATTTGTTTCATAAAACAAATTTAAAAGACATTTCAAACCTGTTCAGCATCAATGCAAAGCTGCTGATAACTTAAAATCTCTGTTGGTGATCTCATAAAAGAGGCTGACACACAATTCATAAATGTAGCTTCAAAAGATACATTTTCCATCTGCCCTCATTAACAATAAATAGAGGACAACTTCCAGCAACTCAAACTTGGTCACAGCCTCTTGTTAAAGTACCTGGATCTGCTATTTTTGTAACTACTATTTTATCATATAATATATAAAAACAGTGTACATATATTTAACAAAGTATTTGATCTAAACTGAAAATGTAATCTAGAGTTTTCATCTACTGCTGACAGATAAGATACAGTCACTTCTCCGGGATGAAGTGGTTCTGACTTTGATCCCTGTGCTTTGCCATTGTGTGACGACACCTGGCCAAGGTCAAACCACTTCGCCTACAGTGCAGCACGTTGGATACTCTGTGGTGAGTCAAAGCAACTGGCAGTGAAGCAAACCCGCTTAAAGGAACTTGATATCCACAGCCATTTGGCTTTAAGTGAAATATACAATCAAGGAAGAGTATGGAGAGTGATGAGTGGCACTTCATTGGACTAAAACCATGTTGTACATTTATAAATTCTGGACAAAAAATTGAAGTTGGACCATGGCATTTTTTTTTCATTTCAAACTGATGGGCCCTTCACTGAAGATCCCTGGAAGTCCCTGGAATGCTCTGACCAAAGAACACTGAGGGAGACAGGCTTTCTGTAGATCCATATAAAACCTGACTGACTCACTTCCTGAAATGTCTAGCGTTCTCATGCCATCTAATGCCTTCTCATCCATTCTAAGTCACTTGGCAAAAGGGAGGGAAGCTAGACAAGCCTTGCAACATAATTGTTCCAAAATAAAAAAAGGAAGGAAAAGAAAGGTATGATAACAGCAGTGGCATAAAGGAAAAATTGCGAAACGCACCTAATTGAACAGTATCTGGAGTGATAACTCACACGACATGTCTTTGAGTGGGACACAAAGCAGCTCTGCAGAAGTAATGCTGTTCCCTGACTGTTAATAAATGACTCAGTCCCTCGAGCTGGTTAGGTTTGGCCTTAAAAGTCAAGACAACGTTCTGCCTGCACGACACCTAGCACAATGATACACACACACACACTCTCTCACTCACACACACACACACACACACAAGCCTTTAAGGTATTTTCTGTTGCATTAAAAAAGAGTCTGTGTATGGTAACGTTCCACGGCTACTAGGACCACTTACATAATCACCACTAACTGACTGGGAGATCATCTACAATAAATAAGGGTTCACACAGGGGGTTGAAGGCGAGGCAAGGGATAACCATGGCGATGGTACGAAACAAATTTCCAAGGCACGTGAGTATTCCCTTTGTATTACACACACAGAGCTGTGCAAGGCAGAGAGTCTGAAGTTGCTAATGCTAAACTGAGAACTAGCTACCAGACACTCAGAAAAGCATGTGCTGCTGGGCATTGGTGGCCCAGCAGGTTGAGATGAAAGGGTATGGGGGGGAGAGGAGTAGAGTCTTGCTTTTTTCAACTTGCGTGGGTGAGAGCCGATACAGTCAACGACTCTGTCCCTTAGTGCAGGAATCGAATGCTCATCTTCTGCTCCACATCCACCTTCTCCAACACCTGGGAAGGAGGTCAAGAACATCATAAGTGAGGTTCATCAGTCACTCTGTCACAGACTGCCCCATTCAAATAAGTTCAAGACAGACTTTCTTCAGTCTACAGGCAGGAAATTTTCTTTGCACATTTTTATGCAAAGCCAAAGCAAAAAGTAGCTCGTACCAAGTGTTAGAGCTAAAAAGGGAGTGATCATTGGCTCACCTTGATGAACTCACTGAAGGAGATGCACATGTCTCCGTTGGTGTCGGCTTCTTGAATGGTTCTGTCAGCGATACTGCCCAGCTGCTCGTCTGAGATGTTCACACCAACCATCATTCTCAGGACCTGAAAGAGACCACATTAACATAAAAATTACAATCTTTGTGGAAATCTTGGTACTCTAGCTTTCTGTGCTACAATAATACTACCATTCTGATGTTGACAGTAGTCGTAACAGTTCTCTCCTGAGACAGCTGTTTAGCTGTGGGGTAGACACACAAGCCCTTCACAGAGGGTCACCACAAGGCATCGCACAAGGTTTACCACAGCAGATAGCTGAGGATGGCAGATAATGCCTAGTAGACAGCTAATCCTCTAACCCCAGACTGCCAGCTAAGGGTAAACACACGCGATAAGATGCGTCACTGTCCCAGCTGAACCACCTTCACCACAGCTGCAAGCTCCCAAAGTTGTCGCACACGACGTAAGGAGAGGAATCGTGATACAACTACAGAGTGACTTCATGCCAGGTCTGCTTGTAGTGGTGAGTCACTGAGTCACCTACATGTAAACTCACATTTTATATTCACCACAAACAATAGCTCACTATTCCCTTGTGCAGAAACATGCCCAAAATCAACAATCACACCCTGAATTTAATTTTGACAGCCCCATCTCAGGTGACCTGGCAGGTGTGAGGCCTTTGTTGCAATAACAAAAGCCTCACTCTTTCCCACATCCTTGAGACAGATTTTTGACTGTTCTGTTTACCATAAAGGGAAAATACTCTTACCTGTAAGAGCTCATCTCTAGAGATTTTATCATCTCTGTCCAGATCGTACAACCGGAAAGCAACTGCAAGAGAGAGATGAATATTGCAAGAGATGAGAATGGCATTTAACACAATGCAGTGAACCATTAACCAGTCTGCCAGGTAACACCAATTAAACGCAACATGAAGAGGTGTGAGTAGGCAGATACTGGGTAGTGCCAAGTTTTGGTCTGTCATGACACAAATGCAAAACTTACAGAGCAGCTTATTGTTCCTGCTGTTGAGGGGCTCTCCAGCATCTGGGTCCTTGTTCTTCTCGTTGTCCTCCACCGGCCGGAAATGAGCCAGCGTCCGCATGAAGCCGCGGAAATTTACCTGGTCCTCGCTGAGGGACAAACAGAAAAATGGCTGTCACTGCCTGTCAATAACAACCACTTACTCATAAAAACATTAACTTGTGTGCCTGTCTCCACTTGAGACATAAACAGTCATTTGTGTGACACATTTATGTATCAGACAGCTGTTTAACTCTCTTGCTCTCTGCAGACCAAGCAGCAGACCTGGCAGACTCCCTCTTCCATGTCCCTGCACATCTCAGTAGGGAAAACCTCATGCGTCTGACAGATTCTACCCATCTGCATGACTCATGCTTCAGCTAGACAGGCCAAGGACAGAACTGGAACCACGCTCACGTTTCAGTGTTGCTGAGCAAACAACAATTCTCTTCTGTTTGGCCCTGATCAGGGAGGAGGACCACATGCATCTCTCTCATACTCCACTCAACTGGAACCTCCACAGCACTTCGAAAATGCTCGGTTGCCCACTCAAATTAGAGAGTGGACAACTGTCAGCACGTGCCTTGATTTAAGAGGCGGATGAAGAGGCAAGGACGGAGTGGTTTACGGCTCAGGGCCTGCCAAGATAGGCTGTGAAGCCTTCTTAGAGTGCAGCTCACAGACCAGTGGCATGCACGCATCAATCTGCGCCAACTTCACCTTGAGGTGGTTTACTTTTTTTTGTGTGTATGCACTTGTGAGTGTACTTTATGGTTCTTTGGCACTGCTACAGAAATACATTGGCCTACTTTAAAATAGGGTTCCTCCAGACCAAACAAAACAAGAGCAAGAGGGAGAGCAGTGAAAAACAGCATAAACCATTAGACGCAATGGCTGCAATTAAACCGCCTACATGCTGGATTTTTCTGGGAGAGTAATGATACGGCTGAGGGCGCGCCGTCTAAAATGCATTGGGCTTCAAAGATGACCACAGCTGGGATGGTCAAAAACTAATAAACAAAATGCCCAAACAGAACATGCCACAGACCTCTCTGGACCTCACTTCTGTGAAACTATGGAGTGAGGCCTTTTTCTGGAGTAATCTAAGTTCAGTAAGCTAAATCTCCACTGTTTTCATATGCCAGTGGGACTACTATGATGCTGTTATGTAAGGCAACTCATTGAGTCAACATTTGTCTTGATCTTGTTCTATCTGCAGACATCTTTATCTTCTAATTACAATCCTATCACAATCAAGCTTTACAGGTATCCTATGCAAGTTTATTACCTAAATATAACCTATGAATCTAATCTAGATTATTTTGATAGTAAACTAACTAATCAGGAGAACAGCAACATACTTGCACAACGGCCAAGTTATCTTGACAAATAGCTGACTGCAACTGCATAGTTCCTCTTTAACTTCACAGGTTTAACCACATTTCTCCCCAATGATGACAAGATCTGAATCCATGTGGAAGCCTTTGAACACTCACCCTTCTGGGAAGAAGGCATTGATTATGCGGTCACCTAGAGGATTGATTGCCAACTCAGGGATTCTTTGGAAGTCTTCTCGGCTGAGTGGGACAGAAAATGAGAATATGTGATTGATCAGAAACAGGGCAGACATTTGAGTCTGTGACATCTAATCTGTACAGGAGTTCTGCCAGATATATCTTGCCACACAGCCATTAAAAATGGTCTGTGTTTACACAATTCAAGCAGTTAGCCTAGTCCTGACCCAGGAACGGGCACAAAGAAGAAACCAGCTCGTGAGACAATGTTGTGGCAACTAATGAGTCACCTTGACATGAACCTCAAACACGCCACACAAGCTACACCGTGTTCCTCTGAAGAACACTTCTACTTCCCAATAGTGACGGTAGTGGCATCAGCTTAATGTTTAACACACAAACACCTCATAGGAGACTCAGTAGGCCCTCAGGTGTTTAATGGAAATATCTGATATCTTTCTGTTGGGACTCAAAACAAACTTTATCATTCTGTTTTTTCCTGTGCTGTAGACTGCATGTCTATAAACAAAAGTATAGACATCAATACATGCACCAGATAAATACCCCATAAATACCCAATTTTTTAAATATATACTAAGTTAATGGTCTTCATAATGATCCTCATCTTTTGGCGACACAAAAGATTCACTGACAAAGGACTTTAAGTCAATACTGCTAACCAGAAAATTCCATTCCTCTAGTTATGATCTGGTGAATGTGAGATTATCAAAGTGTTTAAACATGTACTTAGTGCTAAACCCAATTGAAACGAAACTCTGGACTTAAAAATAATTCACAAGACAATAGTTTTGTTTATATAAACAAACTTGATGCTTCCATGCATTCATGCAAGTTTACTAAACACTGAAACGTAACTGAATGGGCGTTTTGTTTACACAACTCAGTCACACTATTACAAATTTGCATACATCAAAGCACTAGACATCAAAATATCCCCTAGTTATGTTTTTCACCTTCAGACAACAGTTTTCTTCTACAGTTTCTACAGCTGGCAGCATCAGTTCCAGTTTGACATGTAAAACATTGTCACCAAATGGTTACTTAGGAGGCAGGCAAGGTAATAATGAACAAGTGTGAGATGCAGCTTAATGTCCAGCCAGACTAAATATGGACTAGGACTTGACTTACTCTGTTCAGGCTAGTTCAGGAACTTCACACTGAAACTAATACCAAAAAGCTATATAAGCTTTATACTAGCTCCATATTTGACTAGTTCTTAATACAAAAAGTGACTTTTTGTTGTTCCTTAATCCTATTTGTCTTTATTTAAACAGAGAGGATGTCTGTGAGAATTCATGTGTGAGAACACATGTGTGCGTGTGTGTGTGTGTGTGTGTGTGTGTGTGTGTGAGAGAGAGAGACAGAGACAGAGAGAGTAAGAGCTGAAGGTCATATGTAATGTGGCTTCATCCATCTGTCAGACTTCATGTTTTTGTAAGTCGTTTGGGAGAGGAACTGTCAACTCAAGCACCCTGGGTAGGGAGATGGTGAGTGATATGTCAAGTGCAATTAAGGCAGAGGCCTCTGGCAAGTAGATCAGAGGTTTGCATTATGAGACAGGTAAGAATTGTGGTGTTGTTCAGGTGGATGTATGATTTACCTGAGTGCACCATTCTCTCCTTTATCTAGACTGTGGAATCGGCTGTAGAGACGTGTGATCTGGCTATGAGAGACTATAAAAAAAAGAAGAGGGAAGGATTATGTTGATGAAGTATACTTTCCCCATTACCATCAAGAACAATACAATTTGGCTACAAGATAAGTAAATTTTTCTAATGCTACATTGGATAAAACTTCATGCAAAGAAACACTATCACAGGATAGAGAGAGAGAGAGAGAGATTACGAGTGTGTGCACAGGCAGCACTGTAAGTAGGTGATATTTAGGCTTACTGCCCTTCTGAATTGTTCCAAAGAGGAGTGGTCACATTTAATTCTCAGCCATGGAATTCCTCAGAAGAGGAAATTTGATCAGAGGGGTCAAAAAAGTCTTACTTGTACTTGTTCTCCATTAGTCCCTCCATCCCATCACACACACATACACACACAAGCAGCCAATGCAATCTAATTCTACTTCTCCATCACACACATTTCTAAGGTAATGAGTTACACAACATAACTACAACCAAGGGTGACATTGCAAAGATTACAGGGCTCAAGTTGAGAGTGCATGCCCAATGCTCTACACTTAGTGGCAGGGTGGTTTAAAAGCAGAACACCAAAATAGTGACTAGACCCCTAAACTGAGTTTAGCCTTCATTCGACCAGTCATAAGGGAAGTTAATTAACAATGACTACCTCAAAAACAATTGCCCTAAAGCTATTGTGAGAGTACACAGATCATCATATACAGTGAAATTACGCTGGACATCTGAAAAGCTAAGGCATACCACAACACTGACACCACCACATCTGACCACCTCAGAGGGATGATAATGTGCTGAAAATGCTGAAAATGTGTACACTGGCCTTTACCCTTAGACCAGCATTCACTATAGCTCATTACATTACTGTGGGCCCAAGTATGGCTGTAAGGCAACCAAACCCTTGCCATTTCTGAAACCTCTAACTACTGGATCAAAGGTTCTCGAATATCACAACTCATCACCAAATGACACCAAGGCACAAAACACATTCATTTAACTTCAGAGTTAAGTGACCACTGATATGGATCTGAATGACAGCACCGAGACGGTACTGTTAACCCAGTCAAATAAGCTGAATTGAATCAACTTGGTTGACTTAACTGACGCAAGATCTATGGTTAATTGGTAAATCAGTGCATTTAAGAAAGACGACTCTTTCATATCTGCTTCAAGCTGTTGACGTTTACGCTGGAGAGACAGCTGACAATATTGTGTCCCTTTACTTGCATTCACCTCAAAGCAGCTAACATTAATATGCAAGATGGCAAGCGTGCGCCGCTTCACACACCATCCGTATTTTCGTTAAATATATTCCATGATTTAAAAGACTATATAGCTGAATCCGTATGTTAACAAATGATCGCTTTATTGCATACGGTACAGAACTAGAAATATTATTCTTGCGCAATACCGACAAGACTGGCTGGCTAACTTGTCAGCTAGCGTTAGCATTTAGCTAGCTTAACTTTCATGGTTAATGAATGCACATAACATCAACAGAAACAGAGACTTACATCCAGTCTCCTTTTTGATCTCTTCGATGTCCTCCTCTCTGAGTAATGACGACGCTCTGGACCCCATGTTAATAAATGTGTAATGATTCAAGTTTAGCTGGAGAGCTATCGATGGCTAACGTTACTTTGGTTCAACGGTAATATCAGGCTGCAGTTCCCAGGCGACGCTCTATCTTAGGAGAGATAAATTAGCCCTTTCTGGGTAGATTAACTGATCAACTACTTGCCACGGCGCCAGTTAGTCGTTGTTGGCTGCTAATAGCCTAACGTTACACACCCAAATGCCACTATACCCAGTGTCCCCGGCTAGTCAGACTGTCTTCAGACTACTGTTCTCGGTTTCAGTCACCAGCGCCCGACTGATTGCGGAAACTTCCCTCAAGCACAAGGGTAAGCATGCGTCATGCACCATCACCACGACGGACAAGCCCTTTTTCTCTCATTGGCTGAGAGAGACATCAGTTACAGGTATCATAGTGGAGGCCCAGTAAAATTGCCAGGGGCAAAATCATAGCTATCCGTGTGGTGTGCCCACTGAACTTAGAACAAATCTTTACAGGTGAAACGTGCAGTATCACTCTGAAAGTCATAGGAGTCTCTTGGAAATCAACAATTGACTATAATAGCAGTTGGTCTAGTATGCTTCCTCGCCTCTCTGTTCTCTTAAAATTTCAGTCACATATGCTTGCATAACCAGGTTCAGTAGGCTACATGAGTTGGGCCGACGTTTCAAGCCTACATTAGGTCGTCTGGGGGGTACTAGGGGGTACACAAAAAAGTCTGTGACAAGGATCTCACACTCAAACTGCCTCCAGTACAACACAATTGTTACTATATGGTAGCCTATGTATCCGCATTAGTTCACATTTTGTTTATGCGGCAATAATAATTAGAAAAATATTCATTATTATCGCAAGCTGTCCACTGTGTTGGTATACTGCAGATGTTTTTTAGTTTGTTGTTGAGGGCCCTCTAGTGGTGGAAGATAGTAAAATCTAGTCAAAGTCAAAGTCAAAGCTGCTTTTATTGTCAATTTCTTCGTGTACTTGACATGCAAAGGAATCGAAATTACGTTTCCCACTGTCCCATGCGTGTACGTGGACAACAGTAAAGTGCAGATGCACACCAAGACAATTCTAGTCCTAAGTTTGTATAAATAAATAAGTTCAAGTAGCTTAAGGCTACTTTTGCCTAGTACTACTACCTAACATAACAGGTATGACAAGACAAGACATAGAGTACCCTAAGTACACTACTAATGTAGCAGGGCATGACAAGACAGACAAGGCATGAGGTGAAGCTCACTGAGTGTTCCAGCTTTGTGCATTTAGAGGTAGTTGTAATTGTGTTTTTAGTGCAAAAGTGCAATGTGCAAATGTCAATAGGCAGTAGCCACAGTAGCAGCAGTAATGATAATAATAAGTGGTGCAAATATAAATATAAAAACAGAACAATTAGCAGCAGATGTGTGCAATTTGCATATGCAGAGTCTCAGTTGGGGGGGGGGGGGCGGATGGGGGCTGAGTCCAGTGTCTTCCTAGACTCCTGCTATCCTGGTGCCTCTGCTGGCTGGGTCTGGGAGTGGGGAAGGGAAAGAGTTCAGCAGTCTCACAGCCTGGTGGATGAAGCTGTTGGCGAGTCTGGTAGTGCGGGAGCGGAGGCTCGTGTACCTCTTTCCAGAGGGCAGGAGACTGAACAGACTGTGTGCTGGGTGGCTTGCATCGCTGACCACTGTGATGGCTTTTCGGGTGAGGCGGGTGGTGTACAGGTCTTGCAGGGAGGGGAGAGATGCACCAATGATCCTCTCGGCTGTCCTCACGATGCGTTGTAGAGCCTTCCTGTTGTAGTCAGTGCAGCTCCCACCTCACACAGTGATGCAGCTGGTAAGGATGCTCTCTATGGTTCCTCTGTAGAATGCAGTCATGATGGGTGGTGGAGTACTTGCCCGCTTTAGTTTGCGCAGGAAGTAGACATAGCTGCTGAAAAGAGATTTAGAAACAAAAGGTAAAGGAAATGATTAAGAAACTTCAAACAGTGGTTGAAGTGAGTAGGTAGTCTATTACTGTAGAAATGTGTGCCTTGTGATTTGTTTCATCGGCCTATGAGATGACTTAACAAGTCTTACCAAGGTGTCGACTAGATCACCTCAAATAGGTGATGTTGACTGATTCATCCATGTGACAGGGAGATAACTCTTTCACCCTCCCAAAGACACAGCCTGGCTCAGTCTCCAGCTTCAGCTACATCACAGGGAAAGAAATTACACAGCAAAGATGGTCAGCAAGATACACTCCTGCGAGACAACAGCACTAAATGTAGACCAAGTGCACTGAATGTAGCCTGTTTCAAATGTCTTCTATGTATCTTAATGTGGCGCCACTTGAATCCATGGTGAAACATTGTTTTATTTCACTATATACAGTGTATATGGCTGAAATGGCAATAAAACCCAGTTGCCTTGACTTGGGATGAGGACAGAAATGAGAAACTGGAAGAGCCAAGTGCAGAAATTTCCCATGAAAAATAGAAATTAGTCGAGAAAGAACTTCATAAGTATAAGTATATATCTTTGATCCTGTGAGGGAAAATACAGCACATAGTGAACACACAGCGAAGCACTCACTGTCCTGTTCTCAGGGAGCAGTGGTGGAGTGATTTTTCGGGTGAGTGATTCAGATAATATAAGTTTTAGACAAGAGCATCTGGTGAGAACTGTAAACACAATAGGCTGCGGGCTAAATGGGTCAAAGTATACATTTTTGAAGGCTCTGGCCATGCTGAATGAAGATTTTAATTAGCCTGGGGAAAAGAAGAAACAGAAACCCTTGGTCTACACATACAGAGGATCTGGACATTTGAAAGTGAGATTCGCTTGCTTGCTTGCGGTGTTTAAGTTAAAAATTATCTGATCAGCCCCTGACTGATAGCTTGCCTTGACTCATAGCATTCTAGCTCTGCATTCACAACAACTCACTGTTTGCTGATTGGACCAAGGTACTCTTGGTTCATTTTTGATCACAATTCTTTAACATAGGCCCTATATGGACAGATGTAGCATTTTTGCCTTATACCCTTAAGGGAAACAGGTTGAACAGCAAAACTGTAAATTTTCTAATAGCTTATACCCTGTAGTTGTGATTTAACATGCAGTGAGACATGTCCGAACCTCCTCCATCTCATGCATAGTTTTCTAATGTATTAGACTAACAATGATTTTCAGTGGACATACACTGTTGGGCCTGAAACGGGCAGTGCATCTCAAAATTATTAATGTTAACATTGAAATTCATATTCAAATTCAAATTCATAGCTGAAAAAAAAATGTTGGTGTTGAAAGGCCTGGGGGGTCCACCCTGACCCTATTTGGCCCGTGGTCTATAGACATATTAATAGACTCAGTGCCACCCAGCTTCCTATGTGAAATACACAATGCTTTAGTGCTGGTTATCAGGGAGCTAACATACTGTCTGCACACACACATCACACAGGCCAAACATCTCCAGTCTGGTACATACTCCAGATGTCCAGCATTTTGGAGCATTTTGACCAAAAAAAGTTACCAGATTATAGCCTATATAGGCCTACAGTATTTTTTTTGTCATTCTACAAGTTAGTTATGCATGCACCTTCTGTTTATGATTTGTCAATGTTCCTCACAATCAATCATACCTTTGGAAAATTAAGTCCTTTTCCTCTAGTGGTGAAGAACAATGACCTCGATTTTAAGTATTTAGGAGGTGGACTTCTGGAAAAAGCCAGACCACCCTTGGACGACATCCACCTGACCAACCATTGCAGTGTTGGTTTAGGTCATGACTTTGGTTATTTGTCTTGTCTTTGTCTTGTTATTTGAAATGCTTCAAGTTCTGTATTGAATTATATTATAGGGTTATCCAGAGGGATACAGGATTCTCCAAATTGGCTTCTTTTCAGTAAAGACATGCTTACATGATGCTTAATAGTTCACAAAGCACAAATGAACTGAAAAGTTGAAAGATGCAACACAACACTCAACAGCTCTTTGAAGTTCTGCTGGAGGTCCTCCCCCTTTCATGTTAAGCAGTGGTTTCACCATATGCCCAGTCAACACCAGGCAGATTTTTCTCGCTGTCTAGTGGCATGGTGTGATTAGAGTAACCCTTTCAGTCTTAAACATTCCTCTGTGATTCTAAGGAAACAGTCACCTGTTCTCTTAAGACACCTATGCCTTATTCTTTGGAGGGGCAATAGCTTTGCAATAGCTTGGAGAATTTCATTGATTTTTCATGAAGAAAGGGTGTTTCGAGAAAGAACATGTTAAAATATGGGTTATTTGTTGAGGACTAACACATCCACTATGTTTTTTTAATTATAAAATGTTGTAGATGAACTACTGGAAATCTGTGGGGTACAGCAGAGAAACGTTCCTAAATAAACCATATTAATATTTTAAAAAGATTAATATCTCTATATTGTTTTCTTAAGTAAGTAATTTTCTACCCGAATTCACCTTTCTGTAGGGAATTGAACTTTTCACTTTTCATGCATGTATCAGCTGCTCTCTTTCATTTCTCTGACCTGAATGGAACCACAGACCCATAATAGTGCCTAGTTTATAAATGTCCACATCAAAGATGATTTACAAGCATCACACACACCATGGGTAGTTATTATTGAACACAGTGCATAAGCCATCTTTTGAGACAGCTTCAACAGAAACGCTTTATCTGATGCAACCTCGGGAGCGTCATGAGGTTGAGAGGAGGGCTTTGAGGTGGAAGGTTCACATGCACTAGCTCAGAACAAGCCGAGGTATAGGTTTCTAAAATCTTTCATCTTTATCTGTAATCCACAAAAAATGTTTCAAATAGAAACAGTGCCTGCAGTCAATCACTCCCTTGATTTTCTTCTCAGATGCTGCTCATCTCTCTCTGAGGGAGGGTTTGTGTTCATTGTTTCATCCCCTTGCATTTACCATACACTGTATCTACACATCAGTTCAGATGTCTTACGTGTGAAGGCCTGACTCTGTGACCTCTGAAAGGTGTCTCACAGTTTGACTGTGAACTTCTGAAGTCATCTTCATTTCAATATTCTGGCAGGTCAAATCTCACAAATGTGGCAGTGATATATTTTTGTAACCATGATATACTTTGATATGGGCTGTATTTTTTCATCCAGTATGCATATGCATAACATAATCCTTGTTCCGCTTTCACACATTTTTGCATAACATCCATTTACACAGCTGGATAAATATTTGTTCTTGTTAAGTGCTTAGCACAGAGGTACTGTGAGGCTCACCTGGGGGACCCACACAGTGCTTTCTGGTCACCCCTCAAGTCTTATTCAATTCAGTTTAACTGGATCTACTAGACTAGGTGCTTGTTCTCCTCCAGACTGGCTGTTTATGTGAGCCTTTATGATCCATTAATTGATTGTACAAATATTGTGTTGGGTTTTATTTATATAAATTACATGCATGCAGCATTTCAATGAAATAACTTGATAATCTGTATTTGAGTAGCAATGTATTGAAAGTAGACTCATTATTATTATCTTGGCCTGCTTCATCCTTTTTCACAAGAAATAGAAAAAAGTAAAACTGACACCATTTTGCACAGATGTGGGCTTTCTTTATTCAAGGAGGGTAGAGACTAAATAAAACTTTGTTACAGGCAAATGTTATTATGCCCAAGCTCTTTTTAACAGCCAATACTTCTTACAGATGTCAAGACGCATTTACAGTTGATATGTACCACAAGCCAAGTTAGAAAGCACAGTGTTCTCTTCCCTCTATGCAGTTACTGGCTGCCCAAGTAAAATATGCTCCCTGGCCCCCCTTACATGTATGAAGTGAACCCACACGAGACTCCAAAGTGGCCCTTTCTGGCAAGGTTGCCAGGCAGTGCGTTGTTGTTCTTGGAAGACGTCGGGGGCAGAAATATTCCTCCATGACTGCGGTACTGTAAATCCACCGGTTCCCCAATGCTTTCCATTTATTTTATCTGCCCTATACATCTTCAGGAGCTATTGGCTTTAACGTGGAAGAAAGAAGATGGAAAAAAAAAAGTTGGCATCTGACATTTCCTTGAAGAAACATGATGTCTGCGAAGCTCACCATGTGTTTGGGGCCTTAAACAATGTTGGCCTCTATCACCCATCTCAAACATGGCTGGTTTACAAGTCATCTGTGTGACTTTGATTAAGATTTCTCTATTTTAAATCTTGGTATGATATACTTCACCCAAATCCGGTTTGCAACCATGTAAGATACAACCATGTCTAATGCCTCCAATACATACGCATGTTCAGTGTCTGTCCAGATAGGATCTTTATTAATGAGTCTGGGGAAAGTTAATTGCCTTCTAATAACCAGATATATTTTACTAAAATGGTGTTAGGTGTTCAGATTAATTGGCATTAAGCAAAATTTAAATTAAGAAACAAGTCTTTAATGGGGAGATTAAACTGGTGATTATGCAACATGAATCAGGAAGGATGCAAAGCAGGAATGAAAGCAGTGTAACAACCCTGCCATAAAACAATAAAGAAAAAGACTACAAATCTTACTTACACATTTACTACACTCTGTCATAAAAGCAAATATCATAGGTGATGCTATTCACAGGTGAAAGGAGTGGATGCATCTTATTAATGTGCCGATGCTCAGAAAATGGAAAGGATTTTGGTTCGCCACTGGTCGGACCATCTTGAACAGCAGACAGCTCATCGCGGATCAAGTTTCAGCCCCATGCCACACCACTGCAAGAGCTCTGCAAGCCCAAGGATTACACTCTTCCCCCTTGGCTATAAAGCATGGGGGCGAGGTGGTTTGTGTGTGAATAGTTTATTTTCGCACTCATTAGAGTGTGGGCGTCGGGCTCGTGCAGTGTGGCAGGCAGGGGGGAGTGGGCCAAGGCAGGCGTAGTGTGGCAGGGTTGTGGTGGCTGTGGCTCTGGGTCTGGTCTGCCACCCTCTGGGTCTCCTTAGGCCTGTGGCTAAGGACAGAGAGGGAGAGAGAGAGACCCAGTGCCCGGGTGGTGAGGTCTGGTCAGCTATTACACATTATTACCACAAGGGGGAGCTCATTTCACAGCAAGCCGACAGACAAGAGGAAGCTCTCAAGGAAATTCATTCAGGATGGTTGTCATTACTGAAAGGGGAGAGAGAGAGAGAAAGAGAGAGACATGGTGTTGTGTTTGTGACTGGAGGTAAGTAGTGGTTTCAGGAGGGGTTTGTAAGGGATCGACATCAAGGACCCTGATGTATACAAGTTTTTATGCATGTTTAATGTCCCAGTGTTGATT
Source organism: Tenualosa thibaudeaui (assembly GCA_027481765.1). Classification (NCBI taxonomy): domain Eukaryota; kingdom Metazoa; phylum Chordata; class Actinopteri; order Clupeiformes; family Clupeidae; genus Tenualosa; species Tenualosa thibaudeaui. The sequence goes on from JAIFZK010000013.1 coordinate 15,398,871, forward strand.
TTTGCATGCTTTCTGTTAGGTCTGTTTTTTGTTATATTGACTCTGTCCATCCTTAGGGGGTGGAGGGGTGTAGACATACAGTACCGTGTATGTGTGTGTATGTGTGTGTTTGTGTGTGCGAGCGGGTGGGCTTCTGTGTGCTTAAGTGAAGTAGCAGGTCCCTCTTTTTCAGGCCCGTGGCGCACCAAGAGGAAAAGAGGTCTTTGAAGTACGTGGTCTGCCATCCATCTCAAACTTGCCTGCTTTCATTTTGCGCCAGCTACTGCAGAGGCCAGAACTATTAAAGGCAAAATGGTCTGGGGGCCCCCCTTAACCCACCCGACTCCAACACGTTTCCACTGTACGGCTATGGCTCTGCATTACTGTATGGCGGCTGTGTGTTTCCATAGCAAAAACTAGCCCCGGCTCCTTGGTTGATCAGACCACCAGTCTGGACTAAAGATAGACTTTGTGTTTTTCTTGTGGCTGCGCTACCCATGTATTTCTGTTTCATGTGTTTTAGCTGAGTATAGCAGAAACCATTTGCATTTCAGAGGACAGACCTGGAGGCTAGAGCTTATGGCCCACTAAGCTGATGAGAGTTTGCATTAGAAAGCCCAAACTGGAGTTCAGGGGAAGGCAAGCGCTTGTATAACTGACTAATGCTACAAGAGAAAATGAAGGATTTGCAATGTACCATTTAACAAAAAAAGAAATGTTGGGCAAAACATTTGTGCGAAATGGGCCGTTCAAGATCCGTAGTAATTTTTACATCCCTCTCTGCCGAGTCCTTTCCGCTCGTTATCTTCACCACCTCCTCCTCCTCCTCCTCTCCACCCTCTCATCACTATTTTTCTATCAGGCCCTCCTGACTTCAGAGGTGCTCCCTTTACTCGCCAGGGTCTGTAATTGTAATGGAAGTCATCTCGTTTAAAATTAACACTTAAGGAAGAGCAGAGCTCTTTTCTATTGATTAGCCTGGGGATCTTAGCTTTTGCAGACTCACAGAGCAGAGATCCCTGGCAATGGCTGAGATAGAGAGAGAGAGAGAGAGAGAGAGAGAGAGAGAAGCCTGTGTCCTAATGGCTTTTAGACCTCCATTAGCCCAAGCCTGTGGTATTAAGTAAGCACAGTAACAGCAGACCTCTGGCAGAACGCTTTACGCATTAAGAAGAAAGCCGGCCCTTCTTCTCTGCAAGAATGAAGGCTTCACTCACTTGGTTGACTGTGAATGAGTGCGTGAGTTGAAATGCCCACTACTAAGGGGTAGAGGACTGACATCTATGAGCTGTTTTCTACCTTCCAGTGAGTGCTGGTCAGTGACATCTTTTGTCTAAAGTGATGAGACCTCTTATCAAGATAAACATCATACAAATAAGTCACGTTTTAGCATAAAAATCGGGGACAAAGTGGGTTTTCTTGTATTTTACTTGGGACAGACACCAAAAATGGGGACTGTCCACTGTAATCGGGGATGTCTGGTCACCCTACTAGTCACATCATACTGTGCTTCACAGTTGAACTGTAGTGATAACCTTTTGCTCATAGAGAGGGAAGATTTATTGTTTATAATACAGGCATTCTTTATAGAGGATGCAGTAATGTGGGCCAAGTCCTTTGATCAGGATGCTGACTGTCAGGATAAACATAGAGTGCACCATGCTGGATTTCCCTCTCAAAAGGGGCTTTCCATGACTGCTATCAACTGAGCGTAACTGCTTTTTGATATCTCTCTCAAAAAGACATGGCTTGTGAAGTATATCTATAAAAGGCACAGCTGGGGCTGAAGCCTTGACGTGATGGCGGCCTCCCTCTGTTTATAGCTGATGTTGTGGCTATGTCAGAGTAACAGCTGGGGACACGATATTGCCGGTTTCGGAGCAGAGAGAGGGGTCCCGTGGAAGGGGGACTTCATCTGGTGCGTGGTGATCCGAGAGCGGTGTTATACGCAACCACCAGAGTGAAGCACGAGGCCCCGGAGCTGGCGGTGGTTGAAAGCCGAGGACGGAGGCGGACGGGTGGGTTTTGTTGTTCACGCAGGTCTGGGTCTGGTTTGCCAGAGCGGTGAGGACGCGGACAGACTGTTTCCATCAGTCCTGTACATAAGTGGGGGAGTCCAAGGCTCTTTCGTCTTTTAGCAAAAGTTTTAAATCACATTTAATATCAGTATGTATGCCATTGTATGTGTGTGCATCTGTATGCCATTTTATAGATTTTTCAAAATGTAAAAAAACATTTTTATTTATTTAAATACACGCCATGTGGAGCTCAGAGCTAGAAACTACCAAAATGGACTGTATATAGAGCCCAGGTGACAAGGTCACACTCCTGGCCCAGCAAATGAGGTGCTTGACCTTTCAGAAAACAGATTAAGACAAGTTGTCTTGGGGACCCTTGCAAACAGGATACCAAATACCGAACACATTTGAGTAGCTGCAAATAAAACTCCAAATAACATTTGACCACACAATCTTTTATGTTGGTATTGGATCTGACATGTAGTCATTGTTGGATTTAACTCTGACACACCCACTCTCATGTGGATATGCGGTGTGACTGTGTTTCTTTTGCACCAATCCTAAATACAGAGTAAACAAAGCCTGTGTGTGGATTTTCAAGGTCTATAAATGTTCTTTTCCTTTTTTTATATTTTCAGCACAGCCCTGGCAAAGATATTTGTGTGAGTGTGTGGCCATGTGTGTGCCTTTGACATTCATTGGTGTGTCTTGTCTGGTCTCCCTGTTTGCTGGCATAAGCTCAAAGTAGGTGAGTGCATGTGGTTAGTTACTTTTCCATCCCTGGTTTGTCGCATTTCGTCCTTTCTGTCTCCTGGCCCTTACTGTGTTCAGTTGTCTGCGTGACTGTCTCTGTGACTGACAGAGTTTTTCCAGTCCAAGACGTTTGCCACCACACCACCAGGAAAGCTGTGGCCGGGCGCTCTCCTTCTCTGGAAGCCTTTCGTGTGTTCTCTCCGCTTCGGTGCCTCACAGACGTCCTCAGCTATGGAAGCCCCGCGGGGCCACTTTGTGCAACTGAACCACAGCGCGTACCCAGGCATGGAGCTTGGGACGGAATTATGGGGCTCTATGTTTTTTTTTTTTTTTTTTTCCTTTAACGGTAAAAAGAGGAGCCTGGTTCTTCATCAAGCATGGGCCCTATGAAACAGCTCCGTTTACTGGCCCCAGTACACTTGCCATCGTTGGTTACGGTGAGAAATCAACACCTCAGCTCTCTTGTGCTGAGGCGTTTCAGCGCTTGTATCTAGTTTCCGAAAGCACGCAGCATGGGCGCAGTCACAGTCTGCAGGCAGAGAGTGTGTTTGTATGTGTGTGGTGTGTGTGTGTGTTTGTGTGTGCGTGTGTGCGTGTGTTTATGTTGGGGAGCCCATTCAGTTCCCGTCTAACCCCTCCCTCCCATCCTCTGCTGTGGGCATCTTTGGCCTTCCTTGTGTTGAGAACTTGGTTAATTTAGGCACTTTGAAGTCAAAGCAGGGGTGGCCTGTGGCGCAAGCGTCAGAGACAGTTGCCTAGAGCACTAAAAGCCAGAGGGTGACACAGAAGAGTTTCTGAGGTTGTTTATTTTTTTTCTCAGAGATGCCCTTTTTTGACTGTTACTGACTAATGTTCCCCTTTCACTCAATTGAAATTTGTAGGCTTTCTGTTGCATGTGCTCACTGTCTCTTCAAGAAGACATTTTTAAGCTTTTAAAATATTAGGCTAGTGATCTTGTCACCAATCAAACCTTTGATTTGCCTTGGGCTGTGTGATGGCTTGTCTGAAAGAGTGAATGACACGATGTATATCTGCACGAACAACAAAGAAAACTATTGCCTCTTTGGCAACAACAATAAGAAATATACAATTCTACCGTGAAGCCCAAGTGAACAGACTGCACACAGGCAAGACTATAGTGTCTGGTGAATCTAATTTTAGCTGCTTTGTGTCAGGTGAATATTGCCTGTTGTTTGTGATAAATGATAGATGGGCACGGTGCATAAGCAGACAGAGGATGAGTTCATTCAAAATGCTGCAATAAACAAGTTTTTATGACACACAAGTTTTGAGTAAAAGCTTGTTTTGAGCAGAATATTGTTGTTGCATGTTTGGCTGGAGTAAATGATGTGTCTGTTCCACTCTGTTATGTCATCTCAGCGAACTGTGAATGAGGTTACTTTGGTGAATGCTAATCATTGTCATGTATGTCAGTGATATTGTTTTTTGGAAGGTCAGACACATATGGAGAATTGTCTGACATGAGGGAGAAAAAATACAGAGGAGCCATGCTCTGACCCAATACCACACCACTTCATATATTGAAATGCAAGTCTGCCTCAGGCAGGTCTTCCATCCCTCAGTGTAAAAATACAATATCTCTTTGTTTGTGTATGTTGCCTTCTAGATGAGTCTTATGATGTAACTTTTACCAACCAATCACAGTGTTTTGAGTTTGGTCCACCTTGCTTGAAAACCTGGCAGGATGTGAAGACACACCTTTAGGCAGACAGTAGGTGATTTTAGGGTAACAGCTTAAGTCTTTGAAGTGATGAGAGGATGAGAGGAGACATGCATGAGGAACCAAAACTGGAGACGTCAGAAAAGAGAGACTGTCTTTTTGTCCCACTGTCACTCAGTGCAAGTATGCCGGCGCACGCTGTCACACTTGCTGAACAACAATCGTTGTCACGCTAAGTAAATCCCGTTTGACAGTATGAGATGAAACAATGGGGGTGCCGAACAATGGCCTGGCTAGAGATCTGTGCAAACTGGGCTCTCTCACCCTCGGCCTTGCCGAGACGCTACGTCTTATTTCCGCCGTGATTACTCACGCCTGGCCTGCCTCGCCATGTCCTCTCTGACTTGTCCCTTCCACGAGCGGACTCTCGAAAGAGAAAAGGCCTTTTGTTGCCCCGTCGCTGACTGGTTTTGATTTCTGGAGACTGGAATTCTTTAGTGATAATGTTGCGAGATGGCTGTGTTTGACTGTGTCCCTGTACAGCATGTGACTGGTGGGCTCCATAGATGACGACGTTCAGAGGCTGTGTGAGCGCTTGGACAGGTGGTGGTTTATAAGCCTTGATGGGATTTTGAACTTTGATCTTGATATATGCCAGAGATTATATATTACACTTGCTACATGTCAGAGATTATATATTATACTTGATATATATCAGAGATTACATATTATACTTGATATATGACAGAGATGTCAAATAATGTGTACTGTATATATGTCTCAGTGTTGTCATGTTGTTGAGTTTGATGTGTTACATAAATCTGTGTCTGTGAGTCTAGATTCATTCACATTTGTATGTGACTTCATGTCTTAGTACATACATGAGTATGTGTGTGTGTATGTGTGGATGTGTGGATGAGTGACTAGGGAGGGCACGGGGCCGTTTATTTGAATGTATTTAAGTCTGATTTCAGTGATGGGAATCCAAGGTCTGCCAATAAACAGTTTTTAAAGACCGTAATGGTGGGCCCAGACGGCAGAGCAACCCAAGCATGCTAATCGGCCGCAGTGGTCTGAGACGCCTGAGCTCTCAGTGCATGGGGGCCGGAGGTAGGAAATCAAACCTATTAAGGGACTATTTAAAGAAAATTGGAGGGAGGCCGGAAAAGACAGGGGGGCTTTTCCAAAACTTGCAGAGCAAGGAAAAAACAGAAACAGGAAAAAAAGGAACCCCACTACTTCTCTCAAACTTTGGCTGAAGGCCATCACAACAAAGACATGAAACAACTTTCAACCAACTGTATCTGTTTTCAGTGATCAGTTTCTGAACAAAGTTCAGTTTGATCGATATTATCTCACACGCAAATTTTGAATGCTATGGTTTTATCATACCTATTATCATTACATCATCTTCCAACACCATAAATCATTACATTTGTCATAAATTAATGTTTAGAATTGATTCAGTTTGGAGAATTGATGAGACTAATTGATGAGTCGATTGATATGGTTCCCCCAGAATGCCAGTTCACAGGACTATCCTCAGATGCAGCTATGGTAAATCTGATCACCTGATCTAGACTCACAGGCCTCTCTTTCAGTTTAGACACCTTGAAAATGTCTGCTCTGCACACCAGCTTGCCCAGTGGAAACAGCCACAGACCTCAGGCTATTTATTGAGAACCTAAGAGACGTCGCTGTAATCCTGGCTTTCTTACTAAGCCACCGAGATTTCAGAGGTTTTCTGAGCCTCTCCCACATGGCCTTTGGTTTTCCTCTTGTCTGCCAGGGTCCTGTAAGCTAACTGAGCTTGGCGCTGAGTGTTCAGATGGAGATGGATCATTACTTGGTAAGTGCAGCCGGGCCCTGTTGCCATCACAAAGCCACCGCTTTGGTTTGGGGATCTGGCCCACCTGGAGTCTAAGAGCCAGCACCTCATAATAGTGATTGACTGTACAACAGACAGAATGAGTGTGAGACAGAGAACCAAGCAGACCTTGCTTGCGAATCATGGGTACCTCACGAGTCTGACGCAGGGTGGAGTTGAGGTGAGGAAGGGGAGGAGGAGGATGGATTGAAAAACTGTTTTCTCGCCCAGCTGAATATAAGCTGCGGTGCAGTGCAGTGTGGAGGCCAGAGGGATGTCAGAGGGGTATGTTTCGCTTTTTGCTCCAGAGCATGTCTGGGAGGTGCAGTAATTGCCCCCTGGGTCTGAGGCATTAGTGCACCCCCCCCCCCCCCCGACCCCCTAACATACATACACACTTAAACACTCACACCCTTCTCCATTTGTGTTTCTTTTCTTCTTTTCTCTTTTCTTTTTTCCCCTCCCCTTCACTGTTTCACTGTGATCTCCCTCCTTGCTGTCATCTCTCAGGAAAATCCCCTCATCATTAGCCAGCAGCTCACACTGCCTGCCTGCTTGCCTCCCTCTCTCTCTCTGTCCCTGGCCAGGCCTCTGTCTATCCCTCCCACAAGAAGGCTTTGTTCCGTCTCCCATTTTATGCCTTTTATCTCGCCACTTAAGAGCAATTATTCCTAAATATGAATTCTTTCGTAGAGACTGAGGCCTTGGAAAAAAAGGCAATTTCTGTTCTTCCTTCATCTTTTCTTCCCTCTCTCTCTCTCTCTCTCTCTCTGTTCTGTGCCTCATGGGCAAAAACAATGGAAAAAAAACTTTACTGTCTCTTAGGTGTCTGATTTCGGAGACAACAGGATATACTCAGACACAGACACAGATACAGACACACACACAAACATGCACACACACGTACGTATACACACACACACACACACACACAAACACGTATGCATACACACACACACAGACAGGCACACACATACACACACACACAAACAATGGCTACACACCTTAGCCGAGGCTGACGTAATCTGATAGGCCATTAAACTGAAAACAACACAATATGTAGACGGAAAGACCCCTGAGGATGGGCACAGGGCACACAGGAATTATGAGAAACCCCCCCCCCACACACACACACAGTGTCTTTCAGACATGTGGGTGGCAGGGCAAATGGGGTAAAAATATGGCCAGGGAGGGGAGGGGACCATGAGATAAGTGCAATGATAACTTCAGGCAAAGTTCTACCAAAGAAATGGGGGATTGCTGTACACCTTCCTGTAGCCTATATAAGCACAGTGAGTTCTCCATACACATTTACACACATTTAATCAGCTTATAAATGTGATAGAGTTGCTCCAATTTTTTGATGTCGTTGTTTTTGAGACAGATGGACATTGAAGTGTTACAAACCTCTATACCACATACATGAGTTAGTGCTGTTTTTTCAGAGAGGCATCCAAGCCTCCAGTGTCTTATCTTTCGGGCAGAAGTTGCATGCAACCAGAAACCACTTCAAAGTGTAACTGCGGTTGATTGGTAATAAACTCCAAGGTGTCTCTTGGATGATCAAGAAACTATTTGAGGCATTAGGCATGTTTTAGCCCCAGGCTGTGGAGCTGATGAAATTAGAAAGTCTAAAAGACTGAAGATAAATACGCGGCAGGAAAAACAAAGAACAATATTGATGGGGAGATATGTTGACAGAGACTAAAAGTGATAATGTGAGCGTGATTTCAGTGTGTAAGAAGGACAGAAGAGAGATAGAAAGATATGGGAAGAAAGGAAGAGAAAAAAAGAGAGGGACTGAATGAGCTTGAGAGACAGGAAAAGAAAAGGGGAGACTGCTGTTTTTCACTGTCAGGCACAATGGGCTGTTTTTACCACATTCATTCTTGCTGTGCTTAAACTGAAGGGAAAAAAACGACTGTTTATGTTCCTCAGAGGTCTTCGTAAACCTAAACAGCTGAGACGGAGACACACATTGTACACAAACTCAGCCGGCTCTTGGGCTAAAGATGGCTTAATGATGCTGTTGTTGTTTGCTGTTAGTGGGCTGCCCTGTGGGGCTCCGTTTGTTTCAAATGGCCAGACTGAGTCATCCATGATGAGAGGCCATGGGCCATTTGGTCTGTGGACCACCGCTGAGTCAGTGAGACTGGGAGGCAGTGAATGAGGGAGAGAGAGGAAGAGAGAGAGGGAGAGAGAGAGAGAGAAAGGAAGCGAGAGAGGAGGAAGGAGGTAAAGAGATGGAGAGTGGCAGAGTGAGAAGTACAAAGAGAGAGAATGAGGAGGAAAGAGTATTTGATTGAAAAGATAGTAAAAGTGTGTGTGTGTGTGTGGGGGGGGGGGGTAAGAAAATTGGAGACAGACAGAAAGAGGGAGATAAAGTGGAAAAGACTGAGAGAGCGAGACAGAGCGAGACAGAACGAGAACGACAGAGAGAGAGAGAAAGGAAAGCAAGAGAAAGAGAGAGAGAGAGAGAGAGAGATGAAGAGAAAGAGCAAGCAGCTGTCTCGAAGCAGCCTTGTTGGCACCAGCAGGGGAAGCAGACACAGATGAACGTGTGGCTTCCTTGCCCAGGCTTCCTCCGTGTCAGAGCACAGGATTATGGGCCTGTGGCTGCGCCTGCCAGGAGCCCCCCTTCAAGGGCGGTGCAGGCGAGGTGATGAAAAGCAGACAAAAAGAGACTTTTTGTTTTATTATTAGTGCCATAAGACCATACTCTGTCTCATCTGTACAGCACTAGCTTGAGGGTTATCCAAGTATTGCACTGTTAAGGGCCCAACAAAGTACCATCGAAACTCTCTCAGAGTGACAACACTGAACAGCATATTAAAGAATCAGCTGTTTATATTGTTCTTTGCTGAATTTTACCCAGCACATTTTAGAGGTAGGAAAGAAATGATAAACAAAGCCTTTAGGAGAAATGTGTGTAGTTGCATAGGTTGTGTCTGTTGATTGTATGTCAAGTGATACGCCATGGAAGTTCACAAAGCCAGTGAAGTTGGAAGAAGGCTACCTTCACAAATACATCTTAGTCTTTCAAAGACTAAGCAAAAGCCCTCGTAATTTTTTTTCTCCTAAAACCTTTCCACAGAGTCATAGGACTCTGAGCCAAGTGAAGTGAGGTGAAAACGCTGAACCAAGTATTGATGACAGGATATTAGGTGAGGGAATCCTCTGTTCAGGGGGGTGAGTTCGGACGCCTCATTCCCAGAGCTGGGGGCTGTTGGCTGACTTAACTGGAGCCCCCCATTCCCAGAGCCCCGGTCCACAGGGAGCCCCATTTCCACACAGCGAGTGAGAGTGAGTGGGTGTGGGGGGAAAACTGCCCCCCTCCGCCTGCTCCCCCTGGCTTTCCTCCCTAACACAGCCTCCAAAACTTACTGGCACAGATTCTTTCTCTTTCTGTGTCTCTCTATCCCTCTCTTCTTGTCTCCCTTTCCATGCACGCAAACACATACACACACACACACATACACACACACACACACACACACACAGAGTCACACACAGGGAGAGGGAGATTATAGGCTTGTGCTAAAATATGGACCCTGTCTATTCTCCGAGGGTACTGTTATCGTCGTTATCAAGTTGTTGTTTTTTTCATATGTGAGAGAACAGAAATGCTTCTGTTGATTCTCATGGAACTTTTGTGAGAAAAGTGTCCCAATAACCTTTGCTGAAAAACAAAACAGGAAAGCCTTTTTCAATTTGGTTCTCTGGGCATTTAAACATAATTTTATGAGTTATGACAATATTAGTGTGCGTAAAAAGAGGGTAGAACTGGAGTCATAATTAATATCAGATGATTCCTTTACTAAATTTAGAGGATAATATTTATCCATGTATTTTTAGAAAATGGAACCAACATTCAGAGAAAACACTGCCAGCATATTCACATTAAGTAATTTTCCTTCATTTTAAAAAACATCCAAAATAAGAGCTAAACATTTTGGAATTTACTGACTTTTATTTCCAGTGTTTCTGAGGTTTTCACTGTTGTCAAGCAGGCCTGTATTGTTACATTTGTTTTGCTGCCACTGATTAGTGGTACCCGACTTCACTGTCCCACTGGGAAACGTAGTAAACTTATTTGCCCACAGGAATTAAAAAGATAAAAAAAAATCTTCCTGTTGCTTCTAGAGCTGTAGAATGATTTATTCCTTTGTATCAACTCCTTCTCAAATTTAATTTGAATGCACATCTAATTTCTGTGACTTCTGAGGCTGCATGAGGTCACAGGCATCTCTGTTGGACACTCGTGTTAGCATTTATTGAACTGCATCGTGTGTTAGTATTCACACAGTATTAATAATGGTAGGCATTTAACGTCCTTTTTATTTACTGAGTGTATCTTAGTTTATCAACAATGTCTTCCATGAGTGGAAGTGTACCCAAATGTCAGCCGTTGCCTACATCTGTGCCTCCAGTAGGAAAAGCTTAACTGGTCATGAAAGTGTTTTAGAAAGCAGTAAAGTCCTGAGAACCCCACTGCTGTGGGAACATAAGGAAAGCTGTAGAGAGATGACCAGTGGTTTCTGAGGCTTTGGCTTTACTGAGAAATAAATGTACCTTCACTGAATGCTCGTAAAGATCATCTTCAGAGCCACACTTTCCCTTGTGCATCTGTTTCTGACTGACCCCTCATCTCCCCCATCTGACATCCTGTCTCCCGAATTTTATTTTATTTTGGTTTGATTTGTATGTCCTCATTTATCCCCACATCTTCTCTCTCTTCCCCCTCTCTTTTTTCTCTCTCTCTTTCTCTCTCTCTCACCCTACATTGACTTATCTCTCTCATAATCATGTCTTCTGACACCCCCCCACCCCCAACCCCTCCACCCTTACCCCCATCCCTTCCCCACAGGCTGTGATGTGAGAAGTGTTGCATCACCGTTCTTGTAGCCCCCTGGCCTCTCTCGCGGTCACTCTGTGGGAACCGTGAATTTGGACGGCAGCCTCTTTTCCCACCAAAAAGAGGTCCAGTTAAAAAATAGTCCTTTTCTCGTAGGCACCCGAATCAAACCGGTTCTGGCTCGCCGGGTCTTCTCACGGAGTACTGGGAGGAGAGGGGTCAGTCCATGCACAGCGCTCCTAATGGCTTTCGAATGCAGGTACCTCTGGGCCGCCCCAACCCAGGAAGTGGCAACCATGAGAAAGAGGGAGAGAGAGAGAGACAGAGAGGGAGGTTTAACGATCGACACTATTTCCAGAATCCTCTGTATTTTTTCCACTGATGCCTTGGTTCCCATTTCCCCAAATTAGGAACAATCGCAGTGACATGATACAGTGATTGAGGGCTAAAGAAGCCAGTGGTGATTATAATGACAATCCCTAAGGCTTTTAAGTCCAAGAGAACAGCAGTTCATGTAACCATGATTTCATGACCATGGAGGAAAATCATTTGGCTAAATGAAACTGACCTGATCATATATATATATATATGTATACATATACACAGACAGACACACACACACACATACACACGCGCACACACATACACACACACGCATATATATATATATATGTGTGTGTGTGTGTGTGTGTGTGTGTGTGTCTGTCTGTGTATATGTATACATGCACACATGGAAGGTTCACTCTTGCACAAAAGATGCCCAAACAGAAGAAACCCATGGATCAGAGGAAGAGCATGGATCAGAGGAAGAACATCATGACAGCATAGAACACTGGGGGGCTCTGGGATGGGTCTGTGTGACACTGGCTACGTCCAGATGGAAGCACTCTGGGCCCCATATGTGTATGTATCTGTGTATGTGTGTGTGTGTTGTGTGTGTGTGCATGTCTGTGTGTGCCAGTGTGTGTGTGTGTGAGAAAGAGAGAGCAAGAGAGAGCAAGAGGTCTCACAGAGCCACAGAGCCCAGTGTGTGAAGAAAAAGAGGAATTCTCCTGAGCCCTGTGGCTAATTGAAAGATTACCATTCTGTCTTTCGTGCTCCGCACCCTCTGGAGTGCAGGCCGTGTGAGACAACTTGGATACGGCGATGAAAAGTCAGGAAGTGTTCCGACAATCGCGGCTGGAGAAGGTACAACGTGCAGCGCAGACGCCAAACACCAGCTTTTTTGGGCCATGTGCGGGACTCCTGTGAACTTCAATATTGTGCCTACAACGAAACTACCTCCACAGAAGTGCCACAACAGTTTTGGTGAAACTGAGGAGATGTTCAGGGTGAATTTGCAGCCAACAGTAACGCTGAAATAGTATATGACACGTCAGGGGCCACAGTGTGGATGGATCATGACTCCTTCTGTCTGATCTAATGCTATCATGCAACTCTGTGAAGAATCCCTCAGTGGGTGAAGTGTTGCTCATGTCTGCCTGGAGGGGGTTGCGCTCCAGTTAATTAAATGCAGTTCTCCCCTCGCACGCGTGGGTCGGTCCCAGCACTTTGTTAGTGTGCCAAGGCTGCCCTTTCTGATGAACACAAAGCGGCAATGATGAGAGGAGTTTGAAAGATGGATGAAAAGAGGGAGAGAGAGAGAAGGAGAGAGAGATGGAGGGAGAGAGGGAGAGATAAGGACAGAGGGAAAGGGAACTGATTTTAGGGAACTGATTTGAACTCAGGGAAAATGGCAGAGTGGGAATGGGATAGTCTGCTTTTAGAGTGTAATAGGGGAAATCAACACATCCATGACCTTCAAAATTCCAAAAAACAACAAAGCAATGAATAAAGCCCAATTCAAACACCTCTTTACTGCACCTTGGAATTCTGTGGCTGGAATGTCCATTGCCGTCATGCCAACTCAGCCGGTCACCACGGACACCCTCCCCATCACTCTTAAAGAATATTTTTGAATGGAAAAACAAATGGAATGGATTGGTGGAAAACTGGGATGCTGGACGCTTTCTTCCCGCTCCCTGGGTATTTTAACAAGTGACAACTTGCTGACATGGGTTGAGTGGACTTGGTGGGCTTGGTGTCAGATTCCAGGGGTGAGTTTTTATGGACACCAGTGGTTGCCTTCGCCATGTGTTGACAGCTGTGTCGTCTGTACCACAAAGCAGCGATGTGGCACAGTGGAATTAATAGGAGACGAGCGAATTATTTAAACAGCAGGTGTATGGAGCCCTGCTGATTTGCAGATGAGAAGCTTGAAATCGTAATTTAGGAGGGAAAAAACTGGCTCCAGATCAGTTTGGAAGTCTCTTTTTAAATACATATTCTACTCTCCAACTCTGTTTTAACTGATGGCGGCCTAGAATATTTCCTGGAGAATTTTTTAATCAGTATGCCATCACTGCTCAACATTTGTCATTGCACTAACCACATTAGGCCATGGTGCTGGGTTTTTACCTATATTGAATTTCCAAAACCTAGCAAAGCTGTCCTATTTCATTTCCCTGAGACTGAAAAAGATTAAGAATTCTTTGTCATCAGTACAGTTCATTTTTGGGCAAACACAGACTGTTTCACTGCTTGCCTGATGTTTGCATGAGGGAATGTACTAGCTGTATGGGTCAGTGTGTTTATGCCAGACTATGGAGTGAACACAGGCTGTGTCAAGTCTGATAAACATTTAACAGAGAACTCTGTCTGGCGAGCAAATGCTTAGGCTAAAGTGAAATAAATAAAAGAGTTAACGTGTTACCTTTGGCAAGTGAGTTATTCATGCGGTAAGAGACAAAGCACATAGACGGCAAGTTGAACAAGCAGAAATTTGTGATTTTTTTTTTTTTTTATTAAAATGCATTAAAACAAAACTACATCATTTTGCTCATGTCATAAGCATGGGGTATCACATTAACAAAATTACAATGTACATTGGATGAACAGGGAGGACATGTTCTTTTCAAAAGAATTCATTGTGCTTTATTGTCCCAGATGTGATACAGTTATAATCTAGTTGTGCTTCTTGTCCTCATAAGCTAAGCTTCACAGAATGCCATGTTGGAACCAAGACACCTCAAAAAATTCAGACCTCTTGCATTTCAGCAAGCATAAAATGCAAAGTTTACCAGAGAGTTTCGATACAAAATAAATAATTACACCAAACCTTGGATCTATTGTCGTGCAACAAGGCCTTTCACATGGCTTCTCCATTTGCCTTCACTTTATGACAGCACAGATGGCAGAAATGTACAAGCACAGCAAATGATTGTCACAAAGCACAGTAAATCGTACACTCTCCCTGTTAAATAAGATTATTTGGACCTGATGGATTGTTCTGATGGTGAACCAATGTTAAGATTTGATTGTCTCTGTGCTTAATTACTAGTATAGCCTGTCATATTTAACTATTTACACAGTGATTTTGGGATCAGGGATTTGGGATTTGAATCAGAGCCAGTCTCAGGTGGAGCTCCACTCAGGATGGATGTACTATGACAAATGTTCTCCTGAAGGACACCTGCACCCTTCTCGTCTCTCTCATCCTATCTCAGAACCCAAGCCCTTCCCTCCGGTAACGCTAGGCGCCGTAACACATGAGACCTGACCTCACCATGTCACGGGTGCTGCTCTCCTTCATTTGCTCAGATCTTCTCATCTGCTCATCAGTTACAGTGTGGGCCACTTTTAGCCCCTCCCGTCCTGCCATTAGTTATGTGCAAACTACAATGGGGGGAAAAAGAGGGGGTAATCAGCCTAAATAAAGGCATCAAAGGGCCCAACAAATGAAAAACAGACAGAGGCACCTCTGGGTCTCTGCAGTGGGTAGGCATTTTACCAGGAGGTTGCCCTGTGGCACCCGGCTACATGTAAGCAGATACGTGTCTCTACAATACCCCACTCCTAAGACACAAACACATACACAGTCTTCAGTCCTTTACCACCCCTACCCCCCAGGCACAGGGATCAGGTGTGTTGGAACATCAGCATGGGAAAGGCCTTGAGGACTGATGAGAGTGTGTGTGCGTGTGTGTGTGTGTGTGTGTGTGTGTGTGTGTGTATGTGTGTGTGTGTGTGTGTGTGTGTACCCATTCACACCTGGAGTGCATTTAGTCTGTGTGCATGTGTGTCACTTGTCCATTTTATCCCTCCTATTGTGGTGATATGCTATTTTTTTCCCAATACAGCCAATTATCGTCTACAGTTTCAAAAACCTCCAATGGGCGGCTTGCTGGAAAATAATAAAGACAACTCGGGCTGCGTGTGCTGTAAGCTACCCTTAAATGGCGACGGGTTGTTTTTCGGCAGTCGTTGTGGCCCAGTGAGGCCAACAGTTAATGTGCAACTCTTGAATAGGAAGGACAGGAAAGCGTGGTCAGTTTTGCATCATCCCACAAAGAAGCTGCTCTCTATTAAGAGAAGCAAAGACAGGGAATGCTACTAGGATTTCTGGGAAATTTGTGGTTATACACTAAGGCTTGGCTAGCGAAGAAAGCTTGGAAATGGCTATTTTGTGGTTCACAATGACCTATTTTTTTCTTTTCTTTTTTTTTTTAAATAACACTTTTAGTGCATCAAGCTAAATCAGAAAATAACATTACATTAAAAACCTTTGTTTTTTATAATTTAAAGTAATATATTACAGTAGCAAAACTTGTCATTTATATTAAACAAAAATAAAAAAGGAAAAAAAGAGAAAAAGACTTGATAGTCGATCAGGACAGAATGACCCAGAAACACACAGGAACACAGTAATTGGCTCAAATAAATAAAAAAAAATCCCAAAAACATTATTCATTTAAAAACAAACTATGACAAATGTAATATTGAAACAAAGCAAATCAAATCTGACAGAAAAATATTGATTAATAATAAGAAAATAAAATCCTTGGGCCATAAGTTCTCAATATTTCTAAGGGAAAATCCACAAAGACTACACTCTTTCTCTCAGGTTCTTAAATACTCAAGAGTGTCTATTTAACCCGTCTTGTAAAAGTGACTGCGCTCTTATGTTACATATTACTGTGCTCCATGTGGGATAAGAACAAAACAGTCCCCGGTGACTAAAGACACAGAAAACTACACTGTTACCGATGTGTGTGTGATCTTAATTTCAAATGCAATGCGAGCAATCTGATCTGCTGCCTAGTGACTGCTGGCATTCAAGACAGGAGAAGAGGCTTTATGCTGGAGAGACATTAAAACACAAGTTTCTCTGTTTTTCCCCTCTTCAAGATTAAGTACTACAGAACATTGGCATGAAAACAACAGTTCCATTTCATGTGACAGATCAATGGTTCCTCCACGGCAGCTGAAGTCAATGTACAAGGACAAAGCAATTGTTCTGCTGTGAGGATCGTGGAAGGCAAAGCATTCTGGGAGATGCAGTCTTTGGTTATTTATTTAATTCATCAAGACATCTCACAAGAGTTGCGGATATATTACTATAACTGTTATTCGCACCATCTCCATCTATTTACAGTCAATTGACAACATTTATCTTTTTTGCTGTGGCTGTCCAAACAAGTCGATGTTCTTTGGTCAAGAGGACAGGCAGAAAGTTTTTTTGTTTTTCTCCAAAAGGCCATAATGAACATATGAAACAACTCTGAATGCAAATGAACTGTTCTATCAGATCATTTAAACTGACATGAAAAAAGCAGAGTGGGAAAGACTAAGAGACAAGCTGACACACAAAACATGCAGCAATTTTTTTGGTTGCCTTTTTTTCTTTCAAAAATTTACATAATCTACCTTCAGCGTTCAAACTCATTACTCTGCCCCTCCCTCTATCAATATTTAATCTTTCTCTTTCTCTTTCTCCACCTCCTCTTCCTCCTTTTCTTCTCTTCCTCCTCTTCTGGGTCCTGCTCCTGGCCCGATGAGGCAAGGTGTGGGAGGGCCTCAATAGGGCCTCCAGACGGACTCGTCCATTCGGCCCGAAGCGGTCATGGCAGTGGGCGAGTTGCTGTGGCTGCCGTCGGCATCCACGCCGTCGTTCTGACTGCTCAGGCTGGGGTTGCCCATCAGGCTACCACTGCCACTACCTGCCGACGCCCCGGTGCAGGAGCTCAGCATGCGAGTGGGCGAGCGCTCCCCTGCGCCAGCCCCTGAGCCCGACACACCGCCGCTGCCTGCTCCACCCGTTGGCACCATGGAGAACTGGTAGGAGCCTGATCCGGTGCCATAGTAGAGGTGGTACGGCGAGGAGTTGGCCTGGAAGTGGGAGCTCTGGTTCTGGTTGCCCGGGTAGGGTGGCGGCAGGTAGGTGTGGTAGCGGGCCGAGGACATGCCCAGGCCACTGATGGCCGAACTGGAGGGGTTGGAGTAGGTGAAGGCCCCGGGGTAGTGCACATGGGGATCTGGGAAGCGGGGCAGGGGGGACAGGGAGGCTGGGAAGGACCTCTGAGGGAACAACTCGGTGGTGCCTGAGATGAAACAACCAGAGACGGACAAAAAAAAGAGAGAAAAAAAGAGTGTCACATTAGCATAATCGCTAACAGTAGTGAACACCAGCTGAAGAGAAGCTAAGCACAATCGATTATGTAGGAATGTCCCTGAATGAATCTGAATGAATTATAAGGAAATAAATCTTAACATGAAATACATGACAAATATATATATTATATATTTTTACTTTTTCAAACAGAAACACACACACACACACACCCCTTTGATCCACAGACTTTGATCAACGTCTGGACTGACAACACATTGAGAATAGAAAACACTTTGTTTCTCTGTCAAGCTTACACAACAATATATCAGGCACAATGAAAACATGTGTCATAAACTTGTATAAGATGGTGGGACGTGTGGGAACTGTTAAAAATTTTGCAATGCTGAAACGCTCCCATCGGGCATCAAATCTGTCATGGTGGCTACAGACAACAGTCCATCATAAACGGATGAACCAGGGAAAGCCTGTGAGTCCAACACACAACAAATAGCCCTGTACTTATGTAGCAAACCATGCAGACGGTATCAGAAATAGACAACTGTCTACTATTAGTTGCTCTTATCAGATGTCCTGTCAAACTAGACTAAGCAACATACTTTCCCCCTTATGGAAGTTGAAAAGCCAGCTTTGTCTGCACAGATGGCTTACTGTAAACAAAGATAACGCTGTTGGCAGTGTGCACACTTTTATATATTATATACACTGTGTGTGTGTCTGCATGTGAGTTGAGTGTGAATAGACATTTGGATAACCACCATTTATTAGTCTACCTGTCTGGGAAACTGTTCATTAAATCATCGTTGGAACACATTGGATTGCGCTAAAAGTTCCTGCAAAATCTCTCTCACATGTGGCATTCCAGGGCTTCATATTCATACAGGGAGCAAACAAGGTGAGGCCGGCCGCCTGAGGGGCCGAGAGGAACATGCTCCAACTTGGCACCTAGAGATGTTTAACCATCAATCCAGTAATGAGTTAAATTTTACGACTTCAATGGAACTGCTAACGCAAACAGCCGCCCATTACAAAGTGCTGACTAATCACTGTTATGTGGGATGCTAAAGACTGTATTTATGATGTGCTGTTAAATATGCAACTTCAGAGTACTTGCTCATCTAGCACAGGGGGTATTGTCAAACTGCTCTCTGCTGACCCCTAGCTGAGGTCTGCAGGAACTGCAGGGAATGAAGTGTCCAGAGGGACAGTGATCACAAGAATGCTGGATAGAGCTGATTGTGGGTCTGGAACTCAGGATCATTAGCAGCAACAGACATCTTAAAGGTCAAGTTTGGCTCTGATGTCTGAAGTCTAAGTGTCTACAAATTTCCTTTAGTGGACTCTGTCGTTGGCGCCACTTGTGGACTAACCATCACATGAGAGATTCTTTAACCATTGAATTTCATCCTCTTATGGCAGTTCCCCCTGACTTGTCCACTTACTTACACACACACAAACTCTCTCTCTCTGTCTCTCTCTCTCCCCCTCTCTCTCTATCTCTCTCCCTCTCTCTCTCTCCCTTTCCGTGTCTCTTTCCCTCTCTCTCTCTGTCTGGCAAGCTTAGGAATGAGAGTGTGGTGAAGTAACAGGTAATTGAGGTCTGGACCTGGTTTGGATTTCATGTTCATGTGCGTCAGTGACCAGACATGGGTCAACATGCGGGCAGGTGTGATGCGAATCTCTGCACCTGTGGGTTGTATGCCATCACACATACACAAATGCACACACACTAACAATGACTACAAAAACACATGCACATATATGCATTCTCACACCAGCACATATCTGTACAAACACAGACAGTGCAAACACACACACACACACACACACACACACACACACACACACACACACACACACACACACACCTTTACACCTGTCTGTGACATATTTGCCTTGTTTGCTTGCTTGCTGCCTCTAATAAGGGTAGGAGAAGAGTTGTGCCCACGCTCTCCCAGGGGATGCTGGGAAGGAGGAGGGCAGAGAAGGAGAAGGGGAAGAAAGAGAGGGCTGTATTTGTGTGAAAGCAAGCGCTCGCATGCCACCGCCCCGAGGGGTGGAGGATGCCGAACTTGCGTGCCACAGCCTCGTTGAAACGTCTGGAGAACTGGGTCCATTTTCAGGCGCACAGAGAAAAAAAAATCAGTTCCTTTGCAATTTCCACGGCTGCTGTTTTCCTTTTTCTCCAGAACATTTTCTGCAGTTTAAATTCTCTTCTTTCTTTTTTGAAAGTAAAGGGAGAAGTGAGTTGTAGTGAAAGAATGAAAGAGAGAGAGAGAGAGAGAGAGAAAGGGGGGGTGGTGCAATCTGCTTTTTTCTGTTTCCAGAGTCTAGCAGGCACAAGAGCGGGGGGTTCGTATCTTATTTCACGCAAGGAAAAACTGAGCTTTCAGCTGCTGTTGATTCGGGAAAAGAGGAGTCGGCTCTGCTAATTCCTTGCGGACTCCCGGAAAGCTCCCGCTCACTCTCCCTGCCCTCCGCCAGTAGAATGTGGGCGAACAGCCAGAACAAGGTGGGGAGGGTGTGAGGGTCTTAAGAAGGTGTGTGTGTATCTGTATGTATGAGTGTGTGTGTGTGTGTGTATGTGTGTGTGTGTGTGTGTGTAGTGGAGGGGAATGCTTCACCAGCTGAGGTGACACTAAGTTGCCCCTCAAACGAGCCTCATTCAGCCAAGCTGTCTGAATCCATTATGACCAGAGAGCGGACACTTGATTCAGCATCGTGGGGGGCACAGCACTGCTCTTCCACTGAGCCCAAGTCCAATGGTATCCATAGACTGGCAGTCACCATCAAAGCATCAGCGAATGTCACAGACACTAACTGGCAAACACTCACCGGCTGTCTGAAATCAAATTTTTTTCCCCTACTTTAAACAGTTTTGAAGGAACTCGCTCTAACTCTCTCTCTCCTTTGTTCCTGCTAGGTGTAGGCCAGAATGCTGAGCTTGTGGTAAAATACTCTCTCTCTCTCTCACACACACACACACACACACACACACACACACACATACACACACACACACACACACACACACATGATCCCCATTAGGCTCAGCTGAAATGTGTTGACTCGGCTGCAGGGACGGCAGTGAAGGGACGGACCCCAGAGGGCAAGCTGGCACGACCCAGCTTCTCGGATGTTCCCTCTCCCTCTCCCCCTTTCTCTCTCTCGCTCTCTGTTTCTTTCGCTCTTTCTCACTGTTTCTTTCTTCCTTATGGCAGACTCACACCGTTTATCACTATTCTCTAGAGACTGACTGTTTTAACTCTTTCATTCCTTCTACATTTCTTTGTTTTTTCTTTCATTTCTTTCCTTCCATCTTTTTTCTCTTGCTCACTTTGAGGATACCTGAGTATTCTAGGATTTTATAGAGAACATAGTGTTCTGGAGTTATAACTGGCCAAGTTTACAAACATGTAGTTGACTCTTGTGTATGTATGTGTGTGTCTGTGAGTGTGTGTGTTTGTGTGTGTATGTGCACTTGCGTCTCTGAATGAGCACATCTCCTACACCTGTACACCTGTAAGTTCTTTTGCCCATACCTGCACACATCTGTCTGCGTGTGTGTTCTCACCTGAGTTTGTTTGCCCCCAGCAAGCCGCTTTGCCCAGAAGTCCACTAGTCTACACTGAAGCGTGTAACCCTGATCCGCAGGGAGGTTAGCCTCATTTGCCTACACCAGAAACTGCCTTCGGTTGCTAACTCTGGGGCGAGGCCCAGGCGTCTGTGTGTGTGTGTGTGCGTGTGTATGTGTATGCGTGTGTGTGTGCACAGAAAGGGGGGCTGCCTAGACCACCCATGCAAATGCTGACTCTCACCTGTGAAGTGTGTTTACGTGACCCCGATGCAAACCGGGGTGGGGAACCTAGATGGCTCGCAGCTGTGGTGTCCCAGGCAAATTAAGTGGTATGGGGAGAGAAGTGATTGTCAAGAGAGTGCTGTATACTCCATGACACTCAACAAAAGATGCAATTACACATGGGCTAGCCACATGGGCGGTCAATTTTTTTGTGTTTGCACTCATAAATGTACAGTCTGTCTGTTTCCTGTGTGTGTCCGTGTTGTGGTGGACACATCGTTTCTACGTACAACCCCCTGCCGTAGCATCCCAGAGGAAGATATGACTTCTTCAAACAATACTGTTTAGAAATAAATCAGAAATAAACAAAGACCTTTCTGAATTCTGATCCATTTTCTTAAACTCCCCATTAGGAGAAAAGAGTATTGAGTATTTTTAGATCTTAAGTTGAACTTCAATTGGACTCCAATCATGTGTAGCCTGGTGACTCTCACTGGTCTCCACATTCATGGCTGCTCCCTCTAGTAAATATCCTCCTTGGCATTTATGCAATCACGTGAAATGAAAACAGGCCATTCCCCTCTCAGAGAAGTCACTACAATAATAGTTTAAAGGACCGGATCTTACCAAATTCAGATGTTTCTCCTAAAACCCTCATTGGGCAAAAATACACAATTGAGCTGAATTTAAAACTTGACTTGATAGAAAAAAGATAATACTGTCCAGACTGGTAAGGCTAACATAAGAGGTAATATTTTCCTCTGGGACTGCTGTATAGTCACAGGCTGGCAAGGGGGGCGAGCCAGAGACCAAGTGCTGAGTGCAAACGACAACCTCCCACAAGCTGATGAATTGGAGATCCAAATGAACACAAATGAAGGCCCTGTGTTTGTGCAAGCACCCAGGTCGCCTGTCACCACGGCCCCATGTCGCATGCAAATGCCCTTGACCCTTCCCTCGCTTCTCAACCCAGTGCTGCTGAGAGTGATACGCATGGATATGAGGATGTATAAAACAACACGCATGAATCAGGATGACCTTCTGAAGCTTGTGCAGGTGTGTCCAGGCCCAGACAGGTTTGCAGTAGGTACCACCAACGAGACAGCTGAGTGTTGTTTACCTTGTAAGGATGCGTAACAAAGTATCCCATGCTGAGACGTTTCAGGTTGCATCAGATTATAAATTCTTTGACAACTCTGTCTTTTTCCTCTTCTGCTCTGTCTGCATTACACAAACACTCACTCAAGTAATGTCTGTCAGAATCATGGCCTGAAGCCAGATACTTATGTTTGTGTACACATGTTTAGGTGTGTGACTGTGTATATGTGTGTGTGTGTGTGTGTGTGTGTGTGTGTGTGTGTGTGTGAGTGTTTGTGTGTGCGTGCATGTATATGTTTGTGTGCATGTACATGTCTGTGTTTGTGTTTGTATGTACAAGTGTGTTTATATATGTGTATTTGTGTGTCTGCACATGTTTGTATGCAGTGTATGCAGAGTGTGAGAGTGTGAGTGTGTGTGTGTGTGTGTGTGTGTGTGTGTGTGTGTGTGTTATTTAAACAGCTCTGTAGGTCCAGGTGACTCTCACTGGCCTCTACATCCATGGCTGCTCTCTCTAGTAAATATCCTGCTTGTCAGTTATGCAATCACATGAAACAAGCTTTTCCTCTCTGAGAGATGTGACTACAAAGCGAAATAGTCACAAGTTCTTTTTTGAGAAAACGTATATGAGTGTCTGTCTACAAGGCTATAAATCACTTAGAGGGCAGACATGCAAAGAAAAGAGAGGGAAAGAGAGAGAGAGGGAGAGAGAGGGAGAAAGCAAGGAAAGAGAGGAATTTTTAATTAGTCAGTCACAGAATGTAACCCATGGTGTCACATGCAAATGTCCGTGTGGTGATGAGGAGGAAGAAATGCCAGGGCAGGGAGGGTGGCCGCGATTCAGTACACTTTGGCACGCCGCCATCCTTGACAGGAAAAAGCAGTGGCCATATTGCCACGGGGCGTACGAGGGATGCCAGCTGGATGAGGGCGGAGCTGAGTGGGAGTCGCAGGAATGCGCCGGCAACAGCGGTGCCCGGGGCCACAGGCCGAAGCCTCAGAAGAGACGCCCACGCCAAAACTCACACCGCACTGTGCCAGTGAGCTGGGCCAGGTTGGCATAGATCAACCATTCTCTGTCTCCTCCTCTCTTTCATCACTTCTCAAGAACTGTCAACTCACTTCTAACCGTCACCCCCAGCGCACCCTGCCCTCATCATCAGCAAACCTCCCCGAGTAGCATTTCCTGCCCACAAAATAAAACATTAATCTACATTTTCTGAGTGCTCACTGTTGCCTGATTCTTCATCTCAGCAAATATATAATCACATCCTATTTAAGAGATGTTTGGTGTAATTATTTGTGTCCATGTACTGTGGGAATACGTGTGTGCACTTCGGTGCTGTACTGCTCCTTATATTACTCGACTCTACAGGACAGATAAGAATCATGGATGTTTTCAATGAGGCTTTTCCATATGGTAGTTTCAGTGTGCTGTGCTGTGTTGTGGTGTGGTGTGGATGTATTAAATCTCTCACCTGTCCAGCGCAGGTCTTCCTCCACCTTACAGGGCTTCATGCCTGCTGAAGGGTCCATTTCCCCCGTCCACAGAGCTGCACAAGAGGAGCACAGACAGAGATAATCAATCACTGATCAGGCCTACATATCACCTATTTCCTATAGCCAGCTGCCTGCAAATCTCTCTGCATTTTGGGACTGGCATCCACACTCCACTTCAAAGGTTTATGGGCTTTGACCACTTGTTATGGTAACAGACTTTAATTGGCACATCAATCATACAAATTTGACAGATGGCTTATTGCTTCCATGCTTGACATTTTAGTCTGTTCCATGCAAATATAGATGACAAACAATTCAAGAATTTCAGATGTCTCAGATTTGTTTTGTCTTGCCAGCAGACGTTTGTTTTGGGGAGTGCAAATGGTTGGATTGTGACACACTTAGAAAAACATGCACGCACACACACATAGAGACACACAGATACAGAGAGGATGTGTTTCCAAATGTATAACGGAGTGAGCCTTAGTCCCCACTCAGACACCACGTCAGAGTGTCCATGTCTGTGCTTAATCAGGCTGCTGTTGGTAGGGGGAAGACAAAACTGCGCATTCCTGGTGTTATTGGCATCACGTTCTAAACGGCACACATACCTGTGCCGCATTCCTGCCGGTACTGTCAGGGGGAAGACCTGGCGCGCTTGCGTGTGTACATTGCATTTGAAACTTTCCACTGACGCGCACACATGAGAATGGTTTGTTGTTGGGAAACAAGGGCCATAAATTAAGATTTTGATTTTGTGTGTGTGCGTGTGTGCGTGTGTGTGTGATGTACTTTAAACAGATACACACCTGTGTATCTAACCGTGTGTCAAGACCGTGAGTCTTGTTTACACGTCAAATGTCAAAGTTTACATGTGCGTGTATGTGTGTGTCTGTCTGACAGTGTTTCTATATGTGTGTGCGTTTGTATGTGTGTGTGTGTGTGTGTGGGGAAGGAGAAAAACTGGGTTGTGTTCCAGATATGAAAGGCTTTCTGGGATCCCGCCCTAAGTGCTTCCAAAAACACCAGATCCTTCCATGGCGGACATTTCAGAGGAGCACTGTGCGGAGCTGGAGACTGCTGACAGGGCTGATTCAGCAACAAAAGGGGTAGACAGAGTGAGAGAGAGAGAGAGATGGAGAGAAAGACAGAGAGAGAGAGAAGAGAGAGAGACATAGGGGGAAAGAGAAAGAGAGAGGCAGAAGGAGAGAGAGAGAGATGAGTAAAGAGAGAGAGAGAAGGAAAGGGGGAAGAGACAGAGAGAGAGAGGGGGAAAGAGAGAGAGAAGGAAAGAGAGAAAGAGGAAGAAACAGTGGTTGAGCATGAGAGGTGTATATATATATATATAGAAAGGGAGGGAGAGAGAGCTCTGCTCTTTTCATGTGTCCCATGCATATGGTTTTGGCAAGCGAAAGTCACTGGCTCAAGTCAATACAGCCCTAGACAGTTTGATCTGATTTGATTTGACAGATGGAGAGAGGCAGAGGGAGAGAGTGAAATGGGATGGAGGAAGAAAGAGAAGGAGAGAGGCAGAGGGAGAGAGTGAAATGGGATGGAGGAAGAAAGAGAAAGTGAGATGGAGAGAGAGAGGGCGGGGAGGGGGGGGGCAGACAGAGAAGCCTTGCTGGACTGTGATGTGAGAACAGAGAGTTGGGCAGATATTTTGGGGATTTTTGGTTTAAGTGTGTGTGTGTGTGTGTGTGTGTCGGTTGTGTGTATGGTGTGTGTGCGAGCGTGTGGGACTCTGCTTCACACTCAACGGCCACACCGCAGGGATGTGCCAATTTGACATGCAAATAGCGTCTGTTTGCTCTGGGTTGGAGATGGCTTAGTTGTTACAAGCCAACCATCACGTACCGTCAAACATTGTGGGAACCTTAGCCACTACTGCACCCACAGGCACACTGACCTTAAACCCTCACACACACACACATACACACACACACACACACAGAGACACACATAGAGACACACGCAGTCGCAACTCTGCAAACACTGTGCTATATTAATGTACACAAAACTGAGCACCCATCTACACTAAATCTATATCCCCCCTACTCTCTCTCTCTCACACACACAAACACACACACTTGCACATCAACCAGTGTGTCTGTGTTCCCTCGATGGCGCTGCCCTGCTTCCTTGAACCAGGCCGGACTGGTCGCACTCTCTCGTACACCCCTCTCCACAATGGCAAATTCTTACGCATAAATGGGCTTATTCACCAGCGGCACACTGCAGCTGCCGCCATTCCTTCAAGAAAATAAACATTTCCTTCAAATATTTTGATTGGCCAGGGTGCAACGTCAATAGCGACGCTACAGATTACTCCTGTTATTAAGAGTGTACCTTCAGGGGTGGGGCTAATTTAAAAAAAAGAAGAAGAAATGACAGAGTAAAACATTTATGTGTAGTGTGTTAGGATGCTTGAAGAGTGGCCTTGCCATATGTCAACTGACGTGGGAAGTGTCTCACACACACACACACACACCACACACACACACACACACATACAATGAATGAGGCTAAACGGGCTGGATGCTAGGAGATACAAATAAGCTGGCCTTGCCTTGGCCTTGTGAACTACAACGGCGGCTGGGGAGATGAAAGGCCCGCAGAGCCAAAATGGCGGGAGAACCGGCGGTGTTTGCAAGGGGGTGCGCAACACGCCTGCCATAATCAAGCATGTCATTGAAACACTCTGAATGCCAGGCCTTGTGCCGGCTTCCTGTTGCTCTCTGGCCCTGGGCGTCGACAGAAAGAGCGAGAGAGGGTGAGAGAAAGAGAGAGAGAGCAAACGAGTGGCCAAGAGAGGGAGGGAGGGAGGGAGGGAGAGTGTTTAGGTACCGGAAGAGGGGATCATAACCACCGTTTAGCTTATACGGGACATTTGATATGTCTAATGCATTCCCGCTTAAAACATTAGTAAAAAGAAACATGAAGGTCAAGAAACACTCTCCTCCAGCCCTGCCCCTGTTTGAGGGCCCACTCCTCTCAGCTTCTCTCACATCTGCAGCTCTCCACTCTCCTCCTCTTTTCTCTTCTCACTTCTTTCCCTTCTCCTCTCTTTTCTGCTCGCTAAAACACTCTCATTGGCTATGTTTGCCACATCTCCTCTCGTTACAGACAGACCTTGCAGAACTAACCTCTTCCTGTCTTCTCATTTAACATATAAATTGCTGAATCGTCCCCATTCCCCTAACATATTTATATATATTTTTCTCATCTCGATAATTTCAGATGATACTCTTTTAGCGAGAGATTTGTTTGCGCCTCAGATGGACTGCGGTCACTGAAGAAGAGGAACTTGCCGAGAACCACAGGAGCACCCTCATATGTCCGTCTTTCACCAGACCGACACAAACTACACCACCGTCAGCAGTTGAGGGACACTTAAATCCTGGGATGGGTTTTCATTTCTTATCATTTGTCATTCCATTTTATTTGTGCGTTGGTGTGCGTTGGTGTGCGTTGACGGGAACTCTACTCAGATAAGCGAAAGCGAACCCACACCGAGAACATCTGTCAAACAAAGCTCCCATTCTGTGGTCGGCCAGACGGGAAAGCCAACCGAGCAAAGCTCAGGAGGAGCTAAATCCTGCTTCTTGGGGACCCCTGCCCTGAAAAGCAGTGAAATGTCACACACTCACCCCATTGTGACCCTTAGTTTGTTACCCTTGTGTTCCCCAGAGAGACATTGTGCTTGTATAAATACTTAAGGGTCCCCTTATGGCAAATGGGGTCCTTCTGAATGCACCAATATCAGCAGAATCGCAATGGGTGGGAAGGGAAAGGGGGTCGATCTTAACCCAGCAACCCAACCACACAGTCCCCCCTCGAGAAGAAGGAATGACTGACAGTGGTTGTGTTTCACTGTAAGGCGAGCCACAAAGCTCATTGAATGCAATGTTTTTTTTTATATATATTTATATACAGAGCAAAACCTGCTGAAGGGCCTGAAGCTATGGTTGCAGTGTTGTACTATTGTCAGTGGGAAATACCACAGCTTTGTCTCTCACATGTTGGCTAATGTTCTGCACTCTGCATGGGTTTTGGGCCTACCAGGGATCTATTAGGATCTGTGTGGTGGACTGTAAGGGACCTCCTCATTCCATATATCTCCACAAACACACTTACAGACCGGTCACCTGCTGTTCACAAGAGAAGACAGAAGTGGCGATCAGAGTTTGGGAGCTGTTACCACATACACACACACACACACACCCCACCCCTTCTCCAGTACCACCCCACACCACCACTCCACCGTGCAATGAGCTCCTGCTCCACCAGACAGCCTGTTTGATCACTGGCTGTCATCACTCAGCCAGGAGCCAGGAGCCATGCTAAACACCCACCCACGCACACACACACACACACACACACACACACACACACACACACACACACACACAGAGACAATGTTCACACACACACACACACACTCTAAAAAATGGTTTTAGGGACCTCATCAAAGCACTGAGCACTTGACTGGATGGCAAGGCGGGTAATGCCAGCATCTGATATCTTACCTTTTGGCGAAGAACATAAAGGTGTTGGAAAGGCGCAGTTCGTAAGACGATACAGCCCTTTGAAGCGCGCCACAGCCCGATTTGGGGTAGATAATATCGCCTTTGTCTTGGGGGTGATTTTTGGTAGGGGCCAGACGAGTGGAAGTTAAAACATCTGGATAAGTCTGGCAAGCGTTGCAAGTGCAGCAAACACTCAGTCGGGAAATGAGCCTGGCCTTCTGTCTGCCTTTTACAAAATGTAAGTCAGACGGAAAAGACTGGAGACTATGGACCTAATCCGACAGGGTCTGTAAAATCAAGTGTCCTCCCCCGCCCCCCACCACCCATCCTTCTCTTTAGGTCCCTTGAAAGAAGTCTTATGGAATGCAGACGTCTCTTTCTGGGTGCTTCTGCCACGCTTAAGGAAGCCGGCGACATTCTCGGCATATCACTGCCGAGAAAGGAGGGCAAGAAAAAAACACATATATACACACCTACACACGCACACACCTACACACACACACACACACACACACACACACACATGCACACCCACACACCTGACGTGTAGAAAAGCCAGAATAACAATTAAACCCCACTTGTCTGAGTGTAGGATTTGCTAGACTTGCACAGACAAAACTACACACACACACACACACACACACACACACACACACACACACACACACACACACACACACACACACACACACGCCCCTTTGGTGCTGCTGAGAATCAGGTTGGGAGAGAGAGGAGAGCAGTGTCTGCCAATGCTGCGCTGAGAAGTCCTGTCGCTGCACGCCTGCTAATGAGCGCTTAATTACTCTGTCTGTCTGGCCCACTAACATAGTGTGCAGCATTGGCACGTCATGTTTGTGTGTGCACGTATGTGTGTGTGTCTCACTCTCTCTCTCTCTGTGTGTGTGTGTGTGAGCTTATATGAATGTGTCTGATTTTGTCGATTTGTGTGCCCCGAGTTAGCATTTGTGTGTGTGTGTCCCTTGGTATGAGTATGTTTCTGTTTCTGTGTTTGTGTCTCTCTCTGTACTGGATGTATGTGTGAGTGAGTGTGTGTGTGTATGTGTGTGTGTGTGTCTGGATGTCTCTCTGGGCTGGGTGTGTTTATGTGTGTTTTTTTCTTCAAATCTAGGGCAGTGATCTGCAGACATGTTCACACATTCCCAGATGCAATTTCACGTCTATGACAAGCAAAGCAAGCACTTGCTGGAAGATGCACCTTGCTGTTGATAAAAGACCTAACGCAGTGTGTGAGTGTGTGTGTGTCGAGAACAATTCTCTCAACAGAGCTGTCTAATTGCAAAGTGTTGAAGGTCTATAAATCTAACAAGGTCCCTATCTACAAAGGACAGGAGACTGAATGTGTGGGGCATGCGTTTACATGTAAACAGAGCCGTTTGTTTGCTAAATGTGACTGGGGATGAAGAGACTATTTCTGCTTGAGCCGAAATGGCAGCCACACCGTGTCATACAATTGTGCTATTTATATAGGCAGATGCCTGGCACATTGTGTCACATAGAAATCTGATGAGGAGGAGTGTGGAGAGTTGAGCTGAGAGAGCAGGGAAGTGGTGTCTCTGTTGTTTGTATTAAATAATTTTCCTGGTGGCTGTAGGGTAATTTCTGTAATACTTACATTAAATCTCAAGGTATGCGCTTGAGGCAAAGACTGCAATATATGCAGACACACACACACACAAACACAGACGTTGCCAGCAGCAGAAATAGGCCCTGTTAATGTGTTGTGTCTGCACTAGGAGTGTGTGTTGTAATGGTGCTTGCCTTTGAGCCTGTGACAGCACTATAAAAGGCTAATTCCTCTTCAAATCCCCCTGCAGCTATGGACGCCGGCGCACAACAACACACATGAGAGACGCCTCAGCTGGTCCACCACCACCCACAGCTTCATGACTTAAGCTCTCAGCAGACGTACATGGCCAGCACAGCCTGCAGCAACAGAGCTCGAAGTGTACAAGAAAACCTGCACTGGACAAGAGCAACATCTGACAGCCATCACCACAAAGCTATTTCTTTCTATCTTTTATTGTTTTTTTCTCTCTGTATTTTTACTCTCTCTCTCTCTCTCTCACACACACACACACACACACACACATACACATAAACATACACACTTACACACAATTATGTATCGCCCAACACATTGCCCCAACCCCACCTATGAGAACTAGCGAGTGGGTGGAAAGGTTTGGTGTGTCTTGGTGTGAAATGAGTATTTGTGTGTGTATGAGAGCAGGCAAGCAAGACAGAGAGAGAGAGAAAGAGAGAGAGAGGGCGAGAGGGCGAGAGAAAACAGGTGTGGAGCTGGTGCAGACCTCTCCTCACAGTTCAAGGCTGAAAGAGGTGAACGTGTCAAACACTCCCCGACATGAAAACTCGTTTTCACATCAAAGAATCTTTCCTGCCTCATGCAACACCACTAACCCTTACACTTACTATAAAACAGACTGTCGGCTTTACCCCATCATCTGCAATCAGCGCACAAACAAACAAACACACACACACATTTTTTTTCTCTATTGCTCTTGTTCTCCATCTCCCTTTCTCTTTGTCTTTTCCCCTCTCTCTCTGTCTCTCTCTCTTGCTCTCTTTCTCTCAATCTATTTATCTCTGCCCTATTATCTTCTCTCAAATTCAAATTCTCTCTCTCTCCCCCTCTCTTGGTCTGCCACTCTTGCTGGTTGAGATGGGCTTTGGCTTTGGGATTGGCCTTATCCACAATGTGGGTGCAGATGTGTTGTGTGGTTGAGAGATGTCTGAGGCTGGGCTAGCAGAGAGACCTGAGCTTTGGCTCCGCTGCCCAACCTGTACCTGACCCTCTCTAGTGACAGACCACCTACTCAGGGCACTCGGGGACAGATTCACCCAGCTACACCCATACACTCACACAAATACACACACACACACACACACACACACACACACACACACTCACACCAACACACACACACAGACACACACACACCAACACACACATACATAAAGACAATTATGTGCATTTATGGGCACATGGAAATAAATGTCAAAACACACACACACACACACAAACACGCATTCCTGCAGCAATTCCTACTCAAGCCCCTCTACCTGCTTGAGCCTGTTACTGAGCTAAAACATACACTTGGCAGCCTTCAGAACCCCATGTTTTTTTGTCAGACTCCTCTCTATGCTGCTCTAAGGGCTCAGGGGGGATCACACAAGCCTGTGTGCAAGCCTGTCTGCTCCGCACCCACTCAGGCCTGCACAAAGACCCAACACAGGGCATGTCTACCATTCTAACACTGAGATCTATCTTGCCTAGTGAGATCTATCTTGTCCTGGCTGCTTCCCATCAATCTGTGTCTTTGTCTGTGTCTGTCTGTAGACCAGTCACACTGTAAATATAATACAGACCATTTCAAGACAGTTTCATTAGTCGTTCCCACAGGGCTTTTGTTTTAACATTCCATACGGCTGTTTGATGTGATGTAAAGGTAGCGGAAGTTTTTTGTGAACGACACAGAAGGTTTTTGTTTTTACTGTTAAAATGGTCTATAGATGCATACCTTTCAGATGTAACATTCTTATGACTAAGAGGAAGAGGGAGTTGTGATCATATGGAGATATTTAGGTGTACAAGATGTTTAGGTGTACATGGTAGAGATATTTGACTGAGAAGGATTCATGTTTTATTTTTTTGGAAGAATATGGCCCACCTGGCTCTTCATTCTTCCCTGGTTGACAGCAGCTTAAGTAAAAACACTGTATGGTTCAGGTTTTTAATAGCCTACCTTTCTGTTTGTTACTTCATGTGGTTCAAACAGAGTAAAACAATGTGTGTGGTTGAGATGTCTGATTGTTCAGGGATGAATGTGATGTAATGTGTTTATCTGTGTGTGTGTGTGTGTGTGTGTGTGTATGTGTGCGCATGTGTGTGCATGTGCTTATAGAGAAGTGTGTGAGTGTGTGAGTTTGTGTGTGTGTGTGTGTGTGTGTGTGTGTGCGTGTGTGCGCACATGTGTGTGCATGAGTTTTATATAGAGGTGCGTGTCACTCTCCTACCTCCGAGCTGAGAGGTGGATGAAGGGAAGTGGCCCTGTGGGGTCTGGCGGTTACCATTGCTGGTGCCCATCCTGAGTCTCTGGAAGCGCTCAATCTCACTCATGCGGTCTGTGAAGGGCATCTTCTGGGTATCCTCCAGTTTCACTCTGTGACCTGCAGACATTCAGAGATAGAGTAAGAGAGAGAGAAAGAGAGAGAGAGGGGGGGGGGGTAGAGAGGAGAGAGAGATTTTATGTATGCAGGAGTAGCCTACGTATGTTAAAAATGTAAGATCATTTCAAACGCTGAGGAGCAACAGCAGAAGCACGAGACTTGTGAAAGCATGTGGTAAGAAGTAAGATGCCGAAACAAACAGGAACCATGAGAACTGAGCAGAACTATACCATATCATGGTCATGAGAGAGAGAGGTCCTATATGTGTGCTAGTGAGTCAGACTGCCCCCTCCCCTCCTGTCTCTCCCTCCCTCTCTCTCCTTTTCTTTCTGTTTCTCCACCATGTCCCTGCATCCCTGCATTCCCCTGCTCAGCCTGAATGACTCAGGATTTCTTGTGTTCTAAAAAAAATCTCAGCAATAAGGTCTGCTACCACAACCAGAGAATGGAAAGTACTGTTCCTCAAAAAGTCTTGGACCACTGGCAGATCCAAAATAAGAAACAAGTAACTGCAAAAGTAAAATGGTGGTTTGTTGGGCCGGTGCTACTAGCTGTTAGGTGGCTTTAAATCTGCAAAGCCTCTCCCCAACCCCCTACCTCATGTTGGACCTGACTGCTGTGTTTTGAAAGCCTTTGCAGAGCTGGGTGGTGGGCCTGCACCCAAAACAGACAGTCTTAATAATTGTTTGTGCGTGCACCTATTTTTGAGAGAAGTTATATAAGAGTACTTCAGGTCTATGCTTGACATTGTCTCTCTCTCTCTCTCTCTCTCTGTGTGTGTGTGTGTGTGTGTGGGGGCGGTATTAGTGCATGTCTGTGTGTGTGTGTGTCTGTGTGTGTGTGAATGATTTTTGTTTCAGTTTTTTTTATTTGGAAGGGAAGTACACAAATTCTAGCCGTGAGCTTGTAGAAGTGAGAGGGCATAGTTGTGCTTATCTGTATATGTGCATGTATGTATGCGCATGGCACATGCACAGTGCAATAGTGCTCTGTCTTTCTTTCTTTCGCTTCATATCTGCTGCTATCTTGGCAAAACAACAAAGCCTTATAGCCTGCATTATGAACACACACACACAGAGAGAGAGAGAGAGGGAGGGAGAGAAAAGCATGGTCAGACAAGCTGTAGAAAGCAAAGCAGTCTGGCCAGGTCAAACTGACTGATGCACTAGTGTATGTATAAATTCACATTGCAACTAACTTCTTCTTAAGCAATGTCTCTCTCTCTCTATCTAATGACCCGTCACACTTTTAAATGGGGAAGATGGATACTGCACTTTTTTTATATGAAAGTGAAAATCAGAAGTGCTTATTCTCCTTGGATGGTGAAGTTACTGATGAAATACGTCAACAGATGAGGTTGCCTTACAGGGCTTTTGTCCTTCCCATTGTGATACCATCTTGCTGAGGAAGAACTTGTTAAACTCTGAGAGATGTAAAGGACTCTGAGAAAGTAGATCTGTACATTGTGCAATTTGATAAGTTCCAGGCCACAGGATACGCTGCAAACCTTCATGGGAAAACTGCTTACAAGACTTCTGAATCAGAGTTTGTTCTTCACGACCCATCAGAATATTGGCAATGACCACCTAGACCTTGACTTCTCCAACCAAGACTTGAATGTTTAGCTGGTTCAACATTTGCATTTGAACATTTGAAGACCTCTTTTCAAGGCATTATTTTCACTGGGCAAGGCTTTCAGATTCAGTTGTTCAAGTTCAAACTGGTCCTTGGTTCTTGAATATAGAACATTGAACTTCTAACTCATATGCAATGATCCATTTTATAAAGAAATAATCTCTTGAATATCTTTGGAACCATGACATAGAAGTAAGGATGCCCCCTTTAACACTATAGATCTGTGGTTCTCATTAGATCTTCCTGTACTATAAGAGGCATCTTCTGAACCAGGGGAACCTGGTTGGAACCAGGCAGAGGTTTCATCAAGTCTGAATTCATGGCTTCAGATAGCACAAACAGAAAAAGGGACATCTTTCAGTCACTTCATAGAATTGTCGCAACTGATTCCACCACCCCTTGGCTGCTTCCAACTTTCAGAATGTCGTCCATCTTCTGTCAGTCAAGAGGAGATGTTTCTCAGAACAACCCGGAACAACCGGTTTGTGGAGGTACAGATCAAAGCACATCATCCCAACTTTGCAACACCTCAATGGAAAACTTCTCCAGGCTGGCGGCGTTCTTTTGTCAGCTTGATCATCCCTGCCACTGAAGAGTCAGTCCGCCCAAATTTCTCCTTGACTCCTTCACCATGTCTTTGACTTACCTCTTGAGAGAGGACTCTGATACATGTCTTCATCATCCAGGCTCAGAGCAAATCTTTGCAGAACTCCACCAGTGTTTTTAGGCCCTGCGAGGAAACAAGCAATAGAGCGCAATCTAAGAACCTGTGTGTGTGTGTGTGTGTGTGTGTGTCGTATTTCTTGGGTGGACCAGCACCAAAACCCCCAGTGGCGAGCATATGACTTTTTTCATCAACAAACTTTGCCTTCCTGACTTGCACCCTGTCTGTTTGAACACTGATGAGGATTAGGAGGCTGTGTTCATTTTATAAACAGTCTGATTAAGTCTATTGTATCCATACCCTCATTTGAACGAGGAGATGCTTATGTGTAGTCTCAAAAGAAAACTAGAAGAAGGCCTGAGAGTGTTTCATAATATTCTGGGTAATTCTTCTGAATGGTCCATGTTTCAGAGTAGCAAAAAAAAAAAAAAAAACAACCCTGGCCATTAAATGTTGGCCCTGATCACCAGGCATATTGCCAATATGGTCATAACAAAATTTATCTAAAATCAATCTCAAGAGGCAGTCAATTCAACTTAATTACATTTGTCTTTTTTTTTTTAATAAACTCAGTGTTGGTTGCTCAGTGGGTTGTTTTGTTGTCCCAGCTGAAAGTCTCTAGTCTTCTGCAATGGGCAAGCTTACAACATAATTTAAAGGGGGAAGCAACAGTTTGGCTCTTCTTTGCTTCTTCTTGAGGGAAATGCACAGATACTAGAAGTCAGGCTAGTAAGGTGTTGGAGTAGGGGCTGGAGTGTGTGTGTGGTAAAGGGGGGGGGGCACAAATGTGTGAAAGCTCAGCTACTTTGGAAGTTGTAGGAGCTGCAGAAAAAAAAAAACCCTGGGGCCCTCCATACCACAAGAGCACACACACACACACACATATGTGTCAGCACATACACACACACACACACACGTGTGTGTCAGCACATACACACACACACACACACACGTGTGTGTCAGCACATACACACACACACACAGAGTGCCATATCTCGTCTTATAGATCTCCATATCATCTCCACAGGCACTCACATGAAACCACACATAAAACACACACAAACACAGGATGAAAAGGTGGAGGGGGACCCTCTAATGGAGGCCCCACAACTTTAATGCAACTATCACAGGACCATAGAGAGAGAGAGACAGAGGAAAAAAAGACACAGATGTGCGTATGTGGGAGAGAATATGTGGACATTCTGTGGTTTTGAGCCTGGCATCTCCTGTGTGAGTAGCCTAATGTGGGGTAATGGCCGGATTTGAATATTTTATCACGATATAAAGAGGGGCACCAGACCAGACGTGACGATATGGATTTTACCCGGGCAGTCTCTCTACTGACCCCTGGGTAATATACGCCCCCCCACCCCACCCCCACCCCCACCTCCGCCTCCATTCTGCACCCTTGGCCAATGTATCACTCGCTTACTGAGCTGGACTGTGTGTGGCACTATGTGCATGTCTGTGCGTGTTTGTTGTGTGTGTGTGTGTGTGTGTGGAGGAGGGGGGGGGCTGTTACAACTTGTCCGTTTTATTCTCTCAATCATTTTCTGTGAATCCTCCTGTATCTATCTATCTGCACACATCCTTCACAGAATGAATGAATGTGCCACAACCTTCACATGTGATGTGCAGCAATTCAGATTGGCATATGAGGGGACTGCTTGTGTCACAGATAGGCATACACATACACACTGGTTGTGTTCCACTCCAGATATCAGTGTAAGCCACAATCCACTAGCTCTGTCCCACTACTCTTGGGAGAGATACAGGCTACAGGCTGGTAAAAGACAGCCTTTTGGCTCTGTTGTGGTGATCTGTGATTAATTGGTGGGTTGCTGGGGGATGAAACCAAAGCTTTCCACAATCTGTTTGTTTGTGTGTGTGTGTGTGTGTGTGTGTGTGTGTGTGTTTGTGCCTCCGCTGTCACCAGACCAGTCCCTCATTACCACCCCCTACCCCACCCCTCAAATCAGCACACAACCCCTCATTTACTCTCATTCTTTTTTCTCTCTCTATCTCTCCTTCCTTTCCCATTCTGACCACATTTTTCCTCTTTTTTAGTTGTTGTATTTCCTTTTCTTTCCATTTCTATCTGTATCTCTTCTACTCCATTTCCTCCTTTCCTTCTATCTCTCTCCCACTCTCTCACTCTCTTTTTCTATATCTCTCAATCGCTCTTTCAACCCTGTCCACTTCCTCACGGCCACTGATAAGAGCAGCTCCAGTTGTTGTCCATTTGAAGCCAGCTGGGCTTCTATGGACTGGATTCTCCCTATTGTTAGGGGGTCTCAGTTTACTTCTCCTCTGGACAACTGCCTTCTTTGATGTTCCCACACAACAGATCCAGACCAGAGCCAAACAACTTCTCCAGTGTCCCCATAATTAGACTTGAGATACATCATGGAGCCAGAATTGAGGAGATCGTAACAGACCGCATGGGGCAGTTGACAGGGCCCTTGGTTGGCTTTGTTAAAAAAAAGCCAAAGGATCTCAATGGGCCCCTAATGGTAAATGTTGTTGTTGAGATGTTTTCCAAAACCTTGTTTGAGGTGTGACCCCTTGCGCTGTTGTGGCCACTGAGGGTACACCACACTCTGCAGCAAGGGTGGGGGTGTCAAGCTTAAGGTTTTTTAGGGCCTTATAGCCAGCAAGGGTGTGGGTGTGGGTGTGGGTGTGGTGGTGGTGGTGGTGGTATTAGTGACGGAGAGGGGTTGTGGTCAATATAAATATTTCATGTATCAGGGTGCACTTAGGTGGGTGCGAGCTGACTTTTCTGGTAATGATATCATAACCACAAGACAAATGGAGGCTGCCTGTAGGGAGGAGGCGAGAGGGCCCTTCGAGTCCAGCACTGCACTCAGCCTCGGCCCCAGAGTCACATGCAGAGGCACCATTACATTTACTGGCCCCCTGAATTGCAACAAGCCCCCGCTTCTCCACATGGATCGCACACACTCCCTAAACAGAAAATAAACACAGGAACTACACTGCATGGATCTAATACAGGAACTGAGTATGGATCTAGTAGAGAACCCTCATAGATCTCCTCCTGTTAAAGCCATGTCTTCATGTCCGACAGCTTATTTTCTCATTTTAGGCGCTGTCATCTTCTCTGATATCTCTACATCAGACACTGCAGGACTGCATTTGAGGTTTTGTCACCTCTCTGAGAGAGAGAATTTGATTAATCTGCTTTCTTTCTCTCTCCCTCTCTCTCTCCATCTCACTCACTCCCTCTCTCCCTCTCTGTCTCTGCTCATTACTTCATTATCTCCTCTCCTCAACTTCACCTCCTTCAAGATGTAAAGAACATGATAGCTCTGTTTCTGACTGAGTGACATGTGGAACATAGGCCCTGTGTGCTAGAGGAACATGAAGTGCTTTCTCTCTCTCTTTCTGTCACTCTTTTTCTTTCTCTCTCTCTCTGGTTAGGAGTGAGCTGGGAGCTCTCCTCTATCTCCACTGCAAACGTCCCTACGTGCTCTGGCCCAGGCCTTGCATTCGTTCACCGGGCATATTTGAAGTGCAAATATTTGTCAGGGAATCGTGCAAATGGGCCTTGATACCAGGGCATTGATAACACACTCCCTGATTGATTCCCCGCTAAAATTTGTGTGAAACGCCCGGGGTGCGCCAAGGCAACTCCACAGGTATGGCCTCTGATAGTGGCATGTCTGCTGCCACGTTTCAGCTCAGATAGTGAGGGATTTGAAAAAAAAACATGTGGCTGAAGTCGTCCTGGCTTATGGGAGCAGAGAGGAGAGCATATTGAGGTGTTTACTGTTCTCTCTGTGAGTTTAAGGAGGTTGGCCAAGACCCACTGCTATCAGTTGTACTGAGGTACCGACAGAGGAATTGTGAAACCACTGTATCTGTGTGTGTGTGTGTGTGTGTGTGTGTGTTGGCTTGCTTATAATATAAAGTCAAATTTGGGGACATGGTCTATTGACAAAATAGGTGTCATGACAGAAGCGTGTGTGTGTGTGTGTGTGTGTGCATGTATGAGCGGACGCATGGTTGTGTGAATATGTGAACATGTGTGTGTGTGTGTGTGTGTTGGAAGGAGACGTTTCAAAGTCGGTTGGGGTGCTGCGCTGTGCACCTGTCTTCCCCTTCCTGTCCTGGCCTCGACTATGGATGGGAGCCTCCACAACACCCCCACTTGCCCACCCCCCCTGACTTCCTCTCTCTGAGCCACTCTGAGTGCTTACAGTCAGACAGAACAAGGCAATGGCAGTGCTGTCTCGGGCCAGGGGACCTCTCTTGAGACTAGAGAGGGAGAGGATGTGGCTTTTGTTTTTTGCATGTGGAATGACGCCTGTGTCTCTTTTAAGATTTTGTGCTCTCCTGACTCAAAACTTTACTCTTTTCCCTTGGCGTGTCTGTAAAGGTCATTTTCACATCTAATTCACAGAATGAGGTCATCAATGTGTCAATAAGCTGCAGCTGCTGGGCAGAGCAGTTCATAACTACAAAACTCCTCAAAAAAGGCTCTAAATGTGGAGTACAGCATAATTAAAGACATATAGGTCATTTTTCACCCCCCATTTGGTCTGTCTTTTGTGTGTATTAGGGATTAGAGGCTTGTCTGGACTGGAAAAAATGAGGGATAAAAGCAAAATGTATTTTAAAACACCCGGATCCCCCCCTGGAACAATGAGCTTGAGTGCTTCACCTCAACACCAGCAATCATCCCCTCCTTTGTGTCGGCCCCACACACACTGATGTGTTTGTGCACTGGTGGCCATGGGTGCCTGTATGCGTTTGGGTTGGCTTTCACACACACACACACACACACACACACACATACAGCATCATCATCAGCAACATAAAAGTCGATATAGCAAACATCCTTTCTCTGAAGAAAACCTGTACCCAGTGTCTTTCGATGTCTCTCTTGCTCTCTCTCTGTGTATGTATCTGTGTGGTAAGTGTGACCTTGTGACTGATGTCCAAGTGGTGAGACGCTGAATAGCTGTAGCTCCACACCAACGTTAAGTGGAGCATGGGTGGAGACAGCAAGGTGCCAAAATAAGGAGGCTTGGACTGCAGGGCCTCTGTGTGTATGTGTGTGTGTGGTGAGAGGTGTGTGTGTGTGCGTGTGTGTGTGTGTGTGTGTGTGTGTGTGTGTGTGTGTGTGTGTGTGTGTGTGTGTGTTTGTTTGTTTGATGTTGTTTGGGTGCAGGTGTGACTGTATGGTGTGAGTGTGTGAGTACGTCTGTGTGTGTTGGTGTGTATGTGTTGGTGTGCATATGCAAGGCATGTTGCTTTGAGAGAGACAGAGAGGGAGAGAGAAAAGGAGGGAGAGTGTGTGTATGTGTCTGTGTGTGTGCATCATCCACATCAAGCTTACAAAGCTGTGGGAACCTTGTTCAGTTCTAGTTGTCAGATGCGTCAACAACACGCCAGCAGATGTGTCAAACGGTTTCGATTTTACACTTCAGTAAATGCAGAGGAAAAAAAAGAGAGAGAGAGTGAGAGAGATAGCTTGATAGGTACACACTGTCCTATTTGACAGGAAGGCAAATGCAGGCTCAAACGTGTGTGCAAACATGTACCTCTGTTCATTACAAAAGATTGTTACTTGTACAAATGCTTTGCTAGCAAACAATATCTACTCACATCTAAGCCACATGGAACCACCCAGTGTGCTACTCCTGAGAACTGAAATAGCTACAGTATAATCTCCTCTGTCAACTCCTAATTCAGCTAATTCAGGGTGTTAAAATCTCCCCTATTCTCTTGTCATACATTCCTGTCTAGCAGAGGGCATTTCCAGCATTTCCAGCATGTGACTGAACATGTGCAAGAATAGGACTGTTTTATTATTTTGTGTTATTTTGTTATTATGTTCACGTAGTGTAGGCCTAACCTCTACTGCTGAAT
Organism: Tenualosa thibaudeaui; assembly: GCA_027481765.1. Classification (NCBI taxonomy): domain Eukaryota; kingdom Metazoa; phylum Chordata; class Actinopteri; order Clupeiformes; family Clupeidae; genus Tenualosa; species Tenualosa thibaudeaui. The sequence goes on from JAIFZK010000013.1 coordinate 15,439,798, forward strand.
ACAGCAAAGCTTTCAAATTTCATAAAATCATTTACATATCATAAAAATATGTGGCATTTTATCAGCGTTAAGGATGTGACAAAAAGATCTACCTTATATGGAATTGCCCCAGACCTGATCTAAAACTGACATAATGAAAACAGGAGAGAGAGAGAAGAAGTCAGGAGGAAGAGAGAAGAGAGGGACAAGAGAGAACCAGAGAGGAGAGGAGAAGGTGGAAGAAGGGAGAGCCGAGAGCTACTTGCCCATCCTAACCCCCTCCTTTAGTTGCTCTCTGTTTGCCGTTGGGATTACTGACTCTCCTGCTTTACTGGAACGTACATCACGTCTCAGTCCATCCGTTTATTTGCAGAATTTTCCCCGCTGTTAAAAGCACAGAAAAATAAATAGCTGCGCTGAACTGCCCGCTTTCCAGTAACCTGCATGCGCGGGTGCCCAACAGCCAAACCCGCCCACCCCCACCCCCACCCAGAAAAACGAGGAGGAAAAGGGGCAGTTTATTATCATAACGCAGTAATAAAGAAAACAGCCCCCTGCCTCCCCCCACTACCACCACCACCACCACCACACTCCTTCCTCTACACTCATGGTCCATTAGCTTTTCTAAAACGAGATGTAAGCTCTTATTAAATTAGGCTGAAGACACAGTAATAGCTCCGCTCCTGCGTCGTCTCAGCATAAACATGGATGCATGCCTGAGTGTGTGTGTGTGTGTGAGAGAGAGAGAGTGAAAATGTATATGCATCTGCATATTTGTATAAAAGTGTGTGTGTGTGTGTCTATACTATACAGTATGTGCCTCTGTGCATGTGCCTCTGTGTGTGTTTATATGTGTCTATTCACATGTGAGAAGAGTGTGTGAGCATCTATGACTCTGTGTATGTGTGATGTGTGGATGTGTGTGTAAACAGGAAAGTGTTTTGAGTAATGAGGTCAAGTGGAAATAAGAGAGAGGAAGACAAGGGAAGTGAAATCATATGGTCCTTCATCAGTGCTACTGAGAAGGAAAAAATATTGATCAGCGTGTGTATGTGTGTGTGTGTGTGTGTGCGTGTGAATGTGCATGTGTGTCCATGTGTATGTGCGTGTGTATGTGCATGTGTGTGTTTGTGTGTGTGTGTGTGGTCATTAGTGTGTGTGAGTAAGTGTGACTGACTGACTAAGTGTGAATGAGTGTGTGAGTGAGTGGGTGTGTGTGGGTGTGTGTGACTGTCTCTGTCTGACTCTGCACAGTTTGACGTCAGGACAGAGACAAGGCATTCCCTGTGTGTGTGTGGGGAAGAAGACAGGCAGAAAAAAGAGGAGAGAAAATTAAGAAGTTGGCATGGTTGAGTATGTGTGTGTGTGTGTGTCTATTCCCAAGTGTGTGTGTATTCCAATATGTGTATAAGAATGTGTCTGTCTGAAAAATGTGTGTGTGTATTCCTGTGTTTGTGTGTGAGTATGTGTGTGTGTGTGTATATGTTTGAATATCTGGGCTCCTGTTAGAGTGTTCATGATTGCACTTGATGCACATGCTGCCTGCATATGTCTCTAGCCTAAATGTCTGATTGGATTTGATTTAGCACCCCGGGGGGTAGCAGATCTGTGGGAAGATTAACCAAAGAGATGGTGGGGAAGAAACAAAAAAAAAAACAGATTTATCCTAAAAAGAGAAGCCCATTTTCAACTTCCACCCTGCAGAAACATTCTCAGTGCTTTATCAGCCACCCAATATTTGCTCAGCTTATAATCAGAAACGACAAGTGTGACAAGATTGCCTTGGGTTACCGTGGGCGATGACGGAAGGGACAACTTTTACTGAGCCTCTCCAAAAACACCAAAATGAATACATTTTTTAAAAAGGTCCTGATTTACACGCACAGGCACTGTCCCCGACATTCATAAACAGCTTTAAAATGGAGCAGAGCTAATTCTCCATTAATGATCATGGGGTCTTGTAACGATGTGTTTTGTCTGAAATTGGTCCCCTATGGCACCAGAAACCTATTAAAACTCTCCCTCGCTCTGTCTCTGTCTCTCTCTCTCTTTCTATCTTTGTCTCTTTTCATGTTGACTTTGCTGTTGGCATGGATGCACACTCCCAGGCAGGGGGAAAAAAGCATGCGTATCTGTTTCAACATCAAAGAGGCCTTTCCAGTTGCTGTCTGTGTGTGGGAGAGCCTCTCAGGTGATTTCTGAGGCGTGGGTGTGGTCCCCATTATTTACAGGTGAACACACCTGCCAGGTGCTCTCCATGTACACACACACTCATACACACACACACACACACATGCAACGACACACACACACATGCACTGACACACACACACACATGCAACGACACACACACACACACACACACACACACACACACACACGCACACACACACACACACACACACACACACATACACATGCACACAGGAATATACACACACAAATGCATAAAGGCACACATACACACACACTACTTGTTTACAGGCTAATATCTTGAAAAATAACTTGGCCTGTGATATCATTTACAGATTTGCATAGCTGGTGCAGTGAGTGTGGAACAGGCAAATAGTCTACCCCACTGGCAGCCACAGGGCAAATCAACCTCCTTTGATAGTGTGTGAACCACAAATTTTGTGTGTGTGTGTGTGTTTGTGCATGCTTGTGTATGTGTGTATGTATGCGGTTGTGCATGTGTGTGTGTGTGCATGAGTAAGAGAGAGGCAGCGAAAGACACTGGATACAAGTTTTCTTCAGAGAAAGGATGTTTGCTATTTCGACTTTTATGCTGATGATGATGATGTGTGTGTGTGTGTGTGTATGTGTGAGTGTGATCTGCACTGCTCAGCTCCAGAGAAAGAAACACACTCTGGTCCCAAGCCTAACTGCTTAATTTGTAGCGATGGTGAGTGCTGTGCTAATTTCAGTGAATTGAGTCAGGGTGTGTAGGAGGGTCTCAACACTTTGATCATAGAACTTATCTGATCACACCTTTTTTCTGTCCCATGGCCTCTTTCCTCTGCTACTGGAGCCTTACGCAAGCTCTGTAATTCATTTAAAAATATATAAATATATAAATAATAGGAAGAATGAGAGCGAGAGTAGAGAGTAACATGCCTTTCGGAGGATGATAGTGTGTATGACATTTTTGGGACCACTGACAGTTCTTCCTGAGTCTGTATGAGTTTTTGTGTGAGTGTGTTCATTATTTTGTGGGCAGAACAAATTCAACTGGATATTTTTTTTCTTTTTCTTAAATTTCTTTCTCCTGTATACTGTAGTTGGTTCTCCCTGCATGTGTATGTAATTCAGTGAATATGCAAATGCATGGTTGTATGCAAGGATATATGTAAACTACTTCTTTCATTTAGATTCAGTAGTGACTGATGTGTGTATGAGAATGTGTGTGTGTGTGTGTGTGTGTATACATGAGTGGAGGCTTGTCCATCAGGTTCACCAACTCAGTCTATAAACATTACTACAGTGCCAGCTCTCTGTCAGACATGTTATCAAAACTTCACGCCCATTCTGCACACACATACACACACACACAAACACGCATGTATGCACACACACAGCACACATATTGCCCCAGACATGCCATACAAGTAGGCGAGCCCTAGCCTAGCTAGTGTGGCTAACAGATAATCATTTCTTATGGCGCACACACACACACACACACACACACATACACACGTACTGCCAGACAGAAATCTCAGACACCTGGTCATTAGCCTCAGTGATAGATGAGAGAGTGTGTGTGTATACACTGAAGTGAACATAGATCACAAGTGATTTCTCAGGCTCTGTTTTAGATGGATTTTGGTTCATGAACACACAGAGTGAGAAAAACTAAACAAAAAAACAAGAAACATCAAAACATAAAACGAACAGTTGTGCAAAAAAATGCTTTTGCTCCCACTCCACCGTTAGTGAATGGGAACTCACATGGCCCGACTAAGGCCATGAATAAGGCCTCGTTGTTGTTTCAGGGGGCAGATATCACACATATTTGAAACATATGATCCAACTGCACACTTGAAGCAGCTCACTCAGGCCTGATAAAACTGGCGATCACAGCCCATAGATATGGGGGTGGGGGTGGGGGGGTCAGTTGAAATCAGTTGTTTCTTTCACAAGAGGCACGGATGACCCGCACCTTTATCAGGCCTGGCGAGAGAAGTCCCCTCTGCGATTAGATGTGAGCAAACACTTTCAAAGCCAGTCATGGGTCACATGGCTTGGCCCCGTCCACCGAGATGCCCCGGGAGCAGTCGTGACATTTGGGGCCGAGACAGCGAGTATCGCCGCCGACGCCACCATAGGCCGCCTTACTGCCTACCACAGGAAGCACATAGCAGTAGGGTGCTCACATAGCCCAGAGGAACACACAAAAACACATGCGCGCTTGCACGCGTACGCACACACACACATTCACACACACACACGCGCACACTCACACACGCAAAGACAAAAAAAAACACACTGGACTATTAATGAGCATGTAGCTGAAACAAACAGCACAATGATTTGCAAGGCAGACTTTGTATAGGTTATTTGGGTATATGTGAAGAAACACACACATCTGCGTGTGTGTGTGTGTGTGAGTGTGTAAAAATATGCATGTATGACCACAGAGACACGCACAAGACAGACGGCGTGGCGCTTACACAGAGACACAGAACGAGCATGTGGCAGACATTATGGCGCACAATAAAAACAGACAAAATCCAAGGGAACACATTTCACATTGTTAGAAAGATGCGTCCCCAACCCAGCTCCAGTCATCTGTTAAATGCGGTGCAATAAATGCTCGGAATGAGAGGGGAGGTGGTGGTGGGGGGTTGGGGGTGGTTAAAATACACAAATACACAAAACAGAACAGACAAAAAGAACGGAATGAGACTGAGATGATTGGACAGAATGACTGAACTGTGCCTCGGATGTGAAAGGATGCAGTGTGTACCACTTTTAGCGCTTACACCCCTAAAGGTTAGGATTCAAATTTGAAGAAGCTGGGAGGTGGGGCTGGGGAAATGGGAGCTCTTGTTACTGCTTTTATAGCCACCGGGAGAGCAGCAGCAGTAGCCCCTGGTGAGGGAGAAGCATCAGATGTATTACTCAGCAGAAAGTGGGGCACCCGTGCCCTCCTCACCCCCCCCTTCCCCTTCCCCTTCTCCCTCCCTCTGCTAAACCTGTCCTGTGTCAGCTCATCGGCGACCCTGTAATAAACATGAGTACAGCGCATAGCAATCCACTGAGCCTTGCTCTAATCCTGCTTGTTTAGCCATTACCAACTGCGCCCACTATGGAACTGCTACTAAACTCTACGGTGCTCGCCGTTCATAGTCAAGCTCCCTTTTTGGGGAGAAGGCAATTAGGTAGCAGCACGATTCAGCACAGTGACTCATTTGTCGGTTTATACGATCTTGGGAGTAATACACAGACAGAGAGTAATACAATCACTGCCAAGTAGCTTTCTGTGTAAAACAATGTGTGTGGTGCAGGCCTGTGGATTGGCCATCCAACAGGTGTCTCTTTCGCCGTTGTTAAATCCACGGCCACTTATGTGGTCAGACGGGGATGACCCGCCTGACCAGAGGGTGAGAGACGCGGCCCCTTCGGCTCCTGCGGCCGGCGAGGCAGCCCAGCGCTGTTAGCGGTTTGAGTAAGTGGGCAGGCGAGGGTGCGTCTCCATAAGTGCTGGAGGCCTCCGTCGGGCAAATACTTTAACCGCCAGAAATGATCAGCCTCGTTTCCCCTCTCCTCTCCCCGTCTCGCACACACTCACACCGACACACGCACAGGTGGACGCGCAAACGCATGCCACAACAGACGTCGGCCCACAGGCAATGCCAAAAATACAGTAATCAACCACATCAACACCACAAATACATGAGGGTGTTCATATATATAAACACGCAACCATTGTGGTCACCTCTATTTGACAGAAGACACAGACAGAGATAGACACTGCTCTAGTTCCCAGGATATTTGAGAGCAAAACAGAGAGAGCCCTTTTAAATTCCTTGCTATCATAGGCGGGTGACTCATCAGACTTTTTCTGTCTCTACATGCTGAAACTGTCTCTCTCTCTCTCACCCTGTCTCACTTTCTTCGCCACTGAGAATAGCTTTACCTTTCTACTTTTAATGCTCTGCTATAGATAACCCATGCTGCACAGCAGCACTTCACAGCCAAGACTAACCTCCAAACTCCATTTTACATACACTGAACCACTTCACTTCTGATAAAATCAGGACAATAATACGTTTGCACAAATAATCATGCATTTCAAAACTATCCCTGCCCATGTCACTGTTGCAGGACAGAACAAACACAAAGTATTTGTATTGCGCTAAAACATATCCAGGAACATACTAGAAGGACCATGAATGAGCAAAGCATATCCACTGACAGCTGTTTGTGATAAGCAAAGAAACCACAGCATGGATGTTTGGCTCTCTTTGGGCACACCTATGGGCCATTAAATTCTACTCAGAGTGGTTTGGAGATGACATTAAAGAGAGTGTGAGTACTCACGTCGAGGTTCCCGGGGGCCATCCACTGTCACTTTGATTGCACGGTGGTAGGTAGCCACCTGGGGTGGTCCTGTGAACACTGTGATGGTCAGGGTGAAGCTCTTCCCTAAGTTAGAGAGGCAGGGAAGAAAGTCAGTATATGTTCCACAAACTGTGTTGCCTACTGGTTTAACAAGAAGCCTGTTTATAATTATATTAATGTTGGAGATACTATGTAAAAACTACAATCTATCCACCAGTCTCGACAGAGAAATTATTTAATTCAGATAATGCCGGATAAAAATTAGGATGAACATTGCCGTTGCTTTTCGTTTACATAGTCTATATTTACAGACCACACAGAACTTAGGCAAAATGTGTCAACAAAAGAAAATGTTCTCGCAGCATTGTATTCCAGACGGCCAGAGATACTGGCAACGCGACCGTGTAACTGTAGCTTGTGCGCACACTCAGCCTTCTGTGTACACCGCAACACGGACAGACACAGCAAGATAAAGGCTTCCACTCGCATCCTGTCGCATTCCACTTCACTTCCAGTCGCCATTCGAACAGAAATAAATAAATCTCTTTTAAAGAGATTGAATGTGTGGGAAATGAGGGTCTTGGGGTGGAGTAATTGACTGCAGAAATGAAAGGTGTTCTTAATTCGCAGACCGGAGCGTTTTCCATTCATCAGTCTGCAACTATTTAAAGTGTAACATTTACAGGAAAAATGTGAGCGGGCAGGAGCCAAGCCAAGAGGAAAAGAGAGGCAAAGAGGACGGTTGGGCAAGAATGTCAGGTATGCGAGATGTATTTTCTTAAAGGTGTGTAAACAGTCAGGAGTTTAAAAAACTAAGTCTGAATTATTACTGTGCCTCGATGTAGGTTATTTGTTTCTTTAATCCTGAAACGACGGCACAAAGTTACATCCGGGAATGGGTGAAATTAATTAGTTTTAATTTCATGGCTCATGTCATTAGAGACAAAATTTTAGTAGCTCTCTGAACGATCGAAATATCACGGAAATTACAGAAACTGTTTGTGTTCAAGAAGGCCTACATAAGCTACTATCAAATGAAGTCTTCCAGTGCTATTTTATTTTCTTACATAACAATATAGCAGGATAAGGCAAACATCAGCCTTGGATTCGCCTAGCAGTGATTATTTCATTAATAGAGGAGTTATCAAAGTTTAGCTGCAGAGATGTGGGAGCCCATGACAGCATAGCATAGAACCATTTTTGTTTTCTAATGAACTCACCGCGGCCACTCCTGCCCACAAACCGCAAGTCGTTGAATCTGGCCACCTGGTTCTTCATCACTGCAGACGCGTTCCTCAACTCCGCCGAATAATTTTCGTCGTTCCCAGCCATCACGGTGACCAAAGTACCATCAGGAACATCACCAAGGGCCACCACCTTCGGAGATATGCCACGGTCAACCGAGGACAACATGCGTACAATGCACTCTATACCACAGACCGTAAAACCCACATCATATGCTTCTCACAATCACTTGTTGACTTCAGTAGCTTTTTTTATTAGACTTTGATTTAATTAATCGCCTATTAAATATTGACTGTTAGATTCATAGTGAAATGCAGCGTATATTGTCTTGTTCTAAAAAAAAGAATTTTAATTTTACACAGACAATCAAAACAGACAATCTTTAAATACCAATATTGTAAAAGACCAAGTGACTTCAAAATATGTCACATATCATCACGTTATTTATATATTAGGCCTATACTGCTAGCATGTTAAAGGTAGCAAGTATTTCTTTATCGTGCTTGCTTGGGGAAACATGTTTAAAAATGCAATTATATATATATGCCAATGCATTGGAAATAAATAAAACAGGTATATTTCAAGGTATGCCCTTCTCTTGAAAAAGAATTTACTACCATTCTCAAGCATAAGTCAGCATGACAGGCTGCCACAAGGTAGGCTATCCACACCCTGACCACACACCTTTAAACAACTTTTAGTGAATTAATTTCCCAAACGTAATAATACTAATACTAATACTAATACTACTACTACTACTACTACTACTACTACTACTACTAATAATAATAATAATAATTTTGCGTTTATTTTTCATCACCCAAATGTCAAAATGGCATAGGCCTATGCCCATCAGGTGAGGTAGTGGGTGCACTTTTATGTGAGAAAAAACTATACACACAAAAGATTTTTTTTTCTGCTGTGATCAGAAATTTTACAACAAGGCAGGATTATTTAATTGTGAATATTCTGTATTCTGTGTACTAGATTATAATTAAGATTTTTGCACAACAACCTAAGATGCATCCTTTTACGCAATACAACAGCCAAGTAAACATTAAGAAGACAAAATCCAAAATCTCAAAATGATAATTGTATAATTGAATATTTGTTTTAATAAACATTTGCGCCTTTTGACAATAATTGTAAGATACATATATGTCATAAAAAATCTTGCTCACCTTGAAAGCCACAGGTAGAGTTTTGTTGCATCTCCAATGTGAGGGAAGTACTGAGCACAGAAAGTTTGGGCTGTCCGTCCGAACAAGCTCGCCGGCGTGGTCCGCTAACACGTCCACAACAGACCGCGTCTCTGGTCTAGCCCTCAGCGGTCCCGGGGTGCCCATGCTGCCGCTGTCTGGAATCTTGCAAGGGAACGACGTCGATGGCGGCGTGAACCGTCTGGTAGTTGTTGGGTCTACGGGAATATGCATCACAACACCTTTGGTGAATGACACCACAAAAACTCAGTCTATTTGAAACTTTTAAGGGATGGCTCTTGTCCTTCCTCTCCGGGGAATCTGAGGATCTGTAATGTCCAGTAAGTGACGGACACCAGTGCGCAGAGACTGGACTGTACAGTCTATTCAAAGTCCGTAAGCCTTATGTGACACACGGGGCTTTTCGGTTTGCCGATGCAGCAGCCTATTGTGCCAGTTGCCTTGCTTCCCTCTGGCTTCAAAGAAAGTTAGAACTCGCTGTTCCAAGCCTCTCTTGTTTGGAGCGGTTTACTTTTGAGTTACCCATGCAAATGCCAACGCTCCGTCACCGTCAGTTGCCTCATGGCCTGTGGCAGTGTGCTCTTGGAACAATTGGCGGTTGGATTCAATGAAGATATACTACAGTTAGGAAGGCAATGACAGTTAATATTTGTTATGAATAACCCAGGAAGGTAATCGCTGCGTCAAAAATAGGGTGAGATTACAGTATCTACAACAATGCAAGCCTACTCGTTCAAAGCAACACGGTGAATGTCCCGAAGATTTTTTTGCCAATTCTGCTGCTATTTGCAGCTTCCCGATACCACGAAGTCCAAAGTTTAGAGATTTCCGACGCACTCGGATGTTTTGAGTTGTCTAGCTTCGATGCAGCAGCAAAAAAGAGTGTTATGGACTTTCCAACGACGTTTAACGTGTTGACGTCCTCGTCAAAACAAAGCGGATTCTGTAAAGGTCCTCTTGGATATAATTTGTGCTCTTCCGTCTTAGATGTTACTATCCTCAAAGTTACCCGCCAGTTGGTCAGATGAACATAACTAGAGGTTCCAATATGTATTTAGAAGTTTTTCTATAAAATACACAAATGCGATCTATAAAACTCGTTATAGATAGGCGTATGCGTCCCTCCAAGGAGGTCCAAAGACTGAATGCGCGCTGTAGATTCGGACGTGTGTCAGAGAGAAGTGCTGAGAGATTATTTACTCAAGTCACTTTAGTGTTTAGTGGTTGGGAGTGTGGCGACGACTTCCACCAATGAATCGACTGGGCTGGGCTATCATTAGACCAATCAAAGTCTCCGATTTAGAGAGAAAAGCGAAAGCTTTCCAGCGTATCCCTGACTGGTATTTATATGAATTATTGATATTCGTTTTTATTTGTCAGTTTTTCAGTATTTGTCCTTCATTTTTCCAGAACTACTTTTTAGCTGTTGATTGACCCTTTGTGTAGAAACGTGGCTGTAAAAGGGAAGCGTGCCAGTGGAGCAATTTCGATTCTTGCTCTGTAGGCTATTCTTTTGCTAAATTATACCCTAATGCCCGGGGCTCCTTATGCGACTTTCTCCGAATTGACAGGCCAATTAGACAGTGACTGTAAAACGGACAGTTTTTTTTAATAAAGATTTGATCTAAGTATTTAGCACAGTTGTCTTACAAAGTGACCTGTGTGCAAGGATGTTGACAGCAGTTGTTGATATCTGGTCACAACACCAGCCAATGGGCCTGCTTGCAATCCAGTAATTATAATGCTGTTACTCGGTCACCATTGCAGGTGTCAACCAACAATTAGCCTATACAATCTATGAATACCTAGAATGAGAGATTTCACATAGCCTATAGGATACATTCCTTGATAACCGTATCTTTAAAGTACTGTCACTGAAATAGTTAAATGAAACATTAAACTTGCTCCATGTCTTGGTAGGCTATTTCCATAGTTTGAATTTAAATTATAGGGTACCCTGATTTCATTGAAAATGATCTGTTTAAACTCATCGATTCTACTATGCTAGGAATTTTAAAATGGTGATAGGCCTACTCTTATTGTCAGTAAAATATCGTTAAAGTAGCTATTTTTTAGCCTATTAAGCTAGCCTATCCCAAAAAAATGCATCGGCTGCAATAGGTCTGATTGGTGGTTAATGTAAATAAGAAATGGTAAACTTGAAATTATTGAGATTATTTTGGTATGAAAGATATTATTGTATTTGATACTGAAACTAATAGGCTAAGATAAACACATCTTGATGGCATTAATGTCCATCCAACAAGTTTAATACCCGTTCCATAGAACACACCCTTCCCCGCTACCGCACCTACACAGTTCAGATGTTCACCACTAGTAGGCGCGTTTGTCGTTTAAAACTTAACTATGGTTCAACTGAGGATGCAGGACGAGACCAATTCGGTCGGAGAGAAGTAAAGGTGTTTGATAGAGAGCGAGAGGGTGAGAATAGTTAAGCGCTGTGTATGATGCACTTCGATAAAGAGCATCTCTAAACTTGGATTAATGCACACAGCCTTTTTAGAATGCATCCACGACATGCACATACAAACATGGCAATGCTTGTTAAACATTTTCCGTGCATTTATCACGCTCAAGACAGGAAAACGCATGGACTAATTATACAACCACAGGATTTTTGGTCGGTATAAATTAAGCATAGCAAACAAGATGTTGCTGTATATAAAGTGTGTTTTTCAGTTTAAAAACTGCTCCAGTGTGACTAGTCAATGCGAGAAAGAGGAGAAAAATAACCATGACATGCAAAGATGTATATATTTACAAATTAAAATGTCATAATCCTAAACCAGATACACGTTAACACAAGTCCCGTTCTCAATGTTGATTGACATTTTTTCCTGTAAATTGATACAGATGCACTTGATGTTGAAACGAGCAAGAAGTTAATACTTTCGGTGTATGAAAGCATTTTCACAAGGCAATTTTTAGGCTAAGTAAAAAAAAATCTATAAGTCAAATTATAAATTACAAAATTACCAAAAATAAAAAGGAAAAAAATAAAAAAAATAAAGAAATCCAGGTCAAAGCAACCTGTCTGTTGTACTGTTTGCAAAAATACATTCCTCCAATCAAGTCAGCTAAATGTCCTATCATGTATTAAAATATGAATTCTAATTTTTTATGTCCAGGCACTCACCAGAATAATTAAATGCAGGCCTACAAAAAGGCAACATGTACTTCTAGAAAGGCAATATGCATTTCTTATGTATTAGAATATATACGATGATATATACGATCAAAGCTTATATAAGCTTTGATCGTTTCCAGGCACACTGATGGTTATGTCCAACCCATGCAGATATGGTGCGGTATATGTGTGAGTGCGTGTATGTATTTGTGTGGCTGCGCTCTTAGTGTTTTTATGATTGTGTGTCTTTGCTTTGCTGTGCATGTTTATGCGCTATAGATAGGCGTGGGCGTTGTGGGAAAGGAGAAAGGGGAGGGGAGGGAGGGCTTGGGGTTTTAGATTTAGTTTTCTTCATTACTCTGATGCAGGGCACGGTCGACGCCAAAGGCTTGCGGAGTCAGTGGCGGGGATATGGGATGAGAAGATTACCCTTTTACGCATGCCAAGGACGCGACGACCGAGGGGAAGTCGCTTGAATTTATAGTATGTATTTAAGTATGGAATGAAACACAGAAGAATTAAGTCAGCTGTAGATCAAAACGTCCCCTGTTTTAAAAATACATCCAATGACCGTAAGAAATATATCAAATGTGAACAAGATGTCAATTTGATTATTCATTCCCAAACTGTTTCCAGTCTGAAACGTGGACAGACATTCTGCTCAGAGGAAAAATAAAAGAAAGGCGTTTTTCTCAGTTTGTTTTCTTATCTTGACAGTTTTTTTTTTCTTTAGACAAAGACGCTGACTGCTAATGCAAAATAAAATGCATATTATTATTATTATTGTTATTATTTTAACATTTGACACATTGCCTAAATTATTCCTCACCAAATGAACTGCAGATTTAAAGCACCCCAACCATAAAAAACGTATAGGGCCTACATAATTAGAAAGAACGAAGAGTGAAAGTATATTCTGATTTCGAACAGCTGATAGTCTACAAAGGTCTAGCGTCTATGTGTTGTCTATAAGTTAGTATCCGCTCTTTTGAGATGTCGTGAAAGCCAGGCTGGTACAATGACATCGGTGATATTTCGGCTCATCTGTTCATTATTAATATCTAACCGCGCACAGAACAGCTCTGCCCCCCTGTCATATTTAGACCCCGGCATTTCAGCAAGCAGTTTCTACTATTTCAGGACTGGGAGGAGAGAGGCCGCCATGGCCTTGAACGTTTTTTAATGATCCGAGCGGGCAGGGTTGATGTGCAGTCTGACTTGTTCTCTGATATTCAATACATCAAAGCTAAAGGACTTTTCACCCCCCATTTTTCATTCTCTACCAGCGCCAGTGCATTCTCAGATTCAGCATTCATCTGTTGTCACCAACACCTATTGCCAGGTTTGATATGACTAATAGGCCTACTTTGCTCTGGTGCCACAATGGTGGGGTGGGTTGGGGGTGCAGCACTCATAATTACCATGACCTCTTTTCTGTAGTCAGAGGCAAATGTCATAGAGGCATCCTCTCGTTTGCAAGGAACACTTTGTTGTGATATATGTCAATATTGTTAGCTATTTGATATAGACTGGATGCAGTTATTTGATCAAGTACAGTTTTGCCCAACTCCACTGTCTTTCACAGATAGTGTCTGTCTGATGACTACACTAGCCTATGAGTCAGATAGATGTGAACAAACACGTCCTAATCATGCATATACCATTCTACTGTGGGACTGTCACTTTGACCAAAGATGAATCAAACCGAAAACTTTATAATATGCTGTGTGGAATAAGTGAAAATATACGGACATAGCAGACTCATCTGGGCGTATAATCATCAGGCTTGTCACAGCCAATGGTAAAATAATACAGAGCATAGCTTGTGATTTCTGAAGTACACTGAATACTTTGTTGGTTATAACCTGCAGTGGCACAGTCTTAGCCTGGCACTGTCCCATCCTTGCCCATCAGTCAGAGAGAGAGAGAAAGACAGAGTGACAGAGAAAGAGAAAGTTAGAGAGAGGGAGAGGTGAGGGTAAGGAGAAAAGGGTGACAGATGACATAAGACATAGATCCCTATCTTTAGTCATCTTGGCGGTCACACATTTATGTACATTTACAAATTATAGAGGGAGCAGCGCCCGTACCCACAGAGCACATTCCTTCCGCAAAAATGACGACTCCTATTTCAGCTGGGGGTTTTCCTGTTTAGCAGAAATGAGAGTTTTGAATGGCAGACAAACGTGAAATGGAATTATGTTTTCTCCGCACTGTAGTCGCAGTGAACCTTTGCAGTAAAAATTTTAAAACTTATAATGGAAAAGGGATGTCCATGAATGTGTTATTTGACATCCTTTTAGCAAGATCAAGACAGCAATGCAATTATTACTTTGTGAATTCTGAAAGAAATGTTATGGATGAGGATCACTGACAGCGATGGTATTGAATATCTATTCATGCACAGGGGGCCTAAGGACTATAATGCCTTAAAAGAAGCCATTGTGGATGAACGTTTTGATTTATTTCATTGTATTTGTTTAGTTTTTCCTCATGAATGTTCTTTCCTTTGATAGCTGTTTCAACAGACTACATTTAGTGGTCATTGTTCTCTGTTTGATGTAGAACACCAAATCCAAACCACATTGCATAAAGGCTTTTGTGTCTTTATTTAAAAAGCTAGCCTAATTTGAGAACGTTGGAGTATTTTGTTGTAACACAAAGATCTTTAGTATCTGAGACTTGAATGCCTTGCTGAACTAATTGTGAATGTCCCTCCTTCAAATGCATTCATTCTCATTGCCATGCTATTCATCAGGTCCTCCAGTCAATACACTGAAAAAATGAAATTTACACGCCTGAATTTGTTTCAAAAAAATATTCTTTTAAAATCTCATTATGAAAGTTAAATTTAAATTTAAATGATGAATGAGACTAAGGCTTGCCAAAAGGAACTCTTAATTACTAAGTACATACATGTGGTAGGCTGAAATACAGCAGTCTCCCTCCACAGATAATGACTGTGCTCGATCCAAGTACCTTTTTCAGGAGGTGCCAAAAATAGCAAGTGTCTCATTGATTAGGTTTAAGGAGACCCAGCATGGCTTTGGGAGACCTGGTAGCTACAGTGTCCTATCCCAGAGAACAGTGAACTCCTCAGTATCTTTAGATTGAAGGATGCCAACGCAAAAGACCTTACTGCCATAATCTGGTGCGGATCTTTACCAATTCAGGAGCGCATCTTTTCGGGACCTAGACACTCTTCCAAAGTGAGACTGACTTGACTTTCCTCCTTGGTACATATTTGTGTAAGGGTCCACTGCACTATCAAGTCACCTTCAAGTTTTGGCACATAAAACAGTTTAAACATTTAGCTGACAACAAGGTCTCAAGTGTTACCTTTTTAAGCCTTACATTTTTCATTTTACATGAGAAGGCTATCCATTTTCCTTTTGATGAGTTACCTAATGTCCTCTAGAGGGGGGCCAGTCATTATTTGGAAGACCATACTTTCATATCCGTATGTCTTGTCTGTACGTGACCAAAAAGGGAAACGGACGTGACCATGTACACACGCACACACACTGCCTTGAGACAGTGTCCCCCTGACAACCGTCTGCCTAGCTGATGTGTTATCGCTGTTGCTGTTGAGCATGTCTGGAGTGTGGTTTTCGCCTGAAGGTCAGCTCAAACTGGAGACTGCCTGTATTTCTTGTCATAAAAATAGTATATCACTTTAGGCTAACCACTGGCCAGTACATTGAAAAATACTAGACATAAAATGTTGCTAAATGTTGACATATTCTGTCATCATCAAGCTCTCGAATCAGAATTTTAAGTAAACATCAGCATGCTGTGGCTAGGACATCATATTTATACTTTTCTTCTATTGCTGTGTTTTTTATTCATATTTTTACCTTAAGCAGCTAACCATAAACAATCCTTTGTTTTTGAGGCTGCTAGGTGAACTCTAAGAGGCCACTACTGACTGCCATTATATGACTTTAACTTAACCTCTCTTTGACCGCCATTATATGACTTTAACTTAACCTCTCTTGAACACCAGATCAAACACAAGCCTTTTCCCTCATCCACCCTGTAACACATCTGACTCTCATTCCTCCGGTTTGGCAGGACCTTGCCCTTGAACTCCGTCTGGTTAACCCTGTGACCTGGCTTGAGCTGACTGCACTAGAGCCAGAGCTCTAGCCCTGTCTGAAAGCAAGGACTGTGGGGACTGAGGGGTGCAAAGGGGAGGGGGGTCGGCAGGGGGCTGGAGGTCTTATCAGCGGTTGCCCGCACACACCTCATCTGTCTGCGACACACATCTTAACGCACACCTCATGGTGACAGTCGTTATGCTCCAATGTGGTGTTAATCTGCACCGAAAGGACACAGGGGACCTAGTATACTCACTTCAGATGTGCTGTTTGTGGAAAGAGGCTTCCTCGATGCCTTACAAAGAGTGCAGTGTTTCCAGATCAAATAATGTCCCCTGTGATTTGATCCTTGTGTTTGGAAAATAAATCAGTGTGCTCTTCGGATGCTCAAACATAAATAACACAGCTTCTCTCTCTACGGCATATGTCTTTCCATGTATAAATAATCTATTAAGTATTTATTATCATGTTATTATTCATTAATTCCATATGTATTATCAATCATATTGCTGGAGGGAATCAAAATGGTGCATGGGACACTTCATCTACAGTGAAGGTTGAATGCTGTCTGTCTGTTTTTCCTACCCTTGGCCATGCACTCCAGAACTCCTGTAACTTAGTATCTGACTCTTTGTGCTCACACACACGCACACACACACGCACATGCACACATTTGATACACAGTGTCTTTCTCTGTGTCTCTGGCTAAGCGTCTCTGATGCTATGAGCACAATCTGTAATCTATAGTAATTGCATGTTGCAGAAAAACATTTTTCCGCAGTGGTAATCGCTGCAATATGGCCTCGGTGTTGCCAAAGTGACTGTAACCAACCCCATTCCCTTTCACCACACACAGACACTCTTCCTCCTCCAACTGACTGACTCACACACACACACACATACATGCACATACATATTTATACACTTACACACAAAAGCAATCACATACACACCATTAAATACCCACAGAGGTACGATTACAGTAAAACACATAAGACATAAAAGACAAAAGAAGCACATGTATATTCATATACACAGACACACACACACCCTCAAATGCATGCGCGCACACACACATACACACACACATTTGTGGATAAGAGTCTGTCGTACCTTCATTATGTCAACCATGGCTGTTATACAAAGGCACATATCATTTATCATCTATTTGAAGGATCTCCATGAATGTCAATCATAACTAATTATTACATTAAAAAGAAGCAATAATACACTGTAAATGGAGTGATCAGTATCACATAACTTTGAATATAGACATTAAGATCTATATGTTGTGTTCAATTATTGATGCTGAGTATGGTCATGTGCACCTGATACCACAGTCACCGCTAAGGCTTTTGAAACTTCTTTTATTTTCCTACTTGAAGGTCATTTTGGTTTAGTAAGGGGATGTCCATGACCTTCAGTTATAAGAGAATTGTCATTTATTTATTTCATGTCCATCAAATATCCGTTTCCTTCTTTTCTATAAAATCACCAGATGTCATGTTTATAGGTTTTGACATCTATTTGAGAGCTTTAATTTGTCTAACTGAATCAGTGCATGGGAAAAAAGCATATTGTCAGTAGATTGCATAACTCTATTTATGTTGTATGCTTTGAATAACTCTGCAAGGGTGGTATTTTAAAAATAGAGAGTCTTAAGGAAAACAGATGTTGGGTTATATCTTTGAAAGTCAACATTCTGGGAAGCGCCAAATCGACAAGTACATTTTGATTTGCCCTCTGCATGCTGAGTTTGACTCTGTGCCTGTGGCTTGATCATGGCGCATTTTTATGAGGTCATCTGCAACCACATCACCGTGCCTGCTGCCTGTGTGACTGGGGCGCATGCTTATGAAGTCATGGCCTACCACATCACCACCCAAACACCACACAGAAGCGGTGCTGTCTGATGTGTGTGTGCACACACTTAATGGCAGTGTGACTCAGCGTGTCAGCCACAAAAAAACTCCATGCTCCATGCTTGCACACACACACACACACACACAAACATACACATACGCATACACAAAGACACACACAGAGTGCCTCCACGTTGATATCTCTGCTGGGGGTGTGGACAGATGACAGATCTATGAGCACAACTCATATCACCCCCTGCATGTATCCCTCTAGTAGAGAAAGAATGAACCAGTGTGAAGGTCAGTGTTTATGGTTATGGTTATAAGAAGGGGTTCCACATCAACTAGGCTGCTAGTGCCTTGGACCACAGAGAGGGGTGGCAAGGACCATTTTAGCTTTGGACATGATCAGTCTTTTCCTCCAGACTGTCTGCAACTTCTTTGACTCCTCTAGTCTTTATGAGTGCACTGTGTGTGTCTCTCTCTTTCTGTCTGTGTGTGTGTGTGTGTGAGTGAGTGTATCTGTGAGTGTGTGTGTGAGGGGACGATGGTGGTCTGGGCCTACACCCTCCGGCTCCCAAAATAAGCTGCAAGGCGTCCTGCTTGCACAAAACAGCCTCTGCCAGGGCCTCCATAACTCAGGGTTTTCCCAAAATGAAATCGCATGTGAACCGAGTATTAGGAAGTGTGTCTGTCTGCCAGCAACCGCTGGGGCCATTCTGAGCAGTGTCTGTAAACCACATTTTTTACCCAGAAGACAATGCCCCTTTGTGCTTGTGTGTGGCGGGTCCCCTCTCAGCCGGAACTGGGAGAGAGGCTCTTGTATGCTTTAACGCTGCATGAGGAGAGAGCTTAGGGGGGTGTGGTGGTGGTGGTGGTGGTGGGGGGGGGGGGCGTTGGGGTGGAGTATGAAGGATGAGTTGTTTGGTGGTAGGGTATGTGTGTGTGGGGGGGAGTGGGGGTGGGGGTGGGGGGTGCAGTCGAGGATGAGGAAGAATGAGTGGACAGTTAGATGTGTTCTCTGCTTAATTAATCGCAGTCATATCTGAAGAGGGAGGCCTTGACTGCCTGCTCTCCTTGAGCCCCGTGGCGAGTGGGGACCTTTTATGTGGTTGCACACGGAATGCTGTTGTTCATTCCTTCCTACAACAAAAGCCACATGTGTGTCTTTTTTCCTTTTTTTTTTTAACTCGCCCACTCTCGATAACACATAGCTTCATCTCTGCAGGAATTGTCGTAGGAGGCATGCGACGTATGAGTGGTATGAGTGAATAGAGTGAGAAATAGCGAGAGAAAAAAAGACACGCTAAAAACAACGTTCCCTCCGTTTTTGTTTGTTGCTCTAATCTTACACGATATTCATCACGTCTGTGCACCGCTACCACCACACACTTGCACCAACACAACTCTGTGGCTTGACGATGAGAGCTCCACCACTGGATTTATGAGTTTTGCAGACATAAATGAAGCATGCCCTTTAATAAGCATTGCTTGAGTGATGTTTGAACTCGCTTGAACTTAAAGGCATGCTAGTGCATACCTGTAGTATTTACTTTACACAAACATACAAATACTCCTTCTCTCACACACACATGCCGAGTTTCTCTCTCACTTACACAGACACTGACACACACACACTGAGACGCATACAGGCACACAGACACACAGATATACACACACACACACACACACACACACATACAGGAGTGTTTACAAAAAACTCCAGTGCGATCCAGCCAGGGGCGTGAGGCAAACGAGAGTAGCAGATACAAAGATGGCACTTCTCCTTCCTCTGCTAGCATCCTTCAGTCTCCCCACAATCCCAAGCTATATCCAGCCACCCTTCCAGCGCCTATTTCCTGTCCCCTCGCCATGCCTTTTCTTCCTCTGCAGACGTGAGGCAACTCCTGGAACAACTCCACTTGGTCCTGCCTCACTTCACATCAAAAAACATGCGGAGGGGTGGGGCGTCTCAGATTGAGGGCTCTGTCTCCAATGAGATCATCATTAAATACTGTATATATATATAAAAAAAAAAACTTAGAAGAAAAAAAGAAGATGGAACCAATAACCTCACGCCGTGGCTGCCACTAAGTCTCCTAATTATTATTACAAAGCTGTGTGTGTGTGTGTGTGTGTGTACTCATACATATGCATGTGTAGGTAGGAGTGCATCAGCACGTTCGACTCATGCTAATCAGTTTGAACGGTAACAGGCCCATGGTATTGGAGCACAACGTCCCACTCATCCTATGACTCAGCTCCCCCATGTTGATTTGGTGATTACTCTGTTTGGCCCCCACAGGCTTCCCTCCGTTGTGCACACACTGGTGGCGTTCTATAAACCCAATCAGACGCATGGAAACATGGCGCTGTTGTGATTTCGGGCTAATCAGGCCGTGAGCCTGCTACGGGGCAGGCCCTTGGTGTCATTAAGCTGATTAAAGGCGCTGCTTACGATGATGGTCCTCTCAGCAGCTCCCGAGATCTTTTCCTTCTCAGGGCTCTGGGTGTTGCGTCATTAAAACAGACTTCCTCTCCCTCGCCACTCGGGGCTTACGCCTGGCGCCCTCTCTCTTTGTGTGAGAAGTCTCTCCCGTGCCAACACTGCTGATGTTATAACAGGGGCCTACTAGGGATTCTTCTGTTTGCCTTTTTCACAATGAGTCGAGACTGATGGATGATGGATTTGTGAGATGGCCTAACTGTTTTGGGGCTACTTAAGGTCAAAGACAATCACATTGTGTGTAACAGTGGTTGCTTATTGGAATTCTCACAACTACTGGCTTTCCCTGGTCTACCATATAAGCTTGAAACTGAGCTGTTATCATGACACCATCATCATAGTCACAGCGTGGGATCACTATCAGAAAGGTTATGTGAAAGGTTGTGTGTGTGTGTGTGTGTGTGTGTGTGTGTGTGTGTGTGTGTGTGTGTCAGGGATAAAGTAGCGGGCACAAAAAAGGAAGTAGACACACACCAAGCTCAAGACAGAGACAGCGGTGTGTGTGTGTGTGTTTGCACATGCTTGTCTGTCTGTCCTGTCTCCACGTGCATATGTGTGTGTGTGTGTGTGTGTGTGTGTGTGTGTGTCTTAGTGTCTGTATGTGTGAACATGGTGTCCCTGGTACAGACGTGCTGACCTCAAGTCAGACATGGAGAAGGGAGAGCAGGACAGACATCTGCTGTTCAGCTGAGTGGGGAATCCCTCCAGTCAGGGGGCTTTTCTGTGGAGATGGGGAAGTGAGCACCCGAGACCGGAGCGGGCAAGCTGAGAGGGAGTGGCCAGCGCCAGGGTTCCAGATGCTAATCGCCAATGGGGGTTACTGTAGGTCAACCATGAGTCAGGTGAAATAACATAGCATTTCCTCAGTAGATCAAGCTAATTCAAAGTGTGCGTCATATTATGGTGGGGAGGTGCAGAGGCCTGCTTTGTCATCAAGGGCCTGTTCTTGCTTTTGGAGCAACAGGCAGTTTTATGTGATGCTATTTAGGTCAAAGACATTAACGCTTGTTGTGTCGACGCAGGACAACAAGCATCCCGACGTGTTGACGCGAGACGCTCGTGAGATACTCGTTGTTCTCCTGCTTTGAGGTGAAAGTCAAGTTCAGTCTGATTTGGCAGGTAGACGTACCCCGGCGGCAGTGAACATGTCTTCCACTAAGCACAATTAACGACATGTAAACAAGTGGGAATATTTCTGGGAAAAGCGGGAAAAAAGCGAGCATCAAAAAACAATTTGTAGCCTCCAGCCTCCCATCTCCCCACGTCCTATCATTATCTGCACTTTTGCTCCACCATAATTATGTTCTCTTTTTTTTATTGCGCTTGGTAAGACGAGGGAGGGCTGATGCATGTTTGCAGCATGATTAAAGATTTCTCATAGGAACAGAATGAGAGACAGAGGCAGAGAGAAAGTGAGGGAGGGAGAAAGAAACGCTTTTTGCATCTTAAATCTGTCCCAGGCACTGAAGAAGGTCTGAAAAGCTCAAAGACAACAACATGAGTGGTCAGGGGGGGAGCTCCATCTGAGAAGAAGCCCTTTCTTTGCGTGTGATGTCTGGCGATGTTTGGAAGCAAATGAAAAGCAACAATAATCCTAATTCAAAAGCATTGTCAGAGCATATCTGGTTTTATGTATTTTCTTTGATGAAGAGAAGTGAAGGGGTGAGGTTAATTACTAATCTTGAAGCAAAAGAAAAGGCTAAGGCAACATTGGGGTGGGGCTAGAACACTTCATAATCAAAACAAAAACACTAGGCTGACTTTGCTATATTAGATTATCTCTGTTGTAGGATGTACGCACTTGTGAACATGGTCATTGTTGACTTGGTGGGGCCAAGTAAAGAGAGAGAGAGAGGGAGGGAGGGAAGGAGAAGGAGCTTTTCAACACCTCTTCACAACATGCTTGGGTGGTTTCTAACTAATGTTAACCAACAGGCCACCTGAGCATCGACATCTGAGTTTATGTGTCAGTGCTTTTTAAACCACGTCATCTTTCAATACCGCAATGAATGAGCCTGGAGTACATGATCACCCCATGTATGTAGTTATGACATGACAAAGAAGCACACTGTGATATAAGGAAGTGCAGGTACAATCATATATTATATCGCAAAGGTCATGCATTCTGGCATTAGAACTGAGATTTTTGGATTTAATGAAAAAAGAAATCAGGACCTATGGGACTAAGGTGTTCCATGTCAGTGGGCGGTTTGCCAAACACCGAACCCACAGAGCCATGCCTTGCTGGGTTTCACAAGTCACCCACCCTCTCCGGCAGAAATGATACAAGCAGCAAAATGTGGTTTCCAGAGCAGGGTGGAGTAATCGAGTCCTGACCTCTGTTAAGAAAACGTTTCACAGGCCCATAACGAACAAGAGTCATAAAATCAGCAAAACACACAGACACACAAACATGCATGCACAAACATAAAAATGTACTGACCAGCTTGTAAACACATCCAGGAAAACACCACAGTTTTCAGAAATGTATCACGAGAAAATAAACAAACAAAACTTAATCTTCCTCTTGACCTTTTAGCCAATAGATACTTATTGCCCTAACCCTAATCCATCTGTTTAGATCGTTTAGGTGTGTGTGTGTGTGTGTGTGTGTGTGTATGTGTGTAAGTCAGCCATACTGGCAGATAGGAACCTGGCAATGTAAGTGTTTGTGAAAACAAAGAGGATGAGCTCAAGAACACTGTAACACTGAAACAGCACAGTAGGACTGCAGCCTTATTCAGCCTTACTGAGGCCAGGCTTTATGAGGACTGTTAGCTCCGGTGATGCTACGATGCTTCTGTCTCACAGAACACGACTCTCCAGAGTATTGAAGTCATATAGATCGCCTCTACATGATTTCCCCAAATCAAAGAGGATTGAAATTTGCGACCGTTACCCCTCTCATTATCCAATTACCCAAACAGATTTTTTTTACATCGTCTGCATACTTTCCTGCCTGCCTGCCTGCATGCATGTGTTCCTGTTGCCGTTTTCCACATTCGAAGGGTCCCAAGCTAAAATAGCTTGTCTAGACATTATAAATTCCGTTGACATATCTGCTCATTGTGTCATGACAGACTTGGACATCTGTGCCTTTCACCATACCAATTATTTCATTCTGTCCTCACAGTAATTATTATGTAAGGCTGCGATACACATTTTGTTCTCTTTTAGCTGCTTCCTTCTTTTCTGTCTGTCTGAACATGGAGCAGTAATATGCTTAGCACACATCCACAGACTTCAGTCTCGTCTGTGCCATCTACAATCATGTCAGTACCCTTTGTGCGCAGAAGAACTGTAAAACAGACACTGCCCACTATGGAGACCTCCAATTACATATACTTCCCTTTCATGCAAAGTCCTTATAAATCCTTTATAAAGCACAGTTCATTAAGAGCTTAGGCTAATTTACTGCTGTAGAAAAGCCTTTGTGTCACTTGTTTGAATCTATTGATATTGTTTAATCTTGTATATATACTGTATGTTTATGTGGTATTGTCATATATAAGGTTAGTTGGATGGGTGTAATTTTGATTTGCATTTGATGAATTCTTTGTTTTATTTTCTTATTATTTTTTCAGAAAGACCTTGTCCGATTGCAAATCATCTATATCTGTTACTACTAAATGGCACAAAAACAATACCAATTAAGTGGGGCCCACACCCCCCTCTGTTTACCAGAGAGAGCCCATCATCAACTATCCCCAAACCACTTGTCCCCCATCAACCATTGCAGTGGACTGGTAAAAACCACGAGACAGCCCCAATATGAGTAAATAGGTTTCCCCCTCAACCATTCTCCAGGCCTAATCAAGTCCAGAGCATCGTTCAGATCCAATACAGCAGAGTGTGCTTTATAAATAGATATTATGCAGGCCCAAATTGGAGACAGGAGTCCTCTCCTCGGTGGCCCTCGTGCCTCCTAGATTGTTTTCCTCTGTCGGGTATCGAAACTCTTAATATCTGGTTTCAGTGTTCAGGCTTCTCTGTCACCCCTGATGTTCTGAGGATGAGGAGCCAAAGTGCACGAGCAGAATTCCTTTGAATGCCTTCCACCGAAGTCGAGTGTTCGTTTAGGCAAGCACGCAGCTGCACATGCTCATGTGATTAATAAATTGCCCACAGTCTCAGAGTTCAAAGGGCAGAGCTGGAGTCGAACATCTCTGATCACGAATCTGCACTTTTTGATGTTTCAATTCGAAATCTGTGACATAGCTTCATATCTTAACTGCCTGTTTGTTCTTTTTTTTGAAAAACTTTTATATGAGAGGGTAGCCAAGGAACTTTTGGTCATTTTTCACATTTAGTAATATTTCAATATTATTGACCTTCAAGAACATTATTACTGCTATTTTGCAATGTTCTCAAAACAATTTGAGTATAATATTTTGACATTTTGATAAAATTTTAGATATTCTACGTATACAACATTTTTTGACCTCTAACTTTAATCATGTGACACATGAATGAAACAGAGGCTGCATTTTCTAGCAGTTTCAGTAAGCCCATTTCCAGTTGCACAGCCCACTGAGCTGTGGGTTTGTCCAAACCAGTTGAGTTAGCTTGAGAGTGCTGTGGCTTTCCTCTCCCTCTCAGAAATCTGTACTTTCATTCACGCAGCACTGCGAGCCAAACTTATAAACCCTCTCCTTTTTCCCCCACTAATAAAGCCACCCTCCCAGCCTGATGTGCTGCCAGAGAGCTGGCTCCTGTGTGGTTCACTCTCGCCGGAGACCCCCTACAAAATGGCCGCCTTGAATACGCTTCAGTGTAAATTCCAGAGGACGCAGGTGACTCTTTGACTGCCTTCTTGGCCCCCTGCTTGCTTGTATAAGGTGGACTGACCTGGAAGTTCTCTGTGACTCATATCTGAGGCAACTCTTGGATATGTACTGTGTATATATGTGTGTGTGTGTGTGTGTATGTGTGTGTGTGTGTGTATGCATGCCCTGGATACTTGAACCTTGGGCGTGAGAGGGAACTGAACTGAACTAAACTAAACGCTTAATGGTTTGTTTTTACAGAGGAGCAGGTGTAACCTCATTGTGGCTCTCAGGGAACGGCAGGGGCCCTGGCAGTCTGCATCAGATTAGCGCCTATTTCTCTCTCTCTCTCTCTCTTCACTATTTCTCATATATAGACATGCACACAGATATAGAGTGTCAAGAGTTGGACATACATAACTTGTGTTTTTATGTACCATCTTTATCTTATTATTATCACTGTTATTGCACTAAAGGTGTAATAAAAGATGTTCCCTTGAAGAAAAAACAAACAAACAAACAAACCATTATACCAACATGGGTTTAAAGGCTATTAGTTCTATTTACATCAATGCAAACAGTTGTATTAATTGTTGCATGGTGTAAATCAAAGGAAATGAAAAAAAGAATCCCCATTAATAACTTCTGACATAAAACTGCTATGTGCATTTTTCAGTAAAGGTGAAATCTATGTGTACAGGCATTCAGCTGACCATGGCTTTGAGTAAGTAAACCATATAAATCTCTTTTTAAGCACTAATAGGAAGTGTTTTGAAAACAATGATCTGAGAAAGTATAGGTCAAATTAAGATTGTGTTTCATTAAGACATTAAAGTCAATACTAACAATTATTTGCCTAATATCAGTGTTCTAATATCAGAGTTCTATGCCCCTGTGATAAAACTACAAAACATACCAGTTTAATCTGATAAACAAAAGAGATATTGACTATTTTCTGTAACATTCATTAAGAGATTTATGTAGTTAAATACACTGAACCTTCTGACAGTCTAATCATTACTGTAATTTGTTTTTTATTAAGTGTAGACTAAATTTTAGTAAACTTATCTCTGCTAGATTTCTACAATGATAATTTCATCAACAATAAATAGTGCAAAAACTGTATTGTGTAGAGTACGGGGGTCGGGGTTCATGTAGAAAATTAATGTTGAAATGCATTTACACAAACACCAATCAAGTGCAAGTAGTCGAAGCAATCAGATCTCTAACAGTATAATAATGTTTCCTTAATTAGTGGCAGTGTTAAGACAAACCATCATTTCATTGTGAAACAGTTTTTGAAACTATGTTTTCATGTTTTTGAAATAATATTGATGTAATCAGTTTTGGACTTTAAAAAGTATTGGGTATCTTTGCATGATTGATTAAATCTGATGTGATCTGAGTAGCTGTGCTCTGATTACATGCAATCCAGAGTGTTGCATTCAGATTAGTTATGTCATAGTTTACTCAATATCATTTTATAATACCGTCCCCAATTTTGAACAGTCTCTCTAAATTTTGCTCTGATTTCAGCAAGGCAGGAGTCTCTGACCAGCCAGTAAAGTCTTTGTCATGCAAGCTGTTGAACTGACTACCAGAGTATTTTGATTACACTACAAGGCTTTTATTTGAAAAGGTTTCAAATTGAACCAGTGGACTTAATGTTCTTTTGGCTTGCGTTCCCTTCTGTTACGGTTTCATTCTCACAGCTGACTGAATTGTAAGAGGATATTGCATATTCACTAATGATTTCAAATGGTGATGGCAGTCTTTGAGCAGATTGTTTTCCTCCTGGCTTGTCTAGTGCTTGCATACCAGACTTATCATGTCTTAGTACATTTAATCATTTTGAGTTAGCTCCCTAAATGAGAAAATCTACCCATTCATCAGTTTACAAGAAGAATGAAGGAAACACACATTTTAATGCATGGAGATTCCGTGTTTTACAAGACTAGTGTTAAAAAGTGATCACCAACTCGTTCGTAGCAGCTTGTCTGCACCACAGAAGGATGACGTGCGAGTGTGTGAGAGACAAAGAAGACAAGGGGGACTTGTAAAGAGGAAACTGAAAAAAGAAATGCAGATATCTGTACGTGCTGCCTGAACACTGTCTACTGTCTTGGTCTGGAGAGCTGTGGTTGCACTGGGGATAGCACTGCAGATGCTGGTTCTCATGTGAATTACAGATGTGTGTGTGTGTGTGTGTGTGTGTGTGTGTGTGTGTGTGTGTGTGTGTATGTGTGTGTGTGTGTGTGTGTGTGTGCAAGAGAGAGAACATACATGTGTGTGAAGGGGGGTGGTTGAGGGGGTTCAAAAGAGTTTGAAAATGTTCTGCAAACAATTAAGAGCTGGTAGTTCTTCTCTTGTAGCTGTCTCTAATTAACACAGAAAAAGGGCTGTTGATAGAGAGAAATTTTTTTTCTGCATGTCACGAAGCTCCCCTTTCTCTTTCCTTCTTCAAAAAAAAAACCCAGCTGAAAGTCATCCCCTTATCCTTAGATAGATTAATGACTCAAACAATCGAACCCCGACAGGCCCCCATTAAACTCACATGTCAGGACTTTACAAGCAGCCAACAAATGTAAATCCAATTTTTCACTCGCTACTGAGAGTTAATGTGTATCTCGTGCCTGAACTTCACCAAACTATACGATTCAAGGTGTTTGCAGATTGGAGAAAGATGGCGTCCAAGCAATGAATCATTGATGAAATCCACCCTCTCCAACTTTATCAAATGTGGTAGCCAAAATAAGCCCTGCACCTTCCACACACACACACACACACACACACATACACACACACACACACACACAGTGTGCACTAGCAGAACCCATGGTATAAACAGTGGGCCTCAACCCTTGCAGCATTTGCTTGGTTTCATGACATGGTTCTGGGAAACCTTTGAGACAAATGGCCTTTTGGTTGGAAACATTGTGTGTATAGTTTGACCGTAACTCAGAAACGCACGTTACACACACACACACACACACACACACAAACAGACAGACGTATAAACAGACATCCATGCATGTCCACGCAAACACAGGCACATATGCACGTATGATGATTCCGTATACGCACATCATACTAGTACATGACAATGTAACTCTGAATGCAATGCTTGTCTTGCAGTAATATTTCATTGACGTAGTAGTAGAGTAGCAGAGATGGTTGATGTTTTTCTGTTGTTACTGCCGCCTGTTTTCCAGTAAAGGCTTTAGCTGCGTGGGTTTCCTCCCTCCTCCACAGGCCTGGTTGAGTAGTAGCTTTGATAATGTGTGTGGTTGAGCAGCCCATTATGGGAGCACTCCCTCAACTCACACGGCAACTGATTGCGGGCCGAGCCTGGCCCAGATCTGCCAAACCCTGCACCAGATCCGCCCCTCATCAGAGCCAGAACAGTTTCATAGTCTGGCTCCATCAGAGAGTAGCACACATCCCAATGATGCTTTTCATTTCTGGTCTGAGACATTAGAAGAAACCTAGTCTGTTTTTCTCCTCTCAACTTTGGCAGTTGACACTTAAAATGCAAACGCAGCCACCCCGAAAAGCACAGCAAGTCACCGAAGGGAAAAGTTTCACACGCTAAGGTGTTACTCCAACAGCATTTATTTTCAGAGGCATCTCAGCTTCTTCACCTCTGCTTATACCACTTGCCCAGTCCCCCCCCCCCCAGCCAAATAAAAACACCAACAACTCCTTCTCACTCACCTCTTCTCACCCCCCCCAAAACAGTCACGCCAGCCTCCTAAACTCCCACAACTGCCAAAACACAAGAAGAGGCCCAGGGAGTCACAGTCTCAAAGCTCAACTGTCAGCGCTTCACGTAGTCATCGCTCTCGCTTTCTCACTCTACTAGGAGTCTCCACGCAAACATAACATGTTAAGGCACAGCAAGGAAAGACCAGGCAACTGGGAGAAGGCAAAGGAAACATTTTTTTTTGGGGGGGGTGAGGGGTGGGAGGAGAGCGGGGTGATGGCGTGTGGGTGGAGGGAGAGAGAGAGGTGTCAGAAGGTTGTCTTACCTCGGAGAAGACTACTGGAATAATTGCTGAAGGAGTCGAAGATGCTGTTGGACGCCATGTCCTCCTCGCCGAGGGGAGAAGAAGCGGGTCAGTGGTGGCGTCTCTCGCAGTCCGCCTCTACCAGCCGCCGACAAACCAGCAGCCCTGCACAGCAACGGCACAGATTAAAGAGAGAAAGAGACAGAGTGAGAGAGAGAGAGAGTGAGAGAGAGGGAGAGAGAGAGAGAGGGAGAGAGAGAGAGAGATCCTGGAACTGAGTGCCCGTTTGCAACCAAGTATTTGGGGTTTGTGAGTACCACAGGAATCCCTAGCCACAAGCCTGCAAAGAGAGCTGCATGTGTGTACAGCCGAGAAGAGAAGTAGACATTAAGAAAGAGAAAGAGAGAGAGAGAGAAAGAGAGAGAGAGGCTAAGTGAGTGAAAGGATGAAAAACAGGGTGGGAGAGGTGAAGAGAGAGAGGGAGAGAGACAGGTCAGTTTGATGTTGCTGTGGGTCAGACTCACCACGGGTGCTGGAGATGTTCCGCTCTGGTGGTGGTCGCTGGTGGCCGGGGTGGTAGTGGGGCCGTCTAGACCAGGCAGGGGAGGGAGGAGGGAGAAGAAAGGCGTAGATGAGTGGGCAGCTGGCCTGGTGGCTAGCTGGGAGGATGGATGGGTGGAGGGATGGATGAATGGAGGGGTGGAGGTTCCAGGTGTGTGGCTGGTCGCTTGGTCTCGCTGGCTTTTCGTCTGTCAGAACAAACGCCGGTGGCTTCAAAGTAGCATCAGGCAATTTGGTGAGCGGACCTCACGCCACCTCCCGTGCTGGCCTGGCCTCGCCTGCTCGTCCCCACCGCCCCACCGCGTGACTGGTGTAGAGCACGTCACATGTCACGTGAGGTCACAGACCTTCTCCTCCCCCCATTACTACCTCTTCTCCTTTGGTTTTTAGTCTTACTTTACATAAGCAGGCCTCTCTTTCTCTTTCTCTCTCTTACTCTCTCCCTCTTTCTCTGACACCCCTTTTCTCTTCACCGCCCCCCAATGGTGTTTTTCTCTCAGCTTTATGTTTCCATTGTGTTCCTCCTCCAGATTGGATGATCTTCAGTGGTTTTCACTTCGGTTGGCTTTTAGTGTCCCACTGCCTGCCTGTAGCTATTTGCCACACCGCAAACAGTGTGTGTGAGAGTGTGTGCTCGAGAGACACAGCGAGAATGTGATACTCAGATTCAGCGTGCTTATAGACTGCATGAGTCTTTTTTCAAGTTTTTGAATTTGTAGTGGTGACACACAGAGGAAGAGGAAGGCTGAGAGAGAGAGAGAGAGAGAGAGAGAGAGCAGAAGTGGGACGAGTCTCGGTTGCCACCACTGTCTGTGAGAGGAGAGGAAGAGAGGCCACTCTTTGCCGTTAACAGGCCAACCTCACACGAAATGTGCTGATGTGTGTGTGTTCATCTGAGTGTGTGCGAGTTTGCATGCATGTCTGTGTGCGTGTGTGTGTGTGTGTGTGTCTGAATAAGAGAGGGAGGGAAAGAGCATGAATGCATGCATGCACATATGTGTGTGTGTCTGTGTGTGTGTGTGTGTGTGTGTGTGTGTGTGTGGTGCACATGTGTGTGTATGGCGTGTGTGTGCATGTCTGGAGTGCCTCTTCAGTTGTGTGCACCAGTGGTTTTGGGGCCTTTAAAACCAACCCTCCACCCTCACTTACCACTTGATAGTATCATAATCTTTGCCTCATAAGAAACAACAGTACCAGGCATTCGTTTTAGCCTACTTTTGTTTGTCACTTTTCTCTGTGTCTCACTCTACAGCTTTTCACTTTCAGCCTCTATCTCTCTCTCTCTGCTCTCTGAAATCCCCCCCTCTTTCTGCCTTTGTCTTTCTTCCTCTGCCTTTCTATCCCCCTCTCTTTCTGCCTCTCTCTTTTTCTGTCCGTCTCATTTTATCTACCTTTTTTTCTCCCCCTTCAGCTGTGTTGAATTTTGCAGAATTTGAGTTAAATGCACATTTTGGACATTTATTTCTAACTTAACGTATGAAATATCAGGGCAATTATCATTTTTGTATGATTTTATGACATAAAAGAGATTTGAAATTTCCCCAACACCCCAACACTCCATTTCAAATGATGTGATAGAGATCTCAAAATCACACTTACTACTCTTTCTTCAATGTGTAGTCCATCTGTGGTTTCCTGGTATGTGGAGAGGTTTCTATTTTTGGCCGCACGAGGCCGAAAAGTCTGTTACTATAATGGGGTGATTAAGCACTGTTCATTTAGAAGCTTTTAGGTATCATAACAACAAATTTCAGTACATTAACTAGTGTAATTAAACACATTTATTAATGTGAACACAATTACTGTCAGCACTTATAAACAGTATGTCATATGAGGTTATTTACAGTATATGTGTACAGTATATTCTAACTGCAAAAGAAAAAAAAAACAGAAACAAAATCTTGAAAGAAACACACACACACAAACAGAGAGACACAGTCACACACAGACACACACACACACAGACACACACACACACACACGTTGGTGTCTTGGACATGTGCCAATCATCAGTGGGTCCTTGTCAACCCAAACATTCCAGACTTCTCTCTTCCTCTCTATGTCCCTCACCAGTGTCTGGACTGCCACCTGACCTCAGCAACACACCACTTATTCACCACATGTGTGGGCCTTTGCAGACTGAACAACAGTAGGGGCACACACACATGCATGTGCACACTCTCTCTCTCTCTCTCTCTCTCTCTCTCTCTCTCTCTCACACACACACACACACACACACACACACACACACACACACACACACACAGACACACAAACACACATATCACTACCTCTGCTCCTGGGGCATTACTCCATTTCAGTGAATACATTTTACAATAAAAGAAATTTACAGCCCCAGTAATGACGTACAAGGAATAGTAATAAAAAGTATTAGCGACAATATTAGACACATAAGATTAGCAGTAAAATGCAAATAAAAGAGATTGTTATAACATCAATTAAATAATATTTATGCACTGTTATAATACAGTTTTAGTAATAATTCAAGCCAAATACTAATTCATTGCTCTGTCATCAAAAACAGAATTTTACAACTAGATGTACCAAAAAACACATAGTATTGTGTATGCACAAGAAAAAATTACGTTGTCAAGGAGAGTTAAAGATTATCTGTCTTTTAAATACATTTTTTTTTATGATAATTGTATTGGTATTGATCCATGACTGTGTGTTTGCAAATGTGACTTTGTTTATGTTGGTACTGTTTGTGAGAATGAACCATGTTGTTTGAGAGTTAGCAAGGGAGTAGTGCATTGGACATGCTGCTAGGCACCCACATTGCCCTGCTAATGAGAGCTTATAGTTGGTTAGGCTGCAGCGTGGCGAAAATCACATAGTCCCTGTGTTTGAAAAGGGCAGAGAGAGAGGAGAAAGTGCATGTGTATCTGTATATATGTGTGTTTTTGTGTGGGTTGATGTGTAGTTGATGTGTGTATGGATGTATGTGTGTGTATCTGTGCACGTGTGTGTGTGTGTGCCTGTGGCGTTGGTCAGGCGGCAGCACAGGAAAATGACACGCTCCCGGTGTACGCGGCCGATGGCCGAGGCCACAAGTCGGCTTCAGGGCTTTTATCAGCACTGTCCCAACCTATACTCATACACACACACACGCACACACACACACACACACACACACACACACACACACACACACACACACACACACACACACACACACACACACACACACACACACACACACACACACACACACACACACACACCAACTGACCGCCAGGCCACACTTCACACCTACTGCTTTGGAGCTGCCGGCCACCAGCATCCTGATTCCTTACCAGAGTAGTAGTTCCAGGCCGTCAATCAGAAGTGGTCAAGTCACCAAGTTCACAGTCATATATTCACTGATGTCATATATTTAGATATTTACTCTCTCTCTCTGTCTCTCCCTGTCTCTCTCTCTCTCTCTCTCTCTCTCTCTCTCTCTGTGACTACAAGAGGGCAGGAGCAATAGACAGCAACAGCCTTTTAAGGACAATATATTAGAGGCTTGTGATTTACAATGGTGAGATGGATGCTCCCATAATCAAACCTGCCCTTGAATATATTGAAAAAAATTCCATCCATTTATTTTCCCAAAGAAACATAATATCACTCTTGCTGCTCACTTTTGTATTCGGCAGAACACAGGGTGTTTTATCTCTCCTGCCAGGCCATTGTATCAGAGTGTTTAAAATGTAATAGGAAGGATGCTCTTCAGGGAAAGGGTGGACCTTTTCTTATCTCTGACCTTATCTAAATATGCTCTGTATAGAACAGATTTAATGAATCATCTCTGACTATATTTTACCTTCATGTCAAAGGCCACAGTTAGAGGCTCTAAAGGTAGACTCGCTTTTAGGTAGGTAGTTATGAGCTTGATTTATTCTGTAAATATTTTGAGTGGAAAATAAAGATACAAAAATCACTGGTAATACATGATATGACTCAGATTTGGGTGGGTGACATGGGTGACTGAACAACAACTGCCAGAAGCAACAGGGCTTCCTGAACTTGTCATTAAAAATGAAACATCAGTTAGGCTACGGTGAAAAATGTTTTTAGACAAATAAAAAGACCTCTCTTTTCTCTCTCTCTCTTTCCTTCTTCTCTCTCTCTGGGTTCTCCCTTGCCTTTTTGTGGCTGTTACATGTTTGAATATCTGCCTCAAAGCAGGGTTGTATATTGCAGGAGTGAGCAAGAATAAGAAAAAAGAAGAAAAAAAAAGGTTTGAAAAACCTTCTGCGGGCGTGGGGCATTTTTCCTCTTGTTTATCAAGCCCCTGTATTTAAGCTTAATATAACTCCTGTTTTGCTGAGAAAACTGTGGCGGCTTTAATGGCCGCCCTCTCGGGTGTGGCCGGTGGGGATGGAGCGGACAGAGTGCGGTCGTGGCTTCAGCTGCGCAGGGTCTTATTTTGTGGCGTAAAAATTGCAGGCTTCCCCATATGTTCCCCATAAACAGGGAATGTAGCGTGGGACTGAGGGAGGCTTTCGTAATGAAGTGGCCGTTATTGCATCAAACAGCGCTGGGGACGGGACGACCCCGCGCAGCCCAGTCCGGGTTTCGCGCTCGGCTTGCGGCGTTGACTCGGAGGCCACGAGAGTCATCGGTTAAAAATACGCCAGCGGACAAAGCTCACACACTCCATGGTGGAAAAGGCCCGGGAGCGGTGTTGGGTTGAGCAGAACCGGGTGGCACAAAACACAAGCTTGGTCATAGTTGACGCAAACACAGTCTTTTGTCGGACAGAAATGTTATGCTAAGACATTGATTTATTTATATCCATTTATATAAATGGGAGGGTAGATATACAAGAACAAAATCATACATCAGAGAAGGAATGGCTTCACAGAAAGTATTTCTTTTTGTGATTTTTTTAGAGAGGTTGACTGATCTAATAAGGAAGCTTGAAATGCACTGAGAACATTGTTGCATTCATAATGATAGATCCAAATGAATAAATGCATTGTAGAGATAAGTCACTGGCGTGTATGCAATTCAACACCTCTGGGCATTAACTGATGTCACAGTCTGTGTGTTATTTTTCTCCACAAAGTACATTCAATCCATTTAATATTTAAAGTGCATGTATGACTGCGCAGGAGATAACATCTTGGCATCCTGAGGAAGTTTCAAGCATCTCATGTGAGCTGCATGGCAGGCCTGTGGCAATCATTAATCTGTACACTTAATCTCATGATCTTTACCCACCCATCCTGCTTTGCACTGTGTGTATCCCTTAGTCTGGTCTGACGGACCACGCGGTGGCATGCTGATCTGGCGGGTGGACAGTTTTGCAGAATCCTCCAGGCGAAACCCCCGAGGGTCTATTACTTGTTTATCAGTCTTTGCAGACGCTTGGGGTTGTGGTAATGTAGACAGAAGGACACCTGTCACGAGATGTTACTCGAGTCATGAGAGGAAGTATACCATAAATGAGGGGTATTCTTGTGTCTTGGTATTTGAGGCTGTGGAGTGGGTGTGCTTGTATTAGTACCCTATCATGGGAATTTACTGTATTTCTAGGTGTCAGTAAAAAAGCCATATGGCCACTTCTATGTGAGAACGTTGAGAAAGCAGAAATTCAAACAGTTTTTTTATTTCACATCTCAGTTTTTTTAAAAAAAAAGGCAGACTGTGTTACCACTTTGGCATTTTGTCTGGTAGATAAATGCCAGCCTTCCTCTCGGCTGTTGCCAAATGTTCCTCTTTCTCAGACACTGTGTGGCAACGAGGAAACCCACTACTTCTCTGGAGATGATGTAAGCATTTCTATTTCTTTACTGTGCTGCTTCTTCTGTGGCAACCCTACACCTGTTTTGATGCAAAATCCCACTATACGTTCTCTATATATCATAAATCCATCTTTTACAGCAGAATTTTACCCAGATGTTTTTTTTTTCAGAAAGAGACATTTTCTGTTTCTGTTTATATTCTATTTCTTCTATTTGTGCATCAACAAATTAAACAATTGTTTTTGCCCAAACGACATCCAAATTAAAAGTAATTTGACCACAGTTTGAACATAAGACTCTGAGTCAGAGATATGTAGAAGTCTTAATGTGATTCTACGACTTACTGAGACAGTTAAAGGTTGGAATGGAAGCTTTGTTTTCCATCCAATTTATTACAGGCCATACACTAAGACGCATACCAGTGTGTGTTATGACTATAGATATTTCAGACTTTTAACTAACAAATGAGGGGGTGTACCCTGATGGAATTGAATAGAATTGAAAAGATCATAGTGAAATAGCACTTTGTTTTTGCTTTCTCTCTCTTTTCCTGTCCTCTCCTCCACATTCTGTGTGTGTGTGTGTGTGTGTGTGTGTGTGTGTGACTGTTCTGTGACTGCTCAGTAAATGCTGTGTGGGATGGCACTCCCTGCCCATTGCCAGCGGCAGCAGTGATTGATGGCCTCTGGCAGGGCCGGGCTCTCTTTTTTGTGGGGCCCCTTCTTCTCTCCCTCCCCTGTGGCCCCGGAGTCAGCCGTGGGCCTCACCAAGCCGCCAGCAAGACCTCAAAAACACCCCAGCTCTGGCCTGACCCAAACCCAGACCAGATCATACCAGATCTAGACCAGAGCATGGTCTACCGACAACCCTGGCGGCCGCCACCAACCTCACAGCACTCTCGCCGCGCAGGAAGTCGAACGTCGCCATCTCCCAGGCTCCTTGGCAAAGCTTCAACAGGGCAGCAAGTGAGCACAAGTTAGCAAACTCGAGTGCCACCTTTTTGACGTTCTCACGAGAAGCTCTTGAGGGTGCGGATGTTGCCCTGCTCGTTGCCGGTGAGACTCACGTGCCACCGCTGCACTCGGCTAAAACTCACGCTACGACGTCTTCCTTTTTTTTGACATTCGCTGTCTGGTCTCTGCAGCCGCTCCTGTGTACTGTTTCGTTACCTGTCTGTGTTTGCACGC
Organism: Tenualosa thibaudeaui; assembly: GCA_027481765.1. Taxonomy (NCBI): domain Eukaryota; kingdom Metazoa; phylum Chordata; class Actinopteri; order Clupeiformes; family Clupeidae; genus Tenualosa; species Tenualosa thibaudeaui. Next base: position 15,476,696 of record JAIFZK010000013.1, read on the forward strand.
GCTGATTTCCTGTGGTGCAGACAGAGGTTTTCAAGTGACAGACGACACGAAGAACGCGGGTCCGAGGCAGGATGTCAGTTCACACTGTTGCTCACTATATCTAAAAAAACAGACAAGCAAATTGAATTAGTCTCCCCCTTGTGCATGCGTGACTGTGTATGTGTCTGCATATATATCCTGTATGCATATATATATATATATATATATATATACACACACACATACTCACACACACATATGTATCTATATGTTTGTGTATGTGTGTGTGTTCTGTTATTTTGTTAGATCTGTATAATTGCAGATGCAGATGCAGACAAAAATCAGTATATGTGTGAGTGTGTGTGTTCAGCCAGGCATGTATGTGCATGCAACACTGTGTATGTGTTGTCATTTGCATTTGCTCAGATTAAAGTGAAGTGCATTTCACTTCTGGTGTGATGGGAAACTAGGCTGTTACCACAATGAGGGCAAATGAAACATGATGCTCGGCAAACAACATTTTAGGTGCAAGTGTGCAGTGTTAAGTGACATGCATGAACAAATGTGTGTGTGTGTGTGTGTGTGTGTGCATATCAAGCTCAGTCACGCATCCTGTTTTATACTTTATTTGTTTATATGTGAGCATGTTTTGACATTTGACTCCTGAAAATATTTCTATTAGGTTGCTTGATAGCCAGGAAAAACACTGATTTCCAATTTCAAGCCACAGCACTTTCTTGTTGTTGTGGCATCATGTTCAGAGTTCAAGCTGTTCTTGTCTCTAATTTGACCCTGTTCTTTCACCTTTCTTCCCCAAAGTGTAAATAGTATTAACAGCCACGACACGTTGCACTTAGAAATGAACTGTTACCATATTAAAGTAGCATAGCACTACAAAATTATTCTGAATACACATATTTATGTCAGTGTTATACTACAGAAAAAGGAGATTAATTTCACCATTTCTTTGAAAATAGGGCTAGCAAGTAACTTTTTTGCCAAACCTCCAGGTTTGGAGATTACCCAACAGTTTCAGCAGTCAGTTGGCAGTTTACAGCTGAAATCAGATAGAAGCATAGATGCATGCATATGGGAGTAAGATGTGATAAGGGTCTGAGTCCGTAAGACAGCAGTATCTGGATGGATGGCACAGGCAGATGCGTGAGATGGAAGAGAGATAGAGCCAGGAAGTTGTTGCAGGCCAGAGAGATGTGTGCTGAACACACACATGTACACACACACACGCATGCACACAAACACACACACACACACACACACAGCTTTACTGAGTTCATCTTTACTTGAGCTGGAGAATGAGGGTGAACTCTCTTGACTTCTTTTCATGTGGGGACTGGTTACTCGCTTAGCTTTTTTTCTCGTCTTTTTTTTTTTGTTATTTTTGCGTAGGGAGAGTTCTAGCTGTTAAAACCACATGCACCGCCTGTTGATATTTTAGGACACTAAGGGAATTTTACTAAATTCATATTTTTGAAAAAACATCCAAAGTCCAAAGTTAGCTTTACACATTTTATACTGGACTTCATGCTAACTTAGTGCGGTGTTTGAGATTTCTATAGAAGAGCGGCTTGGGCAATGTTGTGAAATAGAAACCAGAGAGCACAGCATGGGTTTTCCATCGCACAGCCCAGACTGGCTAGGCTTCTATGGCTGAGTTTGTCTTAAGGCCTATCAGACCTCTTTCTCTTCCCCCCCCTCTCTCTTTCTCTCTCAATCTCTCTCTCTCAATCTCTCAGCCCATTGCAGTAAGGTAAACATGCCCTATTGTTAGACAAACATATAATTGGTGTTTGGGCCTGGGAGCCTAAACACTTGTATTGTTTGGAATGGAAGAGTCTGTGTGCATACGTTGTTTAGGGTCATGGCACCTGGTGTATGTTTAAACCGAATGTCAAACTGCTATGAGGTAAAGCACTGTAAATAATTTAGAGCAATGGAGGTTGGCAAAAAAATGGCTTTGCAAATAATCATCCTGAAGTTGCATTTTGAACTGTATGAACAGTTGGTGGACATTGTGTTGAGACAAGAGTAAAGTTATAGGACTAAATATGACTCACTTATGAGTCTTCCTGAACACTGCTTTGAACATTATTGCTAAATGTGTGACTGTGTGTGTGTGTGTGTGTGTGTGTGTGTGTGTGTGTGTGTATTTGCGCATGTCCAGGGAGCAGTGATCACAGTGCAGTTCCAGACCATATCAAAATGTAACATCTCGCTTGTTGCAACAGAAAATGTTGGGAAGCAACCCCTTACTCACTAATATATTACTGTATGACTATAGCAGCCCTAACTAGTAGTCCCCAGTAGCCTTAATTAGTAGTCCCCAGTAGCCTTAACTAGTAGTGTAAGGGATTACAATTTCCAAAATGGTAGTATAATCACAGTAACTAGTAACAGTAACTTAATAATAATACAATGTAACAGTAGATCACAGGCTTAACAAACAAACAAACAAACAAATGTTTGCAATATAAGCAATATAATAAAAAGGGGCTATTAGTAGTAACTACAAAGGACTATTTTGCCACTTTATTTTTGCCATTTTTGTCATTTTTACACTTGTCTCATTGCAATGTCTACTTTTTAAAAACTCAACACTTTCAGAGCAACCATAGACTATGGGAGCCAAACAGTGTTCTCCATTGCATTGCTTTAGGACAAAATGTGTTGTCACCACTTCATTCGAAATTCATGGATACTTCCTCAATGTTCACCTCCAGCAAAATTATGTACAACTAAGCAGGTTTTGTAGAGATTTAGATACTTTTATCAAAACAGTTAACTGTGAAGTCAAAACCTAAAAGAAATAAAATACAATATATTCAATCTACATTCAACTCTATTTAGATATTTGCCCTATTTATTGTATAGTAGACCTATTTACATGTATTACTTTTTGTAGTGGGACATATGTGAGATCATATATGAGAACCTGAACTGATGTAATACCTATGTACTGACCACTGACCCTTTTGCAGGAACAGGAGACAAGGTAACATGGTACACTATTATACACATTGTATTTTCTGTTCCGAAATATACTACAATACAGAATACTGTAAATGACAAAATATAGTAAATCCAATTACATACTGCTGTACTCCTAGACAGCATACAACTTATTGAAAGTCTGGTGTGTACCATTGCTAGACCTTTATTATATACAAAGAAAACATTTTACTACTGTACTGATTTTACATAACAGAGCCATCATTATAGTAAAACACATGATAAAGTGAGCTGACAAGTCAAACACACAAATTCTCTTGATACAAAGGAGTCTGGCAGTGGTACTATCCATGTCTTATGTATTGCAGTAAATAGTACTGTATAACAGTATGCCATATAGGAAACTGCCACTGTTCTACTATGATTTTGCATCTGCACATTCTTCCAGTTTACACAGATACAGAGAAATATTCATTCAGTCACTGTATGTGCAATTTGTACAGCAGTACATAAAAGTGTTTCTTAGATAGACTGTATGAGAACAGCTATATTTTATGATTCGTTTCAAGTTGTTTCTGTTTTTGTGTTCACTACACACTGATTGCCATTGCCATGGTACTGAGTGACAGCATGTGCTAAAGTTACACTGATATAAGTAATGGATGAACATGGACAGTGGTGGACATTGTGTTGAGACAAGAGTAAAATTATATTACTAAAGATGACTCACTTATGAGTCTTCCTGAACACTGCTTTGAACATTATTGCTAAATGTGTGACTGTGTCTGTGTTTGTGTGTGTGTGTGTGTGTGTGTGTGTGTGTGTGTATGTGTGTGTTTTATGTGTGTGTGCATGTGTGTATGCAGGCGGTGTCAGTATGTTGTCAAAGTTTTGTATGTGTGTGTGTGAATAAATTGTTTATTATTGATGCTTTTGAATTGTTATATATATATATATATATATATATATATATATATATATATATATATATATATATATATATATATATATATATATATATCAATACAGCCATTAATTAAAATTCACTGTGTAAGTATTCACTGTGTAATTCAATAGCATGCATCATACTGACTGAAAGATATTCAATCATTCAATCTAATGCATTATTGTATACTCATACAAACGATTTCCGTCTGCATTTCTTTGATTTCTTAGTAGGTAGGGGGATTTCAGTTGGCATGTCTTTCTTCTCTGTTTATCAGAAATCAACAGAGGTCTTGATCCCCTCCTCCCACTACCACCACAAACACACACTCACACACACACACACACACACACACACACACACACACACACACACACACACACACACACACACACACACACACACACACACACACACACACACACACACACAGGCCTCAGGCAAAGTTACTTTGGCCACAGCAACCTGAATCTGTGTTCCATGGTAGAGAATGTGGTGGGTATGACCTGCTTTCAACTCCCCACTCACACAGCACATACACTCATTTCCAAAACGTGCACATTTTTTTCTTTCTTAAAAAAAAAAAAAAAAAAAAAAATAGCCAAACCTCTGCAGCTCTGGGGATTCCACTGAAAGCCCTATGAGTCTGTATGTGTGCAAATACACTTTTGTGTGTGTGTGTGTGTGTGTGTATGTATGTGTGTGTGTGCGTCTGCATATGTATTTCTATGTGTGTGTGTGTGTGTGTGAGGGTGTGTGTATGTGTATGTATGTGTGTGTGCGTCTGCGTATGTATTTCTGTGTCTGTGTGTGTGTGCGCACATGTGTCTCTCTGTGTGTGTATGAATGCCTGATTTATGTGTGTGTCTGTGTATGTATTTTTGTTTGTGCATTTGTGTGTCTGCATGTCTGCACACATGTGTCTGTGTGTGTATATGAATCCCTGATTTTTGTCTCCATGTCAACCTCAAATTTCTGAAGAGCATTTTCTATCTTAGTAACTCACTCCATAGTAATCTCCCCTTTTTCTCTTTTTCTTTTGCGTCTGTTGCTCTCTGTCTGACATGTTTCTTCATCTTTGACCAATTGTAGAGCTGCTCATTAGGATGTTATATGAGCTGTTGGAGACAAGGGGCTCATTCAGAACACAGACCAATCTCGGGGGTAGTTTAGAGTAAGTCCTGGGTAGGCCACCCTCTCTCTCTGTTGCTCCCCTGTCAGTCTCCACCCTGTCTCTATCCAGCCCCCCCAAAACTTACACACATTGTCATACCACCCCCCCACCCCCCCACCACCATCATCTCTTTTGTGCTCCTCTGATGTTACTCTTTAATTAGGACTCATTTCTCTCTGTCAGTGTGTCTTGTGTGTGTGTGTGTGTGTGTGTGTGTGTGTGTGTGTGTGTGAGGGTGAACATAAGAACATAACAATGTCATGTTAAGAGCAAAGTACATAAATGCATATTCTTTAATGTTTCTGTGTGTGTATGTGTGTGTGTGTGTGTGTGTGTGTGTGTAAGGGTGAACATGTGTATAAATGAACATAACAAAGCTATGTTTAAAAGCATGGTACATGTACATGCTTTACTGTGTGTGTGTGAGCATTTATGTGCGTGTGTGTAAGCATGTATGTGTGTGCGTGTGTGTGTATGTGTATGCCAATGTGTCAGACAGGGCCTCTCAGTGCTAGCTCTTGTCATTGGGCTGATGTATGGGATGTGGCTGGCTTTTATTGCTACTGACAGTGTTCGTTCTGAGACTCAGGGGGAGGCAGGGCTAATGAAGACCACCCTCGCCAGCCTTTCATGCAGCCAAAAGTTCACAGTCCCTGGGATAATGGAGCCAGCAGCAGCAGCAGTGTAGGGCCTAGTAAGCCTATAGTGTACCGTGCAGCTAGCATGGCTATATATATATATATATATATATGTATGTATGTATATATAGGTATGATGTGAATGATTACATGCAATTTGAGCATTAGCATTTGTAATTTTTTTTTTTTAATTACAAAACATTTAACATAATCACTCACTCACCTACAAATGCCATTGCCTTCAGTGGTGTTATGAATGTGACAAAAAGTCAGCTTTCTGTGGAATTGCCCATACATTGTTTTTAGTTCTTTGGAAATAATATGTATAAAAATAAAAATAATTATAAAAAAGATAAACAATCCCATGATTACCCATATGCTTGGTAGAATATATAGCACTTTTCCACTCCTACCAGCACTCAAAGCACTTTACAGTGTATGCCTCACATTCATACCACTGTGCTATGCAAGGTGCCAACCTGCCACCCCACTTGGTGGTTCTGTGTCTTGGTCAAGGACACTTTGATGGGGTCAGGCAGAGTGGGGCTCGAACCTCCAACCCTCCAGTTGCCAGACGGCACTTCTACCACTTGCACCACCACCGCACTCGCAGTAGTAGTAGTAGTAGTAGTAGTAGTAGTAGTAGTAGTAGTAGTAGTAGTAGTAGTAGTAGTAGTAGTAGTAGTAGTAGTAGTAGTAGTAGTAGTAGTAGTAGTAGTAGTAGTAGTAGTAGTAGTAGCAGCAGTAGTAGCAGCAGTAGTAGCAGCAGTAGTAGTAGTAGTAGCAGTAGTAGTAGTAGTAGTAGTAGTAGTGCGTTTATGTGTGTCTGTGTGTATGTGCATGTATCTGCCTGTGTGGAAAAAGAAAGAGAAAATATGTGTGTGCATGTTTATCTACCTGCATGATAAGGAAACGCATGTCAGAGAGAATATATTTGTGTGTGTGTGTATATCTGCCTGTGTGATAATAAGAAACTGTGCACGGGAGACAACATATTTGTGTGTGTGTCTGTGTGTGTGTGCCCGCTATGACGTGTTATGAAATAAAAATGATAAGCTGCAAGTGAGATTCTAAGTTTGGGCCCTAAGCATGATGGGCAAAAAAAGCACACTAAGCATTCTGTTATGCTAAGTAGCATCCTACACAGAGCAACTGCATGCGAATCAGCTGCACGGGCAACATGCATGCAACTGAATATTCTCAGTAACACTTTATTCTCAGGTCTACATAAGAGTGATGTGAACCTGTTGAGTCTGCATTGCAAAAACCAAATGACACTCAATGACAACAGTTGTAAACATAAAAAAAAGCATCATGTCATGTTTATAACAGGCTCATGTCACCCTTATACAGACCCCTTCAAATACAGTGTTACCATATTCTCTTTCCAAATGAAGCATGCAGTAAGAGACCATTGCCCTTTGCTGCTTCTTTTCTCTCTCTCTGTTTAGCTCTCTGTTTTTCTCCCTCGTTTCAAACCGCACGTTTTGAAGTAGGTTCTCACGCTCTCTTCCTCTCCTCTTCAAATAGGCTCATAGGCATGTGGTTGTGAGCAGAATAGCACACACTCATAGGCAGACTTCTCGATGTGAGAGAGGATCTGTGTTCTTTCTCTGTCTCTCTCTGTCTTTCTCTGTTTCTTTCTGAAATACAGAATAGAAAGAAGGTAGATGTGGCTCTATCTACGTGACGCACACTGCACATTCTTTATTCCTGTACACACACATTTGTGTGTTAGTGTGTGTGTGGTTTTATGAGTATGAACGTTAAACATCATTCATTAGTTCCAACAGTCAGAGAGGTGCCTCATACTTTTCCTCCTCACTTCACTGATGACTAACTTTGCTCTCCCTCTCTATCTCTCTCTACATCTTTCTCTCCCTCTCCCTCTCTTTATATCTCTCATTCTCTCCTTCTCTAATGCTGTCTTCCCCCTTCCCATTTTTTTATTTCTGGTTAACTCTCTCTGTCTCTTTAGCTCTCTCTTCCCTTCTCTCTCCTTCCCTTCTCTCTCTCTCTCTCTGAGGGGCTGTCTACAGGCGACATACGATCTCTGTCTCTCTAGATCTCTCCTCTTCTCTCCCTCTCTCCCCTTCTCTCTCTCTCTCTCTCTCTGAAGGACTGTCTACAGGAGACATAGGAGCCAGGTGCTTGCTGTCACGCAGAGGGTTTGTGGTTGTGGTTGGTGGCTTGCTAGGCTGCTCAACTCTGCTGCTTTGCAGACGACCGAGGGGGAACTGGCTCCTTTTTTTCAGTGTCTCTTTTTTTTTTTTTTTTTGCGACTGTACCAGAGTGTTTTGCTCAGTACACTACGCTCCACTCAGCGGCATCTGACTGTCAGACAAACAGCTTTCGTGACAAGCCTCTCAGCGCTGGTTTCCGGAGCTGATATGTATGTGTGCGTGGGTGTGTGAGAACGACTGTATATGTGTGCATGTGCTTGAGCACACATTGTCGTGTGTATGTGTATGTGTGTGAGCATGCAGGCTTTATTTGGGTTGTAACCTGTTTGTATTTTCTTATATACACAATACATAGACGTACGACATAAACACACCCGATCATACAACACATAATGAAACATTGGGCTAATTTTTGAATAAATTAGATGCACACGGTTCCAAATTCAAAGGATGACTGGGAACTCTTACCTAGTGATCTGGTGCACTGCGCCACTTCAACTGCCACAGTTTGTAGGACGCGGTGCGCCACACTTTCTGTGGGCTCCCATGTCAGCACCACAGCCAGTGGTGGAGCCAGTCATCAATGATGGGGACCCACTGGCTTTTGTGGGTAAGATTCTCTCAGATACGACACTCTGGAAACCAACCACAGCACAATAGCTAAACGAGCCACACTGTTTAATCCATCACCATGCGGGAGCCCAGTTAAACACACGGATAAGAGAGTGGAATGGAGTTTGGTATTGGTAAATATCAAAATGGTAAATATTCTTGAACATAATGTGCATTGGAAGCTAGGTTACATGTTACAAGGTTACAAGTTCTAATTGCAAAGGAAGCACATTACAAAACACTTCGCTTTAGCTTGCAGTATGTCTGCATACACTTTCTGTGTCTGCACATGGCTGCATTGTGGGTTTGACTTGTGGCAAATATCTTATGATCTGTATTTGTTTACACAGTACATGCAGGAATTGCAATGTTTTTTAGTGGAAAACAGCTTTTTTCCATCTCTCAAGCTTGCATGATTGCAAAAGCATAAAGACATTGCATGAACATGCTTCCAGTACATGTTTTCCTCTCTCTCTCTCTCTCTTCACACACACAAACACACACACACACACACACACACACACACACACACACACTTGCTCAGAAATTGTCCTCTGATTCTGGAAAGTAGACATGAGTCAGGCCGATTGGATGGTCTTGATTCACCCACACACAAACCACTGGTTCCACACAGCTCAGTCTGTCTTTCACTTGCGCGTGCACACACACAACAAAACACACACAAACACGCTTATTAACACACACACACACACACACATACCCAAGCATGCACACACACAAAACGATGCACATATGCATGCACACGGGCACACACATTGTGCTGAAATCAAATTTAACTACAGACCCATGAGCCTCTAAAAAAAGAAGGCATAAACTGTCTTTCAAAATAGATGACTAGATGTGTGTGTGTATGGCCACGTACATGAACACACACACACACACAGAGAGACACAAAGATGACAAGATATGCAGGTGCTCCATTTTTTGTGATAAGAGGTAAGGGTACTGGCTGGCAGATAGTACTTCTTGCTGAATTTCTTACTGAAAGCTCTGATCCTTCTGAAGTATAAAATATGGTGCCCACAAACATTTCTGTGAATTTTATCAAAAATATTCAAATTCACCTCCATGAGATTCTGTCAGAGTAAGGGCTCATCCACACAAAACCGGGTACTTTTACAGTAATTTCAGAAAGCTTTTCGTGTTTTATCCACATGCACTTTAGGTAACATATCAGTTATTTTTTAAAATTCCACCTAAAGTGAAAAATCCAAAAGCCTGATTTCAATGTTTGCATGAAGACAGGAAAAATGTAAATGTAAAGTGATGCACTCTCCTTTATTTGAAATGTTGGCTCTGTTTTGATCAGTTTGTTTTGTTGACACTTTCCTAACATCCTTTCCCAGCTGTTTTTGCACATCCATGAAAATGGCAATATCTATCTGATCTTATTTGAGGGATAATAACCATATGGCATATTTGGCATTTCATCAACTCCTAACACTACAGCAGAGCTGAAACAAAAACAAAAAAGTTCTCCAAAAGTTGAATTGTTTTAAAAATTATTCATATAATTTTGTCAGTAGAAACGGCTGATCAAGGGCTTTCATTTGAGGATATAAATCTGAATTTGGACCAAAATGTCACTTATGCCCAGTATATTGGAAGCATTTTGGAGCTTCCATAGCCCATGAACTACCAACAAGATAATTGGCACATAGCCGCCAGTGTCGATACCAATTTAGTTTTGAGTGTACTCAGCGCTGTCGGTAGGATATACTTTACAGTGGTTTGATATGAAACCAGCAAAGCCAATTGAAGTGTTTGATCAGGTCATGCAGTGGTGAACGATTGAAGAGGTAACCCACTTTAGAGTTCTGGCATGGGAAGCTGCCATTTTCTCATGAGAAGGTTATACCAGTAGACTGGTAGGGCTTGTTTACTATCTACTCCTGTACTCCTGTTTGTCTTTGGTATAACTTTCAGAGCTCAGTAAATATTGATAGGACTTGCTTGGGTCCACATTTTAACATTTTAGCATTAGTGCTTTTACACACACACACACACACACACGCACACACACACACATATATATCACTTTCACCTTATTCATAGTTATCAGCATTTTCCATAATAAATGCAATCATGCAATCAATCAAGTTATTTTAATAGTACTAATTCACTAAAATACTTGACAATAAAGTTAAGGTTTCAAGCTCAAAGTGGGCCAACATAATGCAATCTAATTTAATAGTACATCGATAATATCAGTGTTGTGCTAGCAAGTTTTACCTTAATAGTCAGTGTTGCTATCCTCTAAATTATACTAAAAGCTATTTATAATCATACTATTACTATTCATGATTACTACACAGGATATCTGTCATGGTATGGAGTAAGTGTCATTACGTACTTCTTAATGTAGGACTGAGGTCAGTACTTTCATTCAGGTTTTGGTTAGGTAGACTAGAGGTTATGGTTTGGTTGACTGGGTTGGCTCATATTCTGCCTTTCATTCACTGAGTGGCCCACCATATTCTGCAAACGTCATAGTCACAACAACACACACACAACACACACAACAACAACAAATATTGCCTGCAAAATGCATATCCACCTCTCCTCCAAACACACACACACACACACACACACACACTCACACAAGTATGCACGCACAAACCACAATGCACACAATTACATATGCTGAAGAATGATATACTATGTGTGCATATACACAAAGCATATGCTTCAAAATAGAAATACTGAGTCATACTTCACAGAACCGTTGCAAGACCAAACGGTCAACACGGAGGCAGGATCACAATGAATCAGTGCACCCACACCATGGTCACCAAAATGTCTAAGCCAGGCATGAGCTGTGTGTTCCCAGAATGCTCATGGAAAATAGTTTCTTTGTTAGCTTAAGAGAAGCTCTACATTTACTTATGATTTTATTTTGAAGTTTATACATTTAACCGTTTAGCTTTATCTATAACGTGCACTATTAAAAAACTCCTCCCAATAGATGTGGAAATAAATAAAAAAAATCACAATAGAGTCGCATCTGCGCAATAGCATCAGAGTCTGCATGAAAGTCTTGTGTTGTTTTTATCCAGTCAACCTTTGATCATCCCTCCTTGGGCTACAGACTTCCGTTTTGGTCAGATCAGACAGTGCTGACATGTAGACATGACTCGGCAAAAATATCTTTTTTTGCGTTTGCATAATAGTGAATTTTTCCTCTCCAAATTAAAAAGGGGCAGACAGTAAGGAGGAAATGCCTTGACAAGTGTAGTGTGCGTTTGTGTCTAGGGTTCCCCAATTGAGAAAGACAGAAGTGAAAAACGGTTTTGCAGCTTGACTGATGCTCTATCCGGTTGGCAGAGAAACTCAGACGTCTGTCTGAGGAGCTCTCACGCAAACACCCGGCACATCACTGTATAGACGGCAGGTCATTGGCCTATAAACGGAACTGAGCAAGCGACTAAGGAAGTCATTGGTTATTTGATGGTCATCAGCGTGGTTTCATGACTTTTGTCACCAGTACTGGTGCTAAGGAGCTGTTTGCATCCAGCGTGGGAAAGGACCTTAGACTAACCACAGATCAAGAAGAGATTAAAAACACTGCTCTAAAATGTCCCCTATAGTTACAAAATTATAAACCTTCTTAATCGCTGTCAGTTCAAATGTATTGTCTGTGCAAATATTTATTTATTTATTAAGGCAGAAAGGAGAGATAGCTCCAAAACTCTAAGGAAGTGCTCAAAAATGTAACACCTGCAGTACATGTTTTAGTTGGAATTGCTTTGATGTTTTCACCTGCTTATGGCAGGCCACCTCCTATTTTTGCTGCTTGCTCAAGGCGAATTGCAAATTCAATGTTTAGAGGAAGTCTATCAGAGTGGTTCTTGCATACTTAAATAAACATTTGAGATTTGAATAGCCTCAGACTCCACATTAGTGGCCTGTGTCTACTGCAGGGATTTGATACACTCCACAATGACCATGGATATTTTAATGGCAGGACGAGGTTTTAGTGGATTCTAACTACCACTGAGAGCTTGTTTCCCTCCACCCACCGAGTCATGGAGCCCTTTTGTGAGGTTTTGAAGGTCTGGTCTCAGTTTCTTAGTGGAAGACAAGCTAATGAAAATTGATCGTTATCAAATTTTAGACCCCGAAATGCTGAGGCTGACGTTAACTCCTCCTTATCATCAGTACCACCCCACACCCACCCGCATACGGACCCCCAGCAACTGGGCCGGGCTCGCGGTTGTCTGGAGCAGGCTGGGTTTCATAGACTGCATGTATCTTAAAACTGAGATGGAATTTCACCCTGGGACAGTGTCTCAGACTACTCCTTTTTTCCCTCTTGCTCCTTTGTTTTTTTTTTTCCGTTGCCGTGGACACTATTCGACTTGCTCTGTTTTCAGTTTCTGCTTGTCTCATTTGCGATCTGTTTTCATCGGGTGCCACAGAGAGAGTTTGATTGAGGTTTGTTGTGAAAGTTCATATCCCTTGTCCTTTGTGGCTTCCCAAGAGCACTCTGCACCAAGGACAGGAAAGAATACTGCCAGGACAACTATGGTTGCACTAACTCATTCATAACCTAGTTTTACCATGGTGGTTCACCTCTATGGCTCTTATCGAGATGCATGAGCTTGCTTTCATTTTCACAGCTCTTGCTTCACACATTACCAAACACCAAGTTAACCCCAGAGCAATGTCGAGGGTGTCTGTGTGTCTCACATCACTTTTGTTATTCAAAGTCATCCCTATTTCTATAAGGCTCCCCATAGATTACTGCCTACGATAGAATGTGTGGTTTGAGCCCGGCAACGTGATAATGGTGTGTGGTGGAAGTGGCTGCAGTTTCCCGATCTGTCACTCTCCTTCAGCCACACCTGCCACAGCTGGGCCACGGTTGCACCGACATGGCTGACCGAGCATGCCACCAGGGTCTGGCGAGACCGGTGAGGATCCGGACGCAGACGCCAGGAAGCCAGAGAGATATGATTTTGAGGCCAGAGCCGTGGGTGCGCTAACCACTGCATGCCTCCCAGGGACCTCCGAAGCTCGGTTTCACTCAAGCTACTCAGCTCACAGTTGACTTTGCTTAGAGTTAGAATTACATCATATGATGCATTCACTTTGTTTTTTGTTCATTTTTTGGTTGTTGTTGTTTTTATTATACTATTTTTCAGGACGATTTTGTACTACTGTTTTATTATTATTTTCATGTCTGTCTATTGGGGATTGTTTTTGTTTAGTCTTCATATTATGCTTTTTGGTTGTTGTTGTTGTTGTTGTAGCTAGTAGGCTACATGTTCTGTCTTGCCTTGCATATTTGTGTGGGCATGTTTCAACTTGTCCTGAATTGCCATGTTTCGTTAAGTCTTGTTTTGCCTCGTCTGACCTAATTTTCTGACAAAACATAACCTAAATGCAGATATGGAGTGAGAGATTCCATTTTTGTCCACTCACAGATTTAAATGTCAGATAGTTTTCCATTCCTCCATAGTTATGTTTAAGCAGTTGCTCTATGATGTTGCCTAGCAACAACCTGAAAAGGTCAACGTACCGTCATGTGACTAAGTGGTTAGAACTACAGGCCAGTGGAAAAACCCAGACCAGGCTGAGAGAACTTCACCTGAAAAATGGGGCCCAGAGGATATTTGGTCCAACTGTCTGTGATACACTGTGCCTAGGCATCAGCGTGTAAATAAAACATGAATCATGTAGAACTGAGAAAAAAATAATGTCACCAGTCATGTGACTAAACAGGGCTTGCAGTTGAAGGAATTTCCCCAAAGTCCCAATGAAAGCCAGCCTAATAAAGCTGAAAGATTCTACATGCAAATTAGAGTTGCATGGAATACCCCCCCAAAATTCCAGCTGACTGCTGACATTTTTTCACATGGCAAAATAAAATGGTTAAAGATATTGTTACATTGCAATTATACAGACCACATATCTACAAATTGTCATATTTCATAAGTCAAATATGCATAAAGATATAAACCTGATATATATATATATATATATATATATATATATATATATATATATATATATATATATATATATATATATATATATATATTACAAATTATAAACTTCCTGTTCCTGATTCAGAGTGTAGACACATACAGTTACACATACAAGGATGGGTAACAATTTATTTGAGGGGGTCTACATAAGGGTGATATGAGCCTGTTCTAAACATGACTTGACGTGTATCATGAACATTAGTATGGGTGTCCTTATAAATATCTCTTAAAGGTAGTATTACTGGTTCCCAATAATTCAAACAGTGTCAGGAGCACACAGGTGTTGAAGGCTAATGTAGGTACTAATGTATGAACTTTTTGGGTGTAAAAAGCATGCTATACTGGTGACAGTGACAAGGCCCCTACCCCCACGCGGGCTGTAAAAAGGCATCCCTGGCTATGTGGTTTGATTTTAAGGCCTGGTTAAAAACACAAAACCAGCCAAAGCTTTTAGATGCTCCAACCCAAGGAAAACCACCACTCCTCAACAATGAATATTTTACCCCTGCTCCGGGCATTACCGCTCTCCTGACTGACCACAGGCCATGTTAAGTGTTCCTGACCAGAGGCAGAGGGGCACTTAACAAATGATTATGCCCGGCCATCTAGCTCTCAGTTGGGCCGGCAGCTCGGCCTGAGAGCCCTTTTGCCGTGGTCAAGGCCCAGACCACTCCACGGCCTGTACCACTGACCCCAACATTAACCACACATCACCACACACTCCACCACCACTGCCAGCCCCGGAGATGGCCTCTCTGGCTCTGAGAGGGGGGTATCCATCATTAGGCATGACACCTCTACTGGGATTCTTTGCCCTCTAGGAGTGCCTGTGCCACTGACCCCTAAGACCCCTCTACATCCTGCCTGGGGACTTAGTGCTGTGGGGATGGAGGCTAAGGCTGCTTTGGGATGACAGAAAGGATAACCCTCAACAACAATGATGGCCTGATTGAGTCACACAATAAACTAAAATGTTGCTATAGAAGAGCCAAACAGTTTGTCTATATGTAGTACTGCACATGTCCTTACTATGAGCTAAATGATGAGGAAGGGTGTTGGAACTATGGCGATAGCAGAAATATAATCGATCAAAGACAAATAAACAAACAAATAAATAAACAATGATTCATACAGTAAGTCTGCTGGATTGATCCATCCCGGGACTGTTGTATATAGTCTGGAGACAGGACAGCCACTGATAGCTACCCTGATTGAATTTGTTGCACATAAGGGACATAGAATGTGAGGTAATTGCTGACAGGCAGTGTGTTAGACGGCCTCCATCTACTCAGGTGGTTTCAGATGTCATAGTGCTACTCGGGTCCCATGGGGGCCAGGAGATGGGTGATAGTAATGAGAGATGGGATTGTCCTATCTGGTGCATCAGCCCATGCAGGTCTACTGATAGGAGTGAAGGGGAACATGTGGACAACAGGCCTCGGCTAATGGGACAAAGGAAGTCATCGCATCATCATCGCATTATTCTTCACAAAGCCCCAAAAGTATATGCTTACTGCAAATGCACAGAGATCAGATCAGATCTTCTCTAAATGTCACGATGTAGCTATTATTTAGGACTATACTGTTATAGTTACTGTTGCTGAATCAATATCAGTATGATTTGTATATGTTTACACTGAAGAGGCACAACTGGTGCAAGCATGGGAATCAGGCACTTTGTCAACACCATGTCTGTGTTGGTAAAACTGATAAATGTATAATGTATAAAACTAAAAATATTAATATCCGTACTTAAGTGCTTTCACTAGATCAGAGAGGAGTGCACACCTCACTTTACAAACTACTGACTATTCAACTGTAACTACAGTATAAGCTGACTAGGAGAACAGAATATACTGGATTTGAAATATTTATTGTCCCTGCATGTGGAAATTCATCTTTGATCACACACACAAAAAATATAGCATATATACAGTTTACAGCAGCAGCCAATAGCCAACAGACATATAGTGAGTTTTTTTTTCTCCCATGGGTTTACAGACACATGAGATTAGGCCAATGGCACAATAAAAACAATGAATAAGTAATCTAAATGGATACGTATTGAATTACATGTTCATCAGTTTGTAAACTCAGTAAATGGTGACAAAATGTGTGAGGGCAGAGCTGGGGGAAAAGGGAACGTGCACAGGGTATTGGCACGGCACAAGAGGGAAATAAGAGTCCATCACAGTATCTGTTCTCCATTAAATAAGATGGAACCGATTCAGACAAATTCCCAGTTTGATGATCAAACTACTTAGAGTTTCACAGCACAGTCAAGCTGCAGGGGCAGGGCAGAAGTCCATCTCCTCTCTGTGTGGTCTCCCAGAGCTGGATCTGTTTAACCCTCTCCGAAAAAGGCTCTGAAGCATTGCGAGTGCATTAGCACCAAGGGTCACGCCTTTGCTATGCTAACCCCTGACCCCAAACAACCAATCAGAGCATCAGGCACTGCAATGAGCTCATTGCATGGAGGCTCCAAAGGCTCATGGGAATGGGCCAGAATGGAGAGGAAAGGAGAAAAGAGGCTGAGAATGGTGATGTGAGAGTGTGGACCTCTGCAGTTTGCCTTAATGGGTGTTGCTGTTAGGAGCATGAAAATGCAACACTAGTGTGGGCTGGGGGGTGGGATTGTCCTGGCCTCTCTGAATTATTCAGCAGGCCACAACTGTGATCACACACCTCTCAGGCGTGGGGAAACACATGCATTTGCACCCCCTTGTGGGACGGCAACCCTCTGACCCTGTTCACTCTCTTACCACTCATCTGTCGTTCGTATCTTTTTTCAGCCAAGCTCATTCCCTTCCTTCCTCTCTTTCTCTGTGAGTCATTCTCAACAACTTGAGTTTTTGCATCACCCTGTTAAGACACCCTTATGTTGCCATGCAGTCTGCACAGCAGATTTCTCCCACGGGTTGTCTACTTTTGGAGACAGATCTGAAGGTGAGGATCAGGCCCCCCTCCATGCCCGGTGCTTGGCATCACTCCTACAAGTTTCAGCTTCATTAATGACATGTCACACTTCTGCTTTTCTGGCAGGGACAGAAGTTAGTACTTAGGTGAAGTTAGTACTTAGTGGGTCAGACATCAACTGAAAAAAAAAAAAAAAAACGGTTTGTGACAAGACAATGTGTCTAATGTGGGTCATTGGAAAAAAGATCTCGAAATGTGATAAGCAAATGTTAGCATGCAGGAAGAGGAAAAGAAAAAAATAATGATACCACAACTATCCACAGTCATACGAGAAGTGATTCCGTGATCTTTGATATACTGTCATATTTCTGCAGTGCAATACGTATATGTATTTGTAGATAATATCACAATCTTTATCTGGGTGGCAGGAAACATCTGAGACTGCCTGTGTATGAGGGCAATTCCACTAAACTGATAGTAGCACTACTCTAAATAAATACTCTGAGTGTCTCAGCGCATGGGCTGAGCATTGGGCACACTCATGACTCACAACATTGCCACTAATGACCTCAATCACAAGCCAGCTTGCAGAACGGCCAACTGCCTGAATGCCTCAAGGTCTGCAGGTCAGCACACCTTGAATCAACAACCGCAACTGTGCCTCCCTACAGACCAACTGCTCTAGATATCCATTTTCTTTATATATATCCATTCTCTTTATAGATTCATTCACTAAATTTATGTGTCTGTGAACTCATCTTGATATCTGACAATCTTGTCACTAAAAAGAGACAGTGGAATGTCCAGAGTAGTGTTAAGACTGGGGCCTTTCAAAGGATGTGTCTACCTGCTAGAGGTCTCTGGACTCTGGCTTGTCAAACAACAGGCCACCTCTGATGACATTTAAGCTTCTGCTTCTGATATGTTATATAAGAAATGTGCAGGCCTACTTCGCTGCAATGTTAGCCTATCGGCATCATCGCCACAGTAACAGCAGCAGCAATAGCAACAGCAGCAGTGGCAACAGAAACAGTTTACAAACACCTCTGAAATACTTTGCAGCTGTACAGAGCACTGAGGTCAGAACTGAAAACCACATTCACGTGAAGGCTACATAAGCAAAACTGGCATTTTAGACCAACTACCAACTCAAGCTGTACTCTTGCACTCGATGTGTGACTGATGTAATATGTAAAGCAAATGAATTGCAGGCTAATCAAACCTGTCTACCAGTTTGCAGCAAGTGGTGGGGGGTGCAACTGCAGCTGTGGGATTAGTCTCTTTGGCCTATTTGCACACAGCTGGTCTCCAGGTGAGTGTCCTACAGTAATGCCAAATAAGTTACTATTAGTATAAAGTTGAACATTTGCTGTGAGCATTGCTAACTGACAGCTAGTCATTCATTAGCTTAGCGATCATGGGGGTGTGTTGCGGGTATGCAAGGGCAGAGGAGTGGGGTGGGCTATGTCCAAATATGGACACACACATTTGAGGTTTATCTTCCTGTTTCATATGAACTAATGAAACATGGAGATATAAAGACATTTCTCCATTGTGAATTTCTCCATTTTGTTTTGAAAATTCTTGTTAAAAATGTGGGGTGATGAACAGCTAGCATCTGACTGTGTGAAGTACATGAATATTATGTCCTGCAGGTAAATATATGTAAACAGCATTTGTCCGTAGTTCAAGACAAGACTTTGTGATGACACATCACTTCAGTTAAGACCCAAATTATTAAATGGCAAATGCTAACATGTGGACATTAATTACAACAGATGTGTGTAGATTCTGTGATTCTTTTTATATTGTAATCACATAATTTTAGGATCCTCTGAAATTTCCAGCACATTGACACACCAACCAGCGCTCTGTGACTTGCAACAAGACAGGAAGGCATCTCAGTTAGTTCATGTTCACCAGTGATGTGTTTAATAGCTGTAACTGCACAAGTACTGTCTGAGTGAGACTTATTGGATGTGTCACTAAGGGTTGATGGAGGGTCCCCCCGCAGCCAACGACCTGTCACCTTTCTGAAGGGGCGTCATCTGTCAACCCCCCACCCCTTCCCTCTGAGCTCTAGAGAGAGAGAGAGAGAGAGAGAGAGTTGGTGCATATCTCTCCCACTCAAACCTCTAGGGTCAAATAGAATGCATACACTCATAAACACCATGTATTATTCATAGGGCACTGTGAAGAGATCTGTTCTTCCACCGCGGCCATGTCAGCAACTGAGCATGTTCTCTAGCCCCATGCTGCCAAACATTATGCTCAGTTTGACTTTCTACTCGAGCAAAACGTCTTGAATAAATCAAATAAATGTAGTAAGGGAATGATTAGGCTATTCAGTGTAACCGTGCTGAGGGAACCTCACTTGGATATGTCTCAGCCATCATGTTTCTCAACTGTACAACTGTTTGTGCCGCTAACTCATGTGCTTGGGCATGATCCATTACAAACCCCCGAGGATTGAAAATCACTCTACTAACACAAACGCGGGGGCACTCCTTTGCTAGGTTCCATCCACTCATTTCTACTATCATAAGACAGATAGTTTGTGTATTGGTTCGACAGCTCCTATGACTTTTTAATGCTTTCTTACTCAACACAGCGAAGTTTACTGGCCCCATGACCAAGATGTTTTGATCCAGTGAGAGAATATCTTTGGTGCCTCCACCCAGTTCCCTGGCATAGTCATCAGTGAGAGTCTCCTTTTAATGGCCTCTAATGAGTCTAATCATATGCAATTAGAGATGGAGTCAAGAGTTCTGGAGTGACAGTGGAAAGCTGTTTTCATTTGTAGGGTTATTCTGACATTACTGACATCAGTGGGCTGATGGAACTAAAATGTGATGCTCAAATCATAGTAGCTGACAATAGTCAGTGAGAGTGAGTGAAAGAGAGTGAGAGAGGACCAGTGTGAAACCAAAGACTGTCTTTAAACCTATTGGTTAACATAACTTGGCATTTTCATTTTCTTGGCTAAAAATATTATGTGTAATCTGACTATTACATTGCATTATTACATTGCATTTATATCGCACCTCCAGTGTGTTGCACAGTGTGCTACAATCCACTGAAGTGTTATCACTTAAGTATTAATCAGCCGATTTCTCAAAATATTTACAACAGACAAAACAACCATTCTATGTTATCTACCCAATGCCATCAGTGCCTGAAGCTAAAGTCTTTGGCAAGAATTGTTGTATGTTTCACTAATTAGATTGCCTTAGAATTGTCACATTCTCAGCTCTAGGGAAGACATTGTCCTTAGTTTTCACTTTACTTTTTACTTTAAATCAAAAAGCACTCAAACATACTTCAGTCACAACCACCCACACATCCCACAGCCTTTGGAGTAGTGAAAATTAAGCTGAAACCACACTACCAGTTATATGGATGTGGGAAATTCACTGTATTTGCTGGGGTGCCATTAATTTGGAAGGTTAGCATTCACGCTAAAGCAGACCACTAGCATGCAGTGATGACAATTATTTCCACATGCAAGGACAACTGATGTCCAGGGGCAAAGTGCTGTGGTCTGAGGAGGGTTTGCACCAAATCTCATGTTCAAAGAAACTTTTTTCATTTTTTTCAACACTAGATTCCCCTGATATGTGAGACTTTGCTGAGTATTTGCTGCAAACTGATGCACATGCAAGAAGACATTCAGAGATGAGGAAGGACGGTTTCTTTTGCAAGAAGCTTTGGCACATGCCAAGTCACTTAGTTTCTCAGAGTTTGTGCAGAAACAGACACCAGGTTTGCACTCAAGGAACCGTAGCTCTCTTTGGGGTTTGTTTTTCTGTGTCAAAGCCTGAGGAGCCTGGGAAATAGTGTGCGTACAAGAGGTTCATGGGTTCACAGCTGCTCACTCTTCAGGCTTAACTGCTCTCAGAGCCACCTGTTGCTTCCTGCAACTTCCTTTGTCAAACAGAACAACTCGAGAAGAAAAAAAAAAAAAATGGTAAAGGTATGGCATCTTGCCTATCGGAGTGTTACCAGGCCTATTGTCCTCTTAGTGGATATTGTCAGTTTTATATTTCATGTTTTTGTATTTAATTAAGGCAATGTTATGAAAATATTAACTGTTCCCTAATTTGTTGCACCATTACTTTGATCTGAATGGTACTGTGGGAAATAGTTGGTCACATCTTGTTAATCTGTAAGCATTTTCTGTATCCCCTCTCAGAGATGTGGGTTCAAAGAATCAGGATAACCCAGAATAATTGACGCACTGATAAAGCCACTGACCCCCATGACGATGAAGTCTTTCCTAAAAATCACTGAAAAGCCTGAAGAACTCCTCTTTGAAGAAGCCTCTCAAAATGTCTACTGTTGGTAATTTACAGTTTAGTTCCAGGCTGGGGCCGGGAACACTGTGTGGCTGTTTACTGCTTGAGGGGGTGGAGGACAGAGAAGCACTGGGAGCTGTGAAGAGAAGGCAGGGTGATAGAGAGAGGAGGGGGTGGAAGGGAGCGAGAGAGAGAGGATGGAGGTCTGGCAGACCAATGTGCTGCCAGAGCTTGTGGAGCCAGGGCTAGACCACCCAACGTGGTGGCAGGACGTTGGCGAAGGATTAGGGGCATGTCTGCCAGCTTGTGCCTAGAACGGCGCTCTCAGACTCTGCCAGAGTAGATGGGTTGTTTGCCCTCACCCACAAAAAAGAGGGTTTCAACGACTCCTGGTGCCCTGAGTGATCCATGGCCTGCTGGTGTTTGAACAAATAGATGGAGGCTATGTGGGTGTGTGTGTGTGTGTGTGTGTGAGAGAGAGAGAGAGAGAGAGAGAGAGATGAATGGGATGCTGGATGGACTGGAATGAGATATTTTTAGTGAGTGGTTTTTTCAGTAATGTGACATTCCTATGGGTGGGAAAAATATTACAGAAATGTTATTTAGGCATTAGAGGTGCCACAGCACACTCAACAGCATTAGTATTTTCTTTAATTTTCCCTCTGTATGGTGGGATTTTTGGACTAAAAATGAACTGCTCACACTCACATTGAATTTTCCACATAAATCTGTTTGTGTGCCAGTTTATGACTTGAATGAAGTGGAGAGAAAAGCTGAAACGGCTCATCATTTTCATTGCAGTGGTAAAGCACAAAGCAGCCAATGATGCTATATGAATTACACCTTAAAACCTTTGTTTAAATCACACTATCTCCCAAATTTATGTTTAGTGGCTGAGTAACTTTATCATGACTGCCGCAACAAACAAGCCCTCATGCACCCCTATTGACAGACAAAAAATAGCTAAATTGTACTGTAGTGCCCCAGCTGACACAATTGTAGTGGCACATAGGTCTGAAGGAGTTGCATCCAATTAGCCTTTATACACCCATGTGTGGTGGAGTGCTACTTTTTGAAAGGCCAAAAATAGCAAAATTGGTCGTTTTTATGTGCCGCCCCACCCCCACCCCCCGAAGCACAGGTTGGTCGGAGACAGTTTTCATGGAATAACTTGAGAACCGTAGCACTCTGGCAAACAAAATTTTAGTGGAAGATAGGTCGCATCCAACAAGCCTTCAGCCTCCCATGTGTGCCGTAGCACCACCTATTGCCCCCCAAAAATAGCAGTGTAGTGTAGCACCAAAACCAAAAAATTGTCAAATTGGCTGGATTGTATGGGAAGTAAGTTTTTGTCTACAATTTCGGGGACACCGACACATGGGGCCAATGAAACCTGGTGGGCATGTAGCCCCACTAGGCTCATAGCATGTAAGCTATTTTGGTCTCCGGGGATATCTTCACCCCTTGTGCTTGATTTCACAAACCATATTGTTAAAGAAAGAATTCATACTGTGAACATGTGTGAAATGTATGTGTGTGTGTTGACATATCTATAACTCATAGGGACAAACCTGTAAGACTTGTGGTTCAAAAGATGCGTCAAGAGTGTGAATGATCATTCATGTTCTTCGGATGGCACATGCAGTGGTGGTCGTGTTATGTACATCTAGTTATTTTTTTTTATTTAAATCCTTGCAAAAAGTGTATCATAGGCACAGGCACCGCAGAAAAAGTACTGTTCAAATGGCTACTGCCTGTGTGTTTTGCTAAAAGCCTTTCCCATTACAGCTTTGTGTTGTTATGAATGCTCACAAACAGTTCTTTTAACTCTCACTCCCAGTGGTCGTTTCAGTGGCATCACAAAGAATTTGGACTCTGTTTATCTTTGCCGATGGGTCCCACGCTCATTTCATCGCAGCACTTACAGGTTATAAACTCATTCAAAAATTGCATTAGCCTTTAGCTTCTCTCAGCAGTTCAGGGCTTTCTGGTAAAGTATCATTTGTCACAGGGTAATTCACTTTGGTAGATAGATTGACTGGCTAAGGTAGATTAACTGAGAGGTAGGTCAATGAGAAAATGAGGTTTCAGAAATGTTTCAGAAAACACACACTGCAACATCTACCTTTCTTCTCCCCTGTTGCACTGGTCATTTATTTTATTTTTTAAGGCTAAGCTATAGTGTGTTTGGCCATGCTATTGTATGACTCTTAATGTAATAGAAATTTCATGTCACTACAGACATTATACTTATCTAATATACATATTATACTTCATCTGCAGTGGTGTTCAGATTTTATGTAGTTTAAAAAAGGTAATTTAAAAAAGGGCAGGCTACTGTTACAGTAAATCTTGGATCTAGAGAGACTGAACCACACAAGAGAGCTTGAGGAGATATAGTCTCCCTTGTAGCTACCTCATCCTGCTTCTTCCCTTGAGGGAGCGCTACTGTGCAGCATGTTGAAACATGATTCAATGAAACACTGGACAATAAAGCGTTTCTTAACGCTGATTTATAAATGTTTGCTGTCAGTGTGTATTGAATTATCTATATAAGTAACTCAGTGCAGAGAGGGGAGTTTTGTTCACTCAGCCAATTTACCTCTGCAAGCAGTCCAGTGAATAGACTCAAAAATAATATTACCAACCTAATTGATTACATGCATCAAAACTGCACAAACTCAAACAACATGACAGGCTGCTACAGTAGTCCTGGCTGTGACTGGCTTTGTTTAGAGTAGGCTATAACAAACTGACCACATGCCTGTGAATCTGGTCATCTCTTGGCTCTGCTGAACTGTAAAGAGCACCCACAACAAGCTGCCTGCATGCATCACTTTGGCCGGTTGTGTCTCAGCCACCGGCTGACATAGCTGCTCACAACTTCCATTGTGGCTTCTTTTTAGTTTTGACAAGTTAAATTCAGCAGCTCACTGAACTATTGAAATAATTTCTTTCTTTCTTTCTTTCTTTCTTTCTTTCTTTCTTTCTTTCTTTCTTTCTTTCTTTCTTTCTTTCTTTCTTCCTCTTCTTCTCTAGTGTGGGCTCATATTGTTTGAGTTGACCAGCAGCTTCCAGGGCAGGTGTTTGAGTGATCTCTTTTGCCTGCCTCCACAGTCCGTTCATCACTGTCAATAGGCCTGGGCCACCCGTGGCCTCACAGCATCTAAACAGCACGCTGCCTAAAGAGGAACAGACCCACATCCCCTCCCTCCCTCAGTCCCCTTACAGTACATTTGCAAATCATTTATTTTGCCAGCGTTTCCTCTCTCCGTGCCTTCCCCGCCCCCACCCCACTTCTGCCTTGATCAGATTCGGGTCTCGTCTGGAAACCATTTTGACGCGTTAGCTGTAGCGTGCGGCTGCCTATTGGGGACATTTTGCACTTTCAGGCTTTTTATTAAAGACGGGATGTCATAATAGGCCAAGCAGAGACAGAGAGGGAGAAAGACAGTGAGAGAAAGCGACAGAGAGAGAGAGAGAGAGAGATGGTGGAGAAAAAACTTCCCTAATGTAAGATTGCAAAAGGATGTTTGCTA
The DNA here is from genome assembly GCA_027481765.1 of Tenualosa thibaudeaui. Classification (NCBI taxonomy): domain Eukaryota; kingdom Metazoa; phylum Chordata; class Actinopteri; order Clupeiformes; family Clupeidae; genus Tenualosa; species Tenualosa thibaudeaui. The sequence continues at coordinate 15,501,956 of JAIFZK010000013.1, forward strand.
AACAGTGAAGCTTTTAACTTCTGCAATTGTAAACACAGCAGTTTCCTCCAAACAGGAAGCATTAATTACTATGTTTTTCCACACTGTGATAGAGTAATTGTTTTAATGAGTGACTGAGTGTGTGATTTAACGAAAAAGAAAATAGACCTATCTGAGTAAAGCCTTCTGTAGTTGCTTCTGTAAAGCAGTTTTCTCTCTCTCTGTCTCTTCTCTCTCTCTCACTCTCTTCTCTCCCTCTTTCTCTCTTATTCAGCTAAATATACTAATGCTTCTGCAGTGCTGTACTTAAGCCCGAAGTAAAGATTTTGCAGTGAGACATTTAGGCTCTTTAAATGCTCTTTTTTATTTTTAATGAGCAGGTATTGACTCGCCTGCGTCACGCCATGTTGACCTGAAGCCAGCGTCTGTGTTGAGTTTGGAAAAGCCTCTGCGATTGTGAATATAATAACTGCCTAAGATAAAGTGCTTGACAAGGAAATGTGCTTTGACTGTCTGAGATGTGAGGTCTCTTCCAAAGGATTATACTCATGATGGGTCTGGGGAACTGGGGTATGGAGGGTAAGGGTTGTAAAAAGGAACAAAGCCATGCTTTACCTTATGGAAAGGGTACCAAGCGAGGTTTATATACAAACCTTAGACATCACTTTTGTTTGTATGTTTTTTTAACATCAGTGATAGGTGTGGGGAACTGGGGTATGGAGGGTGAAGGGTGTAAAAGGGAACAAAACAATGCTTTACATTATGGAGAGGGTACCAAGCCAGCTTTATATACAAACCTTAGGCATCACTTTTGTTTGTATGTTTTTTTAACACCAGAGATTCAATTCCAAAACAAACTATGTTTTTCCTCATCGCAATTATTCCCTCTTGGCTGTCCTTGTGTGTTGGTGGTTTGGCAAGGATGGCTGTAATTTATGGTGTTGTTTACGTTGTGTTGTGTTTGGTTCCTGACATGGGGTCATGGGTGGGTGGGTGTGTGTGGGGAGGAATTGTAGGATATTGGGGGTGTTGTGGGGATTCTGGTCTGGACCCCCTAAAGAGAGTGGAAAGTGCAGGTCTTCACATCTTTCAAGAGTTTCCCTCACAGGTATGTTTAGGGTTGGGGCTCCCTCAGTAGCACCTGGGGGAACATGAGGGTGTAGTCTCTCAAATGGCATGAAAGCACTAATTAAAGTGTCTGTGTGGGCCTTTCAGACACTGCACACTCGCTTGGCCTGGTGCTTTATACACACACTCCTCTTCGCTCTGCTGTTCTTGGCACGGCTGCACACACATCTCGTACACCCAAGAACAAAAGAAAACAACCACTGTGGAATAGCCCTTGTAGGAAATCAAAGTTTTACCCTTGTAGGGCATTAAACACAAATATAAATACTTCTTTTTTTTTTCTTTTTCTTTTTTTTTTAAAAAAACAGCAGTCTTATGTCGTATTCACCACTTAATATGTATATATATATATATATATATATATATATATATATATATATATATTATTTTTTATTTTTTCACTTAGCTTTTTGGTGACTGAGGCTTCCCTTTGCTTTGTTGTATATGCCCTTCCTCAAGGCCTTGGCATGTGGGCCTGTGGTGTCTATTTTCCAGCATTACTGCTGCCTAGTAGGGAAAGGCATACCACACTGAGTGCCCACAGCTTGCCTCACCCCTCTGGTTTTGTAAGCCTACGGGAGCAGGAGCGGCAGCAGCAGCGGCTGGATTTACGGTAATTGTGGTGTGTAGCAGTCTGGAAAACAGCCAGGATTAAAGAGGGATTCTCCCTTATCCATGGGGATATGATTGCTAATATGCTACAGGAGGGACTACACACACACACACACACACACACACACACACACACACACACACAAGTGTGCTTTACCAATGTGCTTTGATGCTAATTTATACGATACATAAACTCACATCAATGCATACTCATATACTTACAGATGTCGGCCAACTCTGCATAAACAATATTGTAACAACTTGAGAATATAGTATGTCCTAAAATGTTGACTTGAATGTGCAGACAGTTACACAGACACTGGCATAACAGTGCTGGAAGAGGGGACATGACGTAGTTCAGCTAAATACAGGGTATGTCCTTCAAAGAACCCAATTCTTATGATTCACTTTTCCCAGTGCTGAAGTGTCTAGCCTCAGTAAAGGCGGGAACACCACACACACACACACGCACACACTCACATGCGCACAAACGCACCCACGCACCCACACACACACTGCTATGTTTACGTCTGCTTCTGGGTAAGCTCCGTGCTTCCCTGTGACACAATCTGTTGCTAAACATCCTACATTTCCCAACACCGTCTAGTGCAGGGGCACCCGCCTCTAGTCTGGCTTCAGTATGACAGCATCTGAATAGAGATGCATACCAGAGTTGGGTGGATTCTTCTCATCTGTTGTCTGTTGTGAAAAAAAAATCCTCATTATCTCCTTTAATCTTTCTCTGTGTAATAAACCAGCGAATAGCCAGGGAATACTTGTCCATACATTGACATGCAGTATGTATATCTTAAAGTACATATAGTATAGTATATGTATATCTGCATACATAACTGGAACTCTGATTGGACAAAATGTTGTTTTAGTGTTTACCCACAAAGCAAGCGTGTTTAATCTTCCACAGAGGTCAACCTACTGAGAAAGGCCTCCACATTTTCCCCTCATTTTTGCTTGGTCAGGTTGCTTCACCATTACTGTGTCAAGTGAGCTGAGAAGCCGCAGCCTTGCCCTTCCCTCTCCTCATAACAAAATCATGTCAAAAAGCAATTAATATCTTAATACCTCCATCAGCCTGCTGCCTTCACCTCCTCCTCCTCCTACTCCTCCTCCATTTTCCAGTGCCGCCGTGAGCCCGTGGTTTTCCTGGTCTCATCTTCCAGTGCCCTTGGTGGTCAGCTGTGGTTTACGGGGGCACGAGGAACCAGTCTGTGGCCAGTGTGGCTCTTGTTGGCTCCCCGGAATAAGTAGCATGGGCCTGGGAGAGTGCTAGGAGAGAGAGAGAGGGAGAGAGAGAGAGAGAGAGAGAGAAAGAAAGAAGAACATCAGCGCTAATGCAAAGTCTACACCACACTACACCATTTGACTGGTCATCACTATGGACAGTGATGTATGCAGTCTGGATAGGGCAGAAGGTATACTCTGAGCTTTTGTTAATGTTAAGGTATCAGGAATTCAAATCAGGAATTCAAATCACCAACAGTCAGTTATATACAATTCAGTTAGATTCCAGATACGAATACTGAAACAAACAGAAATACAGATTCAGTCTAGATTCAGCTCTAAGAGCAATAATAAAAGCTGTGGTGTTACTTCAAAGTCAAGTAAAAAACAGTGCCACTGTTTGTAGTGTATTATACACTCTTTAATATCATCATGACATGTTTACCAACAGAACCTAATACTGGTTGCAGCTGGCTGTCAAGTATCGGGTCTTTTTGTTTCCAAGGCGCTCAATGAAGAACCCCAGGAGCAACTCCAAGCCCAAGGTCAAAGGAAGCTGAATCCAAACCCTGGGCTTACTGATTACAGTCCATAAAAAAGAAGAGAAAAAAAACATAAATCTGCATAAAAACTGAATAGGTTTCTTATATCATGGTAGGTCACGGGGTAACTCTTCATCTCAGCTTAGCTCAGCTTTTTGAGGAGGAAAGTGAAGTCGAGTTCTAGGACGTGGCCACACAATATTTTGTTTTTGTTTTTTTTTTTTGTTCATTTCTTTTGGCAGGGTCCCCTTGAAACTTGTGGAAGTTCTTGGCAACCCTTGCAGGGAATCTCATGATTAAAGAGTCTAAAATAAGTTTATAACTCATGTATTTATTAACCACTGAAAAGAGGGGAAAAGCTTTTTGCTTTTCTTACCAAACCACGTGAGTTGACTGACCACACAGTTGTGTAATTTCTCTCTTTTCGTTCCCTCCTTCTATTACCCACCCCCTTGTTTTCTTTCTCTTTCTATCTTCCTTCCACCCCATTTTCCTCAATATATTACATACACATCCAGCTCACTCACTTACTTTCTGTAGCATACTCGTTCTCTTTCACTCACTCTTTCTTCCTCTCTCTCTCTGCCTCTTCCACAACCTCACCCACTTCATTTTCTCAGTATCCTCTTCCCCTACCCCCTCTTTCTCCTTCTCACTCTTTCTCTCTCTCCCTCTCTCTCTCTCTCTCCCCTCTACCTCTCCCTCTCTGACGCGTGACTTGGTCCGAGGTCACCCCGGCGTGGTTGGGGCCCACACACCTTGGCTGTCTGGGTGGTAGCAGCGCTGAGTAAACGCTGACTCCACGCCAGCGGTTTTGGGCGCGCGGCGCAACGGCCCTGGACTGCCGAGGTAAAAACTGCACTCGTGGCTCCCAGGCCGGGGCTCAGCCTCACCTTCAGAACTCCCATCAAATAACAGCTGTGTCAATATATGTATACATACGTTTTAATTCCTGTTATGAGAGCTACTTTAGGCAGAGGCTTTCAGTTTTGCATGTGCCTGCAAAATCAGCATTGTTATTGTCAGCATACAATGGTGAACACCAAGATGAACTCCCCAGAGAATCCAGAGAAATGAAATACTGTTTTTTGATTGGCATACAGGGTGTCCATTATTTTCGATAACGGGACTCCTATGAAGTTGATCTGGTAAAAAAAAAAACAGCCATAAACAACAGCTGAACTAGCTTTTATCAAGCTCAAGCTCACTGTAGTCAGTAAACAAAGAAAATAGTACAGCAACCAAACAAGTTAGTTTCTTTTAAAACTGAACCACATATTTGTTTTAAGCGCTTGCTTATTTTCTATAGACATGAGTTGCAACCAGGTGATTAGCGGGATAACAGCCTTCGAGGTGTCTACCTTCAGCGTCGTGCTGTTCTTCGTCCCCGCCTTGTCTATTATTTCCCTATATCAGGACCAGTCAGCGGCCATCGTCCCTAACACAACAACACAACACAACAGGATTGAGGGGAATTTTTATTCACTTACCTGCATCTGTATTATCTGTAAATACATTTTCAATGTGTGCATAACATGCATTAATCAGCCTCCTCTTACTTATTCTGTATTTCTCTGAAGTTGTTATTGTCTGTTTTTACTTGCACAAACTGCTGTGTGGGCTCTCTGGATCCCTGATTGATTTACTATTCACCTCTTTGACAAGCTGCATAGAGACACAAGTCATAGTTCTGTCCACTTGGGAGATTAAATTCCTGTATCGTTGTCAGCTACATTAACTTACTTCCTGGATCTCAATCCAATTAGCGTTGCAGACCTCCCTAGCATTAATAAATCAATACCGATGACCTGCTGATAGGCCCTGGACTGTTGATGAGGCTTTTTCCCTCTCCCCCTGTCTGTCATGGATATGGTCAACATGGTTTTACTTGTACTCGTTTCTGCTGCTCTCTGGGTCATGGAGTTTTTTTTGTTTTGATTCACACGTAAATGGAATGCATTTTGGTTCCCAGAAATCACTAAGCCCTATTTGCCTTGTTTTGCAGCATAAATGCTCCTGTTCAGTGGAAAGGGAATTATCTATCTAAAATAGTATTTTTCTGCTGATTTGCTGCATTTAAAAAAAAACTGGCAAAGTACTAAATCGTAATAACTTAATTAATTAAGATCAATATTTTAAAATATTAATATTTAATCTAGATAAATGTAGTAACCTTGCTTACAAGCCTTGGCTGGTCTTAACTACAACTTTGTACCTTGGTCAGCCCTAACTTTGGTCCTTGTCACCTCAGCTCTTTTGGAAAGGCCTGTGCTGTTTGCCATGCCCCTGGGGGCTACCGAAGACAATGCCACCAGCCATCTCTCTTTCTCTTTCCCTCTCTCTCTCTATCTCTCTCCTTCCTCTCCTCCCTCCGTGCTTAAGCCAGCCCAGCTGCTTGGAATGCCCTCACAGGAGAAATAGCAATGCAAACCAGATCACAGTGGGCAGGATACAAAGTGTGCTGTTAGTGTGCGGCCTTGGGCTCTGTAGCAGATCACCAGAGTTCGGAGCTAGGAGAGAATGACACAAACCAATGTGCCAATGCACAGAGAGTGAGTGAGTCTCATCCTCCAGCCAAATAAGAGAACTCAACCCTTAGCTCAACTCAGTCTTTATGCCAGAGCTGGTGGTTTGCATGGTTAGCAAGTCCACAAGGCCAGTGAATGAACCCAAAGTCAAAACGTACTCTAGAAAGCTCATTTGTTTTATGTGCATTCTCAAAGTATATGGTGCTTGATTTCTCTTGTTTCATCTGTCTGGCTAGACTGTAGTTTGTTGATTGCTGTGATCGCCTTTCCACTAGTTGGGGGAATTTGACAGAGGTTGTTTCAGTATGGTTTGGTTCTTGATTGCATACGTCATCCTTTTAAACTGCGTACAAGCTAATTTGCCTGTCTAGCTGAGGAGACAGTCGATAGGGCCATTGATTGCTTTCATTTTCAGGGAAAGAGACTTTAGGGATGAGGGGGAATCTGGTGTCACAAACATCACCTTGTATCTTTTTGTACAGTTTGTAAGTTGACATGACATCACCAGCACCAGCATTCTTTATGGCGAGAAGTTAAGAGAGGAGGAAAGTCAGACGATGCAAACAGAAAGGGAGCAGCCAGTTGTAAAACTTGAAATGCAGTACGTTTTATGAAATTCTTTTTATCAGGCACTTTTCTAGTTGGAGTACATCTTTTTCAAAGCTAGTCCAGACACTCCATTTCTGAAGTGTCTTGTGTATACAAGCAGTGTTATAAATGCTTACTACCGCTACAATTGAACGGTTAAAAAAGACTACAGCTTCCTGTCTGATCGCTTGTATGAGATATGCAAAAGTTTTAATCACCACGATCTCAATAGCAATAGCAAAAGCAACAGCGATAACAAAAAAAGGCAAAAAAAACTTCAGTCTACATTTTTCCATTATGCACACCAAGAAACATTTTAGAATAAATCTCAAAGAATCTAGATAGATCATCAAACCACTAAAGGAGAAAAAAAGAGAAAAAAAATAAAGTGAAGAGAAAGAGCTCATCTTTTTTCAAGGCATATGGTGCAAATTTAATCAGAAGTGATTTTTCTTTTCTTTTTTTAAAGAAAAGGAGAGGGGTAAGGGTGTATGTTGGGGGTGGGGGTGGGGGTGAGGGTGAGGGAGGAGGGGTGGCATTCATGTCATTGATGTGAAAAATAACGCAGGCTGTAAAAACCCAAATCAAAAGTGCATCTGAAAGTGGTTAAGCCCAAAGAAGAACCAGCTGCATCATCATCAGCGTCTCAATCTCCCCCCTGGTTGGCAGGGCACTGGAGAGTGTGTCGAGACAGCCAGCCAGCCAGTCAGCCAGCACCCCCATTTTCCTGCTGCTGCCAGGGAGGGTTTCCACGTGCTGGTGGAAGGTGGAAGACTGGGCCTCTTCTCCAGGGATGGCAAATGTACCAGTCCCTGGATGTCCTTAAATATTAATGTGGCCCGTTAGAGACAGCGCTCGCTCACTAATGTGCTATAGTGGCCCTCAGAGATCATGCACTCCCCGTGAGTGTATGTACACTTTATTTGCAATTAAACTCCACAAGTAATACAGCTAATGCAATAGTTTGAAAGATTTGTTCTGTTTGTCAATTCAGTTAATTAACATTGTCCTACAGATATTGCACTAGTGTTAGGGAAACTAAGCACTGTAGACACCCAGTGTCTAAAATGTCAACTGCTATAAAATTGTGTTTTTATAGGAACACTGAGACATCGAGCTGTAATAAACACCAGCGCTGATGCTCTGACGTTCAATTGGAAAATAAAAAAATAAAAAGGATTAAAAACAACATTTGCTGTGTGGTCTCTTGGTGGTGAGGGCAGGTGGGCCTATCAGAGAAGCTGGATGCATGCTGCAGTTGGATCCATACCCACTAAGGTCAGAATACATTGTACCAGAACACTGTATGTTCAGACGGCAGGCATTTTGTACACTTGACCCCTAAGACTGCCCATCCATCATTTCTACAGCTGAAAATGACAAAAGCGTTATGAAAATCAATGCTATTACCTCAGTAAACAGAGGTCTGTGAGGGGCACGGAATAGGCCTCTGACCAGCCCTTTCTTGCAGACTCGCTCATGGTCAAATCAAGAGGTGAAGGTCAAGTTTCCAAAGTAGACTTCGCAGATGTACCCCATTGCCGGGCCATAAGGTTGGTCCCGAAGGTCCTTCTGCTAGTCCATTTGGAGATGACCCCTCTTTGTCACACACACATGCCCTGACATGGCAAACAGACTTGTCCTGATGCTTCTGTGGCTACAAACTGGCCCCCTAGACAAGCTGCCAAAGATGCACAAAGGCTGCTCCTGTTACCCCCAGAGAGGTGGTCAGGCAGGGGTCGACCTATGGTCAGGAAGGGGGCTGATTATTTTTCTCTTAGCCTCGCTGTCAGGACAACTTCAGTGCAGGATGTCCTAAACCACACTCCCCACATCAATGATGCTGCATTCATTATTCAGGCTTGGACCTTTTACCCCCAGACAAAAGCTACTTATGCAAAATCTGTGTGGCTTTTTGTTAAATTGTCTAAAAAAGACCTAGAGATAGCAATAGAGTGTGAAGAAACACTGGTAACGCTTTACTTGAGGGTGCTGACCCAATAGTGACCTCAGCCTGACATAAACATGACGTGACACATATCATGAACATTGCTGACACTTTTTTTTAAAGATCATGATTGTTGTCATTATGTGTCATTCTGTTTAGTTGACACTGTTCGGGATGCAGCCATTACAAAAACCGAACGACACATGATGACAACAGTCATAAACATGAATGAAGTGTCTTTAATGTTCATGATACATGTCATGTCATGTTCATGTCACTCTTATGTCGACACCTTCAACTAAAGTGTTACGGAAACACCATACAGAGGTGATGTCAAAATTACCTGAGTTCTGTGTCGTCCAGACTTTCACAGAGGTTAACTTTTTAAGCCAACTTGCACTGGGTCGGATCTCCTATTCTATCACAGTGTGTTACACAACATGTGGCTGCTGAGTTAAACACAAGGCAAGTGAATTCAAAAGCTGCATTCAAAGGCAAATGGAAAACCCAAAAGACTTCTGTAAACCCCCCCCCCACATAGCACCTTGAAGGTCATTTGAACAATATGAGTGATCAGCGTTTTCTCGATTGGATAAAACAGGCTGTGTATTTTGGCATTCTGTGCTCTTAATTGCATATACCCGACTCCTCCTTGCTCTGACGACTCAGAACAGGGGCCTGGCTGTAATCACGAGAAAGAGGTAAACAATGCCCTCCAGATGTCAGTGTGGGCCCCTACTGACTGCATGGAGCTCCAAAGGCTTTTTGGGGCGAATCAAAACACAGGGACCATCAGACATATGGACAAGTCAGCCAAAAGTGACATCCTCTTCCTCTTCGAAAATGGCGTCCCTCCTTCCTCAGATAAGGGAAGCCGGGCCAGCAATCAGTGTCCTCAGGATATGAATGGGACCCTCATACGCAATGGGGTGTGAAGCCAATGACGGAGCAGGACCTGAGAGTGTGTGTATTTTCATCAGTGTGCACGCACCCCGGTTTGATTTGTTTGTGGCTCCTAAGTGGCCTGTGACACGCAAGCTTTCCCTGCTTGGCCCTGACGAGACCAGTCGTCTTTGGTGTGTGTGTTTGTCTGTGTGCATGTGTGGTGTGTGTGTGTGTGTGTGTGTGTGTGTGTGTATGTGTGTATGTGTGCGCGTCCTATGACACGCAAGCTGCTCTCCTTTTTTTTTCCCCGGCCATTTTTGGTGTGTGTGTATGTGTGTGTGTTTGTGTTTGTGTTTGTGTGTGTCTATGTGTGGTGTGTGTGTGGTATATGAATGTGTGCTTGTGTAAGTGTATGTGTGTGTGTGAGTGGTGTGTGTCGGTATGTGTCGTGTGCATATGTGTTGTTTTGGGAGAAAGTGAAGCTGCAGTGGCCTTTGCCAGGGCACTTTGGTTTTTCACAGCTTAATTCCATTAGCTGGGCGGTGTAACGTGGTGCCTATGGAGGTCGAGACGGACAAAGAATGAGGCTAGTTCTTCGGCTGTAGCTATTCCTGGGAATGGAGGTGGAGAGGGGGATATGTGGTGAGAGGGAGGAAGGGAGTGGTGGTGGTGGTGTGTGTGTGTGTGTGCGTGTGAGTGTGTGTGTGTAGTGGGGGTGTCAGTGGTTCCACAGTCTCCCAGGCAGTCGGTTCTCTCCTGCCGAGTGTAAACTGTGTTTGCTTTGTAAAGTGACTCTGTGTGTCTGTCTTTGCTCTGCTGACCTGGCTGTCGGCATAATTGAATGCTACCTGTCCCACCCACCCCAATGCTGCAGGCACTGCCACCTTGTGTTAGGACTAGCCACTGCCATACTAATGGTCTGTGAGGCCAGGAAACACAGCCAGAAGGATTTCTTTAGGACAGTGTGCATAAGTGTGTGTGTGAGTGTGTAAGCAAGAGAGAGGGGATATGAGTGTGTGTTTGTATAAGAGAAAGGGAGACGGTGTGTGTCTGTGTAAGTGTGTGTGTGTGTGTGTGAGAGAGAGAGAGTGTTTGCATGCGTGCATGCGTGTGTGTATGTGTAAGAGAGAGAAGGGGGGGTTGTATGTGTGTGTGTGTGTGTGTGTGTGTGTGTGTGTGTGTGTGTGTGTGTGTGTGCATGCGTGCGTGTTTCAGCAACCAAATATTACATACAGGGATGGCTGGTGTGAGGTGATTTTCTTCCTCCACATGCTTTGCCCAGGCCTGCTTGTTGTGGCCCTGAGAGAAGTTCCAATCTGCTTTGGCTAATAACACACTGCATCAACAGAGACTGTGGTGGGCCTTGTTTCCTCTCATAGGCCCTGCTTAACACAGAGGCAAACCAGACCAGTATGAGAAGCACGAGGACCACAGCACGCACACACACACACACACACACACACACACACACACCTGTTTACATACAGCACACAGGCTTTTACAGTAAAGGCTGCAGATTATGATGTTAGTGAAGTGAGCACCCTTCCATTCCCAACCCCACAAATTTAAAGCGCTTTGGGTAGCCTAGGTAATGGTGAATCTAAGACAAACATAAAGAAGATAAAAGAATAGACGGGCATAAATCAATAAGTGTAGACATCATCAACACAAACAACAGCAGCCTATCGGCTGAGTTCCAATGTCCGCACTGAGCCATAAGCCCTGAACCTTTTTTAGACCTAAATTAAGCCCCTAAATTAAATTAAGCTGATTCATGTACTTTAAGCCTTTGAGGGCTAAGGCCCTTGCGCTAAAGGGGGTGGGGGCGATAGGGGGGCATTGAGATTCAGCCAATGTGTTGCTGTTGTCTGTTGATAATTTCTGATGTCCTCAATTTATGCCCATCTCTCCTTTACATGAGTTTTATCTATGTTCATCTCAATTTCACAAGCAACCAAAAGCCAACCAATGTTGTTGATGTCTGCGGCCCTCGATTTATGTCGGTCTCTTCCCTACATGAGTTTTTATGTGTCCATCTCAGATTCAAAAACAATGAAAAGCCGACCAAAAGCCATTTTGGTTCATTTAAAAAAGTCATGTGCTTGGATCAGCTGGCTGCAAATCAGACATTTTCATCCCACGGATCACATTCTCTTGGAAAATTTCCCCATTGGTTATAGTTCATTTTTGTTGGTGTAAGAGACATTCTGCTGTGGGCTGTTTACTCGAATCTGAAGATCGGGGAGGAAGATAGATCACTTCTATCATACAGATAGGCTCCAAGGCTCCAGACTTTTTTTGTTTTATCTCAACCACAGCTGTGTGAAAAACAGATAAATGCGCACATGAAATGTCTTTATTTTTAACTCTCTGACCATCGCCATGCTACTGCATGACCATGTAGGGTGGTAAAGGGGTGGAGACACTAATGACTGTGTCAATCAGCATCACTAAAACAATGCTGAACCTGCTGAACCATGGTGAGCGCATATGATACAAAACTCAGGGCTACACCGTTTGCTCCCAGTGGTGAATATAAATGTGTTTGCTCACTTCACTTGGTTATCAGAGCACACTTATTCCTTAGATCCGACACAGTAGAGTCAGTGCAGACTACAGAGAGAGAGGGAGAGGGCGAGACATGGTGTTTTAATTAAACTTAAAATAAAAAGAAAATAAATTTAAAAAAAATTTAAGTCTAAAACTATTCTGATATAGTCTGTATTCTGTATATCTCTAGTTTTACAATCTAGTTAACAGTTCCTCCTCTAATGGTACTACAATATGCACAGAAATAAAAATGCCCAACACAGCTATACGAAAACACACACAGGGACAGCTATTAGCATGCTATGTGCTGATTCACAGAATGCTGTGAATAGAGTATTGAGTTTCTGAAGTGCTGTCAGTTCTTGTTACATTTTGGGCATGGTATAAAACTGAATTGCTTTGGCAATACTTGTAATGCCAACAAAGCAAGATGAAATGAGTGAAAGTGAGTGAGTGAGACCGAGAGAGAAAGTGACACAGAAAGGGAGAAACACTGTCCCGAGAGAAGATGAGAGGAGAAAAGGAGCGAAGCGGAGGAAATAGAAGGGACAAGGGAGAGGGCAAAGCCTCGGTTTCCACTGTGCAAATCAGCCATGGCTTCATGTGTGGACCCTCATTGCAGGGTTTCACAGCAGCTGCAGAAACCACATCTCCTCCCATGGAGTGCATCCAGCTCCGTGGCCGGCCCTGAATAAGCACTCGGCCTGAAGGAACCAGTTCAAAAAAACGGAACCGTTTGCAAAAAAAAAAATAACATGCACACTGTTCCAGTCCCACCAAAAGGCTCTCTCCTCTAGAACACCCCACCCACCTATAGGCCTATGTCCCCAACCCCAACCCTCAACCTTCCCAGCACAATGCAGGCTGGCAAAGCTATTCATTACCACACAGACATCTAGTGACAATGAGGAGATGCCAGATCTGGTTTCAGCAGGACATTTGGCTGGCACGTGGCTAATGCACGCTCCTTTTGTCTTTATTCTCTGAGGTGGAGAAATCGACAGACTTGAAAGCCATCAAACTGATGCAGAGTTTTAGTTTGGAGTTTGTGTCAGTTCTGGAAGTGCTGCTGTTGCAAGGAGCCAAACAACAGTTTTTTCAGAACCCGTCAAGACACTGTCATATTTGGCCCCGGCGTCAGAGCTGGATGACAGTTTCATGGTGTTGCTCCAACTGATCAGTCTGTGTTGGCTTTAAGACATACCCACAGCTCAACACACACACACACTCACACACACACACACAAACACAAACACAAACAAGCTCACGTACACACACATCACTAACCACTTAGCTAATAATTGTTGAGTCCGTGTTGAAAGTATAAATCCAATGAAATGAAAATCAGTGAGAAGACATGATTTTTGTCATATTGTTCGTTCCTGGGCCAAATCGAGTCAACCAATAGAACTGTTTCTCCCACATCTTGTTGGCCACTCGTTTGGCTACTTTAAGCATACAGACAGGGGTAAACGGAGGGAGACAGAGAGAGAGAGAGAAAGAAAATGTTTGTTAGCAAACATCCTAGCAAACATTTGCGGTGCTAAACACTTATAGGATGATGTGAAAAGCTGATGGAGTGTGGGCTCTACACAGAACGGGGTGGATACTGGTATTGTCCTCTGCTGTCCACGGAGGTTTCTGGGAACAATAGATGAATGTCAGCGATGGCATGTTCTCATGTCACCTCTGTGTAATTAGATGTCCTCTACTAGTCATCTCCTCACCGCTGGTGGATGTAAATATAGACCTATTGAATTGTTTGGCAGAGAATGACTTTGATTTTCTCTTTGTCTTTTCTTTCTGTGGTCGTTGTGCTCCTGGCCAGCCATGCTGCCTTTGTTCTTCAAGGAAAAAGGTCAGAGGCGATAAGCACTGGGTTCATTGTCCAGGAGACAATCTGCTCAGTACAAAGACAACTCGTAAAGAAATTAGGGATATATTCTATAGCTTAGTGCACTTGTTAAAAATGTAAAAATTAAATGCAAAAGAAGTGAACGCTGGGTTAGGAGTGAACATCCTAACCCAGGCTTTCTCACAGTCAGACTGTGTTCAGACAATGAAGTAATTCACTATATAGCATTATCTACCAAATATTCATTTCATTGAAAACTGCATATGGCTCATAGAGGATACAAATAACAAAAAGCAGGCTCAGCTTAGTTCATGAAGTATTGTATTTCATCATTCTTAGATCATGAAGTATTGTATTTCATCATTCTTAGATCATGAAGTATTGTATTTCATCATTCTTAGTTCATGAAGTATTGTATTTCATCATTCTTGTGTGTTGTCTTGTGTTGTGTGTGTGTGCATAAGAGTATATTCCACTGCATGCCTGCATTTCTCTCAGGATAAATAAAGTGTCTATCTATCTAAGTCAGCTCAGTCAGTAATTACTAAATAGCAGTGGTTATGAAAATCACCCAGTTCACCAAAATAAAATGTTTACTCACTCCTTGCATGAGCTCGTTTGAAATGGAAAAAAAAAATACTTGCAGCTTCTGGTGATGCTGTTTTGCTATGGGCATATTTTGTATACAGCAGACTGAAGTTTTGCGGCTCTGTTACAGCTGTATCTCTTGCAGCTGAGATGCTGAACACCTGATTTCATGACATTTTTTAATGAAGTGTTTTCAGATGTTTTATTTGTGTTAATAATTTGTCTCGTTAGCTTTTTGTTGCCTTGCTAATGTTGTTGGACCAGGAGCTGGGCTCTGATCATGCCAGAATCAGATCAGAGCGGATGGCCAAGAATGGCTTTGAGAGGACTGGAGACAAGATGCCATCTTACGTGCTGAACACAGCTGCTCTGTGTCTGGAGAGTAATCGACATGATGTCTGAGCATGCCTTATTTAGTGTGTGTGTGTGTGTGTGTGTAAAGAGCTGTGTGTGTATGTGTGTACACATGCATGTGTGAGAGCGTGCGTGTGTGTATGTGTGTGTGTGCCGAGCTATGTGTGTGTTGTTTGTGCATGCGTGTGTGTATGTGTGTATGTGTGTGTGTTTGAACACATGCATGTAAGAGCCAGCCTCATAATCCTGCATTTGTGTGCACGCGTGTGCGGAATGAGTCCCCTGTGTTGATTCAGCGTCACAAGCCATCAGTGGGAACAGTCGCTGCAATGTCCATGATTCAGCTACCACTTCAGGCCCAGCAGACCCATTCACCCCCCACTCCTACCTCACCCAAGGAGGGGAACACGCTCTACCTTCCAGCTCACGCTGGGCTCAGGGACTGGAGGTGTTGAGAGGGGAGTACTGTGGAGCCCGGGCAGGGGCGAGAGGAGGAAGGGAGTGGGGTACAGTGGGAGCTTGGCCACCTACCATGCTCTGCAGAAGCCCGGCAGCGAGTCACCATCTGCGATGCATTAGAAGCTGCCTGCGTAATAAAGCAGTTGTCATAGGAAATCAATATAATTAACGATACGGCCTACTTTCTGTCATGTTCCCCCAGCTCCCCATCTGCGTGTTCAGAGGGATGCTATGTGCAGGCTTGATGTTTACGTGAGCCTTTCTAGTGTGCCGTTCTGTGTGTATGTTTGTGTGTGTGAGTGTGTGTGTGTGTGTGTGTGTGTGTGTGTGTATGCGTGCATTCCTCAGTTGGTGTGTGAGTGCATGTCTGTGCAGAACTGTGTGAGTGTGTATATCTGTGTGTGTATATGTGAGTGTGCACATGTGTGAATGTGTGCATGTGTGTGTCAGTGTGTACGTGTGTGTGTGTGTGTGGCTGGGTGTGGTTGTCACCAAGTCAATTTGGTTGTTTTCCCCGTAGTCCTTGAGAGGCTGAGAGGCTCAGTGGCATTTAGCCACCCTCAGACATGTGCTTCAATCATTTGTCCATCATGTTATGAGTGAGGTATAATGCACACATACTGTAGTCTGTAAAAGTCTAATCTGTGGGCAGAGCTGATGGAAATTTTGCCTCAAACAGATGAAAAATCCTCCTGACAAATATCTGCATGGACCTCTTCACACACACACATGCACATGCATGCACAAACACACACACACACACACACACACACACACACACACACACACACACACACACACACACAAACACTCACCAGTCTTCAAAGGAGCCTGGAAAATCTAGTCACATATGGAGGACCAGAGCAAACATCTGTGAGGTTGTTGATTAAATCTGAGGCTATGGGGAGATGAGAGGATGAAGTGTAAAAAAATAAAGTAAAAAAGATGAAGGAGAGAAAGAGAGTGAGGGAGAAAGAAAGAGAGAGAGGGAGAGAGAGAGAGAGAGAAAGAGAGAGAGAGCGGGAAGAAAAAAATGAAATGTTCCTGACTGTGAAATGACTGCCAGCTTTCTATTTGTGCTTTCTTTTCGAGTCTCTCCACGGCGATCCTTTCTACTCCAGCAGCATATGGGATGTGGGATTGGAGTTTTGGCGAATCAAAGCCTTCTGGATAAAGATCTCTGGAAGCTCCAACTAGTAAACAGTGCCATAAAAGTGGCTTGCGGGGTGGAGCGTCAAACAAAAACTTGAATGTCTGCCCACCGCCAATAAAGCCACGACTTCCACAGCCATCTCTTCGCTTTACTTCACTTCTCTTCCTTTTCTGTCCTCCCCTCCACTTTCTCTTTCACTCACTTCTTTATCTCTCTTCCCCCTCTCTCTGCCCCTCTATCTCGCTTTCTCTCTAGCACCTCTTTCCATGAGCTCTTTTTTCTTTCCTTCCCACATCCTTTGACACTCTCTCTTTTCCTGCTCTTACACTCTCGAGAATTATGTTCTGAGGCTGTCCTACAGTATACAATCCTTTTTTTTAATTTCTTTTTTTTCTCCTCCATCTTTTCCCTTTGGTTTTTTATACCCTCCATTTCCACAAGGTTCCCTCTATCATTATCTAAAACATTCCTGATCCATCATATCAACCTCTAGCCACCTCTACCCACATCTCCATATGTAACACCTGAAAGGCCATTTTCTTTACACATTCATTTAGTGGAAACCCAATAGGGTCCTACAGGGGTTTCTCAGCACTTGGGTGGAGTTGGGGGTATTTCAGGATCTAAGTGTTTGTGACATTGCGGCAAGAGGAGGGTGGGGGTGTTTTGACCAGAATACTCCATCTGAAACGACTCAAGCCTAGTAGCAATATACACCGATACATCACTGGTTGGGAAAGTGAGACATGCCCTCCTGCTTTGCGGTGTTACATGCATAACTGTTGGGCTTTTCCTCCCCACTCAGTGTAAAAAAACTACCTTTGGAACCGACGACTGCCTCACATCTGGGTCAAATTGTGCTGTTGTGAGCAAGACAAATGTATAGAATGGACTTATACTGAGACAACACTGGCTTCCCTACAGAGCTTACTAGAATCATAAACTGGGCGCCTGTACGTACATAAGATGAATAGACTCAAAGCCCCCACCCTCCATCCCCCACCCCACTGTTGTGCCATCCACCCCCATATTGTTCCACCCTACATGTTCTCACAGGTAGATATCTGACTTTCTAATGGTGAACATAAAATCAACCCATGTGTTTTAATGCCTGTGAAAAAGATGGCTCGAGGTGATGATGGAAGTGGTCAGTAGAGTCCTGTCCATCCCCATGCTCAATACTGACCTCTAGTGGTCTTTTGAAGATGGACTTCATCACAATGTCCCCACAACTATAGCCAAGACATTCATAGTCAAAACTGTAAATTTATTTTACTCGAAATAGTTACACCTAAAAGTATGTTTGTGAAAAATGTGAAATGTAATGTTAAAAACATAATCATAGCAAAAAGATTCTAGGGTAGGTAATAATGAGTTGAGGGCGTTAACCGGATATGGTTTTAAATATGACCTTAAAAATGCCTAATAATGAAACAACAGTTATATGAATCTGAGGAACTGCAAGCCACCACAACATTCGTAACTTCCATCACCATCTTCATAATTAGCTCAGTTCTCTATCTCTTTCCAGAGGTCCTCTCCTTATGTTGCGTGTAGGTTTAACTTTTGATGTGGCTAAATATTTAATAGCTCTACAACTTCCACAACCTCTAAGTACACTGGCACTCTCGAACCTTTAGACTACAGGAGTAGAAAGAAGCCCCAAGCCCCCAACCGCCAGTCATCATGAAACCTGGTGTTAAGAGTTTAATGACCCTCTCCACTGCATGCCTTGTTAACTCTTCCACGGTACAAATTAGAACGTGTTGTAGAGGGCAAAGGTCACATGCAGCTGTTGTGGTACCTCCACTCGGCCAATCAGGAACAGATGCTGTATTTTTCTCCCCTTCCAGCATTTGCAATAAAATGTCTTTACATTTGAACATTTATTCCTTTAATGACAACCACAAAATTGATTCATATTCTCCCTCCGCCTCAGTTAGCAAGTGTCATCCACATAGATGATTCATTGTCAAGGAAGTCCTTTCCTTATGTTATGCTAACAATTAGATGTTGTAATAACAATTAGATATTTTTGTTAAAAATACATCAAAATGATTATTAAATCGCCTGTTAATGTTTCAGTATTTGTAAATACTAATTTATATTATTTAAATAAATGACAAACTGTCTTGTCAAAATCTTTACGTTTTGCGTCTTAACTATCTGGCAAATGGCTTACTTTGTCAATTGTAGTGACGGAGTTCACTCCATTTCGTGTGAAACTGAATCAGAGTGAGGCAGGAAGAGAAAGAGAGAGGGTGTGAGAGAAAGAAAGAGAAAGAGAAAAAAAAGGTGAAAGTGAGAGACCACCGGCAAAGGGTTTCATGTGTCCCACTCCTTTCACTGAAACACACTTGTTTATTTTGGTCTGCACCTTGTGATTTCTCGGTCGCAAGTGTAAATTACATGTCGCCACCATTAAATATTAAACCCAATCGGTGCTTAATTATTGATGGTATCACCTATTATGCAATGGTGGCACCACTACAGGAGGCAGTCTGGCTTTTTCTTCATTAAGATTTCCTTGAGGTTAGAGACTCTGCCCACTCTTCCCACCCATATCTCCTGTTCTCTCTCTCCCCCTCTCTCTCTATATATCTTTCTCTCTCCCTCTCATCTCTTTCCTCTCTATCTCTCTCCTGCTTGTGATTGATGATTGCAGGAAGTTCATAAATGAAAGACACACAGGAAAAAAAAATAACGCTCTCTCACAACTGTATCTCCGTGGCTTGGGATGGCCACTCAGAGAGAAAGTAAGTGCTTCTCAAACCACAGCTAAGTATTTTGTGTGGACCTGAGGATACTCAAGCTCCCCACCATCTGTAACGATTGGTTTTGGGAGCAGTGGGTGGAGGGTGGCGAGTGGTTACCCACAATGCAATGGGAGTCCGTAGGCCTTAGCCTCGCCCCTCCACTGGTGGTGTGTATACGGTTGCATTGGCATGCCACTTCGAAATGTTTAATCTGCACACAAATAATCATGCAATAGAGGCAAAAGACCACTTAGTACCCGCGGGGAAACATCAGTGACCATGATCACCTCAAGTCGGTAAGGAACACAGTGTGAGCAAGTCCTCAGACACCAGTCTCTCTGTGGCAACTCACCACACTCATGATTTGTTTTATAGAGCAGTAAGCCAAAACTCTAAGAGCTCCACAACTCTCTGTACATGTACCCTTTCAAAACTTTTTGATAAAATTATGCCTAATTAAATGCAATACTGGTTTATCTTATTTAGATGATGCACATGCTACTCTGATGAAACAAAATGGTAATGATCAGCTCAAAACCGTATGTAAAATTCATGCTAATATTAAAAATTGCTAATGTTCAGTAATGTTACCTCTACACGTGACTGCTTTTGAATACAAGAGGATCACAAAAACAAGGGCAGTTTGTCATGTAGAGAAGTGTTCAGCAAATATTTGAGCAATTGAATGGACACTAACAGACAGAGTCAGTAATAAGACCTCACCGGGGCACTGTTAGCCGTCGCCGGCGATAATCAATATGGCTTAATAACCTATAATCGAGTCTGCTCTCGTCCGAGGCTATGGTGACGGATGGACCAGGGATAGGCCCTGACGCTTTAGCTAATGTGCTTTCAGTGAGCGACTGTTTATTACTCAATAAAGGGACTTGGCAACTGCTATGATCAATAATGGATGTGACTCTTTTAACTGTGTGCAAGAGCAGAGGAGTCAAGAGAGACGAGGAGCAGAGAGGAGCTGGTCCAGCACGTCCTCACAGAGGTATGAGGTAGAAA
The DNA here is from genome assembly GCA_027481765.1 of Tenualosa thibaudeaui. Classification (NCBI taxonomy): domain Eukaryota; kingdom Metazoa; phylum Chordata; class Actinopteri; order Clupeiformes; family Clupeidae; genus Tenualosa; species Tenualosa thibaudeaui. The sequence continues at coordinate 15,522,134 of JAIFZK010000013.1, forward strand.
CTGTGTGTGGATCTCCTCTTGTGTTCTGCCAGGTTTAGTTGAGGGGGATGGGGGTGGGGGACGGTGAATGGAGACAGGCGACAGTTTTAAAGTCGGTGTCTGTAGTATTGCGGTAGAGAAGGTATGTTCCCTTTGAAAAGGGGGGCTGAGTCTATGTCATCATTGGGTCATTAAAGAAATTAGAATTTACACAGCTTAAAACACTGTGATGTTTAGATAGGTCTTGATGAGATGTGAATGCTAGACATAAGTAAAACATACATAAAACATACATTAAATTATTTGTCAAACTAAACTTACATTTGAAACTTACAAAGGGGTGCTTTTCATAAGACCGTTTATGCTGTGAAAGCTTTTTTCTTTCCAGAGATGGCTGTGTATGATGGAGAGTGGATTTTTAAACACAATCAAGCTAATGCTATTTTCTATTTGTTTAGAGGGAGAGATCAGAGCCTGAAGTTTATGTGGGGAGGTGAGACTGGGACGGCTAATTTAGATCAGATCAAGGGAGAGCTTGGACTGAGGTGGCCTTGACGTTCAAAATCTTTGATTCAGCAACTTTGAATGGACCTTTTCAGCAAATTCTTTCACACACATTTTCAAAAACCAGGGATGACAGGTCACCAAAAAAAAGGCAATCTTTCTGGGCCCTCTGAAAAATATTTTCCGAAACATAAATAGCAGCGCACACTTAAAGAATGACACTTTTTTACACGACTGCAAGGCAGTGGCCAATATATCAGGCAGCCAGTTTGTCCAGATCTCTGTCTGAGGACGAGATGTTTGTGTTTTTTCTGCCAGTGGCCACAACTTAGAGGCAAAGAATCCTCTATCCTCACCACAAGCTCCTCAGTGGAGGCCCTGTTCCTGGGCTACTGGACGAGTGGAAAGGGAAAAAGCTGATGGACTCTAAAAGTGGCTGAGGTTTCCTCAGGACTCCAGTGGTCTCTTAGACTCGCCTGTGTGTGTGTGTGTGTGTATGTGTGTATGTGTGTTCAGCTCATGAGTAACCTAGTTCAGACAGAGAAAGCCCCACCAACATCCGGCAGTCTCTGTCCAAATATTTACCCCTTGTGTGTGAGAGAGTGTTTGTCTCTGGGTGCACACACAAACATGCATGCTTGTCTGTGTGTGTGTGTGTGTGTGTGTGTGTGTGTGTTTATGTGAGTGTACTGGTATATCCAGTATGGCCATAGGCTCCATGTGTGGGCAGTGTCCAGGCTGTTTGCCACCTTCCTGACCTCCCTGGGTTTTTGTCTGCGTGGGCCCTGTGGCCCTGCAGTCCAGCCTCAGACCACACAGACCACCCAGCCAGGGCCTGGCCTGTGAGGGGGCCACTATACCTCCAGACTGGCCCTTCGCCACCAAGCACTGCCCACAGGCCTCCAGTGTACTGTGTGTGTGTGTGTGAGAGAGAGAGAGACAGAAAGACAGAAAGAGTTTTTCTTAATTAATTTCTTAGCTTTTTTCTTAATTCATTAATATTTCTAAAAACACCTACTCTTCTTTGATTGTGTCAAAGCTACCAATTTAACATTGATCAGACCATAAACCATAAACCATGAACCATTTAGTCACTATTAAACCAGATTACTTAATATTTGTTAAGTTTGTTGAATATTAAAAACAATCTTGGAGGCTGTGTGTGTGTGTGTATATGTGTGCGTCCATAGTCCATAGTCTGCTCCCTATATCCATACAGTGTGGATTCTTTACCATCTGATGTTAAGGTGGTGACATTACACCCTTATAGTGTGGATTCTTTAATAGCTGAGGTTAAGGTGGTGATATTAATCTCCTGATTCATTGGCCATGTTGCTTAGTAGCGGCTCTTGCAGTGTGACTGTTTCTGTGTGGGCCTACTCATTCTGTCATCCAGATGATCAGAGATAAATCTACCCCATATGTTGGATAACATAATGATAATACTCTCTTTCTCTCTCACTCACTCTCTCTCTCTCTCTCTCTCTGTGTGTGTGTGTGTGTGCATGTGTGTGTGTATGGTGGGGGCGGTGCACATACATACAATAGATCCATTTGTCCAAATCTAAGCCTTAATCACATCAGCCTAAACACATCATTAAAAGAATTGCTCCGTAGTGAAATGCTCACTCAGCATTACCCATCCAAACCGAGCTATGGACATCTAGCGCATTCACATGTGTATTCATTCCTTCACATATCCTTTTAGCTCTTCCAAATTCACAGAACTTTTTTTTTCACACAATTACTCTCTGACAGATGCATTTGTAATAAAAGCCTCTGGGGCATATGGGGGAGGGGGGGGGGGCGTGGTGGGGGGGGGGGGGGTGTCTGATCTTAAGGCCTGTGGAGCTTCAGAGGAGTCTCAGACCCTCTGATGAACGTGGTGACGCAGCATAGTGGTGAAGCTGCAGTGGTGCTCACAGAGGTGTCAAAGTGCTGAAAGGCTCCCTGTTTGAGGACCCCCCCCCCTCCTCCACCACTACCACCATCACTATCACCAGACTATACCATCACTATACCACAGATCCCCACATCTGACTGTCTGCCCCTGAGATGCTCTGTCCCAAGGCACCAGGATAATAACAATAATAATAATAATAGAGAGAGTGATACAAAAGGGGATGGAGGGAAAATGGGGAGCCAGTGGCAACTGTTAGGAAGCTGTGTAACCACAGGAGACACGGATGAGTCACTGAGTGGAGTCCTCCAAGCCTCCTCGAAAAAGGCCCATGCAGGAAAGGGCTCTTCTTGCGCGCCGACGTTTCCATCATCCACACCCCTTCTGTTTATTTTCCCTTCCTGTCGCCTGATTGGCTTGTGCAGACTACCAGCGTTGCACGTGGCGAGCTCGTCCCTCCTGGAGGCCGATGACAGATCTAAAGGATAGTTCCCTATCCCCTTGTTACAAATAACTTCCTCCGACATGTTTGGGCATGCTGACAATGTTTTGAGTGAAAACAGCTTTCAGGACTGGCCGGGAGTCAGGCTTTCAACCCCTGGGGTGGGCTACGTCTTCAATCTGCGTTTTATTCCTCCAGAGCAGGAGGGAGAGAGAACGAGAAAGAAAATGTGGATGTGAATATGTATGTGTTAGAGAGGATAGATTGGCTTGTTGGGTACAGAAGCTGTGGGTTTAGCGTTGGCAAGACTAGGGAAGAAAGAAAGAACTGAATTTTTTTTTGCCACAGATTCATAGTAGAAATAAAAATGTCAAGAGGCAGATTACTGGTCTTTCTTCTGACTAGTGAGCAGTGGCTGTTATCCATCATAATCACACTATTCCCCATTTTACCCTCCATCTCTCTTTTCTGAGCCTCATCTTCTTTCCTCCTCTTCCATTCTCCCTATCACTCTCTCCATCTCTCCTACATCCTCACTCTCACTTCCTCCATCTCTCCACTGTTCTTGCTTTCATTTCCCTCTATCTTTCTTCCATCCTCCCTCTCTCTCCCCCCATCTTTCCTCCACCTCATTCTCGGGGGCCCTCAGGGGAGTCTCGCCTCTGATCAGTCCACCACTGTCAGAGTGTTCTGCTCAAATGCTTAATCAGAGGAGATGGCGAGATCGATGAGATGTATCGTAACAGGAATCTGAAATGAATCTGTTCCTCCGAATCAATGAGCCCATGTGTGGAGGGCGACTGGAGAAGGAGGAGGAGGTGGAGGAGGTGTGGAAGGAGATGACCTTCCATGGGACACGAGCGAGTGCGCTGAGGAGACGCTGAATCACTTTTGGGAAGTGGCTCCTCAGAGAAATGAAAAAGAGAGAGAGACAGAGGGATGCAATGTAGGAACGTCTGAGGAATGAAGTGTGAATGAAAGAGGGAGATCATTCTCCCCAGCTCACCAATGTCTATGGGTATAAATATCCTAAAAGGGACTGTACTCAAGAGCCTCATCAGTCTACATATGTGCCAGTGGACTAACGTACAGGGATTATTTGTTTGATGGATATCTCTTTACTGTTGCCCCCACCTTTCCAGCTCTGTGTCTGTAGACATATAGTGCCTTGCTTTAGAAATTTGGTAGACACACACACTTGTCCAGTCACAAGGCTGAACAACCTTCTGGGATTTTCCTATAGCCATAAGTCAGATAAACTATAAAAAGGTTTATTTATGATGCACTGATGAAGGGACCTTTGTAGTATTATTATAGAGTCCTTGCAGTATAGAGGGAGAAAAATTATATTTGAAGAACCGATGCAGACAAACTGCAGTAAAACTTTTTTTTATGTAAGTATTCAGACCATGTGTAGATAAGTGAGTCTCATCACATAGACACCAGTAGTACCATAGCACCAATAGCCAATAACACCATAGTACCACCAAGAACAATCAAATCTCCCATCTGATCTGAGACCAGACTCGGACAACTCCCCTTCGAAAATGTCTTGTCTCTTGCTAATTTCTTGTTAATCCTTTCATCCAATATAGTCTGATATGGACATCATTAGGTCTGTTTAAGGTGGCTGAAACCAAAACCTTCTGCACACCTAAATCTGGAGTTCAGGCTAGTGCATGAAGATTAACAGATCACATGAAACTGTGTGATCTAAGCTTTCTGATGGTGTTAGTCAAAAGTTGCTGTGATGAATGCTTGATTCATTGATATAAGCATTTCTATTGCTTAGTGATCCAATTCAGAAATCAGGAATTTTTTGCCATCAACACTGCACTGACACTAGAAACATTGACAGTGCATTGATAGTGGGCTTTTAAATAATACCAACTCATTAGCTTATTTAGTTGTTCCCATTAGAAAAGAAACATGATCATGATCAATATATCCTGGAGTGGTGAAATGCAATGGGGGTTCAAAGAAAGCATGTAGCTGGAATGGTTCATATAACAGGCCTTGATGAGTGCTCTACAGCTACTAGTATAAATTAATGTATAATATTTTTTTTCCACTTCTACCTGTTGAATGGCGCTGGCAAGAATGTGAAACTACTTTCACCCCTGCATAGACATGGATGAAGGACGGTCCCCCCTTTTGACTATAGTCACCCCTAAAGGCTGTGACTAAGTTGGCCTACCATACAGTGCTTGTGCAACGTCAGATGGTTTGCAAAGACAGTCAGTATTTGTGATATCATCCTTCATCCTTAATAGGTAATCTGATTTTAGAATTCCAGAGCAACCTGTAAGTGTATCCTATTGAGGACTAGCCAGAGTGCCACTTGCAAGATTAGGAATGAGTCTTTTGAATGAAATTTTTAATTAATCTTATGAGAGTGAACTACAAACTAACATTTTGTTATGGCAGTGGAAATGCTTATCTTTGTCAGTAATCAGCTCTCACATTGAGCTCAACTGCATATTTATTTTCTCTAAAACGTGTGAATTCAGACAATTTTGTACGATCTGGCCCATATATCATACTTCTTAATTTAAACTTCTAAGGTCTTTGAACTTCTACATATAAACAATTCATTTTTCACTCCTAATTATTTCCAAGTTCAACATCAAGCGCTCCTCGGTTGCTCTCTTTAGGTTTTAGGAGAAACAGATCCATATTCAGTAAGCGCTTAATTGCTCTTATTACACAAAGCCAAGCCAGGCACACAGTTTTAGGCAGTAATATCTTCCTCAGGGCAACGCTAATGTCTCATTTCTAAAGCAATACCATTATTGCACAATATTAAGCCTCAACCACCCCCTTACTTCAGCTTTCCCCTCTGTCTGCACTCAGAATGAAGAACAGATACAGTGCAGAAGGGTGGAGTGTTATTAGAGAGAGGTTGCTCTGTGTGCAGACATTAGCAGACAGAAGTAGATGAATACCAGATTAATACCTCTCTAAGAGAGGCAGATGGCTTACTGGGGTTGGTTATGGTGTATCTTGGGCAGTGGATGAATAATGGCCCTGGAGTGTAATGAAAAAAGACAGCAAGACAGGAGAGAGAGAGAGGCTGAGAGAAGACAAGAAAAGTAAGGCAGCAAAACAAGGACAATTAGCTAAGGCACAGAGAAAACGCAGAGGTGCACGGGAGCGAGAGCGGGGCCTGAAAGACACTGGTGAGTCACTGCAAAGCGTCCCGTCCCATATGGGCCTCATCACGGCTTCTGATGGCACTGCTGATGTCATCCTCACAGAAGATGTTAGCAATTAGGGGTCTGGGGCTGAAAACATCACTGATGGCACTTGCAATGGGGCCTGGATGAAAGTGATGGAGCTTGCTGGAGTTTGCTGTCAGTGTTGCAGAACAGGCCAGTCTGCAAACACTGGAAAATTCACAAATTATCCCAGGTCAAGAGAGAGGAGGGTGCAGGGAGTGGGTGGGGTGCCAAGCTAAGGCCTTCTGCACTTCTAAGCCAGTATCTGTTGCCAGCCTTTGCTGGATAGCTGTTAGAAAGACCTGAGGTAAGAATAAATTTGCTGTGTAGTGGAGAATATTACCTTGAGATAGACCAGGCAAAGTTCTAGAGTACAGTCATTGTTTAGGCACTGTACAAATTCAGTCCTACAGCGCAGTGCACTGTTTCGTCACTGTTTCCATAATGTGTTAATCGTCTATCACTTTTAGTCTTTATACCATTCATTCAACTCATTCATCTAATCCAGAAACTACCTCAGACATTAGGAATCAAAGTTAGAACTCAGATCTTCTCTACCTCCGATAACTGCTTGGCTGGTGGAAGGGTGGACTTCAGATACCAAAACACCTTGGCCACATTGGTCTGCATTAGGAGAAGTGGAAGCTGGGGGTTGTGATGCATGGGGGTGGGATGGAAGGGGGGTGGGGTGGGCGCCAGCCTTCACTGCTCTGCCCACGCGTCATATTTCTTTATCTGAGGGCCTGGCGGCGGGTGAGCCTGTCTTCCCAGAAGCTGTCAAGCGGCGATGAGATCAACGCCTCATCCATCAGAGCGGCCCACTCCAGCCAGCCCTTCCGTCTGAATCAGGAGGCGGCAGTGGCCCTAGCGGCCATTTCGCTTTCACATCATCATCCCGCTGCCTGTCATGGCTCTCACAGCAGCCAAACAGCAGCCCCTGGATCTTTTCCTCACCCCCCACCCCCCCTGTGTGGTTGTGAAGGCACATCCATGTAGTAGATTGTAGTGTGTGTGTTTGTGTGCAAGTGTATGTGTGTGTGTGTCTGTATGCACTCCCTTGTCAGTTCCTCTGTTCTCCCTGTTGTGTTTGTGTGTGTGTGTGTGTTTTATGAGGAGATAAATAGCACTTGAATTTGTGACGTGCTCTTTTTGAGGTTCTTTGACTGCAAATGAAAGCCATATTTCTTTGTCACTCTTACCCCCACAGAGAGTGCAAAAGGCATGGAGAGAGAGAGAGAGGGAAAGAGAAGGAGTGGTTGGTTTGAAACTGTGTTGGGTCCCTAGTGCATTTTTATTTTGTTCAGTGAACAGATTTCTGATACTGTATTTCTTTGTAATGCAATGTACAAATATTGCTACTTGCACTACTATTTGCAGTGCACATTCATGCCCATTTTTAGAGTTTGAGATGACTATTCACATGTAACCTACAGTTGGCATGTACAGTATTTTGAAATTTAATTCAAGTTGCGGAATATTTCCATTTCAAAGATATACTGTCAATTTTTGACAACTTAAAGGACAAATCCGGTGTGATTCAATCCATAGACCTGTTGTTTAAGGTCACCAAGTGCGGTTTCTAGGAAAAAGAACAAGAGAATTTGATACAACATAGACTGAATAGCAAACTGAAAGCTAACATTAACTAAATGGGGCATAGGAAAATGAAGCTGAAAATATGAGTTTTTGTGCTCCATTCAGTTAGTCTTAGTTGCTGGTTCACTATTTGGTCTGTATTGTATCAATTTTTCTATTTTTCTCACTGACAGCACTTAGTGACTTTAAACAACAGGGCTATGGACTGATTCACACCAGATTTCTCCTTTAACGGGTGCTTGTTAGAGTCACATTTCTGCCTATAGATGTATTAAGGATAAGTACCCTTTTTTAAAGACACAAAAGTTACTGAGAGGAGTGTTTCAGAGAGACAGAGTTGGAGGGAAGGGGGGAAATAAGGGGTTTGACAGAGAGTAAGTGAGAGAGATGTTTGTGCAGGGACCCTGTTTCTGGTGGTTTGTTTTCTCTCCCATATCTCTCATGTTCAACTCTCGGGTGTCTTAAGGGGGTGCCCTTAGAGACAGGGGTTTCTCCTGAGGAACTGCACAGGCTGCCCCATTCACCAGTGTCGTCTGTCTGCACACTTCTCTCACACCGGCCCCCCTTAGCTCCCTCCCCACAGGAAGGAAGCAGTTGTGAAACGCTCAGACAGCTTCCTCCAGAGGCTTCCCCAAGCCCTGTAGATTTCAGAGACATCTTGCTTAAAGGGATCTTTCATTACATTTCAACCCATAGCCCTGTTGTTCAAGCTCACAGAGTGTCGGTAGGAAAAAGAACGAGGAAATTTGGTACAATTTAGCCTGACTAGCGAAAAGGCAGCTAAAGCTAGCTAACAGGGCAAAGAAACCCAGTTAATGTCCCCATGCCCCTCTCAGTTAGTGTTGCCAGTCTGTTACTCTGTATATGTTGTACCGAACTTGCTCATTCTTTTTCCTACTGATTGAACTCTGTGATCTTGAACAACATAGCTATAAGTTGAAATGCGCCAAAATATCCTTTTAAGTAAAGCAGCATGCTGTGCTTGTTTTGGGATATACTTTAGTAGTACTTCAGTACGGAGTGAAGTTTTGTCCTCTTTTTCCTTGAGTGTCCCACCAAACAGCCCCATCCAGTGTCACATTTGTTCCTCTCCTCCTCTCATCTGTCTGTCGTTTCCACTTGGCCTCCTCCTCTCTGTCCCCGCCCTCTCAAGGTGTTTACATAATGAACATATTGAGTTTGTTACAGAAACTGAGCCTTATTTCCCTTCACTGTGGGGAAATAAAAAGGGTAGTCTTCATATTAAAACATATTTTTGAAATTATACGATAATTAAAGCAATTAGAACTTGTTTATGAGGCTGGGCTGGGGTTATGGCCACTTGAGGCAAGCACAGGAACAATATGGATCTTGTTTGACTGCCGTTTGAAGCGGTTTGGCACCGTAGAGTGTCCTGTTAACAGTGCCTTTCAAGCAGATGATCTGCACTTTGCAGTTTCTTGAAAACTCAACAGAGATTTTGCTGAAGCTGTCATCCACAGTCCAGCTTCTTAAGTGTTGGTGTTTGTGGCAGTTAGGAGCCAGTCTTCATGGCGAGCGTGATGCTGGAATGGTCCAACTTTCTGTGTTTTTGTGTCGATTTGTGGCTCTTTGAGCATGTGACTCATCAAAACCAGCTGCTAAAGGAACTTTTAACTCCTTGTAGGTATAACAGTAGTAATTTAATTCAAAAGAGAAAAACTTAATGATCAATATCAGTTTTTTTCTGACAATAAGTAGCTTACACATTCAAACTCCTTTATCCCATCTGTTGTGACACTGACAACTGAATACACTGCTGTTGAGGCACAAGCTTCTAGGGTTTTTATTAGTCTTTTGAGTATTTCTCTGTTCATGGTGATCCACTAAAAAAAAAAAACCTGTTTTATGATTGTCTCTTGTCTACTTTGTTTCTAACTGTGACAGGCAGTGTTGATCCGGCCCCACATTCCTGTCCAATCCAAAACATGTCATATTATTCCCGGTTTTATAGCAGCAGTAAATCTTTGGTCCTTCAAGTCGTCTCATCAGAGAGTACACCTCAGTCTTAGATTTATTTAAATCCTCATAATATATTGTGCTAAAGACAAATGCCTTGTACCCCTCACTTACATTTTGAAATTTTTCCCTTACAATGTCAAAAATATTAAAATTTGTACCAAGGCAGTATTTAGTGCATGGACTGTTATAGGTATAGAAAATGAGGCACTGCACTCCATCTGTGGCTATACTGTTCAGCACTCGTCTTTCAGCGTGTTCAGTGTATGGGTGACCATTTTCCGTGAACCTGCGTCGTGGAATAGCAGTGATCGGTCCTTTGTTGTATATTTCACCTTTTGCCATCACATCTCTCACTGCTTTAAAATCAACTGAATTCAGGCTCTCCGTTGTACCTTTACTGCAGTCACTCTGGGTAAGCTTGAGTGCCATGGAGAACTGCACACCTCTGAAGGGAAAAAAACATAACAGCAAAGTTATTGCAATCACAATAACACTGTGCTTATTCAAAACTATACAGTATAATGTATACCTGTAGTAAAGGGAGGGGGCTGTTACCCCACCCAGTCTTAAACCCAGGTCTCCAGGGTACTAAACATGCAACTTGACCACAACACCAAAGAGCCAGGCTTGTTGGTATGGCAGTCGGAGCCCATACTCAACCGTAGTGACGGCACTCCATCACAATACCATTATATAAACTAAATAGAATAGAAATTGAAACTGACCGATATCTGTGACACACAGTTCATCAGAGTATTATTGGTCTGTCTGTTATTGCTCTAGTAGGCTATGCTTTCATTACATCTATTTTCATTTTGCTTTTTAGCATCTTTCATTGACTGTCTCATAATTAAGAATAATTAATCAACAGGGGAAGAAACTGAAAAAACATTAATACTGCTCAGGCATCTTGTGTTCCTCATCTATATCGGCCTGTGCTTTAATTTCTTCCTGGACTTGCCTCTGTAGTTCATCATGATCAAATCTGCAGAAACATTGAGATGGTCTCAAGGTTTCTAGGCAGTCAGTGACTTTTCATTCAGAACACTGAAATGTAACCTACAATATGCCTCCACTGTGTGTTACAACAATGATGAGGAATATGCTGATTTGCTACAAACAATAGTAGGCCTTCATGTCATTTTGTATTCATTTGCACTGAGACTCACCCATTGAAAACTGTCTGTAGTATAGATGTCAGTTTAGAGTTTGTTAATCCATCGAAAGGTGGCACAGACCAGATAAAGTTGCATGCTATCATAATGACCATCACCATCAGTTTCACAGCCATGTCAAATGTATGAATGCATTTCAGACTCAAAGCTTTTGAATGACCTGAGTACGAAGAATAGATTTCCAAGGCACACACTAACAACACAAACAAATATTGGGAACACTTCACTGTGCCTCTATCTATAAACCATCATACACACACGCTATTTTACTTATAAACATTACACATGTCAACCAAAAATCTTCACTCAAACTTCACTCCATCTTATTTTGCCTCCATCTTATTGACCAATATGTCTGTTTTGCTGAGATGTAACCATGAGGGACAATCCATTATATCCTGTAACTTTCAGCTGTGTAACACCCCCTTCACATGCAATCTGCTGTACACAAAGATTGTTGTTATAAACTCTTTTATTTTATAAATATCCACTCTGTGTAGTGTCATTGTTTGTGGCATTAAGTAAACAGTTAAGCAACAGCTATGAAATATATTGTGTACTGAATTGCTGTGATATTTCAGCGTCACTTAAAATTACCCCTTGGAGAACCATAATAATTACTTTGGGTTGTAATGAATGATATCTTGCAAATACACAGGCTTTATAATTATTTTGTGCTTTGTGCTTAGGATGGCTGAGGTGTGCCAAGTCCTACAAGATATTATACATATACACTTTACTTGATCTTTGAGGGAAATTCATGCTCTGCATTTCTCCCATCCATGATTAATCTCTCTCACACACACACACCTCACACACCAAACACCTTTAGCCTACTTACTGGTTTTATGTACTCTGAAGTAGTCACACCCTGATTCTCTTTTCTTAATGATTATTTAACAAATGTTCACAAACAAGAAACTATGTAAATGTCAATTTCATGATAATCTGCTGGTAAATTCAAGAAAAACATGTTCCTTCAAATGTCACAAAGTATTACTCATGAAGTAACTGCTAATCCACCATTAACAACTTCAGCTGTTCAAGGCACAGTAAGTTGTGACCTCTTACTGTATTAAGTGATAGCAATAAAATTCTATTCAAGTAAAACTTTTATTTCATATCACTTATATTATTAGACCTACTAGGGTTAGGTGCATGGCTAGACATACCTACTGAACAAAACTATTTGCTACCATTAGGGTGCATCTAGATTTTCACAGAACATCACATTAGTATACATTTTGCCTCCAGTCAGTAATATTGCACTAAGAGCACTACACAAGTTGGAACAAAGTTAGATACAAAAAAACTTTTTTAAAACATTTTATTAGAACAGCTAACAGATTTACGGCCTGAAGATTGTTTAAAATGGAGTCATACAAAAAAGTATCATTAGATAATGATCTTAAAAACTGAATGTGACTGAATGTGACTTCAATTTGGGGTACACAAAACCAGCATGCACATGGCCATGGACATAGCCATCCAACAATTAAATAAATAAATACATAAATAAAATTATTCCTAACTCCTCTTTATAAGTGTTATAGTGTTGTATACACTCTGGTTAAATCATACCTGCCAACATTTGAGGAACAAAATCCAAAAAAGACCCAAATGTATTGCCTTTACGCAGTTGAGCCCTGAATACAGTCGCCTGGATTTGAACCTGTGCCTTGCAACACCTCAGACTGGGAGTTGAGATAAAACTCTGGGGTGCTATATAGTTTCAATTACTATCAAACTCTTAAGGCATCAGAAGGGATGGAACAGTCCTGTTATTGAAATATCCCACAGTCAAATCACTTGTTTATCAGAAAATATATAGACAGCGTTATGAGAAGCTGAAATCCTATAGGCAAGAACTGGACAGCATCAGATTTCCCAAACATTTACAGACAATTGTTGAAGGAAGTGTTGAAGCATCACAGTGGCAAATAAGCCCCTGAATGTAATGGCAACAACATTCATTCAACAACAAACATATAAGAAAACAATCTAAAAACATATAATAAATAAATAATATTAAAAACAATTACAGCTAATATTCCACTCTTTTATTCACTCAGACCACATACAAACTGTTTGGAATAGAGGTTGTACATTTGTCATATGGCTATCATGTAATTAATACATGCCCGACAAGAAAAACATTTAACTGAAAGAAGTTTTAAATTTGAAACAGAAACATACCTGCTGGCCTGCTGTTCACTCACCATCCAACTGACTGGTGATGCACCTGTATCTTGATATGTTTAAGCAGCAGTTTAAGTAGCAGTTCATTACATCCTCTCATTTGCCTATGTAATGCCCCTTCAACAATAGCAGCTTTTTTTATAACCTAATAAAGAGATAAGACACTAAGACAAAGGATAGAGCTCATGGACAGCAATAGGCAACTAGCTCCGGGACACTGATATAACATAAATGTAATTACACTAAAGGTTAAAATAATGTAATATTGCCCATATAATAATGGTTGTTATGAGTCATTGCTCTTTGTTTTGTTTGTTTGTTTTGAAAAAAAAAACAGGATTTCTGGTAAGGAATAAAGTGTATATTAAAAATAAAAACACTTGAATGAATGAAGACAATTTCAAGACAATTTAAAAAGTGCTGTACACATTTGTAGTTGTTGCTGTGGCATTGTTAGTTTTTTGGCAATGTTAGCTATCATTCAAGCTATCCACCAGGGATGGGCATATAGGCAGACGGAAAGAACACGGTACACTGCCATTGTGGGTGCGTATGTGTGTTTGTGTGTGTGTGTGTGTTGGGGGGTGGGAGGTAATCTCCTGTTTTGAGAGTCAAGAGTAACAGTGTTAGAGGCCATTCTCACCACCCAATGTTTTCTGACAGGACGTCTAGGACCCAGACAGTTGAAGATTCCTGAATTAATTACCATTAACACCATTAATTATGGCGTTAAATGATCAACTGTTGTCAAATATGCACCATTTGAATGAATTAGCTCCCATTAACAACACAAATTACATCACTGTGCAAGCTCTCTTTGGTGTCATGTGGCTGTAGATTACATCACATCATAAAATCTTTAACGCTATATTGAAAACTATTAAAAAGCCACAGGTGGGAATGAAAAATGTTTAGCGGTTACTCAACCTCATTTGAATTGTCAGGGCGTGTGTCAGAATGACTTGAGGTGAGCAAGGCATAGCTAATGTTGCTGTGTGGTACTGGAAAGCTACAGGGGTTAGAAGAGCTACAGGGAAGAGTGACATCATGAGTGTCGGCCCGCCCGTCAGATCTCCCCATCAAACAGCTTCTGTGGCAACAGCTCCAAGCCCAAATCTCATCTTGTGTGGGAGGCCTGGTGTTTGTTTTATTCAACAACCTCACCTCATACTTCTGGTTAACCATTATCTTGCATCAGGTTTGTTGTTCCAGTCAGCAGTGCTGATCGGGCCTGAAACAAGTGGTTTGTTTAAAATGTGGGTGGCGCGGACTGTAGAGGCTCGCTCAGCTGGTGCTGTTTGGAGACAGAGCATTGGATGAGCCAGTGGCAGTGGCGGCTCGGCCGGACCCACTCAAAAGTATTTTAAACTCTCCTTCAATATGAATGCTTCATTCAGGCCACAGACCAACAAACACACACACACACACACCCCTGGTTCCATTCACTGCACTGTCGCCACAGCCTGAATACCTTTGGATGTGTGTACACAGAACCACGGCCATGCCTTCGCCTGACTTTTCAAACATGTCCAGTCACAGACAGATATTTCCCCCACACACCCCTTTCAGAAGAACAGAGCATTATGGCACCTAATTGGATCATTTACTGCTAAATGTCACTGAAGTGGACTGATACTTATTATGCATACAAAACCCAACAGCCAGTCATGCTTTGCACTTCAAGAGCACCATCTTCTGTGTGGCGCCAGGTGTGACGCAGGTGTCTTTGCTAGTTTGTGACCTATGTAAATGTAGTCGCCGTTATAAAAGCAAACTGATGATGGGCAAGTGACTCCTGGCTCCCAAAGGGATTGAGAGATGGCACTCTTACACACACACACACATACACAAACACAAAGACACACATGTACGCACAAGCACAAGCACAAACACACATTACATTTGCATTTATGCATTTAGCAGATGCTTTTATCCAAAGCGACTTACAAAAGAGGATAACATTCAAGCTGCAACACAATGAAACACACACACACAAACAGACACGCATGCACACAAGCACACACACGCACACACACCAACACACACACACACATCTGTAGGCAGCCAGTTAGTAAGAAGTTGGGTGGAGTGTGACAGAGAGCTCCAGTCACCCAGCTTGGCATTCCAGGCAGCTGGGGCATGCATGAACTGAGTCCTCACTGAGGAATGCAGACGTGCAGACAAATAGCTGCCTCCTTAATCAAACAACAACAATTAAATCACTTGTGTTTTTTCTTCTCTCCTTGACAGATGAAAGAGGCTGATAAAATCTTATCGGTGATTTGATCAGATGAGACAAAAGATTCAGCATTATGTTTCTCACGAAATCACGAATCATCAATACCCTGACTGGGACTGAAGCTGCCCTGCATCATGACTAAAATTAAAGTAAAAGGTCAGTAACTCAATTCAATTGAGTTCAATTTGCCATGCATTGCCAGTCTTGTTATTTTTTTCTAATATTAAAAAATCCTGTCTGTGAGTGAATGTGTACTGTGTGTATTTACTGTGCATTGAATAGAAATTTTCTTACATGAAGTAGACATAATATACTGTTCACAAAGAGACAGCTCAGCAAAAACAACCATCAGCAAACAACAAATGAGTAAATGAATGACAACAATAAATGATTGAGAACTCATGTAACATAATTGTTCCCATTTCAATTCCCTCGCAGATTAGGGCGATTTACATGTTCCATGTAACAGCGATACAGCTTTCAGGATATAATTCTCCCATTAATATTTCATTGCCATCAAAGTGTGTTTTCCAAAGTATAGGGTGACGTGCTGGTCAATCCCACCACCACACACCAACCCCTCCTCCACCCCACCCCACCCCCAGTGCAGACCTTGGGCTCAGCTACAGTCAAGCAAGTAGCAACCACTGTAGAGGAGGACTGCTGTGGTAGCTGTGATAGCGCCTTCGTAAGTCATCTTATCCCGTGCTCCCGAGCGCAGGGGCACCTGTGGCGCCCCAGCAGCAACAGTAAATCACGTGACCATTTCCGCGCGAGGAAATCCTAATCCCGACTCCGATCCGCCCGGGTCCCGGGCCCCGCGCGGATGGCAGAGAGCGTGCTGAAACCCGAGGCAGCAGCATTAAGAATTAAAAAGGAGGGGAAGTGGTCCCCACGCTCGCCTTGTTTTGTCATCAGCGCTCCATTAGTGTCAGTTTAGGCCACGCGGCCCCGTCCTGCCGTCCTCATTGGGTCTGAGTCGATATCGGGAAAGCCGGCCCGTTTTGGCCCAAATGGTTACAATACACCGTCTTCACGCCTAAAGAGCTGACAAAGGTTATTATGGTCACTGGGCAGACATGGAGGAGAGAACTCAAGAGGATAAATCATTACTCTAATCGGTTCTGCACTGCACACAGTGAGTAACGCACAGGACTGGTGCAGAGGTGAAAGCTCTGTTCATTGCTGTTCTTAGAATGTGATTAGATATGAGCTGCACATTATCAACCTCTTTTCTTTCAAAAACGTAACTGCTTAGAGATACAACTTCTCATTTTGAAGAACAGTGACTGCACAGTGACTGTGAATTTTATGAATCTCCACACAATAAAAAGACTGCTGTTTTTTTGGTCTCTTTCGTTGTACAGGGGAATTTGCTGTGCAGGGGAATTTTATACTATTATAGCTTTGAAATATACAGTATAGTATGTCTCACAAGCCTCTGTAGATCTCAGTCCTTTGGTTACAATACCACACAGACTTGGTGTCCTGTACTGAATTGAACGGAGGTTGGAGCCCATGGGGGAGGCTGGAGGCAGGAAACTGAAGGCCAGAGGGAGGTGAGGTGACACGGCTGGCTGGGTTGTTTATGATGTGGCCTGCTCAGGTGGTCTGCTCCTGCACCCACAGCCTCCACAGATCTATAGAGCCGCTGCCACTGCATCCCTACAGACATAAAGCCACAGGGCACCCCAAACCAACCAAGCCCAGCCCAACCCAAGCCAAGCCAAGCCAAGATAAGTCAATCCAACGCAGAACAAGGGCTGCCCTCACAACAACACTGTTTCACCTTACGCACAGGCTGGTGTCTTATTATGGGATGACCAGAGTCTTTGACTGAAGGATATTTGACTTTCCAAACAGCATTATCAGCCAAGCTTGCTTATCACACAAGTTCAGTTAGAGATTATTTGAATACTGAAGGTGTGTTGGTGGGTTGAGGAGAGCGATCCTTTCATAAATTCTCACATTATGAGGGAGGAAGTGTTTTACTTCTGCCACTGAACATCTAGCCAGTCCACACACACACACACACACACTCATTCACACAGACACACGCGCACACATACACACACAGTGAAAGACAGAGAGAGTTCACAAACACCATACATACACTAATGGTTAAAGATTTCTCTTTCATCTCCTGAACCAAAGCTTTGTGCTTCTCCAGAATGTCAATAAATAAACCAAATAGCATTAAGAATAACTTGAACTATATGATCGGGGGGCTCTAATTTGATAAATTAGTATCAGTGTTTTAAGGTTTGGCCATTTAGGTGAAATCCTAAGCCAAAGTGGGAGTAATTTGGTCATAGGGAAATTGATTTTGAGCTTCAGCACTTTCTCATTTTCAAACAGAGCCTTCGGCTAACCAAGTTAATTTCTGTTAAGCGCATTACCTAGGTAGCTCCTACTCTCCCTCACAATGATTATGTGTCGGAGTTGAGGGATTAAAATTTCGTGCAAATAAGAGAATGATCATGGTCCCTGACTGGAAAGGGAAATTAAGAGCTGCCATTACGTTTTGTCTCGGGGCTCAGAGCAGAGATTAAAGTTGATATTATTAGGAACAGTTTGTGTCTCCACTGGATGAAATAGGGATATCCATTCAGTAGTGATTTCCCCCCTGTGCCTCTCACTGGGCTAAATGTTCTCTGGACATCAGGGTTTAACTCAAACAAAGAGATGGTTGACAAAACTTGTTTTGTCATGAGTTTTAAGTTTTAAGTTACAGAGAAAAAGCTTTCTATTTACAAACATGTAAGTATATATATCACAGACGTATAGTATGTCAAAAATCCTAAATCATGGCGATTCTGTTTCACTCTGTCTGAATCTTACATCTTGTCTCTAAAGCCCTGAGATTCCAAGATTTCTCTGCTATGAACCTTCCCATAAAGACAATGACAGAACCTGAAGTATTACATGTGAGCAATTACGTGATTGTATAGGCAGCCCAATTAATGTATGCTGCATACATATACTACATGTTCAAAATCCCCCAGTCCCTGCAGCTGTCTGTGGCATTTGGGTGGTGGTAAGTGGAACCATGTGAGGGAACCTGACACTGTGGCTGTATGGGCAGAGGGGTTAACCTGGGCAGGCACGAAAGCCTCAGAACACTGGAGATGGATGGTTCTCTTTTCAACAGAGAGAGACAGAAGGGAAAGATAAAAAGATGAGGCAAGGAGTGAGAGAGATGGAGGTAGCTAGGATACTCATCTGGATGAGAGGCAGAGAGAGTGAGAGAGAGAGAGCAGAATAGCCTGAGAGAAGAAACAGAGACAGTGAAAAGAGACTTCATCCATCCGGCTTCGTCTCAGGGGTTTCTGCGGCCACCGGGCCTTCCAGTGCGGCCGACCGACAGGAGGCATTTACCGTACGCCATCCAGCATGCAAACAACAAGCAGCAACACTAATGGGTGAAAAAAGCAGAAAGCCACAAGCCACACGTATCCAGTAAATAGCCAGTCGACCGCAGTCAAAGAAATGCAGGCCCTTTTCCATTCTGTTTGATTTCCAAGTGCGCCAGGTACACTCCTGCACGCATTACAGCGCCCAGACCAGCCATCGCCTGACCACTGTTGTGACTCCTGTAAGTTCATTTCAGGGAGTGTGGTCGCATCCCAGGCCCCCACTGAAATGAGAGGAGGAAGCCTCGAGGAGAGGCTGTGTAGAGCATTGAGAGAGAAAGAGAGAGAGAGGGAGAGAGAAAAGGGAGGGGGGGGGGAGAGGAGAGAAAAGGAGCTCTGGTCTAGTAACAAAAGACTTGGGTTGCCATTAGTCTGTGTAAATATTTCATTCTCCTCACTGGATGTATACATGTGTATGTATATATGTATGTGTGTGTGTATGAGTGTGTGTGTGCGGGTGTGCCTGTGTGTATGTGTGTGTGTGGTGTGTTTCTTATGTGTGTACTGGAGAATGAGAGGGGTCACACTCTGATGGATCTTCCAGAGGTCAAGTGGGCAGTTCAAGTCCCCAGACAGGGATTGGGGGTGGCAACCCAGCCTCTCCTCTTCTCGCCATGCCTCTAACCCTCCCACTGACTTCAGCATGTGCTTTGAGTTAAGGCAGCGACTTTGTCTGATGAGGGGTTAAGTGAATTTCCCAGCTCACCGGCGTCTGGGCTTATTTGCTTTGTTCAGCTCTGCAACAGATTACAAAGAGCTCTCGCCCTCCGATCGCGTGCCCACAAATCCCCCCCAGGTCATTACTGTTACAGAAATGGTGTGATAGAGGCCCCTTATATTTGACTTTACACAGAGATACCGAAACCTGACACAGACTGTTACACCAACATTGCACAGGCCCTCAACATTCATACAGGGCCAACTGAAGCTGGCATGCCTGTAAGACTGAATTTGATCGGTAAATTTTTCAACCTCTTTTCAATCTCTCTCCTCACAGACTTTTTTACCCACTTTGCTTTTCCTTAATGTCCATCTTTTGAAATACAAGCTTATCGTCTGAATACTCCTCTGTTTCTTGCCCTTTTCTAAACAATTCTGCACTCTGTTGCCAGTCAAAGCTTGACAGTGTATCACTACACTGCAGTTGCTCTGTCTTTGTCTCTGAAAAATCTTACCCCTTCTTCATGCCGCCAGCCCTCTCTCTCTTTCTCTCTCTCCCCCTCTCTCTTGCTCCTTCTTTCACAGACGCTGTTCAGCAACAGCACTGGCGCCTCCCTTAGGCTGTGATTAAAGTCAATGAGTGAAATAAGATACAAGGAAATTGAAATGATTAGCTTTTATTGTAACCACGGCGACTGGCACGGCTACCCTGCCACAGAGCAGGAAAGGAAGGGCCCATAAAGCAGCTCCACTCGACTGTGAAAATATGAGTGCAGCAGGCAGGCACTGTGCGGGGAGGAGGAGGAGGAGGGGGATGAATGCTGATTATATGCTGATTTGTGCCGTGCTACATGAAACGCGCCTGACCTCATCACGCAGTCCCATGACTTCCTGGGACTCAGACGCTGAATGCAGCTGAGTGATCGATCACACCGCACAGGTTTAGTCATTTAGTTCTGTCTTATTTTTCTTCCTTCCCTGGAAAAGAAAATCATGCATCTGAGTGTATGATTGCTCTTCTGTTTTTTTAATATGCAGATATTATATTAGCTGTTGAAATAAGCTGCATCATGGAAAATGTCAATGACGTCTGGCATGGGTGTGAATGTTGCGAGCCCTGGTGTGCAAACCATACATTTGAGGATGCAAAGATAGTGATAGAAAGATAGAATCTGATGAAATTCTAAATGAAGGGCTTAGCTCAGCTTTCCCCCCTTGGCACTCCTCTCTTGCTTACAGATATGTTTGATCTAAACTGTCCCTCCCCACAGCCCTCCCCAGTCCCCCCCAGTCCCTTCCGAAGTCATCCCGCTAGCCCGCCACACTTGGACCTGGCAACGGAATAAAGGCGGTCGGAGCCGCACAACTGCGAGCGGGCCGGGGCCAAACGGGCTCGGTGCCATTGGTACATTTCCACATTCTCTCATCGCCAGCACTGCGCTTCCTCTCCGCAGGCCATCCATCACCCGCTGCCGCGTGCACACCAGGTCCTCTCTCTCTCTCTCTCTCTCTCTCTCCCTCTCTCCCCACCCTGCTGGCCCCAGGGCCTTCACCTCGAGCACTCCATGCCTCACCACACAGCTCCAAAGCCACAGGGGAGTAAGCACGGATGGGTTGTAGATGAGTTGGTGGAGCACAAAGGCGGAGAATGAGGACGTGGACAAGAGGGACACCGTCTTGATCCAAGGGGCAGATGAAATGGCTTTGCTGCCCCCTCCCCCCCTCCCTGTCGACTCTTCTCTTTGCACCTCCTCCCCCTGTGGAGGGGGAATCCTCTCACCCATGGCTTCTGTGACTTCCTTTTCTGAGGCCAAGAGGGTGTATTTTTATTTCATTATTTTTTTTGAAACGGTTGGCAGCCTTCGTCTTGGCAGACCTCTGGCTTCCCAGTGGGGGCACAAATTGTCACGGCCACCGGTTCGCCAACACCAAACCACCGTGACCGGGAGGGAAGTGACATCATGCATGGCTTGGCGTGAGGCTGTGATGGCACTATAATAGCTGTTGCGCTACGCGCGTCCGACGCCTGCCAAGAGACGCTTAACCACCAGGAAAGATGACGGCGGCAGAGAAGGGGGTAGCACACTGCCACAAAACGGCATCTTTAATTTGTCCCAGAGTGCTTCCTCTCGGAGGGGCTCAGGCCTCCATCCACCCAGCTCTCCCTCTCTCACTACAGCAACAGCGCCTGATGTGAACTCTTGTATCTTGAGCTTTGTCAGCTTGTTGTGGTTACACTACCTTTATTTTTGTGACTAGAAAACACACACAGGACCATAGCAAATAGAGGTAATGCACAGAAGGCCAGATCTTTGACTTGTTCCAGTTGGCAAAATATGACCGTATGACAAAAGCTAAAGAATTTTATTTTCAAAGGCATCAGCAAAATTCGATTAAAACCATAAATTGTTGTGTTTTGTCTGTTTTATGATTTTTCTACAAATAGCTTTGCCCTGACCTCATGAAGACATTTTATTTTATTTGTGAAATGAGTGTCATCCACTGTGAATTGGATTTAAAAATATAAATTTCATAAGCAGACAGTGTTGATGTCAGTCTAATAACTGGTGGCCTGTGGCATGACTTCATCACACTGAGGGAGAGTTTGCAAAAACATGCTCTGGTGAGATCTCTGCGTGGCCAGCTCACAGCAAATTTAAAAGATGCCTCTTATTTAGACAAGCATATTACATTGCAACGTGATCCTGGAGTTCATTCTGTAGAAAGAAGAGCCAGGATCTTTTTTTTGTTCCCCTCCTCCTGCCGGATCCCCCACTCACTTTAGGATGTAACTTCATCATTGATGTGTTGCCAGACCCGTTAGGGCAGCTGAAGTTTGGAAACACCACGCCCCATCAACCCTCCCAGTCTGAGGAGAGTGTTTAGCTGTGAGCTGTGAGACACAAACACACACAGAGCTACGTGCAAGAGTGAAATCTGCCTCAGAGGATTTGCAGTTTAATGGACTGAGCTAAATGCATTCCTTCTTGGTGTTACCAGGTGAATAGAGCCATATCTGGTTTCTGCGCACTGTTTTTCTCCACGTCTCGTTCCCATTAGCGCTTATCCACTTTCACACTC
Source organism: Tenualosa thibaudeaui (assembly GCA_027481765.1). Lineage (NCBI taxonomy): Eukaryota > Metazoa > Chordata > Actinopteri > Clupeiformes > Clupeidae > Tenualosa > Tenualosa thibaudeaui. The sequence continues at coordinate 15,544,520 of JAIFZK010000013.1, forward strand.
CACAGGGCTTTCCCTCGCCTCCGCTTCAAAGAGGCGGAGAAGTTTGAAAGCTGCACATCTTTCAGGTTCAGTTCCTTGATGTAATATCATTTATTATACTGACATTATTTATTACACCGTCAATTTGTGTCACACATGAGTATTCTGTTCCAGATTAATCTTGCACTTTAACTTTTGGGCCTGACTTGCCTATTCTTACTGCCATGCAATGTTTGGTAAATCTCCTAGCACATAAAAGTAGAATGGCTTGTAGTGTATTATTGTTTTGAGACATAGTGGTTGATGATTCAACTATGCTATTTTGTCTTTCATCTCAGTCCAAATACTATGATTTGCCAGTCAACAAGTCAATGCATGCACCAGCGGCTGCTGCTCAAGCAACATCATAAACATGAAGATCAAATGATCGAGGCAATCAATCATGACATTTGTTATTAAAATACTTTGGAACGATGAATGACTTGTGCCAGCCAAAAGGTTTGTGTCTGCTTCATTTTGTATGCCCACAAACATCAGTAAACAGTTCTCCAGCTCCAAGGGTCAACTTCTCACGAGTCTGCGGCTTAGTAGGTCTGCAATTAGATCACCTATGGTGTAAATTTGAGACAAAAAGACTTCTCTAGCCTCCTTTATTTCCCCTGCGCTAAATTGTGTGTTAGCTGTCCAAGCATCCGACGTGAGGAAACTGTGGCCATTTGCGCATCCCGCTGAGAGGAACCATTTGATGTTGTGTCACATTTTGTGCACCAGCAGAGAGACAGATAAGAGCGACTGTTCCTTTCACAGCTGTGTGTCCAGGGGCCGTTTGGCATGCGCATCCTCCAGCTAGCTTCCTCCACAACAGGCCATTGTGTCGCCAAGGGAGAGCTGTAGCATCTAATTAAGGTCAGAAGGAAGAGAGGATGGAAGTGCAAGATGCGGGGGCGCAGGAGGGAATTGTTCTCCACATGTGATGAGGGAAGGGAGACAGTATGCTCTGGAGTTGTGTGGTTTGGAATGAAAGCCAAATAAACCTTGTTCACATGTGATAATACTTTGTCTTCCCTCCTCACCTGTTCATCAGTGCTGGTATGATTCTCATGTTGGCTGCTTGTTTTGTTGCCTGCTGCTCATCCTCTAATGCCTTCATGTTATAGTAGAATAATGACAGCATCTGTCCAGCACTGTTCCAGACTGTTGGCACAGATCCCCACTGATAATTGACGTTTCACTATAGTTAAAGTCTCTGTTTCATACTCACCTAGTCCTTTTCATACTTTTAGGTTCTTCATATACTCTCATGACTTTGTTGCACTGTTCTGCTTATAGAGATCTCTTTTGATGAGAACACATTTGTTTCATTAGAGATTAAAGGACTGTAGAATGTAAATATGTCTTACTGGTGGGTAAAATGCTTTAGATCATTGCAACTGTGACAAAATAATCCATTGTCATTGAACTTTGATTCCCAAAAGCAATGCTGAAATGTGCTCGATTCACGCACTGGCAGATGTGCACATGCAGTGCTCAAAGTGCACACACACGCACACACACACACACACACAGAGAGAGAGAGAGAGAGAGAGAGAGAGAGAGAGAAAGAGAAAAAGAAAGAGAAGGAGAAGGAGAACAGAATTCAAGTAGGAACATTTTAATCAAGTTGTGGCATTGTATGTTACATGGTGCCCTCTTGTGGCCTCCTTGGCTCCCGCGTCTCAATCCTGTCTCTGAACACAAACACTCACACTTCTACATTGTGTTGTCCTGCACCATGTGATGGACACAGAGTCACCACGTTGCTGTTTTTTATTTTCTTTACTCCTCTCTTTTTGTTGTTTTCAGGCCCTAAAAGTCTGAGCACTAATTATTATAATAAGCGTGCAGATTAGTCAGCAATGCCTCAGCGAGTAGACTGGAAGACATATGTTTATCTACAGTTCTCTGGCAACGGCAGGGCTCTGGCAGTTGGTGCCTGTGGAAAAAAATATAATGGGTCTTAATTGGGAGTTTAATTGTCCGCAGCACTTTAAGAATGATAGCTCTACAAACCAACAGCATTTGAATGTGTTTCATGTCTTCTTCCCTGTGCCTTTGCCCTTATTTCGCCTCTACTCAGTAATGCTTAAGCCATGGTTTTTAAGCACATGGTGTGCTGAAAACATAAGTGAAAGAAAGTATACCTTGTGTGGCTAATTCAGACAGTCAATACATACATTGTAGCAGTTCATCTCTTGAAGAGATTTTGGTGCTGCATTATAAATGCTATCTCATCTCAATAACTAGAGTGGGGCCTCTGTGCATGTGCATGTGCACGTCTTGAACCATGAAATCAGTGGAGAGCAATTGGACTATCAAAATGTGTTAATGATGAGATCTTTGTCTAAGCATAATTGTACGAATGACATGTAATGTGGTGTGTGACGTATTTCAGTGAGGCATGGGGATGGAGGGCGATGCTGTGATTTGAGCGTGCATTTGGAATTTCATGGGCAGACACTGTGGAACATGTCCCCTTCGCCAACAGAGAGAACATAGTGGCGCCTGATAGCCTCTGTGAAAGGCAGAGACAGTGCAGAGAGGAAGAAAAAAATGTTGATGAAGGCAAAGGAAAACAGACAAGCTGTCGTAAGCCTACAACCAACCAGGCTGCCAAATTTACTACAGGAGCCCTAATTAATGATAGAGAGAGAGAGAGAACTTCTGATGATTTTGTGTGTGTGTGTGTGTGTGTGTGTGTGTGGATATCGGTGTGAATTTGTAAAAGTGGGTGTTGGCTGATTAATAAATCAATACATCGTGGAAACTGAATGAGAATTAATTGTGTGTTTCTCTGCTTAGATTTCCACCCTTTTGTCAATAGCAGGGTAGCGTTACAGCCCTGTGCAACAGAGACGCATGTTTTCTTTGGCCCGGAATTAATAACTTTTCATTCAGTGCGGAAATGACAGGGATAGCAATTAAGGAAATGGAATGATTTTATTGGCCATGATGTTTATATTACTTTCCAGATGTTGGACAGCTGTACACACTAAAAGTTCTGGTCTTACAGATATGGCAGTCTGAAGGACTAGGAAGTAGAATTTTTAGTTATATTTAATGAAAATGTAACTTTCTATGATGCTTATGACAAACAACAGAAACTGCTTATGCATTTGTTGCTAAGAGCCCCCTTTAGCATTCTCATTGACTCTATTGGCCATTGGCCTATTTGATTTAGGGTTTTCAAGTTGAAAAACGTATAGGCTGTGCGAAAATCAGTTGTTTACAGTTAAGCATTGTTTATGTGTTTTTGTGTAGCCCATGGTTGCTATGTGTACAGTGGAGAGAGAGTGAAGCACAACAAAGAAACAAGAACTGCAAAATCTCCTCCCTGTCCTGACAAACACTCTCTCCTCCTCTCCCTCCCATATTCACACACTCCTTTCATCTCCTCTGCAAAAACATGATTTACAAATCTGTTATAACCAATTCTTTTCAAACACTCAAAATTCGAATTTTTAAACGGTGCTTTACATAATTGGTGCGCAATAGAATTTGTTTCCTGACTACTGTGTCTTGACCAACCAATGTTTCACATTGTTTTGCATCTTTGTGATGGTCTTACATCTGGTTTCCAGTGAAAATGCATCACCCCATTACCATCGCCTGTGATCTGGAGGATGCTTTAATCTGAGGCTATAAACTCTGCTTAATTACATCCTCTTTAAGTGCTCAGTTAATTATAACATAATCAAACAGGAAATGCATCTATTTCAGTCAGACCGACAGGCTGTGTTAAAGATGCTGTAGACAGTTGTTTATATTCCCTAATTCTTGAGTGTAAACCACAGAGACATGCTTTAGAGCGTCACAAACTCATATGTTTAACCTCTAACTGTGCCAAAAGTATATTTTAAAAACCTCTTGACTATTGCCATTAAGAATCTCCCTTTTCAACATGATCAGAAAGATAGGACAATATTTTATGAGAGGTACTCTAGAACTGGACTACAACTTTCTAGTCTACAATACAGAAATCATAGCCAGAAATTCCCAGAAAAAGGCAGAAAAGCTGTATTCTAAAAAGTTAAATCAGAATACACAAACGTCATTTCCTGTTAACAATAGTCAAGATGGCGTCTGGTGTGGAGGTAGGGAATCTTGAGCTTCGTATGTAATTTGTGTTATCTAAATCGGGCAAAGCGTATTATTATTATTATCATTTGAAAATAATATTTCGTGGTGGTGACATATCTGCGGCAGCAGATACTTCTTGAGTCTCCCTAGTTTCGGCTGTTCAAGAGTCCGTCGAGATATTAGCTAACTGTTAGCCAACGAGGTTGTTGTTAGCTAAAGGAAAATTACATCAGTGTTTGGCTAGTCAAATGTTTGCATTATATTATTTTGCACAGAGGGGGAGGAGTAATGATTGAACACACTTTCATGAATGTTGTGTTCTCTTGTTAAATGCGTGGTCATGTGTATGCTAAATTTAGGCTAATTTGACGTTATGGTAAACTTATCCTCGTCCAACAGCGTTGCAGTTTGCGAAACATAAGACAATTTGTCCATAGATCCGTGCCATAGCTTACAGTGAACATTCTACTGTCTATGGTGAGGTTACTTATCCCTGCAGCTTGCAATATGATGTATGTACTTTTCTTAGTTGTCTTGTTGAAAATCTTACTCAGGTGTCTACACCAGTTCCTGATGAGGAGGCAACAGAAAGCCTCGCCTCCCAGAAAAGAGAGGACAGGTTAAGAAAGTTTCGTGAACTTCATTTCAAAAGGGTGAGCACGTTATGTATACATGATGTTGACTGTGTCATATCTGTGATACAGTTACTGAGAGGTGGAGGGGCGCTGTCCTAGTGCACCTCTCCACCTCTCATCGAAACCAAATTTTTTTTTAAGCTCTGGCCATGCTGAATGTGAATTTTAATGTTAGCATTGATTAAATTAACATTTTGAGATGCGCTACCTGTCTCAGCCCTATGAATGTCTGTCCATTGACGAGGCATGGTCCATCGGATGGACAAAGTTGGGACATGTCATCTAAGAGGTTTACATGCATATACATGCAACTATAATTTTGCTGTTTTGCTTCACCTGTCCACATATTGGGCTATTTGATTTGTGTATCAACAAAGAACCAAGAGTACATACACTTAAGTAAACAGGTTGAACAGCATAAACTACATATTTCATGAAAGCCTATGATCTCTAGATATGATTGATTGACCATTTGGAAGGTGAACTTATTCTCTTTGTTTCCTGCTAATTAGAGTGATGTGGCAAGTGAGTTACTGGTGTTTTGCCTCATCTGGTTTTCAACCAGCCAAAAAGAGCACATCACACCTCTGTTCACTGTCTCTAGCACAGTCTCTAGTGTTGTCTAGCACGGTCAACACTAGGACAGCACACAGGTCAGTCCAGACTATTCTCATCTGTTGTTCCATGCTGGTGGAATGACCTTCCGAGTGCTACCAGAGCAACAGATACCCTCTCCACTTTTGAGGAATTCTTGAAGATCCAGCTCCTCCAAGAATAGCTCCTGGCTTAAAATTTCTGAATACCAGGAATGCACTTACAATGCATCTCCCACTCTCTCTCCAAACTGCACTTATTACACTATTGCACTTTCATCTCAGAATAGTGCAAATTTCGTGTGAGCAATATGCATTCTTATTTAGTTTTTAATTGTGCTGTAGCTTGAATGTTTATCCTCTTTTTGTAAGTCGCTTTGGATAAAAGCGTCTACTAAATGCATAAATGTGTAATGTAAGTGTAAATGTCTCTATTGTAGAACGAAGCTCGCAAACTGAACCATCAGGAGGTGGTTGAGGAGGACAAGAGACTGAAGCTTCCATCTAACTGGGAGGCAAAAAAAGCTCGTCTGGAATATGAGCTAATGGTTGATGAGAAGAAGAAGGTGACATTTTTTGTCATTATTATTTTCTGTTTTTCAATGGGCAGATGAATAGCAATTTTCAGCTCTTTCCAGTTCATATTAAAGAGAACATAGAATGGATGAATGGAGTAATGCACCTTGTTCTCTGATGCTAAAATAGATTATATTCAACTTTAATGTACTTGCAATTTTCCAAGCCTTATTAAAACCTTAGATTAAGCTGTGTATTGAAATGGACCTTTTGGCAAAATACCACCCTCTTTGGCAATCACAGTTGAACTACAATGGCTTTGTAACTTATATAATCTTTCTGGGGCTTGAAAAGAGTGAATGCAGAGTTATGAGTTGTTTTGTTTTGAAGTTTACCCAGTTTCTGTCTATGGCTTTGGAAATTCCACAGTCTTTTGAATGGTCATCCAGTGAAGCATATTGAATTGAACTGAATTTAGTGCTATGCCACAGCTTTGATAAACTGCTATGTGGTTTGTAGGAGTGTGCTGCCCGCGGGGAGGACTACCACCGTGTGAAGCTGCTGGAGATCAGTGCAGAGGATGCAGAGAGGTGGGAGAGGAAGAAGAAGAAGAAGAATCCAGACCCAGGTTTCTCTGGTGAGTTCCACACACACACAGTGGTAGCACACCACTATTTATAATGCTGTGGCCAATATGGCTGCCAGCTGTTGCTTTTCAAGCCTTAAGGAGATGAAATGACTAGAGGGTGGTGGGGTTGCAGGGGGAACAGTGGCTGTTACTCATTGGTTCTGGCAATTATGAACCGAGGAGTTTTTTCCTCTCCCCCGATTTTGTATCTCCCTAGCAATCTCTTTTTATTTCTCTCCAAACCAATAGGCTATGCTGAAGCCCAGCAGCGCCAGTACCAGCGACTCACCAAGCAAATCAAGCCAGACATGGACAGCTATGAAAGACAACGAGAGGAATAGTAGGTCCCTTGTACACATTGACTACTGTTTTTTGCTAGTTTTAGTTGATGAAATGGTACTGTTGGGCCTGTATGTTAAATCCCAACAATGCAGTTATTTTACCATAAAATTATGTCCTCCGTCAATTTTTTCACTTTTATACAAAATTCAGAGTGAAGATCTAAAACACTTACTATTGCTCTGTGCAACACTTTGCTTCCTCTAGCATGTTGCTTTCAATGTTGTCAATGAATTGGATGATGAGGAACAGCAAGTTCATTACTTGTGATAAAGAACAGGGATTGAAAATGTCATCAGCCAGTAGCCAAATGCTGGTGAAATATGATTTCCACTTCGATATGGAAACTCTCTGGTTGTCTTTCAGTGGTGAGGACTTCCACCCCACATCTAACAGTCTGATTCATGGAACCCACGTGCCCAGCAAAGAGGGTGTGGACCGCATGGTGGAAGACCTGGAGAAGCAGTAAGTGTGTGTGTGGCTGAATGGTCTGGTCGTGGATAAAAGTAAATGATGGCATCACCTGAATAATCTCTTTGCAGTATACAACACTGAGTAAACCAGAGGCAACCTGAGATTTAGATAATGCCTGAACACCCAAGCATCCATAGTACTATTAGTCAGTACCCTTGGAATGATTATTGGCAGCAATTTATATTTTTCATTGTAGGCAGCTTAAAAGAAGCCTTGAAAAACTGTGCCAAGTTTTATGGAATGGCCATGTCGTTGATCTGTACTTTAATCGGTGATGTCATGCTACGGGCATTTAGCACTACTTTTCATGGATTCCCGTGACAAACTGTTCTTGGAAAACTGATAGCGTGTGTGTATGTGTTTGTTTCTCTCCTTAGCCTTGGTCTTCTGGGCTAGATTATGCTCTATTTTTGGGTGTCCTATTGTAGCCATAGCTTCTGTGAGAGATTAACCAGTGCAGTTGGTGCCAGGCCATGACGCATATCTCCACGCTTTGAAGATGCTTGGGGGGGGACTGTGTCTGTGTTAGCTATACTGCTTCAACGGGTTTGGAAGTTGACTGGTTCAATTGTATTGTCAGCCCCTTGAATGAACTGTATGTCAGAAAGTGAAGCAAGACCCTCTGGAAAAGCTTCAGTCGACAGGAAGATTGAATTCTTTCTTTTTTTTTTAAGGTTCTCAGAGTACAGCTTTTTTTCTTTTTCAAATGTCCTTTTTATTTACACTTTTACCTCTCTCCGCCCTTCTCTTTCTACCCCAAATAGGATAGAGAAACGGGCTAAATACAGCCGCAGACGGGCCTACAATGACGATGCTGACATCGACTACATCAATGAGCGCAATGCCAAGTTCAACAAGAAGGCCGAACGCTTCTATGGGAAATATACTGCAGAGATCAAACAGAACCTAGAGAGAGGAACTGCTGTGTAGTGGTGGGATAATGTTCAAGACATTACTGGATTCATCAGCTGTCTGTCAGCTTGTAAAAATAAAAGCACCAATAATTCATCCTCTGACCAATTCCCTGTCAGGCTTCTGGAGAACAGGTTTCTCTTTGTCTTTTGGTTGATGAATAGCATAAGGGAGCAATGAGGACTGGTGTCATCAGAGGTGACTGTGATATTGATTCTCTTACACCTGTTTATATTATTTCTTTTAAGGCGACACCGTTTTGGTCATTGAGTTGTTATAAGATAATGTGAGATCTCTTTAGCTTGGTTGTTATTGTGTTTGTATAAATACATTCTTTTTCTGTTTTATCTTTTCTTTGTTTTGCATAATAAACAACTACAGTGTTGATAATCCTTCTAATTTTTCCTTTATTCTTTGGGAGTTCGTGATGACTCAGTGGTGATGAGTGTGTGTGCATGTGTGCGCGTGCTCATGTGCCTCCAAAGTGTGCGTGAGAATTCAAAACCATTTATCTCTTGGGGGCATACTGCCAGCATGCCATATTAAAAATACCAGCCCAAAGAATGCGTTAGTGTAGGTGTAGGGAGAAAAACAACAATTCAGCAATTCAATTTAGTGACTTTATCGGGCTCATCTCAGGCCTTGGAGCGGAGCGACATGAGAAGAAGGCTTGTGACCTGAAACTAGATCAAAGGAGACAATGAAGATTCTCATGCTGTCATAATTGGCCATGTCTTCTGTCTACACTTTCCCAATCCAGCAGCTGATTTTCCTGGCGTGCTTGGTCTAATGTGTCCCGAAGCTTGTACATTATGCCGGGGGGCCTGAGGGCATGGTTTGACTTTCCTTAAACCCCTGCAAAGCTGAATGGAATAACATCTTCCATGAAGAGAACACAAAGTCAAAGATGCAAAACTTGCAGCTGACTGTGTGTACAAACAATCATAAACTGTGTATGTGTGTCAGGGTAAATTGTCACACCCTAATATAAATCTAAAAAGTGTGTGTGAATCCCATATGTCTTAAATGAATGTTACGAATTAGCCTCAGAGGGAGCCAGAGATAATTGCCAGCTTGGTTTGGGGGTGGCTGTTTTCAAGGGTGGACGTGTGCAAAGAATTGGTGACACGAGTTGCTAATGGCTCCCCTGTAAGATTTCCTCCAAGTTGAAAAATCCTAAATTCCTATACACACACACCAACACATTTTTTGGGCTGGCATTTTTAATAATCCTAAAAATGAGTATATTGATAAAAGTCTCAAAAACACTGAATTCCAGCCTCTGCTGTTATCCATATTGAGATCTGACAGGTTGGTGTAGCCACCCGAGTGAGTGCACTAAACAACGTCGAGCATAGTTAACGTCTTCCTTTCTTGATCTTTAATGATGGCAACAATGATTTCATATATATAGTCATTGGATGGCAAGTTAGGATTCAATGATAATATTTGCATGTTCTATTTACAACACACCTTTAACTACATAGTACCATAAATCACATTGCGCACTTCAGTCTGTGCTGTACCTTAAGTCTATTATCTATTCCATAACATTTTATGTCTGTATTAGGCAACAAGTCTCATTACAGATTATGACAAGTTGACCGGAGTTGTTGGGAAAGAGAAGGGCGGCTGACAATTTGTGTGAAACAACGAGGATGATTAAAACCCGCACATGCCCTACAAGAAATTTAATCCAGTGTAACTAACTTTTCATAATTTCAGTAAATGATGAAAAATTATGTTCAAGTAATCTAATCTGGCCTGTCCAGTATTGCATCACTATCGCATCTATGAGGGCATTTCCCTTCAATCGGCATAATTTTTAAAATATTTGACTAGATCACAGAGGTGCCCCTATTCCATATTGATGCTGTTGAGAGTTACATCAAAGCACACGGCAAGCTACGTCTAAACGCAGCAGGTAAAGCTTTCCAAAATGAATATTACTGCGCAGAAGATTGATAGTGGTAAGGTGTTTAAAGTCTTTTGATGAGGATAAGATGGCCCTATTGTTAACTCGTTATAGTCTTCAGACAGGCGCCTTGGAATAAAAATTAAACTCATGTGATGGTCTCAAATAGATGCCTGGCATCCGTGGCTTTAAAAGAGAAAATTAAACATCAAATAAATTTTGCCTGCGAGGGGTGACTTGTAGCATTTTTCTCAAGCCAAACTGAAAAGGCGTTCTGTGTCTGGCAAACAATGGAGGCCTTTATGTGCATCTGTAAACACGAAGGGGTATCTTCAGAAGATGTGTCAAGATTCTTTTGTGGTTTTGCCAGGATGTTCCAGATTTAGAGGGCAGCGTTCCCTTGTGGCGAAGTATCGGGCCACATCAAGATTAGGGCTGCGAGACGCAGCTCAAACAGCGCTGATACGAGTTCTTTCTCTGAATGCTTTCGATCATAGGATATAAATGTAGCCTCCCTTAAAATAATGTACGTCGTCATTATATTAACGTATTACGGCTGTCTGATTTTCATAGAGTTCCACTCAACCCCTTTACACAAGTTAGATGACAGAAGTCACAGGGCATTTTTTTAACGGTCATGATCTTTCTTCCTATTGTCCATTGTATGTATGAATACCGGTAATTGTTTCGAAGTGACGGCAAACACTCTCTACAATGGACTGTAGTCAACACCTGCCAAATCTCAGTAAATCTAAGATGGCTATTGTGCGAAAATAGTTCATTAGAACCACCAACAATTTCAAATGTGTTCATCCATTATCTACCTTAGGTCTAAATAGTATACTTCAGAGATCTCATCATAATTCTGCAACCAACATGCAGTCCTCTACTACCATCTACTGGCTGGTTGCGCAAAATGTCCGAGGCTCCAGCTGTGCGTTTTAGCTTTAGTTTCAGGGTAAGAACATCAGGCTGTTGTTTAGTCATACATTTAGCTTACTGCGTTTCATAATTTCAAAATGAAAAAGGCACACTTACAATTCCACATAAATTCTTTATTCAAAACCACAGAATTGACACAAAAATATCCCACCTGTAGATTTTCCTCTTGCCTTACTCCCAATACTGTACATCTGCAAGAGAACATCTAAGATGAATTCCATACACCCCTTTTTACCCCCCCCCCCCCTCTAATTATATACAATATGTACAACATTTACAAAGTCGAACAAGAACAAGTTTGCTACTGTTTTGATGAAAGAGGGATTTTTGTCTTGACTGGAACCCACTGACCATAGGGCTTTTTGCTGCCCACAATGTCGACCCTAGGGGTTACCTTCACCTCTGCCATGCCATGAGGTTTGCCATGTGTTGGCTTTGCAACAGAGTTCTGTGGAAATAGAAAATAGAAAAAATATATTAATGGATATTACTTAACTTAATTACTATTAACATTACTGTGAATTTGTAAAGTGACAAACTTGAAAACACAACTGCTTTTGCTATAGCAATTCCTACTCACATTGATGCTGAATGTGATTGGTTTTCTCTTAGGTGACGTCCTGGGGCTTAACTCGCCATCATCTGCGGCTGAGACTGTATCTGTGACCTGCTAAAAAGACACAAGGAACAGTCTTGTTTAACAGAGTGATCACAAACTTTTACTTTTCAAACTTTTAGTATCCTCAGACTGATAGTGATGTGGCCTTTTTTTCTTGCCTTTTTTACCTTTAGGCAACTTAATCATGCATATGACTAATCTCCAAGTTATTAAGGCAATGATACACAGGTACAATTATGACTTAATATCTACATATGCAGTGTTACAATGCAGAACTGTCTGCACTGCTGCCTGTGGGCGGCTGCAGAGCTTTTGTATCTGTTAGTTGAAGTACATGGATGAAAAAGGACAAAAAAAAAAAAAAAGAAATGATAATAATAAATAAAAAGACTTCTTCACTGATAATGCAGTTTTTTTTTGTTTCGAACCCCAACTTGTGCCATGACATGGGCACAAACTTATCTTTGGTACATGGAGAGGGGAAGGGGTTTTCTTCTTCTGTTTTTAAGTTTTCAGCTCAGGGAAAGTCACTATAGCGCAGTCCAAGCGCCTGCACTTCTTCTGCAAGCTGGAGGATGGCTCTGCTAAATAATAACGCATCCGTTTCAACCAACAGCAAACAAACATCAAACGTTTCTGTTAAGCATGAAAATAAGAGCCTGAATTTACGTTACAAATAGTCATATGAGGCGTTGGGTATTTCTTTAAGGTCTTTGTTGAAACGAGCTACAGTCTCTAAGGATGAATGTCAATGCTATGCAAAGACAAAGACATACTTAAATATGGTGTGCTATTGATATGTACTTATTAAACAGGGTACACTATAAGCATCAACTGTTACTTGACCTTTGATGTGCAAATGAGACTTAAGAATTAACCCTTTCCACAAACCCAGTGGCGTCACATGACTGCCCCCTCGCTCTCCTAAATCCGAGGGGTGCTGGAGAGCAGACCATGTAATCTAAAGAAATGAATAAAACAAAAAGGCAGAGCATATGAAGCTAAACCATGTTCCTACAGACAGAGACACGAAGGCTGTCAGAGTTAACACACACTCACACAGGACAGAACTTTCACACATACAAGCATGCTAACACGCACATTGACACTCATATGAGCGCGCGCACACACACACACACACAAATGCTTACGGAAGGAGAAACCTCATTTACCTTCGACATTTTCTTTAAATGTCCATGACAGACTTGATGAATCGAATTACTTGAATAAGCCTCTGCTGTAATTAACACACAGTGTTTTGAGGACTATTTATAAATCAGCCTGATCCAGGCCAGTCAGATGCCTGTGAATACACTTTCCACATTAACAGGAATGAACAAGTTACATAAACCACCCAGTTTAAAGAAATTGTCAGTTTAAAAGATTTTTTTTTCAAAACTTCAAAAATAAAAGGAGCTCTGCTGACTGTTAAGACTGTCACTCACTGGCTGGTGTGTCAACCACCAGATAACCTGACTGGTGATAGCTTCAACTACTTCACGACATTGTCCGAGTTACAGAACTCCATTTATGTTGCTCAAGTTACTGTTACAAGTAGTGCAAGTGTAAATTAAGGTCTAGTGCATTGTCTCATTCACAACTAGGACAAACAAAGAGTAACTTGCATGCTTCTGTAGATACCCACCTGTGCTGGACTCTGCTGGTGTGCTGGCTCTTGTCTCACCCATTTGTTGAGGACTGGACTGCTGTAATCTGGAGAGGAGGCAGCCGTCTCGTCGGAATGGAGAGTGTTCTTCACACTTTCAGGCAACACTAGTTGGTCTGACCCCACAATCTTCCCTGCATTTTCGGCTGCGATTCTCAAAAGCTCCCTCTTTTCTGTGAAAGGACAACCCAAGGTGATCAACCCTCAGCATTACAACTCACATAAAGACTTGAACGGTAGGGTCTTCTTAAGTAGACTATGAAATTCTTAAATACGCTATAAAAGCACTGAAGGGAGGGCTGAAGTTCATCTCCTTCAGTTCAAATAAGTTGCAAGACTAAAACCCAGTGTCATAGACTAGCAACATATATTTATTTCTGACTCACCATCCTGACTGAGGCGGACTGAGGACTGCTCAGGTGTCCGGGATCTGCTCCTGTAGCCTCTGGGGCTCCTGCGGGGGGAGTCAGAGAGCCTGTTCCGGTTCCGGCCGACAAAGCCACGGTGCCCTCTGTGGTTAGATGACCTGGAGTGAGAGAGGCTTCTGCGTCTGTAGTAGCGTTCTGAGGATGGGGAACGGCTGTAGGAACGTGTTCGGCCACGGTAGCGACGGTATGCAGGAGACCCATGGTGCCTTTTGCTGTGGGACCTGTTTGGAGAAGGGCTGTAGGAGCGGGAATGTGCTCGGTAGCGCCGAGGTGGCGAGTGACAGTGACGGCAGCATCGGTGATGTGATGATCGTCGGTGGCAACGTGGATGAGAACGGGAACGAGACTGGGTACCTGATGTAGAGGAACGGGAGGAAGATCTGGAGCGACTTTTCCTCCTATGAGATCGTCTCATGGTCCTAGAGGAGCGATAGCCACGACTGGTACTGCGGCTCCTTCCACTACTCCTGCTGCTGGAACGTGAACTAGAGGAGGAAGGGCTAAATGAAGCCTCTTGGTCAAAGATTAAATTTATCCCTTCACTGAGGCGTGCTGTCTGAACTTGCATGCTCTTATCAGTGGTCTTCATAATGTCCTGTGACGAGGAGAGAAAAGACAACAATTGTTATAACACACTCATCAGCAGGACGTTAAGGGAGGTGATGCTCTCACAGCTTAAATGACCTATGCTATTTGACATTATATTGACACCATGCTATAACTACAATTTGGGAAAATGAATTCCATCCCAATGGTGAATGAATGAATGCATCCCAAGACGGCATAGGCGGTGAATCAGTGATACTATATTCGTTAATGTTACACCCAGGCTTGAGCAATCTCTAATATTTACAAAAAAACATCTACATTTCACTTAGACATGCACATTTCTACCGGAAGCTTAACGTTACACAACCGAGAACGGCCCGCCCCTCTCAGACAGTTGTTCCCGTTTCACTGACGTTACGCAACTGTCGTATGGAAATTTCCAGCAACTTCTCCACTGTTCCCTTTGAGGCTAGCGAATGTTAACGTTACTCGACGCTAGCTAGTTTAAATATGATAGTTGAAATGATGATTACTGCATTCTAGCGTTAATCTTATGCTTCAATAAATTACCCACAGTGAATCAGATGAACAAAGTTAGCATAGCTAACGTCCGCGATTTCATGCGATTAACCTACAGAGAACAGCTAAGTTAGCTATCGATAGCTAGCTGTCGACATTTCCAGCAACACTTTCAGTGAGATCCACGCTCTATTTTGGACTCTATTTTCCAATAACAAAACAAAAATACTGGTTATCAAGTTCATTTAAATGATTAAAGTAGATACATTTTACGCTAACGTTACGTCGACAGCCACACACATCAGTTGTTCCTATTACCGTTACCTAGCGTTACTAGAGATATATATTTGTTTGATATAGAACTAAAGTATTCTTTACCGTTTTCTGATATAAAATCTACCTTTATAGCAACAAAATAATCAATCTCTCCGCTTGCCAAACTTGGGCTGACCTTCCGACTGTCTCCAATGGCGACTGCGTATGGTCGGGCAGGACAGGCACACAACACGTAACCGTGTGAAGTATTATGTGACGTCATGCACGAGTTTCGGGGTTTTAGGCTGCCGTTTAAAACAAATATCGTGTGTTTTACCAATATGAGATAACATGTAGTTGTTGTAGGACAAGTACACAGCCTGGCTGTTAACAAAAGTTCAATCAAAGAGAACCTTAAAATGTGATCAGAAGATCCAGGAACAAGTCGCAAACATCGCGAGAACTGTTATCCACTAGAAATCGCTTTGCCTTTTGTCCTACTCGAAAAACACCTTTACCCCACTTGTTTAGCAACGATAGATACGTGACTAAGCAATTTCAGTAGTTATAAAAGATTGAATCGAATTTAATTTTCATCAGAAGTTCCGGCAAGATGGATATTCTTGACTTGTTACCCTCGAATTTTGGTTTTGTGATCCTCACGTATTTGTACAGCTGGATCATGCTGAGTTATCTTGCTGTTAAAGTTGGCACTGCAAGGAAGAAATATGACGTGAAGGTAACGGTCAAAACAAAACTACACCTGTATAATGTAGCTTGCAAACATGTAAAACGCATATTATTCCTTTGTATGTTAGCCATGCACGCGTGAAGGCATTTCTATTCTAGTCAGTGAGTGCCATTTGAACCATTAACTGTTAGCTAGCTAAATGTTTTTAATGTCAATGTTGGAATTTTGTTAAAAAGCGTTGAGAAAAGACCAGTGTCCATGAGGTCCTGACGTACTTACGAACTGGACACTCAAGTTAGTTATCTTTGGCCCAATGTCTTATTACCGTAAACCACTTGTTTTTCTAAAACTGACTGATTGTGCCACTAAATGGATTTTTTCATTTTCAGTATCCAACTATGTACAGTGACAAGGAGCCAGTGTTTAATTGCATTCAAAGAGCACATCAGAATACCCTGGAGGTATACCCTCAGTGGCTTGTCTTTCAGACAATTGCAGCGCTGGTGTACCCAGTAAGTTTCATAATACATTTATAAAGATTACAAATAACTTGTAATAATCATAGAGGCCACCGTGATAATCATGAGATACTGGTTGACTAGCTGACTGGCAAACTACTATCCCGAAGCCCAGCTGTCACCGTTGCGCCCTTGAGCAAGACACTTAACCCTAAGTTGCTCTAGGGGAGACTGGCCCTGAACACTTGATAGTTGACGAGTTGTAAGTCGCTTTGGATAAAAGCGTCTGCTAAATGCATAAATGTAAATGTAAATGAACTCTCAGACTTAAAAAGATCCCCAATTAAGACATGTTGGCCTTATAATATTGATATTGATTGATTGATATTGTCAGCTTAATTAAACGTGATTTAAAACACTCAAAATGCTTTTGTTTTACTAAAACGTTTGCCATTGCATTTACATCTCAATGATTGGGTAAAAAGCGATGTCTGTCACAACGCAGAAGCTAGTACTTGATATTTATATGAAAAGGAAGACAATAAGGTGAGGAAACAAGAGTAGAACAGGATGGTGTATGTGCAACAACAGTTTGGACCTAGACTGGCTCAACCTGTTGATGGCACTTTTTACCTGGAAAGCATGAGACATAAACAATGGCAGATTGAGAGTAAAAGGATTTTCTAAAACTTCTAATGAAAGCAAAAAAAATGAGTGTTTTTAAATCACATTTATATAGCTGACACCAACGTCAATCTTATGAGGCCAACATGTCTTACTAGTACGGGATCCTTCAAACCATGAAGCCGATTCAGATCAGTACCGTGTTAAGGGTTCTGGATTATTAGACACTGAATTTTATTGCCAACATTGATATGAACTTTGAGCCCAGCTCAAAGCTAGATTTGTCCCAAAGTGATTTCTTTTTCTTGCTGGCTAGGTTGCTGCCTCTGTATTGGGTGCCATCTGGGTGACCAGCAGGTTCTCATATGCTTGGGGCTACTACACTGGCAGTAAGGTCTTCTATTGTAACATCTTTGTGTCATCTAAAATTTCATTAAACCTAATTAAATATTGAATGTTACTGAACTTAATTAAAAACAAGTGATAACGGTTTAATTTCAGCTTGCAATTTTATGTGTATTGGTCTCATCAAAGTATGAATATTTGGAATAGTTACATCAATGTTTCACGATTAGTCACAGGTGTACTTTTACTTTGTAGATCCTGCAAAGAGGATGCGTGGAACTTATGGCTATATTGGATACTTTGGAGTCATCATTCTGTCTATTTATGTGGCTTTGCAACTACTGAAAGTTTTCTGAGATGTGAAAAATAAAGATATTTGTTGTCGTGGGGCACAATTAGACTATCAAGTTGATGTATTACACATTGATGAGGATTTTATATTTTCTGTGAAACTGATCTGTCAACCGAATGCACTAATCAACAAGACCACAACTTATCTTTATCACTCACTTACCTTATCTCTATATCACTTTCAGTAATAACTTTAGAGTAGCATTCCAGATTGAACATCAAACATTGTATGTCTATTTGTTGCATTAGTAATTATTGGCATCTTCACAAGGCATGTGATCCCAGTCCCTTTTTATGAATGAAATATGCCAGTTAAAGAAGAAAAAGACTTTAGTTTATGCATCCCTAGATTTATCAGTTAACTTGATGGCCTTTGCCATCGGGTTTTCTTTAAAGATGCCAATCCTTAGTCAGACGATGCAGTATAAACTAAAAATAGCATTTAAAGTTTCTTACTTTTCAACCATATCAAGTTATGGATGAAACTGAATGTAGATTTTCACAAAATTTAAAGGAAGTATGCAATAGTAACAGTATGTAACAATGTATTTTGTCCATGTACAATGTATTGTTTATGTTGTTGCTGATTAAAATATGTGCATATTTTACTATCAAGTGGATACAGTTTTCCTTGTGACTCTTGCAATAAAATTTAATGTTATGGCAAGTGGTCTACTTAGGGGCTATACTGTAGGCCTTTGGGGTCAGAATTGTGATCAAGAAAGTCATCTGACCCACATGTTCCCTCACATGACTCACAAACCAGTGAAATCATGTTAGATATTTATAGGGCATAGCAACAATCTTGTTAAGAATTTACAAATTTGACATTCTTATAACAGATGGATCATAAATATTTAGTTGTAGCCTAAAACATTGTAATATTGGCAAAGAGGTTCACGCTTCCCGCAGTGCTAGACAAGCTGCGCAATCTAATGTAAATAAAGCACGGACAATACTGAGCATGCGCTTGATAGAAGTCAGTCGGAAACAAACGAAAAGGAAACTGGACCGAAGGCATCTGAATTGGTAATGTTCCGTAGATGTACATTCAGAAATTCATGATTTCATTTGCAGATTACTTGAAAAATAACACATGTAGACTTTGTTTAATTTTGAAGAAGTGGATCAACGCGGTTACTAAAACTACACAAGCTAACGTTAAGTTAGCCAGGCAAAACATTAGCTCACAAGAGCTGGCAGCTGACTGCTACAGCTAGCTTGTTAGAACCTTTTCTTCCCTTGACATTTGTATGTGATCGAATATACATATTTCGTCAATCAGGTGTAAATACAACTTGTTCTATTATGAAAACGTGTCTCATGTCTTATGTAAACAACTTGTGTTATCGCTATCCTATAAATCAAGTAAACGTTGACGTTAATCCTTTGTGTGTAGCATCTCCTTTAAGTAGGTTACACTCATTGACATTGGATTGTCCACTGAGACTTTTATTTTTCAAATAAGACACATTAGATAGTTTCATTGGATACAATGCAAATTTCTTTTTAATGAACATTCTAGTTTACACTGAACACATCATCTTCCTGGGCATTGTTTTGGTGTAGGCAACTTAACGTTTTGGTGGCCCACAGTTCCACGTTATATGGTGATATCACCAGTCTATGCGTTTAAACGTTTTTATATACATTCTATGGTTTTAACAGTGTGCCAATATTTGAAGAATGTGTCTATTACCCTCTGTTTTTCAGATTGTAATAATGTCAGGTTTTCTGGATGGAATCCGGTGTGGTGACTGTGAATGTAATGTGGACTGGGGCGAGAAGAGAAACACTATTGCATCGATAGCAGCTGGGGTTCTTGTAGGTCATTTTTAGCTCATTGCATAATTCCATATGAACTAATGAAATAAAAGTACTTGTAACACAAAGTATTGTGTTTGGCGTTTTAGTTTGGATGACTTTAATTTGGTCTTTGTGTCTGAAGTTCTTCACAGGTTGGTGGATCATCATTGATGCAGCTGTGAAGTATCCAAAAGAGGATGACTTTCACCATGCTTACCACACATGTGGAGTCATAGCCACTGTGGCATTTTTAATGTAGGTGACTGCAGTCAATAGAATAAAACTTCAGGAAACTTCCTGAAACTCCAAAAAAGGACTCCAAAGTCTTTTTACAATGATGATGTTCTTTTTACAGGATCAATGCTGTCTCCAATGGACAGGTGAGGGGAGACAGCTACAGTGAAGGATGTTTGGGACAAACAGGTATGTGGCAGGTCAAAGACTGTTCCAGGACTAGTGATCAAACATGGATCTTGAAGTGGAAGCATTGGTGTTTTTTTTTTTTTTTCCCTTAAAGATGCTGTTCTAGTAATCCCACTCTTAATTGGATTTATAGATGGTCAATCCCAGTTTGTGGTAGATTTGAAGAATAATTAAATCTTATATATCTGATAAATAATTAACTGAATCACCCTGTTAGAAGAAGTTCAAATATAGTGCTGCTTCTTTACTTTTCTTTATAATAATTGTTGGCAGGAGAGGACTTCACTTAATTTTTTAATTTTTGTACCTGATAATGCAGTCTATGTAATTCTATTGAATGTATTGTTCTAGGTGCAAGAGTGTGGCTTTTCATTGGCTTCATGTTGGCATTTGGATCACTGATTGCTTCCATGTGGATCTTGTTTGGAGGGTTTGTTGTTCCTCGTAAGTTTCCTTTAAATGTAACCTTAATCTTTTCACTGCACTGTGATTTTTGTTGTGTAAAAATCATATGTGAACCTACCCACCATTATGTTCTTTTTTATCTCCTGCAGAGAAAGAAATTGTATATCCTGGAATCGCAGTTTTTTTCCAAAATGCTTTCATTTTCTTTGGGTGAGTGTGTGTGTTTTTGATTGTCTGGTGCAAAAGGAAAATATTTTGTGGTTATTGGTGGTGCAGTTTGCGCTGTGGGTGGTGTAATGACTCTTACCAGTTTTTAATGTCTGCGTTTTTGTCTCATTGTTATATTTCAGCGGCCTGGTGTTTAAGTTTGGACGCACTGAAGACCTGTGGCAATGAGGAGCTGCCTTCACTCCACTGAGCTATTACACACTCCTGCTCCCTCTGGCCTCCTGCCCTTTGATTCAGCCGGAACCCCAGTGTGATGAAACCAGTCAGAGCAAAAATCGCAAAATTGCTCCCAAAGCTAGAACATCAGTGGAGAATTGTTTGCTTGTTAGTGTCAAGCCTGTCTTGTCTCGTCACAACCTTGGTCATTGAAGAGAAATTAAAAAGGCAGGAGGCTACAACCTTTTTTTTTTTTTTTTTTTTTTTTAACATATTAAACTTGCAGGCTTGGGTTGCTGTGTCTATTCCATACCCTGGTGTGGTATTCCATTTTGCTTGGCACAGCACTTAAACACTTAACCAAAAACAATATCCTAATAGAGCAGTGGATTGGGGCCTAAGTTTAAACTAATCATAAGAGTTGTAAACTGAAAAAAACGTCCATTTCTGTAATACTAACTGGTGTATAATCTCTCCTGCTTTTATATATATATACAAAATACACTGCCATCAAATACACTACAGGTAAATCAAGGTTAGGATTAATTTTATGGTTGACAAACCTAATGTTTTAAAGGGAATGATTTCAAAATCGTAAAGCTGGAACTACTGTTGATGGTGTGATTGTTACAAGTATGCTAACAGAATTAGTCCCCTTCTGCAAGAAAACATGAAATGTATTCTTTGCTAAAAAAAATTGTGCTAGTAGCCCTCCACTGCATACATGTCCATATCAGCAATTACAGACTGTATATTCTGTAGCTTTTACTTATATATAGTATATACTCTATTTATAAAATGGTATGTGGTGGCTTCAGCAAGAACAGTTGCATAATGTAAAAAAGCACAATTTGATGTCTAAGGTCTGTGGTTTGGGGGAAAAAAATCTTGATCTTGAGTTGTGTGTATGAATGGTTTACATCTGATGTTGGGAATGGAACATCCACTCTTTTTATTGTTTTTTTTTCTTGAAGATGTCAATAATGGCTCTACATGTTTTACCTTGCAAAACAATAAAAGCTGATTTGTTATTGAACATTATAAAGTGATCTTCAAGGATCTAATCAAAAAAGGAGGGTCCAAGGCACTCAAGGCCAAAAGGTATAAAAAGCCTTTATTTATACATGGCTATTTTGAAGTTAAAAACATGGGCAGGGCAGACACCCACGCATAGCGGTGCAGAGCCTTCTTCTGGGTATGCTGCACAAACAAACAATGACCTCTTATGAGGTTACCCAATGACATACACCTGGATAGCACAGCTAATGACTTCACATGAATCAATTATCAGGTACACAATACATACAAAGGCCACTAGGTGGCAATACAATGTGTCTCAAGACCATGAATGGCCAGCTAAGACTTTGGTTAGGACAGCAATCAATACCAGAAGAAAACTTAGTCATAAATATGGGCTAAAATCAATTTCTTCATTCAGTCCTGGGTATGTCATGGTCTGCAAAGTATATATATATAGAAGTTTTCCCTTTGTAATCATTTTAATCTATCTCCACCCCTAATATTCTTTTTGATTGTTTCTAGACCTTCAACCATTAGACCATTGGGATTATTGTTGTGTGCTGTGTGAAAGTGTTTAGCCATTGGATAATCCAAATTTTCCTTTCTGATGGCATTTTTATGTTCAGAGATCCTTTCTGATGGCATTTTTATGTTCTGTCTTTTAGACGCCTCTTGGTTTGGCCAATATAAAAACAGCCACATGCACATGATAACCGGTACACAACACAAGTGGTATTGCAGTTAATGAATGCTCGAATTTTGTATGTTTTGTTAGATTTTAAATCGGCAAATTTTTTGCATTCTTTCATGTTGGAACAATGGAACAATTAAGTCATTAGCTGTGCTCATTGGGTAACCTCATAAGAGGTCATCGTTTGTTTGTGCAGCATACCCTGAAGAAGGCTCTGTGCTGCTACACGTGGGTGTCTGTCCATGTTTTTAACTACAAAATTTTTGTTTTAGATTGAGTTTTTTTCCCCCTCCCCAAAGAGCACCTTCAAGATTTTTTCCACTATTCCTGAGCACTTTGAAGTTTCTCTTCACTTGATCTTCAAGGATATTTAAAAATGAAAAATAGAGTTCATATATATTGAATCAAGTTCAAGTAAATTGATGGAAAAGCAAAATTGTTAGATATTCTCAGTGTACATTTTTGCAATATATATTTTTATTAATAAGTGTCCATTGTTTCTATCTTCTTACTTGCGTTCTGCCAGGTGGGGAAACTGCAAAATATTTAATTTATAAATGTTACT
Organism: Tenualosa thibaudeaui; assembly: GCA_027481765.1. Lineage (NCBI taxonomy): Eukaryota > Metazoa > Chordata > Actinopteri > Clupeiformes > Clupeidae > Tenualosa > Tenualosa thibaudeaui. Next base: position 15,567,368 of record JAIFZK010000013.1, read on the forward strand.
GCAATTATTGACACAAACTAGCATGCTACTAATTAGTAATACATACAATAGAATGTTGTTGAAATTCATAATTTTATCAAATGTCACTGTTCATAACTTAAGTAGTTTTACAGGTGGTAAACTCACTGTCCAAAAAGCCTGGTCGTCAAAGCATTTCCTGTCCTGAGGGGGTCTCCAAAACCTCAATTTCAGGATGACACCTGAAAAAGACAGCCAATATCCATAACGACTTCAGTAGGTGGACAGATTCTCTTTACTTTCTGTTGTTGTAATGCAATCCAACAGAATAGAGTAGCTACTCACTTGACATAAGTGGAGAATTCTGGCTTAAAAAAGTGAAGGTTCTACTACATGTACTCCAAACAATCACTAAATGAGCTGATTCTACTTAACAGAACACTTAAGACAGGTAAATCAGTGTGAAAATTACCTGTTGATTGCATAGTTAGATCCAGTACTTGGTAGGATTTCTACTTTCTGAAGCCAGATTTCCCCACATCTGATTAATCAACACTGATTGACTATGTACCTGTAATGACTCCCATAGCCACACTTGAAGCAAGTGTCATGAGCAGAATTGTGATGTGGTACACCGCAAACCTCACTGCACTGATGGGGTAAGGTTCGGGAATATTATTAGGATTATTAACCTTTCACAAATTGCTTTTGATTGTGTAACAAAAATGTTCACCAATGTCACTTACAGTGTTCTGCTATCCGACTTAGCAAGCTGAAGAAACAACCGAACAAACCATCCCAGAATGGCAGGGATCCCATGAACACTGAGGATGCTGCAGGTGTCATGGCATTTGAAAACTATTTGCATAAGGGGCTTAATGAGAGACAACAAAAAAGGTTAGCAAATTTGACTGATTCATACTCTCATTAATTACCGCTGTAAATAAAAAATGTTGAGCCAACCTTGATGTATAGGTGCCCCAAGGTGGACATTATGCCAGCTGATAACCCAATAGCCATAGCAACCCATGGATGTGGAAATGTAGTCATGCTGGCTCCCACTGCAACCCCACCAGCAAGAATGCAGTTCTGTACATGAGGCTGACAGAATAACAACAGGAGTAGTCAGCTACAACTCTAAATACTATTCATAGTCTAGCTGCCACAGTCTAACTGGCAAAGTGGAGGTGTAATAAAACAAACCTATACCTTTTTCTCATCTCAACAAATTCTGAAGCAATTTATGCATGTCTGTCGCCTAAAAATCTAGACTCACCCTTGCGGTAGCTAATAGTTTAGTGCTCAGTGGGTCTAGTCACGCACCATTGGAGTAGGTCTACCATTGGATTACACAGGCTTGGTAAGACCAATCACAACGCTCTAGTGAGTCGTTGAGCAGGCTCAGCACAATAATGATAGGACTGTGACAATGCAAATCAGCTGTGGCCAAGGAATAGTGGTCGTTTGAATCAGCTTTGTCATCGACTTTGACAAGAGTTAGACTTGGGCTTTTCTTTGAAAGTTGAGCAGAAAAATGCACTCAAGTAATTTGTTTTAAATATTGAAATATTTGCTGCTCTGATTGGTTGTAGCACTGTCTAGTTTAAAAGACAACAGCTGATTCCTCCCCTACGATTGAGCCAGTCCATTGGTCATGGTCAGACTATACATTTTGATATTATAATCTGGCTTGTCGTGCTAGTGATAAGTAAATTTGCTTGTACCATAGATGCACGCAGACTCGGTCAGGATTCAGACCAATCAGGAAACAGGTTTAATCTTTACAATGATGCACAACTGTAGAAAGTACTGACCTAACTTAAATATATCAAGAAGAGTGAGTCTGTCCACAAATGCTAGATGTGTGAAAGGGGGAATGACCTACCTGGAGGTCAGCCATTTGGTAAATGACCCAGGAAGGCCCCACTCTATTCAGCTGGCAGATTAATTTAATTGTAATCAGAATATAGGAAGTACAGGGAACACCCATTTTAACAAACCAGGCATTCATGGAGAGTTCACACCCTTTAAATTGGGCGTGGCTGACACCCATTATGGTGGCAGAGACATATTGACTCCAATGTCTAGCTGCAGAATCAACAACATATACATAAGAATAAGAATAACACATAAAGCAGTAGTGTCATACTGAACTGATTCTGCTTTAGTGTCATACAGAACTGATTCTGCTTATTAACGCCTTCACTAGCATTTTTATGCATGCTTTAATTGATTCTATTTGAAAGCCAAAACAACGCTTTGTAGGTGCAAGACCAAAGGCTGTATATTAAAATGGCAAAAGTAAATGCCAAGGGAGTCCAAGGGGGCTAGTGTGTAGTTTACTGTCATGTTCATGTAAAAGACTTTAGGACTTAGAAAAAAAAACTGTGATAACCTCACCATGTTAATTTTCCCTCGAGGGTTGGAAAGAACAGAAATGGCAATGGCAGTTACAGCAGAGACAGCCATGGACAGATATGTGCTACAGATGACATTTAAAGGCACAGACTCATCAATATCATGTTGCAGTAAATACACAGAGTTAAAGCTAGGCCAGAACATCCAAAGGAAAAGAGTCCCTGAAAAATAGACAAAATCAAGAAATCAACATGAGGAGGAGGATTCAGGGTCATTGAAAATCAGTCAATACTGATCAACAATGTTGACTGCCTGACTGTCTGACAGTCAGATATTCATATTATAACAAGATAGCCTATGCTGTAGACTCTAAGCTCAGTCCCATACAAAATCAGCAATAGGGCTTTTAGAGTAGGAATACAAATATCTTTCACAACACATCTGACATTAACACAAACTTGCCAGTATAGTTATAGTTATATGCTGTGAAAGTTTTTCCTACATTTTGGTGGGGTGATTCATCCCCAAATACAAAATACAAACATTTTTGCCAATACGATATACAAAAAACCCTAAATTGCTCAATAATGATTTTTTTTTAAATGACATCAAAGTTCATTCCTGCATTGTAACACTCACCAAATATGGAGAATAAACTCATCTTACGATCAGATTTCTCCTTCTCATGACATGGTTCAATACCTTCGCGATAAAGTGTCCAAGATGTCATAATTCCAAAGAAGGTCCCATATAGGTGTAGCAGCATGACATTTTTTTTTAGTCTGACCTGGATGGATGCATGCCATTAACTACAGTATAATATTCCCTTGTTTGTTATTGTCAAAAGCACAAGCCTTGTAAAGGACAAGATCAAACAGAACATCTGTATTCAAAAAAGTTGTGCTCACAGCCAGGCAAATGATTTACCTTCAATAAAGTTTGAATTAGCCAGTTATTGAGAATGAACCCTGTAATCTCCATTAAAGACATCAGCAGAAGGTGGACAGGATTGGTCTTCCCAATCACTACACCCATGGCAATTAGTGATGAGGCAGCACTCATCTCTGCAAATACCAAACTGGCGATACATTTGAATAACAGCATTAACTGTTGGAGAACAGTGTGTATAATATTAAGATAAATCCTTATTACGTTTTTTTTCCTGCTGTTTCTGTTAAAAATGTCAAAGCATTAATTGTGTGACCACTTGTTATTTCTGTCTGGTCCCTCTCAGGACCTGGCCTACAGCAATACCTGTCCATAGTGATTCTTCCAGGATATGGTAATTGCACAAGAGTCTGAAACACAGTTGCCCACTGCACCGCCATGGCTGCAACTAGTAGTCCGAAGCCAGAACTGCTGAAACCATAACGCACCAGGAAGGTGGACAAGAAGCCAAATCCCAGAAAAACCATGACGTGGACATCCTGGAACTCTTTAAACCAAACAACAAACATGCACCTTAAGATTCAGGTATTATTGACAGCTATACATTCCAAATATTAGAATTGTTTTTGTAGTGTTTTCAGAAATTAGGCAAAACCGGTGCCATTTTTTTAAGGATCACCCAAATGCAGTGCAAAAACTTCTTCTGCAAAAAATCTCATGCAACATGACTATTCCAGATGGCATAGAATCTCTATGTAATTGAGAAAAAATTGTGAGGCTTGTCACTGAACTGAAAAGAAATACTCCAGAATGGTGATGCCAAAGTCTCTTATCAGCCCTAGCCAGGGCTGCACACTCTCCACCTCCGCCCCAACTGAACCCAGTGATGCATGAAGAAAGTCGATATTCTAACAAAAAGACTTATTTCCTGCTATGTATCAAATATTCTAGTGCTAAAAAATCTTTGCTATGTATTGGTGTAAGGGTTCCTGCACTGTCTGAACTTAAAATACAGTGTACTCTTTTTTTTTTTTTTTTTTAAATAAATGAAGGCATTTTCAAAGTGATTGCAGAGTACCCTGGCACCAATACATATATTGAAGCATTTTGTTGTACAAACCTGCGTAAAATCTGATGGAACCTACATGTGGTACCTCCAAGTGGGTCACAAAGAACAAGATAAATACCGTTTCCAAGAGAAAGGCAAGAAGAGGGAGTCGTGACCGAAGACTAGGTGCATACTGTGGCGCCATTCATACGTGAGAACGCAAACAATTTCTCACACTCACAAACGAGAAGAAAAAAGGGGGCGTTTCTTCAGGAGAATTTGAACTACTGCTACCACTTGTCATTGTTTGATAGCAACTCAGCAGATCTAAGCAAATTCAATTTTGCAGATAGGAATATGATTTGCATAGATGGTTTGACAGCAAGCAAGCCACATAGCTCTTGTGTTTTGTCACAATTATCTAATGAGCTTTATTATTGTGATGCCTCTAAGCATGTTGGGAAAATCAGTAGTCAATGTGTTGTTCATAATTATTGTAAAATTACAATGCTTTGTAGCCTGTCGCAAAACAACAGCATTCATCTAGTTGCTATCTTGTTCCAGACACTGGGTGTGAAGATCACACCATCCATCTCTGCTTGGGGAAAAAAATATATATTTCAGCAAAAGCAGTTAACTGTGCATGAACCAGAACAATCCACTTACAATGCTGACTTCAAAAGACCTTTTGAAGAACAGCACTCATCAAGTAATCTCACAAGATCTTTCTTGGTCATATTTACCTGTAAGTTCATCGCTGGGAACCAAAACTGCAGCAGTAGTGGTTTATGAACACTTGGGGCTCTCTTTTCACAAAGAGATTAGTCATGGGTGTGTTTTGGGCGTAACATACAATTAACCAATCAGGATTTATACTGTCATTCCCTTTAAAAGCCAGCGGCGCATTTTCCATGGTGTGTTGATATTACGAAGGCAAATTTACCTGGAAGACAGGAGCGTTTTTCGATGGAGGAGACCGATCTGCTAGTGCATGAGGTAAAAGCGTGTGAACAGGTTATCTTCAGTATCCCTGCTGCGAGCTCCTGCTGATGAGAGAAGCAGGGTGTGCGCGCATTGTGCACGCTTTCATATCCCAAAGCGCTGTGCGCCCCTAAAATAGCTTTTCAGCAATGTGTAACTGACGACAGACCAGGGTTTTGTTGGTCACTGGCTGATTTAATTTTTGCATCCTTATAATAGCATCTGGCACGCTTTGCGCCAGACCACACCTCTTCTTTTCGCTGACACACCAGTGTCATCTGCTATCTAGACAATGTGATTTTTTGGCTGAAAAAATGAACGATGCACTGGCAGAGAATAGTAATGACACCATGTGCATGTCGTGAATGCACAGTGCGCCGCGGCATGATGGGGCCCTTGGAATGTTAGTTTTGCTCATTCCAAGTGAGTTTTTTTTTTTTTTTTTTTTTTTTTTAATCAATTATTGGGCCAGTTGATTCCCAATCCCCACATGTGAACGGTGCATTTGTGTGCTGGTTTTATGTGTGGTGCATTAACATAATATGACCATCCCATAGCATATGGCAGAGGTACTTAGGGATCGTCACAGAACTTTGCAAATGTTGATGACCAAAGAAAATGACAGATTATGTATAAATGCCTTTAGAGTTTCAATGGGAACCACTCTCTGCATCTGCTGTGCCCTCTACATCCCCAGTGAATGACTAGATGATTGATTAGTTGATTGACTGATTGTTCTGATTAAAAATATTAATAATCATGGTGTAAACAAAACCAATGCTATAGAATGCACATCAGAAGAAAAAAAATACTCAGTGTGGAACTTCACAATAGTATATTAGCAACATTCCATCCAGTTACCCACATTTGAATACTGTGCTGGTTTAGAGTAGAGTAGAGTAGAGTTACTTTATTGATCCCGAAGGAAATTAAGGTGTCCAGCAGCATACACATAATACACATAATACACAATGCAAAAACAGGTCAAATATATTGCACACATCTGCATTCAGACAACATTCACTGAACAGGAAGGAAAAAAAGAAAAAAAAGGTAACGATAATAAGAAAAGCCACGAGGTAGGTAAGTGTCGTGATAAGGTGCCCAATGTTGTAAAAGAGTCATTTAGTGCAGTAGTGCAGTATATTGTTGTCCGTAGTAGTATAGTCACCACCAGGGACAGCATAAGAGTGTGAGTGTGTGTGTGGGCTCCGCAGCCTGTCTGTCCTGCAGGAGAGGGACCAGAGTCTGTTGCTGATCAAACTCCTCTGATTGATGAAGATGGTGTGTAGGGGGTGGCAGTCATTGTCCAGTATAGAGTGTAGTCTGCTCAGGGTCCTCCTCTGGGCTATTGTAGTTAGAGACTCCAGCTCCATGCCCACCACAGACCCTGCTTTTCTCACCAGTCTGTCAATACGTCCAATGTCTCTCTTCCTAGTGCTACCACCCCAACATACCACAGCATAGAAGAGCACACTGGCCATAACAGACTGGTAGAACATTAGCAGGAGTCTGTTGCAGACCCTGAAAGACCTCAGCCTCCTAAGAAAGTAGAGCCTGCTCTGACCTTTCTTGTAGAGTGCATCTGAGTTAGTGGACCAGTCCAGTTTATTGTCAAGGTGGACCCACTTGTAAATGCAGACTGTCTCGACAATCTCCCCATCAATCGTGACAGGCACCAGCGGCGGGGCAGTTCTCCTGAAGTCCACCACCATTTCCTTGGTTTTGGTGGTGTTCAGCTGCAGCTGATTAGCCCGGCACCACCTAACAAAGTCCTCCACAAGGCACCTGTATTCCCCCTCCTGTCCATCCCTGATACACCCCACGATTGCAGTATCGTCAGAGAACTTCTGCATGTCTCTGAGTTGTAGCTGAAATCGGTGGTGTACAGGGGAGAGCACAGTACCCTGCGGCATACCTGTGCTGCTGACCACAACCTCTGATGTAAGGATTTGAAAACGTATGAGGGAATAACACCCATTCTTGGTCATTTTAGACTGCTATTGTTTGTCTGAGAGAAACGTTTCCAGCATCTATACCAGCAAGTTCAATTTTAGTCAGACTAAGACAATAATTTGATTTACCCTTAGTCCATGTAAACCTACTGAATGAGGCATACATACACATCACATCACTCTAGCCCTTCACAGTAAAGTAAAACCAAGTCCTTAGTTTTTGTTAGATAATCAGTAGTACAGCTTCTGTGCCACCATTTGTATCCATGTGTCAAGCACAAAACTATCACATCCTCTTCCCATGCCACTTAGTGACCCAGACAGGCAGAGAATGGGTGCAGACGCACAAAAGGACTAGGTCTAGTTAAGGAAAAATACAGGGGGGGTGCCCCAATAGGCATGAATGCAGACAGACTAATAAAGGGGGACACCACAGCAAGTGACGGCTCTTTCCTGCCATGCACATGTACAAGAAAGCTAATGTGGCACATGAAAGGAGATTTCCAATGTATAATTGGATGGAATGTTGGCTCTAACAAAATTTGAAACTGAATCATTAGATCTATCCGCATAGTTTTTCCAAGATTGTTCATCATAAAGTTAATTAAAAAACAGTTTTATTGTTCAATTCTGTGTAGAATTCTATTTGTTGATGTTTGTGTCTGCGTGACTGTATACATCATTGTCCTTATCCAGCATAAGTCATTGTCCTTATTCAGTGGTTTTCAAAGTTGCACAACTACTGAAAGCGATACACCTTTTGTCTAGATCCATTCTCAGCCACACTGACAGCCAGATGTCTTTGTCTGTGGAGGACCAGCCTGGACAGGTGCTCCAACTGTGAGTCCGTACCATCCTTCTTGAATGGAGATTCTGCGTTTCTGGTACTGACTGTAGATCCCTTGGGCCAAAGTCTGAAACGCCAGGCTGACGTTAGTATTGTCCTTAGAGGAGACTTCTAGATAACCCACCATGTTGAGTTTCTTAGCCAGGGCCTCTGCTTCCTCTGTGGTGACCTGCCTTTTTACATCCAAATCACACTTGTGGCCCACTAGCAGGAATATCATGGGACTGGGTTTTACATAGTCAAGCACTTCCTGTTGCCAGCTGCGGACACGCTCAAAGGTCTGTCTCTGGGAGATGTCAAATACAAGCAAACAACCAACAGAGTTCCTCATGTAGGACTTGGCAATTGACCTGTGTCAGAGGATCAGTAAATCAAAATACATAAATGAATTAAGTATTGCTGAAGTTACTGAAATTAACCATTCTTAAACCTTAAATGATTTTCTGACCATGTCAAACAAAGTTATTATTGTGTATTAGTACACATTATAAACATGCTCATTGTTATGCTACAACACATTTGTGCTTACTTGGTATAGTACTTGCCGAATAAGAATATAAGAATATAATTTGTATCATCTCATCAGTAATCAGGAATTTTCAGTATGATTACTATAACTCACCGGAATCTCTCTTGTCCAGCAGTATCCCACAGAAGCAATTTAACCACAATACCAGGGTCAAAATCCAGATGATGAACTTTAAAATCAATTCCAAGTGGAGACTGCCTCGAGTCATTAAATGTGCCTTCAGTGTATCGATGGAGGAGCGAGGACTTTCCTACTGCCGAGTCCCCAAGAATGACAATCCCAAACCTGAAATTCCACGACACCTCCATATTGTAACTCTTTGTGAAAACAAGTCAAGATGTGCCAGCCACTTGAAGTTGGCTTCAATAAGTCCTCCACTGACTGAACAAACAGGTTAAATACAAAGACATATTCGTAATTTTTCTTGTGTCCACACCTAGGTGTGAGTGGGTTAGCCTCCATATGTGGGCAGATGTCAGCTGCATTTGTGCGTCATGACTGATTCCTGTTCCAAAAGAGGTACTTGTGTCTCTTTACAGATTTCCAGTGTTTCAAAATCACACATCACCTTCTTAGGTAGTGCAGCGTTGACTAAATTCCTTCATTTGGATAGTTTTTATTTAAACAGCTCAACCTCTTTTGCCTTCCTATGGTGGACCTTTGTTAGGCTAACCTCTTTCTTTTCTTCATTGCTGTCGAACAAGAAAGAGTTCAACCTGTTGGCACAGAAACAGATTTTTTTTTTTCTTAACACAAGAGATCGTCACGTACGAATGAATATGTTGTGATGATCTAGTGTAAAATATACCAAATGATGTCAGCATGTCAGAAACACTCCACACTTTTCTTTTATAAAAAAGAGAATGTTATAGAGAATGTGAGACATCAGTTTATCATACATACATACAAAATGGACACATAAAGCTATATTTAGACTTGTTAAATGTTAGAGTTAGTTAAACAAAACATACATTTTTTAATAAAAAGTTTCTGAGGAATGAGAATGATGTTCTCTGTGGACTCTATGCATTGATCCAATGATAAGACAGTTCAGTTATTCTTGATCTGATATACCCACATATCTTGACCAACCCTCAAGCAAATCCAGGTGTTCTTAATGAAGCCCAGTCATATGCTAGCACAGGGAGAAACGGCAAGAGTTGATGTTCATCTTGGTGACTCCAATGAGCTTCAGAGGGGCAGACAGTCCAAATCCAGGTGTTGTGATGGGAGAATCGCAGAGCAGGTCTGACAGCTTGTCGCATTCCTCCAGCTCAAAGGTGGCGTCGTTCAGCATCTTGCAGTGGAGGTGACATGTTTGCTCGATTTTCAGATTGTTGATGTCACTGCGCAGGCGCATCAATTGCTGAGCCAGCTGCTGGTCCTGAGCTTGCATTTCTGTCTGAGATAAATGGTGACATCATTCTCTCATTTTTAGGTTATCACCAAATTCAGTGTAACACTTCCAACATACTTCATACTTCTTAACATGTAATTCTGTTGAATTGTTTTGCATTATCTAAAATATAGTTTGTGTCTGTAAAGTTGTTCTCAATATATTGTATTCTAACAATGACACCAATGCCACTGAAGTGGTACCATGGTGTACTTTTACCTCCGCCAAGGAGGTTGTGTTTTCACCACTGTTTGTCTGTGTACAAAATAGCTTGAAAAGTGCTGCACGGATTTGGATTACATATCCAATATTTTTGGACAAAGTGGGTATTAGGACAGATTATTAAATTTTGGTGTTGATCCGGGAACACCATTTGGAATTTGTATTGCGTTAGTGACCCAATAATACCTTGACAGAGGTCTAGACTTGAATGCCGAATGAAGAATGAATTGGTCTGACCTGACCCCTTGTGGACGAAGTATGAGAAGCCTAAGGGTGCTGGCCTGGGCTTCTTTACTATTTGCCGTGGATAGACATATTCATTGATAAAGACTAATGTGGATCAGGGTGTTAAGCATATACTGACATTCATTATTAGTTCTAGCAGTGAGGGCAGAGTCAGTTTGGTTTAGGTAACCTTGACACCTGACAGTGCTGACTCATCCTTTCAGTGAAGGGTTAGACTTCATCCACATAAAAGGAGTAGCCTTTCTTCCTGCAACTGTCAAGACTTTAGAACGCTGATGTAGAACTATTTGATTTAGCTCTCTTTATGGTCTATTTATTTATTGGTTTTGTTGCTATGTGTACGAAAATTCAACGTTTTGTGAATGAATAAAGCATTATCTTATCTTAGTTGACGTTAAGACACAGTACACAAGAACACTAGCGATTGTCAATAACACATAAAAAGAGTTGTTATATTTAGCCAACCATTTTTACTCCGTTATTTCAGTAGTCAGATGTTCTGTCAATCAGATGATAATTCTGCACCTGAGCCTCGGGAACCGCCTAGCTTTATTTTAAGCATTTCCATTGGTTAATTCGACTGCTTCCCCGTGTCTATCAAGACTTCTACGTCATACAATAAGACAAATTGAGGAAGTTGTGGCAATGACGTGAAATTCGTTCGGCATCAAAATGCCAGGCTAATGTGTGATATGTAACGTTAGCTGAGGATCTATACTGCTCCTTTGAAAAAACAACTAGATGCAGTTTCTGTTAAACCAGAGACAGTATAAGGGTAAGTACAATCACCTTAGTGTTCGGCTATTGGTCGTGACATAGTGCAATACATTGTTTGTTTACAGGCCTATCAAGAAATATCCAAACGTTAATGTCAGATGTTTAACGAGGTGCTGCGTTTCCTCATCGGTAGAGGAGCTTAAATGTAATTTATTAATGTGGCGTTAATTTAACATCGACCGCTGTCTGACAAAGTTTTCTGTCATTTACATTGCATCAGATTTTGGCTAACGTTTTGAACACTTGATACAGAACTTTGTTCTGGTTCTTTTCCCTATTAGCTAAGTCATAATTTCGTTCCCTACACATGCCTCCTTCTCTTCCGTAAATTAACCAGGCTCGTTGCCACGTAGAGTGTGCGACTCAGGATTAAAGGTTGTTATGTAATTTAATTTGTTTCCTTTTTTGATCTTCCTGAGCAAACCCAGATAATGTGATTACGTTCATGCAACTAGCAGAACATGCAGAACTGAGTATATGTTGAATACGTGCTAGCCTATGTTTCCTCAATCTGGTCAAATGCACAAACATGGCTGGCTGCGCAGTGAAAAAAAACGTGTCAACATGTTTTATATGTTAGTGAACTACCAATACATCTACCAAGATGTATTAGTCTTCTCCTGAGTGACTTAGATTTTGACAACTGTGCTCAACGAGGATACCCATTCTGATTGCACAGGGGCGTGCATGGCATATTTGTTTTAAACTGTCACTTCCTCACTGGCCTTACCTCCCACCTGTCTTTATATTTTTAGAATTGTTGAGGACGACTGCCTCAGTCTCCCACACACACACACACAGGATGTTGATGCGTCGACTGCTTTGGTTTGCTCTCTGTTGTGGATTTGCTGTTTCTGAGCACAGAGGAAATGACACTAATAAAGAAGCCACACCAGTGACCCATCCCCTACTGCTTGTATCCTTTGATGGTTTCCGGGCTGACTACTTAAAGACATACAACTTTCCCCACTTCCAAAAATTTGTCTCTGATGGGGTTCGCGTGGGCTACCTCACTAATGTCTTCACGACAAAAACATTTCCCAACCATTACAGCCTGGTCACTGGGTTGTATGCCGAGAGCCATGGCATTTTGGCCAGCCGAATGTATGATCCTCACACGAAAAAAACTTTCACCATCGGAAACCCTGATCCTTTCTGGTGGGATGAAGCCACACCTATCTGGGTCTCAGTGCAGAACTCTGGTTACAAGTCAGCCGCTGCCATGTGGCCAGGCTCAGACCTCAAGATCCAGAACAGTACAGTCACGCACTTCTTCCCCTATAACCGCAGTGTGACTTTCCGAGAGAGGCTTGGAAACATAACCAAGTGGCTGAAAGAAGACCCAGATGTTAGGTTTGCTGCACTTTATTGGGAGGAACCAGACCAGTCAGGTCACAGGTATGGTCCAGACAACAAAGAAGAGATGACCAGGACCTTGAAAGAGGTGGACAACAACATAGGCCTGCTCATGGAGGAGCTCAAGCAGGCCCAACTATGGGAGAAGATTAATGTGATTCTGACCAGTGATCATGGCATGACTCAGTGTTCTGAGGACCGGCTCATCAAACTGGACAGCTGCCTCAATCAGACAGACTACATAGCACTGGACCTTACCCCAGTAGCAGCCATCATACCTAGAAACAGTAAGTTTAGTTGTATAAAGGTATATAAGTAACACAGGACAAGCATTTTGGGCTGTCAAAGTTTAGCCATTTCTTAATGTGATTTGGAGTGTATTTCTCAGTGATCCTGATGCATTGTGAATTTCAAACACAAGCCCTCTACTGGTGTGATTTCCCTCAGACATTATGTTGGAAAATCAATCATGAAAACAAAGCTCTCTGTATGGCATTCTTATTTGCTTATTTCAAAATGAGCTCAGCAGGCACAGCCAACGTTCATAGAAGTATGTTACACCATGTTCTCACAACTGAGCCATTAGAATTTATAGACTAACTGTCAGATCTCTTATCAGCAGTGAATCCTCCTGAGACATGGCACGGAAGAGTTGCCCATATGTCAACATAAACTACAAACTAAGTTGATGTGAAAATACTAGCTTGGGCACTTTTGGCTGCTTTCAAAAGTAATCACCAACTTGTTTGTTCTCCATTTCTGTAAATATAAACATGAGCTCTGTTGTCATTGTCATGACTGGAAGAGATATCCATGAAAGATAAAAGAGTTCTTTTTGTTAACATATTTGAATACCCTTGAATGGATTACTCTGTTTTGGTTAAATAGCATTCAGACTATTTGTTACATTGATATATTTGAATGTTGATTTTTGAATTTGTGCATGAAATAACGACTCTCATTTTAAACTATGTTCACAGATGTTTCCAGGGTCTATAGTCTGCTGAAAAACTGCCATGTCCATATGAAGGTCTATATGAAGGCAGACATACCAGAGAGATTGCATTACAAGTACAATGAGAGGATTCAGCCCATCATTCTCATGGCTGATGAGGGCTGGACCATTGTTCAGAATGGCTTACTTCCTCGATGTAAGTCTTTCTCACTGCTTACTGTGGTTTCGCCACAAGCTGGTAATAGAAAAATCTATGATGGTGCTTTCACATACATAATAAGTCCGTAGAGGCTATATAGAACATGCATTTTTCAGGGAACAAACAGAACATTTTTGCCTATAATTTTTTTTTTCGATATCAGACATCACATTCATTTTCAGTTGTATCCTTCAGACACCTTAGTTACAATGAAATAAATATCTGAGATGTCGTTACAACTTGTAAAAGGTCATTGGCCATTTATACTCACTTTACTAATTTCTTGTCATTACAGCTGGTGACCATGGCTATGACAACTCTCTTCCAAGCATGCACCCGTTTCTTGCCGCTCATGGCCCTGCTTTCCGGAAAGGTTACCACTTGTCCAGCTTCAACAGTGTAGACATCTACCCATTGATGTGTCATCTCTTGGGCATCCCCGCTATGCCCAACAACGGCAGCTTCGTCAAAGTTCGCTGCATGCTCGAAAATGAGACCTGTGCAGATTTGGCGGTGACGGTGGGCGTCGTGATTGGAGTCCTCATAGTGCTCACCACAGTGACCTGCCTCTTTAGGCTCATGAAAAGCAGAGGGCCTTCTCCGTCTCGGCCCTTCGCTCGGCTGGAGCTGCAGGATGACGACGATGATGATCCCCTGCTGGACTAATGAGTCCTCTCTCTCGAAATGTTAGCCTAAGGTTCAAATGCAGTGATGTTAAGTCTATATGCAGTGCAGTCCAACTTTGCGCAGTGCCAGCCTTGTGCACAAAACTGCTAGCATTTGAGGGTATTATAATATTTTATTAGGCCCACACCACTTGTAAACAAATAGTGTTTGGTGTTCGTCTGGTGTCAACCAGTAAGTTTGTGTTACATGTTACAAGCAATAATTCAGCAGAGATTTATTCCTTTGAAACAGGCCATGAATTGATCTGAGTTTTTCTAGTAACATTTGACCCACATGGTATAAAAGTTTATGCCACTTCCTTTTGTGGAAACACTGGTTGAAACGTTCTAGAATTGCTTACGGATGAAATTCCACTCTGAACAGAGACTTTAAGAATGACTCAAATGGAAAGAACTATTGTGTAATAACAATATATTTTGGACTTTCTAAGAGCATAGAAATGTCTTTCTAGAGGTGTTTGCTATGCTGCTAAAGATTGCTAAGGATGGATACTGTTTGCGGCTATTCATGTGTGGTTGTTGGTTTCTGGAAAACTTAGATGCAGCTGAGCCATTGTTTTGCAATCTCATGTATTTCAGAAGCTATGCTTCAATTGCTCTCTGCTGGAGCTTGGAAACTTCCAAAGATGAGGTTTCACTCTGAAATTTAAATGATCGCTTTAATATTGTTGGTTCCTATAGACACTGGAATTACTTGAAATCTTTTTAGGACCAGATATGTACTGGCATTGGTACAATAGCAAAGTCTGTATCTGTTACAGTTATACATGGTCTAAACAAATTTGAAAGATGTTATAAACAGAGAAGGGCATGAACTGTTAAAATGTTTTTCAATGTGGAAAAAGTTCCATGTTTTATATTGTTTTGAGTTGTCAGTGAGGTGGCACACACCTATTTCTTTGTGCATTTGAGGTCTTGGGAAAATAGTACGTTTTATGTTAATGGAATGTTTGGAGTAACAGTAAATCTCACCTTTATAATATAACCGATAAGCTTTATATAAATTACTGCGCACGTTTCTCACTTTTTCTCATTTCAAGCATGTGAAAGAATTTATACATGCACCTTGTAGTATTCAGGAAAATATTAGATTACTTTTTTTTTCCTAAAGTCTGATTTATTCTTGCTTTAATGTGATAAAATGTAAAGGTACATCTACTGTGTGTTATGCAAGGGATGTTATGCACTGTTCCTCTTGGTGAGTATTTAAGGTTTCTTTTGTCAAAATCTACTGTTATTCACCTGCACTATTTATCGCTCTTTTCCAGGTAGACTCTGGCACAAAAAAGGACTTATTTTCTTATAGGAGACATAAATAGGCCTAAGCCTGAGTAGTCATGAGATCAATAAAAATGTGTGTTTTTTTTTTTTACATTCTTGCCGTATGGTTTTTTTGTAGCTTTTACTTACAGTTTGTATATTTCATGGATGAAATTCACTCTGCATCAGTAAGCAATGTGCTTCAAGAAGAACTGTGCATATTTTGGTGGTGAATTCATTCCATATTCCACCCACCAGACATGTGCAGAGAAGGGGGTGTTTTAGGGGCTCTGGCCCCTGCCCTGTTGTTCCTTCATGTCCCAAGTGCCCTGTTGAGAAGACACCCATTCTTCTCTGTCAGATTACTCGCAGAATTTTTCGCTACACAGATATCAAATTCAAATGCATTGATATGAAACAGCTGATAACAGCTTACCTCCCCACCAATACTTACTCAGGGACCTCTCACTCTCATTTCACACAAGAGTTAAAGACCTCGGGGTAATCATTGACCAAGACCTCTTAATAGAAAAATTAATACATGCAGTTTTTACCTCCAGGCCTAATTATTGTAATGCTTTGTTCTCTGGGTGTAGTAATACCTGTATTAAAAACCTACAGCTAATACAAAATGCTGTGGCCCAAACACTCACTAGGACTAAAAAATATGATCATCCCTCTCCTATCCTCACTTCCTTACACAGCCTCCCTAGTAAAAGTCAAATCGATTTTAAAAAACGTCTAACCTATAAAGACGATGGTCTTGCTCCAACATATATTAAAGACTTACTTGTCCCTTATAACTCCCAGAAGATCCCAGAACGCTGGTCTCCTTGTAATTCAGAGAATATCACCACTGACCATTTCTGCAGTGGTGTTGAGTTGCCATTCACCATACCTTAGTTATGCTGCTATAGACTAGTGCTGCCACAAACCTCTCTTGTGTCATGCTGTACAACTCTCTCTCTCTCTCTCTCTCTCTACATATGACATATATAATCAGTGAAGTGTGAATCACCTAGTCTGGCCTAACTCATTTACTTCCTCTGTCCACATACATCTTTTTCTGACTGTCATCCTTGCCTCCCATTGGATGACTTCCTTGTCACCAGCCCCTCCTGAGTGGACTGCAACCAACTTCACGGGAGGCCCATGCCAGGATTAACACTCCATCCTAGAAGTCCTGTGACCCACCCCTTCTCACAAATCCACTGTCAAAATGGACCCGCACAATGTTACCCCAATGATCAATTTTGCTTTTTCGCTTTAACATTATTTCTGGCCAGAACTTTAGACAACCACATAAGGCCTGACTACCATATAATGTTGTGGGTCAATATTTTGGAAATTTTATGATGCTCAACCAAAACCATGGACAAATTGTAGTCTTTTAGGTTACTACTGACTGTACTCTTCCCTGGCAGTTGGGCTGCCCCTTGAGCCATGAATCTGCCCAAGGTTTCTACCTTGAATAACTACCATAAGGGAGGTTTTCCTCGCTTTTTCCTAGGGTGCTCCATGTCACATTCATTCATATTGGTGAAATATGTTTATGTCAGGCTATATATGTGTGAATCATGATGAAGAGCCAACGTGTTCAAGAAAGTATTTTGGAGTGGGCCTGGGTAAGATTACATGCTGCCCCTCCAAGGGTTTCTGCACAGCCCTGCCACCCACGTTCTGTATTGATTTACCATGGCATACACTATTGCAAGAAAAAGAAATTGAATGAGAGGTCTTTGTGGTGTCCTGCTTTTTAATCTGAATCACTCATTTTAATTTAGTTCCACATATAGAAATGCAAACAACAGTAAATTAAATTTAAAGCATAAAAGGGCAATAGTTTAAAAAGTAAGGTATACATATAACAATAAAGAAACAAACAATGAATCATTAACAGCAAACACAGTTGATAGCATAAAGCATTAGATCACAATTTGGTCTTCTTAAATCTAGATTTGAAAACTAGTAAGTTGAAAAACCATCATCACTCGAGCTAACCAGAAGCTGAGGGAAAGAAACAATGCCTCCAGAGCCGGGGATGAAACTAGACTGAGAGCAACAAGAGCCAACCTGTCCTGTGGGATCAGGAAAGCAAAGCAGGAATACACACATACACACACACACACACACACACACACACACACACACATACACACACACACGACAACCTGCCATTTTAAAGATAGCAAAGACACACAAAGCCTGTGGCAGGGCATTCAGGCTATCACAGACTATAAACCCGCGCCACAGACCTGCAACAGCAACATTCCTTTGCTAAATGACCTCAACAGCTTCTTTCACAGTTTAAAGCACAAAACAACACACGTACATAGAAGACTCCACCACCACTCCACGAGCAGGCTCTGTGCCTGTCTGCTGACCCATCATCATCAAATACTTTGAACAGCTAATCATGGAACACATCAAATCCTGTCTTGTCTTGTTTAGTGTTGACATGAAAATGTCTTTATCTGCTATGCACTTTTTTTCTTTATTGTTAGGAAATGTTGTGCAAACCTGTTGTGCATCTCTTCTTCACCATGTGATAGCAAGAAATGTACTTTCAATTCCTCTGTATGTCTACTATATATGAAGAAATTGGCAATAAAGCTGACTTTACTTAACTTGACCTGATTTAATGACTTTTTGATGTCATCTGTAGTTGATCTGTAGTGCTGAACCTCAAAGCAGCAACCTGACAGCTCTATTAGTTGAGTCATAAATAAGCAGTTACATTTTAAAGTCAATTTCATGACATCAGTGCAGGGACTTCAACATTGGTGTGATGGATTTTTCATTTAGTTTTGGTTAGAACTCTAGCTGCTGCTCAATACAGTCAATTTTACTTGTTGTTTGATGATCTTTTTAGCATGGCCTGTGAAAAGGTTTATTCGTACAATACATTTCATACACAAAAGTAGTTTAATGTGCTCCACAAAAATGTAAAGTACAGTTACTGCTAGAAAGTAAAACCACAAAAAAGATAAATATGACAACAATAAAATGAGTATAGGTGTAAAATAATTTATTTAAAAGTGAAAATATACAGAGTATAAAAAGAAAGATAATAAGACACATAGTAATTAAAAGTGAATCATTAGGAGAAAGCATCTGCAGCAACCAACCCTTCTCAAATCAAATGCAGTAATGAGTTTTCCTACATTATTTTTAAACACAAGACCTCTGAGTTTGCCAACGAGTGTATGAGAGCAAACCCCTGCAAAACTATAAGTTTGTTATTGTTCTGAGGCGAATGCAAGACTGTGGAGACTCGTCTTTATCAGTAGGCCAAAGATTCTGAAATGAAAACAGAAGGAACATTCATTTATGCTATATATTATACTGAAATGAATATGACTGCTTTACATACAATGATTTAATAAGATGACATTTAATAGCTTACAACACCAATTAAGGTATCTTTCACCTTCCACTAGTCATACATAAACAGGTTTGAATGACTTTGCATGTTTTGTCCCTCTTTGTTTTACCTGTGATCTTCTTGGAAGGAAGCAATAACACAAGAGAGCTGAGCTTCCAACTATCAGCAACCCTGTACTAATCCTGATCCACAAGGGAAAGGAAATGTAGCTGTATTCAGCTCCCCCTGCTGGAAGTTACAAGAACATCTAAGTGTGTCAACATAATGTGGTACATGCAGTGTTATGACACAATGCACAGGTGTCCTATAAAAGTAAGCCCCTTTCAGGTTACATTAACATTTTCTCACACCTTTATGAACTAAGCAGTATTGTTCCAATTTCACAGTGACATGACTCCAGCTGACTGGGTTGCTATGGTTGCAGATGATATGGTCATCTTTGATAAAAACAATGAAGGCAGGGTCAGGAGCCCCTCCTATCACAGAGCAGGTGTTGCTGTTGCAGGTGAAGTTCACAGAGAGGTCACAACCTCTGCAGGTCAGGGTGACGTTACAGTTACTACTGGACCAGTTAGACAAAACAGTCAGTATAGGAGATATCACAGGTTCTGTGAAATATACAGACAGAATCAGTATGTTTTATTAGTCATCTAGCCAACAGATGATGCACATTGATGATACCCACATGCTGTTCACGTCACAATATAATACATTAAGACATTAGCTCACACTGACCTACTGTACATAAATGTATTCACAAAAATAAACTTCACAATGCACTTCAGATATGTACACCTAAATATGATAGATAGATATGTACACCTACGCCTAAAGGAAAATTCAATCCATAACCTTGATGTTTGAGGTGTTGTTGGGAGGAAAAATAATATGACAATTTGGTGCAACATACGCAACATGTTTCTGGGTTTCACCCATTGCTTAGCATTAGCCGCTATTGGTTTCTCCAACTGACAGCACTCAGTGACCTCAAACAATAGGGCTTTTGGTTAAAATGTGCAGTCATATTCTTATAGAAATGTATTTTTAAGAGAATCGGGATGCAGGAATAATGCCACCCCAAAAGTGTTATTACTGTCAGATGGTATGGTTATGCCCCTTTAGTCCTGAACAACACCAACAATTATTCACCCATAAGAGGTAACTGAAATGTATGAGTGGAATCCATCAAAAGGTGGTTCTTATGGGCCTGTAGTAAACTCACTGATCTTTTAATTCAAATGTTTGTGATTTAAAAACATTTGCATGGTTACCCACCATAAACACTGAGTCTGAATTCAGCAACATGATCTCCTTCTGCTGTGCCTATTTCTCCTCTGTAGAGTCCACTGTCAGACATTGTCACGTTCTTCAGTTTCAAAGAGAAAGTCGAGTTATCAAGCTCCACTCTGTCCCTATAAGAGGCCTCAACTCTTAGCCTTCGATGTTTAGGATGACGTGGAAAATACCTAACAAACTCGCATGTTTTGTTGCCAGTGAAGACCCAGAATACATGATTTGGATTAAGACTGTTATTCACCATCAAGATGACTGATTTTCCTTCCTGCACAAATAGAGGCTTTGGTACATTGCCCACTGTAGAGATAGGCAAAGTCAGTATTATTTCAAGATACTGTAAAGAGAAAGTAAGAGAACCAAAAGACAAGAACACATATATCATTAACGCACATGGTGACATACACAGTTATCTTCAAAGTGGGGTCTGACTGTCCAAGTAATACATTAAAAAATTCAATTAAAATTAAAATATTGACGAATGCCTCTGTTCCTAGAATTTTCGGTTGTTACGATATCACCCCCCACCTACAGAATGACTGCATAGGTACACAGTTGCCGTCTTTCCTAAAACACATTAAACTCTCGTTTGTAAAGACATGAGTTCACTGAAGGTTCACTGATATGCTGACACAAAAAACATTGCAAAGTGTGACTTCTATCATTACTTGTATTGGATCAAACTCTTAGGCAGAAGGATACGTGTGTGAGGAGTTAAAATAAAATAGGTCCACAATTGAGAATGAATAATCAGAAACTTGTTGGAAACCATACCGTTTGCAGAGAATTGTGTGCCAGCATATCAGAGAACATTGCTGACTACTGGGTGAGTTTCATGTCTTTATAAAGTTTAAAGTTTAATGTGTTTTAGGAAAGATTGCAGCTGTGCACCTATGCATGCAGCCATTGCAGCAGTACAGCAACAACCAAAAATTGTCTGAACAGAGGCATTTGTCAGAATTTCAATCTTAACCATTGTTTCATGATAAACAAATACAAGCTTTAAGTGTAAAAAAAACAAACTTGTCCTTTAAGTGTAACAACAATTTTGGCTTATAAAAATATTATTTATTCTTTCTAACTCAGTGGTTTGCAAACATTTTCTATCATTAATTTATGCCTCTGTTGATGTCTCTATTCCCCACCAGTGGGGCCCGGCCCACACTTTGAGAGTTATGGGCCAATGAACACAAAAACAGTGATCTATGTCATTTTAAAGACATATTGCAAAAGGGGAGCAATCAAAATGCAGTGCTATTTTGTGGTGCCCTTGTGCCAGAACAAAATACAGATTTTGTCTAAAATGTGCCAATTTAGGCTACATGTTGTCACTTGACAAAGTGGAGACATACTCTTCCATATTATGAGAACTATACTTTCATGTTAGCAAAGCTCCACTTCCTGCTCCACTCACCTAGCACTTAGGGCTGCTGCATTTACTGCAGTAACTATACTCACTGCACTACACACACGCACTTTCTCAATCAGACATACTGTACAGTGTGCCTTAACAGAATAATAGTATGTCTTGGTTCTAGCTTTAGAAGAATAATTTTCATTCAAAATTTGTACATTTGTGAAATTTTACAGAAGGATCAAAACAGTAGGCAGAGCAAGACTACAAGTTGAAGGGTGTGAACTACTTCCTGTAGATATTACATATTCCTATAGAAATGTATTTTTCTATCTACATCAAACTACATCATACAAGCAAAAAAATACTTATTTTCCTTTCTTAAAGGTAATATTATTTAATATAGTCATTATAATATATATATATATATATATATATATATATATATATATATATATATATAGAGAGAGAGAGAGAGAGAGAGAGAGAGAGAGAGAGAGAGTATATTATATAATATTTTTGTGAGGATTTGACACTTTTTCTTTTTAAAACTTCTTAAACTCAAATTGCATCTTAACCAGACATTACATTTACATATACTCAGAAAGGAGTAAAGCCTTTTTCTTTTACCTGTCTGAAGACTGAAGGCTACCAGTAGCAACTTGGAAATAAAGGACACCATTGTTTATGAAAAGAATGGAAGAGTTGCATTTGAAGATAATGCAGGGCAAGGTGGAGGGCACAAGTACTACAGTATAGAGAAACATGACCAGTGGAAATAAAGAGACAGGATGTGGACTGCTTTCCTGTCACACACCTACCAACCACACCACAGCTGAATAGATTATATGTGTTATATGTGAGTCGACGGACACAAAAGAACATAATAACCAATTACAATGATTGTTGTGGTGAAATATTTTTTCATTGGATCTAATATTTCTGGTAGTAAACCTCGTCAACATCAATACAATATCTACAAATTAATGGGTAAGTAATGTGATGAAAAAGACTGATGTGTATGTACTAACAGATTGTCCCTCCAATGGATCAGTGCTGATCGCCATCTTACTGTGTGACTGTCTCACTGTCTCATGGGAGAACAGTGAGTAAAATGTTCTACTTTCTGTCTTGCACCAATGCAACACCGGTCATGTAAAGACCACAGGAGAAAAGGTTTTCATCTGTCCAAAAATCACATCCTTCAAACCATGAAAACATTCATTGAAGCAGTACCAGACAAATGTGTTTTTTTTTTTTGGAACTCCCCCCATCTAACCTATTCACCCTGTGATGAACCATTTAACCATCAAAGTGACTAGGAAGCTGAGAAATTAACCTAAAAAACAGCACAAAATGTTGCCTGCATGCCTTTAGGTAAATGTCCAGTTCTATTTAACTTCTATTGACCACCAAAGGCAGTGCTTTAAGCACCTGGATGCCCATCACATGCACATTGCAGTTTGAGTGTTTATGTCCTCTGTGACAGGGGTGATGTGGTCCTGCCCAGGTATGCTCACCCTGGAAGATGTTCCTTAGAAGTCTTCTTTTCAACACACAGCCAAGCTTTTTGACTGTATATATATCTAAACATTGGCACTCGCTTTCAGCAATTCTTTATTGGGCTGGTCTCACAACAAATAATTAGGTGTACAGGGCCAGATTGGACTTTGCACACACATCAGAATTTACCCAAAGGTCACTGATCCCAGAATTTACCCAAAGCATTCTGATCCCCAAGTTAGCCAACCTGGGGCTCCCACTATCCACCTGCACTTGGATTAAAGACTTCCTGGTCAACCGACCCCAGCAGGTAAAACTGGGTCATCACCTCTCTTCCGCCCGCACTCTCAGCACCGGCTCCCTCCAGGGCTGTGTGCTGAGCTCACTTTCTACTTGCCCTACATGTCCGAATGCAGTCCCACAAACCCAGAGAAAATCATTGCCAAATTCGCCGATGACACAACCGTGGTAGGGCTGATAACAAGGGGAAACAAGATGGCTTACAGAGATGAGGTCCTGAAACTTGGTGAGTGGTGTGCATCTAACAACTTGGCACTGAATATTACCAAGACTAAGGAGCTCATCCTGGACTTCTGGCGGAACAGAGCCGCCCCTGCCCCCCTGTACATCAACGGCGAATGTGTGGAGCAAGTGGAGTCCTTCAAATTCCTTGGGGTCCACATCTCATGGGGTCCACATCTCTGCAGACCTCACCTGGTCAGCTAACACCTCAGCTCTGCTCAGGAGGGAGAAACTGCACACTAACCTGCTGGTGACCTTCTACCGCTCCACCATTGAGAGTATGCTGACTTACGCTGTGTCAGTGTGGCACTCCAGCTGCACAGAGGCTGACAGAAAAAGCCTGCAGAGGGTGACCAACACGGCACAAAAAGTCATTGGCTGCCCTCTGCCTTCAATTGCCAGCATTTTCAACTCCCGCTGTCTCAGCAGGGCCAGGAACATCCTAAAGGATAAAGGAAAGGATAATACCCACCCCGGTTTCCATCTCTTCAACCTGTTGCCATCTGGCAGGTGTTTCATGTCCATAACAGCCAGAACAAATAGATTCAGGGACACTTTCTATCCCAAAGCCGTCACCATTCTGAACTCACACATGCACTGAGGACTGTTAGATTTTGTATGTGGGTGAGTGTTTGTAGTGAAACCAGGGGAACCGCTCTGACACACCATCCCCTATGTGCATTCCCATACAGCTGCCTACCCCCACCCCCGATCCATATTTGCACTGATTGTTATTTATTTGTTTTATTACCTCCACCAGTACACTACCTCAACACACTGTATGCTGCTTGCCAGTTTGTACTCATGTCTGTCGCATCTGTCTTATTGTCTGTCTGGGTACTCAGTGGCTTTACATAGGTGTTTTTCTTCTCTTTTATAGTAGTTTTGTAAAGGACTTATTTATACTTTGTAATAGTTTTTACATAGGACATCTATACTTTGTGCTGTGTGCACCTTTAAGTAGTTGCTTTAAATTTCATTATACTGTGTATAATGACAATAAAGGCTTTCTATTCTATTCTATTCTCTGGGACAGAGGTTTGGCTCTGAGTGTGCCCCAGGGCCTCCCTAATGTCATGGCACCCTGTGGTCAACATTAAGGCCTTTTTCGCACAGATCTAGATATTTTTATAAATGGATATTTTTTTATCTGTTTATTTTTTAAATTGCGTTTACATGTATCCAGTGGAATCCAGAAAATACAGCATTTTGAAAAATGCTGAAACTCTGTTTACGTGTAAACGAGAAGCTCAAACAGATCAAAAGAAATCTGTTCATATCTAGAAAAAATATCTAGATTAAATATCTAGTTTAAACAGGGCCTAGGTTTCAGCGACACACACCAAATGTGGTAGGTGTGTGTGGGGCTCCCCAAAACAAACAACTTTTGTATATACACTGCATTAGCCATGCCCAACAGGAAGTGAGGTAATTGGGATTATTTGCTTTTGTGCACATGGTCTATTTTAACATCTCTTGGATGTTTTGTCAGATTAATGTTGAACTTGGTACACATGATTCCAAGATGTTGCTTGATTGTGAAGTGATTATTGATATGGTGTTGAAAATGTGTCAAAAAACCATAGTAATATTATTATTTGTTTCAGGTTATTAGCATCAGCAGCATATAGACCGATTTTCCACTGACCTCTGGGATACACCAAACTTCACTTAAGAGAAATGTGTCATTGTAACTTAAATGTTGATAGATAGGAGTGCAATCATGAAATCCCTTGATCACAATGTACACAAATACATCTGTAAATGTTTATGTCTATTGGTTCATTGCAGACACTTTTATTCAAAGCAGCATACAATTCAGATGATTGTCTGAAAAAGGGGGTCGTCTTATATTTTGGATCGTCTCATATTGAGGCCAATACGGCAGATTTTCTTTTAGGCCACATTTCAAACCAAGAATTTAAGCTGGGCACACATTTTCAGCAGTCTGTGAACAGAATTGTAATGACACTTTTCAACTAAACAGAAAACATTACAACATTAACATTACAATGCTTGTTATTATACTTTCAACTTGATAACATCAATACTGGCAAATATGCATAATAAACACAACAAAAGAGTGGCAACTGATTCTTTGAAATAAAAGAACAAATATTTTGGCCAACTGACCCGGGCACTTATCATCTGAAGTGCATTTGTTTTTCGTTTTGCATAATGAAATAAATAAACAGTATTTTCAAGTGGAAAGGAGTGGAATAGGGCTGGCTATGATCTGTTTTGTGTCTTATTTTTGGTAGTACATTTTGAAGACTTGTGAATGCTGTTTAGCTTTTCAGGGGTGCATTTCTATAAACTATTGGCTCCCATTATTCACAATCTTGGTAGTTAGAACTGTAGTTCGCATATTCTTCCCTGTTCTTGAAACAGTTCAAATAATGTAAGGAGAAAAGTGAGATTAGAGTTTCCATATTCCAGGTAAAAATGCTTTAAGAGGTGAAAAGCCTCAAATTTAGACTGACAGATTGGAGGTTGCGATTAATAAAAATACTTACCATTGTTGAAGAACAGCGATCTGAAATGCAAATAAATAAAATGATAAGATAAGCCCAACAATGGGGAATTAGCGCAACAGTATAATAATACAAATTAGATAATAATATTGAATAATCATGAGATTGAGATGGGGTTTGGTTTTATTCACCATCAATTTCCAAGGAGCCCAACCAGCAGTTACACTTAAATTGGCACTTCAAACTCTGAATCTTTTTGATATAGTTCAAACACAATTGAAACAAACCTAAAAATCCTAAATAAGCCTGACTCTGACCCTGCCAATTATAACTTTACATTGCAATCAAGGGAGATATCCCCCTCCCCTCTAAAACTGTCTAAACTATTTAAAACTATTATGCTTTTATGCACTGCCACTATGTCCAAAATGATATGATGTTAACACTATTGCACTTTCAACTTAAAATAGTGCAGTTTCTATGTTAGCAATATGCACTCTTTGTTAGTTCTTTTATTGTGTTGTAGCTTGAATGTAATCCTCTTTTGTAAGTCGCTTTGGATAAAAGCGTCTGCTAAATGCCTAAATGTAAATGTTAATTCTACTCTTGAATTCCAGTACATACAACACCCTGAAAGACAGCAGAGCTTTACTAACATAAATGTAATATAGCCAAAGTGTTCATGTAGCAGTGCAAAAGCTCGCTTATGTGATAGGTTAGCCCACACCTGTAAAACTCAAGGCCTGTGGGCCAAATCCGGCCAACGCAATTCTATCTGGCCCCTCAGATAATATCTAAGGTCTATCAGCACTGGCCCGCTGGTATTTCACATGCACCGTTAATACTGCTCTGGTATTACATCAGCCAAGGCCTGCAAGCACAAGCCCTGTCCCCACTACTATCATGGTCTGACCCTGTGCTGGCAACCTTTCTACCACACTGCACCCACTTAATCACCTGCCACACCCACTCTGCTTTCACTCAGTCACTACTGCTCCTCCCGCTAATGATTCAATCATTGCCTCCACCTGCTCCTTGTTCCAGCCACAGTACTTAAACCCACGGTTTCCAGTCAATCCTTCTGACCGTCTTTGTGGTGTTTTTGAGCTGTTTATCTGTTACTCTGTCTTCCCGTTTTCAACCCGGACCGACCTGGCTATCCCTGCTCTTTTGCCCTGGAGAACCTGACCTGCCGCTTGTCTCTCTACCTGAGTTTTGCCCGTGCGCTCCCGGTCCTGCCACCTCCACGAGGGTGTTCCGTCCGTACCTGTCAACGCCAGGCTACCAACGTGCTGATCACCTAGTCCCCAGTGTGATCCACGAGGTCACAGCCTGCCTCACGCTGCCCTCTTGGTTTCGAGAGTGAGACCTCGGAGCCGCCCTCGACCCACCGTCCAATCCTCCAGTCAGTCGCTCTCTCTCAGTTCTGTGCCTCCTTCGATCTTGTTCAGCGAACTTCTCTGCGCTGTTCAGTAACTACCGCTCCCTGCCATCTCCTCTGTCCTGCCTCCCCCCCTCGTCTGGGTTTCCTCACTGGACCGTCCGGCAGCCACTGTGTCCCGGAGCCCCGCATCACATCTCTGACTCAGCTGCCGCCCGTCTGGGTCACTGACTCCCTCACCCCTGTCTTTGAACTTAATAAACTGTGTGTATTTGCAAAGTGTTGCGCTTGGGTCATCTGTGCTGCACCATTACAACTAACTGCTCCAGAATCTTTACCATTAATCACCTGAAGTAACCTAGCCTACTAATGCTAAAATGTTGTTACTTGTTGCTTTCCCTGAACAAAATGGTCAAATGAAGGGTTTGCTTGGAGAATACGGGTTTTCAAGAGGGGTGGGAAGCGGTGTGCAGTGCCGATGTGCCTGTCATGTTATATGTTCAGCCCTTGACTTTGGCCCAGTGTTTTTTTTTTTTTTTTTTCCTCCCCCATGTATTTGAGTTTGACAGCCCTGTGTTAACCAGTTTGAACAGCGTTTCATTTAGCAGATTTTGCATTCTGTATGAGAAACAGTTAAACTTGTAGTGTGTGTAGTTGTGTAAAAATAAGACAGAACACAGCAGCTGAGAAAAATGCTGTAACAAAGGATGGTAAAACATTTCATTTTTTTCTGTACCTTTACAGCAAACAGCTATAACTGCCACAGCAACCACCAGAGCCACCACCGCAATGATGACAACTGAGTTGACATTTGATGGCTCACCTGGGTTTAAAGATGAGAATAGTGAGATGATGGGTAACCATCAGGCCTGAAAGCTGTTATGAACATGAATTCTAATGAACATCTGATCAAACTGAACATGCATAACCTTCTCACCAGGGCAGGGGCTGTCTATCTCCATAGTAGCATTGCTCCAGCTGACTTCATTGCTGTGATTGCAAATGATGCGTCTATCATCAAAAAGCACTTTTAACTTATGGTCATCAATGCCTCCTTCACAGCCGTTTCTGTTACAGGTGACAGTCTGAGAGTGGTCACCAATTCTACAAGTCAGTGTCACATTGCAGGAATCACTGCTGGATGTTCTGGACACTACTGTCAGGTTAGGATGTTGGGCAGCCTCTACAGGGAAAACAAAGACAAACAAACATATTGGTCCTCATTTACAAAATGATATAACAGAAAACTGTGTACACTCATTTCCATGCAAAACTTGTTATTTATCATCTGAACGTGAGTGCAAATGGGCGGTTGCATGATTTGCTCTGGTAAAATGATGGACAAATTGTAGACTATCATGGTAATGAAAGGATATGACACATAATCCTAGTTCTCTGAAGGAAAACATGAGACGCCACCTTTAGGGATATCACCTCTGGGCATGCAGCTTGCTGAACCCTCTAGAACCATGCCTATCATCAGGCTCTGAGGACGCATGCACTAGGCGCAGGCCAACATCCTCTTTTACTTTAAGCATGATATGTCATAACCTTTCATTCTCTTTCAGTCGAAGCACAGAACAGAACAAAACAGAGCATGGACAAGTGTCCTCACAGGCCCTATGTCAACCTTATGCAAGTAACATCCAGGCCATAGGGGCGGGCAAGTTTCCACACTGGCCCCATTTTAACATCATCACAGTAACATAGTGAGCAAGATGGAGCGAGTCACAGGCATGTAACATCTAGACTGAAAGGGCAAGTGTCCTCGCCTGCTCGGAGTCAATGCTGTTGGCAGTGAACAGGATTGAGCAGGCAACAGGCGTGCTTGTTACATCTAAGTATAGAAGCGGGCAAAAGTGTTACCACTAGTCCAGCTGACAGACTGACAACTGTGCTGAACAGAGACTCCTTTTCACACGGCCAATGATGCAGAGATGCTCCTCGTAGAATGGGCACTCAGACCCTCAGGCGGACGCACACCTCTGAACGAGGCAGTTAGGACTCTCGGCACGTAGAAAGGGTTAGGAAGTAGGGCGACTATCTCCAGGAGCAAATTGCATGCATGCCAAGTTGACCGAAAGGGCAGTAAGGTCTCCAACGCACATGACTCCAGCACAAACAGGAGTGCCGTCTTAACAGAGCAGGAAGAGTGAAGACGCCTCACACCTCTGATTAAATAGCTGTCCAGAGGGTGTGCGCCCGGGGTGTCGCATTCCATCCGATGTGGCAAGCAGAAAGGGCTGCACTTTCGTCAAAAAAGCACAGCCCTGCTCAAACATATGTTGGAGAAAAGATAGAATGGATAGTTCAGCATGTGAATGGATCGTAGCTGTGTTCCACGCACCACAACACAAACACATGCCACTTCAGTGAATAGAGAGACCAAGTGGACAGGGCTCTAGTACTCTGAATCGTCTCCATCACAGAGGAGGGTAGACTTCGATTTAAAAGTTGTTTCCGTTCAGGAGCCAGGCAGTCAGCCACCATAGCGTGGGTGATGAGTGCCACACTGTGCCCCTCGCCTGGGACAGCAGATCCCTGCAAGCGGGCAGTGTCCAACGTTCCCCCTGTATTAGAACAATGTCTGTGTAAGCCTGTAGAGGGCTATCAAGATCATGATGTGTTTCTCTGTACACACTCTGTCCAGCACCATCTGAAGGAGCGAATGGGGGGAAAAGCGTACAATAGTGTGTGATGCCATGGATGCACTAGAAAATGCTCTGAAAAGCATTTAAAAATAGTCAATAGAGACTTGACTATGCTGAGATTCATCTGCTGTAAAAAATAGCCAGTAGAGGGTTCTATAAGGAAGGAGAGAGTGAGGCTACCCCCTGGTGGTAAAAAAAAAAGTTATCACACTTTCACTGTTTCACTTGGCCAGGCTAAGAAATGAGATGGTGAGTAACCATCAGACCTGAAGACTGTAGCCTCAGGTACCGTTCAGACCATAAGCTGTGCGTGAGCAGTGCTATAACCTGTTAAAAATGAAAATGGTCCAAAACCACTTACACTCCATTTGTTGTGTGAATGGGGCCTCATATCTGCTTAAATTGAACATACTTAACCTTTGAGGGAGAGGCAGCTGACACTTTAACAGGCTAATAGACTTGGTCTGGCAAAGATCAGTACCACCAACTGCTAATGATAACCACATCTTGCATTATAATAATAAACACATGTTGCATTGTATCTTGCAAGTATTTGGCGGTGCATTTAGCAATAGTGCTGAAGTAAATCAAAAAATTACAAGGTGAACAGTTAGGGCAGTTAGGGGGGAATGACATGTTCATCAAGGATCAAGGAGTGTATTTGGTCCCTTTGTACATTCACAATTAACATTTACTTAATGGAGTAATAAACATATCTTGCTTTGAGCACATCTAAGGGATCACCTCTGCAATGCTTACAGGGTTCCCACTGTAAGTCAAACTTAAAATTCCCTGACTTTTCCATGACTTTCCCTAACTAAAATGCAAAACTTCCATGACCTTCTCTAAAATTAAGCAATAAGCCCGAGAGGACGTTCTATACATTTAGGCACAAATCGAGCGGAGCGAATTATTAATTTTGGTCAACAATTCCTGGCACACTGAAACACCAGGCCAAGAGAAGCTCAGTGGGCATGTAAATCCACTTTAATGTGTAAAAGGTTTTGGTTCCGGGTATTCCCACATTACTGGTCCATAGCCCTGTTGTCTAGGATCACCGAGTGCTGTCTGTAGGAAAATAACAAGAAAAAGTGACACAACAGCTAACATTAACTGAATGGGGCATAGGAAAATGAAACTGAATAGATTTTTAGTGTTAGTGTTAGCTACCAGTTCACTATTCAGTTTATGTATCAAATTTTCTCTTTTTCCTACAGACAACATTTGGTGACCTCGTACAACCAGGCTAGGGATTGATTCACACTGGATTTCTTATGGTCAGTAAAGTGAGGCAGGCCTGTAGTTTGGCATTAATGACAAACTTCTTTAAAGAGACAGAACAGAAACCCATTTTTAACCTTAGCTTAGCTGAATTAGAGGAAATTGCACATGATTGCAGAGCTTTCAATAACATAAAACTTGGTTCTGCCCTCCTTCATAATCAAGGACCAGAACATCCATTTTAAAAACAGTCTTACCCTGAACAGTGAGATTGAATTCATAGACAATTTTATCTTCGAGAAGCCTGATTTCTACGAGGTAGACTCCACTGTGGTTCTTCTGTAGGTTCAACAGCTTCAGAGAGTAGGTTGTCTTATTAAACTCCACTCTGGATGTCACAACCTCAGGCTCTGAGTCCACAGGTGGATAATATCTGACTAATTTTGTTCCATTAACGGTCCAGAATACAGCATCTGGGTCTTCATATTGCAGAGGGAGAGTCAGAAAGATACATCTTTCCACTTGACCATATAGATGCTGTGGAACTATGGAGAGAAACATATGTTTAATGATAATGAAATGTAGTCTTACATATATTTATTGATTAGAAATATATTTAGGGACACTTCAGGTCAATTTGTACTCAAGTTTTCCCACACCTCACATCCATATGGAACAGGGGGTGGTGCAGGGCTGTTAATATCTGACAAATGGAAATATACTCAACTGGTACCTGTCACATACAGGTCCTTTGAATACCATGCCTTGGTAACAGTACCAGTCAAAATATATCTGGTTGTCATCTATCGTCCTCCAAATGGATGATTTCCTCGAGGAACTAGACACTGCTTACCTCTATCACTGAGCATGACTGTCCCATCCTTGTCTTTGGTGATATGAACATCCACTTAGACAATCCAGGCTCTGCAGACTTCCTGTCTTTGATGGACTCCTTTGAGCTACAGCAGGTCTGCAGTTCTCCAACTCACAAAGCTAGTAAGGAACTTGAACTCACTCTTACCAGGCACTGTGCCACTACTTCGCTGACAGTTACTCCTCTACATCTATCTGACCACTACTTTATTCAGTTCAGGAATTTATCTCCCATTCTCTTTTCCTCCTTGGTGGCGTCTGCTCTTAAACCTTCCAGAACACTCTGTTCAACACTGAGCTCCTGCTTGGATGGCTTGTGCCCTCTGTTCACCAGGCCTGCTCATCCAGTTAGTCTCACCCGTGGCTTAATGACTCACTTTGTTCGATGCACACCAACCTCAGAGCTGTTGAGAGGAAATGGCACAAAACTAATAATTCAGCTGATCTAACACATTTCCAAGCTCTGCCATCATCCTTCTCATCCAGTGTCACTTCTGCAAAAAAAGCTTTCCAGCATGACAAGATTCACAATGGAAAGGACATCACCTCCAACTAAACCTCTGTAGCTCGATTGTGCCGTTTTCCCCTATTCAACATAAGGAAGATCAGGCCGTACCTAGCCCAACATGCAACCCAGCTCCTGGTACAGACTCTGGCTATCTCTCGCCTTGACCATTGCAATGCCCTCCTATCAGGTCTTCCACCGCTCTATGGCACGGTTGAATAGAGGAAATTGTTCAAATCTGAATGAATCCCGAAGAGTAGCCTACAGCTAAACGTAACACAACGTAGTTTAGAAAGCAGCTAATTAACTTCAACAACAACCAAGTTATGAACATATTAGGTAAGGGTTCTCTTGTTAACACTAAACCGGGTAAGTATGAAAAAAAGTAGACAGAGAGCAGAGTGCCGTTGACACGTTTACTGATGGAACCTCCCGGTCACAACCATGTCCCACCAAAGGGTCCGTGATACAACATAAATACATTACTCCTCTTCATACATAGGAAATACTAATAAGCTCTTACCTGTTTGGGAAAGACCAAGAACAAGAAGATAGACAAATGGAAAGCCAAATGCATAGACACGTTCCATTCCCACTGTTTGTTAACTTCGAGCAGTTTTTCATGTGCTTATGAACTGATTCATCGCCTACGTAGATACCGGTGAGTTAACGCCCACTTAGGGGAGAGCAGGGTAATGTGAGGCATTTTTTGATTTTGTTTTTTAAAAAGGTGGTTTGTGTATCACTTTACCCCAGCTAAGGGTTAAACTCAGACAGACCACAGAAATTGACAGAATAAAGTGAACCAGTTCGGGGTAAGATGATCCACTTATGTTTTCCACTTTAAAAGTACCATATAATGTTTTAACATTTAGAATCCTGACAGCTAGATTGACAACCACACATTCCAAAACTAGTAACAGAATCATGGGGATTGGTAAATTAAGCACATTTTTTAAACACTTCAAAGTAACCCAAAGTACTTAAAATTAAAGTAAATCAAATGCAACATAATATAATTCAAAATGTTTTTATTAACATTCAGTTTCGGGGTCAGAACATTGGACCTTTAGAGCCAACTAGTGTCTAGGGATCAGAGCAAAAGACAATCCGAACCAGCTAGTACACAGTGTAGGGGTCAAACCATAGGCCCATAATCGGAACCAGCTTGTACACAGTCTGGAGCTCAGAACATAGGACCATCACAACCAGCTCACACACTGGGGCTTGTACACAGTCTGGGACTCAGAACATAGCACGTACACAGTCTGGGGCTCAGAACATAGGCTAGACCCACCAGGATTAGAACATCAGCCTCATACTATATAACAAGGCCTACATTCCAGCCCTGAAAGTTACAGGGAAAGGTAGAGTTGCTCTCTCCATGTGGTTCCTCCAGGCCTATCTGGTTGAGGCAGCTTCTTTACCACATCACTTTTAGGGACATGTGCCACATCATTTTCTTTTATAGTAAACGTGGGTCTCTCCCCCACTTTCTTGTTTCCCTGGGGAATTGTGTAAGTATTCATCATTCATCATCCTCAACTGTCTCAACCATGCCAACGTAACAGAGACTCCTGTGTTTGGTTGCAAAGTTAACTAGGACACTCTAAGTCACCTGGGTTCAGATCTGTGTTTCCAGGATCACTTCTCTCATCCTCTAAACTAAACTGTGCTTTATGGTGGGGTAAAGTAAAACAATGTCTCAATTTACCCCACCACATTTGTCTCATTTTCCCCCACAGCCACCATTTTAGAAAAAATCCTCTAGCCTCTAGCAATTCTGCCTAACTTTCAGCTAGCATCAATCACATGGTTTTATATGTTGGAAGTTCATCAACATGTATGGCATAGCTTTTTCAACCTGAATCTATTTGCTTTGACACAACAGTTGAAGTTCACAGCAAGAATTTACTTTTACATGCAAAAAACACATTTCTGTGAAAAAAAAACATACTTACCTAAGCACCAGCACAACTTCTACTTTTACTTCTACTGGCAATGGTGGAATGAGAGGGGCTTGAAAAAATAATGCACTGCTATGTGGCTACATTGTGTCATTCTTTTAGGCTACGTACAGATTATTGACCTGTTTATAGAACAATTGGTTTGCTAACACTTGCCAGGTATGTGAGTAGATTTCTTTGCATTGTTATGTTAATTAACTCAATTACGCAATAATGTTTTGGACTTCAGGCTGAGATTTCAGCTGCCATATGAGCTACATATATCAACTCATCTTAGCAAGAAAGAAACATACAGGGCACAGGTAATACATTAAGTGAAAAAAATAAAATAAAATGGTATTAATGATAATTTAAAAGAAGAAAAGAAAAGAAGTAAAAGACGAATATTTACTATACTATTTTACTATAAGCTAAGCTGTACTCTAACGTCCTTCACCTGTGTCAAGTTCCTGTGTCTAGTCTCACCTGTTCCTTGCTACCCTGTCCTGCTCCTGTGTATTTCAAGTTCCTTCAGTCCTCTGTCAGTCTTTTTACTCTGTTCAGGTATGATGTGCTGTGTGTTTCTGTGTAGTTGTCATTATTTCTTTAAGTAAAGCCTTGTTCTCCATGCATTTGGGTCCTCAATCGAGAAATGTTACAGAATGACTGACCTAACCAATGGACCTGGCAGACAAGTATTTAAATTTTATACAAGTTTGTCAGTGTGCCCTGCCAACAGCCCTGGGAGCTTTTCTGGATAGATGAGGAGGATGGCTGGTCCACCGAAGGTGAGTGGAATGAGGGTGAGGGCCTTCCTGGGCCCGTTCCTGAGTCCTATCTCCTGTGCCCATCTGACCTGCCTCCCAATCCAGTGCTCACCTGACCCAGCTTCCTGGCGCCCACCGGACCTGAACCTTTCCCATCCATGTCTCCAGCCTCAGGGGTTTCCTCCCATTTGGCCTCCGGACTCTCCACGACCTTGTCTCTGCTTTTCAGGACCTCCTCCTGGCTGGCCTCCAGATCCAACCTGTTTGGACTTGGACTTGGTTTTGGGGGGGGGGGGGGTTACTGTGAGGGCCTGTGTTGTTCTGTTTCCTTGTTCTTGTCTCCACCCCTCACCTGTGTCTAGTTCCATCCATTATTAGTCTCACTAGTTCCATGTTACCCCGTCCTGCTCCTGTCTATTTCAACCCTTGTGTTCCTCTAGTCCTCCATCAGTCTTCGTTCATGTATGACGTGCTGTGTGTGTCTTTCAGGATGGGCTATGCCATGTATGCAGGTCTACTGGCTCACAGCGCTGGACTCACAACCCAGCATTGACAAATGCAAGGTGAGGTTGGAGTGTGTCGCTTCTGTGAATCAGAGTGAGACATAGGGAAAATGCTGCTCTGTGACAGTATTTGCTAATAGTTTCCATTATGATTATACCAAAGATTACTGAATATTTTACCCTCTTATTATACTGTACATCTTCTGCAGTACCATTTTCAAACAGATGAGGTCACTATTGGAATACAAATCCAATCCTTTGCCAATCCAATCCAAGTGATTTCCATGTCCTGTATGAGACCATATTGAAACTAAACAACTGGGACTGGGTCTATTGTAGCAACTGACAAGTTTCATCTGTTTTTCACACAATATTCATTCATGTATAATTATGAATGCATTTATGAAATGCTTACATTTTATTTGTAAAGCTAACCTATCCACCAAAATTACATAGATCTTTTATGTCCTTTAAAATGTTGACACAACATGCTAGAAATTAATCTAACCATACAGTATTAAAGCCTTTCAGCATTAAAAGTCAACATAAATGTGGCATCGACAGGCATCACCAATGAAGATATTTTCTGTGGAAAATCTTCACTGAAGTTCTCTTAGTCCACAACTGTGCTTTATCCATGTCCAGGATACACTGGTCCCAAACGTTTACTCATTTGAGTGTCTTAGTTTCCAAGAATGGTCACATTTCTCATAACACAACACAATTATTGGTACCTGTGGTAAAAATGACTAAAAAGAGGAAGAAGATCATCTTGGAATTTATAGGAAATGGAAAAATCCATCCTCTAATTAACTCAGAGAAAAATCAGCTCATGTTTGTCTTATATAACCCCAACATCAAGTAAGGAGGAACATAAGATAAGCAAAAACATCAGTCAGTAAAAGTCGATCAGATTATTTGTATAGCACATTGGATTATTACTTGACTTACTCAGAAGGTCAGTCTTAGCCCATTGCAACCCATTTCCCAATCACTGAAGACCCAGGAACAAATCCAATGCATAGTGACCAGTATGCAGACACCACAGTTGTTTATGGGTCCATGGCAATCCAGGGCCTGGCATTTAACTTCCATCCATTGAGCCCTTCTGAATGTCAAACCATATAATTGCTTGTTGTAGAAGTCTTATTAGCTGGTGTCCCACTCTATACTTAACAGTCACAGTGTGATCTAACAAACTGGGCCCAATTTGACCTAACCATAGTCTCACTCTCCTGTTACATGGTGGGCTCTTGAAGCATATCCAACTGAATAGGCAACTATATAGGCTATACACAAATATGTTTAAAATAATATTAATAACATATCATAGTTATCATTAAATAATTAGTGAAGCAAACAGCAATATATTTTGGTGTATTTTCTTTTACACTGAGACAGGTGATTGTGGAATATGGTAGTGAACATATGTATTACATGCAAAACAGCAAACAACAAACTAGCCTTTGCAGAGAGCTTATTTTCCAAACTGGAACTAATAAAAAGCTATCTGAGGAGCTTAGTCGGAGAGTGCTGTTTTTCTGGACTTGCCATGTTGTCAGTTGAGAATGCCCATGTGCCTCAATTGGATCTTCTGGATTGGATCAGCAACTTTGCACAGAGGAAAGTCGAGAAAATGCACTATAACCTATAGCAGTGAGTTTGTTACGGTGTGCCATCACCAGTGTTTTTGCCTTCATTTATGGTGTGCCGTCACTAGATTTCTTTCTTTCTTTCTTTCTTTCTTTCTTTCTTTCTTTCTTTCTTTGTTTTTCCATTTATG
The DNA here is from genome assembly GCA_027481765.1 of Tenualosa thibaudeaui. Taxonomy (NCBI): domain Eukaryota; kingdom Metazoa; phylum Chordata; class Actinopteri; order Clupeiformes; family Clupeidae; genus Tenualosa; species Tenualosa thibaudeaui. The sequence goes on from JAIFZK010000013.1 coordinate 15,605,190, forward strand.
GTGTGGCGTCATCAGTTTTTTTTCCTCTTTCCTGTTCTCTCATCTTTGTGCGATTAGCCTACTTCTGTCAATCATGTCATTTATTTTACCAAATTAAATGGCCTATTTATGGTAGCCTATTTGGACATTGCACCATCACTTGTTGTATAGTGGGCCTGTTATGATAATTTTGCATAGCGGCCCAATATTGGCTTGTTACGCCACTAAAGCTATCACAACTACTCATCTGGCATGAGGTGGGCTTTAGATGATGTACAACCAGTAATGTTGTCTGCATGGGCACATGGACATGCACCTTTCTTTGAACTGAGCAAATAACTGCATTTAAATACATTGTTATACACAAAAAAGGCTTTGCTGCAATTCCCAAAAGATTTGCTAAGAGTTAATTCAACTTAAATTATCTGCATGCCTCCCCAGAAACACTGATGAATCCAGAACCAATCTTAATCTCTGATGTGGAGTCTAAGTTTACTCACGCTAGTGGAATATTTGTGTGTGAACAGTTCTATTCTTGCTGTCTCACTACAGGGAGAAGTTTGTTAGAAAGAAGCACAGTGATCACACAAGTGGGGTAGTTGATCAAAAGGAGGGACATGCAAGTGAAAACAGCTATTCTTTGGAGGTGATCGATAGATGTGAACTGTCCAGTTCTTTTTTCAGTTCCCTCCCTAAGTTTGTCTTCCACAAAGTCATCCACAAATCATCCACATACGATGCCACTTCTCTCCATTTGTTGGATGGAATGAGTGAATGCAATACTGTAGTTGAAGGGAAGACCTGTGCCTCCTAACAGTTTTCCAGTAGTTTACACAAGCAAGTTTCACAGAGACAGTGTGATTTATTTGCATGTTCGAAGATAAGAATTTCCTTCTGGTATCTGTATTCAAATGCAGTAAATTTAGACATTCTGTACATCTCTACAACGGGGTCTGTGTACATGCATTATGTCAGAGCACAGCATAAATTTTGTGATCATTACAGACCAACGCAAATAATTTGGTAAGCTTACATGTATAATTTTTCCCCTCATCTTTTTCCAAATAGATGAACTCCATTTTTGAATGTGTCTGGTTTGCAGCCAGTTGAAAGCGTGTCCTAATGTGCTCTTGCATATCCACCTACCAATTTCAGATCCCACCACCCCACCCCGTGATTATTTACACCTTCCAGGCAGCTCGATTGAACTGAACATCAGTCAATTAGCAAATCAGAAATTTTCCTATGATTCCAATTTAGTGAGGAGTCCTTGGCTCCCCTCTAGTTTTCCCCACCCTCCCTCTCCTCTCTCCTCTTCTCTCCTCTCCTCTCTCCCCCCTTTTAGATTTGCACCCTGACAGTGACAAATGACTCCTCTGCTCGCCGAGATTGGAAATTAAAAGCATTTAGAGTTGCTCATGCATTTATGCTAATGAGAAATTCAGCTATGATTTGCATGCAAAAGAGCCCGGGCTGCCTGAAAGCTCATCATTTTCTCCGTCCCCAGTGCTCCTGCTTCTGTATCCTGACTTTTTTTTTGTCCACTGTGTGTGTGTGTGTGTGTGGGGGGGGGGGTGCTGGTTGAAATTCAGATGTTTTGATGTAAAGAAGCACTGCTTTAATGCTTTATTAAATGATTGACATTTGTGTTTGTCTGCAGATTTCAGGACAAATGTAAAAAGTGATCACAACCCATCTCATCAAGTTGACACGAACAGAAGAAAAAGGTAGAAATTCTGCAAATCCATTTATATACAGTATATACAGTGTATGGTAGTGTTTTATCCCAAATGAATATGAATCTAACTAAAGACCATTGAATGATTATGTATATCTGTCATTATCAATGGTTTCAAGGACAGGCAAAATATTGATGGTTGTTTTTGCATAGAAGTGAAACATGCATCACTGAGCGCTAGAAATGTCTTCAAAAGCATAACACACAGCACAGGTAAGCTTTGAGATTGTTATTTTTTTGTGAATTTTGGTTATTTGTTGGTGTTAACAGCAAGACTGCATAGATAACTGCAGCAATCTGAGTTTGTATTAAGTTAGTATTTTAAAAAGAGGTGTGTTAGTTGAAATCTGAAATTATGTTAACATTTAGGTCTACTTGAATACAGTAGATAGCTATATTTTTTGCTCCTTTTAATGACATCTACACTAAAATGCAATCCACATACCAATAATGTGGAAGGTTGCTTGTGTATAGGCTTTATGTCTGTCAGACTTGGTGGGGAAGAACACTAGTGCTACACTGCATAGTAAACATGTGACCCAGTTCTGATTTTTGAAGTGGCACACGTGCAATACACGTGCTAGTTATAAAAGTGAATGGAATATTGTCTATTGTTGTGCCATGTCTTAGACAGATATCCTCTTTGTACAGAAAGAATACTACAGAGTATGCAACATCCTAGTCTAATAGTTGACACTGTAGCAACAGGTGACATTTTGTCAGTTAGAAAAGTAGACAAAAGACAATATCTAAGCAATAACACTGTAGTGATTTGCATCATATATTTCTGAAATGTGACATTTGATCAGACAAAGTAGGTCTATGATTTAACATGCAAATAGAGTCTCAATGGCTGAATGTACTACTTCAGTGTGCCACACTTTAGGCAGTATAGTGAACTGCATGGACAGTTGAAGTGCACTCAGATATGTACTTCCTGCCCTTAGATTACTTAAAAGCATCAATTACAAACTCTTAGGGTGCTATTGCACTGATCCTGTGTAACCTGTGAAGGAACATTGGTCCTGTGCAAGATGAAAGGGTTTAATGGATTTGAAACTTAAGCAGTCATTAAAGATCACACAAAAAATCTAGCCCATGTGTTACTTTTCACACAATTTTAAACTAAGCCTTTACACTTAATTAATGTACTAATCATATCAAGCACACATACAAATTATTTACATGATGCAAAACCCTGTATTTATCCTAATGACGCGGAATAATGCTGGAATCATGATACATGCATCCATGTTTTGCATATAGAGAATATTTATATTCATATATTATAATAATATGATATAATATAATAGATGTAATACAATGAAGAATGAAATGCCTTTTTAGACGCATGGTGTCGTGCAATGGCGTTGTACTTCATGTAGGCTATAATATGTGGGGGAGCTTACAGAAAATGGTTTTGCCACTTGTATTTGTCATCCTGTCATTTCAGTGAGGAGGCCGCAGCAATTAGACACACGGTTACTGTGCAATTAAAACCGCTACTTTCATTAATAATTTTGATATAAATTCATCATCACAGGATGAGAATGGTAGGCGCTGCAAAGGCGTTTCAATTATGTTTCTTAATTAGATATGTCAATACTAAGAAATAATTAAACTCTGAAATATATTAAGGTTGTCATATGTGCTTCTTAAAAACAACATGAGGATCTCCTGCATCTTGGCCTTAATGACATCCCTTTGTCTTTAAGACTGCCAAACATGTTTTGTACATTTTTGTAAATAAATCAGTGTTTGTTTGTTTTTTCAGTGCTAGTGTCTAAATGATTGAATGCTGTGTACAGCACATTAATATTTCGATGTCTTGTTCTCCTCTATTACAAAGATAGGAGGGAATTGTTATACTAGGATGCACCAGTTCTAATAATTGTTGTTATGGTGTGTGTTTGTTTCTTGTTTGTTTATGGTGTGTGACAGAATTGAGCATGCGCCAAGCTAGTGTGAGGGTATTGAGCCCACACCATCTACAACAAGTCTCCGTGTTCCCTGAAGATGCGCAAAGGATCAACCTAACCCTCTGGCACATGAATGACTGAAAACCATTAATGGTTCAGTGTTGAAACCTTTTATTTGTTTGATCTTCACCCTCAATGTAACCAATGATTAGATGATATGTCATCTAATGTCAATGATTATAAGATGATATACCACGTCATCCACTTATCAAACTATACCTTGCAACAAACTAAGCACAGTTCCACCAGTGTGTTATCAATAGCCTCTGAGAGTTGTATTTATACACTTGGAACTCGTTCAAACGTAACATTTGTGTCATCTGTGTAAGATGCAATCCATGTCGATATATATCACTAAATTGCAATGTATAGCCTAAATTGCCTTTCTCTGCATATCCTGGCATTTTAAATGCATGGTGTGTGTTGTGTGAAAGTTGTGTGATATGTTCTTAAAAGTTAAAAAAAGACATACATTGAAATTAACTTTAGGAGTAATCTTGTGAGCTAGCTACATTCCAAACACCTTAGAGCCAGTGTCAGTGCTAGAACATGGTGTGCTCCCACCATTACAGCATGGTGTATATCCTTGATGGCTGGTGGGAACATTTGTTTTTCATATGACCATATACTATATGTAGTGATTTGAATGATACCAAAACAAATTCCCTGACTAAAGGATGCATCAAACATCTTTGATGCATCAAACATTGTTGCTTAGTGTTGTTTTAAGCCAAGCAAGTGGGAAAAAGTGGTGTAGTTTCACAGCTGAGCGACGGTGGTTTTAGTCAAATTTACAGAGAGCAGGCAAATTGGTTCTGTGCCATCAATACACTCCTCTTGGGTTGCAAATGTTCCATCATTCTCAGTCATACCATCACTAGCCTTTGATTTCCCCAGAAGATAATCATATGCAGTCAACGTCACATTTTCAGACTAATGAAAAGAGCAGTGCCGAAAATAAGAATGGCCTCTTGCTCACATATTCACTCTGGAGGTACTCATTAGTACTGTGGGTATTAGGGTGACTGGAGGGTTTCGCCATTCGTTTGATTTTAATGAAGTTTAAACAATCTCCTGAAAACACCTGTTGGCAGCTGCGCTGTGGCTAAGAGAGGGACTTGAAAGTGTTCCAGGCTCAAAGGAGCGCTCTTCTGTAATGATATGATCAGTCTCTGTGCTCCACGTTTGCTAAATTTCGCTCAAAGCACACATGTGACAGTTTTCTAATTAGAGTCCAGTGTTCCCTCAAAGTTGTGGGATGTTATTAGTGGTGTTATTGAAGTTTTTGCTGGTTAATTACTTTGCAGTTTACCTATGATGAAAATTAAACACAGAGGAACTTTAGCATGTACCTGAATGTAGGGCCATTTGTATCTGGCATAACCATAACTTATTTTTATAATTATGTTTTTCTTTCTGAAATGTATGACCACCAGTGAAATTCGAGTAAGTAATGCTGTGGAAAATATTATTTACATTCATTAAGTGTGAAGTCAGTACTTTTCATAATATGATTTTCAAATGAAAGATATTATGAAAAGAATTGTGCTACTATTTTCAGTCGCAAAATGTCTTTTTTACTTTTGCAGTCACATGTTCTATTAATGAATGTGTAATGAACTATTAATGAGCTTGCAGGTGGCAAATAGGCTACCACTAAAGACCAAAAAGGTGTTTCTGGATCAGATAAATCTTGCCTCTGAAGCTGTGTGACCCCTGTTTTGCTATTGTAGACACCAGTATCATGATTGGTTTGTTTTAACTGAACATCTGTTTGATAACATCATCTGGACCCTATGTAGACATTTCTAAGGATGGAGAAATGGTAGTATAATATGTTCTGTTGGTGGAATAATCTTGCTGAGCCTGATTGATATCAGAGTGGTAAAAAATTTTTATCTGTCACCTCTGTGCTGTGGTTATACATTGAACAAGTCTCAAGTTAAAAGTCCATTAATGATTTGTTCTGTTTTTTCTTATGGATTAAATTAATTGGTGCTTTTCTTCTTATCTTATTAGTTATATTTCATGTGGTGAAATCTTTTATTTTAGCAGACAATTGAAGAAACTGTGAGAATTCTGATAATTATGCACAGGAAAGAAGCCTAATGAATTGATTACTTGTTTGATTTTGACTTGATTGACCAATTGATTGATGTAGCCTTGGACAAGAATTAAAAAGAGTTGTGAATAAAGGTGTGCTATGTCGACTGTTGCATGAAAGGATATTCCAGTACATTAAATAGGTCATTCAGGGGTGCATTGGATACAAAATGTTCAGAATAACAAACAGACCCATTAGTCAAGCCCATGTTGCGAGTCTGTGTCGTTTTAGATGAAAGGGTCTGCTAAATGCCAGTCAACTTTTATTTAATCTACTTTAAAGTAAATTGGTACAAATATACTGAAAATAATAGGCATCACATAACCTTTGATAAACTTGAGACTAGATACATCATGGATTTCTAAGACAATTTCATGTTCAAAGTTTACTGACTGTAGAACCAGCCAAAAGGTATAATTAGTGAGGAACCAGGTCAGCGCAATCTATTGAGAGGGAGGCACTGTGTCTGTTATAGAAAGTTCTATAATCTGCACTGTATAGTAAAAGGTGAAGAGATGAGTTGAGATGAAATGCTTGATGGTATTTCATTCAGGTGAATGAGAAAGCAGCAACTCACAACTGGCTATCCCCGCAGATCAGAAGTGCTTAGGATTGACATACTGCACTTGTGGTGTTTTTTTGTCATCAGTCCATTCATGATGTGCTTTATTCACTTTACTTATCAATGATCTTCTTGGCCAGATGGTTAAAGAAACGAGGGGACAAACCAAAACTGTGCTTCTGTTCACCCAGAAATTGCACGTTAAGGTAAGTGTGCATCAGCAATCAAGCAAAAGTTGCATATCTTATGTTGGCACACATCAAGGTTGGCATGAGAACGAAATATTCCCGATAGATTAGGATCTATCAAGCAGGAACGCCATGGGAAAACCCTTGGCACAAGGAGCTGGTGTTCCACTTCACTGGAGATCTCCATCTTGTCCTCCTGTCTCTAATTTGTGAGGTCACATATGTGGGTCCCTGTGCTGGAACTCTGTGATTGCATGATTAATGCAGCGGTGGATGTGTGTGTGTGTGTGGGTGGGTGGGTGGGTGGAGGGGGGGCAGGGAAGGCTTAAAGGCTGAAGTAATGGAGGTTAGCTGTCACCAGAGAAACTTGTCATCTTTTGTGTGTATGAGAAGGGGGCAGAATGTGATGGGTGTTAAAGTGAACGTGTTGGAAAGCGCTGAGCAAGATCAGAGGGCTGGAAGTGGGGTGGCACAGTGTAGATTGCCAAACGCTCACGATTCTCACCCCAGGCCAGGGAGTACTGGCTTACCCAAGATGCACCAGTTATAATTATCCCTGCCTGAGGAATCAGTTAGGGCTAAGCACCATTGTTTCGAGGCAAGATTTAAGCATTAAAATTTAAATATCCAAAATAGGAAAAAGTCATACTTTCAGGGACACATTTGGGATATTTATTATGAACAAATAACTTAATATCATATTATTTATTAATGCCAAGTGTCATCTTTCACCAGATTTGTATTAAAAGTTCATTTGTGCTTTTTTCTACATTGTTTAAATATGCATCTATTCTTCACTGTACTGTAAATGGTAGACTTACAGTTCTTGAAGATTACAGCAAACTCAAGAGAATAGGACGTTGACCCCATAAACAGTCAGAGAGACAATAGTGCAAGTCATGTACAGTATATGTGTGTGTGCTATGCAACTTTAAGTGTGTGTGTGTGTATGTGTGCACTGTGCAGCTAGAAACTCCATTATCACCTGTGTGATGACAGATATAGGAACATGTTCGAGTTACAATATGCAGATTGTAATTGCTATCATTTGATTCTGTTGCCTCAGTGTCCTGCCTTCGGGATGTACTTTGGTTAGTTAGTTTGTATTGGCTGTGTGTTCAGATGGGCTTTGCTGTCACATTGGCACCATATGTGAGTGCCCCCAATGCACAGTGCAAGTCCTCTTTTGGATTTGTAATGTTTCTCTAAAGTGTCCCCGCCGAACGAGTCCTGTTCATTATTTTGGTGCATCCGAGCCAGTCTCTTTTCATCACTGTCCAAGGGCACCGCTGTGGTCCCAGCCCTCTCAATCAGATGGCAGCGGTTCGCTGTCAGTGCGCTCCTGTCTTTTACTTACTGACAGTGCACTCTCCCTCCGACTTCACTTCTTGTCTCTCTTCAGGCGCTGCCACAGGAGATGCAGTGGAGAGTGAATGGGTTGTGTGGCAGCAATGGAGTACTCTAAAGACAAGGCACAGCCTGCTGCCCATTGCTCATTCCTCTCAGAGAAGAAGAGAGAGAGAGAGAGAGAGAGAGAAGGAGGGAGAGAGAGAGGGAGAAAAAGAAACAATGTGGCTGAGCTGAAATAGTTCACAGCTGTGGTGGTGGGAAAGAAGAAAAAAAATCCTCAGAGGGGTGTAAATTGGCTCTCAAAAGGAAGGAGAGACAGAGAGAAACGAGAGAAAGAAAAACAATTGCCCTTTACCTTTGAGGTTGCATGTCATTTCTCTGCAACTTACTCTCGGGCAGATTAAGGTCGAGTAGTCCGTTTTGTCTCGCCTTTGAGCCGAGGGAAAGCGAGATTGTGAAGGTCTTCGAGAGAGGTTTTAGATCCATCCCCGGTGGATATGTGGAGACGTGCCTTGATAATAGCCTCTTGGCTGAAAGCCGGAGCTCCTCAGCACATTCTGTCTGGCTGCTCCGCTCCTGTTTTTTGATCTGGCTGACATTGAGAGGGTTAGTCCATTATCGTCCATGCTGAAGCCGCAAATTATACAACGCAACATGTTTTAGCTGCCATTCTTGGTGGTGTTTTTTGACTAGAATTGTTATTGAGGGACTCAAAGTGGTGCTCTTGTCTTTTTTTTTGTTGAGTACATTTAAAAATGACTTTGATAATTGCACAGGCCTTTTTAACCAGTGTCCACTGACAGTCTTCATGTATGCAGAAGTCTGAGCTTGAATGTTAAGAATAAGTTCTTGTTTTTAATGTAAGATATTGATGGCTCTCGCAAATGGGAAATAAACTATCTCTTGGACTCTCCTGGGCTCTGTAATATTTTATTTTGCTTCAGCTGTGTTAAACAGACAATAAAGTTCCAAGGAAATGCCCATTATTTTGCATGTGTTCTGAACATTGAGTTGACTCTCATGTTGGCTGGGTTTGATGAAATTGCTGATAAATTAATGTAAATAAAGTTTTTTTCCCACAACAATGATTCCTGGGCCTTTCTCTCTGTCTCTACATTGATACAGTCCTTGCAGGCAATATAGTCTTTGTTTTCTCCTAATATTATTGACTTTGCCATGTCCACAGCGTCACACTATCACACATTAACCTGATCCTTTAACTTACAGAAGTTTTTTTGTCCAACCATGAAAACCCACATGATTTTCTGGTGTGAAAATGAACTGTTTTGCCATTGTTTTCTTTACACATGTGTGTAATACCTGCTGAGTGTTTTTGTTTTCTCCATGAGTAATTGTACTGGCAGCCATAGTCTACAGTATTATAGGAACGCTGACCAGTTTGTATGACTTGTGGTGTTGTCAGCAAAAAACCCTTTGTAGTGTTGACAATAAAGATGCTATGAGGTTGCTATGCTATTTGTTTTAAGTCACAACGTTCTACCACCTGTTGGTCATTTATCAAATACAGATAAAGTCAATGCAAAGCTGTGTTTAAGATGACTTTAAAACGAGAGTATACCATGGAAATGCCACATAGAAGCTTTAAACTTAGTAAAGGCAGAGTTTCAAAGGTACAAAATGATATGATATTTGCTTTTGGTGTTAGGTTGGACGTGTATTCTCAAAGAGTAGCCATCCTTCCATAATATTACAGACTAGTCAATTCCCTTTGCCTGACTTGAAAAAGCGACATGCGTGCAGTGGATGGAACAACTTGAGTGTAACCACATGCAAGCCTCTGTTCAATGCTCAGTTGTGGCCCAGAGAAAGGCATGATGTGATACACAGTATGTGTGCTCTTATCTCTGACTTTTACTCTATCCCTTTCTCTTTTTGATTGCAGGAGAAAACTTGCAATTGCAAATGGGCCAAATAGAATGTAATTGATGCTGCTGGATGATTAAAGAACGAAACTAATGATTTCCCAACACTAAGGTCAGACGGGGTTTAATTAGAAGAAGCACAATCAGTGTCACTCCTCAAACGCTCTCTTGTAGTCTAGGCCAGTGACATCCAACTTGTAGCCTGTCGTAATAAACGAAACCGACTGCTAAACAACAACAAAAATCTTCGAAGCTGTGAATGTTGCGGTTTTAACACTTTGAGGTCTGTTAAATCTTGACATTTTTAAGTATTTCATCTAACTAAAAACATCCATGCAAAAGTAACACATATGGTTAGAATCTGGAAATACTCAGCCATAATAAAACGAGAGTGAAGTGAATATAAAGAAATTCGTTTTTAATTAAATTAAAAGTGTAAACACAATCTTACAAAAACTTGTTTCTCCCCAGCTGGTGAGATAGACCGCAAAGTTGAAAATGGTACCAAGATGAAGGTGAATCCTTTGGGATGTCATTACACATGGCGCTTATGTGAAATCTGAGCTGGTACCAAAACAAAGAATGAAACACCTTAACAGCCTTAAGTCGTGGCTAACTAACAACCACATTTCTTAGTTCTGTTTTGTTCCTTTTTACAGAAAATATTTTTGCTTGAATTTATCCTTGGCTGAATAATCTAAAAATGGAGTAATGAAAATGCATATCTAATTTTTTCCTGTACAGTCCCCACTGCCATGCTATATTTAAAGTGCGTTTGCCAGATCAGTCAATTACCTGACTTTGATTAGTAGAGATAATTGGAAATTAGTGTTAATCTACACCAAGAAAACAGGGATATATTACCTTTTTTTCTTTTTTTTTTTAAGAAACACAACATTGCTGTTGAATTTGTTGTTAGGCCGAGAGAGACTGACCATTCTTCTCAACATCAACAATTATAATCAAATCCTGCAGGGCTGTATTTTGACCAGGTTTGGTTGACTGAGGATTTTTTTTTCTTTTTGTATTTCTTTCAGGCACAAGATCAAGAGGGAAATGAGGCTCTCAGAACGGAATCAAATCAAATCTTGGAGCTGTCTGCCTTCTTGAAAGGCTTGTGTGGCATTAGTGGTGAAATAAGACAGAGCAATTGGACTGTAATTCCTTTTCGGCTATTAGCCGCCACTGCTTGCAGCCCGGGTTATTTCTCCCTCACCCTCTCGCCTTTGATTAATTCATTATTTCACAACAAAGCTGAGTTACATTTCGGTTTGGCTCCTCCAAATTGGATACACCAACAATTCCCTTTTCAGCAAGAACGGACGAACAAATGGACGGGAAAAGAAAAGGGAATATTAAAAAAAAGAAACTGCAGTGTTACGGAGGAAAATAGATGTCCTCTCATTTGGCTTAATAATTTGTGGAGTTTTCATGTTTTATTTATGCTCTGTGGAAGCGCTGGCTCTCGTAAATCACTGGCCTAATGAGGCAAATCAGTTGGGCTGTATTGATTTAGGCTGACTGCCCCCCTCCAACCACCGCCATCACCACCACCACCTCTCCACCCTCCCTCCACCTCCACCTCTACGGCTTCAATCAGGCCTGGCTCAGCCCTCATGCTGGCTCCTAATGGAAGTCTTTGGCCCACAGGACACAATCCAGTCCCTTCATTCAATATCTCCATTATTATGTACATTAGCTCTGTCGTCCTCTGTGTTGCTAGCGCTGGGTTGTTTGCAATTTTGGGGGGATTTGGGTAGGGGGTTGTGGTGGTGTTGGGGGGGGAGGGCAGTGATAACGAATGTGACCCTTCATGCTTCAAAACTTATAAATCAAGGGACCAGGAGTTAGTTTGTTCACAGAATTCTCCAGACAACCCCCCCTCCCCCCCTTTACCCCCCCCCCCCCCCGCACCCCACCCCCACCCTGACTCCGTGCTGTTTTGACCTTGAGTTTGCTGACATGAGCCCCGTCCCCCCAAACCTGCTGACACACTCCACACACAGACGTTTCCGCCCCCACCCACAACACCCCCCCAGAACCCCTCAACCCCTTTCCCTCCTCTCTTCCCTGCCCCCCCATCCACCCACACCTGAGCAAGTACCCACCTTAGTCAGGCACCCGTGGGCCAGAGACGGGCCGTGTTTAGAATGCGAGGCGGCTCCTGCGGTGCGTATCGATTCGCTGAGTCTGCTACAGCTGCCTCTCTCCCTCTCTCTCCTTCTCTCTCTCTCTCTTTCTTAGGCAGTGGCAGCCATTCATCAACCGGCCCGGTGCCATGACTGGGGAATTTGCTCGGCAAGCCTCTGTCAGACGGCGCTGGTGCCGCTTCAGAGGGGCCCGGACAGATGACGCGACGTCAGCAAGACAGACGACCCATTTGGGTCTGGCTGTTCAAAACAACCAAAAGCTTTGGTGCACAGTCACGTTTTGCTACCCACCAATGACTGAGATCCAGACTACCAGAGTAAAAGTTCACTAATGGATGTATTCCAAAAAGCAATACTGAAGTAATTCTGTGTACTTACTGTGCTTATTTCATGTTAGCCCTTATTTGAACATTGTAATGTGTTTTAAGTGGCTGGTTTGGCACAATCATTGTTAACAATTAGGTCAATTAGGTTTGTGGACTATGACTCTGACTCTCTGTTGTCTCTGTTTCTTCTTCTCCACCTTGCATTCAATGCCTTCCCCACCTCCACCCTCACCCTCTGTTTTGTTAAGACACATTTGATGGATAACTTCAAAAGCCATCAGCAGGCATTTGTCTCATTGCACACGCGGTCAGGGTTAGCCGTGGCAAGGACAGAGAATGGCTCCGTGTCACATTTGTGTTAAATAACTTTGACAGACGGATTTTATTGTGTGTCTCAGGGTTGGATGTAATCAGATGTGAGGCGGTGCCACACTGAGACAAATAGGACATGGCTCTGCTGGTGGGAAAGCTGTTTCTCCAACCCCTCTCACCACCCTGTTTCTTTCTCTCTCTCTTTCTCTTACTCTCTTTCTTTCTCTCTCTCTCTGTCCTCCATGCCCTTTCTCTCAGGCTCCCATTCCTCCATTGGCAGCATGTGATCTTTCAGCCAAAACAGGAGTCACACTATAATGGCATTGCTTCTAAACACCACAGTTATCTCTGTGGCTAATATAATAGTTAAACATGATATCAGTAATCTTGTTTTTGTTTTTATGTGGTCAACACCACAGAAATCTGTTTTGCCCGAAGGCTGTTTCGCACCTGCTTTTGGAAATGAAGTGGATATGCTTTATAGGAATGGCAAATATTAGCATGAGTGATTTACATTAAGATGTAAATTAATGGGCATGGATCAGAATGTAGATTAAAGAGAACATATTTGTGTTTTTACTTTTTATTCCCCTCAAACAGGAATCAAACCAACTCTGCAACTAAATTATGTTCTGGTTGGGTGTTATTTATTCAAATCTGAATTTACATGTGAGTCATAGTTTATCTCTGTGCAGAATACCATTTCTTTGGACTCTTCTTGAGTTCTCTCTGAACTTGCCCGTATCAGCGCCAGTCATGCTCAGCTTTGTGTGAGTAATATAAGCAAGGACACAGGGTCTGCCAGCACCGGGCTGCTCTCTCAGCTCTGTAAATGTACCCCCCCGTGTGCAGCAACAACAGTAAATGCATTTTCTGTTCTTGCCTCTCTTTAATTCACGGTTCAGACTGCACCCAACTCGCTGAGGCTGCCGGGTCACCCGGGCTCTGTGCTCATCCATCCCAACCTCCCCCCCTCCCCCTCTTTTATCTCCTCTCCCGCGCTCCGCCGACGATTTGGGAGGTCACGGCCCCTCCTGTCATTTGTGAAATTGCTTGAATGCATTTCACTCAGACCCTCACCCGAGCTCACTCACAAGCCCACAAACACACGCACGCACACACACACACACACACACACACACACACACACACACACACATACAATCATGCATACACGAGTCTTTATGGATGCGTTCACTATGTCGACACACAGAGTCAAATCATATCCTGAGAGGGGTTGCGCTGCGGGGCAGTGCTCAAAATTCATTGCAGGGTAATCCTCTCACGCAGTGCCACTCTCGGGCCTGCGCGCCCAGCGCCAGGCACCCAGCCCTGCTAATCCGATGCTCTTCCCCTCTCATTCACCGGCAAAAAAGGACTCACAGAGAGAGGTTTTACCATTTAAGCCATGCATATCTGTGTGTGTATGTGTGTGTGTGTGTGTGTGTGTTTGTTTTGAGTGTGTTTGGCAGCAGTATGGAAAAGACAAAGAAACTGACCTTCACCTAGGGTAAGAAGTATCATTTATACTGATACTACTAAAGAAAAAAGGAGACAATATGTTACAGTTTTTGCTTTTGAGAGGAATGACACTCACCAGGACTGGTAAGGTTGGGGGGTAGGTAACCAACAGGGTCGGTACATTTATTTGTATTTGTATTTGATGTGTGTGTGTGTGTGTGTGTGTGTGTGTGTGTGTGTGTATGTGCTCATTTATGGATTGTGTGGACCTGAGAATAAGTTGGGGGTCAGTACCCAACAGGGTTTGTATATTAGTAATTGATGTGTGTGTGTGTATTTCAGTTCAAACAGTGTACCATAGCACTGTGATGATTCTGTGGCGTGAAGTGTGAAGTGCCATATGTATGGGATGAAGAGTGGTGTTTGTGCCACCGCACCCCGTCCTTGGGCCCTCCTCCACAGCGCCAGGCTTCATTACTCCCAGATCTGCCGCCATGGGCAGGCTGCTCCCTGAGCGGCCGTAAAAGACCGCCGTCCTCTCCTCTCTTCTCCTCTCCTCTCCACGCGCTGCCTGAACCCAGCTGTGACCTCTCCTTATTAATCACCACCTAGCAACCTCACCAACACACACACACAGACACACACACACACAAACACACACACACACACACACACACACACTCACACAGGTACCTATAGGCATGTCCCCCAGTATGGTCTGGAGGGAACTGATGAGCTCTGAGAATAGCCTGATGTGAAATACTACTGCTAGTAGTAGTGAGTGACTGCACCAGAATTGAATGTTGGAAACAGTTGGAATGAAGTTGGAAGTTCGAATAGAACAGAGGTTGGTAGAACAGAGAGATGTTCAAACAGAGGAGTTGAAATTAAAACTGGCAAAGAGCTCCTTTATAATGACAGTGCTTGAGGTAGTTTTGGTGGCCATGTTTGTGTGACATAATTACTAGCCTAGTTTTCACTATCTCTCTTTTTCTCATTCAGGCCCCTGGCTTCTCCATCTATGCAGAGGACACAAAGAGCACAAACAGCCACCCCCCCCACCCCCGCAGCAAGTTTGCACAGAATGCCAGGTGCACCAATGCCCTGGAGAGGAGCCCAGAGCATGCGGGCACTCTGCACGGCCTGGACGCTCAGATGGGGTGCCAGAACGTGGGCACGAGATGAGTTGTCCACGCAGACAGCTTCAGAGGATCCCCGAGCACATACGTGACATGTGCTGGCCCAGCTCCTGCTCTTCTCAGCGAAGGAGATGGCCCAGGGATCTGTGTTCACACTGAATAAGTAGGTGACTGGGCGTCACTCTGCAAAAGCCATTGGCAGAGCATCGGAATATCAAAAGGTGATGTTCTTTTGGTCGTTCTTTTGACATTGTCCATGAAGCGCTCTGTGCCTGTATCTGTGCAATACAGGTTGATGCCATTTCATAGTTTGACATAGCGAAAAAATAAAGAAAAAATAGTGGGGCCAGAATATGTTGACAGCTGTGAAAGCTGGAATTTTGATTCACTTTCAACACAAACCAAACTCTCCTCCATTCCTCTTTCACAAACAATGGTGCTGTCCCCCCTCCACAATGGAGTTCAATGCTTTGCCTTGACACCAACTTGTCATTGCTCTGTGGTAATAGGCTTGGCTGGCTCTCCTCTCCTGGGTGTTTCTTGACGCTCTGGCGGTCGGGTGGACACTAGGGAGGCGCCGTGCTCTTTGCAGGCAGTCTGTGCAATTTAAACCTGCCTCGGGCATGTAGATATTACTCCCTGGCGACGCGACTGAAAATTAATGAAAATTGTTTTAGTGGGGGATCATCATTAACATTCTCCTTTGGATGCCCTTTTGTCATATTGCCATGGCTCCTTGTGTGTGTGTGTGTGTGTGTGTGTGTGTGTGTGTGCGCGCGCGCTCTTGTCTATGTCTGCGCCTGTATGTGTACTTTTTGCTTCCTTTGCCAGACATTCCTTTCGAGGAGGAGTAGATATGGCCCCTTTGCATGAGCAAATATATTTTGAAAAATTCACTGGCAACTGGCCACTGTACTCTTTTTCTTGTTATTGCAACAGTGTTGGTTTTTGAACTTTAAAATAATAAGGAAGCTAAACACTTGGAGTTTTTTAGATTGCATTCAACTCTGTATGGTACAAGCACAGAGCCAGTGAAATTCAGTTGATTTAACCAAGACTGCAAGTGTTGCACCAAATACTAAGCATGGTTGATGTTCTAGCGCAAGTGTAGCATTTAAAGCAAAAGCCTAGAGTAAATCAACCCAGAGTCCAGTTGTTCGTGGTCACTAAATGATGTCGGTAGGAATAACATTTAAAAAATGACAAATATACAGCATAGACTGAATAGCAAAACAGCAGCCAATGCCAACTGATAGAGGAAGCAATGACATCTCCATGTCATTTTCCTGTAATCCCTCAGTTAGCATTAGCTTCCGGTTTATATTCTGTGTTGTACCATATTTCCTCGCTCATCATCCTGCTGCCAGCACTCATCCTCAACCAGAGGGGCTATGGGTTGATTTACACGGTATGATCCCTTGAAGCACCAAAATACTCATTCTTGTTCTTGTTCTCCTCAACACCCACTCCCCTCTTGTCTTGGATGGCATAAAGCCACCATTGGAGTCCAGCTTTGCTGGTAGCCATCTCCCTCAGCATCACGCAGTAGAGGAGAGGAGTGTGATTCTCACTGCTCTGCTTGGCTTCACACCTATCGTTAAATTAAGAGCAATCTTTGCTTAAGGTCTGTAAGGGAAGGAGGTAAATATCACCCTCGGTCCTCCCAGCAGAAAATACAATATTTAAATGGGAAGTAATAGAATTGACATTTTACAGTTCATTATGCAGCCCATGACCTTTTGGGTGTATGACTAAGGTGCGTCTGAAATGCATGTATGTGGGGTCCCCCTAATGGGAAATATTTGACTTTGTCATAAACACATGAAGGTCAGGTATGGAAAAGCTTAGTCCATCCACTCGAGTGTTTGCATTCACAGGTGATACAAATACAGAAAATGAAAGCACCCCTGGTGTCAACATTTTAGACCACAATCTTGTTTTAGATAAAGACTTTTTATGGAAATGAACATGAACATCAGCACATATTTATAGACTTAAAAGGTTACTAGGTACTTTGTTTGTGTCAAATGGATTCATAAACACCACTGGAGAAGGCCACTGTATTGATCTCCTTACAGTGGAGCTGTTGATCAGGGGATTTTTTAAAAGGACCTTCCCTGTATCTCTCTCTTCCTGACACTACAGGTACATCTTGTAAGGATATGACTGTGTCTATTTAAAGCTCTTTATAAAAAGTAACATTCAGCTCAACTAATCTCAGTTTTTCATGGACTGCGGAATCTTTCGACTGACCTATAATCTTGTTCTCTCTCCTTTCTTTAATGTAATGATGTCCTCTCTTGTTCCTCAGGGATAATCATATTACTTGCCTGTCCTTTATTCTCTATGTTACTCTCTTATTCTTCATTAAATCATTTGATGCATTAAATATGCTAATTTGTAGCACTATATAATTGAGGTCTTACATTTAAAAAGTCTGCTCCAATTTTTAGAAGATTATGAATTTCATCCTTTGGATTATAGTTAGCAAAAAAAGAAAAAACAATTCCTCCTATTATTTCTCAGGCTATTCAAGATTTATTGTACAAGAGTATTTATCAATTCAAAGGCCTTTGTCATAAAAAGTCAGTCAGCCAATTAAACGCAACTTTTGCTTGATCTGAGATCGCTGGTAGAAGGCCCCATTGAGAGCTGGCAATTGACAGGTTGTTTACCTGTTATGTTGTGCCATTTTTCATCTGGTTTACTTACCTGCAGTCCCTGAACTGAAAAAGACATTATATTGATATTCAACAGAACATGCCAGCATATGAACATAAACTGGGTGAACATAATTGAGTCAGTGTAACATAATAGAATATCATATGAATGTATGTTACATATAAGTATGTTATAAGTGTTAAATCTGAGCTGAGGTTTCATCTTTACATTTATGCATTTTGCTGCTAAATGCCTAAATGCTGAAAAGATTAAATTTCAGCTCAGATTTAACACCTATAGCACAATTTTCATCTTTACAGCAGGATCTGAATGGGGCTGGTAGGGTAGAACAGTACAAGGAATGGTGGATTGCAAGTAAACATTTCACAAGAAAGCTGAGGGAAATGTCAAAGTGATTAGAGTGTTTCAGCCTCTGATTCATGTTGTGGCTCAACAAGGGACAGCTTCGCTGAGGAAATCTCATTCCTGAAATATTGAGTGACTGTTGATTCTGTGTCAAAACATATTTAAAATTTGAATGCTGTCATTGTCTCTTCGGAGGATGTCTCCCTTCACTGTTGTCACAGGAGGTGCAAACCACACATTTTCAATATATTCAAACCCTCTCTTTTCTGATTGTCTGTGTGACATTTTAAGTGGCAAAATAATGTGCTTGGGATGTTTTGAAATTGTTTGGACAGATCACTCAAGGGAGAGCTCTTTGATTAGGAATGTTGACAGAACAGCGTAGTGACACAAGTGGGGAAAATGAGCCTTTCATTTCCATAGCCAAGAAGCTATGGAACCGGAAAAAAGAGAAGTCTTCTCATAGATCTATTACCTTCATCTAATTGTTTGAATTATAAGATTGCCTGTTCATTAAGGAAAGTGAACTGCAATGATTATCCTCCATCCCAGCATATTTCAGCCACTAATAGATTAGAAGAGAGGGGAAACGTATTAGGAATTGGTCATCATTTTTTCATCATGAAGCAAGCCTGACTGGAATCATCATTCAGAAAGCATTATGTACTAACACTTTATAAATGTTGTAAGATCAACAGCACTGACATCTATAACACTTTGCTTTTCTTTTTAATAGCAACTCGGCGGTGTGTGTGTTCCTCTTCCTGTGAGTCATCGTGGTGTGTTTGCCTGCAAGTTATTTTGGTTGGGCAGGATACTGCACGTCGAGGCGTGGGAGCGGACGTTTGGCCATGAGGGCCTTTCCGACAGAGGAACAGAAAAAGGAGTGACTTTGCACATGGACCATGAGGCTGGGGCTGGGAATGTTCTGTCAGCGTGGGAGCAGGCTAGCCCACGAAAGGACAAGCTGGTCAGCAAGATTCCCCTGCCTGCTGTGCTGTGCTGTGCTGGGCTGTGCTGGGTTCGGCCGAAGCATCCGTGGGAAGAGCAGCCCAGGGAGGAGGGAGCTGGAGTAATCTTGGCTGGAAAGAATGAGCTCGCGGGGCAGCAGCTGTTTGGCAGAGGTGGGCAGGGGTGGGTGGACTGTGAACTCAAACTGATCCATATGGTTTGGACATCCTGCCAACAGCTAGACCCACACAAATATAAATATAGAGCCGAACATTAATTCCAACAATACAAAAATGAAATATACCACAGTTTTTGTCTGTTTAAGCTATTTTGAATGTACCAAGAATGAAGCTCATAGCTTTAAATGTGGCCATCCATGTCCATATGAAATATTAGATGCACTTATTATGACCAGTTATGGCATGATGGCATCAGTGACTGACTGAGAGGAGTCACTGCTAGCATTACAAAGCCATTCACAGTGACTAATCATATAAGCCTATAGCGTGATTTACATGAATAGAACCCAAATTAGCTGCCACATCTCCTCCGCAATCTTCCTGACCGGCATTGAGAAGATGAGATTACAATGGAACACTAATAAGGGCTTTGACATTCATGACATGACCACACAATAGGTCCTATATTACATTTTCCTTAAATGATGCGCTTCCCATCTCAGCCTCACCTTATAACATGTCAACAGCAATATCACACATACCCTGGACACCTGAGATGAATATGAGTTGCATTCAAATGCATATAATCCACATGGTATCCCTGGTTTAGTAGGAAATGTGGGGGAAAGGGGGCAAGAAATTGATTTGTATGCAGCCACTTGTGTCTAAGACAGCACATTGGCTGTTCTGTACTGAAGTGGAGACACTAGTAGTATGATTGGACAATGGGCAGTAAGAGATCACACAAGTATCCCCCCCTTTTTTAAACACAACAGCGTCAAATTATCCACTTGGCTGTCAGTATTATCAGCCGATCAGCCTCATGACATAATTGCAGGATCTGTGTCTTGTTCGCCCCATTATGTTCACAAAAGGCCTCAGAATTAAACCACTTGGGTGAATAAAGTTGAGCACACTTGACTTTTATTGAGAGATATTTCCACATCTGATGCCATTACCAAGCACAATGCCAGGACTGCTAGATAAGCCGAGCAGGAAAGGCACGAGACACAATGTGAAGAACAAACACACACACACACACACACACACACACACACACACACACACACACACACACACACACACACACACACCTTGTGAAGTCTTATTCTTCCCAATGGTCTCAACAAAACATGCATGAGGTATGCATGGTGTGGTTATGGAGCAGAGTAATGCACGCAGCCATGCAATTTTCATTCTCATTCATATGCTGCTGAATTTTTCATTAAATTGAATTTTGCTTAATTTGTCCAGAGCTGAAAGTATGTTTTAATCTCAATCATGTCCCCTCAACCAATTACGGTATTTCAAAGCTTATGGGACTGCAAGTCACTCTGGGACATACTTCTGCTTTTGTCAAGAGTCTTTTGTCATAATTTATTTTGAGCTGGATGCCAAAACATCTACAGAAAATACAAACCTTATCTGGTCAGGTTGTATAATTAATCAGATTTAATTAAAGTGCCAATTTTATGGGGGTTTTTATTATTATTGTGGATCAACTTTTTTTTTATCATTCATTATTCTTTTGTTTTGATTTTGTCCCTCAAGGAAGCACAACCTGACAGACTTATCAGCTAACATGCCCAGACTCATTTCTTCCTTTCACCACAACTGACATAAATTGGTAAAATATCACTTTGATCTAAGAAGCAAAAACAAAAACAAAAACCTAATTAGTTTAATTCACTCACATCCAAATATGCATGGTTACCAAAGCAGAGAGGTCTGAAACACATGAAAGAAATAAAGACTCACAATCAATATGACACAATTAATCACTGTGATTTATTTTAGTCATTTTAGAGACCCTCTCAAATACTTCTTTGCCACTGCTGTGTCATCTGTCTGTTGACATGTTTCACTCTGTGCAAGGAAACTGATGCAACTGCTGTGATGTATCAGGGCCCTAAACAGCAATGCCTGCCAAGCCAGCATCAGTCCCTGGAGGTCTTGTAAAAGAAATCCAAAACTGAAATACTACAAGCCATATTATAGTGCTTAGGCCTTCATATTGCTCCATGTAATGCCTCTTGTTGTGCTTGGTAATAAAGTAGAGGGGATATTTTCCCTACAGAGAAACTATCATTGCATAGCTGAGATTTGAGAATGTGTGTTAATCTCTCCATAGTGTCTTGGTGATGTATGATTTTTCTGTAAATGAAGCTGTATCTTCAAAAGATTTTTGATATTTAAAATATTATAAGCAAAATTGTCTCTATCAATAAATGTTAATTTCACATCTGTAATGTAATACCTATTACACTGTAATAAGGAAGTAGAAGTTTATATATATATTTAAATCTCTTTAAGTTCAAAAGGATGCAGCTACCATAAGGATCTCACATAATGCTGTGAGCTTAGTGGTCCCCTGCTAGCTTTAGCAATGATTGCTGGCAAGCTCTTACCATTAAGTTTTCACATCAGAGGGACTTAGTCAAATTTGGCGCAGACGGTTAAAATGTGGGCTCGCACTGGGTCTTGTAAATGTAGTCTTTTGAGTTGTGCATCTCAGGGGATACTTCACACACACTGCAAATGGAGGGTCTTTCTGAAGGGGAGAAGGAACCGGTGACAGCCGTTGAGAAGGGTGTATGGAGCATAGCCATCACCAGCTGGAAGTTTTTTTTCCACCAAGAAGCTCTCTCTCTTTCTCTCTCTCTCTCTTTCGCTCTCTGTTTCTTTTTAAAACCTTGGTCTCTATCTTCTTCAGAGTATCTGTTTTTCTACTGTCTTCCTATGGCACTGTCTTGTATTAAGCTGTGTCTGTCTTTGCTGATGTAATTTTGTCTTTTGTTTTAGCATCTCCCTGCCTTTATCTCTTTTGCTTTTTCAAATGCCACTTACTTGGAGCTTAAAATACACACAGGCTTGGCAGCACGCAGCGCTTGCCCTTAGACTGTAATTGTTTAGATTCATTTTCCAGGCAAAAACCCATTTACAGAGCACCATTGTGTCTCCTCTAGATTTATTTATTTATTTTCCATTTTTTGTGGTGATATTCAATGTTTTCCATTCACAGAATTAGAATACCTATTCTGTTTCTATGTTTTCATTACATGCTTTCACTCCCTGAGGGGGGAATCTCAGCTATGTTGTGGAGGCAGTACCCCTTCAAATGCATGGGGTCTTGGCTACCTACCTCCATGTGTGTCCTTGCAGACTGATCAATGCAAATGCTGTTATTTAGCCAAGCCTGAAATTAAAAGGCTTTTGGATCAATCGGATGTGTTTCCACGCAGCAAGGTGGGCTCACAGCAGTTGCTTTCTTGCTTTCATGTGTAATAAGACTCAAAAAAAGAGTCCCCCTGGTCATTGAACAGCACTCTTTTACCTCCTTGTGGTTTCACAAAACACATGCAGCAATATTTCTGTCAGTCATTCACGAATGCACACAAGCACATGCATACACAGACACACGCACACGCAGACACACACATAAATACACACACACACGCGCACACACACACACACACACACACACACACACACACTTAGTCACTCACATGCACATGGTTTGGAAAGACAGCACGGTTGAGAAGGGCTACATTCAGAGCTTTTTTGGGATGACCCACTTTCTGTGCTTGGCCATGCTTTCTGCTGCCTGTGCCGTGGGAGATCCCAGCAGATTCCCCCTGAAGAGAAGGCTCAGTCTCCTGACAGACAAGCACTGTGGAAATGTTACAACCTCCACACACACACACACCACTACCATCACGTAATAGCATTTTTTCCCCCTAATAAACACACAAAACCAATGATTCTCTTGCATTTTCACACTTCTCCCCTCTCTCTCTCTCTTTCTCTCTCTCTCTCTCTGTAACGCACTGACATGCACAGGACACTTGCCTCACCAATGTTATTTCTTAGCATCTCTGGCTTACACAACAGAAAAAATTCCACTTACACACCACACACACACACACTCTTTCTTTAAGACAAACACATACTCTCCTCTTGGAGCTCTCTCTGATCTGCAACATGGTCTCGTTTGCATTCACTATTTCTGCTAAATTGCTAATTTCTAATCTCTCTGCATCATAGGGGCCTTAGTGGTTATAAATTAAACATAAATGCAAATTTGCCATGCTATTGTTCCTCTCCACTCCTCCTATTCAAACAGCACAGTGTGCATTTGTGGATTAATTCAACAACACTATGCTTGCTTAATGTGCAGACTAACAGTAACAGCTTTAAAAGTAGTCTAGATTAAACCACAACAGCTATAACAATGGACTCTTATTGGTTGGTTGGTTCACTTTTAAACTCTTTTAGAATAAGTAGTCTCTTACACATTCTAACAGATGTTAAGTTATTTTAAAGTTGATTTATTGATCATAACAAGAATTAGATAGTAGGCTACACTGTTTACCCCATAAATGCTCAATTCAGACGCGCCTTGTTGTTGCATGTAGTTTTGAAAACCTTCCACTAGGGGTCTCTCTCAAATGTTGCTGTTCGTGACTGACGACCAAAATGAGTGACAGTACAATGTTCAGTGTAGCCTTTTACTGGTCTTTAGATGTCACTGCATTCATTCAGCAAGACCTGCTGCACAATGAACTGCCGTTTCCATATAGCAGGTCGCAACATAAGGCAATTATTTGGACGATGCGAAACTGAATAACTAATCTGTTCAATGTCAGAGTTATTTTATTGATCTGTTTTGCCTCTTGTGTAAATCATCATTGCCCCTCTTGCATGTAAGACTGTCTTTTTTGGGGAGAAACCCTTTGTTTGGCCCTTTGGGTTTATAAAAACACAAAATGTATATTTCACTAGCCTAACTTTTAAAGTATAGGAGGCTACTAAAGTAGACTATACACGTTGACAAGCAATACACATAACTTATTGCATAAAACTTAATGCAAACTATAAAAACAAGAAGAGATAGACACATGTCTACACATTAGACTGACTCTCCATTCACAAAAGTCCATGAAAAAGTCCAGTTGTGACATAATTCTTGTGAATTACGGCTACCTTGTAGGCAAGAATGTCATCATATCGCCAAGGGAAAGGTGTTCCCTTTTCGCTCATCTCCCCTTAAATGAGAGATGAAAGAATAGTGTCCTCGGGGGGGAAGGGAACAGACAGAGGGAATATACCTGAATAGGCAGTAATTGTAGTACATTAAAAGAACAGAAAAGAGACGAAAAAGAAACAGCAATGCTGTAAATAACTGTATCAGGGCCGACACAAACCCTTGGCAGATCCTCAAATCTTCCTACTTCTCATTTCCAAAGATTTTTACATTATTTATTATTATTATTATTATTATTATTATTATTATTATTATTATTATTATTTTCACCTTATATATTCTTCGCGAAGCACTAGTACTTGGGTACTTTGAGTGGCTACATATTAACACACAGATCTTGTGATTGCGTATGATGCTGTCTCCCGGAGCTGCAGGGACTGGATTGAGCCGAAGCGGTGGGCGAAAGGGAAAATCAGACACAGATTCTTAGCTGGCGCTCTGGATGGCACTGACTATAGCAGATGACAATAGCAAGACATCAAACAAAAAAATACTGATGTTGTAATTTACACTACTCAGCCCAACTGTGTAAAAACTATGCCATTAATTCCGGCCCCTTTAAAGGTCATGTCATAATTTCAAATAGACGCAAGTTTCTATCAATTTTATAGACAGTATCAAGGCATATG
This sequence comes from Tenualosa thibaudeaui, assembly GCA_027481765.1. Taxonomy (NCBI): domain Eukaryota; kingdom Metazoa; phylum Chordata; class Actinopteri; order Clupeiformes; family Clupeidae; genus Tenualosa; species Tenualosa thibaudeaui. Next base: position 15,630,191 of record JAIFZK010000013.1, read on the forward strand.
GCAAAAAATCTTTGCTTGGAAAAGGTCAGATGCCATTGCCATGCGCACGGGGTCCTTGTCAGCCGAGAGCGTCTTCACCACATAATGTTTCTCTTGTTAATAATGGTAAAATGAAGTTCCGTACACCAATAATTGTAGGTCTTTTTTCAGTAGTGACTTGAGCCAGTATTTTTCCTCTGTGCACATTCTGAGATCCAGACCGTCTTTTTCCTCTACCCGTCGAGCCACAGAGAGGTGGATAACAGCAGTTGGAAATCTCTCTCATACCATGCTGGGCCAGAGGGGCTCCGTGAGACATGCACTCACCCATATCCGGGTTAGAGAGGAAAAGGATGAAAAAAGTTTCATTTAAACCTGGACTAAAACTTTCAACATGAAGCCACACTGACGCGACTGATGCTGTTGCTGTCAGTGGATCTTTTTTGCTTCTGATAACACAGCACAGACGGCTCTTTCGGGGCTTCGTTTGTTCTACTGAAGACATTTTCTTCACTCTGTTTACCCTTATTTCTCCTCTTAATTGTTCTGAGTGCGCATTTTGGTTTATTGCCTGGGATGTTGGAGTGATCATGGCCGCGCAAGTGGCATCTGCCCCGGCTGGATCTAATAGTAAAAATAAAAATTTATCCGGAGGTCTGAGTCAAGATTTAAACTCTGGAAAATCAGGAGGGACGGCACAAGGATCTGGAGCAATGCTCGGAGCCGGAGACGGGACTACGACTCTGAATAATGTAGATCATCGTCATGCGACTGAGTTGAACATGACTAACAGAACTTGTACACCAGCCAACGGTAATTCTGAGAAGCAGAAAGAAAGTAGAAATATATCAACTTCTGGCTCTTCTTCGTCCAACTCTACAACCTCTCCGAATATGGAAACTGGTTTGATAGCAAATCATAAACTAAAAGGCATTGCTGGAGACCTCCCTTCATCTCTCAATCGTGCGCCTCAGCAGGCACAGTTCAATCAGTTTCCTCATCATCAGCGTCAGTTACAAAGTAACAACATCAACAAGAACCAAATTATGACACCGGGAGAAAACGACAATCAGCAGCACGGAGGTAAAGAGAATGTTTTGGAGAGACATGTCGAGCATCAGCAGTTGTTGAATAAAGGCGGAGAGGATCAGCCTTGTAAACCAGACCAGATGGGCAGTCGGTTTGAGCACGCCAACTTTGGACCAACGAACAGCAGCAACCACGCACAGACCCCCGGTGGCAAAAGTGGTGTTTCTGAATTTAACAATTATTATGGTAATTCCAGAGCAGGGCCCTGCTTTGATCAACATGGCGGCCAACAAAGCCATAGTATAGGAATAGTACACTCCTCAACTAACAACAATGTGGAAAACTCAAATGAAAGCTATCATAACACCCAGTACAACCACTACCCGGGGTATCGACAAGGGTACGGTGGCGCCGGCTACGGTATGATAAGTAGCTCTCGTCAGGGTAATAACATGTTGATGGGCCCAAACAGCAACTCCACTGGCCAAAGCAAAGGTTTGCCATCTGCCAGTTCTTCTGGAGGAAATATTGGGAGCTTTCAGAGATTTCCTGGACAAAGTCAGCACCCTTCGGGCGCTACACCGACGTTGAACCAGCTTCTCACGTCTCCGAGTCCCATGATGCGGGGATATGGTGGTGGCTATCCAGACTACAGTAGTTCTGCTGTTGCCCAAACGGGCATGGGGATGAGCAAAGAAATAACTTCACAGTATGGGTCTTCGGCTCATGGATGGGGTGGCCAACGAAATCATCCAGGAATGAGTCCTGGGAACGGACAAAGTCTGAACAGACCTCAGGTAAAGAGCTTCTTTAAATCATCCCACTTAAGTGCTTGTGTAGTACTGACAGCGGACTTATAGTTCGCCATGTTGATTTACGACTATGATACCGCTAGAAATGTACAATGTAACGTCCGTGCGCGTAAAACACCTGCCGAACAGTGTAGCCCTACTTTACGCACACGTCAGTCTCCATTTACAGTAGTCGTATCTTCACGACTTCTTACAGTCATAATTATTCTTTTCAGTATTAACACCGCATGCAATAGATTGAGCTGCTATACTGTTGTCTAGATATCGGCCTTCCAATTTTATGGTAAAGATTATTTGAACAAAATACCTATCCCAGACTGCAATGTGATTATGAACACGTGCGCCTCGCCGTGATCTCGGGGCTGTCCGTTTGAATAATACTTAGCATCAGAAAATAGATCCATGAAACTTTAGAACCTTTGCAAATCCCGTTTTATACATAAGTGGCGAAATTGTGTGGCCTGCAAATATTAGCTCTTGAATTCGACATCTTTGTCGCTTTTCTGAAAGGTGACATTGTGCTTGCATGGTTTCTCATTTTGAATTACGGAGGCAAAACAGCTTATAATAGTCTTCGGACAGCTGGCTCTGAGTTGACATCAAATCTGACAGCTGATTGGCTCTCCGTATCCATGGGGCCTTTTGTAAATAAAGAAAAACGCGCGCTCACAGTTACCGCGCAGCTGCTATTCATACAGGCTCGAGCTGTGGTTGTAAGTGTTTGTGTGCCGAATAAAGGGCAGGTAAATAACTACATCTAAATGAATTTGATTTTAATGTAGAGGACATTATTCCAGTATTAAAATATTGTACCACTCTCGGAGTCACACATTTCGCAAAAAGATATCATGTAAGATAAAGCCTTTCACCTGTAGGCCTAGTAACTCCCCCTTCGAAGTTATTCTACAGCGTCTGTTGTACGTTGTATAATTGGATTGATTAAGCATCATTTACGTAGCTTAACGACAAAATAGCAATGAACTACATTTTAACATTAAAATGTAGTTCATAAACGTAAAACGTCTAATAGTTGTTTTTTTTGCCCCGCCATTGCATTGTCGCCTACATCCCATCAACCTTCGAGAAGGTTCTCTCGATTTCCTCCCATAGCCTAAATTGCTCATCTAACATGTAACAGCCTGATTCATGTTTTGTTTAGTATTTTAGCTAAAGATCTGAATGGAGTTTAATACACATTATAAGCAAATATAGGCACATTACGTATGTATTAGGTATCACCTTATGACAGGCTTGTAACAATTAGGCTTTTGTACGGGTGATGTATTACAGTGAAGAGACATGCGTAGCTTGCAAAACACAACACCTTAAGAGTTTAATGTTCTTCACTTCCAGTGCAAAAGACCAACACGGAGTGGAGCCATAAACACAGTATTTTGACAGCCATTTTCTGCATTTGGGATTAATTAACAAGTAGTTTAAACCCATTTGGGAAAAAAATGTGTGCATTTACACCTGTTGCCAGGGTGCCTTCCTTTTTTCTTTTTTTCTGTCACAGGTTTTATTCTACATCGATAAAATAACCCCATTGTTACCCCACTTTTTCCTGGCTAGTCTCCAGTTATTATGGGGGAGCACAGCATATCTCTCTCTCTCTCACACACACACACACAAACACACACGCACACACACACAGACACAGACACACGCTCACTCTCTCTCTCTCACACACACACGTGCACACATACATACACACACACACACACACACACACACACACACACACACTTATCTTTGACTAATGTAGCAATAGCTAAGGGGAAGTGATTGGCTCCAGCTGAAGTTCTCCTCTGTCAGGATAGCATTGTTCTGATTTCAATTGATTCAGCTGTTAAGAGGAGTTACTTAAGGCTTCAGAGCAGCCATGGACAACTAATGTAGGAGTGTGCTTATGTGAACGTATATGTAGGGCTGACCCCATAACCCCCCACCCCAGTAACACCATTCAGTAAACATTTTGTCTGTGTATTAAGTGGTTATAACAATGATTAATGTCTGAACTGCGGGAAATGCTGAACATCTTTTTTTGTGCATGTTTTTGGTTTTGCACTAATAACAGCAACAACAACAACAATAATAATAATAATTATTATTAAATTATTAAACATTTAGTGCTCAGATAGTATATTATTTTCTTAATTTCTTCCAGTCACTTCAGGTGTACTACATGTAATACATGTTTACTTAATAATTGGCAACATAAAAAATAATGTAAAATACAAACAAAACAACAATAAAAGAAAAAATTTAATATAATTATTTCTGTTAATGTGAAATTTCAATAACTTTTAACTTGACAATACAAGAACATGAATTTCTGTTATTAATGGAAAGCTCTGAAGAGCCATGTCTGAACCACGACTAGGAGATGCTACTGGTTAAGCTGGCCAGTCATGCTTGAGTTCTGCTGACCACATGCAGACAGCTATGGAGGTGTTGCCTTATCTGTGGGTGAGAAAGCCGATTGAAGGAGCCTTGCCAGCAGCTGCTCCTGGCGCTTGCTCTTGTCCTCCGCATTTGCTTTGTTTGTGTTGGTTTGTTTACATGTCGGCCTCAGAGCTGATTAGGAACAACTGAGTGAAATTTTAATTTGCTCTGTTGCTCCTGATAAGGGGCCTGGCAGTGTTTTCATCTTCCAGGATGAAACGCCACGTGCAGGAGCGTAATTGGCAGATGGGTTATCCCAGGACTGCCCGTGGCTTTGTTAAAATGCCAATTAGTTCTGATTCACCATGACAAAAAAAAAAACAAAAAAAAAAAAAACAGGGAGTTAAAGAGAGAGAGAGATGGAAAGGGAGACAGATATACAGAAATTGACCAGAGAAGTTCCCTGCCTCACATATAATTAGCTTGCTAATAAATTAATTGAAGTTTTTTTAATTCTGTAATGTTAAGAAATTGATTGATCTTTATTTAAAGATCGACATATTGTCATGTGGATTGTGACGACATTTTAACAAAAATGTCTACTGCTAATGTATTGTTGTCAGCTTTCAATGTAGCTGCATGGGAGCGAAATGTAATTTATTGTCAGTGATCCTAAAGAGTACAAGGATAATTAAGGGTGCATCCTAATGATTTGAGGACATTTTAAATAGTAAGGGTTTAAGCACAGAAGGAGCTGCCAGGCATGACAGCCTCGGGTAGTCGGGTAGTCAGTGGAACCGTACTGATACGTTTGCCTGCAAACTGCAAATGTGGGTGTTTTTCAAACTGCGTTGCAAAAACATTCCTGTTCAGACATCTTGGTGTCTGTTTATTTACTTCTTTACTCCCTAGTGCAAGCTGGCGTGGCTCTGTAGTACACGATTGTGGGCATTTGCATAGCATGTTTCTTGAGAGACAGACAGAAGTGTCAGTAAGCAACAAGGTTTGTTGTGTATGTGCAAAGGAAAGGAAGGGCTCAAGCTGAGAGTGCCAGGTTGGGTTGTCTTGGGGAGGAGGGGGCGGTTGGTGTGTGAATGGCAGGGCCATGATGTTGACGGTGAACCAGTGGTTCAACACAGAAAGCTCCTGTGTTGGCTACTGGTAGAGCCTCTCTCTCTCTCTCTCTCTATGGTTGGTCTCTGCAGGGGTGTGAAGTGGGACTCTGTGAGTGATGTTTCTGGGGAGTAGGCTGTGAGGAACTGTTGAAATGGAAAAGGCCCACATTGTGTGTGGCTTGATTTCGTCTAGTGTTGCAGACTGACTGAAGGCTGGACAAAAAATGGGTTTTCTGTACCTCTCAAATGCCAGAGCTCTGAGTATCCCTCCAAGATCTGTGATTTCAGAAGTGTTGTGCTTTAAAGTTGTGTTTATGACCTGCTTAGTGATTTCTGCTAAACCACAATTTGGTTGTAAACCACCAACCCTTCTCTCACACACAAACCCACACACACACACACACACACATGTACACACACACTCCCTCCTCTCTGGTAGTGCCTCGGGCTATCGTATATCTTTTCCTCACCAGTCAGTCCAGCATGTTGGGCAGTGTGCCAGGGTTGTGGCCTCACCTCACAGAGAGGCTCAGTGACCTTCACACATGTAAATTAGCCACGTGCATGGCCTGAGCCAGGGAGCGGGAGCAGCGCCTCCCAGAAGGGAGAAAAAAAAGGATTTCTCTCCTCTCTGTTATCCCCCCCCCGCTCCCCCCCACCACCACCACCCGCATTCCCCAGCTCCCTTGGGCGTTCCCAAAGCCTGCACGTCCTCCAAGCTGGAGGAGAGGCAGAGGCAGGAAAAAAGGGAATTCACCCCAGTGGGACTCCCCATGGTTAGCGGACAAACAAGGAGAGCCATTTATATGAAAACCCCACAATGTTTGTCATTAGATCAGGACTTGTGTGTGTGTGTAGGCTGTGTCAATGTAGTGTGTGTCTGTGTGTGTGTGAATGTGAAAGAGTGAGATTGTACCCGCTGAGTTGATGTAGACCGTGTTGGCTACATTTTCGCGGAAAACATGTTCATTCTGACTTCCTCTGAAAGCAGACTTTAGTATTATGTGCCTAGAGATTATTTTTGCACCTTTCCACTGTTTTTACTGTTTGTTTGTAAAGCTGTGAACTACTTGTGTGCTATAAATCTAAAACATTTGATTTGAACATTTGAACATTAGCCCATATTTATTTGGCAAATTATCCATTATTTAAAAAGTTGGCACCATACAGGTATGCACCATTAAGATGTGAGCCGAAATAATTTCATGTTGTTTTCCGCAGGTGATCCTGATTGTGTTATTTTCCAATGACAGGTCCATATTAGTTCAAGTGGCCACTGTTGAATGATGAGGTGTAATAATAATTTAGACTGACCTGTGAAACCATGTGTTTTCGTGGCCACCCTTGGCACAACAGGGTGTTATTCTCTGTTTGAAAATGGCAATTTACTCATCAAGATCACAGTTGGAGTATCCATAGAAGTGCTGGACATGGATAGAAAACTGAGAAAATAACATGTTTTTTTTTTCTTCTGACATGGCAATAATAAGAAGAGGCTAGTTGAACTGGAGGGTCTTGATTATTTCACTTATGGAAATAGGTGCGTCCAGGCAGTTTCTCTTCAAGGTACATTTTTTATTCTGCATTCAGGAGCTGAAATGAAATAATTGAATTGTTTATATAACATACATAACAACAACAAATAACTACCCTAAAGGAGGATATTGTATGTATTTAATGCCTCTGACTGTAATGCTAGATTGGGACAAAAACAGCCTGCATCCTCCTGGCCTCTGAAAAGATGAATGCTGGGATGGGTATGGTCCTCTTGATGAACACTGTAGAATAAACACAGAAAGGGTACTATAATGCCAGCTGTATGTCAGCAGCTACTGTGTTTACCGTTTTGTAGATCACATTACCATAATCAATAGCTGGGGTAACAGAGTGTGCTGCTGTCACTCATCTGAAAAGTTAAGACATGCTCTGGGTTTTCCAAAGTGTTTTACATGCAGCTCCATTTCCCCAATGCCGAAATGGATGCATCAGGGGGATGAGACACCCCACAGGCTCTTGCGCTTTTAGCTAAATGAGGTTGACTGCGAGAGGGGGTGGAGGGTCACTGCCAAGCGTGATGCATCACAGCCCTCTGCTGTCTGCGAGGACGAATGATCGACTTTGTCTGCTTTTAAAAGGCAGCTCTTAAAGGATGCAGTCACAGAAAGCTACTCAGAGCTGTGGGAATGGACCACGGAGCTTATAGTTTTGTCATTTGGTCTGACGTTGGGATTGTGTGCATTGTGTCAGGGTCAGTGGCAGCTGAGAGAGAGCGTGGAAAATGCTGAGTGAGGTGAATCGCTGGGTGAAAGTCCATCGTATATCCAGCAGTATTGGTCAGCTGAAAAAGAAAAAAAACTCATGCTCCCCAATGTACAAAGTTCTTTCGCTTTCTTTCACTGTCTCTCTCTCTCTCTCTCTCTCTTTGCTTCTATCTCTCCAGCATTCCAGGCTAAATGCTCCTGCCTTACTGTCCTCATTGTGAGAGTCCTTCTGGTTGACCTTCCCCATTGCAAATCAGCAGCACTCTGTCACTCAAGTCATTAAGCATTAAAGATGAATTGTTTCATTATGCTGTTGCTGCAAAAAAGTGAGATTCAGTCCAATTAGTGTTAATTAAGAGTGTGAGGAGCAAGAGGACTTGGAACGCCCCTGGCTTTCAGGGAGGAGCAGGCCCAGGGTCTGATGGGGGCGTGGGGGGTGGTTAGAGACATAGAGACATAGCTGTTATTTTAGGGGCTGACTTTTTGGGACAAGGTGTTAAGGGGGTCATAGTATGCTCCCCTTGTTGACCTTTCCCCTCAGATGCCTATCCTGTTGAGGCTGTCTAGTTAGGAATGAAAGAAGATGCATGTGCCAAAGGTCAAGCAGGCGGTGTTATTTTAATGAATGGATGGTAATTGTCTTTGCATAGTAAAGCTGATTAAGAGGTTCCTACTTGCTGTATTTGAATGGGCATTTGTGTATGTTTGCACGTTATAAACTCAACTAGAAAAAGTGCTTCACCGAAGGACATTTGGCAGAAAAAAAGTAAGGTCAGACAAAAGGTACAGGTGTGTCACTTTGCTTTGGTTTGATTGACAAAGAGACAAAAACAGGTAAAAAAATATATCCAACTGTTTGTTTATGTGGCAACAGTTGCATTCATTAAAGCCCCTACAATACCAAGAGGCAATGTAGTGCTATACCTAGACAGATCTTCCTTGGCTATGTGTGTAAGTAGGGGTGTGCAGTGGCCGACACATCTTATTTCTGTATGCACGATGTACATCCACCATTTATTCCCCTGTGTACATCAGAGGCCATTATGCATAATGGCTTTCTTCGCATGTCATTCTCTGCATGTTATGATGCCTATTTTATGACTGCTTACATATCAAATATTTAAATAAACAGAATAGTGGCTGGCGCATGCCGGAGGGGAGAGTCGTCCATTTCCTCTGTACATACAGGCGGCGTAGAGAGAGAGAGAAAAAGGGAGAGAGAGAGACAGGAAGAGAGATAGACGGCAGACTTGGGAAAAAGAAATGCTTCGCTTGCCTCCAATCAAAGTGGTTGAGGACGTTTTTTTGCTTACGACCAGCAGTGGCGGCAGCGGCGGCAGCAGGGCCATCCGTCAGCGTTTCTCCCCAGCCAGGGGGGATGGACAGGCCCTGGTGGCTCATAAAATAACCCGCCCGCTGTAGTTGTGAATATCAATCCAGAAGCCAAGGAGACCGGACGCAACAGCCGGAAAGCAGAATGTAATACAATGTTGTGAAAAAAGCAAAAGTGTATGTTAGTGTCAGAGAGAGAGAGAGAGAAAGAGAAGGAATAACGTGAGAGATGCAAGCAAGAGAAGTGAAAGAGGAGAACTGATTTATTTGTGCGTTCCTCGAGAGCGCACAACAAGGTCTACAGCCCTGGCAGAGCCAAGCCTGCACTGCGTTAGTGGGAGGCCCATTACTGTCAGGCTAATCTTAAAATAATTAATTGAGAAGTCGGCGGTTTTAAAGAGTATTGTAATTGAATCCTAAATTAGGCCTGGGAAAGAGGACACGTCCTGCTTTTTTTCTTACATACCAGCTCTCTCACTCAGTACAAAAAAAAAAACGTGATTATTTGTGGCGGGAAGGAGATTGGTGCATTGGTAAAAAGGAAGGAAAAATGGCTATATATTATTCATTTCCCCCCTGTTCCTTTGATTTTCTTGAGTGATGTGTTGTGAATATTGTGATAAGATCTGTGCTTTAAAAGAGGATAATTCTGTCAACTCGGGGGGTATGCGGCATAATAAAATACAACACAATGAAATGCATAAATTCAGTGGGCATTGTGAATGATACCAGAACAGCACAGCCGGCACAGTCTACTTGAAGACTCAATCTTCCTATTTCTAGAGGAGATGCTGAAGTGCAAGTTGCTATGTGCCGTCCTTTCGAATTTCAAAAGTTCCTGTCTCACCTTGACAAAAGCATGGTTATTTTCTGTGAGTCTTTACCATTGTTTATACCTCCATTGTCCACAAACAATTCTTCAGTAGGACACAAGTATTGCTTGCCCCTAGCGCGCGTAGTGCCTGTGGTTGCCTGTTTTCCTTGATGACTATGACTGGGGGACGCGTGTGGAAATCCCGTGGGGCATCACAATGTGCTTTCATTTAGACGCCCTGCACTCCAGATGGCTCCGCTGAGAAGCCCTCTTGAAAAGGAGAGGAGAAGAGAGAGAGGAGGGGGAGGGAGAATCGCGCTTTGGATCAAAGCTCAGCCCCAAAAATGCTCCCTCCATAAAAGTGTGCCTCCTGCATGACTCTTGGAGAAGCCATGGAGAAAAAAATGGTAGTATTGAGTTTAAGGTCAAACTGAGGTCCTTCTCCTCACTGGGGAATGTTGTGAGGTTTTGTCAAGGAAGACAGATGGTCTATATTTGGGCCAGTCAGATGTTCAGTGACTGCACTGGACTATTGTCCCTGTCTATGCAACACCTCCTTGCATCAGAAATGCAATTTTTTTATTAGATGTATCAGTTTAATTAAAAATCCAACTGTTAGTTTTTCTTTTGTTGATGATTCTAGACAATTCTTTGTTGTTTTACAGAAGTATATACAACACGAGATGGCCATGTAGTTTTATATGGGTAACATTTTGGCTTTAATTTCATTTCCTCCAACATTGTGGCCTTCAGAGAGTGGCATTTTTTTAAAAAGGATATTTTTCCCAAATAGTGCACATGTTGTTAGTTCAAGAACACTACCATGAAAATAGATGCACTGTATAAAGGGAAACATTGTTAAAGTTACTTTATTTTTTGGCCACCCATTCGCCTCTCCAGACCACTGTTTCCTCACAATGCGAGTGCATGTGAGTGGTGATGGTAGCAGGAGTGAGGGTGAAAGAGAGAGAGAGGGGTCTTTTTCTGGACATGCATTACCCTTGGGGCCAGGACTCATTGATTGCAGAGTGCTGGTCCCACATGTTCACACCTGGCACCATGATTGATTCGGAGATCTTAAGAGATTGAAAAAGGCCCAGCCACTGCGCTCCACCACGGGGTGGCCTTGAAAGGTCAGCGGGTCAAAAGCAGCCCATATAAAGGGCACCCCTAGGTCGACAGGCCTATTCTTTGCGGGGCAAAGGCATTAAGAGGACAATCAACCCTCAACAGCCCCAGCCCTTTTGGCCACTCTCATTGTTCCAGCTCGAAGTCAGTTACCAGCGACTCATCAACCCGGAGCAAGGTTCGCTGAGGTGTGACTGAAGCCTTGAGAGTCTGCACTGCTTGTGTTGCCTACTTCATTTTCTTCAATGGTAGATCCAGGCAATCAAGTGTCATAGGGAGAACAAGTGTAAGATGGGTGTGGCAGTGGAGTTTTGGTGTGTGTATGTGTGCGCATGTGAACGAGGATGGAAAGGAGGGCTGAATTTAATGAAAATCAATTCTTTCTAATTAACTTTTTAAATTTCCTGCTGAGCAATCGGGGGAGTCATCGCATAGTCCAATAATGAAATCAATTTGGTTAAAATTGTTTCAGTTGACTTTTAATGAGTATCTAATAAGTGCTGAAGGATAGAAGGTCAGGAAGATCTGTTTGTTGTTCCTCCTGATGGGTCGCTGCTCTGTAATAAAACAGATAGGCCCTTGGCCAAACTGACCTCCAAAACCTTGGCCAGGGTTATGTTTCCAGTGTCATTGGTTTGGCAGTGCTTTTTGACTGAACCTTAATGATGACTCAGAGCTGTATTTTCGTGGTAGAGAACTTCAATCTCACCTTGTGGTCGTACAGGGAATTGAATGTTAGCTGACTGAGCCACAGAATGGCTTGTTTTGTTTTTTTAAAAAAGAAAGACTGATAGATGTAGTCAGGGAGTGTGTCCAGAGAAACAGTAATGGCTCCCTTCTCCCCATGAATATGTTTATGCGTTTTGTTCTCTCTAAATTCACGCAAACGAGCAGCCATTGTTAATTCATAAACACACTTGGTAATGCAGTCTCGTTTACAGTTATGGGAGCTGTAAAGCGCAGCGCGAGGGCCATTTCTATTAGCCTGGGTGATTCCCCCTGAATATGTTAAAAAGAAATACATATTTAATAGCCACATTTATACCATAGAAGTGGTAAGAAGCAAGAAATTGGCCAGACAAAGCACAACAGCAATACCAGCCTAAAAAACAAAACATAATTTTTTTTTTATCCAGATAAACTGCCTTTATCTTCTCAATCCTTGCCCTTGTAAGAGGAGGCACAGTTGCCGTCATGCAACTCCTAGGCCTGGGCTTGATGTTGTTGAAGTGAAACTAGAATGCATTCCTCTCGTGCCATAGCTGCCCTTCTCTGAAACGGCTCGACAGTGGGGCCCAGCCCTTTCCCATGCTCCTCTCTGGCAGAAGCCTGTCACCCTCTCATTGTACTCTCGGGAATAGGGCGGCTCCTTACCCGTCTCTCTCTTTCTCTCTTTCTGTCTCACTTTCTCTCTCTCTCTCGCTCTTTTTAGTCCACCACAGTTCCAAATGGCAGACATAGGTCAGTCGAACCATTCGTGATTCGCAGTCAGTGCATCTGGCTGTGTGGGGGTGGACACGGGGCTGGCATCTAATTAACGCTGAGGGCGAGCTGGCAGGCGAAGCTGTTGGTGTGCATTAGCACGTCTGAGGGGAAAAACTGGTTTGCTGGCTTCATGTTTTTTTTTTTTTTTTTTCCTCAAGGCAGGGAGAACCATCCCTTGCTCCTCCATTTCTTTGTTTCTGGATGTTTCTTTGCTTTGTGGTGGTCTTGCTTGGTTGAAATACAGTTGGTCTGTTTGTTTAGCTTTTACTGTGTTTGTTTTTTTTTTCTTCGTCTGACAGATTCACGCATGGCTTGATTTTTGTTGTTTTGTTCATTGTATTAGTCTCTGTGAGGGTTTGGGGCGGGGAAGAAGGGAGAAGGGGGATCCTCTACAGACGTTTCAGCTAGAAGTTGTCTTGAGATGGTTGAGCCACTACCCTTCCTACCCACCCCCAATCCCTATCCCCCGCTTCCTCTCTAATGACAACTGTGTGCTCGGCGTGAGGATCACAATGCTTGCCCACTTTCACAAACACACGGGGGATATGTTGTAAACACTGGTGTCAGCCGTCGAGGGCACCCTTATCGTTGGCTGGCCTGCTAACTGTACACAAAGGCAGAGCAATTATGCACATGCTGCCAGGCACAATGGCACAACGGGCTGCCACATGACAACAGCCAACCATGCTTGCTGGCTGTCTCCTACTTCCTCTTGTGCTCTCTCTCTCTCTCTCTCTCTCTCTCTCTCTCTGCCTCACACTCATTTTCCTGTTCTTAACTGGCCATCATCGTTAGCTGCCACTTAAAGACAACTACTAAAAGGCAATTGAGGCCTACAGAAGCCAGAAATTGGGAGCCTAGAATTTGGGTGATAAAAGTTTCACACAAAAATATCTAACTGTACAGGAAGAGCTCAGGCAGACACTAATGTTCTTGCTTCAATCAGCAATTAATATGAAAGCCTTTAACCAGCTTCAGTTCTGCTTTATTATGAGAAATGTTTAATAACCTACAGTTCATACAAAGTGGCTGTTGATACAAGTTGGGTTTTTTTGTTTGTTTGTTTTTTTGAGCAACCTATATTTGGGAATTTACTGTATAGCATGTTATGTCGGACAGTTTTCACTGTGTCAGTGGGACATATCTGTTTTTTTTTTTTTGTCTAGTTGCGGTAACGCTCCTGTTCTGCATTGATGACATTAGTATTGGCTTTGCTTCCATGAAATTAATTTTCTAATCTTTGTCAGCGGGAGTGTGGAATTTGCATATGCTAATGAAGATTTCCTTCAGTTCCTTAATGTTTTCCAATTTTTGATTCAGGCCTGTCCACACAGAGACATTGATGAGAGTGTGCTTATGGCCCTAATTATGGTGTCCATTTTAAAATGTCTCCAGTCTTCATGCACCTGGGGAGAGGTGTTTGCAGTAATGCTTTATTTCACCGCAGCCATTTCAGAGTATCAGACACCAACGGTGACGGGTGACATTTTGAATTTTGTTGATGGCTTCTTTGCCCAGCTTTTTGTCATTGATTTTCTGGCACTATGAGACACAAGTCTCAGCAGGAGCTTTTTGTACAAACTGAACACCTATAATCCCGCAGACACACACACACATACATGTGCGCGCGCACACACACACACACACACACACACACACACACACACACACACATACATACATACATAAATACATGTAAAAAATTGTGGTTGTTCTAATTGTTATGCTCATTTCTCTATATCTAGACACCTTTGCTCAAAGAAAGTGGCTAATATGCAGGTAGGGCAGTAACTGCTCATTGATTAAACTGTTGATTAGTTTCTTGATCAGTTAAGTCTCAATAAAAAAGTTATTTTTCTTAAATAAATGACACAAACCAATTAACTATTAATAAAATGGTCAACCAATTCAGTAATTGTTAGCAGTGAAGTGGAGTCACTTCACAAAAACAACAATGTTCTCCCTCTGACCTGTTGGTAACACAGCCTGTTTATACTGGAGCACTGTATACTATAAGAATTAATGTGTATGTGTGTGTGTGAGTGAGTGCATTTGTGTGTGTTCGTACTTGTTTTTGATAGTATTATTGCACTGATGAGTTGCTTTATTATGTATAATTAATTTGATGCAGACGTACACAGCTTTCTATGCAGAATTTAAAAAGTTAGAGAAAGATATGCATGTTTCTGCCATTCCATTATGAAATTATAGCAATAACCATTTCCAGATTAGCATTTTATATTTATTTGTCCTCAATATGCAGGGTATTACTTCCTAATCTATTTGCTTTCTTTTTTTGCTGAAAGACACTTTCTCTCTGCTGATTAACATCCCTAGCACATTAAAATGAAAGCAGCCAAAGCATTTTGAAGTCATAAAATCAGTCACAACAACTCAAAAGACTATTTTATCAAATTTAGCAGTTTTATACATGTCTAATTTCCTCCTTGTTCCTTCCTTAATAGCTTTGTTTTTGCAATATTCTCAATGCAGTTTAACATGCAGGCGAGGTTCATGAATTCAATTTCAGGTTTATTAGTAGACATGGAGTTCTCTGCTCCTGCCAAACAAGTGAAAATATATCACAAAAGATATACCACATAGCCCAAGACTAGATGTCTCTGCTGTAGGCTGTACAGGTACATTAAGATTCTCTATGATCTTCTGTAGTGTTTTTAATCACCATGTGAAACATACACTAATTTTGTCAATACCTTTGAGGTGGAAAAGGTTACTTATTTCTTAAATGACGGCAGCATTTAAAGCAGACCGGTCTCACCACAGGGTTCTGACAAGGCCCTTTGGATCTGATAGCATTCCAATTCCTTCAACATTTCCTTAACAGCTTGATATTATCACTCGAAATCTCTCTCTTCCCCTTCCACCGCGCTCCAACCCTCTTTAGGTTCCCCGCATTGAAGTCTATGGCACTCATCCACATATAATCCTGTCGGCATCCCTGCTGTTGAGGATAATGCTGCTTACAGCTCCGCTTATGGCTGGCTGAAGGAGTTTTAGATTAAGTTTAGGCGTTTACACCCCCCACATCCTCGATATTGCTTCCGCCGATCACACCCCTTGCCTTTAGTGGCACCAATCACATGACACGGGTATCACATGACTACTTGGCACGATTTACTGAGGACACGGGTCTATGCCCACTCATGTTTAAATGTGGCAATTCTGATCATTGCTATGAGTGGTGAGTAGCTGATGAGGAAAATGTGAGAATAGTGAGGCTTGTCCATTTGAGCATCTTGGTAGCCTTTTGTGGAGCAGCACTTGCTCTTTTCCCTGCCTGTCGCTGGTTCCACTCCACCATGTGCAGGAATTTGGCAACTGCACAGAGGAGAGGATCTGCTTGCCTTGCAGTCCTGTGTTTATTTGGCACCCCCCCCACCCCATTTACTTGAGCGAAGGCTATCTGAGGAGGCGACCTGAGCCTTGCCCCATATTGCGGGTGGCACAGTGCCCTGGATATTTTTTTTCTCTCTTAATTTGTGAGTTGAGCCCTCCAGCTCCAGATCACATTCTAATTAATGGACTTGAGTGGCATGGCTGATGGCGAGGAGGGGCATCCAGAAAATGTTTTGTCAATTTTCTGTGTGTGTGTGTGTGTTTATTTGTGTGTGTGTGTGTTGGTGTGTGTAATTGTGAATGTTTATATTTGGAAATAGCCAAACTCAAGGGAGCCAATTTCGACTGCTGGTCCAGAACAGTCAGTAAATGGCAACAGTAGGTGGCAGAGATTAAGTCCATCATAATGTGGTCGCCGGGTAATGTTTGATGCCTTGGCAGTGTTGTGGAAAATCTTCCTCTTTTCACACAGTGAAACACAAACATAACTGTATGTTTTGTGTATTTTCATTGGAGAACATCTCTGTTCTTTCTTGCAGCACACTGATCTGATTTTGAAGGGCTTAGAGTGTGTGCAGGACTTTACAAGTGAAGCTGGCAAGCAGATGGCCGGGGGTTGTATGGATGAATCTGTCATTGTTCCCATATGAAGACAGTATGGATAAATTACACGAGATGATGATAAATGATTGAGAAATTGTACAAAGAGGAACATAGAATGGCTGTGTGAAGGCTGGGGGGCGTAACGGCCCGGGTTGTGGGCGAGGAAGGAAGGCTGACTGGAAAACTCTTGTGATACGGCGGCCTACTTTCAAACCCTGAGAGTCGCATTTGTTTCCGTCATTTTTCCAATTAAGGTGGTGGTGGAGGCATAGAAGACCGTCCCTCTTGCAGTGGGTGAGAAACCCACAGTAAATCCTGCCTAATCTGGAAACCAGTGACTAGAAGGGCAGCCTGCCCGACCACACACACACACACACACACACACACACAGAGGAGGTCTTGCACACATGCTCATTGAATTGTTCAAGCACACCTGAATCTGATGAAGGACTGAAAGAACATTTCAGAAGAATAAGAATGGGGTTTTTTTATTACCCTTTTTTTCAAATGGATGGCGACTTGGTATTGGTGGCAAGCCACCAGGTATCACCTGTTTAAAGGTTGTGTAAGGCTCTTTTAGTTTTTTTTATTGCCCATTTACCATCCACAGCACAATTCGTTGTGTTTGTTCCTTGACATTTCCCTGCCATTGTTCCGTCATTAAGCCGGGCCGCCTCTAAAACCTGCTATTCTCCTTCGCTCAGCGGGACTGGAGTCAGATTGAGTCGAGAAGTGGAGGTATTGTTCAGGGAGGTGAAAGGGGGAACAAGAGAGAGCTAGGGGAGAGAGAGAGAGGGAGAGAGAGAGAAAAGAGAGAGAGAAGGAGAGGTATGGAAGGCTGTGCTCGGCTGAAAAAGACAGTGGGAACAAATGCCATAAATCATCTGTGATCCAGCACAGCGGAGCGCAGACATCAGGCCTGACATAATCTGCCCCACCGTGTATTCCACGTTTTGGGTGACGGATTAATGTTAACCTGACATGCCGGAATTTTCCTGTTGACTCACTGGGTTAAGAGAAAGAGGGGTGGTGGTGTGTGTGTGTGTGTGTGTGTGTGTGTGTGTGTGTGTGTCTGTTGGGGGGGGGGTCGGGGGATGGGATCTTAAAAGAACAAAATACTTGAAAGAAATAAATTGGGTCCCAGCCTAAGTTGCCTTCCACCTCTTTCTTCCAGCAGAGACTAAGGGCTGTCCTACACTGACTGATGGGCTCCTGCGGTCGGCTCATGTCCTGCCTTGTTCTTGTTTTTGCAGGTGGGTTCCATGGACTTCATGGTGATGAAGCGCTCTCAGCTGTACGGGATGGGCGGCAGCAACCCCTACTCACAGCAGCAACAAGGCGGGCCCTACCCCAGCCAGCCATACGGATCACCCGCCTCCCACCGCTACCCAATGGGAATGCAAGGGCGTGGCCAGCTTGGCATGGGTGGGATGCCTTATCCTCAGCAACAGGTATTTGTGTTTGTTGGGTAGACTTCTATGCATCCTCCTCAACAGTCAAAAGAAATATTTTGATATATGTATTGTAGGCAGCAAATATTCTGCTATAGGAAATTTTTCTCAATGGAAACATTTGCTAGACTCACAGTAGAGAATGTAAATCTCATAACATTTCTTCTTCATTTAAGTGCAGAAAGCTATTATTCAGCTTGTTTCTCAGTTTGAAAGTGAAGTACGTGATTTAATCTAATAAATCTGTTGAATATTGGAAAGCACACTTGCAGTTCCTGTTTACTATATCCAAATGTTGCACGCAAAAGGCACCACCGCTTGTCATTACGGTTAAGTGTCAAAGTGGAGAGGGGTCATGCTTCTCATCTGAAATGTCCTGAGTCCGTTCCAAGGGGTTTCGTGTTTGATATCAGCCTGCCAAGCTGCTCTCTGTGCAATTCTGTCCCTGCATATGGATGTGTCATTTGAAATCATCCAGCAGCTCTTGCCAGCTGGAAATTGCAGCTTTTCATGTTTCCCATTCACAGTGGAGCATTAGGATGGTGTCAGGAGTAACTATAACCAGTCCCCAGTGCTTCTTACTGAAAAGGGATAACGTTTAAGGTTGGCTGTTGTATGTGTGGTGAAATTTGGAGAAAAGCTACTCTGCCCCCCAATTTTGTTTTTTGTCTTGTTTTGAATGAGGGGATCCAGACCCTCTCTCTCTCTCTCTGTCTCTCATATCCCATCACTGAAACAGGCCACGCTATTCTGGGCTGGCAATGTCCCCCTGCCATGGGAGCTATATTTAGCTAGGCTTGTTGGTCTGAGCTTTAATGTCCCTCCTGAGAGTTCTTGGCACAAATGGCAGGACCTCTGACTTAGCCAGCTCTCTCATGAACCCAATGGAATGGATGAGAGTGGAGGGAGAGAGAGTGAGAAAAGCAGAGAGAGAGAGAGAAAAGCAGAGAGAGAGAGAGAAAAGGAGAGAAAAAAAAGAGTCAACCTCAGCTGAGGCATTAATAACATATTCACACCACACCACACCACACTGTCTCACAGCCCGGACGCCCATAGCACTGAACCTACTTGAAAAGGGGGCTTGGGATGGATGGGTGGGTAGGGGTTGGAGGGGCGGTAATGGAAAGCAAAAGTAATCAGGAACAGCCCTAGCGTCCTCTTAAAAGCTATTTTATTATTTACTCGCCCATTTTTTATGTTCAATATTAGCTTCCTGCATGGATTACCATTGTTTTTTTTATTAAAGCTGGACCCCAGGGCTTTGGTGCACTGGCAGTAGCACTACTGGAGGACCCGGCAGTCCACATTAGAGACTTCCTTTTTTTATAAAGGGCTGCTCAAGGCTGCTCCTGCCTCCTCTATGACATCAGTGTGAGCCATAGGGAAGCACTGGAAACAAAGACGGAAGGAATTTCTGCCTTAAGATCCACACACACACACACACGCACACATATATACACACACATACACACACGCACACACATACACACACGCACACACACACATGCACACGCCCTCACACACACACACACACATGCACACATACTCACATATGTGCGCAAACATACACCCACACATACACACACATGCATACACACTCACTAACACACTAAACAAATGACACTCTTCTGCAATCAAGAGCATTGCAATGGGGAGTGAGACCCATAGACTTTGCATGCATACACACTCACTAACACACTAAACAAATGACACTCTTCTGCAATCAAGAGCATTGCAATGGGGAGTGAGACCCATAGACTTTGCAGTCACAGAGCAGCCACGCAAAATAATTAGAGAAATTAGTTGTTATCCCCAACTATGGCCAAGGGAGATAACTTCTAAAGTTATAATTATCTAGCGCTGTCATTAAAGGGAGAACATGAGAGTGTAATTGCGAAACATAACTAACCGAAAGTAATGAGTTTATAACAAGAGAGATGGAACGGTTTGTATCATTTTATGTGCTCTGATATGTCTCATAATGCAATGAGTCAGACAAATGGAGAAGAAGTGAGTAGCGCATCCATCTCAGGGATAAATGTAAACAGCCAAGGGAAAAAAAAATCTCTTCAAACAATTCTCATCTAATTTGATCCAGAGTCTTGCCCGCTTGATTCATAGGGGCTGGGTAGCTCCCACAATGCACATGGGTTCTTCCAGAGGACTGAGACAATGCTGTCACAGGCGCCTGTGGGTGACACAGATGTCCTCCAAGCTCGTATCATTTTCTCCCAGTGTCTGTCTCTTCTTTGTCCTACACTGAGGCTGTGCTCTGTGGAAAAGACCGAGGTACAGTCTCCCCAAAGAGGAACATACTACCAATGAATACAAATTTGTCAAAGAAGGAAAAAAGTGAGCGCCATTCTCAGCAGCCTGCCTGGTGTAGTGAGTTTGAGGGGGGGTAAAAACTGAGAGAATTTGCAATCTTTAAGCAGCACACCACATTCCTTTCACTATGTCTGTAATATTCAACTCAAGCCAGCAGCAAAACACAGGAACACCGCTCCAAAAATCAATTTGTCAGCAGTTGTATAAGTCGTTTCTCTTTAAAAAAAGAAAAAAAAAACAGACACTATAGAATCCTGACAGGCTTTGACCTGTCTTCTGAGAAGTGACAGTGTCATTGCACCTGCCTGAATAGGCAAGGGAGGGAACGGCAAGGATTTCAACCTCCAGTGTGGTTTCCTCTGTGAGGTTGTCAGAGTCACTGCTGTCACCTGCAGTGACAGGCTTGTGCCTAAGCATTTCCTCCAGATAATCCTGCTCTCTTGGGGCAAACGTGCTGCCCTTACCTGGGTGGTGCTGGTGGCTCGGATCATTGGAGCGAGAGGCATAAGAGGAACCTTGTCTCTTCCAGGTATCAGAGTCACTGTTGCTTCCAGGGCTAGGTGGGCCCAAGGCCTCCTCAAGTAACCCCCCCCCCCCCATCCCATATACACACACACACACACATAATCATCAGCAGCGCCCACAGACTGAGGACTGATGAGATGCTCTTGCTCCTTTTTGTATTTGCATGCCAAAATGCGGCAAGTAGACACTACAAGCAGATAGGAGAAAAAAGGAGGAAAAATAGCCCTTGAGCAAATTCTGAGATCAGTTGAATCAGATAAACACCTCCCGCCTCTGTGTGTAGAAAGGAAAAAGAGAGAGAAAGAGACAGAGAGCAGGAGAGAGAGAGAGAGGGAAAGCGACTGACAGAGAGAAGGAGCAAGAGACAGAGAGAGAGAACAAGAGAGAGAGATGAGGGTTAGCTAGGGAGAGAGACAGAGAGAGGGAGAGAGAGAAAGAGAGGAGGGGGAGAGAGAGAGAATGAACAAACAAAACAATGGGGACCAACATGAAGGACCTGACTGATGACAGGATTTGGGCTTTTTGT
This sequence comes from Tenualosa thibaudeaui, assembly GCA_027481765.1. NCBI lineage: Eukaryota > Metazoa > Chordata > Actinopteri > Clupeiformes > Clupeidae > Tenualosa > Tenualosa thibaudeaui. The sequence continues at coordinate 15,651,321 of JAIFZK010000013.1, forward strand.
GTGGAAGTGGAATGAACTTGAAAGTAAAAAGCCTGCCAATTCCACTGCAATTTCCTGTGATGTCAATGTTGGCAGACAGAAAGGAAAAGAATTTGAAGGCAACATTACCGTTTGATGTGAAGGCAAGCAAAAAGATTGCCTGTGAAATGAAAGAAGGAAAATGTGTCAACAAGCCAGGAAGAAACCATTACTGGTCGTCACTGCTTGTTTCTACCCATTTGGCTAAGTTAATAGAATCTAACCATTAAACTGGAGAGGAAAAACATCGCCTTGTCCACCACTGTTCTTTTATTTTACAATAAGGGGCCTCAGTCCTTTTAGCTCTCTCTTCTTTCTGCTGGGAGTCTGACTGAGGCAACTAATGGGTTTTTATTGAAAGAAAGACCTGTAGCTGCTTTTACTGTACCCTCAGTTCCCCCTCCATCACCAGCTACACATTTAACCTTGAAACAAGCTGTTCTCTTAGTGTGTTCTCTCTTTCTCCTATACCTATTGAAAAAAGTTGGGTGCTCTACGCCAAATGGAATCTCATGACCTTGTGCCAAACTGTATTGACAATCTGGAATTAAAGCTGTAATTTATTACATTGATTGGGTAACTCTTCCATCATGGTTGGGAATGCTCTGAGCCAGCTGAATCACTTAAGAGCTGAGACATTGTCTTTGAGGTTAATGTACTGTATGCTGGTCATCTAGAGTGATTGCTATAAGGAACACATAAATTACCAAGTGCTGTAGACAGGGAGGCTAGGCAGATGGGGGGGAGGTTTTTGAAAGGCTTTTGAAATGTTGGAACCAGGTCTTTAAAGTCCCCGGTATGTCTCTTGGTTTGCTCTGGGACCCCAGGCGTTTCTGAACGACAATTAAAACGGAAGACATTAAGGGCAGGCAGGCAGGCAGAAGAAGAGGAAGAGAAAGAGGAGAGGGAGGGAAGAAAAGAGGACGTAGCCTCGATATCGTGCCTGATTAATTAAGGTTTCTCTTGCAGCAGAATAGATGAAGTTTCAGGATCAATTAATTAGTGAGCACCCAACGAGCATCAATGGCTCTAATGGCCTGCTCTCATTTGTAACTTTTATTAGCCTACAGTTCTATTGGCCAAGCCAATCAACTTTGGGAAGGAAAACACCTTACATTCATTAGACACAGATAAAATAGTCCGTCCACACTGTCTCCGCTGAAGATTTTTCATGTTTATGGACTGTAGTAAATTGGCCTGATTTGTTGGTCATCTTGCTGTTTGCATTTCCCTTTAAATTGTCCTTTGTGATATTAATTTCAATAGCTTATACACGGTGTGAAATATAGAGGTAAAAACCATAAAGGCCTTTCTAAATACACTAACTGCTGTCCACTGGATACTTTCTGTGATTTAGTAAGCAGTATCACATGGAGACTTCTTAGGCAATTTAATGTCATGTTTGTGTTAATAGAACTTGTTAGAGGTTCAGTAGATAGCACACAAATTGTTGAAAAGAGTGCTGATCTCTGCCAAGGCAATATGGGGACACTGACTCAATGCAAATTCCAGACAGTGTTCCGGATCATCACCAAAATGTAATCATCTGTTCCTTATCTGGTCCTATAACCCACATTGTCCAAAAATTTCGTGCAAATCCATGGAGTACGTTTCGAGTTATTTTGTACACAAATAGACAAACAGGAAAACGTTGGCGAAAACATAACCTCCTTGGCTGAGGTAATAAGTTCCCATTTGTCCATTTCAGTTGTTCTTTGTTTCATACATGTTTCCCAAGCTAGGCATGTGGTGAAATTATAATAATTATTAAAAAAATATATAATTAAAGAAAGAAAAATGCTGTCAGACTCCATTTTATTTGCAGGAAAGTAAGAGAGCGTGATGTGTATTTGTGTTTGGAAGAGGTGGGGGTGTGATGGAGTGAGGATGGCTTATGACAGTTAGAGAGATTAGTTTCTCCTGTAATTGGCTGTCCAAAAAAAAAAAAAAATCATCTTCATTTCCAGCGTGATCACAAATTCACAAATTGATTTTCCAGGGTCACTTTTGCAGGATTGGAGTTGCCATTGCTGTTTATGCCCCTCCTGTGAATGTTGGCTGTTACCAGGGGGAAATGTTTCCACATTTTCAGCTTTTAAGATCCAGTCAGTCTGGCTTTTAGTGGCTGACTCCTTTAGCTGCTTGTGCCTGTCTGGACCAAGTGGCAATAACTGACCAAGTCTAACAAACATTCCATTTTTATTTTTCCGTGCTCTCATCACGATCGGTACAGCAAACATCTAGGAAATGTGTTGAGCCTGTATGTACTGAAGTGTATGATTGAATTTGACCAGTCAAAATGTCAATGTGGAAGTAGTTTAAATTATAGACATTTGGCAGACACAGCTCTTTTTTCACTCCTGTAACTGTGAACATGTTTTATGGTGAAGTGTAGTGTAGTGTAATTCTATGTTCTAATTTGAACCACAAATTACAAGGTGTGGTGTTTGACTATCAATATGTGGTTAGCAGTCACAGTTAAAGGTCAAAGTGAAAGGAATAATTGCTATAAGTGTTGCATACTATAAGTTTGGGTTTGGAACACTTTGGTGATTTACTCACATAAAGGTCTTTGACTTGTCATTTTTGCTGTATTGCACTGTGTTCTTGCTTTGTAATACTATATTCAAGAAAGCATCGATAGCGATTTGCAGCACATTACATTAAGGCTGAGTGTCTCATTTTCCTTCTACTCCTCATGGCTTGCCATTTGTTTCCCCGTTGTGATATTAAATTGCGCTGATTTCCACACAACAAGCTTTCTCAACATTTTAGCGCCAGCCAACAGAACCACTCTGTCCATCGTTTTTTCCAGTTCTTCTGGCTCCAGTCTTAAGTGTGGGCCTGAAGTGTGCTGATGGTGGGGATTGTGGTTGCACTGTTCCCTGTTTGGCAGTCAAGTGAAGCCTTTCGCAGCCTTGCTGCTGGGATTTGAGGAGACTGGGAAAGCCTCCCATCCTTTCACTGCAGGATCAGAGGCTAAATTCCCTCCCAAAGATGTAGGCTTATTCAGGATCGACCAGCGGAATGAGACCCATTTTCAACACATGAATCAGAATTCTCTCTCTTTCTGGGTCCCATTTTTTCTTTATTTCTCTATTTTTTTCCTTCTCTTTTTCTTTCTTTCTTTCTTTCTTTCTTTTTTTGCTTTTTTCTTTTCTTGGCCACGAAATAGGGTCAGGAGTTTAATGGGGAAAACATTTGAATTGGTGGCACTAAACCAGAGCCTTGGAGCTGGAGCTCAGACATTTTTAGAGAGCATTAACCCCTGGTCCTCTTTCAGCATCTCTATTGGAACAGAGATGGGGCAATCGCCACAACAAATCTGGCCCTCAGTAATGGGTGTGTTAGAAGCGGATGCTGTCATTTTTAGCTGCTGATTGAAGCGTGTAAATGGCACAGCAGAGGCTTGATGCGTCTACCCAGCTGAGAGTAGACACGAGGGAGGTGGAACAACAGGGGTGCCCAATTTAGTGTCTAAATGGGACACAATCAGGGCCCTTTCAAGTTGCCCTCTCTCTCAGGCCTGTTATTTTGGATTTGCCATAAGAAAAGTCAGCGTCTCTCCATTTCGGTGTTTTAGTGCTTAAAAATATACAAGCTAGCAGTTTGTGTTCACTGTAAGTATGTTTTTTTGTAAGCACACAGTCAGACTACACAAATGGGAGAAGGGCACCATGCTCCACTGGTCAGGCACCTGGATACACACCTTGAACTCTTATTTAAAACATTACTTGGTTATCATCATGTAACATTCACTCCTACATTTGGGTGACAGAAAATATGCCTTTTTCCTCAATATCAATTTTGTCTTGATGTTAAACATGGCAGTTCATCACCTCGTCAGAAAACATTACTCTCTGCAGTGGGAGCTCGCATTGTGTTTCTGTGGTGACTTCAGTTAGCATGGCCAAGCTTTTGCCTCACGCCTGTTACCCCTGCTTTGTTTGGCTGAGCTCTCCAAGGGCAGCTCATTCTTGAAGTGTCAAGTGGCTTGTGTGCGCAGAGGGGAGAGGGGAGATCAAACACGTCGAACCGGGGGTTAGTCACCTTGCAAGAGTGGCGATGTAATCTCTCCTCCCCTATGTTTAATCATGAGGAGAAATTGTTTATCATCCGAGCCGCGCATCTCATTCAGGCCTGCTTTGCGGCCTTCTGCTTTCAGCAAATGAAAAGGGAAATGCAGGGTTTAAAGAACGCTTGTCTCTTGGGTATTCCCTGAGCCTGCATGTGCCAATTTAAAGTGAAGTGTTGGTTGATCTGCTCTATCTTATTTCGTTAGTAGCTGGCTTAGTGCAGTTGGAGGAAAGGTTAATCTATCTACAGTATATTCAGCAATCCCTACAACATGAACTTCCCTCAGTGTCACTACATTTAGGCTAAACTGCAGGCAACAAAAAAAAGCACGAACATTTGAAATTCAAATGAAAGAGTCACTATTATGTTTTAGAGCTAATCCATTTCGATTTTAATGTGTTGTCAGGCATGCTGTGTGAACTCTGAATGGAGTGTAGTATTTTTTTAACATTTGCTCTGTATGTGAAATCTGTTTGACACCAGAATACTCAGTAGATTGTGCAAATGAAGGCTTGTTAGGTTGCACTGTGTGTGGTGTCACCAATAACCAACCGCAACAACAGTATCTTAAGTCGAGTCTGAAAACTTTCCGAGGTGTGGCTCTTCTCTTCCCATCTGCCTTGTCACTGTGCACTGCTGGTCAGTCTTGTCAGGTGCCATGGAGGATCAGCGGTGTGCTTTCCTCCCCTCCCGCGTTCGTCACCCTCTGATGCTGATCGGAGCAGAGCGTGGCAGAGGCGCTAGCCGCGGGAGCCTGCTAGTGCTAATGCAGCTCCCTCAATATTCCTGTCATGTCGGTGTGGAGTGCTTAATGCTCCGACATCTCTCTGGTTGGCTGGCTCCATATGTCATTCAAATGGGGGACCGGTGCGTTTGCGTAGCACAGACATGCAGCCAGCCATGACGCTCAGACGATAAAATTATGAAAACTCAGTGCTCATTGGACCATTTTGAACAACAAGCTTTTTTTTGTCCCTGATCGGCCTAAATGCTTGGAACTGGAACTGGTTGCTTATGGGGTGATATGGTGTTCACTATGGTCAAGGCTGAGCAAGTATGTTTTTTGAAAAAGCATCTCTCCAAGCTTGTGTTGGTTTAGGTTGAAGGGGAAAAAAGCCTGATCTTGCAGCCAGATGAGAAATGTGTTTTGGGACTGCTATTTGGGGATGGCAATAAATCCTTCTGTTACTATTGTTGTGTGTCATTTTTTTCTTTGCTTGTCGTTATTTTTTGTGTATTTGTTCATTTTCTCTCATTTTGTTTTGAGAGTTCTTTTATTTATGTTGCTTGATATTCAAGGCCCTTTAGAATTCTGAAACGTCTCTCTAGGTTTTAGATTACAGTCTGACCTGATTCTTCTTTTCTGTCAAGCTATTTTTATACCTTCAGGAAGCACACCTGAACACAGTGAGCTTGCTTTTCTTTTCTTTTCTTTTCTTTTCTTTTGCTTCTCTGTTCTTTTACACCTCTGCTTGGGTCAGTCAATATCATTACACAACCCTGTACACAGACAGTGCCCACATCTCTCCCTGTTTACTAAAGCAATAGTGTCTGCACCATTGAACTGCTGTTGCTTCTCCATTATCAACCAGAACCATGATCTACAGTCATACTGAATTGGAATTTTACTGTGAACTACGTCTTTACTACTAGCTTGTTGATGCCTGGTGTGATGTGGTGGAGATTGCTCTGAAGCAGTAAATATGTTTGAGCTTGTTAGGGTTCAATTCCAGTGTCACTCATCAGGCTGGACATTCTGGGAACAGGAGGATAGGACTCCAGTGGTTGTCATGGGAAGATGGCTAGTCACCATGACTGGTAATTCTGCTGCTGAAACTGTGACCTATAAGAAATGAGCATTTGTCTGTCGTTGCTTTCCGTGAAGCCCATAATGTCTGTGTGTGTGTGTGTGTTTGTGTGTGTGTGCGTGTGTATTGTTGTGAATGAGAGCATATTTGTGTCTTGTTTTGTTTTGTTGTATTTTATTTATTTCAAATTTGTTGCAGAAACGCAGGCAGGCAGACTAACAAGTGTCTCATTAGGCTGGTGAGATGCTGTGAAAATCAGATGACTTGGCATTGGGGTTAATAGCCTATCTTTGCCCATGCCAGCAGAGCCCCTCCATTCATTAGAGCCTGTAACCAGCCACTGTGACCTCTTCACCATGTGTCAGGCCTGTGCTGAAATATTGTGTCTCTTCTGACAGCCTTTTTGGGAGACACATAAATGCCACATAATCCTTTCATCTGACAATCGTCCTGATGGTGTGACAGCATCCTGTGTAAGTCTGGGCAGAGAGCGCTGGCCTAAAATAACTCTCTGCTCCCACAGAACAGCACCATGGTGGGGGGAAATATTGAGGCATTTTTCCCCTGAAAGAGCAGTCAGTCGGTCAGGCACCAATGGCTCATGAGCTTGGCTTTACATGCCATGTCTAACGAGACGCGTCAAACATCTTTGGCTAGGATCGGAAAGCACTGAAATCAGGAAAAAGAAAAAAAAGACAAGCGAGAAGAGTCTTCGCTGTGATGTGCATGGCTAAGCCTGCATTTCCAGGCCCCAGTGACCCTCAGAATAGCCTCTCATGGAGTGTTGGAGAGATGGGCCAAGCAGCTGCTCATTAGAAGATGTTACATAAGAGAAGGCAAGAGCGATGTAGGGTGGGGTGGAGGGGTAAGGGAAAGGGGGACTAAGTTCGAGTGTTTGCCACAGCTGTATTTGACGGCACAGCGGCAGCGTGGAGTAAGCGCATTCCGAAGGCAACACCAGATATCTGGCTCGACTTAAAAGACCTTCACCTCCCCTTCTTCCAACATCCGCCAAATGGAGGAAACATTGAGTTGAATGTCTAGCCTCGTGTCTCCACTGGGCCCAAATGAGACTGGATCAAACCGCAAAGGACGACAATAAAAGACTCAGCCAGGGCCGTTTTTGTGTGGCTGTTTTTTTTTAGTTGTTTTCCTTTTTTGTCTCCCCTTTAATCACATTGTGTAATATGTCTGATGAAAACCATTGGCTAATTGACTGGTTATTGCTGGGATTAGTCAACGCGGCATTATTGTAAGGCTCTGTTGCTCATTGTTGGCATCCCTCTCTGCTCCATTCATCTCCTGTCACCATTGTGGCATGGATTCCTTTTCCGCTAGTCCATGTCTGTAGTCTGTTGACTGTTTTGCCAATTAGGCTGTATTGGCAGTTTTGGCAGTGCACAGGACCTGAAGGGTTTGCCACGTTCCCCTGCTGCTTTATGACCTCACTTTGGCACGAGAGCTTTGCCAGAACACTGTAGCAGTGCTAAGCAGCAGGCTGCCAGGATGAGGTGTTGTATTGGACAGGTGGGAACATCATTCCAGTGTAAACAAAGCTCGCTCCCACGCAGTTTGCACAGCTCTCACGCACACACCCACCTCTCCCACACACACACAAACGTTCACACACACTCCCCTTTTTAACAAACTCCACAGGGATTTTTGTGGATCCTGTCCACCACAAAGTAGCATGTGGCTCCTGTTCCCGCTATTGAAACTGTTTGTTTCATTGTCCCGCCTGCTTTGGAGCAGCTTCTTCTTCTTAGAGCAGAATGGCTTTGAAGGATTGCAAATGTCTGTATAATATATAGTTAATCTGGATTACATGTCTCTTGTCCAGCTTTAGTATAGCTTTAAATAGTCTTGCACCGTATGGTTTTATTTGTCTCAAAATAACTGTATAGTAGAAACATTTATGAAATAAATTAGGAATTCTCAGTGAACTACTATTGACGAACTGAGCAATAACAACAACATACTCATAATGTCTGGTCTGTTCATTTCTTTCAGCAGGTGCCTCCCCAGTATGGCCAGCAAGGAATGGCAGCATATTGCCAGCAGGGCCAGCCACCATACTTTAACCAGTCCCAACAGCAGCAGCAGCAGCAGCAGCCCCAGGCACAGCAGCAACAGCACCAGTCCGGCACCCCAGCCCAGCCTGTCTACCTTCCACCCCGTCCTCCACCACAGCAGGTAAGACTGACTTCAGCCTGCAAACTGCAGACACCCCATCCCCCGACACACACAGCCACACACACACACCCACACACACACACCCACAATCACACACACACACACACGCACATACACCCACACCACCCCCCAATCCGATCCGATTCTGTCCCCTCCTTCGGAAATTTGGGCAGAGAGCGGCTCGTGGGCCAGAACCTCTGATTGCTTGTCCAGATTATTCATGAGTTCTATTTCTGGCTGTTTCCTGTTCTGCTCTGCTGTGCTCTGCACTGCACACTCCCACTGTCTCAGACCACAAAGGCATAACTCTGGGCCGCTCGCTTGCTCACACTAGGGCTGTCATCGATGTGACCAGAGGGGCAGGGGTGCGAGTGAGCTCGGAGAGGAATGATTCTCTCCAGTTCACAGATGGTTTTGCCTCCGCCAATGATTTGTGCAAGTATGTGGAGAAATGTGGAGAGATCACTGTTTTTTTTAATTTTCACATGCTTTCACGTAGCAAGATGTTTTTTGTCATGTATACTGTTGTTGACAAATAATGCTGCTTCCTGGTCCTACTGAGCACATACTGTGTTGTGTTGTGTTGTGTTGTGTTGTGTTCTTTCCCATTTGTTATTTATGTGTGTCCAGATGCAAAACACAAGCATGCTAGTGTGAGAAGACAAGCAAATAAATGCTCATAAAAACATCCCATTAAAAATATGCGGTCAAGTCCTGAAAGCGTTCTGGCTCACAAGAGGGGGAGTCCATGTGTTTCTCGTTGTCTCTGGCGTGAGAGGAATCTGCCCATCTGAAGTGACCTCTGTTGGCTGGAGGGAACTTTGGCCAGAGGAGGCTGAGACAGGGAGGATGGTGTCTGTTTCGTCAGCCACTGGGCGGGGGAGATGTTGGTTGGGGGGAGTGGAGCATTGCTTTCAGCTGCCTTGAGGTCAGCATGAACAGGCAGCAGCGGTGGCGGTGTGGACATTTTATGAACTTTGGGAGACCTCAAACTGGCCATGCGCTGTTCAGTCTGTCCGAGCACATTGAATGAATGCAGAGGCTTGTGCAAGGCTGGCTGTATTGTGAAAAGCCCTTCTGGCTCTTGGACTGGTCTTGGCCATCCCTGTCAGTGTTGGACTCTAGGTTAGCGCTCTCTTTCCTTCTTCCTCAGAGGGCGGTGGCATTAATCAAATCCAACTCTTTATCTTTTTAGTCCCCCTCTTTCTGGCTGGCCATACTAAAGGGCTGATGTAGGTCAGGTGGGCTCCAGGCTATTTGTATTCAGGAATAGTAAATTATCCAGGGGAGCTCTTTGTGGAGAGAAAAGCTTGACCTTTGGATAACACCTTGGACTGATCTGGTTTATACAATTCGGCTGGAGAAAAGTAGTTGTTCAAGCTGCATGATGAAAGCAGTGCTCCCCTGCCTGGACAAGGTAGAGGCAGTGTATTACCCTTGATTCCCGAGTCATTTCTCAAAGAGGAATAAGTGCCTGCCTTCACTGGCCCTCCCGTTCAGAGGGCGCCATCTTCAGCCTGACCCAGATTTTATTGACCCACATCTTTTTTTTTTTTTTTTTTTGTCGGTGAACTTTAAAAAGTCATCCCTTTATGGTTCCAACAGTTTGATTCCAGATTTATTGACTCTCCTGCTGCCTCCATTAACCTGTGATACGCAGCAACCTCCTGTCGACTGGGCTGTTCGGTTTCCTGTATGTGTTTTTTTGTGTGTATGCCATTGAACCTGAAGCTAAATTGGAAAGGGGACAGTTTTACTTTACAGTCACATCAAGTTTAATGACAGGGGCGTTATATTTGACAGCTTGACACTGTTACCAGTGCAGGGAATGAGCTTTTTCTGAACCATATTCGAAGCTGTAAGCGTTGTGATTCCACAGACTCACTGAAGCATGGGTACGATGGCATACTGGAATTACTTACCTGGTCATGTTTGTTTTATATTATTGTGTCCTATAAGCAAGTTCAGGTATGATGTAGCTGTATGCATTTAAACAGATTCATAATATACTGTATTTCCTTCACATAATAGTATTTGGTATGTGGAATATATGCGCTGCAATGTGAAATAATTCAAACTTCATAGTTTGTCAAAAATGTGGGTTTTTTTTAACCTTGCTAAACCTTGTGTATTGTCTTGGGTTTAAATGATAATCATCTGTGAAATTGTACCATAGGAACTCGTACAAGTCACTTCGTAAAAGTTCTACTTCTGATCACCTTGGTTAGTGTCCCTCTGCCTTTCACTGGAGATAAAAAGATATGGTCAGTATTCAGCCATATATCTGTGCATGAAAAGATTGCCCCCAAGGATTCCGGTCCTTCTTTGAGTGACCTACTCAACGATGCATTAGCCATTGTGCAACAGTCCTGCAGAAAGCTAAAAGTTGTTTCAGTTTTTATTACCTGAAGACTTGGCCTTAAGAGAGGTTGAAATGTTTCCTTTCGCTCCTATCCAGAAAGATTAGACATGGCGTTTGACATGGTTCGATTGGGGGGCTTGGCTCTCCTAAGACCTGCCGGTGTCTGTGCTGATACAGTGTCTGCTCTTTCAGTCTGACCTTTTGTTATCTTCATAGGAAGCTGCTTTGGTAAGCGAAGGAGCCAGGTCCAGGGTTTATACCCATGGCCACTCGCTGTCCTTATCTTCACGGGGAAGCTCAGACGGGGACTAGCTGTTCCAGGCTGTGGATTTGTTTGTCCTGCTGCCTGTCTCAGTGGCTTCGAAAACTCTGCTGGCTACTCTGTTTTTGCTGCTTTTTTTTTTAATGCAGTTTAGCCACCACTTAGATCAGATGGAGCGAAACTAGCAGAATTTTCCAAAAAAAAACAAAAAAACAAAACAGGTTGGTGAAATCCTGTCAGCAATGTACTCAAATGCTTCTCGGATTTATTTACATTTGCTAACGAATGTGACCTTTTGCCACACGTTTGTTATGGTGTCTGGGTGCTTTGTTGTGTCTGGTGCGGGTTGTTTGAATGACAGTTGCAGCAAATCCTATTTTCTCCTTGCTTAAAGAGACCAGCACTGGCGAGGCTGCGCTTAGCAACTGGCTCTTTAATCTCTGCTGCCGTTTCCTCAACGACCTCTGATTGTTTCCGCACGCCTCTGTGTGATTGGCACGTTGTCTGCTTTTTTTTTGTTACGGCTCTTCCAGGACGCGTCTCAACTGATCCGAGTAGACCAGGAAAAAGAAAAAAAGATGCCCACAGGCAGGAAGTGTGACGGAAGGAACAGGGCAAGCTTTGTTCTAGAGATAAAGAGCCACGCGGCAAGGTGGCTGTAAGTCCTGCCGAGAGCTGAACACAGAAATCACAGATGGCACTGGAAGGGCCTCGCTGTCATCCCAGTGCTAATTTAACTCCGCAAAGTGACTTCTGTGTCGGTTCGTCTCTGTTGTCTTAGTCGCCAGGGTGTCCTATCATAAACCTGTTCCCGATATCAGTCAGTACCCTGGAAGGAAAACACACACACACACACACACACAAACACACACACACACCCCTAAAAAAGAACTCTTTGAGAATGTCCTTACCTTCTTCCTTCACAAGCTGGCAGCATCAGCGGTGTTCAAATACACACACACAAAAAAACGACAGAAAAAATGGCAAGACAAAACAAAAAACAAAAGAGTTGCGTCAGCTCAGAATTCATCAGTGCTCCTCAAAGGGATGTGACAGGCCTTTTTCCCAATGTCAGCCTCTCAGAAAAACTCCTTTATTCCAGATGACGGAAGTCACATTCACTAACCTGCATTAAAAAATAGGGTTCTGGCAGTGTGGCTGAAGTTCCATATGCCAGCTTTACAAGGAGATATGCATATTACAGAAAGGACTGTCGTCCCTTTATTTAATACTATTGCTACCATTATAATTATTATGATTATTTTTGATTATTATTGTTATTAGTCCTGCATATTTTTGCGATCAGCAGCCATTTCATTTTAATACACCTCAAATACTGTTGTTCGATGCAAAAAGAAGACATTTTCTGAACAGTAATCGAAAAAGATGAATGGTCTCCATTTTAAAAGGCAATTTTTGTACCACATTATTATACACATTATAGACATTTCTGTAAACATGAGCTCTGTAGTGTGGCAGATTCGTGGATTCGTGGAATAGTTGGAATGAAGAGGCAGAGTGCTGCTGCGTGATCGGCATCCTTCTTTTCAGCGTGCCCTTGTCTTTCTGCTTGTGTATGGGCGGGAGGATGTAGCCACTCGGCCCCAGAAGTGTGAAGCACTCTCAGGCCATGGAGCCCTTTTTCCCTCTTCCCAGACCTGAGTGGTGGGGCGAGTGGAAGTGTGAATTGTGAAGAGCTTGTGTGTGTGCGTGTGTGCTGGCAGAGAGGGTTGTCGGGGTGGGGGTGGGGGGTGCGGTGGTACGTCTGCACAGCAACAGTCAGGGTCTGCAGTGGTGCAGCCAGCTCTGTTCCCTGTGTATTCAAATTACACAAGGTTAATTAAAACGCTGTGGCATGCGATGGCTGCCCGGCCGTATCGCCTTCCCCACTCCCCACGCCGGCATTTTTAATCAGCGCCCGGCAATAGCACGGCCCCGGACTCTGGAGGAGGAAGCTGCGGCTGCCACGGCGACGGGGAGGAGAGGCAGGGCCATTCAAAGTTCAATGTCATTAATTGGTCAGCATTTGAATATTAGCTAAGAACCCGCTTAATTAACTGGATAATAAAAGCTGGCTGGGATGGGAGGGAGAGTGAGGAGAGCGAAGGAGAGAAAGGTGGAGGGGGTGTGTGGAAGGGGTGGAGGGGAGAGAGGTTAGTGCGGCAGGAAATAGAGGGCACATCGTTTGGAGAGAGCCGGTCTCGCCGCGATAAGAGGGACCCGTTCGTGTGAAAGGTCTCGGCACTGTAATTTGTGGGAGCTGCTTTTAATTGTCATAACCTTTTAAATGGCATAGTTTATCGGAGTCCTCTAAATGTCCTGCCGCTGTAATGTTGCCAGTTCTGCAAAAAAGAGTGCCACTCTCCCAGGCTGCTGTCAGCACCAAGTTGAATGGATCTGAAAAAAAGAAAATAATAGTAATGTGCATGTTTTTTTGTTTCTGTTTTTTTTTTTTCTGAAAAAAAGCATAAAGGTATTTTTTGTCTTTTATTTTTCCATTCATTTTGGATTTTTTGCCTGTTTTTGCTATGGTGTACTATTGTCCTGTTTGCCTCAGTGCTGACTGCCACATGCTAATTGCATGCCGAATTTTTATCTCCACCTTTCTATTTGTGTTTGTTTGTGCTGTTAGTGCAAATGCAGATTTGGATGCTGTGGCTGGCCTTAATGAAGCTGCTCGCTGAAAAGAGGGTTAGTATTTAGTGCAGTGCTTTCCCTTGGGGCCTCATTTAGTAAACATTTGTAAAAACGCTCCTAAATTTGTCCTTGCGCATGCATCGTTCTGGCGCACGGCGAGCTCTGCATTATCAAAGCCCCCCGATCGCTCTGCGGCGGCGTGGTGGCTATTGTTCCGCCATCGCCTGCGCAGAACAAGGGCGACGTTTGCATACAAAACGGCCCCGACGGGGAAGTTTTGATAAATGTGGCTTCTCACAGGTAATTATTCATGCGCAGTTCTCCTTCGGCGAAGCATAACGGGCCACCAAATAAACAGAGACGGAGAGGAAACTCCACTCCACCTGACGATACCGAACACAAGATGACTCACACCGTGTGGGAAGCAACACGCTGGACGTCAAATAAAATGAAATAAAAAAAAAACTCTGCCATAACCGCGAAATGACATTCCGCAGTTAGTACTGGTACATCAGAGTGACTCGCAGGGGAGCAGTGGGATGAAATGGGCTTATTATGGGTCTGGATCCAGCTGCTTGGAGGGAGGTGTCTGTTCTCTCTGGGGGGGTGGCAGGCCAGCGTTGTACCTGCTTTGTGAGAAAGGTCAGGGGGATTGCTCGCTTAAGAATCCAATCTGAAGGACATTGTATTTGAACACGGCTGTACAGCTGTATCCATTAAGGGGCCAACCGTGAAGTGCGGAGATCCCAGCTTGTCAGCTTGACATAGAGAAGCCCAGCAGCGTTACAATACAATACCTGCACGCTCCCCCCCCCACCCCCGCTGCAGACCACTGACTTTAACTGCTTCAGAGCCGAGCGCTGTGCTCAGCCCACTCCTATCGCTCCTAACATGAAATGGCCTACTATAACTGGAGCCAGTGAGGGAAGAAAGGACAATCTATTGAAGAAATGTCATATATATAAATCTGTTTTTTTTTCTCTTTTATTCTTTTTTTGAGATATATAAGCAACCAGGCAGTCAAACTATTTCAAGCTCTCCTCACACACACACAGAAGAGAGTATAAAAAAAACACAGGTTAAAAAAAATATGTGCTGTTACACATAGACAGGTACAGTTTCTTTGGAGGAGAACTCAAATGTTTTGTCAGTCACTCACATTCTCTCCTTGTGTTCTGAAAGCAGGGAGTCATGTGCCGTAGGTTCCTCTGATCAAAGATGCCATCTTTTTTCCTCTTCTTCGGAGCCCTTGATTTGGAGCATCACAGAGCTAATAAGACGTGCCAATCCACCCTGGCAGCTCCTCTCCACATCCTGCAATATTGTGCAACTTGCTGATTGCTTCAATTATGAAACTCCAATTTGAAGTGCCATTGTTGTCTCAGCTAATGACGCAAGGGGAGCATGAATATGGATGGGCTGCATCTCCCACCGCCATCCTTGTAATCTGTCATCGCGCTGAGACGCCTTTGTTTTGCTTCAGACGACTGGTGTGTGTGTGTGTGTGTGTTTGTGTGTGTGTGTGTTAAGGCTGTTTTTTTGTCACAGTTCTTTTGTACCCAAGACAAAAATGCCACTAAAAATACTTTGTTTGACTGGAGTAGTGTATACACAGACATAGACACAGACATACACATAGAACCAGAGAGGGACTTGCATGGGTGCAGTAACTGTGCTGTTTTCTTTAAACATTGCTCTCCTCAACCTGCTTCAAATGTTATGTTTACCTCTTATCATGACTCTCACTCTATTTCCTTCTTATTCTCTAACCCTTTTCTCTCTCTCTCTCTCTCTCTCTCTCTCTCTGTTTCAAGCACTCCCCAAAACGCCACCCCACCCACCCTCACACACACACACCCCGGAAAAAACAGCCTGGCGCCCCCTTATATTTGTGGCTGACAAGCTCGGAAGAGCTGCCCAGTTTAAATCAGAAATGACTGTCCTCCAGAGCCCCTGGGATGCGCCAGGGCCACGGGGCTTTTTAAAGACATGCAATTAAGCTTAATTTTTAATGAATATTAATGGAATTAGTGGCAGATTTGGCGGAGATCTGCATCCGAAGGTGTGGGAATGACTAATTCATTTGGTAGTCATGAGGAGCCTGCCGACGGGGGGAGTGAGGGACGGATGGATGACGAGAGAGGGGGAGAGAGAGAGAGAGAGACTAAGGGAGGGAGGGTGGGAGGGAAGAAGAGATGAGTGATTGGCTGAAAAAGAGTGAGAGAAGAGAGAAGGATGAGTAGAAAGGTAAAGAGGAGACGGAGGGTGATGAATGGTGGACTTATTTTGCTGAAGCATCCAGGCTATGTGTTAGCTAACGCAAGGAGCTGAAGATGGTGTTCTTTAATCTTATTTCTCTCTGTCTGTGTCTGTCTTTAATCTTATTTCTCTCTGTCTGTCTATGAATGTGACCTCTCCTTTCAAGCATGGTGAATCAGTTCATTTAAAGCCCTCTATGCAGAATTATATACTTCCCTTTGATTTGATTGAATACAGCCTAGGATTCTCAAATAAAACTCCTCCTTCCATTTTCTTTTGCAACCATATTTTGAATAAGGGAAATAGTTATTTTTTTTATAGAAAGGTTAAGGTATCATAAATTATTAATTACAGGTATTATATGTGTTTTGATTTTGTTAGCCTACGCAGCAATATGAGGTCAGGGGATTTGTGTAACATGATGATTAAAATGGCTCAGAGAAAAAATAAAAAGCATCTTACACAGTTATAGTGTCTCCCCAAGGAATTATACAAGGCCCATTATTGGCCAGAAATGTGAAACGGCTACATGCAGCACAGTACAACACACTGTTCCAATAGAGAATATAGACTTTCACACAAGACCAGCATCACAGTTAATTGTCCCGATGCTGCATCAATACTGCCGTAGCCACACTAAACACAGTGCTTTGGCATCGATAGTGAACAGCGCTGCCCACGACAGTGAATTCACAGGGCGAGATGGAGGAGTTTACAGCACTCTCCCATATCCAGAGTAAATATAGAAAGGATCGACTGTGGAATGTTTAATGGTCTTAAATCTTTACAAGAGGTGCAAAGCACCATGATGATGAAGTGGAGGTCTGGAGGTTTGGTATGGAGGTATTAGTTAGCTCAGCTCAACACTATCTGACCTAGGAGTGACTTCTCACAGGCCAGAGAGCACACAAGGCCATGATCCAGCTGAACCGAAAGTGAAAGTAGGTGACTGTGATGTCAGAATGTAAACAGTGATGTGAGAACTGACCTTGTTTTGACCCACTTCGCATGGCATTTCTCTTGAGTAAACACACACACACACAGAGAGACGTACACACACAGACGTATACACACACACACACACACACACAGTCACTCAGACATGCCTGAGTAAATATTTGGCTTGCCTATAAGGAGTTTCCTCTGCTTTGAGTGGAAGTGGCACACAAGGTGAGCCACTCACAAGGTATGTGTGTGTATGTGTGTGTGTGTGTGTGTGTGTGTGTGTTCACATGTTGTTTAAGGACAGGCCTCAGAAAGCCACGCTTCATTGTGTGTCTCTGAATGCCTGAGCCCCTCAATCTCCACCCCACCCCATCCCCACCTCCTTTCCTGATTGTTTATGTTGGGAAGTGCTGTATATTTTTACTACAAGTATAACCCAGATGAATGACTTGCACTGCGGTCATAAAAATCCAGTTGTTGGGCTCACAGCCAGCAAGCGTTGGAGTTTCAGTGGAGTTGAAAGAGCTGTCTCTGACGCAAGGGCATCACCCCACTGGCTGCTATGTGAATGTTTCATTCATTTAAGGAGGGAAACAAATCTTGATTTGGCACTTCAGGTGAAAGTAATGAAGACAAATGAATTTGTCTAAACTGTAGCTCATACTTACAGCAAGAGAGAGAGAGAGAGAAGGGGGGGGGGGGAACTTTGTTTTTTGCTAAATATCCATTCCCAACCTGGGACAAAAGCCTGGGACAATGTGTAACAAAAGCAAGCAATTTTAGTCAGCTGTACCAACTGTTTACCAACTGTACCAGATGTTTACTTCATAAAGACCTTTCTGTTTTTTTATAGGCCACACAGACAAATGGACAAGGGACAACTGTACTGTATGATGCTAATAAACCAAGGCACAAAAATATTTACATTGCTAAACTCTACATTAATAGTATCGTCATTGATAATGATGCTAAAAATGCAATTAATTTTTCACCCCCCTAAAAGAGTGCGTGGGCTTTCATTAGTATAAAAGTATAAATCAGCTGGTCCTGTATGGAACGGTGATTGTGATTAGTGGGCTATACCCTGCAATTACAAAATGAGCCATTATACAGTTCACACTCAAAGTGCACCGATTCCGGCTGGAGCTGAATGGAATGCCTGGCCTGAGGTGTTTGTGTGTGATTGGTCTGTGAGCATTAGCAATGCTAGCGTAGCCTGAATCTGACTGAAAGTGCTGTCAATACTAAGGCTTTTTCAAAATGGATCTCAAGTTTGATGTTGCTGTCATTGCATCAGGAGGCCCTGCTTCCCACCACAGGTTTCTTTTTTTCACATCATGCACTTTTTCTCTGACTGCAGGTCAGGTGATGCATGTTTTTTGAATGTGATTGTAATGTGACTGCGTGGCATGTTCACTTGCCCCCCCCCCACCCCCCTACCCCTCGCCTGTGTGGCTGTGGGTTTAGCCGGGAGACAAGGAGATGAGAGAAATGGAGTGTGTGGGGTAGCAGGTGTGTCAGCAGTGTGTGTGTGTGTGTGCAAGCTATTGTCCTTCAGTGGAGGAAGCCTGTTAGAGACTTATGCAGAGGGACAACTGGCGGATCCAAAGAGAACTCCCCTGGGGCCATGCTGTGGCCCTCTGCTGGTTAGTCCCTCCGCTCTGGTGCCCTTTGACCTCACACACACACACACACACAGCTGTGGTCACTATCTAATCTGTGTGTGTATGGATGTGTGTGTGCATTGGTATGCTCACTGGCTTTACCATCCTGGCAGCTCCCTCCCTTTGAACTGACTGAGTAATCTAACGGCATACAGTGAAGGCGCTGTTGAGGGCTTTTGTTGCTCCTCTGCCCACCCATCCCCCCCCTCCTCCCGCTCCTCTCCACTGCCCTGTGGCATCAGACTTTGGAGAGGTGGTGAAGACGCGGCTCTTGTCAATCTAATTAAGCCCAATGAGTTTCCAGCCTCTGCTCCGTCATTGCCGTTTAGCCCAGTGGGACTAATGGGGGAGTTGAAAAAAGAAAGAAGTGCACCCCGTTTCTCTCTCCACACAACCCCCAAACCCCCACCCTTCGCCCCAAATGGCCTTGAACTACTGCCTAAGAGTAGCTCCTTGAGCCTCAAATGAGCACATGGTCTGGTCTAGTTCATTGATGGTTCAGCTGAAGGAGGTTGGAAGTGGTGTAGAGGTGACAGGGCATGTGATGGTAACTGTCACTCGTCAATGTCACTGCGTATGTGTGTGTGTGTGTGTGCGCATGTGCGTGGGTGGGTGAGTGTGTGGTCTAAAGATTGTATGCAAAGATAGCAGGTGATGTTTTGATGAATGCTTGACGTATAGCCAATTTGTTTGTATGTGCGCGTGTGAATGAGTGTGTGTGTGAGTGTGAGTGGGAGTGAGAGTGAGTGAGTGAGTGAGCAAGCGTGTCTATGCCTGTGTGTGTGCCTGTGTATGTGTGTGTGTGTGTATGCATGCACTTGGTCATATGCGTATGGAAAACAGTACCCAGGTGTGAGTCTGTCTTTTGTCATGAAGCCCTGGCCTCATTGCCGGTAGAAAGGGGTCAGTGCCCTTTTCTTTTCCTTTTCTACAGGATTGCACAGTTTATTCAACTGCACTCAGTGCAATCTGAGGCGATGCTCGCCTTTATAGAAAAATGCATTTCCTGTCAGACAATGACAACAACAGTACTGATGTGAACTTTTCTCTCCTTTCTGCTCTCTTTTTTTCCCCCCTTCCTCCCCCCCTCTCCCTACGGTAGGAGGTTTCACAGGACGCTTACGTCAACAGCAGAGGAGGAGGCAGCAACGGCAGCAGCAGCAACAGCAGCAGCACTAGCCAGGCCGCAGGGAACTCTGGGAAAAATAACCTTGAGGACGTGGGACCCGTGCAACAGGACCGCCCCTCCAGCCTACCGGTGAGTGACCTCCACATGAGCCAGCATCTACATAGAACATCCTTACCTTCCCAACTTGGTCTCGATGAAGCACGGATAGGAACCTGGTATTGAGGAGGCAAACCATAAATTAATTTTGCTTCTTTTTGTACCTCAAAAATGAATGATTTTTTGAGTTCCACAATTGGTTTTCTGGGAGCATGTACAGTAGCATTTAATTAACCTACTGGTTAATCTGTTGTTGTCCCTGGGCAGTCAACTATCATAAGAGAACAGAGAGAGAAAAGAGCACGTGCTTTTTGCTGTGTTCCATACTACAGGGTCCACTGAGAATAGAATACATCTTCCCTAGTGTGGCAGCCTCTCCAAGTACCCCTCCAGTTCTCTCTTCATGAGTCCACTCTCATCCCTCATTCACAGGGCCAATCCTACACACACTCCAGTCAGATTTCTCCGAAACAGACTGGGCTCCACACACACGCACGCACTCAGAGCACACACACATGTGAAACCCTGAGAGGATGACAGGCAGCTACTCAGGCTTAAAGAGGTGCTGCGCTCAGAGCACACGTCACTCTTTCTCTCCTGCACCACCAACTTGATCTGTCACCTCCGTCTAAATAGCTCCCGAGGGCTGAATGAATCACTAAAGGCACTGTGAAAACCCACGCACACACAAACACACAACGGCAGGTGAAGCAGGATCCCCTCTGCCCCCACCGCCCCATGCATGCATGTGACAGAACATGCCATGTCAGAATGCAGAATGCTGGGATATTGTTTAACATAAACTATGTGCTCAGTATTTTTTTTTACATGTGTGTAGTTTGTTGACTAGTTGTCACTCTGGAGTGAAAGAAGGTGTCTTATCTGAAATCCTCATGGGAGAAGCATTGAGTTAACTGAACCATGGGAAAGTTCTGTTGTTGTATATTGTAACCAGAAATCCAGTAGTTGACATCTGCCATATTTCATTTAAGGTAGCCTCTTTCCATAATTGCTATGTAAAATGAACCAGGGTTGTTTCGACAATGGATTAAAAAAGAAGTAGCTGTAAATTAGCGTGAATTAGTATTGGCTCTTGCATACTCTCTCTGTCTCTGTGGCTCTCTCCCCTCTTCTTCCTCATTCTCCTCCTCCTCCTCCCTTTGGTCTCTCTTGTCCTCCCTCCCTGTCCTGTTTCCTGCTTAGCTTCCTGGCTGTTGTCAGCCTGTGATTGGAGGAGAGCGCTGTTACTCTGACAGGGATCAAAGCACATTGGCTGTAATTAGACAACGTCAGTCTTCCCTCCTCCTCTACTCTCTCTCTCTCTCTCTCACACACACACACACACATACACATACACACACAAAACACTGGATGTTCTTTTGTTCCATCTAGCTCTGTTTGCCTGAGCAGACCCATATTTCACTGGCCACTTCATACTAATACCCACATTAAACGTCCACTGGCCTGCCTACACGAGCAGAAAAGAGGACACATTAAATTAGGTTTTGCAACAGTAAGCATTTGCCAGGCGAACTTCACCCCCCCCCCTCCTTACAGTTGCTGAGATAAAAATCATTAAGGAGGTTGACTGGAGAAATAATTGAGGATATTTTGTGAGGCCAACCAGAACAGTGAAGGTGTACACAGGGAATATTCCGGAGCAGCGCTCCGACGCTGAGAGTAATTTGGCTTAATTAGAACGTGGCTTCAGCGTGCATTGTCAAGATCGAGCTGAAATGGCTGATATGCATTTTATTGTTTCACCCGCCTCCACTGTTTTTTTTTCTTGTTCTCTCCCTTTTTTCTGATCCCCCTTTTTTGTCTTTCTATCTATATTATACAAACATGACCTATCTGTCTGATGCGTGTGTTGTATCTATTGATCTGTGTGTATTTTTTCCCCACACTGGTTGCTTTACCTACACTTTTGAAGTGGAGCTTCACTAGATTGGTAGCTTCCCTTCCAGCTAACCTCTCCAGATCTCTCCCTCTCCCTCCCTCCCTGCCACCTCTCCTCACTCCAGCCTCTACTCTCTCTCTCTCTCTCTCTGTCTCTTTCTCTCTCTCCCTCACACACTCTCTCCCCACATCGCTGTCCTCCATCTCTCTCCCTCTCCCTCTGAAGCTCATGAAAGGTTTTTTTTTTTGTAAATGAGGAGACTCATTGATGTGTCAGTCCTCTTGCCGAGTGTGAAAGCCCCCAGTACTTTGGAGATTTATTTGAATTCAGCTACTTTAATCCCAGCACTGCCCCAGGGTCCTCTCGCGTTTTTGGATTATTTCCAAACTCTAGAAGCATATAGGCTAGATCCTAATCTGGAGGGATTTCTGGGCCTTTTCTCTCCCTCCCTCTCTCTCTCTTTCTGTCTGTTCTATTTCTGTGTTTACCCATTTTTGGCCCTGCTAAAACTTTCAGGAGACACTCCAGACCTTCCTTGGCCCACAGCCGTGGACTGGGCCCATATTTGATTGGTGCATAGATAAAGCAATATGATGGGAGTATGGTCGCTGTCTACTTTGTCTGTGTATGTGTTTTTGTGTGTGTTTGTGTGTGTGTGTGTGTGAGTGAGTGAGCAAGTATGTGCTCATATGTGAACTTTGGAGGGGCAGAGTCCTATTTAGTTTCAGTAAGCTAGCGTTAGGTTGTTTGCTGGACGCCTCCCGGCTGGCGGTCTAGGGGTGTGTAGTAACTGGCTCCAGCAGTGCCTGCAGCCTAAGCCTCCACCCCAAACACACAGATCCTGTATCTCTTACCAGTCGCCACTTGCTCTGCTGGTCCCCTCTGCTCTGCTTTATACTTCACTTGGCCTGTCTATCACAGCGTCTCTCTCTCTCTCTCACACACACACTCTCACTCTAACTTCTTCATGTATGTATGAGTGTCTAAGTGTCAGCAGTACAGACAGTCGGACACACAGACTACTGCAGAAGACCAATCTGTGTGTATGTGCAGCACATAGGCTGTCTATGCTGATTGACACCCACCACACTCCCTGTGTCCACACTTGTGTTTGGCCCTCTGTTCATTTTTTTTATCTGGAGGAAAACACAGACAGTCCCCTTTGTTCACACTCACTCACACACACACACACACACACACACACACACACACACACACACACACACACACACTCCTCTCTCTCTCATGCATACACTCACTCACACACACAGACTCTCTCACTCTCTCCTCTCTCTCTCTCATCCACACACACACTCACACACCATTTCCCCCCACACTCTCAACCCCCCCCCCCCCACACACACACACACACACACATACACACACACACATTCTCTCTACCCCTCTAGCCTAGTCCCTTGTCTCCCACTCTACTCACCCCCATGTCACAGTGATTGAGATTGACAGGGCACAGCTGGACGGAATAAGATTTTCCACCACCACCTTCCCCCCTTCTCTCTCTCTCCCTTTCTTTCTCTCTCTCTGTGTGACAGTGAACTCTCCTGGAGCCCAGACCAGCATGTGTATGTGCTCTATTTTAGAGGGAGGCTGCACTGCGCTGTAATTTCAGCACTGGGCCCTGACCCCTGTGGAAGCAGCTTGACAGCGGAGGTCCCTGCTGGAGACATGAGAGACAGAGAGAGGCCAGAAACAACCATAAGACCTGCCCCAGACACAAACACACACACACACACACACACACACACACACACACACACACACACACACACACACAAGGTAAATATGCTACTCTAAAGTAATACTGTGCTGTACTATGCTGTGATTACTTGTGGAAATTACTTGTCTGTATTGAAGCCAGCTTAGACGTCTTATAGAATTCTATAAGGACAGCCATTAAATGACAAATATTATACATTTCATAACAATCTTCAGAAACCACTGTGATCCAGCATTTAGTTTCTGTACCAGAAATAGAATTTGTAGAGGAACAGAGTGTGGATTCTTTTTTGGTGGAAACACAGTGAATGTGTTAGAGTGCCTGTGAACACTGAACCTCAATTGATAGTAGTGTCTGACCAAGAAAAAGGTGTCATGTCTGGGACAAGGCGCCCCAGGAGAGAGAACCCGCAAACACCCCCACCCATCCATCCACTCACTCACTCACTCACACTCTCACTCTCACCCCTAGACTCCCTCTCTGACAGGGGCCTAAGGTACCCCTCTTTCCTTCCTTCCTTCCTGCCTCCTCCTCCTCCTCCTCCTCCTCATCCTCCCCCGCTGGAGAGATATGTGTTCCTAGCAGCGTGTTATTATCTCTGAACATGATCTCCTTCGCTCTTCAGCTTTAGATTGTTTGGCGTTAAACCTAATGAGCTGCAACCCCATACTCCCATTTCCTCACGTCTCAACTTTTGCACCTGGAAGAAAGGGGGAGATGAAGAAGAAGAAGAGGAATGGAGAGAGGGAGAGAGAGAGAGAAATCCCACGCAAAAATGTTGATTTAGAGTGTTATCTCTAGCGGGTGTTTTCTGGACGTTTTAGCCAAAGAGTGAGTGGAGCGGGAAGAGCTGGAAGGAACAGAGGATGAAATTACCACACCAGACAGCCAGGGAGCATTGATGCCTCCTAGTCCCAGAGAGAGATAGAGGGAGAGAGAAAAACAGACAGACAAAAAAGAGAAAGAGGGGGGGGGAAGAGATGGAGAGAGAGAGAGAGAGAGAGAAAGGAGATGGCTGAACCTGGTTAAGCAAACAGAGTGCTGGGCTGTTGGCGCCTGCAGCCCAGCTCGCTCACTGAGAGGAGGCTGCAGTTGACGTGAGCTCTCACATGTGCCGAGAGGGCCTCTCTTCCTCTCTGTTCCGCACTCTCTCTCTCTCTCCCCCTCTGTCTCTGTCTTTCTTCTTCCCCCTTTCTTGCTCTCTTTGTCTGTCTCTAGCCACTCTCTCCTTGCCAGCCTCTCCCCATAGTTCACTCACTCCTACACTCCCAATTTTTATTTTTTTTTCGCCTGCCTCTTTCTCCTCTCTGCTTTTCACTCTTCCCTCTGATCTCCAGAGAGAGGAGAAAGAAAGAGAGAAATAAAGAGAGAGAGGGGGGGGGGGTGGTTGGGAGAGAGTGCCAGCAGCCACTTCCCATCAGGAGAGCAGAACACACACCTAGAGGAAAGCGAGTGCCAGAGTCTTTTATTGTCAAACTGGAGCGTGTGTAAAACTAGTGCCTTGTAAACTTGAGGTGACGTGAAAGCAGGGAAGGGAATTCTCTCTCTCTCTCTCTCTCTCTCTCTCTCTCTGTCTCTCTGTCTCTGTGTGTGTGTGTGTGAACTTGAAGAGGGGAAAATGTGAAAAAGGCACAGTGAAAAATGGGCCTACAATCAATGTCAGTGAGAATTCTGCACATAACATTATTTTACCTTTGTGTGGGTGTGTGTGTGTGTGTGTGTGTGTGCGCGAGCGTGCATGTGTTTGTGTGCCTGTGTCAGTGATTACAATAATAGAAAGTGTATAATGATGATATGTGTTTTTTGTTGATATTTCATTGATTTGTGGCATAGCATTTTTTCACATCCATTTTGTTTTTTTTGTGCTGTGCTGTGCTTTTCTGTGCTATGTGGTGAGAGAGCTGTGTGATGAGAGATTTGTGCTGTGCTGTGCTGTGCTGTGCTGCGCTGTGCTGCTCTGTGCTGTGCAATGCAATGAGAGAGCTGTGCTGTGTTGGTTGAGAGCGTGTCAAAGCTGCAGTGGCACCAGCGGTGTTCAGATCAGCAGGCCCCACATCAACTAGCAGCCACTTTAATTAGCCACTGATGAGACACTCCTGAAAAGGCACTCCAACACCCCCCCCCCAGACCACCTCTTTGTGTGGGGTGCGCGTGTTGCCACACGTGAGGCTATGTAAAAGAGCACAACAGGAGGAAAGGAGCCCATTTCTTTCGGCTTGTGTTCTCCTTCATCTCTTGTCTCCTTTTTCTCCCTCTCCCTCCCTCCCTCCTTCCATTTCTCCCTCTTTCCTTCTCTCCCTCCCTCCCTCTCTCTCTCTCTCTATCACTCTCCTCTCTTGTACCAGAGGGAATAGCAGGCTGGCTTCTTTCAGCAGCTCCTCTGACACCTTCCCCAGTGCACTGTAAGAATACACCAGCAGCGTGGTCCAGTAAATATAGCCATTACATCGCCGGCTGTCGTGGAATACATAAAAGACAGAGAGAGGAGAGGAGAGGAAGGTGGGGGGAGACGGATGGTATGGTCCACCCCAGTAACCTTCCTGGATATTTTTATAATTCATCATCAGCTGGCAGCATCGGGGAGCAGCAGGGCGTTTTTTTTTTTTTTTCTTTCTTTTTTTCCCCCTCCTCCTCACCGCTCCCTCTGGCTGCTGGAAGTCTGAAATTACATCTGTCTTTGAAGTTCGGGTCGCACTGTTAGGGTTGCCATGGCGACAGAGGCTGGGGGAAGGGGAGAGATGTGTGTGTCTGTGTGTGTGTGTGTGTGTGTTGGGAGGTGGTAGTGATGGGGATTGGTCTCCTTGGAAGGCACACGTGCTCAGTGGAGGATTGTCTTGATGGCATTATTGTTACATTATTAGCGGCCCGTTCCACACACTCACTTTATTGCTTGTTTTGGTTATTAGCGCCTCTGCAACATGATCTCCTCTTTCCCCGCCATTTACTCGCTGTTTACAGCCATTTAGAGCAGGATTCCTTCTTGAGTTGCTCATGCAGCCTGTAGAAAATTCTCAAAATTCTCACTTCATTTTCCAATACATTTGAAAATGGCTCATTTGAATCATTTTCCTTATGGGACTCCAGCACCACATCTCCTTTTCCTGAGGCTGTGTATCCCTTAGAATCTAATTTGTTGAATGTGGTGTGAAGTCTCTTTCTGTCGCGCGTACGATTGGAGCTGTCTCCGACAGTCACGTCAGAGTCTCAAAACAGCACTTTAGGAGCACTGGACTCGCAGGCCTGTTCCAGAGACCAGCAAAAACATCTTGAGTTTGTCTGATCCAGGCAATGCTAGTGCTAGTCTCTTGGCCTAACAGGGACGAGAATGCAATGTTGGGCTGTTGGACCAGGCAGGAGGCAGAGCGGAGACGCAGACAAACAGGGAGAGGAAGGCCCGAAGACTGAATTAGCATCCTTTCCCACAGGCCCTGAAAGAGACGGACCACCAGCGAGAGAGATCCACCACATTCATACCCTCACAGCACATTGTGGTGGAGTGTTTTTTTTTTCTATCATAAAAGGATGATCAGTAGGAAACGAAGAGCAGGAGCGAAGGAGAGGGAAAAAAGCGGATGTGTTGGAGCTGGTGGGTGTTTTTAAGAAGGAAGTGGAGGGGTGGAAGGGGGGATGGATATGGAGGTGAAGAAAGGGCGTGCATTAATGCGAAGCCCTCAGCTTTGCGAGGAACCTGGAGCGGCGATCTGCATTTCCCGAAAGCCTTGGCATTGATACATTTTTCATGAATGCTGAGAGGGAATTAGCGGAGGATTGTTGCCGCAAATCGCTCGTCATGATCCGACGCAGAGACAGACAGAGAGGGAGAAAGGGATGGGTGGAGAAGGAAGGAGTAGGGTGGAAGGGGGGATGGAGGTGAGGAGGGGAGAAAGGGAGCCTTCTCCCTAGCAGGGAGCCGTCCCCCCGCCCCTTACCTGCGGGGGTCCTCATCCCGGCCCGTGATTGATATGTTAGTGTGCTGAAGGGGGCCCTTATAGGCCCCATAGGCCAGTGGAGGGTGGTTGGCACGGTTACGGCACGCCCGGGGTGGCAAGGGGGTGATCTTGGGCTCCAGGGAGCAGCCCACCACCCACCCCCCCCTTTCACCCCAAACTCACTCAGGCTCTGCAGCTGCGCTCAGTTGTCAATCTCTCAGTCTTGGACGCTTTTTTCTCCCTTCGCTGTTGTTTTTTTGTTGTTGATGGTGGTGGTTTCTTTGGCTTTCTTTTTCTCTTCTCCAGTGAACCAGGCTCTCTCTCCTCCTCTCCAGTGGATCTGGAGCCATCCATCCATCCATCCATCCATCCACCCACACTCTCTCTTCAGACAACTGGCTGAATAGTCCAGACAGAGAGGCACTGTAATTCTCATTCTTCCCCCCCACCTGTCCTTTTCATCTCAGTTTGATACTGCTGGCAAAATTTGGAAGTTTTTGAAAGTAGCTTTTTATCTGGCTCTGGCACAAAGACGAGGAGAGGCCTTTAATTGCTTTCGCCAACCAAAAAAAAAAAAAGAAAAAGAAAAAAAAGAACTACAAACAGGCCTAGATCTCTTTTTTGTCTTCTCTTGAACGCTTGCACATGCACAGATGTTGGGGAGGGCCGGTTGTTTTCCTTTGCTAATTTCACATCAAAAATCACAGGAACATTTGAACGTTTGGATCCATGGCATGCTAAAAGGCATGTTCAAAATGCAAACAGCATTGATGTTTTCTCTCTCATTTGTAATGCCTTTGGTTGGACATGAACTCGCCTTCTTCTCTGTTCTCTGTGGAAAGAACTGGTGTCTCTAAGACCCCCTAAATTATATTCTCTGCAGTGCTATACTGAATATTCCTCCAGCAGGATTTCATTATGGCAGAAGACGCTAATAGTCCCTTATGGTGATTCTTTATAACTTCCCCCTTTCATCACATATTCTCCAGCTTTGAAAATGTATTATTTGCCGTGATCATCATTTCTTTCTAGCTATAAGGACTAGGATCACACTGAGAAAAACAGCCTGTGCTATCTTTAGTAGCTTCTCCAGCACAAGCACCATTGTGAGAATGCTATGGAAATGTTGCAGAGAAAGAGGGAGAGAGGGAGAAGGAGAGATTTCCCCCAGGCCATTACCTTCCATCGGGAGAGGCTCTCCCCCCTTCTCCATATTCAGGACTGTGCTTGCAACTTCTCTGTTTCCCTCCTCTTTCTCTCGGCCTGTGCTGTGTGTGTGTGTTTTTTCCCCTCTTTCTTTTTAAAGACATGCAGCGCTTGAGTTCGCTGCTGCTCCTTCAACCTCCACCCTCCACCCCACCCCCTCTCTCCTGCCAATGCCAGCACATTTTTTATTCAAAAATTCAAATCGTCGCGAAGCTTGTGTCCTCGGCTACAGCGTCCTCGAGAGATGCTATCACACCGGGACAGGAAGCGAGGCGCTTGTCACACTCCCAGCCGTGCCGCGCCGGGCATCCTTAAATGGATCACCGCGGCAACACACAGCCGCCACGCTGGGCCTAGCCTCTGTCTGGCCTAATTGAAGAATTTGTGTGAAATCGGACGAGACGTGAGCCGCCTGTCCTCGCGCCGAGAGGTAATCGCATCTGCCTCCGAGCAGGAAATGGTTAAGAGACACACACACACACACACACACACACACACACACACATACACAAATACATCCATAGACACACCAACAAATACACACACACACACAAATTCACATGCATAATTGCTTGGTGTCATTCACCTCAGACTATGCAACAATAAATCATATTGTATCTCTAAGGAGATTAAGAGGAGGGGCAGAAGAATGAACACTACAAAGGAGAGGGGGTAAAAAAAGGAGGCAAAAATCTATCCTCTTCCAAATCAGCACTTTTAAATCATTTAAGAGGTATACAATTATCATCCCATGAGGGGTGGTGTCACCTGCCTCCAGCCCTGCGTTGGGCTTCTCGCTATACGGCAACAATCGCCAAGAGGAGCCAAAAAATGTAACCAGTGTGTGTGTGTGTGTGTGTTTTAAAACACCCAAGGACGCTTTGAAGTGCTTCTCTGCATCCCCCACGCTGGCAAATCTAAAGACAGACATCGCAAATCAACTTTTGCTTTCAAGGCTTTCGGGTGTTTCTTTGGAACCACGTGGGGATGAGATTTAATGTAATGTAAACTGGTTTGACTCGCTGAGATTCGGCTCGTCACTCACCCCCTGTCTTTTGCCCCTCAAGACTCAAGTAGCCAGATTGAGAGAGTTTATTCTTCTGCCTGAAGTTTCCGGCTTTTACTCATCTCGGAGCTCTTGCCACATGAGTGCTTCATCTTAGCAGTAGTGTGGCTGAACTGCGAATGGAAATGCTAGCGCCTGTGCGAAATAGCGTTTTTTTTTTTTTTTTTGATTGATTGATTGATTGATTGAGAAATGTTACTATTCTCATGGTCAGGTGCTCGTCGACCATATTCACACTCTCAGTGTGCTCCGACATCGCCCAAGCTAAATGACGTCCATAAAACAAGGCAATTAAATTTCACTCATCTGCTGTTACCTACTGGGTCTCTGTAGGGGTGACGGTTCATGTGATGGTGACTGTCACCCCTCAGCCTGTGTGTGTGTGTGTGTGTGTGTGTGTGTGTCTGTGTGTGTGTTTGTGAGTGCATATGTGTGTGGATAAGTGACTCAGACAACTGCCTTCACAGCCTTCCCTGACCTTTGGAGTGTGACCCGTCAACAGCGCCCGTTAAACAGGCAGCGGTGCGTGAGGACTGTGGACATGCGCTGTCATGGCGATGAGGAGATGCAACAGACGCGCGCACGCACACACACACAAACACACACAAACGCTCACACTCACACACAGACCTGTACTGTGCTCACATGCATGCACACACACACACACACACACACACACACACACACACACACACACACACACACACACACACACACACACACATATACACATACACATCCCTCCCATCCTTACTGCTCAGGCAGGGGCTGTGCATGGCCTTTCGTGTCACATGCTGGTGACCCTAATCTTCAGAGCTGCCTGATCTCAAGGGTCCCTGATGGCATCATCTGAGAGAGGCGACATATGAAATATAAACACACACACACACACACACACACATACACACACACACACATACACACACGTAAGCACAATATATTCATGCACAAAAATAGATAACCCACATACACACTTGTACATACATAAATCCTGCTCCACACACACACACACACACACACACACACACACACACACACACACACACACACAGTGTAATATACATGCATATACACTAGACACACACATGCACGAACTTGTCTGCTTTCTCCACCACCTGATTATGTCAAGCGGAGGGACATTTTCTCTTTTGGATGCTCTGGCATGTCACTCCACTAGGCCACCACAATTTGATTTGAGCCAGATTACAAATGTTTTTTTTTTCCTGGATTGTGTATATTGCAGCTTTATAACCAATAAGTTTGGGGTCCCGGCCATGGCTGGGAAAGCCACGCGCAATTGTGCTGTAATCTCGTCTCCAGCCAGTCAGGGTTATTAGACCCAGTTCAGGTGCTACACTGGGCTTTTATAGAAGGGGAGAGAGAGAGAGAAAAAAAAAGAGAGAGAGAAGGGGGGAGAGAGAGAGAGAGATGTGTTATTAACAACCAGCCGGCATCCTGGCTTGTAGCCAACCGTGGGTGTGAATGAAACTGTGGTGTGTGTGTGCGTGTGTGTGCGTGTGTGTGTGTGTGTGTCCATATATGTGAGTGTGCATATGTCCATTTTGTGTGCTTGTAAAGGTATTTTTATGTTAACATATGCGTGTGCCTGTTTTTGTGGCCTGAGTGTGTACTATTTGTGCATGACTATGTCTGCATGTTTAAGTATGTATATTTATGTTTAAGTATGTATATTTATGTTTAAGCATGTGTATTTATGTTTAAGCATGTGTATTTATGTGCAATTCTCTTGTCATTTCCTTGTGTGGGAGGTGAGTGGACCTCTGTTTAAGCAAGAAAATGCTTGTGTATGGTTGTGTTTTTGTCCGTATGGGTGTATTTGCTTTATATTTATGTGTATTGAGTAAGCGTATCATATGGGTGTATTTATAACAAAAGTTTCTATTGTAGTTTATATACAATAGTTGCATTGAGTGTGTGTTTGGTCTGTTTGGGTTGTCTATGCAAATCTATGTGCACCTCAGTGAATGTGTGTGTTTGGTCAGCGTGGGCCTGTTTACATATGTGTGCGTCTTTTTTGTGTGTATGCAGTGTGTAAGTGTGTATATGATTAGCACACGTCTCTGCATATATACATATGGCAGTATACTTCATGTCTTAGAGTGAGGAAGAGAAAGACCAAGCGCACGCATCTATCTGCTGGTGTGGTCGCCAGAGGCGTAAGCCCATTTAGCAGCGTTTAATTGTGTTTGTGGCAACTACAAAGGCCGGTCTCGGGAGCCCCGCAGCCTCGCCCGGCCATATTGACAAACGTGGCTTCACAGCCGAAATGAATGGTACTAATCCAGCTTCGGCCTGAGCCGAGCACAGCAGCATGTAAATGGACCATTATGTAACAGTGGGCGGGGGTGGAGGGGCGAGGGGGGGTGATGGTGGGCGGCCTGATCCGCTGACGAAGACAACTTCCTCTTCCTCCGGGAAAGAGGGGATGAGGAAGGGCGGGGGAGAGATGTTACAAGGGCGGGGGAGAGGAAGTGTAGTTTGCTTACCGAGATGAGAGAGGGAGGAGATTTGAATGTGTGTGTCTGTGTCTCTTTGTGTGTGTGTGTGTGTGTGTGTGTCTGTGTGTGTCTGTGTCTCTGTGTGTGTGTGTGTGTGTCAGTGCAAGTGTGCCTAAGACAGAGATGGGTAATGATCATAGCAGTTTGCCTTGTAATGTCTATACGTCTGCAATGTATTTGTGGTGTATTTCATGTTCTCTTATCATTAACTCTCTCTGTGGGTGCGCACATCTCAGCGCCTGCGTTAATGACAGCGCTGATTGTGTTCTGTCATTTGAGTGCCTCCATGAATTTATATCTTTTTATGAAAGCATGCAGTTCACAGAGAGAGAGAGGAGGCCCTGCTTCACAGGTGACAATCACATTACATCAACATTTCCTCAACGCCCCCCCCCCCCCCCCCTTCTTTAAGGTACCTAGCACCCCTTTTTCAACCCAGCCACCCCCGACTCGTCTGCATGTCTTGCAGTCAGGTGAACACTGTTGTCAGCTCAAGATCACCTTCACTTTTAACAGACTTCAAAGTCAGTGTGTGATCATCCCATAAACATGTCACCAGTTAGATTCCCCTTTTCAGATCCAGACAATATATAAGAGAGATAGTTGATGAGTAAAAAGCTATTCAGCTTCATTGGTGACTTTTTTTTTAGATGAGAGATACAAAACCTTTCATTTTCACTTTTTCACTGAAAGTGTGAGATGATTGTATGTGAAGCATGATTGTATAGGGATAATGTACTGTTGAGAATGTGAGCTGTCATCCCCGTTCCCAACAATCAAGACAGATTTCAGCTTTCTCTCACACAAAAGGACGTGGATTTGGGGTGGGGAGGGGAGGCGTCCCTGCTCCCTGCTCAGTCTGCCATGCTTATTCTTAGTGCCACAGCTCTGCTCAGCACTGTTCTCTTCCCAGTGGAGCCAACACACACACACACACACACAGCACAGAGAGAGAGACACACACACACACACAAACACACACACACACACAGCTCAGAGAGTGAGCGAGAGAGAGAGAGAGATAGACACACACATACACACATGCACACACACACACAGCACAGAGAGAGAGACACACACACACACACATACAGACACACACACACAGCACAGAGAGAGAGACACACACACACACACATACAGACACACATAAATACACACACACACACACACACACACACACATACTTCCCCATGCCCCCCAGTCTTGTCACAGACGTGCCAGGAGGGGTCGGCTGGGTGGGCAGCTCCAGCAGAAGGCCCGGCAATTGTCGAGGCCCCCATCGCCGTGGCAACGGGCCCGAGAAGCCTGTGCCCATCTGTCGGGCCTGGCCCACAGATAAAGCCCTCCAACAGCTGTCCTCTTTAGCTGTCTCTTTCTCTCTCTCTCTCCCTGTCCCTGTCTCTCTCTCTCTCTCTCCCTCTCTCTCTCTCTCTTGCTCACATACTCCCCCTTACTGTCGCATATTCTCCTCCTCCCAGTCGCTCTCAAAGGCTCTTTCACATTCTCTTTTTCCCCTGTTGGACTCTTTCTCTCTCTCTCTCACACACACACACACACACAGACACACACAGTGACGTTTTCTCTCTCGCTTGCTCACACATGCAGACTCTTCTCTTTCATCTCTTTCATCCAACTGTTCCCTCAGTTTCCCCCTTTTTCGTCTCTGGCCTTACATAACCTCCCTTCCCTGCCCCAAACCACACACACACGCACACACACACACTCACACACACACAGGCACACACACTCCCCCTCATTTTCCCCAAGCTGGGGCTGTTGGTGCCCCCCTGGGCAGGTAGCCCTTAGGGGTAGAAGTGTGGCATGTCATGGGCATAGAGCAACAGCTCCCCTTACCCATGGAGAAGTGTTGTTCTCTCAATTGACACCTCAGTCACAACACCTCCGCTTAAGTGTCAAGAGAGTGAACTTGCACTGCTCCAACTGCTGTAACCTTTTGGTCCTGAGCTAGTGTGTGTCTGTGTGTGTGTGTGTGTGTGTGTGTGTGTTTTGTTTTTATTTATTATTGTATATACCAGCAGGTAGGATTTTTTATTCTGTGTGGAAAAATCCAGCTTTCACGTAGGCATTTGAGGATATAGTAAACAAGTTTTTTTTTTAAATGTGTGCTTATGTCAGCAGGTGTTTGTGTGTGTGTGTGTGTGTGTGTGTGTGCATGCATACATACATGTGTTACAGAGCTGTTCTTGTGTCTTGTGAGTTTATTCAGCTTTTCCAACAGCTATGCGCTATTTCACCTTAGCATTTTTGTCTATCATCAAATCCCTGTCCCAGGTGCCTGTGTGTGTATCTGTGTGTGTGTGTGTGTGTGTGTGTGTGTTTGCATCCCGTTCATGTGAATTATCCCCCCCCCCCTACAGTGTGAGCTGCGGTCGCAGTTCTCATTGTTGCGAGCTGCCAGAGGCGGTGGCTGCTAACTCAATAGAGAAAGGTGAGCTTGTCTCGTCGAGTGACAGTGCGGCTCAGTCTTCCTAAATTATACTTTCAGCATGGAACAAATTTGCATTGTATTACTCCTTCGGCTGCCATCATCAGATAGGCGGCCTCGCCGCCCCCGCCTCAGCGCTTCATCTGGAGAGAGCCGAGCCGAGCCTAGGCGAGCAGAGTGGAGAGGAGCGGAGCGTTGTTGCCGCGCTGGCACAGACCGTTCTGCTTCTCGTCACTCCCAGCCACTCACATTAATTAGCTCATCCAGCAAATATACATCGCCGCAGAACTGCCTATGTTGGCGCGCGTGTTATTATGAAATGTGCTTATCAAAATGCATTGTGCGTTAGCAGTGTAATACAGCAGCAGTTAATGTTGTGCTGGACGGCCGTGGCCTGAGCTGAACCTGAAGGCAGTAAATTCCCACATTACTGAGTGCGGTTTCTTAGGATTATTGGGTTAAGCATTGCCAGAGGTGTTTCTGTGCTGTAGTCACTGTGGACAAAGCCTGTTGAGGGTAGCTGTTTGTTCAGGAGCATGGCTGGACGCAGGCATTTTTATATTTGCTTGCAAGGTTAATCCTTCTAAAATGCGAACATTCAATTTATGTGAAGGGTGTTAACAAATTTGAAGACATCAGTGTCAAAATTAACTAAATTGAATCGCCAGTGTCTCTTCTTTTGTGTGTGTGTGTGTGTGTGTAGGGCCTGACATTCACAACATATGTGTGTGTACACAGTTCATGGAAATAGAAGAGTAAAACATGAATAAGCTTCAGATTTTTTTTTTTTCATATTCTTTATGCTCCTCACTGCTGAGTCACCAGTCAAGGCTTGTTGCTATGGATGACTGTGAACACTAATGAGCCCATTAACAGATCCATTTATTTAATGGTGAAAGAATTCATTTATTTATTTAATGAAATTCTAGTGAATTAATTAACATTGTGACTCTCTTGGGTTATTTTATACCCTCTATTTTTTTTCGATTTGAAATAAAGTGTTGTAGTACGTTGAATGGACTCCTTAGGTTCCAGTATTTCTAAGCCATGAGGGAAAGGTGTAGGCCTACATGTGGTTGCAGCAACTCACAGTGAAGATGTTTACCTCCATCTTTTCTCCCCATTCCTGTTGCTCTCTATAGTCAAATTTAGTGGAGGGGAATGATTTGTTTTTCAGTAGCCTCCTCTCTTGACTTATCCCTTTTTGCCATTCTGTGAGCTGAGTGAAACAGTACAACATAAGAGAACACCCACTGCATCAGACAACACAAAGACTCAACCTGGCATCGGGAGACAAGTCAAGTGTTCCTTAAAAGCAGTCGGATCCCCTTGTGGCAGACGCTTGCTGTGCTATGACAGAGAGCAGCTGTGGATGCAGAATGTGACGACTTTGTCTCACTTGCCAGGTAGCTTGGTGAGGGAAACCTGTTGATTATGGAGTCAGGTTCCCCCTCTGCGCAACATTTGTTGGAGCACCTGTGTGAGTCCATCTGTGTGTGTGTGTGTGTGTGTGTGTGTGTGTGTGTGTGTGTGTGTGTGTGTGTGTGTGTTTTATTCTTTTCCTTGTTTGGCACTTACACAGATCTGACACCTATTCCTTCACAGTCTACTGCTTTATTCCACTCAGTCATTCAATCACTTGCACATTGAGACACACACACACACTTAGTCACACACACATGCACTCACTTGCCGGCGTGAAAAGAGCAAGAACAAACAGATCGCCTTAAAGCTTCACACGCATTATTAGGATATGTAAATTCCCGCCATTTGGGAAACAAGGCGAGGAGTAATTCTGAAGGAGCGGCTGATGGTGGGGTGATGCGCCAGCGAGCGCTGGAGTGATCGAGCGAAGGAAAGCAAGAGAGAGAGAGAGAAAGAGAGTGACTGAGAGTGCGACGGAGAGAGGCCTGCTTAATGGGGTGCTGGCTGTTCTCCGAGGCGACGCATCCATTACGTCGGCCTTATTACTGCCACATAATGGCTGATTTGTTGGCGGGGGGAAAAAATTGCCGAGGCGTCCGGATGTGAGCGTGCGGAGAGTGACGGAGAAGGAGAGCAACGCGCGGTGAGATGAAGAAGTATATGCAGAAAGCCGAGGCAAGGTGGGGGTGGGGGGATGGGGGATGTTCTTCATAGGAGCTTGAATCATTTGGAATTGAATTAAGGCGGTTGCAATCACTTCACTGTAGTCTCTTTTTTATATAGGAGGTTTTTTTTTTTGGGGGGGGGGGTGCATTCTAACAGCTCTTCACTCCCCGCGGCAAGAAGAAATTCTCTTGTGTGGCACAGACATGTAAATTGACTTTTGTCTGAGTTTTCATTTCTCCATGGCAAAGCCCAATTGTTCAGTTTTGAGTATTCAGAGGGATGCCATTTGGAGCGGCTCTGGCTGTCGTTGCCCTGTGGGCAGCTATCTCTCTCTCTCTCTCTCTCTTTGTGGTAGATTGCGACGGACGGGCTAAGTCCAGAGGTTTAGGTGCAGAACTTTGGCTACGGCACAAGAACACGTCTTATGCACTCAGCACCCTGGGTGGTCAGACATGCCTTTGTGCCTTTGCTAATGACTGCACACATACAGAAGACAGAGGGACAGAGAGAGATAGAGAGAGTGACAGAGAGGGAGAGGGAGAGCAACAAAATGGGGCTAACAAAGACAGTCAAAGATACTGGCAGACTTCAGATCAGTAAGTGACAGAAAAAAAGACAGGGAGAGTTGTGTGCACAAAGTGCTGCTTACCGTGTGTTCTGGTAAGTGCTACCAGGGCACTGCCAAGTCCGGCCCCCCTCAGAGACTAGTCTGGTTACACAAATAAGCACCACGTCCAGGCACAGCAGACTCCCTCTGGGCCTCCTCATCTGCCCGACGCTGACAGAACAGGTCCTACTGGCCCAGCCTGAACACATCCTCTCTCTCTTTCACACACACACACACACACACAGAGAGACACACACACGAGACAAGCACAGACACACACACACACACACACACAAGAGACAAGCACAGACACACACACACACACACACACACACACACACACACACACAACAACAACTCAGTCGCTTGGTTTGAAAAGAACAATAGGAGACTCTGGGATGGTTTTGCAAATGTCTGGTCGTTGCACAATAAGATGTGTGTTTTAAAACGTACCACAGCATTCTGCAAGGCAGTCGAGTTGCATGGACATGCAACAGGCCACGAGGAGTTCTTCCTGGAATTTAGGGCACAGAGTTCAATATTATGCTTGTGAAACAGTCACAGGAACAGGAGCTAGTTCACAGAGGTCAGGAAGAAAAACTGGTGTAGCTGGATGGCAAAGACTTCTCAGAAGGTCCATCATGTTATCGAACGTTTCTGAATCCATACCTTCATCCGTTTGCTTATGGGTTAGAGCCTGTGGGAAGTAGAGTGTTTCTCACATGCATACTTCATAGCATACAGTAGAAATTTTGTTCTAATGGGAGAGAGGACTTTATGAAGTGTATGTGCAAAACTACTTTTTTCTGTAGGTGGTAGATGGGGAGGAGTGCAGTATGTACTTTTTCTCCATATATATACTAAAGAGTGGAAAAGTGCAGTATGTACTTCTCCATGCATATAGGAGAAAGGGGTAGGTGGGGAGGAGTGCCTTGAGTGCAGTGCAGTGCAGTGCATGTTTGTGCGGGAGTCATTTTTCTGTTTTACTGAAAGCATGTTCTTGCTTGTGAAGCGTGTGTATGCACAAGCGTGTGTGTGTGTGTGTGTGTGTGGGGGGGGGGGTTGGGTAAATGATGTGCAAATTAAATTCACCTTGAAGTGTCCTCTCTCTTTGCTTCCCCCACCCCACAGACACACACACGTGTTCGCACACACATACACTTTCTCCCTCTCCCTCTCTCTTTCCGTTGGTCTCTTCCTCTCCATGCTGCTCCCTTTCCTCTTGGCTTTGAAAGCGGCGCGGCGAGGAAGTTCAAAGGGAAGCTGCTCTCCCGGCGAGCGTGTGCGGTGAATGACGAACGATAGCGGGGGCTTAGACGAGCGGCCCCGCCGCCTCAGAACTCTAATGCACACTTTGCTCATCAAAGGGCCCGGACGGCTTAGCGCCGCTCGGCGTCCTTTCCTCTCCCCCGTACACACCCCAATTAAAAGCAGCACAGCCAGACGCTTTAAGGAGAGGCAGCCCAGGGGAAGAAGTACGGGGATAAATTAGAGTAGGGTGGGGTAGGGTGCCATAGTGTGGGTGCAGGGGAGGGGGGTGGGGTACATCACCAGTTTTGGGAACCTGTTTGACTTGTCCCAAACTCCACCCTCGTAGATATGTTTTTTTTCCCCCTTTTTTTAAAGTTATTTCCTGTTAATATACATCATCAGTGTTTATGGAAGAAAATGATCAACGCACTGAAATTGCCTTATATTGACCGTCCGTTTTCCCCCCCTCAATGAGGAAAAAGTCCTCTCTAAATGATTGTTGTTTTGGGGATGATTGATGTGCTGGCATGTAGGCACAAAATGCTAATGGGACTGAGTGAAGGAAGAGGGGGTTGGAGGATCAGTTCATTCGTCTTAGCGGCAGGATCGAACCCCCCCACCCCCGTAGGAGATTACTCCACTAGCTGACATCTCTCATAAAGCTCAAGTCAAAATTGTGAAATGCACCGTCTGGCTGGCTCTCGCTGTCAGGAGGAACCTATCAGGTTACTGGCCATACTTAGTCACTGATTTATGATCAGTTGGGTCCTTACAGTCAACTGTTCCTGTGAAACATACCAAACTGGCCCCAGACCAGTGTCATGTGTCTCAGAGGGGTGTGGGAAGAGAGCTCATATAGATAGGCACCAAAGTAAGCTAGGCGAGGTTGAAGCCTGTCTCATACTCTTCTTTTGTGACGTGAACAACAGCAGTGTCAAGCATAGTAGTCAGTAAAAAACAGCATAAAAAAGCTATTATTCTACAAAAATGTTTTATTTTTTATCTAAGTAATATATATATTTTTTTTGTTTAAGACTTTGTGTTTGTATGAGTGTGTGCATGTCTGTTTATTGTTAGCATTTTAGTACCTACTCTATTCCATCTTTATTCATTTTGTTGTATCTATGTATTTCAGTTTGCTTTGGCAAAAACTGGAACTTTTACAGTCATGGCCATTTCAATTTGAAAAAAAAAAAAATAGGGACAGTGAATATAAGTTGAGTCGAATTTGCTCTCGCTGTGAGAATCACTCTCACTCTCATCTTCCTGCATCCCCCTCCAGTCCTCCTCGATCCCCTACCCCCCCACCCCTCGCCTTTCCCCAGCCATTTTCTGCTGCCACGGCTCCATGGTGAGCGGCCCTCTCAGGGAGGAGTGACTGGCGAAGAGGCATGCAGAGTACCACCGTTTCCGCTGCTGGGGGGTGGGGCCGGTGCCTGGTGGTGGATGGAGTGGAGGTGGGGGGTGAGGGTAGGGGGGGATTGAGCAGCGGCGAGGTGGCAGTGTGATGGAGGTGTCCTCCGCTCGCCGGCTGTAATTATGAAAGTGGGCCAGTGTGAGATTGATTGGGGATCCGGCGGCGGCAAGACTGATTATTCAGTGGTGAAAGGTGCCCATGATTCTCTGCTGCTCCGGACGCCCACTGCTGCAGCGCTGCCGTTCTTTTATCACAGCGTGAGGCCCCAGTCAAATCAGCCAGGAATACAATTAAAGAGAAATGGCCAGGGTGGTATCGCGCTCAGAGCAGCGAAAGAGAACGCTGAAAGAGAGGGAGCAGTAGAGAGAGCGAGAGTGTAAAAGAGGGAGAAGAAAGAGAGAGAGTGGTGGGGCGGGAGAGGAGGAGTAGTCAACCATGGTGCCGGAGATGGGCAGGAGGGGTTCGGCGATTGGGGGGGGTGGGGTTGGGAGGGGTGGGGGTCATATGCAGTTATTTATTTATTATCCTGTTTTTCTGTTCAGGGTTTTTTGGTACTTTTTTGTCATTCTATTACTCTGTCCTCTGCTGGCTGAGTTGGACTGCTGCTGGACTCTGTGGCCCCTTGGCATCCATTTTCTCTCCCACACACTCTGCCATCTTTTGCAGTCTGCCTCTCCTAGTGTCCTTCTCTGTCTTTGCTTGCAGTCTTGTTGTTGCTGCAGCAGTGAAAACCCTTCTTTTCCACTCTCTTCAAGGTTTCCTTGGCCTCCTCTTCTCGTTCTCTGAACCTCACTCGTTCATTGTGCTCTCTTACTCTTTCGCTTTCCCTCCTCTGTCCCCTCTCCTGTCTGTTTTCCTATCTCTCTATTACTTCTCCTTTTTTCTATCCTCCCCTCTTCTCTCCTTCCCCATGTCTCTCACCACTCCCTCTCTCTCCCTTTTTCTATCTCACTCTCTCTCTCTCTCTCTATCTCACTCACTCACTCACTCTCGCTCTCTCCTTTGCTCCCTGTGTCAAGCACTCAGAGTCCTGCCTCTCTCCTGCCCAGGAGACCGGCTGCAAAGGTCAGCTGTGGCTGACATTTTCCGAGGCCCCATTGATTTCTTTCATTTCTTATTTTGCCACGGCCGCTTCTGCGAGCCACCGCCCCCCACCCTCTCCCCCCTCCTCTCTCTCTCCCCAAACCTTCCCCTGCACCCAGAGAAAGAGTCCCTCTCCAACTGGGGAGTCAACAAGCCATAAATAGCTTTTTTTTTTCTTGTTCCCTTTGGCTCCCCATAGTCAGTGACTGCACATGGCTCTGGAATCCACACAGGCCAGGAGCCTGGGCTGTGACTCGCTCCACTCCACACTCCAGTCTCCACTCGGTCCTGCCTAACAACACAAGTGCAGAAGTAAAGTAAGAGGTGGGGGAGAGTGGGTTGTTTTGCAAGACTTTCTTATGACTTTAGAACAGTGGTTACAAGGCAGCCACAGTCTACCAGCTGGACGAAGATGTGAGATGCTTTTTGTGTGTGTTTGTGTGTGTCTGTGTGTGTGTGTCAAAAAAGGTAGTG